>CM065802.1:205083095-206333095 GCA_033398695.1 Orobanche coerulescens
ACAAAGACCAACAAGATATGTTCTAAGTGTGTAGAAGGATTATTATAGCTCTCTGGCCTCTCAAGAATGAAGAATGGACGACTGAAATATAAGCCAAAACGGGTTGTTGTCCCATTTATAATATTCTGCATTTTAACTAATTAGCGCACGCTACTAAGCTTTCCTTAGCGCGCGCTAATAAGAGTTGACTTCGAAACTGTCCAGGTTCGTCCGCGGGAATCTTATCCGTACCCATGTCCCGGCTGGCGCATGTGCTAGCCGTCCCGCTCAATAATTGAGTTCTTAGCGCACGCAACTCCTACATGCATAGCGTGCGCTAGTAGTAGCCCGATAGCGCGCGTTAAGCTACATTCTTAGCGTGCGCTATCACGAGTTTGCACGAGAAATTTTGCATGCTGTTATACTCAAGTACAAAGATATCAATGCAAGAAATATCATACTCCAATAATCAAAACCACAAATCCGAATAATACAGGGTTTGAATACAGATGAAATACACCGTAATAAATCCGGATTTTACAACCCCTAATTCAACTCGGTCTCCCCTAGGCCGCACGTGCAAGGACTTCTCACCCCCCTTGCCGCGTTAAAAAGTTGTTGCTAGCTTGTGGCTTAAGTTGGCTTGTAATCTAAGCTAATAACAACTTTAGTAAAAAATCTTGTTAGATTTGATGTTTTATTGATTTGTTTGGGATTTTTATTGCTTATTACTTGCACTCTAATCAACCGTGGGATTGCATATTTTGGCCATAATTCATACTTGTTGATCATGCAATGCTTGTCCCTTATTTTTTTCCACAAAAATCTAGCTTTTTCCCTTCATTTTATTTTTGCCTCTAGTTTCATTGGTGCATATTAAATCTGATTGTCGTGCATTAGTTTTAAAAAAAATAATCTCATTCGAGCCATCTCGTTGCTTGCTTGCTTACGTGCGTAACAAGTTGTGTTCTTGCTTCAAATTGCATGCTTAAAATCAGAAATCCTACTCTATCTAGTTGAAGATCTCAAAGAACCTTAATTGTTCAGTGGTAAGTTGTGCCTGAAACCGAAATTTGTTTGCACCCCTTATCTCTTTGGATCATGCGTGTTTTAGTAATTCACAATCTCATTACGTGCACATTAATAGCCTAAATTGATCAAATTTTCTTCAACCTTATATGATTGATATTGCATGTTAATTCAACCAAATTGTGATGTCCTAATGATTAATTTGTGGTAATTGAGTTGCAATACAAATCCTTGCTTAATTCTTGTCATCTTGCATATCCTTTGCATTTTTGTAAGGTTATTTTTTTTATCTTTGTTAGGACTATACCATTCACACTATCCTTATAGGTTTTTTAATAAGTAATTATCTTGTGAATTGAATTGCACCTTGCTACTCTATGGTGTTTTTCAACCACTTGATTACTTTATATTGCAAGTTGTTGTTGCATATTCCTTTGCTTTTACAACAACAATATCTAAGTCTTAGTCTGGGATCGGCTAACATGAATCAAACTTTGAAACCGTCTATTCCTTTGCTTTTATAGGAACAAAATTCTTCACCTCGTGGAGCAAGATGTTAACGGCCTCAACACGGCATGGGACCCACAATGGGCACTCATTGAAGCTAAGCTCAATGCTCTTGTCGCGACTCATGAATATTCTAGATTGTCCTACTATCCGGAAAAAAGAGTTTATAAACCCTTCAAATGACCCATTTAACATATCTCCTATAAATGTTTAGGTGTTTATATAAATAGTTAATAAATGTCAAAAGACTATCAGTGACACTATATAGGATATATAGATGTTTGTCAGTTATGGATTTAGTTAGATTATGATCAACCAAAGTTATACCTCTACATACTACATTAGAACATCAATGAAAAGAAAATTCCTTGTATAAAACTACATGAAATATGTAACTCTTTTACAAAGAGTTATCCCAATTTTACAAAGAGTTATCCCAAATGACCGTGTACGTTACATGAAACTTAACATTTTCTAACAGTCAATACACCTAGCTAATTCTTGCACCTTTACAACATCCATCTATCTACCAAAAAAGTATGGGGCTCGAAATTAATTGAAAAGTACTATCTTGCTTTAACCTTCTACACAACTTAGAGAAGATTTAGTGCTCATGAAACACGTTTAATTAGTCGTCGTCTTCCCCCTCAAACACGACAAGGAAGACGACTTTTTAGCAATGGTGGCTTTCGGCAAAACTGATCTTGGGTGATGGGCGTTGAGGTTGAACCCGGCTCCATAGCTTTTGCAAGATTTCATTCGGCTTGAGTATCCTCCATTGTCGTTCACTTTCTTTGCAATGGAGGCTTGTTACTCTTGCTAGAGATGTAAACGTTTTATTAGTCGCCTAGCGTTTTTTAGAACACTGTTCATATCTAAACTTAGGATTAAAACAGGTAATTTATATATAAGTTTGTGTGTTACTCTTCTTATGTTTTTTTGAGCCCGTTATTCTTTTTATTGTTAATTGGTTTTAAGATGAAACCAAATGTATATACTAGGCTTATACATACGTGATCTTGGTCAATAATCTATAGAAGTTTGAGACGGTTCGATTAGATAGATACTTAAGCGAGTTAAAACATTGGTGAACTCCAAATGGAGAGGTATTACCTAACGTATAGATGAGTCTGAATAGCTTCCACAATGGCTCATTATATTATTATATAATCTCAAGCTCAACACTACCGACATGCATATAATGTTGACCGACACAAAGTAGAAGATATCTTTTTTTTTTGGGTAGAAAGCAGAAGTATCTTATTCTTATCCAACTCGACCTACAAAAACACAACTTGATACATAATATCTAATCAATATAAAAAGGAAAAAAATGAAACTATATAATGCACATATTCTGATCAACCAATCAATCTCGGGTACTCCACAACTTCTATATAAACTTGGCCATATAGCCCTCATAAATCATTCAATTCAAGTACCAAGTAACTAACACCCAATTACCGATCCACATAGCCTAGTTAGGTAGCTAATTCTTCAAGTCAAGTAGTGAGCATGGAGAACGCGAAGATGAAGTTGAAAAATGCGAAGGTTGATACGATCGCAGCTGCACAGAAAGCCAGAAACTCGATGGGTTCAGGGATTACTCAGGCCGCTAACAAGGTTGGCCAAGCCGTAAACAAGGTCACAGGTCATGACCAAAGCATCTTCCACAAGGCTAAGAACGCTCTCAAGTGAGCATAACTGGTATACTTTTTTAATATTTTCATGTAACAGTCTCATCTGTAATGTCTTTTGTAACTTTTTCATGTGTAGTTTTGTGTTATGTATTTGGTGTTAGCCATGTTGACAATAAATGAAGCCCACAACATATAAAGACATTACACATAAAAAGAAAATAATAATATTAAATGTTTTGTATAGTTTTGTTCTAACATAAAGAGAAAATAATATTAAAAATATAATGAAGGCTCAATTATTTGTGACTTGTTGTGAGCAAACGTGGAGTGGAAATGAAGGCCCAATTAGCCTATTATTAGCCCATAAAGCCCAAAACAAGATATCCTTACATGAGGTGGAAGCCTTAAACAAAATCACCCACCAATTTAGGACCCGTTTGGTAAATCAGTACTCATTGTAAAAACCGACCTCGATTATTCAATACTCTTCAACATTGGACTAATTAACAAAAATGTCCTACTATTTTTGAAAAAAAAAAAAAGGTTTATAAACCATTCAAATGACCCATTTGACAAATCTATGTTTAGGTGTTTATAACACTAGTTGATTTTTTTTTTTTGAATTTATCGTGGGTATCCGAGGCCACTAGCACCCGACTAATCCCATGCCGGCCGCGCTTAAAGGGCCGTATGGGGGAGCCCTACTCTCCGCTCTCCACTCTCTACAGGTGGGTCCTTGGAGAACCCGGAGCGTTAGCTCACTCCCTGAAGAGGGACCCAAAGGCCGAAGGAGGGAGCCCATCACCCATACGTTATCCGGTCACCCGGAACTCCCCCGGTGGGTAATTACACGGTAGCCATCCCCCATGAGATTCGAACCGGCGACTTTTGGGTACTACCCTAGGCTTTCTACCGGTTGAACTAATGGAGCATGGGTAAAGCTAGTTGATTTTTCCTTATACATATGTTAATTAAATCTACATTTAGAAAGACTATCACTATGTATGATAGATGTTTATGAGTTATGGATTTTTTTAGATTAAGATCAACCAAAGTTATACCTCTACATTAGAACATCGAAAAAAAGAAAATTATTTTTATAAAACTACATGAGTGATCCCAAATGACCATATACGTTACATGAAATTTAATATTTTTCTAACAGTCAACACACCTAGCTAACCCTTGCACCTTTACAACATCCATCTATCTACCAAAAAATTATGGGCTCGAAATTAATTGAAAAGTACTATATCTTGCTTTAACCTTCTACACGACGTAGAGAAGATTTAGTGCTTATGAAACACGTTTTATTAGTCGCCGTCTTCCCCCTCAAACACGACAAGGAAGACGACTTTTTAGCAATGGTGGCTTTCGGCGAAACTGATCTTGGGTGATGGACGTTGAGGTTGAACCCGGATCCATAGCTTTTGCAAGCTTTCATTCAGCTTGAGTATCCTCCATTGTCGTTCACTTTCTTTGCAAGATCTTCGAGGCTTGTTACTCTTGCTAGAGATGTAAACGATTGTGACTTGCCTTGGTAGAACTTTGACAACCCTCTCCTACAAAAGTATACAACATTATTTTTATTCTTTTTAGCTTCTCTTGTTAGTTGTTACTACTAACTTTTTGATTTATACGTACGTACAAGATCGTTTAAGCTCATGCAATTGAAAGTGAATTCCATGAGTTAGAAACTTTACTTAATTAATTTGTTTGTTACTTGGAATTCAATTCACTGTAAATTATAGCGAAAGGTTTATGAGATGTTAGTGCATGAAATAAGTCCTAGTAAAAGGTATAAAACCTTGTTCTTACAATAGTTAATTTAATAACTAATGATAATTTGTACAATTATGTTGCCCAAATCTCATAGCACCGAAGTTAAAAAAAAATTGTTAGACAAAAGTTTTGGGTTAGTTGCTAATCATAGATTGGATCTCTTCAAATTTGAGAATGATTTGGTAATTAAATGGAGGGATTAATGACTAATTAAGCTTACTTGGGAAGATTGGACATGAGTTCTGATAGATCATACAAGGATTCATTCGATTGAGAAGACATCGACAAAGGAGAAGTAGCATCATCGATTATTTCCAACGATGAGGATGAACTTGATCTCGAAGGAAAATGAATCTTCTTCTTCTTCTTCCTTGATCATCTCTAGATCTTCGTCGGTTTCGCCATGATACTGTTCATCATACATGGCCACCACGCAAAATGAACCCTTTTGTTCTTCTTTGTTTAGCTCAACTCCCATTGAACTTGAAAACGTACGTATGAAATAGAAATAAGAGAAAAGAGAGAGATAATTTCAAATGAGTTAGGCTGCTTAATTTGTGGTCTTGGATCAAAGCCTTGAAGGGGTATAAATTGTTGGTATATCTGCCGTACAACTTGCTGGGCGAAATTAAATTACAACTGAAAACGAAAATTACAACTCGAAAACAAAAATTACAGACTCAAACGAATACAATATTTATACTGTATTAGGAACTAGGTATAGGGTATAAAAGCGGTACGGACTTTTGGGAAGTAGGATACCTTATTTGGGCCATACCGACAACTGGGTTTAAAAATAAAAATAATAGTAATAATAGTAAATAGCTAAATAATAATAATAATAATAATAATAATAATAATGTAGTAGCAGTTATAATAATTTGGCTTGTTAAATTTTTTGGGTAACGATTAATATCGCTTAAAATTTGACTCGAGCCTAGCATTGACGAGATACACAATGAAATAAAGTGACGAGAGTTAATATGACATGAAATGAGATAATGAATTAATTAATTTGACATGCCTCAAAATAAAATGAAATGAAATGAATTTGTATGGTCATGAAAATAAAATAAATTAAATGACAAAATTATTTGGGCATTAATTTAATAAAATTGAACATATTTTTTATAATTCATAATAAATGTATATGCAAAATCGGGGCGCTACAACCTACCCCCCTTAACAATTTTCGTCCTCGAAAATTAATTTACGTACCTTGAAAAATCAAGGTGGGATACTTAGAACGGATTTCTCTTCACGTTCCCAACTTGCCTCAATTGGTCCATGACGACTCCATTGCACTTTTACCAGTTTAACCTCTTTGTTTCGTAACCGATGTACCTTGCGCTCCAAAATAGCTGTAGGTACCTCCTCATAAGTCAGGTTCTTGGCTACATGTAACTTGCATACATGACTGGGATCATGTACGTATTTCTCAGCATGGACACGTGAAAGACATTGTGCTCTCCTGATAACTCCAACGGCAGTGTCAAACTATAAGCAAGATTACCAACACGACCCAAAATCTCAAAAGGTCCGATATAACGAGGCTGTAGCTTTCCCTTTTTACCGAATCATATCACTCATTTCATCGGCGTGTCTAGCAATTCCCCCAGCTGTTTCTACAATTCTCGCATCTCCGCAGGGGCCATACCGTATGGTGCTTTAGAAATCGGAGCCGCACTCGGCTCTAAATCAACGGTGAACTCAACTTAATGGTCCGACAGCAAACCCGACAACTCGTCTGAAAAAATATCAGGATACTCATTTACTATTGGTATCGACGAAAGCTCGATTTTCCCCTCTTCCGACCTCATAGCGTAGCACCAATAACCAGTGCATCCTACTCGAAAAAATTTCACCACTTTCAATGCGCTGATCAAGAATTTATGACTACTCCATTTGCGTCCCACAAACGTGTGTTCGGCACCGTCAGAGGATAACATCGAAATGGTCCTCGTTCTATAATTCATGATCACCCCATGCCTGTCTAACCAATCCTCACTAAGGATCAAATCCTCGCCCTTAATGTCTACCACAATTAGATTAGAAGGCCAAGCCCTCCCCGCGATACTTACCGAAAAATCTCTAATCTCATGATCCCCCACGATACTATCTCCGCTAGGTAGTTTAACGATAAATGGTTCACATGCAACCAAACAAGAAACACGCAGACAATGCACGCAATCGAAATAGATGAAAGAATGTGTTGCACCAGAATCGAAAAGTACAGAAACCGAATGGTCAAGAATGTGGACGGTACATGTATCCACTGTCGCGTCAGGATATTCACCTCGCCTCATATCATACACATGGGGCAGAATAGACCCCGCACTAGATGCTCCCCCTCTAGAAGACTGCCCACGTACTCGACTCCCGCCGAAACTCTGCTGAGGCTAATTAGCTGTCGGAGCCTGATTCACGCTCGGTTCCCTCGTATTCGGGGCCGACACTTGAGTAATTGGTACCCGAGTCGCATCTCCACAATACATAGCACGATGCCCCAAAACGACCACAATTATGACACTGCAACGGCAGCTTGTCACACTCACCCATCATATGTCCTGGATGACTACAGTTAAAACAAGTATGACCACGAGCAGGAATAGTAGGAGCAGATTTAGAACCGTGGCCTCCCTCAAAAGATGGGGATTGACCCCCCATAGGTCGCGATCCGGATAGAGTCTTATGATGTCCGCCAAACTTACTTCCTGAAAACTGACCGGAAGTCTTCTGCTTTTTACCCTGCGATGCCACCTCCGTAGCAGAAAAAGACATCTCGTAGGCCACTGCCTTACTCTGATAATCTTTCAGAGTCGTACACCCGAGGCCTGCCATATAGTGACGAACCCTCAATTTCATCCACATGTCGTAGTGGCGGATCTTGTCTTGTTCATCTCGGACCTGATTCCTCACGTAATGTAGCTGCTGATTATAATCCTTAATTGCCTGTGAGATGGGAATATCCTGGAGTTTTGCCTCAAAGAAGGCTCGAATCCTTCCCTCTTTCACCGGCCACGGGCAATACTTGGCCTCCATCAATTCCTGGTACTGCCCACGTAGCTACCCGGTCACGCGGTTTCACCGCCTGCCAACAAGTCGCCGCCTCCTTGGCGAGAAAGTATTGAGCAATTGGTACTTTCCTCGCCCCGAAGCAGTTTGCTGCCTCGAACACCTTATTCATCTCAAATGAACAACTCTCCCAACCAGAAGCGTCGGAAGTACCATCGAACTATGTAGGACGCATACGGATCACATCCTGAAGCAACTTGTCGGTACCAGGACCAGTAGGCGGAACCGGAGTAGCGTTAGCTTGATTAACCAGGACCGCCTGAGTAGTAGCGCCATCTGATTTGCGACTTGCTGCAGAATATTAGCTACCCCGATGTTATCATTAGCGTTACCGAGGCTAGCAGACTGGTCCTGATGACCTTCGACACTAGGCTGAACACTGCTCGACAAAGACGGCGCTGCCGAACTAGCCTCAGAGCTATTGGACATGGCCGCCCCTCCGGCTGCGCCACATCCCCTACCGAGTTCGCGACCGCGTCCATGTCCTCTACCAACAGGCACTCTTTGAAGAAGTAACTAGTGAGTATAGTTCAAACGCAAAACACATCACAATACTAAGAATGAACAACAAACGATAACGCAACGAGTCAAGTTAGGAAAAACTTACAAGCACCGGCGTACTGAGATGATGATGTAGCAGCGATACCGTTCAAAAATGCTCGACTAGACCCAAATAACTGACAGCCTAGATATCCGTAAAACATAGTTCTCCACGGCACATGTACAAAACATAGTTCTCCAACAAAATATTTCAAAGGTTAACCGTTGGTACGAGACTCACGGACACCGCACCCTGCAGAGGCCCCCTCGAACCATCCCTGAGTGGTTAACCCCAGTTCATGATACGCACACACATGGCACTACGTATCCCTAGAGCCCCCGTCAGACCAATCTCTTGTAATACCCAGTTGTGAATTCATTTATTATCATTCAGTAACTGTCACTCATAATTTTTTTTCACTCAGTAATAATCATTCATCATTCATATTCAGTCAACTATGTTCACCATTCGGCGTATTTTGGGATCATCACTGTTTGAGATCGAGCCGAGATTGTTGTCGTCATCATCATCATGTTTTTATTTGCAGTTTGAGAGGTAGCGCACGCTACACATTGTAGTTAGCGCGCGCTAATGAGGTGCATGTAACGCACGCAATGATTCAGTATTAGCGCACGCTAGCGCAAGTGAGGCGCATACCCGTAAGGTACCGGGCTGATTTGGGAAATTCGTAGCGCACGCTACGAGTGGTAAGTAGCGTACGCTAATTGTGTTGGCAACGCACGCTAAGTCACATTAGTAGCGACGCTAACGCCGCAAGATGCAGGACGGTAGGTTCTCGGATTTCGCCTTTGAGTATCGACATCGCAACGCACGTTAACATTTTGGGATAACGACGCTATCGGTAAGGTGTTAGCGCACGCTACCAAGTCGTAGCGCACGCTAACGAGGCATTTCGACCTCACCGGATCGCCAAAGAAACCGCTAGCGCACGCTATATATCAAGTAATAGCGTGCGCTAAGTCGGGACGAGATAAATAGGACGATTCGGTCCAACCTTCGTCATTTCTTCATTTCTCAATCATTTCGGACGAGTTTCGGCGATTCAAAAGGTCTTTTCGAAATGCAATCATCTAACATCATCTTCAAGCTCCTAAGTTGGATTAATCATCATCTAAATCAGTTTCATCACTCCAAATCAAGGTAATGATTCTTGGATCTAGAATTTCGGATCTTGGGTGTTTTGCTTTCGATCTCTTCGTAAATCGATATTATGTTGGAATATGTTAGATATGGATTATCTATCTTGGATACATGTATTTCTATGGATTCATTGGTGTAATTTTCGAATTCGTGAATAATTGAGGAATTGTTCAAGAACCCTTACGTTGACTTTGGAATTTTGGGGTTTTCGACTAAATGTTGTTGAAATATCGTTCTAAGCATTCCTATTGGATTATTGATAGTATCCATGAGTTTTTGTGGATTTGAATCATTCATTGGGAGTTGGTTTCGGATGTAAATGAGTTTTGGTTGTAAACAATTGGAGATTGTTTACAACGCGTTTGTTTTAAATGCCCCAATGAGTTTGGGTATTGATGTATCGACTTTTGAGTTGGTTGTGATCATGCTTGATTCGTGTATTAAGAGAATTGTTGGTTTTTGTGTTGTTTAAGGTTGTTCGAGCGGCCGGTAATTTCATTAAGGACGTTGATCGTGGAAGTACCTTCTCGCCTTCGGTTTGAGGCAAGTTTTATACTTGTACTAGTCAATGAGGTAATGTCATCATGTATGTGTATGAATGTGTTGTATCATTCCGAGACTTAGTCTCTTCATGAATTCATTGATATCAAGAGATCGTTCGATACGATACCTCCCGGCAATTTTGCCAAATGTTTAGTGTTGTTCGTTAACGGCCGATTCAAGGCATTGTAATACTCATTATTAATGTCATTGTCGATACCCGGTTCGCGGTATCGATGTATCGATTGTTGTTAATATAGATGTCAATTTAAGACATCGTTGAGATCATTGTTATTCTTGTTTGGATCGTCATTAAAACCGCATGCAGCCGATTAAAGGCATTGACTTATTCATTTCTCACCTTCGCCCGGTAATCGATTAAAGGTGCCGAGGCATCCTTCAGATCATTGTCATCGATTGCCGTTCTCGTGCAAATCTAAATGTTCAATCATTCATCGCATCATTGTTATCGATTGACCTTTCTAAGGCAATCGCGGTATTCACACATTCATCGTGTCATTGTTATCGATTGCCGTGCTCGTGCAAATCAAAGTGTTCAATCATCCGTGCATCATTGTTGTCGGTTGGCCGTTCTAAGGCAATCGAGGTGTTAATTTGGGATCACAAGGACGGTGTCTATCCGTGTGTTACTATCATCGTGTTGGCCGACTCAAGGCAGCACACTAGCATTCATTGTGATACGGCCGGATGCCGTGGCTCGCCCTAATTGTGATACTGGCCGATGCCGTGGCTTCGCCCTAATTGTGATACTACCGGGATGCCGTGGCTTCGGCCCTAATTGTGATACGGCTGGATGCCGTGGCTTCGGCCCTCATTGTGATACGGCTTCGTGCCGTGGCTTCGGCCCTCATTGTTACAGCTTCGGGCTGTTTTGACTTCAGGTGTTTGTGATATTTGTTAATTTCCGCTGAATGATTTTCAGGTCTTTTGAAATGTCTTGGTATTTTCATTGGAGCCTTTGGGCATTATGATTCATATGAAATTCAGTTCTGGTTTGGTTCATGTCGTTTAATTCATTGTGGTATTCTGTGATTATGGTTCGCCGTTGGGCATTTATGTTCTAACATGTCGAACAGGTATTAATAGTATGCCGTGGGCATAGTATTTCACGAATGCTCGGTTCTTACCTTGGTTTGTGAGCATCTCGTATTATTATCATCATTGTACCGTTTCATTCTGCCTTTGGATGCATATCATGTTATACATGTATTTGATGTTCATTATCTGGATGACTGACCCCGTGGGGGCGGAACATATTTTTCATGTTTTAGGTGCTTGCGAGGAGAGAGTTGAGACACAGGGGCATGATGATGGCAACGAGGCATTCTAGCGATACTAGTTCGAGTTGTTCATGTTGGTCAGTCGGTTAGAGTGTTCTCCACTTGTCACCATTGTCATTTTGTATTACCTTGAGAGATGCTCGTGGATGTTGTATTTTACTCTTGGCCATGTAGCCCATCGTTGTCGTTGAAATTCCTTATCGGAATATTGTGTCGGATATCATGGTAGGGACTATGATTTTCCCTTGTTGTTTAATTTAATGTATTTTAGTCATGTTCTTTGGTGGATCTCTGGCGTGGGGTCCACGGACCGTAATAACCCAATAGGATTTGGGGTGTTACGTAAATGGTATCGTAGATTTGGGTTGTGAAATACCCCGAGATGTGAGTTATGTGGTCCTACCGACGCGGTAGTGGTGGGATTGTCGGGTTATGACAATCTAGTCGATCAGGTTTTGTGAGTCGTAACATTAGTGCGACCGCACGAGTCATTCATTCATCGAGTCGCCGTCGGTGAAGACTAGTATCGCGAGACCTCGAAGCTTCGTATGACCTGTGTAAGGACTCGATTCTCTTTGTGTTCATACATCCATCATGTCATTAATTGTTCATGCTTTGTCAAACCTATATGTGATATTAGTGTTATGATTGATTCATGACTAATTGTTTTGGAGCACGTGTGACTTATGTAAGCATTAAGGATCAACTCATTTATCGATTAATAATTCTCAATCATCATTTTGAATCCATCATCGATTAATTCATTCCTCACTCACCAATATCATCACTCGATAATTCATCCATCACTCGCTTAATTCATTCCTCACTACCAATATCATCACTCGATAATTCATTCATCACCGATTAATTCATTCCTCACTCGGTCAATATCATCACTCGGATAATTCATCCATCACTCGGTTAATTCATTCCTCACTACCAATATCATCACTCGATAATTCATTCATCGATCGATTAATTCATTCCTCACTCACCAATATCATCACTCGATAATTCATCCATCACTCGCTTAATTCATTCCTCACTACCAATATCATCACTCGGATAATTCATTCATCACTCTTAATTCATTCCTCACTCACCAATATCATCACTCGATAATTCATTCATCGATCGATCAATTCATTCATCACTCAGTCAATATCATCACTCACATAATTCATTCATCACTCAGTCAATCTCATCGTTCAGTTAATTCATTCATCACTTAGTTGATCTCATTATTCAGTTAATTCATTAATCATTCAGCCCATCTCACGGTTCAGTTGTCGATCTTGAGGATCGAATTTTCAACCTTGTTAACTTGTTCAAGGTAATCATTTCAGGAATTTCATCAGGCAATCATGTTACCTCATTTGATGTTCCATACGGTCTTATCATACTCTGACGTAATGCCGACGATCATTTCATTAAATCATTAATGCATTCATTGTGTTAGAGCGTGTATGCTCATTATTGTCACTCTGTAACGTGATCATAATGCGATATTCATGCGGAATCTATAATCATCATGTGACTTTCCTACTTCAGTATGGATAGAGCTGTCAGAGGACGCAGGGGAAGAGGCCGCAGCGGGCCGAACCCGGATCTCGTGTGCATGCCCACACGAACGCGAGGGATATCATTAATTCATCAAATAGCGAGGCTACTCATTCATCGCCAGATAATCATTCACCGTCAGGAGTCGTACTGAGAGGCATCTCACTCGGAAGGTGTTCGGGTTGATCCATTCATATTTATGCAGGCATGATGGCCTGATGACTCGGATGACGCGGATAGTGGAGACCATGCAGACCTCGATGGTTCGTGGTCCACCGCAATGAGGATGCTGTGCCATTTCATGGACATACCGGAGGAGTGAATCGATTGTTGGCGATATCTCTCGCCGATGCCGCCTACTTTTGAGGGTTCGTCGGAACCGGTGATATTGTTCATTGGCTCGAGCATTTTGATAAACTCTTTGACATGGTTCAAAGGTCCTAAGAGAGTAAAGTGGCGAGCGGCTTATTACTTGAGTAAGGGTGCTTATTCGTGGTGGCTTTCGTGAAACCCATCGATCGTGATTGTATTTGGAGCGAGTTCAAGACTCTCATGTTAGAGAGGTATTATCCGGCCCACTTCGTGAAGCCAAGTTGTCGAGGTTTTGAACCCCGAACCCGATGAGGACGAGGGTGTTATTGTCATTGCCGAGAAGTTTCGTGGACTACTTGATTTGCTTGTCAATTATCCGTACCGAGGCGGATAAAATTAAGTATTTTAGCAAGAGGCTAAATCCGCGATTGAGGATGCGATTGTTCAATCACAATTGTAATTCACTTAGTGGGTTCATCGAGAAGGCTCTTGGAGCAGAGCTTTTGATCAAGGAGCTTACTCGAAGCATCCTTCGCTTCTTGGTGAGAGGACTAGAATGCCGGCTCGTTGGAGGGACATCGGCCCGACGCCCAAGGGGTCGCTTTCTAGTCGTCTTCGTCCGGGACAGATCTTCCTCTCAGCGAGTTCGACCGTTGTTTGCTTTAATCGTGATTCGGCAGTCACGTTAGTACCGGTGTACGGTGCCGGCTATTGTTTGTTTTCTCGTGTGGGAGGCATGGACACCAGTAAATCTGCAGGGTTCTAGCGCCAAGAATCTCAAGGGAGCTCAAGAGCCTCGAGGGATTTTGTTACTCCAGCCCGTACTTCATTCAAGGGGCCCTATCACGCTTCGAGAGCCCGAGGTAAGGACATTCATCACCAGTTTTGAGCAAGTTAATTCTTGCTCGGTAGGAGGATAATCATTCATTTCATTGTCGTTCATTCATTCATATAATTCATTCATCATATATCAATCATGTTGGGACACATAATTATCGATTAATCATTCAATTCACGAGGAACGGCGGTTCCAATCACTTCAGGGAACTATCACTCATGACGTTATTAATTCACCTTGGTGAGTCATTCCAAATCCTTGTCGGATTTGTAGTCATTTATCATTCATCATTCATTTTTGTCACTTTCATTCTCGTGACCTTCTGAGATCATAGTTAGCGGCGAGTTCATCGTCGGATATACCTTAAATCGTTGAGATAGAGGAAATCGATGATATGGGAGGATATCGATGTTGGGTACATTTGAGATGTAACCTTGTTTTTGGATGACTGTGTAAATCTATCCGTAATAATGTATCGTGGATCATGGATCATTTATTGTTGATCTATCTTATTATGATCATATTTGAGAATCTTGAGATTTGGGTCATTTGTTGGGAGTTCATCCCTCCGGCGTTGTGCTCGAGATTTCGTGATAATTTGAGAAATCGTTCACTGTGTTTCGAGACGTCAAGTCTTGGGGACTTGGGCTTGCGGTTGATTTGGTCCCGAGGACTATTTGGGCGTTATTGTTTTCGCATCGTGATGGATAGTTCATATCCCGAGTTGTTTACCCTCGCCGAGGACGAAACTCTTTTTAAGGGGGTATGTAATACCGGTTGTGAATTCATTTATTATCATTCAAGAATCGTCACTAATTTTTTTCACTCAAGAATAATCATTCATCATTCATATTCAAATAACTATGTTCACCATTCGGCGTATTTTGGGATCATCACTGCTTGAGATCGAGCCGAGATTGTTGTCGTCATCATCATCATGTTTTTATTTGCGCTTTGAGAGGTAGCGCACGCTACACATTGTAGTTAGCGCGCGCTAATGAGGTGCATGTAACGCACGCAATGATTCAAGATAGCGCACGCTAGCGCAAGTGAGGCGCATACCCGTAAGGTACCGGGCCGATTTGGGAAATCGTAGCGCACGCCACGAGTGGTAAGTAGCGACGCTAATTGTGTTTGCAACTCAATCTAAGACACATTAGTAGCTCACGCTAACGCGTGCAAGACAGATGACGGTAGGTTATGGATTTCGCCTTTGAGTATCGACATCGCAACGCACGTTAACATTTTGGGATAACGACGCTATCGGTAAGGTGTTAGCGCACGCTACCAAGTCGAGCGCACGCTAACGAGGCATTTCAGACTCACCGGATCGCCAAGAAACCGCTAGCGCACGCTATATATCAAGTAATAGCGTGCGCTAAGTCGACAAGATAAATAGGACAGCCGTCCAACCTTCGTCATTTCTTCATTTCTCAATCATTTCGGACGAGCTCGGGCGATTCGAAAAGGTCTTTTCGATCTGCAATCATCTAGCATCATCTTCAAGCTCCTAAGTTGGATTAATCATCATCTAAATCAGTTTCATCACTCCAAATCAAGGTAATGATTCTTGGATCTAGAATTTCGGATCTTGGGTGTTTTGCTTTCGATCTCTTCGTGTAAATCGATATTATGTTGGAATATGTTAGATATGGATTATCTATCTTGGATACATGTATTTCTATGGATTTATTGGTGTAATTTTCGGAATTCGTGAATAATTGAGGAATTGTTCAAGAACCCTTACGGGTTGACTTTGGAATTTTGGGGGTTTTCGACTAAATGTTGTTGAAATATCGTTCTAAGCATTCCTATTGGATTATTGATAGTATCCATGAGTTTTTGTGGATTTGAATCATTCATTGGGAGTTGGTTTCGGATGTAAATGAGTTTTGGTTGTAGACAATTGGAGATTGTTTACAACGCGTTTGTTTTAAATGCCCCAATGAGTTTCGGGTATTGATGTATCGACTTTTGAGTTGGTTGTGATCATGCTTGATTCGTGTATTAAGAGAATTGTTGGTTTTTGTGTTGTTTAAGGTTGTTCGAGCGGCCGGTAATTTCATTAAGGACGTTGATCGTGGAAGTACCTTCTCGCCTTCGGTTTGAGGCAAGTTTTATACTTGTACTAGTCAATGAGCTAATGTCATCATGTATGTGTATGAATGTGTTGTATCATTCCGAGACTTAGTCTCTTCATGAATTCATTGATATCAAGAGATCGTTCGATACGAAACCATTCTGCAATTTTGCCAAATGTTTAGTGTTGTTCGTTAACGGCTGATTCAAGACATTGTAATACTCATTATTAATGTCATTGTCGATAGCCGGTCATGGTATCGATGTATCGATTGTTGTTAATATAGATGTCAATTTAAGACATCGTTGAGATCATTGTTATTCTGTTTGGATCGTCATTAAAAGCATGTGCCGATTAAAGGCATTGGCTTATTCATTTCTCACCTTCGCTGCAGAATCGATTAAAGGTGCCGAGGCATCCTTCAGATCATTGTCATCGATTGCCGCTCGTGCAAATCTAAATGTTCAATCATTCATCATTGTTATCGATTGACCTTTCTAAGGCAATCGAGGTATTCACTCATTCATCGTGTCATTGTTATCGATTGGCGTTCTCGTGCAAATCAAAGTGTTCAATCATCCTTTGCATCATTGTTGTCGGTTGGCGTTCTAAGGCAATCGAGGTGTTAATTTGGGACTGCCAAGGACGGTGTCTATCCGTGTTACTATCATCGTGTTGGCCACTCAAGGCGACACTATCATTCATTGTGATACGGCCGATGCCGTGGCTTCCCTAATTGTGATACTACCGATGCCGTGGCTTCGCCCTAATTGTGATACGGCCGATGCCGTGGCTTCGCCCTAATTGTGATACTGGCCGATGCCGTGGCTTCGCCCTCATTGTGATACGGCCGTGCCGTGGCTTCGCCCTCATTGTTCTGGTCGCTTTTGACTTCAGGTGTTTGTGATATTTGTTAATTTCCGCTGAATGATTTTCAGGTCTTTTGAAATGTCTTGGTATTTTCATTGGAGCCTTTGGGCATTATGATTCATATTAAATTCAGTTCTGGTTTGGTTCATGTCGTTTAATTCATTGTGGTATTCTGTGATTATGGTTCGCCGTTGGGCATTTATGTTCTAACCTCGTCAATGTATTAATAGTATGTCGTGGGCATAGTATTTCACGAATGCTCGGTTCTTACCTTGGTTTGTGAGCATCTCGTATTATTATCATCATTGTACCGTTTCATTCTGCCTTTGGATGCATATCATGTTATACATGTATTTGATGTTCATTATCTGGATGACTGACCAGTGGGGGAACATGTTTTTCATGTTTTAGGTGCTTGCGAGGAGAGAGTTGAGACACGGGGGCATGATGATGGCAACGAGGCATTCTAGCGATACTAGTTCGAGTTGTTCATGTTGGTCGATCGGTTAGAGTGTTCTCCACTTGTCACCATTGTCATTTTGTATTACCCGAGCAGATGCTCGTGGATGTTGTATTTTACTCTTGGCCATGTAGGCCCATCGTTGTCGTTGAAATTCCTTATCGGAATATTGTGTCGGATATCATGGTAGGGACTATGATTTTCCCTTGTTGTTTAATTTAATGTATTTTAGTCATGTTCGCCTGGTGGATCTCCTGGCGTGGGGTCCACGGCACTGTAATAACCCAATAGGATTTGGGGGTGTTACATCTCTGGGTGAACATACACATTCATATCCACACATACACGCAAATCCATAAATCAATGCTAGAATACGTAAACAAATGTAAAGTACTCGCCTTTGAGACATTTTGATCGAAACGGGAGATCTACTATGACTAGGAATAACCCAGAATGACAACATTCGTTCCTAGACGAAAGGTTAACACGAATCAGTCCTAAACGACACCAATAATCGAGTGGAAAACACCCACAACCCCAACTACACTTCACAACCACACACACGAGTTGAATCTTGACGGAAACGAATTGGGAAACACTCATAAACATTAATCGACGTAGAATACTACAATATCAACGGACAATTCGTACACAATTGGACAAGTCCCGAAACCCCCCCCAAAAAATTACAAAGGTTAGGGTTCTAGCCAATTACCTTGGATTTGGGCGGAGAGAGATGGATTTAGATGATGATAACTTCGTTTGGAGTACAACAATCGATCTATGGAACTCCATGGATTTATCTTCAAGAATCGCTCCAAAACGCCCAAGGGAGCTCAAATCGTGGACAAAGGGAGAAGAAAAAAGGAGAATGACGCATCTGAGGTCAACTAAGGTATTTGAATACCTGACAGCAGTTAACGTACGTTAACATGGGGAGTTAACGTACATTAGGGCCTTAACGAACGTAACACCCGTACTTAACGTACGTAAGGACTCGGCAGAACCCTCTGCCCAAATCGCTGAAGACATTAACGTACGCTATGACTAAGAGTTAATGTACGTTAACAATATATGTAGCATACATAAGAGAGCATGCATAGAGTACGTTATGCATGCAGCAGTTCAGTACTGCTGAGTGCAGTCCACTGCCCAAGAAAGCATGAAATTGAAAAACGACAAAAGATGGAATCCGAAGACAGCTACAAAGTATTTGCGACGACAAACCTAAGCGCTAAAATAAAGCACTATTCCGACCACCCGAAGGCTCGGAATACGGCAATGGAAGTAAATTTCCTAAACTTTTAGGAAATTACAAAACGGCCCAAACGTCTGAAAATCACGATACGATATCGAAATGATGAACCGAAGTCCACAATATGAATAATTCTACCTTACGGACTTGTAGGTACAAAGAAACAATATATTCGAACGAGTTTTATGAGAATCGAACATACATGCGACGAACATCATAACATAAAGCAAAATACGTAAAAACACCTCAAAACTCATCCAAATGGAAAAACACCAAGAACATAATAGTTTCAAAACGTCGAAACGGTTACAAGCGAGCCGCTAAAAATATACATACACCAAAAACAGAAACTGCTAAAGATAGAAAGTACGAATATTACAGCCTCGAAGCAGGCTGGGGTTGGGTTGTGTTCTGATGCAACATGGTAAAGTAGTAGCCTATGATGCAACGATACAGCTTAAAACACATGAGTTGAACTATCCGACGCATGATCTGGAGTTGGCTGCTGTAGTACATGCGTTGAAGATTTGGCGTCACTATCTCTACGGGGGAAAGTGTGAAATATACACGGACCATAAAGTCTGAAGTATCTTTTCACACAGAAGGATCTTAACATGAGGCAAAGGAGATGGTTAGAATTGGTGAAGGACTATGATTGTACTATTCAGTACCATCTGGGTAAGGCTAATGTGGTGGCCGATGCCTTGAGTCGGAAGACTAGAGGCGAGTTAGCTTGCTTGACCGATCAGGAGAGTTTGATAAAGGAGTTATGCCAGTTGAGGATTGAGGTGGTTGAGTCTTCAAAGAGTTCGAAAGCAATCCTATCATCTTTGGTATTGCAACCAAACTTGAGGGATAGGACTAAGGAGGCTCAAACACGCGATAAGCTCTTGTGCAAGATGAAAGATCGAGCATGAGATGGAAGTATTGAGAAATTCATCGTTGCCGCAAACGACGCTTTGACTTATGATGAGAGGTTATGTGTTCTTAAGGATCAATCCCTTAGGAAGCAAATCCTTGAATAAGCCCATAATGCACCATACTCCACTCACCCGGGAGGTATGAAGATGTACCACGACCTGAAGAAGTTCTTTTGGTGGAGAGGAATGAAAAGGGACATTGGTGTATTTGTAGAGAGATGTGTGATATGTTAGCAGGTGAAGGCATAACACCAACTGCCAGGAGGTTTACTTCAACCGTTGGAAATCCCAGAATGAAAATGGGAGCATATCACAATGGATTTCGTGGTTGGTCTGCCACGAACTATGAGGAAGAACGATGCTATCTGGGTGATAGTAGATCGTTTGATGAAGTCATCTCATTTTCTACATGTGAGGATGACTTATAATATGGAACAATATGCTAATATATATGTTCAGGAGATTGTGAGGTTATATGGTGTTCCATTGTTGATCGTCTCAGATAGAGATCCGCAATTTATGTCGAAATTTTGGAAGAGTCTGCAAAGTGCGTTGGGTACTGAGTTAAATTTCAGTACTGCATATCATCCGCAGACTGATGGTCAATCTGAACGGACTATCAGAACACTCAAAGATTTATTGAGGGCGTGTGTTCGTGATACTGGTGAGAATTGGGAAAATATTTTGTCATTAGTAGAGTTTGCTTATAACAATAGTTACCAAGCGACTATACAAATGGCCCCGTATGAGGCTTTGTATGGACAGAAATGTCGATCGCCCCTTTATTGGAGTGAGCTTGGATAAGGAAAGATTTTGGGTCCAGAATTGATCGGACAGACTGTAGATAAGATAGCCGATATCAGAAGTAGGATTAAGACTGTCCAGTATCGACAGAAGTCTTATGCTGATAAACGAAGAAAAGATATCCAATTTGAGATTGGAGAAAAGGTGTTCTTGAAGGTAGCGCGGGCTACATTCGACCGACCGCTTCACTTTGTGGCGCACCGGTCTTATTCGTAAGGAAGGATGGGTCAATGCGGTTATGCATCGATTACCGAGAGCTGAATAAGGTAACCATCAAAAACAAGTATCTGCTCCCGAGAATTGACGACTTGTTTGACAAGTTTCAGGGGGCTACAATGTTCTCGAAAATCAATCTGAGGTTGGGGTATTACCATCTCCGAGTGAAGGATTCAGATATACCGAAAAGTCGGATGAGATACGACCATTACGAGTTTGTGGTTATGTCGTTCGGGCTAACCAACGCCTCAGCCGTGTTCATGCAGTTAATGAACAAGGTCTTTATTGAATATCTCGATAAGTGTGTAGTCGTCTTTATCGACGATATCCTAATCTATTCGAGGAACGCAGAGGAGCATGCGCATCATCTACGCATAGTGTTGAACATTTTGAGAACTCACCGCCTTTATGCGAAGTTCTCTAAGTGTGAGTTCTAGTTGAGAGAGGTTATGTTTCTCGGTCACCTAATCTCCGCCGAGGGTGTTCGTGTGGACCCACACAAAATAGAGGCAGTATTGGATTGGGCACCGCCCAAGAACGTGAAGGAGGTTTGTAGCTTTCTGGGTCTGGCTGGATATTATCGAAGATTCGTTGAAGGGTTCTCTAAGCTTGCTCGACGGCTTACTCAGTTGTTGTAGAAGCAAGAAGTTTGTGTGGTCAGACGAGAGGCAGAAGAGTTTGAAGAATTGAAGAAGCGGTTGACTACCGCTCCCGTCTTAGCCTTACCATGTGGTAATGATGGCTTTTTAGTTTATAGCGATGCCTCGGGCCAAGGACTTGAATGTGTACTCATGCAGCACAGAAAGACGATTGCCTATGAATCCCATTAGTTGAAACCGTATGAGTCGAATTACCCTACACACGATCTAGAGTTGGCCGCGGTCGTGTTTGCATTGAAGATTTAGTGTCACTATCTGTATGGCTCTTCTTGTCAGATTTTCAACGATCACAAGAGCTTGAAGTTCATATTCACACAGAAGGAGTTGAACATGAGATAAAGGAGGTGGCTAGAACTGATCAAGGATTACGACCTCAAAATCCTTTATCACCCGGGCAAGGCAAATGTGGGGGCAGATGTCTTCAGTCGGAAATCGATATCACTTTGGGCACTTGAGTTACTCACGGTTAAGCCAGAGCTCCAGCGAGAGCTTATGGAGTTGGGGATCGAGGTTGTGTTACCGAGGATCGAGGGACAGTTATGCGCTCTTAAGATTTCTTCGTTGCTGGTCGACGACATCAAATCGAGACAGTTAGAGGATCCGATGTTTATCCAGCTCCGTGAGAATGTAGTTAAAGGGAAAGCCCTGGGATTTGTGATTCATGAAGATGGTGTGCTGAGATTCCAAGGTCAGTTGTGTGTACCGAACGACTTGGAATTGAGGCAGAGCATTATGCAAGAGGCTCATGCGTCACCTTACTCAGTTCATCCGGGCTCGAGTAAAATGTATAAGGATTTGAGGAAGAACTTTTGGTGGAATGACATGAGAATGAGGTAGTGCAGTTTGTGGCTAAGTGTTTGACTTGCTAGCAAGTCAAAATCGAACATCAGCGACCAGCCGGGTTGTTGAAACCACTTCCCGTTCCGAAATGGAAATGAGAGTACATTTCTATGGATTTTGTCACGAATTTGCCGAGGACGAAGACGGGAATGAACATGGTATGGATGAACGTGGATCGAGTAACTAAGTCAGCACATTTTCTGGGCATCAAGGACACTTGGGGTCCAGAAAAATTGGCTCGTATATTTATTGCACAGATCGTGAGGCTTCATGGTACGCCGAAAACTATTATTTTGGACAGGGATGGCCGGTTTGTCTCGCATTTCTGGCAGGCGGTACATAGGGCGTTGGGAACATGTTTGCGTTTGAGCACTTCCTTCCACCCTCAGACCGATGGACAATCCGAGTATACCAGACAGACATTCGAGGATATGTTACGTGCGTGTGCGTTAGATTGGAGTAGCGACTGGGAAGAACACTTGGCTTTAATCGTGTTCACTTACAATAATAGCCGGCATGCCTCGATCAAAATGGCACCGTATGAGGTGCTCTACGGTCGACATTGCAGATCATTGATATGCTGGAATGAGCCGTCTGAATTAGTTGGCACTGAGCCAGATCTTGTACTGGAGACAAAAAGGAAAGTCCAGTTGATTCCAGAAGGATTGTTGAGTGCCCAGAGTCGACAAAAGTCCTACGCGGATGTTAGGCGTCGACCCTTAGAATTCGAGGTAGGAGATCACGTTTTGTTGAAGGTATCTCCATCGAAAGGAGTTTTCCATTGTGGGAAAAAGGGGAAGCTCAGTCCAAGATATATTCGACCTTTTGAGATATTAGAAAGATTTGGCGAGTTGGCTTACCGTTTTGCGTTACCTCCATTCTTGAGCCACGTTTATAGTGTTTTTCACGTTTCTCAGTTGCGAAAGTACGTTCCAGACCCTAGTCACATTATCGATTTTGGCGAAGTGGAAATCGAGAAGGATGTCACGTTTGAGGAGAGGACAATGAGTATTTTGGAATGCCAGGATAAACATTTAAGGCGCAAAACCATCCCTTTGGTTAAGGTGCAATGATCGAGACATGGTGTGGAGGAAGCGAAATGGGAATTGGAGGAGAATATATGTGCGAGATACCCCGAGCTTTTCGATCCTTAAGTTTCGGGATGAAACTTCTTTTTAGAGGGGGAGAATGTAATATCCATACTTTCTATCTTTAGCAGTTTCTATTTTGGGTGTATGTCTATTATTAGCGGATCACTTGTAACCGTTTCGACGTTTTGAAACTATTTTGTTCTTGGTGTTTTTCTATTTGAACGAGTTTTGGAGGTGTTTTTACGTATTTCGCTTTATGTTATGATGTTTGTCGCATGTACGTCCGATTCTCATAAAACTCATTCGAATATATTGTTTCTTTGTTCCTACAAGTCCGTAAGGTAGAATTATTCACGTTGTGGACTTCGGTTCAACATTTCGATATCGTATCGTGATTTTCATATGTTTGTGCCATTTTGTAATTTTCTAAAAGCTTAGGGAAATTACTTCCATTATCGTATTCCGAGCCTTTGGGTGGTCGGAATAGTGCTTTCTTTTAGCGCTTAGGTTCGTCGTCGGGAATACTTCGTAACTGTGTCTTCGGATTCCATCTTTTGTCGCATTTGAATTTCGTGCTTTCTTGGGCAGTGGACTACATTCAGCAGTACTGAACTGCTGCATACATAACGTACGCTATACATGCTCTCTTACATACGCTACATATACTGTTAACATACGTTAACTCTTAGTCATAGCGTAAGTTAACGTCTCCAGCGATTTGGGTAGAGGGTTTTGCCGAGTCCTTACGTACGTTAAGTACGAGTGTTACATACGTTAAGGCCCTAACGTACATTAACTCCCCATGTTAATGTACATTAACTGCTGTGAGGTATTTAAATACCCGAGTTTACCTCAAACGCGTCATTTTCCTTTTTCCTTCTCCCTTTGTCCGATTTGAGTTCCCTTGAGCGTTTTGGAGTGATTCTTGAAGATAAATCCATGGAGTTCCATAGATCGATTGTTGTACTCCAATTGAAGTTATCATCATCTTAATCCATCTCTCTCCGCCCAAATCCAAGGTAATTGGCTAGAACCCTAACCTTTGTAATTTTTTGGGGGTTTTTCGAGATTCATCCAATTGTGTACGAATTGTCCGTTGATATTGTCGTATTCTACGTCGATGAATGTTAATGAGTGTTTCCCAATTCGTTTCCGTCAAGATTCATCCCGTGTGTGTGGTTGTGAAGTGTAGTTGGGGCTGTGGGTGTTTTCCACTCTATTATTGGCGTCGTTTAGGACTGATTCGTGTTAACCTTTTGTCTAGGAACGGACGTTGTCATTTCGGGTCATTCCTAGTCATCGTAGATCTCCCGTTTCGATCACAATGTCTCAAATTCAAGTACTTTACATTTGTTTATGTATTCTAGCATTGATTTATGGCTTTGCGTGTATGTGTGGATGTGAATGCGTATGTTCACCAAATGATTGGTCTGACGGGGCCTCTGGGGATACATAGTTCCGTGTGTGTGCGTATCATGAACTGGGGTTAACCACCCAGGGATGGTCCGATGGGGCCTCTGCGGGGTGCAGTGGCCGTGAGTCTCGTACCAATGGTTAACCTTTGAAATGTTTTTGTTAGAGAACTATGTTTTGTGCATGTGCACCTTAGTATTCCAGAATCTAAATGTTTTAGAAAATGTTTTTGGCGCATATA
The DNA here is from genome assembly GCA_033398695.1 of Orobanche coerulescens. NCBI lineage: Eukaryota > Viridiplantae > Streptophyta > Magnoliopsida > Lamiales > Orobanchaceae > Orobanche > Orobanche coerulescens. The sequence continues at coordinate 205,108,210 of CM065802.1, forward strand.
TCATGTGTATAGAATGGTGGTTCAAATGGTATTGTACTTGCACTAGCAGTTGGTGTTAACCCCTTAAATGGGGGAAATACTTGTATTTCAGGTACAGGTCCAAGGGACGAGCGAGTACGCGATCAATATGAGGATGATGGGCAAGAGTGACACTGTTCAGTTAGTCGACTGCGTCATTTCCTGTCGTTGAGTTTTAAATTGATTATATCATTTGCTTCAGTACTCGAGTACTTTATTCATTTTGATTGTATTGTTTTGGACCCAGTTTGGGAAGGTGTACGATTGTTGGGTTAATGTTGTTTGGAACAGATTGTTTATTGTCATTTGTCTTTATTAAGTAACGGTGTATTTATTGCGTAGTGTTTGTCGTTGGTCTGAGGCAGTCGAGATGTGTGTTAGACTTGTGGACTCAAAGGGTTGGGTCCATGGCACTGTATTATGCCCTGAACGTCTTGGGGGTGTTACAGAGGCATCACTATAAATAACAAAGTCTTCCGTCGGATTAGGAATCGTTAATACTGGTGTCGAGGTTAGTCTATTTTTCAAATCTTGAAAACTTTCCTCGCACCTATCACTCCATTCAAACCTCACGCCTTTCCTTGTTGATAAGTGTCAGTTTTGTACACTTATCCATGGTTTGTATCGATAAAATTCACCCATAATTGAGCTAGTCTACTCGTTTTTTGCTTTTAATTAATTAGTTTTTAATAATTTTATTTTTATCGGATGATGATCGGATTAAATAACTGATTTACTCAAGAAATAACATGTTTATTAAACATTCTATTTGTTGAATTTTGATATATTCATGTTGTAGGGCTTTCCGAGACAAATTCGACAGTCTTTCCGGATTCAAAATCAGAGTTATATATCAAAAGTTATCATCCGAAGAAGATTTGGGGCAAAAACGCAAAGTCGAGAAATTGCAAGTGAAACGTAACTATCAAAACATCCAGTGAGCAAATTTACGAAGCCAAGTTACGGCCGTAACTACAGAAGGTTACGGCCGTAAGTCATCCAAGTTATGGCCGTAACTCCTTAATGTTACGGCCGTAACTCCTTAATGTTACGGCCGTAACTCTTGACAGATTGTTATGATTTGTCTAATTTTTTATACTTTTTGTGTATTATTGAGGGGATGGCTGGCATTGATCCGATCTAATGTAATAATGCTAGAGTTTTGGAGCTATTAGATGACTTTAGGTGTATAAATAGACCCCTTAGATCCTTCATCATTCATCATTCATCTTATAATTTTCCATTTTTTGTAAACTTTTCTTTTTGTGTGAAGAACACACTTGTGTTCTTGAGTGATATTTGTAAGTGTGGTATAACATATGTTGTTCAGAGAGTTTATTGCTTCTATCTCCTTTATTTACTAAGGGAGTTAGTATCAATTCTTTCTCTTGATTCAACTAATAAAGACCACCAAAGCTTGTAATATGTATAATAAACCCTTCATGGGCTAAGTAACCTTTAGTTGGGATTATAAACAAGGTTAGTCATGTTATTTATGTTTGTATAAAAGATCTATTGTGAATTACTTATTATTGTGTGCGATTTTCATTGTTTTAACAATCTTTATTTATTTGGCCAATAAATGACGATATTTATGGTCTTCATATGTTTCGAAAGAAAATATGTTTGATTAGATCAAATGATCTTCACTCTAAGTTGTTCTAGGGGATAGAAATATACCTCTAGTACTTAGATGATTCTTTGAGTTATTTTCATAAATCCTAATGCTATGTATTGAAGCCAATCAACATAGAAATATAGTGGATTGATTCAATATGTAAGGGGCGTTTTATAGTTCGAAAGAGAAACCGTATTTTTAAGGAAAATCGAATCTACACAACATAATAAGTAAATTCATCTTATGATCTCCTATACATCTTCTATAATTAATGACGAACTAAGTTTGTAATCCCAACTATTTCATTTTATCGTTAATCAATCTATTATTATTGCTATCTTTTTATTTCCTTATAATATTAGAACTATTATTGCATTTTCTTTGCAAATATTAAACAAAACTTTTTAATTGTGTGTTTCACTCATTTTAGTATCTATAGAAATAGACTAATAGTGTATAATTCAAATTATAACCAAACTTCCTTGTGGGATCGATAAACCGGACTCAAAAAGTCCACTTTACTACTTGATACGATATCGTGCACTTGCGATAGTTACACTAACAACGTGTCAAGTTTTTGGCGCCGTTGCCGGGGAAGTATAAGTTATATTTGAAATCTTACATTGTAAACTATTTTTATAGGTACAAATTTCTCGACATTGTAACTTAGTACTCAATTGTGTTTGTCCGGTCAAGTGGCGGATAACGGTACTCCGTGACTATTAAAGTCGGATTTTTCAGTTTCCCACAACAACTGATATTTGTAGATATTTTCTTCAATTATTTTCATTGTCTTTTTATTTTTTTTTATCATGGAAGAAACATTGTATAAAATCGAGAAAAGATTTCCCTTTCTAAGCAAAAATGCAATTTTAAAAATTTACAAGACAAGACTTGAAAGGATGAGGTTGCTTATGAATAAAAGCATACCTTTTGACATAAGATTCATTATTGAAGCCAAAGTAAGAATAGAAGGTGAATTCACAGAAACACCGACTAGATTTTTACCAGGGCTAGGAAAAAGTTCATATGCCAAGAAACGACGAGCAAAGATGATAGCCGTTTGCTATAAATGTGCTAGATGGAACTATAATTTAAAATGTCGATCTTTAGGAATTCCATCTACAAACAGAGAAGATAAAATTCAGTTCATTAAGGATGGTCTGAATAAGGAGAATTTAGATGATATCGAAATTTCTCTTGACACGCATCCTAGTGGATTATGGAATTCGATGTTTGTGGAATAAATTCCAACCAGAATATGAACAACGTCTTGGGAATCAGACGTTAAAAGACCCTGTTTGCCAATTTGTAAGAAAATTGGATGGGAAGCTTCTCCCCGACTCATAGAAGGCGTTTAGGCCGTTTCTGAACGTAAAATCAGAGGAAGATGTGAGCCACAATCACAACTACTGTACATACGCATAAGTATCTTTTATTCTTGTCGTGTGGTGAGATTTTCTGAATAAAAAAAAAGTGATATGCGATAAATGCTTTCATTATTCTATTGAGTAGTTGAAGCGCAATCAACGCAATCACAAACTTGTTAAACAATTTTTACCTTCTTTTTCTTCTATAAATAAACATTGTGCTTGCTTCTTTCATTCATCCCTCAAACTTGCACTTTTCTCTGTTTCTCTCTAAATAATTTCTTTTCAAAAATGGAGTCATCATCTTCAACAAAAAAATTTAGTACAGTCTGCATTTTTGGTGGAGCTAGTTATGGAAAAGAGTCATGCTTTACTGAAGCAGCCCACAACTTGGGTCGTACCTTAGGAGAAAAATGCATTCATGTAGTTTACGGAGGAGGAAGTCTAGGATTAATGGGACGAGCTGCTGCTTCTGCCTATACGGAAGGAGTAAGAGTGTTGGGAATAATCCAAAAACCTCTGGCTGAAAGTAAAATCACCGGGTCAACTATTGGAGATGAGTTTAGATCTGTAAATATGCAAGATCGCATAACTCACATGATAAATAATTCTGGCGCCTTTATCACCCTTCCCGGTGGTTTTGGCACCCTTGAGGAACTTTTTCATGTGGTTACCAGAGTCCAGCTACATGTTCATAAAAAACCAATAGGTGTGCTTAATGTCAATGGTTTCTTTGATGGTTTACTGTCTTTCATCGACTACTCTGCTGAAAAGGGTTTTATTTCCGAGCGTGCTAAACGAATCATAGTCGTTGCAACAATACCAGAAGAACTAATCAAAAAACTCAATGAATTTGTTCCTCAACCAGATCCAGCTCTAGCTAAAATTGTCTGGATGGAAGATTTTACCGTGAGAAAACGAAAAGTGAATTCATTCCTCTCCCTTTGATAACCCATATCAGACCTCTTGTATTTTTACTTTCTGTCGTGTGTAATAATCGTGCTAAATGGTGGCAGCTTAAGGAGTTTCTTCTTGATCTCTTGACGCGCATCTATTCGCGATTTATGTATTGTTATTTTATTACTGTAATTTTTATTATATGTTGTTTTTATAATAGCATTGATGGCAGCGTAAGGCGACTTTTCGGACTTTCTTGATGCGCATCTTAAAAATTGTGTTATACTTCCGAGTATATTTTATTTTCTTTTGTTGTGTGCCTCGTATATTTATTCTCTTGCAGATTCTAAAAGGCGTTAGCTCAAACATCAACTTTCTTAACAGAGAGTATTCTGCTTTTCTGCATTGCTTTTTATTTTTTTTTAAAAAAAACTGACAGTTTTATTTTCAAGTTTGGGGGTGGTTTGTTTTATTATTTTGGTGTGTTGTTATTCGATTATTTTGGTTATTTACCTTATTTTTTTAATATATATATATATATATAGTACTTTGATTTGTGAGATTTCTAGATCTGGCCATAACACCAATAAATTAGCTATATACAAGCTTCTAAAATCGTTTTAACTGGTAAAAAAATTGTATATTCCAAAATTTTTTGTGCCTTAATCTCTCTTTCCAAGCCTTGTAATTATCATATAAAATCGAGTCATTCGTTACCTTGAGAAAAGAAGAATCAATCGGTAAAATAGAACTGAAATTTACTTAATTTGTGGAGTTTTTGATTTTTCATGCTTAAACTAAGAAATGCTTTTCAGCAAAAATTCTATTCCCTAAAAAAAGGAGTCATTGGTGAAAAGAGCTACACGTTAGCAAATAACGGTGTGAAAGCTATCACTTAAAAAAATGACGAAAAGGAGAAGTGTTGAGCAGCAACAACTGCCTAATTTTGGGGGTCTTAAATTTTGCGAAAAATAAAGGACTAACCATTGTTGGTGCGTAGCTGCCGTCTCAGAAAAATTGGTGAAAAGAGCTACACATTAGCAAATAACGGTGTGAAAGCTATCACCTTTTTAAAAAAAAATGAGATAGAGATTGTGTTAGTGAAAAGAGCTACACGTTAGCAAATAACGGTGTGAAAGCTATCACTAAGGGATGTAGTTTATGAGCAGATTTGAATTAATTAGCGGCTGAATTTCAATACACTCAATTTCGTGAAAAATCACAATATTTGATGACGCCAATGAAATTCTTCTTCATATTGAGTCGAAAAATAAACGAGTGATCGAGAGCAACCATTAAAGGGAGACGTGTGTATCACGAGTGGGAAAGAAATAATCAACCTTTTGGGGGGGAAACCTTGAATTTGGAATTACAAAATAAAAACCGTGTTTTAACTTCAAAAACATTAGTAGATTTATTTTGAATCTTGATTCATTTTTATCTACTGTATAAAGCTGATTGTTGTGTATTAATGTCATTTTGATCTCCTTTTCTCTTTTTATATTTTAATTTATGTGTGTATTAATTTTTCTTATTTTTATTTTTGGAGCATGAATAATAAAGAGTCTTGCTCGGGACTAGCAAGAATTCAAGTTGGGGGTGTGATAAGTGTCAGTTTTGTACACTTATCCATGGTTTGTATCGATAAAATTCACCCATAATTGAGCTAGTCTACTCATTTTTTGCTTTTAATTAATTAGTTTTTAATAATTTTATTTTTATCGTATGATGATCGGATTAAATAACTGATTTACTCAAGAAATAACATGTTTATTAAATATTATCTTTGTTGAATTTTGATATATTCATGTTGTAGGGCTTTCTGAGACAAATTTGACAGTCTTTCCGGATTCAAAATCAGAGTTATATTTCAAAAGTTATCATCCGAAGAAGATTTGGGGCAAAAACGCAAAGTCTGAGAAATTCTGGGATGAAAACGTAACTATCAAAACATCCAGTGAGCAAATTTACGAAGCCAAGTTACGGCCGTAACTACAGAAGGTTACGGCCGTAACTCCTTAATGTTACGGCCGTAACTCTTGACAGATTGTTATGATTTGTCTAATTTTTTATACTTTTTGTGTATTATTGAGGGGATGGATGACATTGATCCGATCTAATGTAATAATGCTGGAGTTTTGGAGCTATTAGATGACTTTAGGTGTATAAATAGACCCCTTAGATCCTTCATCATTCATCATTCATCTTATAATTTTCCATTTTTTGTAAACTTTTCTTTTTGTGTGAAGAACACACTTGTGTTCTTGAGTGATATTTGTAAGTGTGGTATAGCATATGTTGTTCAGAGAGTTTATTGCTTCTATCTCCTTTATGACTAAGGGAGTTAGGATCAATTCTTTCTCTTGATTCAACTAATGAAGACCACCAAAGCTTGTAATATGTATAATAAACCCTTCATGGGCTAAGTAACCTTTAGTTGGGATTATAAACAAGGTTAGTCATGTTATTTATGTTTGTATAAAAGATCTATTGTGAATTACTTATTATTGTGTGTGATTTTCATTGTTTTAACAATCTTTATTTATTTGGCCAATAAATGACGATATTTATGGTCTTCATATGTTTCGAAAGAAAATATGTTTGATTAGATCAAATGATCTTCACTCTAAGTTGTTATAGGGGATAGAAATATACCTCTAGTCCGCAGATGATTCTTTGAGTTATTTTCATAAATCCTAATGCTATGTATTGAGGCCAATCAACATAGAAATATAGTGGATTGATTCAATATGTAAGGGGCGTTTTATAGTTCGAAAGAGAAACCGTCTTTTTAAGGAAAATCGAATCTACACAACATAATAAGTAAATTCATCTTATGATCTCCTATACATTTTATATAACTAATGACGAACTAAGTTTGTAATCCCAACTATTTTATTTTATTGTTAATCAATCTATTATTATTGCTATCTTTTTATTTCCTTATAATATTAGAACTATTATTGCATTTTCTTTGCAAATATTAAACCAAACTTTTTAATTGTGTGTTTCACTCATCTTAGTATCTATAAAAATAGACTAATAGTGTATAATTCAAATTATAACCAAACTTCCTTGTGGGATCGATAAACCGGACTCAAAAAGTCCACTTTACTACTTGATACGATATCGTGCACTTGCGATAGTTACACTAACAACGTGTCACTTGTCAAATGGGTGATAGGAGTGGCGATTTTCGAAAATCATTAGATAAATATTCCTAATAATCTCCCACTTGCACTCAATGCCACAAATTATGGCATCTAATACCCATACTCTCCAGATGTCGCTCTAAGACCATCTGAGATAGTGGCTTGGTCAGTAGATCAGCATAGTTATTTGTTGTGTCTACTCTCTGTAGTATAAAATTCCCTTTCTGAACCATTTCTCTAACAAAATGTTATTTTCTCTCAATATGTTTGGTGTTGTCGTGAGCCTTAGACTCCTTAGCCTGTGCAACAGCTCTGTCGTTGTTGCAAAACAGCTTCCCAGACTTCTCTGTATTAGGAACCACTTGAAGTTTCTCAGTGAACTTCTTAATCCAAAAAGCTTCTTTAGCAGCCTCCGTGGCACCTGATATTCGGCTTGACATGTAGAGATTGCAGTCGCACTTTGCTTGGCATTTCTCTAAGATACTGCTCCACCATTCAGAGTAATGATATACCCTGAAGTGACATCTTCACATCCATGTCCCCTGAAAAATCTGAATCTGTATAACCCTCCGCTTTTAGTTCTCCACCGCCGTACGTAAGAACCAAGTCTTTAGTCCTCTTCAGGTACTTAAGAATGTTCTTCACAGCAGTCCAATGTTCCTGCCCTGGATTTGACTGAAACCGACTGACTACGCTCACAGCATAGTCTATGTCCAGTCTAGTGCAAATCATAGCGTACATGAGGCTACCCACTCCCGAAGCATAGGGCACCTTACTCATTTCCTTTATATCTTCCTCACTTTGAGGACACATTTCTAAGGAAAGTTTTATGCCATGTCGCATAGGTAGGAACCCTCTTTTAGAATGTTCCTTCCTAAATCGCTTCAGGATCTTTTCTATATAGAGGGCTTGGGAAAGACCTAACAGTCTTTTCGGTTTATCCCGGTAGAGACGAATACCCAAAATATAGGTAGCTTATCCGAAGTCTTTCGTTGAGAACTCTTTAGAAAGCCCATCTTTCACAGAACTAAGCATTCCTACGTCATTTTCTATAAGTAGAATGTCATCCACATATAGTATTAAGAACACATTTTTGCTCCCACTAACCTTCTTGTAAATACAGGGCTCCTCTTCGATTTGGACAAAATCAAACTCTTTGACTGTCTCGTTAAAACAAAGAGTCCAACTCCACGAAGCTTGCTTCCGTCCATAAATGGCACACTGAAGTTTGCATACTTTATGAATATTGGTTTCAGATATGAATCCCTTAGGCTGTTCCATTTAAATCTCATCCTCGAGGAATCCATTTAGGAATCCCATTTTCACATCCATTTGCCATATTTCATAATCTAAGTGGGCTGCTATGGCAAGCATTATGCGAATAGGCTTAATCATGGCTACAGGCGAGAAGGTCTCGAAGTAATTGATTCCTTCTCCTTGGGGATAACCCTTTGCCACAAGCCTGGCCTTATAGGTATCAACTTTCCCATCTTCATCAGCCTTTCTTTTATAGATCCATTTGTTTCCAATAGGCACCATGCCCTTACGATGATCTACTAAAGTCCAGACCTGATTAGCATGCATTGAGTCTATCTCAGCTTCCATAGCTTCTTGCTACTTTGCGGAGTCAACATCTACCATCGCTTTTAACAGCCTGCATTCTGAGAAAAATAATGGCTCGACAACCACCGAAATGAAAATACAAGGGTAGGACCACTGGATACCCTAAAATTTTCTACTGACGAGTCAATGATCACAACCATCACATACCTCCGGCCACCCGATGGTCGGTATAGAACGAGTATTAACAACGACACCCAAAATAATAAGAATTTACAAAAATGACCCAAACGTCCAAAAATCGCGATGCGACGTCGGATTAAAAATCCAAAACTGAAGACATGAACAACTCAACCATACGAACTCATGGAAACAAAGAAACGGCGAAATCCAACGAGGTTTACGAGAGTCGAAAGTACATGCGATAAAACATAACTAAAAACGAAAATACGTAAAAACATCTCCGAAACTCGTCCAAATGGAAAACTCTAAGAATGAAATAGATTCAGAATTCCAAAACAGTAACAAGCGAGTCATCCGAAAAGAACATACACCAAAAATAGAAATTACTACAAATAGAAAGTGCGGATATTACATTCTCTCCCCCTAAAAATAAGTTTCGTCCCGAAACTTACAACGCGAATAACTCGGGGTATCTCGACCTTATATTCTATTCCGTATCCCATGTGGCTTCCTCAGATCCATGTCTCGACCATTGCACTTTAACCAAAGGAATGGTTTTGTGCCTAAGTTGCATCACCCGACGCTCCAAAATCTGAATCGGCCTCTCTTCGATGGTAATGTCGGCCCCTAACTCAATCTCTCCAAAATCAATACCATCGGTATTTCATGATTTAATTACCTTGTACTATGTGATTTCTACAGTGTGGTGTTGCTTTTTATATTATGTGGTTTCATTTTAAGTGCTATTGCGATACAATTTTGTGATGTGAATAGAATGGAGGTGACGTACCTTGACGCCGTTGGACAATCGTCGGTGCGAATATGATGGTGGCCAACGTCTTGTTCGCCGATGAATTGGTTGATGAGTGAAAAGGGTGGTCACCCCGAGACGGTTAAAATGTGATATATGACTAAGGGACTGAGTGGCTAACGTACGCTATAAGATATGTATAACGTACGCTAATTTCATAACATTATGTACATTAACGTAACGTGGTTACGTACGTAAGGTTTGAGTTGGTCTTCTGACCAGAATCTTTCTTTTGACACGGATTGGGGTACTTTCGGCGGGCTAGAAGACAAACAAGTTAACTGCTCGTAGCGTACGCTAATTGCCAAAACTTAACGTATGCTATGGTCGGGTGGTTTACGTACGTTATGGCACCCTACGCACATAATAGATGTGCCTTATCGGGATCTACCTCGATCCCTTTGGAAGTCACCACATGTCCAAGGAATCCAACTCTCTTTAACCAAAACTCACATTTCTTGAACTTGGCATACAACCTCTCCTTGCGAAGTGTCTCTAATGTAATCCTCAAATGCTCTTGGTGTTGTTCCTTGTCCTTAGAATACACAAAGATGTCATCTATGAAGACAATCATGAACTTATCCAAGTAAGGTTGGAACATCCTGTTCATTAAATCCATAAATATTGCAGGTGTATTACTCAGACCTGGCATCGCTACCAGTTCAAAATGCCTATAACGGGTCCTGAAAGACGTCTTGGGAATGTCACACTCCCTAATATTCAGTTGGTGGTACCCCGACCGCAAATCGATCTTCGAAAAGGTTCCGGCTCCCCTAAACTGATCGAATAGATCCTCGATTCTCAGTAATAGGTACTTGTTATTCACTGTGAGTTGATTCAGCTCCCTGTAATCTATACACATCCTAAGTGACCCATCCTTCTTTCTTACAAACAGCACTGGCGCACCCCATGGTGACACACTAGGACGAACAAATTTGAGCTCCAACAGCTCTTGAATTTGGACCTTCAATTCTTGAAGTTCCTTTGGAGCCATTCTGTATGGCGCTTTAGATGTTGGGGCCGCCCCAGGGACCAAATCAATACTAAACTCCACTTGCCGGTCGGGTGGGACTTCCGGTATATCTTCTGGAAACACATCCAGAAACTTCCGTACTATAGGTACGTCTGTAGGGGACACCTCATTAGTACGAGTGTCGACCAAACTCACTAACCCTGACATTTCTCCTTCCTCAGACTACTTAGTGCTTTCATGGTTGTGATTGCTCTTGGTACTGCCCTGCTCTTAGTACCATAAAAGTTGATCGAGTTGCCTTCAGAACTCCTCAATGTCCTTCTCACGGCACCTTATATCAGCATCATGTCTATTGAGCCAATCCATACCAAGGATCACGTCAAAATCCATCGAGTTAATCAAATACAGGCCAGCGTCAAACTCTCTTCATCATATCTCAATATTCTCGTCAATCATTAAGCTAACCTCAAGAAACTCAATAGTTCTAATGCTTCTATGACCAATGACATGATAAAACTTTGCAGACATAAAAGAGTGTGTGGCACTAGTGTCAAATAAAGCGAAAGCAGGCACATTAGAGATCATAAGAATACCTGACACTGTACCGAGATTCTCATCTGCGTCCTTTTGGGTCAAAGTATAGATTCGAGCTTTTCCTCCAGAACCTTGACCTTTGGCCCTTTGGAGATTACAGTTCGAAGATGAGTGCCCTGGCTCCTTGCATATGTAGCAGACACCTTTACCGTACAGGCACTCCCATCCGTGATTCTTACCACACTTCAAGCACTCTGGCTTACTGGTTTGAGGCTTAGGTCCCGACCTCTGATCAGCCTTTGCTTGCTTATTAGAAACCATATTTTGGTTTCCATTCCAATGCCTCTTACCGGCATTAGGCTTCATAGACTATTGTTGATCCAGATTATGGCTAGCCTCAACATCTTGAGCTCGGAACATTATCTCGGTATACGGTAACACCCCATGACCATCCACAATGTGACGAATACTCGGGCGTAAATCACTCTGGAACTTAAAGGGCCCTATTTCGATCTGTATCCACTATGTGCTCCACAAAGAAGCTGATTTTTTTCTCTCATATTCTTCAACCGTCATTCCTCCTTGTTCGATATTCCAAAACTCTCTCCATCTTCTCTCGGTAATGCTATAGGTAGTACTGTTCCATCACTATTTCCTTGAACCGATCCCAAGTTAATGCAGTACGCTCGACTGCTGGCCTCAAATGCCAGTAGCTTATCCACCAACGTCCAACAGCCTCCACCATTTGATATTGGCCGCAAAGAATTTTTTGTGCATCAGTGCACCCAATGAGCTCAAAAGTGCGCTCAAGCGACATGAACCATTTGTCGATAAATGCTGGTCCTTCCCAACCGTTGAATGACGGTGGTGTGAAACGTCGGAACTATTGCACGCTTGAGTAGGAATTGGCACGTTATTATTATGGTTATCCTGACCTCTATTACCACCACTACCAGCACCAAGGTTGGCATTCTGATCATCGAGATTATCTGCACCTCGGTTAGCTGGGCGTCCACATCCATGAGTTGCCATTATCCTAAGGATATCACACGCAACGATCCCTCAGTACTTACCCAACGAGATGGAGAAATAAAATGGAGAATTACATTCCATTTATGGGTTGAGAACCAGAGATTTCTTGCAATGATGATTAACGCTTGTCACACATATATTTATGAATTTAAGAAAACAATTTCATGCCCAAATACTTTATCATAAAATTCATATCTACAAAATAGACTGAAAATGCATCTTTAATACATGAATCATGGTTGATATGGTAATCTCACATAATGAATAATAATAACTTAATACACCTTGGAGTCGACGTGGAGCGGCTGAGGTAGATGATCATAATTGCAAAAAATTGATTACCTGAGAGAATAAAATTTTAGTTTAAAAAAAAACATTTTAATGAGTCTACAGAACCGTAGACCTGCTCTGATACCACTTATGTAGCGACTACTTTTCTGGAATTATAATTCTTCTATTTTTAAAAAGAATAAATAAAAATTTTGCAGCGGAAATACATTTTCAAAAACAAACAAACTTAATAATCGCAAGTAATATTCTCAAGTCACCATTAAATAAAACATATTTTGATGTGAAATTGAAACAATTCGAACACTTGTTCATAAAACATAGTTTGAGAGAAATAACATTAAATAAATAAATATCTAATCATGAAGCTTGATCATCACACTCAAGCGCAGACCATATCGATCTCCTCAACCTGAAAGGGTTATAAAATGGGGTGAGCTTTCAACTCGCTCTGCGTGGAGGGTACACAATATGTCTAAGTTAATTTCTAAATATATTAGCAAGTATAAACAACATGACTGATCTGAAACCCATCGGATAGCCCGAAGGCTTTATGCGATTAAGTCTTGGTGATTTGCGTTTAAGTCTTGGTGATTTGCACATTTAAGTCTTCGATCGATTTCACGCGCATCTGAGATAATATATAAAGCAATTAAAATATAAATAAAAGCGTAGTAATTTCCCCATACCTGAATAAAATGGAGAACTTGAACTTGAATGTGATGAAGATGCTTGACTCGATAATCGTAGGCCCATAAATTCTTGTTATTATCTACAAATAATAATAATATTTATAATTTATTATCAATATAACATGATTAAAAATAAATAAACGATATAAATCATAATTAAAAATAATACCAATTTAATGGTCAACATATTAAAGCATTGGCAAAAAGGGTCAAATTTAAAGTATTAGAAACTAAATGGGGTTAATCTGATGGAATTGGAATTAGGCGAAATTGAGGATATCAAACCCCTATTCATCGTTGAAAATCCAGCTCTCATTTGTCTCCTCTAACAACATCGATGCCGCACAACAGCTCTCTCTCTCTCTCTCAACTCCTCTGTAAAAAAAAATATCGATCTCTCTCAATCTCAATCTCAATCTCACACACCTCACACCGTATTATTTCCAGCACACCAGAAAACAACCCCACTGGACAGGAATGGCCGATTTCGAAGCAAGGTGCGGCGGACTAGTGAAGGTCGGCAGCGGAAGCTCTCGGTGAAGTGAAAGTGGCTTCGTCACTTAGGGTTTAAGGTCGATCGGGGCTTTTGATTCAGCTATATGGTTCGGCTCGGGGTTAAGTCAAAAGGGAAGATCTAGTTTGGGTGCTTCCTGATGGTGTGGAGCGGTGACGCCAAAATCCATAGTCAAAATTCCTTTCCTTTTGTGTGCTTTTAACTTGAGGTGTTCTTCTCTATGCCTTGTCAAAATCCCTTTCCTTTTAGCTTTTCTCTCAATCTTGTGTTTTTTTTAACTCTCTAAAACTCTCTCCTTCCTAATGCCTTGAAATATCCTTTTTGTAATGTTTTCCACCCCAATACTCTCTTTTCCTTCTTTTTTGGAAATTCCACCCTCTAAATTCTCAAAAATCAATCCAAATTAGGTAGGTTTGGTCAAAAAGTCCAAAAAAGCATGTGTCAAAGTATACCGACACGGGCTGTGTCGATTAACACGGCCGTGAAAAGGCAAAAACTCCTAGAACATGCCACGACCGTGTCATTTGATGCGTCCGTGTAGTTTGACACGACTCGTGTTGTGTTATCCGATTCAGCTCCGTTTCTTTAGTTTTTTTCCCAGTCGCGCATCGCTTGATATGTGTCGGGATTGGGACTTCATTCATGTTTGATAATAGTCTTAAAAACACATCTAAAGCAACAAAACATACCCAAACTTAATCGAGTCCAGCAAACACAATTTAAGCACAAACAACACACATAAATTCCGAAAAAACACTATACGAACATGTGTAAAAATGAGTGTGAACAAAATCCCCCAAACTTAAACATTGATCATCCCGAGCAATGCACTTCGAACATAACTACCAAGGGCACTCAACTATTAACACACCTCAAAAGATAATTATGTAGATTTTTCAATACGCCTTGAGCAATGACTAAGCCGAGTTAATAAAGTTATCAAATCTCCAGGGTGCTTTCTTAACATCATAGCTAATACTTAGAAAATACAAACCTCACTGCCAAGTGTATTCACTCACTCTCAATGTAATATCCGTAATTTCGATTTCTGGTAATTTTTTTTGGTAGGAGTCAGTTTTAACAGCTCGCTTGTGATCATTTCGTCATTATGAGAATGATTAATTCTGCACTTTTTGTCATTCGAGTTCGTTTCGGTATCATTTTGTTGAGTTCCGTGCTTCTTAGCGATTTTTCCGCACTTGAGTTTTTTTCTTGCGAATCTCGCTCGAAACTGTCATTTCGTGTTTCTCTTAAGTTCGTTTAACTTTGTTAGATGTGTCGAGAATTTCGGTTCAATTGTTCGATCTCGTATTGTGATGTTTCGGGCGTTTTGGGTCATTTTGTAATTTCCCAAAGTTTGGGGTAATTGCTTTCATTGTCATTTTCCAAACCTTCGGGTAGTCGGAATCGTGTTTTTCCTTTAGTGCTTGAGTTCGTCGTCGCGGACTCTTCGTGTGCATGTCTTCGTTTTGTGTTGTTTTGTCGTTTTGCGGGTTTGTGCGCTCGTACTCGACGAGCTGAACTTAGCAGTTTTGAACTGCTAAGTACCTTATGTACGCTATGTGATGAGCGTAGCATACGTTAACTTCTTGTAAGGCTTACGTACGTTAAGCCCCTTTTCATAACATACGTAAGAGTCTTCATTAAATCAGATAGAACGTCCAGACCAACCCTTACGTACGTAACCTTGCTAACGTACGCTAAGAGCTTACTGCTTACGTATGTTAACCTCCCACGGTTTTAAATACCTGGAGTTGACCGATTTCGGATCATTTTTATTTTCCTTCTCCTTCCTTCGGTTTTGGCGATCTGGACACCCGTGGGATGAGTTTTCGTCGGGCTTTGATGATAGTAATCATCTCGATGGGTCTTCTTCGTGTTCTTCATCATCTAGTCTTACATCTTCCCCGAATCAAGGTAAGGGTTTAGAACCCTATTTGAGATATTTTGGGTTTGTCTCGATTTCGTGATTTTAATCCGAAATTGTTGGTTCTATTGTTGTTATCTAGTCTTGTTGATCTTGACCCGCGGTGTAGAATCCCGTTTTCATGTTTTTGTCGGGTCGATTCGTGTTCTTGGCCGTTTTGGGGGAAACCTTGAACTTTCGTCGTTTGTTCTTTTAATTCAGCGGCTTTGGGTCATGCTATGGAATTCATTTTTCATTGTTGTTATTGTCGTTCGTAGTTTATTGTCGCGGATTGGTGTTCGGCGGAGTCATCGGATTCGTAGTCGGTTCGTGTCGCCTCACTTCGGTCGATTCTCCGCATTTGTGATTATTTGAGGCAAGTACCTTGTTAATACATTTCTTGTTTTGTGGATATGATGATCAGTGATCGTATTGGTGTGTTTGTTTGGTTGTTCGAAATGAACTTTCAAAGATTTGGTTTAGCCTCGTTAAAGGCTCTCTTTCAAAACCCGTGTCTATTTTGTGAATGGTGTGTTTCATAAATGATTACGTGAATCCTATGGATATGTTTGGTGTTGGTGTTACGTTTGATAATGCATGTGTACATATATTACCTCGTTTCGGTGCATTATGGTTTGACGTTGTGTCGTGCTAAGTGTTTGTTGCCTCTGGGTGAATTTTTTGGATGTCCTTGGTGTACTGTGTTATGTGTATGAATGTGTGGACATAGGCGAGGTCTACGGTGACACATGACTTGTGATCATGTGGTCGGGATGCAATAAGTGATTTATCCAACCGTGAAAGCCTAAGAAAACCTACGGTGACACATGGCTTGTGATCATATGGTCAGGATGCAACAAGTGATAGATCCAACCGTGAGATTACGTGGCATGTGATCACGGTGGTATGGATATGATTTTGAATGTGTTTTGCCAGGTCGAGTACTGATCGCTGAAATTCGCGTAGTATGGTTTTCAAATCCGATCAATTTTAAAATTTGTAAAACCTCGAAGTATTTCCAAGGTGTCGAACCCAAGGGAATTGATATGTCGAAAATAAAGGAAATAACTCTACTCAAAATTTGACTGCTATTTAGGAATCCGAAATTTTGGTTTGTTTCTAATTATCTAACTTCAAAAATCGAAAAATAAAAATTAAATAACAATTAATCCTAAAAATAAAAAATCTAGAACAATAAGATAAGAATTCCAAGTATTATGCAAAGAGAGCAAAATAAAGTGAATTATCTAAATCAAGCAAATAAAGCAAATTAGCAAGATAAAATCACAAGTGAAAGCTAATTGATCCCAGGGTAGTATCTTCTAATTGAGTTCACACAATCCATTCACTTGATTCCTTTTTCCCAAACTTTAATTCAATCCTAGAGATAATCACTCAGCCGATCTAGAATTCCGATCAAGGCAACCTAGAAAGATAGTTAATTTAAACCCTTATCCCGCAAGGCTCAAAGAATTTAAATCACTTAAAAAGCGTCAACTTATTTATCTATGATTTATCTTACTCCACTCAGGTCTTAAGATCAAATCATATTATGCATCAAGTATTTCCACTAATTAATTAATCCTTCCGGGCAAAATTAATTAGCTAACGTGCATCGATTAAGGGCCCTTTAATCTAGCATGAGATTTAACACATCTTGAACACAAGCCTAGGATGAAAGGTAAAAAGGTAATCAAAGGGACATCATGTGAACATCAATTAAAATTACTAACCCTAGAATCAATCAATGGATTTAGCTAGACATAATTGAAATTAAACAAGAAATAGATGGAGAATGCATATTATTAATATGAAAAGAGAGATTACAACCCTTTCGGATGAACTCTGAGTCTTCAATCTCCGAAAAAGTAGAAAAACAATAATAATTGCTGCTTTCCGAAAAGTTCTAGTCTCCAAGGAATTAATCTTGCCCAAAAAAATGTAAAAGTGTGCTAAAGATGAAAAAGGATGATAAAAGATCCTCAACTAGGTCTAGCAGGAGGTCTATATATCCTATGAGAGTTAAATTCCCGATTGGAACTAATCTAGGAAACAAAATCTATCCAAAAGAGTCACAATCCGTCAAAACACGAGAACCCGCGGAGCAGACTATCGGACGCACCTATCGGCCGATAGGCTGGCCCGATAGATGGTCTGGTCGACTTCACTTGATAGGGCTCGGAACACTGTCGGACGCACCTATCGGCCGATAAGTGGCCCGATAGGTGGTCGACTTTTGCAAAAAACCGTTTCTTCCGTCCGTTTGACTCGACTCTCGGTCCTTTGTCTCGTTTTGGGTCCTTTTGGCTCTAAAAACCTGCAAACACACTAAAACCAACCCAAACGCGTAATACGGCTCGACTAATCATAAATAAGCCAAATACGAGCACATTAATCACGAAACGAGATAAAAACCTAGTATAAAATCCTAGAAAAATGTGGTAAAATTACCACTTATCAAACCCCCCCAAACTTGAGCATTGTTCGTCCCGAACAACAAAAAGAAAAGAAAAAGAATGTCGTGAATCATCGATGACTCATAGTGTTCAACCTAATCAATACTATCCTGTAATTCTCTCTAAATAATCCGAGTGTCGTAAGCGCCGCACTTTCGAATAATGATTCCGCAAAGTAATCAAGTTCAGTCCTAATCACTCGTTCATGAAGAAAATCTAGCTCAAAGATTAACAAAACGTGAGTCAAATCGACCGTCAATATGAAAGGCTAAAATAAACAAGCTAGTTCGTCCCGTTACACAGTCTAGTGGCACAATTTTCACGAGTTTCATAACAAATAAACCTCAGACAGTATTCCCTTATTTATATGTTCAAGAATTTGATTCGAGTTGACCACTAGGTTAGGATATCGGGATGTTTCATCGGGGTAATCCTAGGGTGGAACTTCTATTCTCATGTATTAGGAAACCGTTTGACGTAAAAGACACTCATGGGGCACATGGATGCTTCTAGTTACTAAGTTCCCGTCTACAGCGGAGAAACAACTCGAATATATAATTTCCGCATGTCCGAATCAAGGTCGCCGTTTTGCGCGAGAGTAAACAGCGGGTCACGCGAATACCCCCGGTTACTAGGTCCCCTATCATTGGCACATGTGAAATATCTAAATCACTAGTCTAATCAGAGTCGTCGTTTTACGCGAGGGTAAACAACGGGTCACGCGAATGCCCTCGGTTACTAGACTTCCCTTCATAGAACAACATTATCTCGACTTTTGGGAAAACGGCCGACTCTAAACTCAATCTAAGTGCCAACACGACTAAAGAAATAGTACGACTCACTATCCGGAAGATGTAACCAAACGTATTGACGGTGATTTTAAAACAAGTATGTATCGTCTCTTATCTGCCAAGACCTCTACAATCACGAAAATTTTTGGACCTAAATGAATACTATGCAAAACAGAAATAACTGACTACAACTCGACTAAAACTCGACCGTTTCTTCAGAGAGAAAAACAGTGTCGTAACATCGGTATCACACAAATAGAAGCACGAAAAATTCACGAATAAAGAAAAACTAAGACAAGCAAGGCTATCTAAAAAAATAAAAATTTTACGCAAAGTAGACCAAAATCTAAAAAAAAAAAAAAAACTATTTACCCAAGCAAGGCATCAAAGCAAACAACGAAAAGCAAATAAAAGCAAACACGAAAGCAAAAAACTACTACGACCTAAAAAATAGAAACTAGCAAACACACCAAACGAAAATGAACATAAAAATCTAAAAACTAAGCTACAAAAGCCAAAACCACTCAACACCAATATGAGAAGCACAAATAAAAACAACGGGCACCAACACAAGCAAATAGTGATACAAGGCATACAAGGTACTCACACGTGCCGAAATTAACAAAGCCGCACTTCCCCCCCCCCCCCCCCCCAAAACTTATTTCGCATCCCAAAGGAGGAATAAGTTTGAAAAGAGAAAGGAGTGGCTTTGTTAACGGAGTACCTGATTGTAACACCCCCGAGATATTCGAAGTATATTACAGCGCCGTGGACCCCTACATGGGACCCACCAGGCTACGACTAGGAAACACCCCTCGACTAACCATCTCGGTTAGCGAGAACACACATTTAAATAATATAACATATAAACGTACGCCCGGAGTAACCGGCGAAATAAGCAACAGTCGACAATGTAACAATTTAAAATAGTACAACACGGGGTTTGAATTGAAAAGCCTAAGTACTCGCGAGTACGGTCTATGAGTTCATAAATATAGTAAACAACCATGTCGAAGTGGGCAAGTGAAATAAGTAGACTCGAGTGCACATGTCAACGACCCCGGCCAATATCCTCGTACTGTCCCAGCGCTCGCTCGTCCGGATGATCATAACCTGAAATTCATAACAAGAATTTCCCCGAAACGGGTCCCCAGAGGGGTTAGCAATTACGCTAGTACAAGTAATCAAGGCAAACCAATCGCTTACACATTTCATAGTACATGCACCAATATCATTTCAAAAACCAAAACCAGACATGTCTTTTAGGAAACAAACAGTCAAACAATTTGCCCGGGACCGGGACGAAGCCACGAATCCCACCCGAGGCCTCTAAGGACCCTCCCGAGTGGCCATTTCATAAAACAAATCACGCACAGGCATCGCCTGGGGCAGGGGCAAGCCACGAATCCCACCCGAGGCCTCTAAGGACCCTCCAGGTGGCTAGCGAAACAAACTCATGAATCCAGTGAAGTCATAGATTCCCGAGGCCCCGTCGGACCCTCCTGTGGTGAGCAAAGCACACACAATATACATTACCATTTCATGTTAAGCATAAAGGTTTCCAAAAGAATACTTGCCTTGAATAATAAGCAGCCTAACGAACGGAAGGAAAAACACCGGTGACCGATAGGAGCCGATAATCACGAACCTAACGATACGAAGAACACAATCACGATCAATCCTAAATGAATACGGAATTGGAATACACTGAAAACCCGCCTACGATTCATGTATATTCGTATAGAAACAACGGCAGGGCGGACTACAACCAAACCCTCTCGATTACAAAATTACTATGAAATATACCATGAATCCGTAGGGTAACCAACGAAATCGACAAGATTAATCATGTACATCATGAATTAATCTAACATACGACGAATCGGACGAAACATGAAAACCCCTTCAATTACCCAAAACAAGGTTTTAGGAGTTTACCTTGAATAATGACGAAGAACACGATTAGAGGTTGATACTATGCTCCAATAACTCGAAGAAGATGATGGCTCGGAGTTATCAAGCTTCAAATCGCGGAAATACCAAGGAAATCGCCAGAGTCGGATGGGGAGGAGAAGGAGTGAAAATGGCGAAATCGGTCAACCCCGGGTTTATAAACCCGGGGGCTCGTTCATCGTTAGCCACCACATGCTAACGTCGTAAGCCGTATTACGACGTAAGCCATAAGGGCCTTACGTACGTAACCAAAAAGGTCAAACGCTTTGGCCGAAATACACTAGGCGTTACGTACATAACCAAAAATGGTGTTACGTCGTAACCAAAAATGCAGTCGCCGAATCAAAACGCTAGAACGTTACGTACGTAACCAAAAAGGGTGTTACGTACGTAACATTCCTTTGTGGAGTACGAGGCCGGAAGAAATGGGAGGTACCGGAAAAGAATCGAAATACAACGGTGAATAACTCACGATGGTACGGACGTTAGGGACTGAAGCAGCGAACTTAAATGCCGAAGGAAAATATATTCCCGACTACTCAAAGGTTCGGAAAAACATTCAACAAACGAAATTTTCCCAAAAGTTTGGGAAAATTTACAAAACGGCCCAAACATCCGGAATGTTCGACACATGGTCGAAACGCCAAACAAAAGCTCACAACGTCCATAATAACACGAGATGGATCTTTGGCAACCCGAAATGGCGGTTCCAAATGACGATTACGATAATATCCGAAATAACAACATGAAACATCAAATCGAGTAAAAGCGAGTCCGAATCAAGCTCGAGCGACAAAAAGTTCAATATTAAATATCCTCAAAATGTCAATACGGTTACAAGCGAGTTGCTAAAAACGAAAATGCACCAAAATGAGAATAATAAGAGAAGGGAAAAATGCGGATATTACATTCTACCCCTCTAAAAACAAGTTTCGTCCCGAAACTTAAGAAATAAACAACTCGGGATACTTAGCACGCATGCTTTCCTCGGTTTCCCAAGTTGCCTCCTCGACACCATGTCTCGACCACTGCACTTTGACCAAGGGAATGGTCTTATGCCTCGATCGTTTCTCCGATGCTCTAAAATCTTCAAAGGACGCTCCTCAAAAGTAATATCCTCGGCGCGTCAATCTCATCATAATCGATGATGTGACTAGGGTCGGGACATATTTCCTCGGTGGGAAACATAAAAACGCTATGAACATGACTCGGGGCGGGGCAACGCCAAAGCGGTATGCCAACCCACCGACTCGCTCGAGAATCTCGAAGGGTCAATAAATCTCGGACTCAACTTCCCCTTTTTCCCGAAGCGGAAAACTCCTCTCGTCGGCGACACCTTGAAAGCGTGGTCTCCCACCTCGAATTCTAAAGGTCGGCGACGGACATCGGCATAAGACTTCGTCGACTGCAGGCGATCAACATCCGTTCTCGGATTAATTCTATCTTCCGCCTCGTCTCTAACACGATATCCGGTTCGGTCCCGACCAAGTCGGACGCCTCATTCCAACAAATCGGCGATCGACAACGCCGCCCGTAGAGTGCCTCATACGGTGCCATCCGAATCGATGCGTGCCAACTATTGTTGTACGTGAATTCGATTAGTGGCAAATGTTCCTCCCAGTCACTACTCCAATCGAGAGCACAAGCACGCAGCATATCCTCGAACGTCTGGATAGTGCGTTCCGACTGTCCATCTGACTGGGGATGAAAAGAGGTACTCAAATGCAAACAAGTACCCAACGCCTTATGTACCGCCTGCCAAAAGTGTGATACAAAACGGCCATCACGATCCGAAACGATAGACTTCGGAGTACCGTGAAGCCTCACAATCTGTGCGATAAATATACGAGCCAACTTCTCCGGGCCCCAAGTGTCCTTGATGCCCAGAAAATGTGCCGACTTAGTAAGACGATCGACAATCACCCAAACCATATTCATGCCCGATCTCGATCTCGGCAAACTCGTAATGAAATCCATCGATATATCTTCCCATTTCCATTAGGAGCAGAAGTGATCGCAATAATAATTTGGTCGCTGATGCTCGATTTTGACCTGCTGCAAGTCAAACATCTCGCTACAAACTGGGCGACCTCCTCCTTCATATCATTCCACCAGAAATTCCTCCTCAGGTTCTTATACATCTTACTCGAACCAGGATGAACGGAGTAAGGCGTAGCATGGGCCTCGCGCAAAATACTCTGCCTCAACTCTGAGTCGTTCGGCACACAAAGCCGACTCTGGAATCTCAAAATGCCATCCTCATGAATTACAAACCTAGGAGACTTCCCTTTAAGAACGTTCTCTCGGATTTGAATAATCATCGGATCCTCTAACTGCTTCAGCTTAATTTCATCGATCAAAGACGACGAAATCTCTAAAGCACGAAGTTGCCCGACGGCCCCAGGCAACAAAACTTCAACATCTAACCCGATCAAAGCCCGCCGAAGCTCAGACTGAGACGTAAGGATCTCAAGCGTTCGCAACGCAACCGGTTTCCGACTCAAGGCGTCGGCCACGACGTTCGCCTTGCCCGGATGATAAAGGATTTCGAGGTCATAATCCTTAATCAACTCTAACCACCTCCTCTGCCTCATATTCAACTCCCGCTGAGTAAATATGTATTTCAGACTTTGATGATCGGTAAAAATCTGACATGCAGAGCCGAAAAGATAGTGATGCCAAATCTTTAGCGCAAACACAACTACCGCTAACTCCAAATCATGAGTAGGGTAGTTCAGCTCATACGGCCTCAACTGTCTCGACGCATAGGCAATGGTCTTGCCGTGCTGCATCAACACACACCCAAGACCCTGACCCGAAGCATCGCTATAAACGGCAAAACCCTCGTTGCCACATGGCAACGCCAAAACCGGGGCTGAAGTCAAACGCTTCTTCAGTTCCTCAAAACTCAACTGCCTCTCGTCATTCCAAACGAACTTCTCGGATTTCTAGAGCAACTGCGTAAGTGGCCGAGCTAGTTTCGAGAAACCCTCGACGAACCTACGGTAGTAGCCAGCCAAACCCAAGAAACTACGGAGCTCCTTCACATTCTTGGGCGGTGCCCAATCCAACACTGCCTCAATCTTCTGCGGATCCACACGAACCCCCTCGGCTGAAAACACGTGACCTAAAAACATCACTTCCTTCAGCCAGAATTCACATTTCGAGAACTTTGCATAGAGTTGCTCGGTCCTCAAAATGTCTAATACTACCCGCAAATGATGGGCATGCTCTTCCTCATTCCTTGAATAAATAAGGATATAAATCGATAAAGACGACACACTTATCCAAATACTCGATAAAAACTTTGTTCATCAACTGCATGAATACCGCCGGCGCATTCGTTAACCCGAAAGGCATAACCACGAACTCATAATGTCCGTATCTCGTCCGAAAAGTCGCTGCACATCGGATTCTCTCACCCGAGTGATAGTACCCCGATTTCAAATCAATCTTCGAGAATACCGTAGCTCTCGCAATCGGTCGAACAAGTCATCAATTCTCGGCAAAGGATACTTGTTCTTGATGGTCACCTTGTTTAGTTCGCGATAGTCGATACACAAACGTAGTGAGCCATCCTTCTTCCGTCTGAAACAGACCGGTGCGCCCCAAGGCGAGGCGCTCGGTCGAACATACCCCGACTCAAGAAGCTCGCTCAACTGCTTCTTCAACTCGGACATCTCTGAAGGTGCAATGCGATAGGGCGCCTTCGAAATAGGAGCCGCGCCCGGCTCTAACTCTATAGCAAACTCGACCTCACGATCCGGTGGCAATCCTGGTAACTCGTCAGGAAATACATCAGGAAACTCGCTAACTATTGGAATCGACGAAAGCTCGACTCCACCACTCTCCGCCTGCAAGGCGTAACACCAATAGCCAGTACATCCTTTACGCAGGAGTCTCATCGCCTTCAAGGCGTTAATAACAAACTTCTGGTTTCCCCTCTTTCACCCCGCGAAAGAGTGCTCGGTGCCGTCCTCGGCTAACATAGTGATGATTCTCGTGCGGTAGTTCATGATCGCCCCATGCCGCTCAAGCCAATCATCCCCAAGAATCAAATCCTCACCCTCGAGACTCACAACAATAAGATTAGAGGGCCAAGTCCTCTCACAAATAAGTACAGAACAGTCTCGAACCTCCTGATCACCAACGATCCTATCACCGCTAGGAAGCTTAACGATGAAGGGTTCACAAGGCATCAAACAGTCGAGACTCAAACGGCGCACACAATCCAAAGATATGAACGAATGCGTAGCACCGGAATCGAAAAGCACACTGACAGGGTGAGAAAGAATATAAACGGTACCTGTCGCCACGGTAGCCGCTGGGTCATCGGCTCTCCGCATCTCATAAACACGCGGCTGGGCAGAGCCGACACTGGAAGCTCCTCCCCTAGCGGGCTGACCCCGACCTCTACCTCGACCGGCACTCGGAGGTGGCGGCGGAGCAAATGAGCCCTGGTTCACACTCGGCTCCAGAGGTGCTGGAAAAGAAGCCTGAGCACCAAGAAGCTTTCTTACCCACTCACAAAAGAAGACCTTGTGGCCCGACTGACCACAAGTGTGACAAGTTAGGGACGGACGAGGACACTCCCGGTTCCGATGGCCCGGCTCGCCGCAGTTAAAGCATTTGGCATCCCGAACGGAGACACCGGCGGTACCCCGATAGCCCCCAGAGAAACGAGCCGAATTACCTCCAGGAATATTCACAGACTGAGACTTCTGCTGACCCCCACCTTTGTGATCCGAAAAATTTCCGGCGGATTTCTGCTTCTTACTCTCCCGAACCGTTGCACTGGCTGTCACCGACATGTCATAGGCAAGGGCTCGACTCTGATAATCCTTCAGGGTAGTACAGACGAGTCCAGACATATAGTCCCGAATGGACAGTTTCATCCTCCTGGAAAAATGGAAAATTTTGTCGCTCTCAGCGACAACTTGGGTTTTCACATAACCCAACTCCTTGTTAAATTCGGCAATAGCTTGGGATACGGGAATGTAACACCTAAAATCTGAGAACATGTGAAAAGACCAAAATGCCCCTACATATTTAAAATTTAATTAAAAGCTTATAAGGTCTCCAAATAAGTCCCAAATTTCAAACAATGCACAAGTTATGTATCCAAATAATTTTAACAATTACATTTAACATTTATGCAAGTGGTGAAATTACCAAATTACCCCTCTATGGACCGAATTAATAATAAGTAATTTTAATATTGATTTAAATGGTTTAAATGTTGATAAATAAGGAAGATAATCACAAGAATATTTCTACCAACCAAAAATCCGAAATTATGGTCTCCCCCCCCTCATTCACACGGCATTCCTATTTTAAAGAGTCAATCCATATCTTTTATTCCCTAACCCTAATTGCCGATCCAAAAACAAACACACACAAAATTTCTTTGGCCTCCATTCGACAACCCCATCACTCCTAGGCATTTTTCTGTGATCAAACAACATCCAAGAAGTCCTAGAAAAATATCCTTTTGAATTGTTGAAGCTTGGATCGATCGTGGCTTTGGTTTTCTTTTGTCGAGCCCTATAAACAAGGTAATTCGTTTATGATCTGTTCGACCTCCCTAAAATTCGTTTATGATTTTTCTCATAATCCTCATATCATGTATACTCTGGGAAAAATGATAGAAAGGTCGTGGAGAAGCTTTTGGAGTCGTTTGGATTTTTGGTTCGTTTTTGCTCATACGCGTATACAACAAATCGTGCAGCCTTTTCCACACATTCAATCCTTGGTTTGGTATTTTTTCTCAGGTCCCTTACATCATATAAACATCAAATAAAATGGTTAATTCGATCCATGCATGCTCTACATCGTTTTCGTGATTTAAAACCCTAAAAACGTTTTTAAATGTGAAATATATGCTCCGATCCAGAATAATTATTAATAAAATTATTATACACTTATTATGATGTAATATGATCTGGAAAAATGTTGGAAAGAATTGTCATGGCTTAAAACATGTGTTTCGAAATTATTTTGATTTATTGAATTTTGTATAAATCCTATAAAGAGAAAAAGGAAAAATAAATCGTGGGATCTAGGGTTTTGGTTTAGGGCTGGAAATGGTGTTAATTAATGATATTAATGATGAGATGATGATTGAGAATTGATTAGAAGGATTAGGGTTTCTAATTCCTTTGTTTTTGGTTTATACGATTTGTATATAAATGTTTTGGGTGAGTTTTGTAAACTTTAAAACTTAAGGGTTAATTCTGGAACTTTATTTGAGCTGTATATAATTCGAATAAAATATAACTTGTGGGTGTTAAGTGTAAGTTTTGCAATTAAATGGATTAAAATGTATTTTAAACCTAATTAGGGTTTGTTTTGAAAATAATTAAAAGAGAGGGACTAAACATGTAATTTTCAGAAACTTGAGACTGATTTGAGTAATTTAATATATTCAGGGGGTTATGTGTCATTTTGATAATTTAATGGCCTAGTATGTAACTATTAATAATTAAAGATTGAAATCGTAAATTTAAGGGTTAAATATGTAACTTTAATAACTTGAGGGACTTAATGTGTAAATTATGAATACTTGAGTATCCATTCGAATAACTTAATAAAATAAGTGCTCATTATGTAAAATGGATAAGTTAAGGGTTTATTGTGTAACTTTGAATACTAAAAGGTTTAAATTGTAATTTTGGGAAGTAAAGGGTATAAAATGCAAAGTTATGAAACCCTAAGGACCAAATAAATAAAAAGGTTAAAAGATACTTTATTTCCATTAATAATGATTCAACTTTCTAAATATGGAAACTTTCTAAAAGTGGAAACTTACTATTTATGGAAACCTACTAAAAATGGAAAGTTACTTAAAATGGAAAGATATGAATTTAAAGGATGAATTATGATTCCCCCTCTTCTCCTCTAGGTGTGAAGAAGGAGAGGTCCTGAGCCACATCTGTTTTCTGAGTTTGTTTCTATTTTACGTGCTTTGATAAAGGTACGGATACTCTGCCTTTTGATAAAGGCTCCATTATGCTATTATGACTTTGGAAATATGGTACACTTAAGATTCCCAAGCCATTGCTATGTTCCCTTTGATTGAACTTTGATACGATTCGAGATACACATTTGCCATATGACCTTTTGTATGATATGAGACGACTCTTAGTTTGATACCGAGCCATTTATGTTTCCCTACCTATGGAGGTACCATAGGCGTGTCTGTGATGCACCACCGGCATGACTAGTGTGTGGCCCTAGTGATTTGGCTACACCGTCCCCTTCGTTATATTATGTGCACACTTATGATATGATTTATTATGGCAATCTGATTTACGTAGGGCGTATGGATGCATCCTAGATGCATTACATTTAGTGGATGTAACTATGATTATGTTTATGATATCTCTGGTGACGGTATTGTGTCTTATACATGCCTTTCACAACTTCCGAGGTGATCACTCCACTTTATGATACATGAGGACACCCCTCATATTATCGGTTGCCTAAGAGGTATCCTCCGATTATGAGATTATGATATTGACGGCTTATATGATATGATATGATATGTTTCGGGCTCGTGGTAGATGACTATCCTATTCTTTCATTTCTATTATTCATTCGTTTATTCCTTATGATATTCCCAATGCACTATATTTCGGTTGCGTTTCATTATCGTTGCTTTGTTTATGTATCATTCCTTTGGGCTTTTAAGCTCACCGCATTTTCTTTTCCTGCGGCAGGTTTCTAAGATAGGAGCTGGGCTTTTGCTATGGGATGAGAGTTAGAGCTTATGATGAAGCTTTTACCTTAGATGACCACCCTATGTTATGACTTTGGATTTGGATTATGTTCTTATTTTTCCTTTGGATTATTTTCTTCATCATTTAACTTATGTACTTTGACTTAAGTTTGTGTTGGCTTGGTCTTTCTTATTGAATTATGTTTAAGACTTCATTGTGTATGATATTATGTATGTATGCTTTGATATGTCACCATCATTGTGGCACTTCTACCCTTGTCGGGTTGGGGTGTTACAATTATGGTATCGAAGCCAGTGCGACACGTAGTACATAAACATGGCTGCGAGTCTTATGGACCTTAGGATTTGACCCTTAAGACTTTAGGTTTGGTGGTGAGGATTTGGGTAACATAGGTTTCTCGCTTCGTCTTCCATTTCGTGCTTATTTTCTCTTATGTTTTGCTAATCCCTTTCCATGATCATTCGGATGGTGAACACCCGCTTTACTCGGTACATCGATGGGGATAATGGTGCCCCGATTTCCAAGCTATGATTAACGCCTTGTGGAAGGCTGCTATTCCACGAGTAGTGGTGAAGTGGCCAATAACTTCGGGAATGGGCCGAGTCCTTCCGGTGGTGGTGCTAGACCTCCTACTCCACCAAATGGTCAACCTAATACCCCACCTCATGCTTCCCAGTGGTATCCATGTGTGGATCGAGAGGTTTAACAAGCTCAAGCCTCTCTCATTCAAGTCATTGCTACTCCCCATGAAGCGGAGGACTGGATCACACATGTTGAGAAATTGTTTCGTGTTCGGGATGTGGTGACGAGTTTAAAACTCGTTTGGCTACATTCAAATTGGAAGGTGATGCTCGGGCGGTGGATGCTCTTGTTCAAGCCAAAGGAGGTGATTTCTTGAGACTTGTTCGTGGGCCGATTTCATTGAGGCATTTCTGAACAGTATCTTCCTATGGCGAGCAGCTTAAGGTATGAGAGAGATGCAGTCGATTCGTCGGGGTGATCGAGTCATCAGGAGAGTTTATGCAGAGATTCTTGCGTTTGGCCGCTTATGTTGGGCGGAGGTTCTTGGTGATCTTGTGCATCGGGCACGTCATTTTAAGTGGGCTTTGAAGAAGTGGGTGTTGGACAAGATCGTTAACACTACTTTTGAGGATGTTCTTTGTAGTGCGGGATGCCGCCGCAACATTGAGTTACTACATGCGGATCGGGTGTCTTATAAGCGTGATAGGGATGGTAACGGGGTGGATTCTCGTAGTCATGGTCGGCGGGACCATGGCGGGATTCTCGGGGTCGACGGGACCGGGGTATGATCGAGGGTCGTCAGGACCGTGGTTATAATAATAGACAGCAGGATTACAGGAACCAGGATCGTCGGGATACTGGTAGGTATGGTGGTGATCGTCAAGGGTAGAGTAATAACAACCGACGTAGGGACTCTCAGCAGTATCAGCAGTCGGGATCGTCGGGTCAGAAGAAGATTGAAGCTCTACCCCCTCCTCCTACATGTCCTTCTTGTGGGAAGACTCATCCGGGTCCTTGTTATAGAGCTTCGGTGGTTGTTTGGTGTGGATCTACTCATCATAAAGTCATCGATTGCCCTAAGAAGAAGACTGGTGTACCTAAGATTGATGATAGGGCCTCCAAATTCAGGCAGGGTCTACTCTATGACTCGTGATCAGGCAGCTGGTTCCTCAGGTACTATTACAGGCTTTCTTTATATTGGAGATCGTACTGTCTTTGTTTTATTTGACACTGGTGCTACACATTCCATAATATCTACTTCACTTGCAAATAAAATAAACATAACCCCAACACAACTAATGAACCGTATATCTATTGCTACTCCGATGAAAACTCATGTGATTATTGCTGTTGAGTATGTGAATTGCCCTCTTCGTTTCGATGATCGTATTCGTGCTGCGAACCTTCTTCCCATCGATATGATTGACTTTGATATTATTCTGGGCATGGATGGTTGGTGCTCATAAAGCGACCATTGATTGTTATGCTCGTAAAGTGATCTTTGGTAATCTTCATCATCCTGATTTTGTCTATTCTGGTTCACAACCTCTGAAATCCGTAAAGATTATTTCGGCTATGAAAGCCCGAACACTGATTTCACATGGCTGTATTGGTTTCCTTGCTTCTATCAAGGATACTTCTGTGGATGTTCCGAGTATTGATGGTATTCGCGTTGTGCGCGATTTTACTGATGTGTTTCCAGATGAACTTCCTGGTATTCCTCCTGTTCGAGAAATTGAGTTCAGTATCGATCTGATTTCGGGGGCTGAACCCATATCTAAAGCTCCATACCGTATGGCACCGATCGAATGGAAAGAACTGAAGGAGCAATTGCAAGAATTGTTAGATAGTGGATTCATTCGTCCGAGTGTGTCTCCATGGGGTGCTCCCGTATTGTTTGTTAAGAAGAAGGATGGAAGCATGCGTCTTTGTATTGATTATGGGGAACTTAACCGTATCACAATCCGTAACCGTTACTCTCTTCCACGCATTGATGATCTATTTGACCAATTGCAAGGGGCGAGGCATTTCTCTAAGATTGATCTGAGGTCCGGTTATCACCAACTTCGGGTGAGGGAGCAAGATGTTCCTAAAACGGCTTTTCGAACTCGGTACGGTCATTATGAATTCTTGGTTATGCCTTTCGGGTATACCAATGCTCCTGCAGTTTTCATGGACCTTATGAACCGGGTATTTCACGAATTCCTCGATAAGTTCGTCATTGTCTTCATCGATGACATCCTTGTGTATTCTAAGTCCGAGGAGGAACACGAGCAACATCTTAGTATGGTTCTGGAGGTTCTTCGACAGCAGAGATTATATGCGAAGTTTTCGAAGTGCGAGTTTTGGTTGGATCGAGTAGCTTTCTTGGGTTACATTGTTTCTGCGGACGGTATTACTATGGACCCTGCGAAGGTTGAGGCTATCACAAAATGGCCGAGACCTACAAACGTGACGGAAGTAAGGAGTTTTCTGGGTCTTGCTGGGTATTATAGGAGATTTGTTGAAGGCTTTTCGCGTCTCGCTTTACCTTTAACACAATTGATGAGGAAAGGAGAGAAGTTTGTTTGGGTGATGAGAGGGAAAGTAGTTTCGAGGAGTTGAAGAAACGTTTAGTGTCTGCACCTATTTTGACTCTTCCATCTGGTTCAGGTGGTTTTCAAATATATAGTGATGCATCGAAGAAAGGTTTGGGATGTGTGTTGACGCAACACGGGAAGGTGATTGCTTATGCTTCGAGGCAGTTGAAACCTCACGAGGTGAATTATCCAACACATGATCTAGAGTTAGCAGCTGTGGTTTTCGCGCTAAAGATTTGGCGCCACTATTTGTATGGAGAGTCTTGTGACATTTTCACCGATCACAAGAGTCTTAAATACATTTTCACTCAGAAGGAACTAAATATGAGACAGAGGCGGTGGTTAGAACTCCTGAAGGATTATGATGTTAATATTCAGTATCATCCCGGTAAGGCGAATGTAGTCGCGGATGCTCTTAGTAGGAAGTCTGGTATGGTTGCGAGTTAAGAGTTTGATCCTCGTGTTCTGCATGACTTAGAGCTTCTGGATGTGGAGTTTTGTATTCGAGGTCAGGATGGTTATTGGGCTAGTCTTAAAGTTGAGTCCAATCTCATCTTGCGAATAAAGGAAGCTCAGAAGGAGGATGGTGAACTGTGGTCTATAGTTCAAAATGTTGAGGAAGGCAAACAGTCAGAGTTCAGAGTTGACGAATTTGGTGTGGTTTGGTTTGAGGATCGTCTTTGCGTTCCTAACGATCCGGAACTTCGAGAGAGTATTCTATCAGAGGCTCATAGTTCCCCGTTCACTATTCATCCTGGTTCTACCAAGATGTATAGGGATCTTAAACAACATTTTTGGTGGAGTGCTATGAAACATGATGTGGCGTTGTTTGTATCGAAGTGTTTGACTTGCCAGCAAGTAAAGATTGAGCATCAAAGAGCGAGTGGGTTATTGCAGCCATTGGAGATTCCGAAGTGGAAGTGGGAAGAGATTTCCATGGATTTCGTTACAGGTTTACCTCTTACCCATAAGAAGCATGATGCGATTTGGGTGGTTGTTGATCGACTAACCAAGTCTGCTCACTTTCTCCCTATTCGTGTGGACTACAGAGTTAGTAAGTTGGCGGACATATTTCAGCAGGAGATCGTTAGGCTTCATGGTATGCCTACGGCTATCATATCGAGATAGAGACCCACGGTTTACATCTCGTTTTACGGAAGGGCTTGCATAAGGCATGGGTACGCGCCTTAAGTTCACACGGCTTTTCACCACTAGACGGATGGTCATCGGAGAGGACCATCCAGGACATTAGAGGATATGTTGAGGGCATGTGCTTTAGAGTGGGTAGTAATCTGGGACGAATATTTGTGTTTGGTTGAGTTTGCATACAACAACGGTGCACGCGAGTATTCGTATGGCTCCTTTCGAGATGTTGTATGGTAGGAAGTGCGAGCTCCGGTTTGTTGGAATGAGGTTGGTGAGCGCATTATTGAAGGTCCGGAGTTAGTTCGGATTGCTACCAGAAAGTGGATGTTGCTAGGGAAAAATTGAAGGAAGCACGTGCGCGTCAAAGAGTTATCTTTGATAAGCATCGGCGTGACTTAGAATTTCGGGTTGGTGATCGGCTATTCCTTAAAGTTTCGCCGTTTCGTGGAGTTAAACGTTTCGGGATCAAGGGCAAGCTTAGTCCTCGATTCATTGGACCGTTTGAAATTTTGGAGCGCATTGGAGAGGTTTCGTATCGTTTGGCTCTTCCTCCAGCTTATCACATGTTCACGACGTCTTTCATGTATCTCTTCCGAGGGGATACAATTACCATCCTTTGCATGTGGTGTCCTATCCTTTCGATCGATTGATCCGATATGTCTCTTAGGAGGAGCCGGAAGCTGTTCTTGATCGCCAAGAGCGAGTTATGAGGCGTAAAGATATTCCTTTCGTTAAGATTCTTTGGCGGAACCACCTAGAGCGGGAAGCTACCTGGGAAACCGAGGAGTCTATTCGAGCTAGTTATCCTCATTTTGTATTCTGATCCGGTATGTCTCCGTTATGTTTCGATTCGTTTCATTTCTGATCTCTTTCAAATTTCGAGGACGAAATTTTTTCTTTTTAGAGGGGAAGAAGTTGTAACACCTAAAATCTGAGAACATGTGAAAAGACCAAAATGCCCCTACATATTTAAAATTTAATTAAAAGCTTATAAAGTCTCCAAATAAGTCCCAAATTTCAAACAATGCACAAGTTATGTATCCAAATAATTTTAACAATTACATTTAACATTTATGCAAGTGGTGAAATTACCAAATTACCCCTCTATGGACCGAATTAATAATAAGTAATTTTAATATTGATTTAAATGGTTTAAATGTTGATAAATAAGGAAGATAATCACAAGAATATTTCTACCAACCAAAAATCCGAAATTCTGGTCTCCCCCCCCCCCCCCCTCATTCACACGGCATTCCTATTTTAAAGAGTCAATCCATATCTTTTATTCCCTAACCCTAATTGCCGATCCAAAAACAAACACACACAAAATTTCTTTGGCCTCCATTCGACAACCCCATCACTCCTAGGCATTTTTCTGTGATCAAACAACATCCAAGAAGTCCTAGAAAAATATCCTTTTGAATTGTTGAAGCTTGGATCGATCGTGGCTTTGGTTTTCTTTTGTCGAGCCCTATAAACAAGGTAATTCGTTTATGATCTGTTCGATCTCCCTAAAATTCGTTTATGATTTTTCTCATAATCCTCATATCATGTATACTCTGGGAAAAATGATAGAAAGGTCTTGGAGAAGCTTTTGGAGTCGTGTGGATTTTTGGTTCGTTTTTGCTCATACGCGTATACAATAAATCGTGCAGCCTTTTTCACACGTTCAATCCTTGGTTTGGTATTTTTTCTCAGGTCCCTTACATCATATAAACATCAAATAAAATGGTTGATTCGATCCATGCATGCTCTACATCGTTTTCGTGATTTGAAACCCTAAAAACGTGTTTAAATGTAAAATATATGCTCCGATCCAGAATAATTATTAATAAAATTATTATACACTTATTATGATGTAATATGATCTGGAAAAATGTTGGAAAGAATTGTCATGGCTTAAAACATGTGTTTCGAAATTATTTTGATTTATTGAATTTTGTATAAATCCTATAAAGAGAAAAAGGAAAAATAAATGGGATCTAGGGTTTTGGTTTAGGGCTGGAAATGGTGTTAATTAATGATATTAATGATGAGATGATGATTGAGAATTGATTAGAAGGATTAGGGTTTCTAATTCCTTTGTTTTTGGTTTATACGATTTGTATATAAATGTTTTGGGTGAGTTTTGTAAACTTTAAAACTTAAGGGTTAATTCTGGAACTTTATTTGAGCTGTATATAATTCAAATAAAATATAACTTGTGGGTGTTAAGTGTAAGTTTTGCAATTAAATGGATTAAAATGTATTTTAAACCTAATTAGGGTTTGTTTTGAAAATAATTAAAAGAGAGGGACTAAACATGTAATTTTCAGAAACTTGGGACTGATTTGAGTAATTTAATATATTCAGGGGGTTATGTGTCATTTTGATAATTTAATGGCCTAGTATGTAACTATTAATAATTAAAGATTGAAATCGTAAATTTAAGGGTTAAATATGTAACTTTAATAACTTGAGGGACTTAATGTGTAAATTATGAATACTTGAGTATCCATTCGAATAACTTAATAAAATAAGTGCTCATTATGTAAAATGGATAAGTTAAGGGTTTATTGTGTAACTTTGAATACTAAAAGGTTTAAAGTGTAATTTTGGGAAGTAAAGGGTATAAAATGCAAAGTTATGAAACCCTAAGGACCAAATAAATAAAAAGGTTAAAAGATACTTTATTTCCATTAATAATGATTCAACTTTCTAAATATGGAAACTTTCTAAAAGTGGAAACTTACTATTTATGGAAACCTACTAAAAATGGAAAGTTACTTAAAATGGAAAGATATGAATTTAAAGGATGAATTATGATTCACCCTCTTCTCCTCTAGGTGTGAAGAAGGAGAGGTCTGAGCCATCATTTTTACGAGTTTGTTTCTAATTTAAGTGCTTGCTATAAGGTACGGAAACTCTGCCTTTTCGGTAAAGGCTCCATTATCTTATTATGACTTTGGAAATATGGTACACTTAAGATTCCCAAGCCATTGCTATGTTCCCTTTGATTGAACTTTGATACGATTCTCGAGATACACATTTGCCATATGACCTTTTGTATGATATGAGACCTGACTCTTAGTTTGATACCCGAGCCATTTCTGTTTCCCTACCTATGGAGGTACCATAGGCGTGTCTGTGATGCACCACTGGCATGACTAGTGTGTGGCCCTAGTGATTTGGCTACACCGTCCCCTTCTGTTATATTATGTGCACACTTATGATATGATTTATTATGGCCAATCGATTTACGTAGGGCGTATGGATGCATCCTAGATGCATTACATTTAGTGGATTTAACTATGATTATGTTTATGATATCTGTCTGGTGACTGGTACTGTGTGCTATACATGCCTTTCACAACTTCTGGGAGCTGATCACTCCACTTTATGATACATGAGGACACCCCTCATATTATCTGGTTGCCTAAGAGGTATCCCCTCTGATTATGAGATTATGATATTGACGGCTTATATGATATGATATGATATGTTTCTGGGCTCGTGGTAGATGACTATCCTATTCTTTCATTTCTATTATTCATTCGTTTATTCTTGATGATATTCCCCAATGCACTATATTTCGGTTCTGTTTCATTATCGTTGCTTTGTTTATGTATATGTTCACTGGGCTTTTTAAGCTCAGCCGCATTTCCTTTTCCCTGCGGCATGTTTCTAAGATAAGAGCTGGGCTTTTGCTATGGGATGAGAGTTAGAGCTTATGATGAAGCTTTTACCTTAGATGACCACCCTATGTTATGACTTTGGATTTGGATTATGTTCTTATTTTTCCTTTGGATTATTTTCTTCATCATTTAACTTATGTACTTTGACTTAAGCTGTGTTGGCTTGGTCTTTCTTATTGAATTATGTTTAAGACTTCCGCTGTGTATGATATTATGTATGTATGCTTTGATATGTCACCATCCTTGTGGCACTTCTACCCTTGTCGGGTTGGGGTGTTACAGGGAATATCCCGTGGTTGAGCATCATAGAAAGCATGCACTCGAGCCTGTCTGACCGGCCACGGACAATATTCGGTTTCCATCAATTCTTGAAATTCGGCCCACGAAGCAATATGATCTTTGGGACCAACGACCTCCCACCAATCCGTAGCATCTCCCGTGAGAAAGTATTGAGCAATAGGGACCTTACGGTCCTCGGGGCAGTTAGTAGCAGTGAAGACTTTGGATATCTCTTTGATCCACCCTTCCCAGCCGATCGGGTCCGAAGCTCCCGAAAACTGAGGAGGATGCGTCTTGATGACGTCCTGAAGCCAGCGATCCGCTCCGCTCCGATTAGCATGGGCCTGATCGGGGTTCTGGACCACCTGAGCTATAGCCGCCATCTGGTTAACCATTTGCTGCATAACAGCCGCAATACCAAGATCGGCGCGCTCCTGGGAAGAAGCATGACTGTGACGGTCACCGGTACTACCGACTCCCGAAGAATGCGACGTGGCCGCCCCACCGGCTGCCCCACGTCCTCGGCCGCGTCCACGACCACGACCACGACCACGGTTTCCTCCGGCATCCATACTGGTGTTAAGAGATAACAGAAGTATATTGATGATAAGTAAGGGAGGAAAAAGGTAATCACGATTCGAAAAGCGGAAATACTATGCAAGAAAACAAAAGACCGAATAAGAAAACTTACGAGCGCTGGAAGTACCGAGATGCTGACAGCGGTGAGACAATGTGCAAAACAAAACACGACTAGACCCAAATAACCAACAAGCCTAGGTATCCATAAACCTAGAGCTCTGATACCATTTCTGTAACACCCCCGAGATATTCGAAGTATATTACAGCGCCGTGGACCCTTACATGGGACCCACCAGGCTACGACTAGGAAACACCCCTCGACTAACCATCTCGGCTAGCGAGAACACACATTTAAATAATATAACATATAAACGTACGCCCGGAGTAACCGGCGAAATAAGCAACAGTCGACAATGTAACAATTTAAAATAGTACAACACGGGGTTTGAATTGAAAAGCCTAAGTACTCGCGAGTACGGTCTATCAGTTCATAAATATAGTAAACAACCATGTCGAAGTGGGCAAGTGAAATAAGTAGACTCGAGTGCACATGTCAACGACCCCGGCCAATATCCTCGTACTGTCCCAGCGCTCGCTCGTCCGGATGATCATAACCTGAAATTCATAACAAGAATTTTCCCCGAAACGGGTCCCCAGAGGGGTTAGCAATTACGCTAGTACAAGTAATCAAGGCAAACCAATCGCTTACACATTTCATAGTACATGCACCAATATCATTTCAAAAACCAAAACCAGACATGTCTTTTCCGGAAACAAACAGTCAAACAATTTGCCCAGGACCGGGACGAAGCCACGAATCCCACCCGAGTCCACTAAGGACCCTCCCAGTGGCCATTTCATAAAACAAATCACGCATGTGCATCGCCAGACCGGGACGAAGCCACGAATCCCACGAGGCCTCTAAGGACCCTCCCGAGCTGGCTAGCGAAACAAACTCATGAATCCAGAGTGAAGTCATAGATTCCCCCGAGGCCCCGTCGGACCCTCCCAGGGTGAGCAAAGCACACACAATATACATTACCATTTGATGTTAAGCATAAAGGTTTCCAAGAGAATACTTGCCTTGAATAATAAGCAGCGACGCAACGGAAGGAAAAACACCGGTGACCGATAGGAGCCGATAATCACGAACCTAACGATACGAAGAACACAATCACGATCAATCCTAAATGAATACGGAATTGGAATACACCCGAAAACCCGCCTACGATTCATGTATATTCGTATAGAAACAACGACGAGGGCGGACTACAACCAAACCCTCTCGATTACAAAATTACTATGAAATATACCATGAATCCGTAGGGTAACCAACGAAATCGACAAGATTAATCATGTACATCATGAATTAATCTAACATACGGAACGAATCGGACGAAACATGAAAACCCCTTCAATTACCCAAAACAAGGTTTTAGGAGTTTACCTTGAATAATGACGAAGAACACGATTAGAGGTTGATACTATGCTCCAATAACTCGAAGAAGATGATGGCTCGGAGTTATCAAGCTTCAAATCGCCGGAAATACCAAGGAAATCGCCTAGGAGTCGGATGGGGAGGAGAAGGAGTGAAAATGGCCGAAATCGGTCAACCCCTGGGTTTATAAACCCAGGGCTCGTTACGTACGTTAGCCACCACATGCTAACGTACGTAAGCCGTATTACGTACATAAGCCATAAGGGCCTTACGTACGTAACCAAAAAGGCTGAAACGCCTGAACTGAAATACACTAGGGCGTTACGTACATAACCAAAAATGGTGTTACGTACGTAACCAAAAATGCAGAGTCGCCTGAACTGAAAATGCTAGAACGTTACGTACGTAACCAAAAAGGGTGTTACGTACGTAACATTCCTTTCTGTGGAGTATAGGCCAGAAGAAATGGGGGAGGTACCGGAAAAGAATCGAAATACAACGGTGAATAACTCACGATGGTACGGACGTTAGGGACACAAAGCAGCGAACTTAAATGCCGAAGGAAAATATATTCCCGACTACTCAAAGGTTCGGAAAAACATTCAACAAACGAAATTTTCCCAAAAGTTTGGGAAAATTTACAAAACGGCCCAAACATCCGGAATGTTCGACACATGGTCGAAACGCCAAACAAAAGCTCACAACGTCCATAATAACACGAGATGGATCTTTGGCAACCCCGAAATGGCGGTTCCAAATGACGATTACGATAATATCTGAAATAACAACATGAAACATCAAATCGAGTAAAACGAGTCCGAATCAAGCTCGAACGACAAAAAGTTCAATATTAAATATCCTCAAAATGTCAATACGGTTACAAGCGAGTTGCTAAAAACGAAAATGCACCAAAATGAGAATAATAAGAGAAGGGAAAAATGCGGATATTACACTGATCACTGCGGCGGAAATGGCGGGTTTGTCGGCCGAGAGCTCCCTTTCCTTCTCTGTGGTTGCCTTAGACTTTCCGGCCTTACACGGCTTCGACTTCTTGCTTTGATTTCCAGCCATTTCAAAGTTCCTACAAAACAACCATCCAATCAATATCCAATAAGCAACTCATAATGCAAACATTCAACGAGTGTCGACATAATCCAATAATCCCACAATATCAACTAAGAGCCCTATAATGTCCAATAAACATCAAAATCATAGACCCGACAGCCATATACTACGATCAACAAATCACACAACCTCCCCCAAACTTCGACTCCCCCATTTCATATTCAAGGATCAAAATCACAACCCACAATAACAAAACTACACACTACGATCATATTAGGACAAATTCTCTCCAATCCAATCTAATTCATTCAAAATTCGAATCATCATCAACAATTCAACTCATATCAATCCCAATTAACAATTCAATTCAACAAATTCGAAATTAGGGTTCTTCCAATTTGTTTTTTTTTTCAAAATTCGTTCAATTTCATCAATTAATCCCCCAATTCGAAGTACCCATGAACAATCAAGCATAGATAACATGTTTCCATCAAGATTCTATCAACAATCGGGCATAAAATTCAAAGAACATCAAAGTCTAACAAAAGCCCCCAAAAAGTGGATCCCCAATTCGAATTTCATCAAAACTCCAAAAAGAATCCGTCAAAGTGCTTCAAAACATGTATAGCATTGAAAAACAAGAGGATTAAGTGTCGAAACTAAGTACCTTGATCGAAGTTTGAAGGAAGAACAGTAGAGAAAATCGCCCTTGTGTTCTTATCGTCCGATAGGTGTGTGTGTGTGAGAAAAACGGGTGGTTAAGGTGTTTAAAAGGGGTTATTAATCAACCGGGTCGAAGCGGATCTCGACCGGGTATGTCTATCGGTGGCCTATCGGCCGATAAGGTGGCCGATAGATGCAGTAAAGTTACGTACCTGAATATCGGGCGGGACCTATCGGTCACTGCTTGTAACATTTAATTTTTTTAATTTTCCTCAGCCTATCGGCCGGGCCTATCGGCCGATAGGCTCGCCCGATAGGTTCGTCAGTCTCAAAATTTTTTTCAACTTTTTCTATTTCGCATACTTGGTCCCGTTTTTGCTTGGATATGGCGATTAAAGACCTGCAAGTATCCAAAACTCGGCGTGCATGGATTAGAACTAAACAAAATTAACAAAGCTACTACGAAACTAGAAACTACAAAAATCACCCAAACGAACAATTGAAAACAAACGAATAAAACGAACTAATATACATACGTTGGGTTACCTCCCAACAAGTGCTACGTTTAACGTCTTTAGCTAGACGATACCTCATTCATTCCGGGTCTTCGAGGTAAGTAACATACTTCTCTTCGTGGTGCAACGGCTTGAAATAGTGCTTCATCCGATGTCCGTTCACAATAAACTTGTTCCCATCTTCTTTCATCACGACACATGATCCGTTTTGATTTACTTGAAAGACGGTGTATGGACCAGTCCACTTCGACATCAACTTCCCCGGAAATAGACGAAGCCGAGAATTGAAAACGAGCACTTCGTCTCCCGGGACGAAGTCCTTCTTCCGAATGCGATCATCGTGAAACTTTTTCGCTCTTTCCTTGTAAATCCTCGCATTTTCGAAAGCCTCGTTTCTCCACTCGTCGATTTCCAGCAGCCTCTCTAACTTCGGCACCTCGATCGATCGGTCCTCAGCGACAACTCCCCCTTGAACGGGTTTGTTGACATCAAGATAGCATACGTCCCTCTCATTAGATCTAAACTCGTTCGCCTCCAACATTCGAACATAGTCTGGCAAATCCTCGTAAATTTCTTCAACATCGGAATGTGAGTAAATGGATTGTGAAATGCAATGCTCCAACAAGTCGGTCGGGGGCGGCATAATAGACTCAATTTCATAACATTCCTCGGGCGCATCCTCGGGCTTCTTCATCGCGTCATAGATGGAAATTTTCAGATTTTGATCATTAACCCGGAAGGTAAGATCACCCTCTTGGACGTCGATAAGTGCTCTCCCCGTCGCTAGAAACGGTCTCCCAAAGATCAATGGTTGATTCTCGTCCTCGGGCATATCAAGAACTACGAAATCGGTAGGAAGACTAAGTGTTGGACTCTAACGAACACATCCTCCACAACTCCCCTCGGATAAGAGATCGACCGGT
This sequence comes from Orobanche coerulescens, assembly GCA_033398695.1. NCBI lineage: Eukaryota > Viridiplantae > Streptophyta > Magnoliopsida > Lamiales > Orobanchaceae > Orobanche > Orobanche coerulescens. The sequence continues at coordinate 205,150,080 of CM065802.1, forward strand.
CCGCCATGAGTAGAGAAATGGTAGTCGGCTTCATCTCCCCAATATTCAACCTCTTAAAGATGGATAGAGGCATAAGATTGATGCTTGCCCCGAGATCACACAACACATTACTGAACGTTTGGTCGCCAATCATGCATGTCAAAGTAAAACGTCCCGGATCCTTCTGCTTGAGCGGGAGCTTGTTTTGAATGATAGCGCTACGCTCCTCTGTCAAATTTATTGTTTCAAATTTCGCCAACTTCCTCTTGCTTGCCACAGCGTCTTTCAAGAATTTAACGTACCCCGGCATGTCTCTCAAAGCGTCTAGAAGTGGAATGTTGATATTCACCTTTTGAAACATGTCGATAAACCGTTGAAGCTTTTCATCATATTTCGACTTGGCCAATCGCTGTGGAAATGGAGCTTTCACCTCAAAATCATTCACATTCGAACCTAAAGGAGCCTTTCGACCGATAGGGGGGTCGATAGGCTCAATTGCTGGAATTCTGTCTGGGTATCGGGTGGGCCTATCGGTCGATAGTCTTGGCCGATAGGACTGCTGCGTTTCATCTTCCTTCTCGTTCTCGGCTCCCGTTTCTAGTACATCCTTGTTTCCAGATTCCTCAACTTCAGCCCCATGATTACTGTACCTTGTCCCACTCCGAAGCTCGATTGCGTTGCATTGTTGCGTCTTTGGGTTGGTCTCGGTACTGCTCGGAAAATGGCCCAGCTTATGAATTCCGGCTTGGGCGTTCGCCATTTGACCCATTTGGGTCTCCACCATCGACATCTGCTTTTTCAAGGCTATCACTGAGTTTCCAATAGATGTCACACTATGCTCGAGAGCCCCGAACCTCTTGTCTGTTTTATAAATAAAATCTTTTTGACTCGCCTCTAACCGTTCCAACATCTCTTCCATCGGTGTCTTAGCAATCGGCTCTTGAATAACCCCGTTTTTCACGTTAAATCCCGGTGGTGGTGAAGAGCATTGTTCGGGTTGACATAGGAGAAATTAGGGTGGTTTCGATTGTTCGGATAATAGTTCCCCTATTCCCCCTTGCCGAAGTTTCCTCCTTGCACGTAATTTACATCCTCCTCAATTGCAATAGGCTCGTTTAGCTCTTCAAAACCGCATTGACTCCCAAAGTCTTCTTTCTTAGCATCTCAAGCTCTTTTTGTTGTCTTTCAAATTTCGCCTTCAAATCACCGTAGGCGTCCTCGTCACCGGATGGGACCTTTCTTCGTCATCTTCCTATCGGTCACCTCCTCGTAATCATTGTTGACCGCTAGCTCGATGAGATTCTTGGCCTCTTCATAATCGTTAGCAAGAAATCCCCTTTCGAGGAATAGTCCAACTCTCTTCTAGCCTTCCTCGTCAAACCCCGATAAAACCGAATGTAGATTTCCTCCTTGTCAATTCCATGCTGTGGGCATTTGCGAAGTAGCTTCTTAAATCGGATCCATGCCTCGTATAAGTGTTCATCCTCATATTTCTCGAATTGCAAGATATCGTTGATTTGTTTTTGCACCTTCGAGGGAGGATAGAACTGTGCTAAGAACAACCGAGTCATCTCTCTCCAAGTACCAATTTCCTTCCGATCTAGGCTCTTGTACCAATCTAGCGCATCGTCTTCTAAGGAGAACCGGAATAGGCGGAGCTTAATGACATCCGGAGGCACTCCGTTTTGCTTGATGGTGGCACATATTTCCAAAAACGACTCAAGATGAGCGTTTGGATCTTCATTAACTCCTCCTCCATATGTTTGAGACTTCACCGTAGCGATGAGGGACGGCTTAAGCTCGAAGTTGTTGGCATCAATCTTTCCCCAACCTCCTTCTTGATAATCGTCGGCCGGTCGAAAGCGGGCATTCAAAGGGATCTTCTCGGGACGAGCGAGTTCTCGTGATGGGTCAACAATGCCGGCCATGGTATCAACGATAGGTATAGAAATAGTCTCGGTTCTCGCTTCTTGCTTCTTCCTCCTCAAAGACTTCTCGATTTCCGGATCCAAAGGAAATAAGTCCTTTCCTTGGGATCTTGTGATCATGCACCGCCTACAAGGAAGAGAAAACAAGATGTGAGGAAACGAGATCGAATATTAATAATAATAGTATACAACTTAAAGTAACAATCTCTTCTTTTTCGAATTATCCCTTTAAGTTTTCTATCAATTCCCGACAACGGCGCAAAAATTGATCATTTGAAATTCGCGTAGTATGGTTTTCAAATCCGATCAATTTTAAAATTTGTAAAACCTCGAAGTATTTCCAAGGTGTCGAACCCAAGGGAATTGATATGTCGAAAATAAAGGAAATAACTCTACTCAAAATTTGACTGCTATTTAGGAATCCGAAATTTTGGTTTGTTTCTAATTATCTAACTTCAAAAATCGAAAAATAAAAATTAAATAACAATTAATCCTAAAAATAAAAAATCTAGAACAATAAGATAAGAATTCCAAGTATTATGCAAAGAGAGCAAAATAAAGTGAATTATCTAAATCAAGCAAATAAAGCAAATTAGCAAGATAAAATCACAAGTGAAAGCTAATTGATCCTAGGGTAGTATCTTCTAATTGAGTTCACACAATCCATTCACTTGATTCCTTTTTCTCAAACTTTAATTCAATCCTAGAAATAATCACTCAGCCGATCTAGAATTCCGATCAAGGCAACCTAGAAAGATAGTTAATTTAAACCCTTATCCCGCAAGGCTCAAAGAATTTAAATCACTTGAAAAGCGTCAACTTATTTATCTATGATTTATCTTACTCCACTCAGGTCTTAAGATCAAATCATATTGTGCATCAAGTATTTCCACTAATTAATTAATCCTTCCGGGCAAAATTAATTAGCTAACGTGCATCGATTAAGGGCCCTTTAATCTAGCATGAGATTTAACACATCTTGAACACAAGCCTAGGATGAAAGGTAAAAAGGTAATCAAAGGGACATCATGTGAACATCAATTAAAATTACTAACCCTAGAATCAATCAATGGATTTAGCCAGACATAATTGAAATTAAACAAGAAATAGATGGAGAATGCATATTATTAATATGAAAAGAGAGATTACAACCCTTCCGGATGAACTCTGAGTCTTCAATCTCCGAAAAAATAGAAAAACAATAATAATTGCTGCTTTCCGAAAAGTTCTAGTCTCCAAGGAATTAATCTTGCCCAAAAAAAATGTAAAAGTGTGCTAAAGATGAAAAAGGATGATAAAAGATCCTCAACTAGGTCTAGCAGGAGGTCTATATATCCTATGGGAGTTAAATTCCCGATTGGAACTAATCTAGGAAACAAAATCTATCCAAAAGAGTCACAATCCGTCAAAACACGAGAACCCGCGGAGCAGACTATCGGACGCACCTATCGGCCGATAGGCTGGCCCGATAGATGGTCTGTCGGTCGACTTCACTTGATAGGGCTCGGAACACCTGTCGGACGCACCTATCGGCCGATAGGCTGGCCCGATAGGTGGTCTGACTTTTGCAAAAATCCGTTTCTTCCGTCCGTTTGACTCGACTCTCGGTCCTTTGTCTCGTTTTGGGTCCTTTTGGCTCTAAAAACCTGCAAATACACTAAAACCAACCCAAACGCGTAATACGGCTCGACTAATCATAAATAAGCCAAACACGAGCACATTAATCACAAAACGAGATAAAAACCTAGTATAAAATCCTAGAAAAATGTGGTAAAATTACCACTTATCAAGTACCTTGGACGTGTTACCAAGATTTCATATCTTGGGTGGTTATTTTTGTGGATTTTATTGTCCGTCGAGGACACGTGTCATGGGCTATGAACTCTGTGAATTGTTGTTGGTTTTTATTGAGAAAGTAAATCTTTGGGCTGTGACTCTTTTGGTTTTTTAAAAGAGAATGATTCGATAATCCTAAATGGTTTTCTATTAAAACTCCCGAGGGCATTATAAACCATTTTTACAAACTGTTCTCTGGATTTGTGATCTTTCGAATTTGGAAAGTCTTACTCAAACTCTTGCCTCGGGAAGTAATTATCGTTATGTTTGGATCTTTGAGGATTCCTGGTTATTATTACTCTTGGAATATGATTTGTATGACTCGCATTTACACTTTGTACTTGCACTAGCAAAAAAGTGGAATTTTGCTAACCTCCGAGTAATCGGGGGGTGGATGTCTGTTTTGCATTCAGGTTCCGGGAAGCATAACACAGGGTTGGCACAAAGGATGATGAATGATGATCGATACTAATCACATGAGGACCGTACGATGTTGTGTCGGCCTAGATGTAGTTTATTTCCGCTACAGTATTTTCCCATTGCATGGGGGTGTTTTATTTTGACCCCTACGTGGGCTTGTTTTGAGATTGAGTTGTATGTATAAATTGAAAGACCTAATCGGTCTACTGAGTAGTTATTTAGTCTTGAAGATGATATTGCGATGTTTGTTTTTAGTCACCAGCCTGGTAGGTCCTTGAGAAAAGGGTCTACGACATGTGATATCCCTGAATGGATTGGGGGTGTTACATAAATGGTATCAGAGCTAAGTTGTAGAAACCTAGGCTGTCGGGTCGAGTTGGGTCTGTTGAGTCTTGTCTCGTCGGATTTTGTCTGATTGAGTCGTGTCACGACGCGTCGTCTGAGTTTGTTGGTCGTGATTAGTATCATGGGGCGATCATCATCTTCGTGCGACCTATGGATGTAAGTCTCCCTTCTTTGTGTTGTGCCTCGTGTGACACGAGATACTTGTATGATTATCTTTTAAGTGAAGTAATCCTTATGTAGATTTTGATTTCGTGATATGTGTTTATTTGACTCCCATATTTTGTTTATATGAGGAGTGGTGTCAGTGCTAATGTATTTTTGACTGTTGATTTTGACCGCTGCTAATGATTTTCAAAATGATTTGCTCGTATTGCAAGTATTCTTGTGAAACCTTTATGCTTAACATGAATTGGTGATGTATAATATGTGTGTGCTGTGCTCACTCCGGGAGGGTCCTAAGGGGCCTCGGAGGAATCCAGTGGTTTAGTCCCGGATTCACGAACTTGTTGGCTAGCCAGTCCGAGAGGTTCCATAGAGGCCTCGGATGGGACCAGTGGTTTAGCCCCGGTCCTAGGCAAGTTTGAACTGTGATTATCTACTGTTTGTTCTCTGGGAAAAGACATGTCTTGATTTTATTTTGAAACAATTTGATGCATGTACTATGAGAGGTGTAAGCGAATTTCGATACGTGTGAGTTTTGGGCATTCTGGCCTATTGGAATTTTGAAAATCTTGAGTATTTTAGAGAATAAAATTCGAGACGTACATTTAAAATGGATTATTTCCTCGCGGTATTTTTCAAGGTGCCTACTAGTACAACGGTATGTTTAAAAAATTTCCACTTTCAGGACCAAAAATATTTTGAGATATTTTCAGTAATTTAGAAATGCATTTGCTTAGACCCGAAGGTCGAATATTTCTGAAGGTATTTAACTAAAAGAGAGATGTCCTCATTTTATCAAACACAAGACAGTTTCTCGAAGTCTTGATAACGATGTTTGTACCACTTTTTGAAATGTGATACTTAAGTCCAACTGTGTTTCCATACTTTCGCAAAAAGGTGGTCTTCGTTTTTAAAACCTAATCATTTTCTATTGCAGTCAGGGAACGTGTATAAGATGTTGGCATCGTCGTTAGGGTGTTAGCACTCAGAATTGTGATTAAATTGGTGATGTGAATGTTAAGTCGTTCGCTACGCATTGTTGAATTAGCCCTCTGTGATTAGTGTGACGTCGGTATTAAATGTTTGTCGCTTCGTGGAAATTTGCTGTAATCGCACCTGTGCGAGCTATTATAGCTTGGATTTGTATGTTGTGTACATACGTGATTGTTTCATGATGTTTTGTAATTGTGTGCTGGTTATCGTTCGGGCAGTTGAAATCGCCGAACGATGCTGTCGTTGCTGTGATTTCTTTTGTTCTATGTGTGTTGCCTTGCGATGGTAATCGTTGTATGTGTTATGTGTTATGATTTTCTGTTGTGCTGAGTGGTTACGTATTCAGTATGCCGAGGAGTAGAGGTCATGGTCATGGCAACCAGACACGTGATCAGGATCATACTGCCGGTGACGGTGTCGGTATCGGTGTTGCCACTATTTTGCAGCAGGTAGCTGCACAGATGACTCAGTTGACTCATGCAGTTCAGCATAATACATATGTGACCCAGTACATTGGCGCAAATCAGTGACTTCGAGAAGTGGTTCATATGAATCCCCCTCATGTCGCTGGTGCTGCAGATGCTTTGGGCTGGAATGGTTGGCTTTTCAAGTTGGGAAAGATATTTGAGGTAGTTGATTGTCCAGAAGAACATAAGTTGCCTGTCGCTCAGTATCTTCTTAACAGAGATGCCGCAAATTGGTAGGAGGTTGTTAAGCCTCGAGATCGTGTTGTCACGTGGGCAGAGTTCCAGAGATTCATGAGAGATAAGTTTTGTCCAGAACCGATCAGAAATCAGAGGATTAATGAATTCTTTTCGGCGAAACCACAAGATGTACTGCTGTCTTAAGTTATTATTGATTATAGTAAAGAACTCAGTTATGTGCAAGATCAGGTAAGGACAGAGGAAGATAAGATCTGTCATTTTGCTAGGCGAATGAAGCCGGATATTCGTCAGTACATGGCAGGTTTCAATTGTACTTCTTTGAGAGCGTATCAGAATAGGGCGTTAGCCTATGATCTATCTGTATCATCGGTCGAGCATATGTCCGAATCGAAGAAACAGAGAACTGTTGGGAACTTTTCAGGAAAACAGGGGAGTGGGCCCCTTAAGGCTGGGACTTCGTGCCGTCATCCTAAGAAGGTTCATCGATCACGTGAACAGAGGATGAGTAGTACCCCTGCAGTGAGTAATGAGAGTAGCACGAAGACGTGTTATAACTGTAGTCGAGCGGGCCATACTATGAAGAATTGTCGTTCACCGTTAGTCAGATGTTTCGAGTGTGGCCAGGTGGGTCACCGAGATGGTAGCTGAGAGGTTTTGGGATCGAATTTTCGTCTCTGCTCCGGAAAGACAAGGATATGCCTAGTGTGGGTTTTGAGAATTACGGCATGGTCCAAATTCTTGTGGTTATCCTTGTGGATTGTTGTGTGTTTATTTTCTATTTTCGACTGTGCGTGTTTCCTTGTAATAGGTACTTTTTGTTTTATGATTGTTTGGATAATTAACTTGATTGTCTTATCTGTTTGGTGATACTTGACACTTGTGTAGGTCACAAGTCGTCAGGAATAAGTCTAGAGGGGGGAATGTGAATAGACTTATTAAACTCTTTTCCTGAAAGTCAGGTGAGTTACTCAGCTGTGATTAGGTACAGATGACTTTATGTCATCTGCAGATAGGTATTACAGAAGACACAGCTGATGACGATAGCAGGTAACTAATGTTAACTGCAGATAACTATCTAATGAAATAGTAAATATGAATGCAGTAGATAAGTATGATGTTCAAAGCTGTAAAACACGCAAGCACTTATAGTGGTTTCAAAGGTGGGGTAATCCTCTACTAGTCCACTTCTCTCCAGACCAGTTGGAGATAAATTCACTATAGCTGTCAACCAGTGATAAATGTTACAATGAATTTTCCCTCATTACAACAGCTTCCAACCAGTGAATCCCGTGGTCGTTGCAACTCCCTTTGACCGCCTAGCACCTCTTGATCGAAAATCCGTGGATGCCTCAACAACTTCCGAGCTGTCTATCACCTTCCAATCAAGAATCCTTGGATGCCTTATCAGTCGCTAAACTTCTGAAACCTCATTTGCAGAAGTACCCCGTACTCAATTTTTTAAGACAAGAGTGTTTGTCTTCTCCAACTAAGAGCTTTTCAGAATATGATCTTGAATGCTTTGGTCTTCACGATGCTATAGATTGCTTTGATCGATTTGATTGCCTTGATTGCTTTGTTTGCTTGAAAGTATAATTCGCATCGTACTTTGCTCAATTCATATCTTCAGATATTTATAGTACGATCCTTTGAGCTTTCTTCATAGCTGTTGCACTTCTGTAACAAATCCATCCATTGGAGAGTGGACTTCTTTGTTTCTCTTATCAATCCGTTGCAAGGCTTGATTCCCTTTTCAATTCCGACCCTTTGGAAGGCTTTTTTGTAATAGTGTCGTATATCTTGATTTGAATAATCCTAAAGTCTTCAGAACGTGGATCTCGATGAATATTTAATTCCTTACTTTCCTGGAATCTTTCGGCTTTTCTCCTTACGTCCGCATGTGACTTTCTGTGATTGTTGACTTTTTAACGCTTGCTGATGTGGACTGAGTTACTTGGCTAATAACTTATTTGATATGTTGGTCAAACCTTCCAGATGTTCGGTCAACCCTCTCTGATGTAGGACTTCTCTGATATATCCTCTCTGAGATGAAGTTCTCTGTCCTGATGAATCTTCTATGATCTGACGATCTAACTGAAGTCTTCTGACCTGATGAATGTTCTCTAATCTGATGGTCAAACTTCAGCTGACGTTTGCGTTTGTTATCTCGACTGCAGATTGGTTTTGATCAAACTTCTCTGATATTCCTATAGACCAATACTTGTCTAATATAGCACTTTCTTCAGAACTTGTTTGTAGCTTAGTTTTGGTCAAACCTCTCTGATGATTTGCGTTGACCAAGACTTCTCTGAAAAGTGAACTTGCCTGATAACTTCTTTGATAGGGGCATTTCTATACTTAGACGATTTTCTATTGATCAACATTTTGATGAAGACTTAGCCTAATTTTTAAGGCCTATAGAATATACTCATTTGGTTCTTCTTTATAATTTCCAAGTACTTAAACATACATTTGAATAATCAATTAATAAAGGGATGACATCATCAAAATCTAATAAGTATTCCTAACAACTTTCCCCTATTTTGATGATGGCAAAACTTAAAGTATTTTTCAAATGTAAACAAGTCTGCACAAAAGTGCAAGACAAAAGTAAAACTCAGTCTTTTTGAGACAACTAGGGATTGTCATTCAAGTGACTGTTATAAAATTTTATCTGATGTTTACAATACAGTGCAGTTGAATGAGCAAAATACAAGGAAGAAAGTTTTACAAGTATTACAAAATTACAAGTAATTTACAAAATGAAAGTTACAAGTAAATTACAAAAAATTCTATCTTCCTCTTCTGATCTTCAGCTTGGATGGAGGGAGAGACCTCAAGAGTTTTGCTCCAATTGGTCTCTTGGAGTCTGGGGCTAACCCATACTTCTTTTTGATTATCAAAGAGGCAAATTGTTGCTCCTCAGCTGATGTGAAGTTATTCTCAACACATAGTGTCTTGATTTCTTCCTGAAGAGCCAGTTCATCTAGATCATTGTTTATAAGAGTGGGGGCCTCTTCAGGTCTGAAATTAGGAATCTTGGGATATGCATCAAATTTCTTTGCATATTTTTTCAGGACTGCCCAAAGTTTTGGCCAAGTTGAAGACATGAAATTGATGAATGTCTGCTGTGGGGAGCAATCTTTGTCTTGAAGTAATTCCCAGAGATATAATTTCTCTATAAATTGCTTCCTTGCTTCTCCTCACATTGGAGCTGCATCAGTAGGTAAGAATTCTTCAACAAACCAAAACTCCTTTCCCTCCTATTGGTATTTCACCTCCGGCTCTTGTCTGGTCCTTCTCTTTTTGGCTGTAGGTTGGTCATCTGATGATGCATCTACTTCTTTTCTCTTGCATTGAGAAGTTCCAGCCTGTAGGAGAGGGAGGTCATGCTTTCTCTTTGTTCTGACTTCTTCTCTGACATCCTCCTCACTATCTTCCCCCTGCCTGATATGTTCTCTGCTTCTCTCTTTCCTCTTTAGTCTCTCTTCCCCCTTTTTGCCAGCACCAATGAGGGTCGCTAGCTGCTGCTCCACCTTTTCCATAAAGTCATACATGCCAAGAGGCATTCTGGAATTAGTTGGTGGTGGGGAAGGGTCCTTCTTCTTCAGCAAAGTGTCTATCTGTACATTAAGGGATTGCAGGTCGGGTTTGACTTCAGTTGCCAGGAGTTTGGCAACAGTATCTTCTACTAAGCGTCTGATCAGCTCAGTGACAGCAGGTGAGATTGGGACATCAGGTACTGTTTGTGGTGAATTTTCACCCGAATCTTCAACTGCAGCTGGTCTTTTGGCAGTTGACCTATCTGAGGAGAGACTCCTGTCTGCTGGTTGCTGATCAGATGGGGTCTTGTCTGGGGTCCCCGATCTGTCATCTTCATCTTGCTGATGTGAGCTGGAAGCTTGATTAGGTGCTCCATGCTCGTCAGTATCATCATCCTTCCTCTCTTTCTCCTTCTTTTCTCTTTCTTCTTTTTCTTCGACTTCTTCTTTTTCTACTTCTTCTTCTTCCTGTTCTATTTCCTCTGTTTTTTCTTTTTGAGATCAACTGCTTCTTTTTTGACTTCTACCTCTTGATCCTTTTCAACTTCTCCTCCTTCATCAGCTCCTTCCTCCTGTTTTTCAACTCCTTCTTGTTTTTTAGAATCTTTCTTTTCAATCTCTTCAATTCTTATTCCTTTTTGTTTTTCTTCTTCTCTCTCCTCATCATTTTCGACTACTCCTTCCTCTTTGAGGGTTTTCCCAGCTGAAACACCCTCCATGATGTAGTGGACGAACTGGTCCATATTTTCTTTAAAACTGGACATGAACCATTTCTCCTGGAGCATTAAAATAATATATGTATCACGACAGAAGAGTATGAAAAATTGCTCCGTAGCCTGGGGATGTTCCCAGGTACTTCTCCCAACAAATTCTTGCAGCTGGGTGAAGGGAAGAGATTTCAACTCCTTCCACTCATCATAAATATTGATAAAAGAAAAATTTAAAGATTGCTGCTTTACCAGCTTGAGTTGTTCGGTTGATAAGTTTAAAGGATTATTCTCCCTGAGATTGAGGGAATATCCTGCTTCTGGAATCTCGATAGTCAATTCTGCCTCTTCCTCCTCGGTCATGCTAGGAAGGGTCAGAAGGGGGATCACTTCAGCCATTGGATCGGTCTGATCTGGCTGATCCCTGTCAAGGACAGGTGTAGGAGTGGACATGATCTACATATGAGCTGCAGTTACTTCAATGGACTCAGGTGCATATGACTTGTCTCTTTGCTCTGCTTTGGCTTCTTCTTCTTCAAATATAAGGCCTCTCTGCCTTTTCGGTGACTGCTCTAGGGATGAGGTAACATGAACAACCTCCTCTGCTGCAGAACTTTTTTTTGAATTGCATGGCCAGAGGAGTGTTGTCTGAATCAGAGTCGTATGCAGGTGACTCTCGGGCTGCAGGTGACTTTCTGATTGCAGGTGACTTCTTGGTTGCTTGTGATTTCTTCACTGCAGGTGACTTCTTCACTGCATATGGGGTTGATGTGATCTCTTATGTAGGTATGTCTTGCAGCGTATGATATGCGGAATCAGAGCGGACTTCGTCTGAGTCCGAAGGCGCTCTGTAAGGAGTAGGTCCACTAGATATCTCCTTCAACAACTGGGCAGCTTTCCTTTGAACGCCCAACTTCTTCAAGGTCTCTTGGTCCAAATGACCAAGCCTTTTGTTCATGGAAATGTTATGCATTTCCCTTTGCTTTTCCTACGAACTCCAAGATCTGACTGATCTGGGTTCCGTATGCGAGCTTCATTTTGAATTTCTTCTCTTCTTCTACCCAGCTTACCTTGTTGGCTTCCCAGACTAACTGCCTATAAATGTAATAAGGCCAGTTAATCCTCTGGTGTTGGATAAGGGCTCCCAGCACCACAAACTTAGCAGATGACAGCTGGTCATAGCTTCCTGCCATTCCCATTACGATCTTGTTGGTAATCTTAAGAACGTATCTGTAATCTTTCTTCAGGTCGCCTCGCTTATCCGTAAGTTTGACCTTGGTCGGCTGCTCTGGTAGTTTTATCTCATACCATGTTTCCACTGAACTTTGCTTGAGGGCTTCCACCGCAATGCCCCGGTTTTTCATCTTGAAAGCATCCGCAACAGTCTGGGGAGTAATCGTCACTTCTTCCCCAAAAATTGAGCTTGTGATTCTGTACTCTGTGACTTGAGCTTCTTTGAAAAAACAAATAACCGCTTCCTTGTATAGGAGTTTTGGGTTAATATACAGAAAGGGATAAATCCCGTTTTTCTTCATCATTCTGATAATATAGTGCATCTCGTCGGTGACTGCTAGATTTGCCTCCAATAGACCTTCAAAATCAACCACGATACTAAAATGATCTGGTCCTTCACGATTTTCAGGTTAACGCCTTTGAAATACTGTGTAGACTCCATTTCTGCAAGGAAAATTAGGTTTTTTTGACTTAGTGCAATGAATAATCGAGTATTGTTCTTGCTTTAGGAATTTAGGGTTTTTCAAGCTTGAAGACGGTAAAGTTTTGTGAAACAATTTCGACCGTCATAAATAGCCATTCAAAAAGACGTTTTGAATTTAATAATAAATTAAGTTAAGCGACGGTCCAGTTTTTGAGATTTAAAAATGACGGTTGAATTTTTAATTGGACATCATGGCTGTCGTGTGAACGTGTGTTTGGCCATGTGTAAACAAATAGTAATATAATATTCAAAAGTCGATCAAGGATTGATAAACTCAGCTGGTTGACCGTTTGACTTCTTGTCTGATCTGCATCAGGTGAGTTGTGTCGCTTCTTGTCTGCTCTGCATTAGGTGAGATATGTCGCCTGTGGTTGAGATCAGCTAGGTTTCTTCATCTGTCCTTCGGATTCTCATCAGGTGGGTTTCTCACCAGGTCTCCACATCAGGTAGCTCTTCCTTGTCTGCATCAGGTATCTTTTCCTCGTCTGCATCAGGTAGCTTTTCCTCATCTGCATCAGGTAGCTCTCTCATCCGTACTAGATTCCCAATCTAGTAGTCCAAGTTCCCTGCTTAGCTTCAAAAACCTTTCTTATGGTAAAGGTTTTGTGAAAATGTCATCAATTTGATATTCTGTGCTGACTCTTTCTACTCTGACTCTCTTGTTAAGCACATGATCTCTGATTGATGTTTGACATCTATGTGCTTTGTCCTTGAGTGCAACACTGGATTGTTTGTGATTGCAATTGCACTGTTGTTGTCACACTAAATAGGAACTTCATTTGCAGTGATGTTGTAGTCCCTTAGCTATTTTCTGATCCATAGAATTTGAGCGCAACATCTTCCTGCAGCTAGGTATTCTGACTCTGTTGTTCATATTGAGTTGGATACCTACTTTTTACTGAACCATGATATATGTCTGCTTCCAAGGAATTGGCACGTTCCACTGGTGCTTTTCCTATCAATTTTGCATCCTGCAAAGTCTACATCTGAGTATCCTGATAACTCAAAGTTGTTGTCCTTCGGATACCATAGTCCAACATTGATTTTAGATTTAAGGTATCTGATTATCCTCTTAGCTGCTTCCTGGTGAGACTGATTTGGCTTGGACTGAAATCTTGCACATACTCCTACTACATAAGATATGTCTGGTCTGCTTGCAATTAGGTAGAGGAGTGATCCAATAAGTCCTCTGTAGTGGGTTGGATCCACTGATATGCCTCTCTTATCTGCATCTAGGTGTAGGCTTGTGCTCATTGGAGTTCTTAGTGTTTTGGCTGAGTCCAATCCGAATCTCTTGATTAGATCTCTTGTGTATTTGGCTTGATTGATGAAAATTCCATTTTCCATCTGCTTGACTTGCAAACCAAGAAAGAAATTAAGTTTGCCCATCATACTCATCTCAAATTCTACTTGTATGAGATTTGAGAACTTCTCACATAGCTCCGGGTTGGTTGAGCCAAATATGATGTCATCTACATATATTTGAACTAATAATATGTGGTCTTCATGTTCCACTCTGAATAAGGTCTTATCTACCTTTCCTTTACTGAAACCGTTCTTCTCCAGAAACACAGATAGTGTTTCATACCATGCTCTTGGTGCCTGCTTGAGTCCATATAGAGCCTTCAGAAGCTTGTATACCTTGTCTCCTTTTACATATATAGGGGGATGCTCCATATAGACTTCTTCTTCTAGTATTCTATTAAGAAAGGCACTTTTCACGTCCATTTGGTAGACTTCAAAATCCTTGAATGCTGCATATGCTAGGAATAGTCTGATAGCTTCCAATATTGCAACACGTGCATATGTATCATCAAAATCTATTCCTTCACATTGTTCATATCCTTTAGCGACTAGTCTGGCTTTATTCCTAACAACAGCTCCATCTTCATCACACTTGTTTTTGTACACCCATTTGGTGCCTATGACTTTCTTGTGATCTGGTATGCCTGTTAGTTCCCAGACATTGTTTATGTCCATCTAGTTCAGCTCTTCTTGTATTGCAATGATCCATGAGTAGTCATCAGGGACTGTTCAGTTGCTTTAGGTTCTATCTGAGACATGAAATAAGAGAACATTGCAATTTCTGCAGGTTTTGTAGATTGCCTAGTCTTGACTCCATCAGTTAAGTTTCCAATGATATGTTGGATGGGATGATCTATGAGACATTTGGGGATATCTTCTTCAGGGTTTGTTCCCCCTGTAGAGTTGCTTTGGTGGACTTCGTCGCTCTCTGCATCAGCTAGGTTGTGGACTTCTTGATCTGCAACTGGATCAACTACGGTCTTGTCATCTGCAGATGGGGATCTTGTCTGATCTGCAGATGGGTCTTCATCAGTTGCAGTTGGATCAGCTAGGTTTTGGGATCCTATCTGATCTGCAGTTGGGTCTTCAGGTGAGTCCATCATTCCTATATCATTAATGCTGACTTCTTCCAGGGTGGTGATTTTGAGCTAATTCTCAATTAATTCCACCTGTTTTCTGTACTCAATAGTAGATTCATCAAACACAACATGGAGTGTTTCTTCCACAACTAAGGTTCTTTTTTTTAAATACTCTGTATGCCTTACTTATTTGTGAGTATCCCATAAAGAGACCATCATCATTTTTAGAATCAAAGGCATTCAGTTGGGTTTGACCATTGTTGTGGATGAAACACTTACAACCAAATATATGAAAATATGCAACAATTGGTGTTTTGCCATTCCAAACCTCATAGGGAGTTTTGCCATGTATCCCTACAATCATACTCCTGTTCTGAGTATGGAATGCTGTGTTGACAGCTTCAGTCTAGAACCTTTTGGGCAGGTCATCTTATGCAATCATGGACCTGGCTGCTTCCTTCAAGGTTCTGTTTCTTCTATCAGCAACACCATTTCGCTATGGTGTCCTAGCTGCAGAGACCTCATGCTGGATTCCATTCTGATCACTGTACTCAGTGATTGCCTCGTTGAGAAATTCTCCTCCCCTGTCTGATCTGATCTTGATGATTGAGAGGGACTTCTCATTCTGAATCTTCCTCAGCAGTTCAGGTAGCTTTGATAGTGTTTCACTCTTTTTATAGAGAAAAACAACCCATGTATATCTTGAGTAGTCATCTACTACTAGGGAATGCTTCCTTCCAGTCAGTGTCCTTGGCTTGATGGGGCCAAAGAGATCCATATGAAGTAGATCCAAAACTCTTTTGGTTAGGGTGGTAGCCTGAACTGGTTTGAAAGTTGCTCTGGTCTGTTTTCCTTTCTGACATGCATCACAGAGAGCTTCCTTCTTGAATGCTTCTGCTGGAAGTCCTCTGACCAGCTTCTGAGAGCTTATCTTGTTGATGGCTTTGAAGTTCAGGTGACATAGTCTCTTGTGCCATAGCCATTCATTTTCAGCAATTGTCTTAGATAGAAAACAGTTGTTTGGAGTGCCTGTGTTCCAATCTATCATATAGACATCTCTCCTTCTGAATCCTTGTAGCTTCACTTCTCCGGATAGGATATATATCACCATGCATTTCCAAATGGTGAAGACTACTAGGTTCTTCTCATCACAAAATTGGCTTATGCTCAACAAGTTGTATTTGAGCCATTTGACATAGTGAACTTTGGATATGGTTATATTTCCTCTGTGCAGCTCTCCAAATCCTTTTGTATGACCTCCAGAGATATCTCCAAAGGTTACATCTGGGCCTCTTTCTTTGATATAATTTGAAAGCACCTTCTTGTTCCCTGTCATGCGCCTTGAGCATACAGAATCTACAAACTATTCTTCTCTTCCCATTGTTGAGTTTGAAGAGATGTGGTAGTAGTCCTTCCACTTTTTATGCAATCAAACAAGCAGAGATTTAGGTACCCAAATCTGTGTGGGTCCTCTGGGGTTAGTAGGTTTCCTATAGAATTGGTTTCTCCTTGGATTATGAAAATTAAGTTGCTTACCCCTATAAGGTGTGTGCTATCTAGGCCTATATCCATGGTTAGGATTGTATACTGGATATGCCCCACAAAATCTGTGGTGTGGGCCATTTCTAAATCTTAGCTGAGACCATCTGTTAAATCTTTGGGGTCTCCACACCTGTTCATTTTGAAAACTTGGATAACTTGAGGTTTCTATTTGCCTCTCCCATATTGAAATCTATTTTTAGGGAGTCTTTGGTAATAGTTGGATAGTGTCTTGACTGCTGCTTCTGCCTTGGCCATTGCCTAGTCTCTTGTTTAGGTGGCTGCCTTGTAAACCTTGGCTGCTGCCTAAACCTTTGACTTGGCTGCTGCCTATTTTGAAATACGGGTTTATATGTAGGCTCAGCAGTCTGGACAATTTTTTCTCCCTTGATGAAAGTAGTTTTTGAACTAGAGGGAGTTTTGGGGTCATTTTCAAGGCCTGATATGGAGTACAGTGGCCTTTTGTTCATACACAGTTCGTCCAAGATTATAGATGCCTTTAGAGATGTTATCTCCTTAGCTTATGTATTATTCAACACTTTCAACTTGGATAGCTCAGTTTTGACATGAGCAAGTGCATCTGACTTTTCACTATTTAAAACAACCAACTTATGGATCTCAGCTGCAGTATTTTCAGCTGAGTTTTTTAAATTATTTTCAGATCATTTTTTAAGCTCAACTATAATATTTTGAAATTTTGATGACTCTTGGCTGAGCTTGTCAAAATCGTTTTTCAGCTGGACTCTCTCACTCTTCAGATGTGCATTCTCAGTTGTGACAGTTTGGTGAGCTGATTTTAAGGTTTCAAAATCTTTTAGAAATTGATTAACAGATTTATGAAGATCCATGTCTTCAGATATGTCAGAGCTGAAACCTTCAGTATTTTGAGGTTTAGATGTTACCTCCTCATCAGCTAGGTTGGCCATCAGGCAGTTGTACTCATCATCATCAGAGAAGAATACACTGCTTGATTCAACTCTCTCTTCAATCTGCTCTTCAATTATGAGAGCTTTCCTTTTGTCCTCCTTTCTGCTCACATTTTTATTGTCTTCATCCTTCTTGAATTCTGGACAGACAATCTGGATGTGTCCGGTTTTGTGGCAGTTGTAACATTCCACTTTCCAGTTGCCTGCTTTCTGATTTCTTCTTGGATTTTCTTTGAAGTTATTCTTGTATTGGAATAATTCTTCCTGAAGTTGCTAAACCTCTGCATGATGAAAGCCATCTCTTCTTCAAAGTTCATAGGACTGGGGGGACTGACTTCAGCTAGGCTTTTTTCAGATGATTCTGCTGTAAATGCTATTCCTTTTTTAGCTGGTTCATTAGATGATGAACTGGGCAGCTCGAACTCATATGCCTTCAGATCAGAAAACAACTTTTGGATCTTTATCTTGTTGAGATCCTTTGATTCTCTCATTGCTACGGCCTTCATGCTCCATTCAGGGTTGAGAGATCTCAAAACTTTTAGAGCCATTTCCCTGTTGCCATAGGTCTTTCCAAGGGAATTGATCTCATTGATGATCTCGGTTAATCTTCCATCTACCTGATCAATAGTTTTTCCGGTCTTCATCTTGAAGTTGTCAAATTTTTGTGTAGCTATTGACAACTTGTTTTCTTTGATCAGCTCCGTTCCATCACACATTACTGCTAATGTGTCCCAGATTTCCTTTGCATTTTTGCAGTTTTTTATTTTGACCATTGTAGCTTTATCAAGGGTCTGGTATAGAACATCTCTGGCCCGGTTGTCTAGATTGACCAGCTTTATTTCTTCGGGTGACATATCTGTCCTCTTCTTTGGAATCGTCTCAGGCTTCCCTGTTGGAATATTTATTCCACATATTAATAAATTATGTTTTGATGATTAAGTTGCTAAACAAACAAAACAACATAAAGGCGAAGCAGGCGAAGACGCAAAAAGTTGCAATCTGGACTGCATTAGGGCACGCAAGTCATCACACGTTAGCGCACGCTAACGGGAGTTCTCTGCATATCAGCCAAGTTCGAAGTTACCTGAAGTGAAGTTAGCTCATGAGGTAGCGCACGCTACACATAGTCATTAATGCACGCTATCGAAGGATTATTACCGTTTTGAAGATATTCAAACATAGAATGATGTATGCAATGAAGTCAGTATTAGCGCACGCTACAAAGAAGGAATAGCGCATGCTAAGCAGTTTGAATATAGTCAATCAGAACGTTGGAAAGATTCGGCGGAAAGTCAAGCATCAAACCAATAGTTTGACAAGTGAAGGCAACAAATATATTACGTTAACGCACGCTACTCAATCATGGTTAACATACGCTAAATGAGTCAGATAACGTACGTAATATAAAGAATATAATGTACGCTAAAGGAGAAACGAAGCTACTGAAATGAAACTGGAACAGACTAGCGCACGCTAAAGAGAAAGCCTAGCGCACGCTAATTAGTCAAAACAGACTAACGGCTAGTTTGGTGGATAAAGGCTATAAATACCACATCTTTGGTATTATTCCATACAACAACTCCAAGCAATCAAGACATTGATCTTATATTCATATTCTTACATTGTTGTTGTGATATTGAGCTTATATTGTTAGTTTGAGTGTTTATACATTCAACGTTATACACGAGAGGTAAAAGAAAAGACACGATTGGATTCGGTGTTATTAGGATCAAGTATCCGGCATTGTTAGAATCACAATCGCTATCTTAGTGAGGTTTATCTAGTACCAATAGAAAGCTAGAGTGGTTGATTCCTTGTCCAATAGAAAAGGAAAACGGTTTTACTCGGACCGATAGAAGACGAGCTTGTAACGGTAATCCCTCGACCGATAGAAGAGAGGCGTAGAGGTTTTGATCTTAATCCTAAGAAAAAGATACATCGATAGAGGACGTAGGATTCGTTAATAGCCGAACCTCTATAAATCCTTGTGTGATTTATTTTCCGTAATTTATTTACACTTCCGCACAAACGGCGCAAATACCGATTTATACCAACAATTGGTATCGAAGCGGTTACTCCAATACGCGGCTTAACATCCTAGGATAAGATCCAAAATGACGTTTCAAATGGCTCCAGTCGAAGGCCTTGCTCTCAACCGACCACCATTTTTCGATGGATCGAATTTCATGACTTGGAAGAAGAAAATGTCTATTTTCATCCGAGCTTACGATATCGAATTATGGAAGGTGATATGTCTTGGTCCCAAAATTCCGACGAACTCAAATGGAACTCTCAAAACCTTTGAAGAGTATGATGATGCGGATTGGAAAAATGACCATTATAATTGCAAAGCCACGCAATTATTATATTGTGCTTTAAATCCGGAAGAACACAACCGGATATCATCGTGTGATAGTGCGAAAAAAATCTGGAAAATGCTTGAGGTAACACACGAAGGTACGTCTCAAGTCAAAGAGACGAAGATAAACATGCTCCTTCACGATTATGAATTATTCCAAATGAAGGACGATGAATCTATCTCGATTATGCTAGACCGATTTTCGGTCATCACTAATGGATTAGCATGTTTCGGAAAACCTCTTTCGAGTAGTGAGAAAGTAAAGAAAATTCTCCGATCACTACCTCGAGAATGGGACGGTACGGTTACGGCCATAATGGAATCAAAAGATTTAAATACTCTTGATTTTAGTGCTATCGTTGGTTCTCTTATCAACTACGAGATTGTTCTAAAATCTCGGAATGCCAAACCGAAACCGAAAGAGAGGTCGATAGCCATGAAGGCTAAAATGTTGAAAAAGAAAGAAGAAATCCCGGTGGACGAAAGCGACGAAGAATCGGCATATTATGCCAAGAATATTAATAAGTTCCAACACTTATTAAACCGGAGAAAGAAGGACATCCAAGCGGGCGAATCTAAGAAATTCGACAACACCGGTCGATTATGTGGTAAACCAGGCCACTTTGCTTAGATCTGTCGAGTAAAACAAAAGGAAGTCTTAGTTGCAACATGGAGTGACGAAGATCCTGATAATGATTTCATGAATCAAAATAATCTCGCACTCATGGCCCGGAGTTCATTCGATGACAGCGATGTCGAAAGCCAAGTAAGTAATTCTTACGACGAACTTTTTGAAGCATTCGAGTTGTTACATACGGATTATCAAAATGGTTTAAAAGAAATTAAATCCCTTCAAACTAAATATAAATCTTTGGAAATTGAAAATTCCAAAATTCTTGAAAAGGGAAAATTTGTCGAGATCGATCATTCAAAATGCGTTGAAAACGAGAATATTTAAAGAATGATCTTGTTAAAGTTCAAACCGAGCTCAAAAATTTAACGAAGAAATTTCCTCTCGGAAACGAGAAATTTGAAAATATGCTCTCGGTTCAAAAATATACTTTAAATAAAGAGGGGTTAGGATTCAAACCACGTTTTAAAAAGGAATCCGTAAATTTCAAAATACCCCGGTGTAAAAAATATTTAAAAATTGGGCACCATATTTCAAACTGTAAAAGCCCAAGATGGACGATTAAAATTAAACAGATTTGGGTTCCTAAAGGAACAATTATTTCAAATATCGTCTACATCTCAAAAGAAAAACCGACTTTCGGTTGGATCCCTCCAAACTAATTTTTAACAATTAGTATTATACTCAGGGGGAGTAATATTTTTAAAGGGGAGATATTATTTTTAGGGGGAGTTTATACCCTTATTAATGTATATTCATTAATTGGTTTCATGCATATTTATATTTCAATGGTATCCCCTATTTTTTTTTTACACTTTTTGCTGAATACAAAAAGGGGGAGAAAGAGTTGAATCGGATAAAAGCGTCATGAAAGATATGACGAGAAAAATAAAAAGTAAAAAGGAGGAGAAATAATAAAATCGAAGAAGTCGAAAAAGAAAAGAAAGCATACAAAAAGGGGGAGAAACGAAGGAGTTGAAAAATTGAAAAATGAAATGCGAAGTAGTCGAAAATGACAGAAAAAGAAAAGGATTGGAGAAACTAACGAAACGATCAAAGTCGAAAACTTTGATTCGTATAAATATACATACATATATATATATATATTTATCTTTCAGGTTTTATCCAATTCAAGAGTTGTTTTGTAATCATCAAAAAGGGGGAGATTGTTGGAATATTTATTACACATATTAATAAATTATGTTTTGATGATTAAGTTGCTAAACAACCAAAACAACATAAAGGCGAAGCAAAACGACGAAGACGCAAAAAGTTGCAATCTGGACTGCATTAGTGCACGCAAGTCATCACACGTTATCGCACGCTAACGGGAGTTCTCTGCATATCAGCCAAGTTCGAAGTTACCTGAAGTGAAGTTAGCTGATGAGGTAGCGCACGCTACACATAGTCATTAACGCACGCTATCGAAGGATTATTACTGTTGTGAAGATATTTAAACACAGAATGACGTATGCAATGAAGTCAGTATTAGCGCACGCTACAAAGAAGGAATAGCATATGCTAAGCAGTTTGAATATAGTCAATCAGAACGTTGGAAAGATTCGGCGGAAAGTCAAGCATCAAACGGATAGTTTGACAAGTGAAGGCAACGGATATATTACGTTAACGCACGCTACTCAATCATGGTTAACGTACGCTAAATGAGTCAGATAACGTACGTAACACAAAGAATATAATGTACGCTAAAGGAGAAATGAAGCTACTGGAATTAAACTGGAACAGACTAGCGCACGCTAAAGAGAAATCCTAGCGCACGCTAATTAGTCAAAACAGACTAACACCTAGTTTGGTGGATAAAGGCTATAAATACCACATCTTTGGTATTATTCCATACAACAACTCCAAGCAATCAAGACATTGATCTTATATTCATATTTTTACATTGTTGTTGTGATATTGAGCTTATATTGTTAGTTTGAGTGTTTATACATTCAACGTTATACACGAGAGGTAAATAAAAAGATACGATTGGATTCGGTGTTATTAGGATCAAGTATCCGGCATTGTTAGAATCACAATCGCTATCTTAGTGAGGTTTATCTAGTACCAATAGAAAGCTAGAGTGGTTGATTGCTTGTCCAATAGAAAAGGAAAACGGTTTTACTCGGACCGATAGAAGACGAGCTTGTAACGGTAATCCCTCGACCGGTAGAAGAGAGGCGTAGAGGTTTTAATCTTAATCCTAAGAAAAAGATACATCGAGAGAGTACGTAGGCTTCGGTAATAGCTGAACCTCTATAAATCCTTGTGTGATTTATTTTCCGCAATTTATTTACGCTTTCGCACAAATGGCGCAAATACCGATTTTATACCAACAATTGGTGTCGAAGCGGTTACTCCAATACGCGGCTTAACATCCGAGGAGAAGATCCAAAATGGCGTTTCAAATGGCTCCAGTCGAAGGCCTTGCTCTCAACCGACCACCATTTTTTGATGGATCGAATTTCATGACTTGGAAGAAGAAAATATCTATTTTCATCCGAGCTTACGATATCGAATTATGGAAGGTGATATGTCTTGGTCCCAAAATTCTGACGAACTCAAATGGAACTCTCAAAACCTTTGAAGAGTATGATGATGCGGATTGGAAAAATGACCATTATAATTGCAAAGCCACGCAATTATTATACTGTGCTTTAAATCTGGAAGAACACAACCGGATATCGTGTGATAGTGCCAAAAAAATCTGGAAAATGCTTGAGGTAACACACGAAGGTACGTCTCAAGTCAAAGAGACGAAGATAAACATGCTCCTTCAAGATTATGAATTATTCCAAATGAAGGACGACGTGTAATACCCGAGATTTCTGATGTGTATTTGAACCTTGTGATATTGTATTTATTGCATTTTGATATGAGTATTATTCTCCGTATTTCATGATCCGGTGTTGTTGAGCATATGATTTCATGAATGTGTTCAAAATTGTGATTTTTGCACATGTAGCGCACGCTATCGACTAAGCGTAGCGTACGCTAATTTGGGTTCGTAGCGCACGCTGTGCATGAACCTTAGCGCGCGCTATACGTAGTCAACTTGATTAAGACAGGGTGGTAGGTGAGATCAACCGCGGATCTTGGTCGGGACATGTCGGGATGAACCTGGACGGTTTTTGGAAAAAGCCCAATCAACGCTATTTAGCGCATGCTACTGGTATGAGGATAGCGCACGCTAAATGTTGAGTACAGTGAGGTCAGTAAGCTTCATATGGCCGTTAGCCCACGCTATGGATATGGACTAGCGCGCGCTAATAACCATTTCCTATATATAGGACAACACCCTTTTTCATTTTTTCAGATTTCTTCACTTCTCAAACTCGATTTTTGAGACATAGAGAGTTACTCTCTCCATCCTAAACCCCTCATATCATCATCCTAGCATGAGTTTGAAGATTTTAGATCATTGGAGATTGGTGTTCAAGCTCTCGGTGTTGGATTTTCTTCAAGTTCCTCCTTGTTCTTCACTACTTTGAGGTAGGTGATTCTTCACCAATTGCAGTAGTATTCTTAAGGATGTTTTGATCATGATTTGAGATTATCTAGTCAGTTAAATTCATACGTAGTCAAACATCATGTTGTTAGAAGGATATTTTCGATGTTTCGGTACTTCTTCGTCATTTAGACCATTGAACCTTTTAGTGTTTGAACTCCGAAGCACATTCATGAATCTACAAAACCGATTATGGCCAGTTTATGGAGATTATCAAGTTCTTATGTTTTTACATAATGGAATTATACGTTTTGGGACATAGAATGGATTGAACTTAGGATATTTTCTTGAAGATCAAGATGAATTATAGTGTTGTGATGATTATACGTATCCTTGTATCTCGAAGTCGTTTAATCCGTAAGATCATTCATAAACCGTATGAGCATGATATGCATGGAGATGACATGTATTAACACTAAAGATTTCATGAGTTTCATTACGATTAGATCAAGTCTGCTGCCCAGTAGTGAACTGCCATGCACGGTTAGCGCACGCTAAGATATGTATATTAATGTGCGCTATCGGGCATAAGTTAACGTATGCTACATTTGGTACGTAATGTACGTTATGTCAACAGGCGAGTCAGTCGGCTGATCAGAGAGGACTGTCAGTACATAGTTAGCGTACGCTAGACTTCGTCATTTACGTACGCTAACGAGCAGGCTTAAAGCACGTTACGTAGAATACGTATCGTACGCTAAGTAGTTCAGGCAGATTACATTTTAAGAGCTTTTGGCCGTAAATCGGATTGTTAGACATTCGTACGACATGAGATGAATTATATATTATTTCTTTTATTAAGGTTAGAGCTTGCTACGTTTGATCGAAGGAGGCGGCCTTCGAGTGTGTTGAGATCATTGGAGTGATTAGTTCTTGCCATCTTTGAGGCAAGTATCGTAATTTGTTAATATTGGTATTTTGAGCATGCATGTGGTTTATTCATGTTGTTGAACATGGAATTTATTTCGTTGAATTGTCATGATATTCGTTATCTAGTGTTGGTATGTTCATGTTGATGGACATTTTGATTTTGCATATATGTATGCATGAGTTGTGTTTGTGTATGTTGTACGATCTATGCTGAGGGCGCTGGATCGGATGTCCACCTCGTGTTGGTCCGACGGGATCATCTTGGGATCTAGGCTGAGGGCGCTGGATCATTGGACGGGTATTTCCACCTCGTGTTGGTCCGATGGGATCATCTTGGGATCTATGCTGAGGGCACTGGATTATTGGAATACCCATACTGTGTTAATGGAATCTTGTGGATTCGCATTGTTGGATTCCGGTAGCGGAAGTCCGTGTTGTGTATTTTGTTATGCATTGTTGTTGCATATCCGATTTGTTTAATATGATACTTGTACTAGCACCGTTTTGCTAACCCCTTCGGGGGTGGACATTTGGTTTGATGTTCAGGTATCCGAGGAGTGGGAAAACAGCCACAGTACCGACGTGACGACGAAGGGGCTCAGTGATGTTTATTATTATTGTGATTTGTCTTATTGGTTCATTTTCAGTACTCGAGTACGCGTGTCTTATTAATAATTCGAGATGGTTGTAATAATGACTCATTTGATCTGTTTGAAACCGGTTTTTTATTTGGAACTTTCATAGTACTGTTGTATTATATTTACATTTCCTCTAATTAGACTTGTAAATCCTTACTTAAAGGGTTTACGGCGCTGTAATTATTCCGAATATCTCGGGGTGTTACAGAATATGGTATCGGAGCTAAGATTCATGGATATCTTGGCAGTTGGGTTTTAGTTGGGTCTGTTTATGTTATTTGATTTACGGGTCATTCGTAACATCACTGTTCAGCCAGCGTTGTCATGTGGACCGTGGTTGTAAGTCTCCTAATCTCTTATACTACCGTTATACTTAATTTCTATTTTGTGAATATTGACGGGCTTTATATTCGAAAATTTTGCCCTGGATATTGAGTAATTGTGTTTACAGTATGTTGAGGGGAGGACGTGGATGCAGATGCGGTCGTGGACGCGGATGTGGTAATGTGAGACAGGAGGATTCAGCAACTACCCCAGAATTATCGGCTAGTCGAACCGATTCCCATTTTGGAGGACAACAGGGATCAGCTAATGACAACGCGAATCCTAACATGACTGGAGTGCTTCAATAGGTGGTGGCTCAGATAAACCAGTTCGCTCAGGTAGTTGACCGCATGCAGACGGCGATGGGACAGCAGCATAACGAGGATAATCGGGGAGACAGATGGCTTACTGAGGTGGTCAAATTGCACCCGCCAAAATTTGACGGTTCTGCTGAGGCATTTACTTGGGATCATTGGCTAAAGGAGTTAGAGAAGATATTTGTGGGAATTAACTGTCCCGAGGACCAGAAAGTTCCTATTGCCCAGTATTTTCTGACTGGGGAGGCTTTTGACTGGTGGGAAGCTATTCGACCTGAGAATCATAATGCTGACTGGACGAAATTCAAACTAATGATGGAAGCACAATATTGTCCTCGTCCAGTTAGAGAGGCTAAAATCCGAGAGTTTTTCTCACCGTAGAGTTCGGAAGCATCTGTGACAGACTTAATCAAAACTTTTAATCATCAGCTGACTTGTGTGCGACACTTGGTCAGAACGGAGGCAGAGAAGATTTTTCATTTCGATATGCGGATGAAGCCGGAGATTCAGCAGTACATGTCCAGATTCGAGTGTACTACGTTGCGACAGTATCAAGACAAAGCACTAGCCTACGACATGAAAGAGGCGGCGGTGGAGAAATCGATGGAGGCAAAGAAGCAGAAAGTGTCCGGCAACTTCTCGAAAAACAAGAGTGGTGGGCGCCGCAAGGGCCAGTCTTCATTTTATTCATCTAGGAAACCTCCACATCCTTCTCGAGGTGGAAATAAGTTCCGGACAACATCAGTAGTTTCGGACGCATCAAAGAAGTGCTATAATTGTGGTCGAGCAGGGCATATTCGACGTGATTTCCCCGCATCTTCTGTGACTTGTTTCGATTGTGGGCAAGAAGGGAACCGTGTGGCTTTCTGCGGAGTTGCAACTAGATCATTTCGTACTCGCACTCCAACGCCAATTCCGAAAGAGATAAGTGTGAACCAGACACAGCAGAGTGGTTTCCAGCAGCAGAATGTTGGGAAGAGAGAGGCATCCAGTGCTGGGTCCGTTCCTCCTCGCCTGTACGAGATGAGGAAATTGGACGATCAGAACACTGCTGTTGCATCAGGTACGATTCAGATCCTTTTGCAACTAGTTAGTGTCTTATTCGATTCAGGAGCTACACATTCTTTCATATCATTGAACTGTGTTAATCGTTTGAAAATCTCGTATTTATTTGATTGTGAGCCTTATGTTGTGGGTTTGCCGAGCGGAGAGAGAATTATGGGAATCCTAGAAACTAGAGATTTTCCAGTATCTATAGGAGGGAGAGATTGGCCATCGAATCTTATTGTAGTCGACATCCATGGTGACGATTTAATTCTCGGAGACGATTGGCTCAACCGTTATGGAGCTATTTTGAATTACCGAAAGAGAGTCATTTCTATCATTGCCGATGACGGATCTGAACATTTATTTAGAGGATGGAGGCCGGGAAGCTCGGGAAAATTGATCAAAGCGATGAAAGCAGTAAAATTACTGAAGCAGGGATGTCATGGACTTTGGTGCTATGCCATGAAGAAAGAATAAGGAGTAGAGCTCTCATCTATTCCAGTTGTGAACGAATTCTCAGATGTAATCCCTGACGAACTACCTGGGTTACCTCCGCGGAGAGAAGTGGAGTTCAATATCGAATTAGAACCTAGAGCCGCTCCTATTTCCAGAGCACCATACCGTATGGCGCCAACCGAGATGTATGAACTAAAGAAGCAACTGGAGGAATTATTGCAGAAGGGTTACATTCAACCTAGCGTTTCTCCTTGGGGAGCACCCGTTATCTTTGTCTGGAAGAAAGATGGATCCCTCCGATTGTGTATTGATTACAGGGAGCTAAACAAGGTGACGATCAAGAATAAGTATCCTATACCTCGGATCGACGACTTGTTTGATCAACTGCAAGGGGCAAGGGTATTCTCGAAGATTGACTTGCGATCAGGATACCATCAGTGGAGAATTAAGGAATCGGATATACCGAAATCTGCTTTCAGATCCCGGTACGGGCACTATGAATTCGTAGTGATGCCATTCGGACTTACCAATGCTCCAGTATTTATGCAATTTATGAATCGGGTATTCTTAGAATACCTAGATAAATTTGTGGTCATTTTCATTGATGACATCTTTATCTATTCGAAAGACACAGGAGAGCATGCCAAGCATTTGTGTGTGGTTTTGAGCACCTTGAGGAATGAACAACTTTATGCGAAGCTTTCCAAATGCGAGTTCTGGCTTAGGGAAGTAACCTTCCTTGGGCATGTGATATCAGCTGACGGAGTTCAGGTGGACCCGAAGAAAGTCGAAGCAATCTTGGAATGGGAAGCTCCTAATAACGTGAAAGAAGTCCGAAGCTTCTTAGGACTTGCTGGATATTATCGCCGTTTTGTAGAGGGATTTTCCAAAATTGCTCGTCCGCTCACTCAGCTGTTACAGAAAACTCAAAAGTTCACGTGGAATGAGAAATGCCAGGCTATTTTTGATGAACTTAAGAGGAGACTGACGACAGCATCTATACTAGCGTTACCTGATGGAACTGATGGATTCATGGTATACAGTGATGCTTCAAATCAGGGTCTGGGATGTGTGTTGATGCAAAAGGATAAGGTGATTGCCTATGCCTCTCGACATTTGAAACCGTACGAAGTTAATTATCCGACTAATGATCTGGAGTTAGCAGCTGTGGTCTTTGCCTTGAAAATTTGGCGACATTATTTATACGACACTCATTGTCAGATCTTTACAGATCGTAAGAGCCTCAAGTACATTTTCAGTCAGAAGGAATTAAACATGAGGCAGAGAAGGTGGCTGGAATTGATCAAGGATTACGATTCGGAAATCCTCTATCATCCAGGCAAAGCAAACGTAGTAGCTGATGCACTGAGCCGTAAACCTGTTTGTCTTCGAGTGTTGGAAGCACTTACGTCCCAAACCAGCATTCAACGAGAATTGATCCGTTAAGGGATTGAAGTATGGTCACCAGGAATCCAAGGGCAACTATATGTGATGGAACTGACTTCGTCACTAGTCGAGGAAATCAAATCTAAGCAGTTGAACGATTCTCTGATTCTTTGGTTATGTGACGAAGTAAAGAAAGGAAAGGCCCCAGGATTCGTAATACAAGATGATGGAGTTCTGAGATTTCAGGGTCGACTTTGCGTTCCCAATGATGATGTTTTGAAACAGACAATTCTGAAGGAAGCTCACAGCGCTCCCTATTCTATTCACCCGGGCAGCAGTAAGATGTATAAGGATCTAAAACAAAACTTCTGGTGAGGAAATATGAAGAAGAACGTAGCAGAATACGTTTCGAAGTGTTTGGCTTGTCAGCATGTTAAGATTGAACATCAGCGACCTGCCGGAATCTTGAAGCCACTTCCGATCCCTAAGTGGAAGTGGGAGGATATATCGATGGATTTCATCACCAATATGCCAAGGACCAAGACGGGAATGAACAGGATTTGGGTTGTAGTTGATCGACTAACCAAGTCGGCTCATTTCCTAGGAATTAAAGACACATGGGGACCCGAGAAATTGGCACGAGTATTTATTGCAGAGATAGTCAGATTGCATGGGACGCCAAAGACCATTATTTCAGATCGAGATGGTCGCTTCGTGTCGCACTTCTTGAAGGCAGTTCACAGGGCTTTGGGGACCGAGCTGAACTTTAGCACGACTTATCATCCTCAAACGGACGGTCAGTCCGAAAGGACTATACAAACAGTAGAAGACATGCTTAGAGCTTGTGCCTTGGATTGGTCAACTGATTGGGAAGTACACTTGCCGTTGATTGAATTCACATATAACAATAGTTGGCATGCTTCTACTAAGATGGCACCATTTGAAGCTTTGTACGGGAGAAGATGCCGATCACCCCTGTGCTGGGATGATTCTTCGGACTTGATCGGGATGGAACCATAATTGATAGTTCAGACTCAAGAGAAGATAGCTCTGATTCGGGAAAGACTGTTGACTGCCCAGAGTCGATAGAAGTCTTATGCAGATGTGCGTCGTCGCCTACTAGAGTTCGACATTGGGGACCACGTACTATTGAAGGTGCCTCCTACATGAGGAATTTTCCATTTTGGGAGGAAAAGTATGCTAAGTCCGAGATATATCGAACCATTTGAGATCCTAGAAAGAGTTGGGGATTTAGCATACAGGGTGGCCTTACCGCCATCGCTGAGTCACGTTCACAATGTGTTTCACGTATCCCAATTACGGAAGTATGCACCAGATCCCAGTCATATTATTGATTTCGACGAGATCGAGATAGCTGTTGTGAGGAAATCCCTCACACTATGCCGCAAGTGCACGATGTCAACAAGTAATAAAGTGATGAATAAGATATCGTTCCCTCGAGGACTGATTTCACTAAGTACCAAAATATAGTCGACTCACAATTTTATTTGAAGAACAATTATACGGAACTTATACCTAAACTGATTGCAGAAAATAAATAATAGTACTAATAATAATAATAATAATAAGGGCGTAGGATTATGATTTTCACCTCAAACAATCAGGAATGATATTTATTCAATTCAATTCACTTTTATTCAATTGATTGTAAGCGAGGAATTCCTAATTTATTCTAAAGCCTTTCCCAAGGTCGATTGAAAACACTACGAATTATTAACTCGATATATCCCTATTCGAATTAGATAATTAATAGCTAAAACAGTTCAAGAATTCCCACAATAAATAGGCTTCACAATCCCCATGAGTATATTCCTATCTCACGAAAATTATGATTCGTCTCACAAGAACTATGCCTAAATTTCATCTCCCGAGTCCATAAAGACATTCAAAACAATTCAACTGTTGGCCAGACAATTAAAAAGCATTAAGAACAATGAGAAAAATCCAATTCAATAGAATAACGAATGAATTGAAATAATAATAAATAAATCAAACCGTCATGTAATCGGCTACAATCAAAATCCTACTCGAATAAATCTAGGAACTAAGATGCGGAAAAACTAAGAAAAACCGTAAGAAATCCGTGGTCTTGTCGTCGCCCACAAATCTCCTCCTTGTGTTCTTCGCCCTAGCTATCGATCCACCTCCGAGTTCCCCTTTTTCTTCAGCCCTTCAATGCTTATTTATAGTCATCATCAGCCTCCAAAATGCGTCCGTGTGATTAGGTCGAGAACAGGCTCCAAAGCGGCCCAAAACCGCACAGAACACACCAAAACCGCCCCGTGGGCCGCAACTCACTTAATCTGTGCCGCGGCTCACACGTTCAGCGCCCCATGCCTGGTCGCCTTTTTTTCCTCCTAGGCCGCGACTCACTTAGGCTGTGCCGCGGCTCACAAGATCTGATGTGCTCGGCGCCATTGGTTGTCTTCGTGTGCTGTGTCTCACTTGGTTTGTGCCGCGGCTCATGACCAAAAACTGCTGTTTTCGCCCGTTTTTCATCGTTTTGGCTTCCGGACTCCGATTTCCTACAAATCATATAAGAATAGTGCATTAAAAGCTCATTTATGCATTTTTAGGCTCAAAATGGATATAAAATAATGATATAAAAGCGCATAAAAATACGCCTAACAAATACCCCCAAACTTTAGCCTTTGCTTGTCCTCAAGCAAAAATTATCAATTTTAAACAAAATGTATCGTGAATAATCATGCAAGTCCATAGTGCTCAACTTAATCAATACTACCCTGAAAATATCAAAGAATAGTACAAGTATCGTAATAGCGAGTCACATCCAGGACATTGATTCCACTAAGTAACCAATTTCAGTCCTAATCAATCGTTCATGAAGAAAATCAAGCTCAAAGATTAACAAGCGTGAATTTAACCGAACGTCAATATAAAGGGTTAGATTAAACAAGCCAATTCGCCCAGTCCCACAGTCTAGTGGCAAAATTCAAGAGTTTCATTATCAAAATTACTCCTAGGACAGCATTCCCTTATGTATGATCAATAATATGATTCGAGTTAACCACTAGGTTTCGGCTCTCGGGATATTTCATCGGGATGATCCTAGGGTGGATTTCCATTCTTATGTATCGGGGAACCGTTTGACGTAAAAGACACTCATGGGGCACATGGATGCTTCTAGTTACTAAGTCCCCCTCTACAGCGGAGAAATAACTCGAATAGCTATTCCCGCATGTCTGATTCAAGGTCGTTGTTTTACACGAGAGTAAACAACGGGTCACGCGAATACCCCCGATTACTAGGCTCCTCATCATCGGCACATGCGAAATCTCTAAACCACTAGTCTAATCAGGGTCGTCGTTTTACGCGAGAGTAAACAACGGGTCACGTGAATACCCCCTGTTACTAGACTTCCCATCATAGAACAAATAATATCTCGACTCTTTGGGAGAAACTGTCCAACTCTAAACTCTAATTAAGTGCCCACACGACTCATGTTACTGGACGACTAGCTAACCGAAGAGTATAACCAAACATATAGACGGTGATTTGAAAACACATATGTCTCCTTTCTTATCTGCTAAGATTTCTACAAAAGCGATAAAATTTCGGACCCAATTGAATACTCAACAGAAACAGATATTGCCGATCAAATTTCGACCAAAAGTCAACCGCTTTCTTCCAAGAGACATCGATCGTAACATCAGCTTTACACACTAAGCACGAAAAATTCACGAAAAATTCACGTTTTTGAACAAAACCATCAACAGCATGCAAGGACAATAAAGCAATCGCAATTTATACCCAAGAAAAATTAAGAAAATTATCGCATGCTTCAATTTATTCCACTACACATAACATCATCAATAATAAAACTCATCTGAAAATAAAAGAGATAAGGAAAAGTGAAACTTATTCTAAATGTCTTCTTGAAAGCCAGCACATGTCTGAGTGGAATCGACTGTCAATCCATACTTCAAATAATGCTCAACATCACGAGGGACCCCCAAACTTAGTCTCTAGTCATGAAATAACAATAGGCATTCAATCAAGAAAGACTAGAATATGAAGAATAATAACTCATTTGGGGTTAAAATATTAGAGAGATAAGAGCCAACAAGAATACGAATCCAAACGAAATAACAAAACAAAGAAAAAAATAAAAAAAAAACTAACTAGAAAGCAAGTAAAAATGATGGGTTGCCTCCC
Source organism: Orobanche coerulescens (assembly GCA_033398695.1). Classification (NCBI taxonomy): domain Eukaryota; kingdom Viridiplantae; phylum Streptophyta; class Magnoliopsida; order Lamiales; family Orobanchaceae; genus Orobanche; species Orobanche coerulescens. Next base: position 205,182,953 of record CM065802.1, read on the forward strand.
ATCGAGCGCTCTATTTTACGTCTTGAGCACGACGTGGCAAAAAGAATTTAATGTCGCTTCTTTCTAGGGAGATTGCCAAATGCCCCCTTCGTACAATCTATAAGCCTCTTATTCCATAAGGGAGGCTTTGGTTCATGCCTGGTTGCCAAAAATAATGAGTAAGAATAATTATGCGGGCAACCAAAAAATAGTGGAAGAATATAATAATTGTAAGGCACGGAAAAATAAGCAGAGTTCGAATGGGTAAATAATAAAGACTTATCATGAACAACTTCATTAGAACTCAAGGAATCAGTCTCAACAAAATCAGAAGTAATGGGGTCAATCTCTCCCATTATGGATTTAGGAAAGATTATGCGCGGCACCGTTAATAAAATTTTTGGCACAAAAGTATTCAACTTATTAGTCGAAGTTTGATGACAATTTAATGAAATTTCTTTGGAAATATCATCAATGGTAACTTCTTCTACAGGCTCATCACACTTTATGTAATTATCGGGTGCTGGGGGATCGACCCTAAAACTTAGCACGTCTTTCTTCTCAACCTCCCCTTCAACTTCACTACTAAATATATGAGCTGGAAAATAACCATAGTTAATCTCAAGACCACGACTTGCACATTCTCGCTCAAAAAGAGTACTATCAGGATTTTTGAGAACGTCTACACATTGTTCAAGCATGGTCTTTTGTTTTGGGGGAGGGGGCTGACTGACCCTATTTGGCAAATTATTAAGAACATCGAAATTTATGAAATGCTAAGGGCCACGATACTCAAAGGAAAACATAATGAAGAAAATAAAAATATAGAGACCAAAGAAAGAAAAACTTCAAATTAAAATTAGAGTCGCTTGGTATTGATATTAGGGAAAAAATCAGTCCCCGGTAACGGCGCCAAAAACTTGTTGTGAGGAAATCCCTCACACTATGCCGCAAGTGCACGGTGTCAACAAGTAATAAAGTGATGAATAAGATATCGTTCCCTCGAGGACTGATTTCACTAAGTACCAAAATATAGTCGACTCACAATTTTATTTGAAGAACAATTATACGGAATTTATACCTAAACTAATTGCATAAAATAAATAATAGTACTAATAATAATAATAATAATACTAACAAGGGTGTAGGATTATGATTTTCACCTAAAACAATCAGGAATGATATATATTCAATTCAATTCACTTTTATTCAATTGATTGTAAGCCAGGAATTCCTGATTTATTCTAAAGCCTTTCCCAAGGTCGATAGAAAACACTACGAATTATTAACTCGATATATCCCTATTCGAATTAGATAATTAATAGCTAAAACAGTTCAAGAATTCCCACAATAAATAGGCTTCACAATCCCCATGAGTATATTCCTATCTCACGAAAATTATGATTCGTCTCACAAGAACTATGCCTAAATTTCATCTCCCGAGTCCATAAAGACATTCAAAACAATTCAACTGTTGGCCAGACAATTAAAAAGCATTAAGAACAATGAGAAAAATCCAATTCAATAGAATAACGAATGAATTGAAATAATAATAAATAAATCAAACCGTCATGTAATCGGCTACAATCAAAATCCTACTCGAATAAATCTAGGAACTAAGATGCGGAAAAACTAAGAAAAACCGTAAGAAATCCGTGGTCTTGTCGTCGCCCACAAATCTCCTCCTTGTGTTCTTCGCCCTAGCTATCGATCCACCACCGAGTTCCCCTTTTTCTTCAGCCCTTCAATGCTTATTTATAGTCGTCATCAGCCTCCAAAACGCGTCCGTGTGATTAGGTCGAGAACAGGCTCCAAAGCGGCCCAAAACCGCACAGAACACACCAAAACCGCCCCGTGGGCTGCAACTCACTTAATCTGTGCCGCGGCTCACACGTTCAGCGCCCCATGCCTGGGCGCCTTTTTTTCCTCCTAGGCCGCGGCTCACTTAGGCTGTGCCGCGGCTCACAGTACAGTGTGCTCAGCGCTCGCTGGTTGTCTTCGTGTGCTGTGTCTCACTTGGTTTGTGCCGCGGCTCATGACCAAAAACTGCTGTTTTCGCCCGTTTTTCATCGTTTTGGCTTCCGGACTCCGATTTCCTACAAATCATATAAGAATAGTGCATTAAAAGCTCATTTATGCATTTTTAGGCTCAAAATGGATATAAAATAATGATATAAAAGTGCATAAAAATACGCCTAACAAATACCCCCAAACTTTAGCCTTTGCTTGTCCTCAAGCAAAAATTATCAATTTTAAACAAAATGTATCGTGAATAATCATGCAAGTCCATAGTGCTCAACTTAATCAATACTACCCTGAAAATATCAAAGAATAGTACAAGTATCGTAATAGCGAGTCACATCCAGGACATTGATTCCACTAAGTAACCAATTTCAGTCCTAATCAATCGTTCATGAAGAAAATCAAGCTCAAAGATTAACAAGCGTGAATTTAACCGAACGTCAATATAAAGGGTTAGATTAAACAAGCCAATTCGCCCAGTCCCACAGTCTAGTGGCAAAATTCAAGAGTTTCATTATCAAAATTACTCCTAGGACAGCATTCCCTTATGTATGATCAATAATATGATTCGAGTTAACCACTAGGTTTCGGCTCTCGGGATATTTCATCGGGATGATCCTAGGGTGGATTTCCATTCTCATGTATCGGGGAACCGTTTGACGTAAAAGACACTCATGGGGCACATGGATGCTTCTAGTTACTAAGTCCCCCTCTACAGCGGAGAAATAACTCGAATAGCTATTCCCGCATGTCCGATTCAAGGTCGTTGTTTTACACGAGAGTAAACAACGGGTCACGCGAATACCCCCGATTACTAGGCTCCTCATCATCGGCACATGCGAAATCTCTAAACCACTAGTCTAATCAGGGTCGTCGTTTTACGTGAGAGTAAACAACGGGTCACGTGAATACCCCCTGTTACTAGACTTCCCATCATAGAACAAATAATATCTCGACTCTTTGGGAGAAACTGTCCAACTCTAAACTCTAATTAAGTGCCCACACGACTCATGTTACTGGACGACTAGCTAACCGAAAAGTATAACCAAACATATAGACAGTGATTTGAAAACACATATGTCTCCTTTCTTATCTGCTAAGATTTCTACAAAAGCGATAAAATTTCGGACCTAATTGAATACTCAATGTAAGCAGATATTGCCGATCGCAAATTTCACCAAAAGTCAACCGTTTCTTCCAAGAGACATCGATCGTAACATCGCTTTACACACTAAGCACGAAAAATTCACGAAAAATTCACGTTTTTGAACAAAACCATCAACAGCATGCAAGGACAATAAAGCAATCGCAATTTATACCCAAGAAAAATTAAGAAAATTATCGCATGCTTCAATTTATTCCACTACACATAACATCATCAATAATAAAACTCATCTGAAAATAAAAGAGATAAGGAAAAGTGAAACTTATTCTAAATGTCTTCTTGAAAGCCAGCACATGTCTGAGTGGAATCGACTGTCAATCCATACTTCAAATAATGCTCAACATCACGAGGGACCCCCAAACTTAGTCTCTAGTCATGAAATAACAATAGACATTCAATCAAGAAAGACTAGAATATGAAGAATAATAACTCATTTGGGGTTAAAATATTAGAGAGATAAGAGCCAACAAGAATACGAATCCAAACGAAATAACAAAACAAAGAAAAAAAATAAAAAAAACAACTAACTAGAAAGCAAGTAAAAATGATGGGTTGCCTCCCATCGAGCGCTCTATTTTACGTCTTGAGCACGACGTGGCAAAAAGAATTTAATGTGGCTTCTTTCTAGGGAGATTGCCAAATGCCCCCTTCGTACAATCTATAAGCCTCTTATTCCATAAGGGAGGCTTTGGTTCATGCCTGGTTGCCAAAAATAATGAGTAAGAATAATTATGCGGGCAACCAAAAAATAGTGGAAGAATATAATAATTGTAAGGCACGAAAAAATAAGCAGAGTTCGAATGGGTAAATAATAAAGACTTATCATGAACAACTTCATTAGAACTCAAGGAATCAGCCTCAACAAAATCAGAAGTAATGGGGTCAATCTCTCCCATTATGGATTTAGGAAAGATTATGCGCGGCACCGTTAATAAAATTTTTTGCACAAAAGTATTCAAATTATTAGTCGAAGTTTGATGACAATTTAATGAAATTTCTTTGGAAATATCATCAATGGTAACTTCTTCTACAGGCTCATCACACTTTATGTAATTATCGGGTGCTGGGGGATCGACCCTAAAACTTAGCACGTCTTTCTTCTCAACCTCCCCTTCAACTTCACTACTAAATATATGAGCTGGAAAATAACCATAGTTAATCTCAAGACCACGACTTGCACATTCTCGCTCAAAAAGAGTACTATCAGGATTTTTGAGAACGTCTACACATTGTTCAAGCATGGTCTTTTGTTTTGGGGAGGGGCCGATCGAATCTATTTGGCAAATTATTAAGAACATCGAAATTTATGAAATGCTAAGGGCCACGATACTCAAAGGAAAACATAATGAAGAAAATAAAAATATAGAGACCAAAGAAAGAAAAACTTCAAATTAAAATTAGAGTCGCTTGGTATTGATATTAGCGAAAAAATCAGTCCCCGACAACGACGCCAAAAACTTGTTGTGAGGAAATCCCTCACACTATGCCGCAAGTGCACGGTGTCAACAAGTAATAAAGTGATGAATAAGATATCGTTCCCTCGAGGACTGATTTCACTAAGTACCAAAATATAGTCGACTCACAATTTTATTTGAAGAACAATTATACGGAATTTATACCTAAACTAATTGCATAAAATAAATAATAGTACTACTAATACTAATAATAATAATACTAACAAGGGTGTAGGATTATGATTTTCACCTAAAACAATCAGGAATGATATTTATTCAATTCAATTCACTTTTATTCAATTGATTGTAAGCCAGGAATTCCTGATTTATTCTAAAGCCTTTCCCAAGGTCGATAGAAAATACTACGAATTATTAACTCGATGTATCCATATTCGAATTAGATAATTAATAGCTAAAACAGTTCAAGAATTCCCACAATAAATAGGCTTCACAATCCCCATGAGTATATTCCTATCTCACGAAAATTATGATTCGTCTCACAAGAACTATGCCTAAATTTCATCTCCCGAATCCATAAAGACATTCAAACAATTCAACTGTTGGCCAGACAATTAAAAAGCATTAAGAACAATGAGAAAAATCCAATTCAATAGAATAACGAATGAATTGAAATAATAATAAATAAATCAAACCGTCATGTAATCGGCTACAATCAAAATCCTACTCGAATAAATCTAGGAACTAAGATGCGGAAAAACTAAGAAAAACCGTAAGAAATCCGTGGTCTTATCGTCGCCCACAAATCTCCTCCTTGTGTTCTTCGCCCTAGCTATCATTCCACCTCCGAGTTCCCCTTTTTCTTCAGCCCTTCAATGCTTATTTATAGTCGTCATCATCCTCCAAAACGCGTCCGTGTGATTAGGTCGAGAACAGGCTCCAAAGCGGCCCAAAACCGCACAGAACACACCAAAACCGCCCCGTGTGCCGCGGCTCACACGTTCAGCGCCCCATGCCTGGGCGCCTTTTTTTTTTCCTCCTGGGCCGCGGCTCACTTAGGCTGCGCTGCTCACGATCTGTGTGCCTGGCGCTTGGTTGTCTTCGTGTGCCGCGGCTCACTTGGTTTGTGCCGCGGCTCATGACCAAAAACTGCTGTTTTCGCCTGTTTTTCATCGTTTTGGCTTCCGGACTCCGATTTCCTGCAAAACATATAAGAATAGTGCATTAAAAGCTCATTTATGCATTTTTAGGTTCAAAATGGATATAAAATAATGATATAAAAGCGCATAAAAATACGCCTAACAATAGCTAATGACGGCACCTTCGAAGAGAGACCAATCAAGATACTTGAGAGTCGGATCAAAAAATTGAGGAATAAACCAATACCCTTGGTTAAAGTACAATGTTCATGACATGGAGTTGAAGAGTCCACTTGGGAAACGGAGGACAATATGAAGACTAGGTATCCAGAGTTGTTTTCATCTTAAGTTTCGGGACGAAACTTCTTTTTAGGGAGAGAGGATGTAATACCCGAGATTTCTGATGTGTATTTGAACCTTGTGATATTGTATTTGTTGCATTTTGATCTGAGTATTATTCTCCATATTTCATGATCCGGTGTTGTTGAGCATATGATTTCATGAATGTGTTCAAAATTGTGATTTTTGCACATGTAGCGCACGTTATCGACTAAGCGTAGCGTACGCTAATTTGGGTTCGTAGCGCACGCTATGCATGAACCTTAGCGCGCGCTATACGTAGTCAACTTGATTAAGACAGGGTGGTAGGTGAGATCAACCGCGGATCTTGGTCGGGACATGTCGGGATGAACCTGGACGGTTTTTGGAAAAAGCCGAGTCAACGCTGTTTAGCGCATGCTACTGGTATGAGGATAGCGCACGCTAAATGTTGAGTACAGTGAGGTCAGTAATATTCGTATGGACGTTAGCGCACGCTATGGATATGGACTAGCACGCGCTAATAACCATTTCCTATATATAGGAGAGCACCCTTTTTCATTTTTTCAGATTTCTTCACTTCCCAAACTCGATTTCTGAGACAGAGAGAGTTACTCTCTCCATCCTAAACCCCTCATATCATCATCCTAGCACGAGTTTGAAGATTTTAGATCATTGGAGATTGGTGTTCAAGCTCTCGATGTTGGATTTTCTTCAAGTTCCTCCTTGTGTTGTGTCAAGATTTAACACCTTCCAACCGGCGATCGCCTCCGAGGCCGAGCGACCGACTTACTGCCGAGCGTCCAAGGCAGATCTACCAAGCCTCAACCCAGCGGACCAGCTAAATCGGCCAAAGGAAGGTCCCAGGACAAGTCCCGGTACCGAGCGATCGACCTCAGATACGATCATCACTCGGCACTCGGCGACCGACTCCTGGCGATCGACTAGCGGACGATCCTCTCTGGGCATCTGCCGAATCGACCTTTGGTGGCCGACCTCTCTGGGCATCTGCCGATCGACCCATCATGACGATCTCCACCGATGACCATCCAGTCGGCAAAGACCAAGTCTCAAAACTGACCCCACGTGCAGATCCACAAAAGGCGCCCGACAAAACCTGTCTCCTACCTCACCTACCAAAGATGGCCTGCACTGCGAAAGGAGTTGGCGGACAAGACATGTGACTACGATCTGTCACCCATCGACAAAGTCCGCCGAAAGTAGCTAAGTGGGACCTCCCGTGACGGTGCTTCCGACGCGTCCGATCCTCATTGACCGCACGGCCGCCACCACCGTAGCTTTGGACTTTTGGCGGCCCACGTGCCCTTTAGGACGATCGCCCGGCACATTAAATGCCGAAAGACGATCGCCCACTAGGACAGGGCCTCTCGGCCTCTATATATACAAAGCACCTTCACTTGTAAAAAGGAAAAAAACTTCTACCAAAACTCTTACGCACAAATCGAGATTCGACTCTCTAAACACTCGGCAATATCACGATACGAAGCAAATCATTAAGCACTTGGCTAACATCCAACTCTTGGCAACACTTTCTTTCGGTCTTACTTCTCCGGCCTTTTCTCCTCGAGCATTTACCGGCGGGACGAAGAACACCTAGCTTCGCTCAAGAGCCGGATCAACAGAGTCTTTTACACTCATTGTACTTAGATTTCTCTAATTAATACTTGTATCCACGAATATTTGTGTTAATAACATCTCGCGAGAGCATTCAAGCCCGGGCCTAACAAACCGGCAAATCTTGTTTTATTAACCATCTCTCGGAAGTGCTCCCGCATTTGTTTGTTGTCCGTCTCCAGCAGTATTTAATCTTCGGATAGATATTTTGGGCAACAACAATTGGCGCTAGAAGAAGGGGATCCAACCCTCGAATTTTTACACCTACTGTCCCGAAGAACACTCACTGTTCTCGGGGCAGATACTTGAAGTGACACTCACCGCACTTCAAAAGAAATCCTTCAGAAATCATGTCTTCCGCATCGCGTCGAAGAAAGCCGTAGTCGGCCGCGGACCCTGTTCCGTCCCGGTCCGAGCCGCAACCGATGGTGGAAGGTAGCCGCCGCGGCCGGAGGCGCTCGACCACGTCCCGGGAAGGCGGCCCGAGCCTCTCGCTCGATCGGTTCGAACCAAGGAACGGATCGAAGGGGCCCTGGCCGTCCTACAGAGCGGAGTGCTCTCGACGCGCCTCGGCTACCGCCCCCGGTCTCTCGCCGGAGATCAGCTTAAGCTCAAGGCACTCTTGGCCGAGCAATCGCTGTGAGGCTCCCGTCCGCAGAAGAGGCGTTCGCGGCCGGGCACCTCTTTCGATCGCACAGGCGGTGACCCGACACGGCAACCGGGCGGTCCGGCCCACGAGACGACGGAGTTTGAGTCCGTCACCGGGAGCTCGGCTACCCGACTCCCGAAGCGGCTAGCCGTCGGCTCCCCCTCGCCAAATTGCCGAGGTCGGCGGTAGCGGAGCCGGAGATCGGTACACGATCGCCTCGGCTCCCGCTCCCAAAGCCGATCTACAAGCGACCAAGCCACGCGATGGCCGCAATGCAACGGCTCAATGACATGAAGGCGCTCCTGGAATCTGGGCGGCGCCAAGAAGACGATCGCCGGGCAGCGAGCCGCTCGCGATCGACATCGAGCTCGCCCCGTGCGGCCTGAGATCGCTCCCCGCAAACACCGTGTACGTGGGGCGATCGGACCCCAAGTGCACTGAGGAAATTCAACATCTACATGATCGGTGCGGGGCATCCGACGCGACCGGATGCCGAATGTTCCCTCGGCCTGGACGACCTCGCCACCGGTGGTACACTTCATTGCCACCTCGGTCCATTGGCTCCTTTAACGGTGGCGCACGGCTTCACCGAGTACTTCGCCACTGTGGTCGTCCGGCCGAAGGTCCCCTTCGCATGATGCAAATCAAGCGGGGAGAAGAAGAGTCCGACTCGGACTACATCGGCCGGGTGGGCGTAATCATCCTCAATGGCGAGCCCATAAGCGATGAGACCGCCCTCTACGCGGTCTAGGAGGTTTCGGGGTTTTTCGCCTATGTTCGGGCATCTTACGAAGACCCAACCTACGACCTACGCAGCCTTAGGGCTAGAGCCGCAGATTTTACGGCCGAGCAAAGGTTTCTTCTTAGCTGTGAGCAGCGCGATCGGCACCGGGACGACGATCTCCCGCCCGATCGCCAATATCGACCTACGATTAAGCGATCGGCCTGAGCGACGATCGCCACTCTTCGGCCGATCGCCGATCATCACGCTACATCATCCGCGATTCGGAGGACACGATCGCCATCTGATCCAAAGATATAACATGACGGACTAAGGCATAAGATCGCCTCCACCGCACATCATAAAGCCATGGCCTGTCGCCGATGGAACCGGCCGCTTGCCATGCAAGGTCCTTTCGGCCAAGATCGCCCGCCCTTCGTTTAAATACGAGGCCGGCGTAGTCCGAGGCCCTCCAACATGTCGGTGGACTCATTCCACAACCCCGTCTCAACGTACCGTCGAGGTCGGCCATCTCCATGGTGGCCGAGGTGGAAGCAGAGCTAACAAGCCGCGGGCGTGGAGTTGATTCATCCGACGCCGCCGCGCAAGGACTCCTCTAGACCGAGACCGCACGCCTTTCGTTTAAAAACAAGGTGAGGCGCAGCCTAACAGAGGACCCTCATAATAAAGTGAGTCACGAGACACTCATTGTCTTCGCGCACCAAGACACGGTCATGGGGTCGGTCCATCGATCTCCGCGACGGTGCACGATTCCTCAAGCAAGCGAAACCACCAAGTTTCCATGGGGGATCGGCCAATGTTGTTTTTGCGGTACAAGACCGAAAGATAGCTAAGCCAATCGACTATGTTAGCCCAAGTCCGAGTCCTAAGTCGGCTCAGTCGCCGTCCTCATCCAGACGCGATCACCAGCAAGAACCACCTCGCCCCATGTGATCGACATAGGAGCAAGCTGGGGGGCAATTGTTGTGTCAAGATTTAACACCTTCCAACCGGCGATCGCCTCCGAGGCCGAGCGACCGACTTACTGCCGAGCGTCCAAGGCAGATCTACCAAGCCTCAACCCAATGGACGGCTAAATCGGCGAAGGAAGGTCCTGGACAAGTCCGTACCGAGCGATCGACCTCGGATACGATCATCACTCGGCACTCGGCCAGACTCTGGCGATCGACTAGCGGACGATCCTCTCAGGCATCTGCCGAATCGACCTTTGGTGGCCGACCTCTCTGGGCATCCGCCGATCGACCCATCATGACGATCTCCACCGATGACCATCCGGTCGGCAAAGACCAAGTCTCAAAGCGGACCCCACGTGCGAGATCCACAAAAGGCGCCGACAAAACCCGTCTCCTACCTCACCTACCAAGATGGCCTGCACTGCGAAAGGAGTTGGCGGACAAGACATGTGACTACGATCTGTCACCCATCGACAAAGTCCGCCGAAAGTAGCTAAGTGGGACCTCCCGTGACAAGTGCTTCGGACGCGTCTTGGATCCTCATTGACCGCACGTGGCCACCACCAGAAGCTTTGGACTTTTGGCAGGCGGCCCACGTGCCCTTTAGGACGATCGCCCCGGCACATTAAATGCCGAAAGACGATCGCCCACTAGGGGACAGGGCCTCTCAGCCTCTATATATACAAAGCAGCCTTCACTTGTAAAAAGGAAAAAAAAACTTCTACCACCGAAACTCTTCTGCACAAATCGAGATTCTGACTCTCTAAACACTCAGCAATATCACGATACAGAAGCAAATCATTAAGCACTTGGCTAACATCCAACTCTTGGCAACAGCTTTCTTTCGGTCTTACTTCTCCCGGCCTTTTCTCCTCGAGCAGATTACCGGCGGGACGAAGAACACCTAGCTTCGCTCAAGAGCCGGATCAACAGAGTCTTTTTACACTCATTGTACTTAGATTTCTCTAATTAATACTTGTATCCACGAATATTTGTGTTAATAACATCTCGCGAGAGCATTCAAGCCCGGGCCTAACAAACCCGGCAAATCTTGTTTTATTAACCATCTCTCGGAAGTGCTCCCGCATTTGTTTGTTGTCCGTCTCCAGCAGTATTTAATCTTCGGATAGATATTTTGGGCAACAACAATTGGCGCTAGAAGAAGGGGATCCAACCCTCGAATTTTTACACCTACCGTCCCGAAAGAACACTCACTGTTCTCGGGGCAGATATTTGAAGTGACACTCACTGCACTTCAAAAGAAATCCTTCAGAAATCATGTCTTCCGCATCCGCGTCGAAGAAAGCCGCTGGTCAGCCGGCCAGACCCCCTGTTCCGTCCCAGTCCGAGCCGCAACCGATGGTGGAAGGTAGCCGCCGCGGCCGGAGGCGCTCGACCACGTCCCGGGAAGGCGGCCCGAGCCTCTCGCTCGATCGGTTCCGAACCAAGGAACAGATCGAAGGGGCCCTGGCCGTCCTACAGGAGCGACGGAGTGCTCTCGACGCGCCTCGGCTACCGCCCCGGTCTCTCGCCGGAGATCAGCGGAAGCTCAAGGCACTACTGGCCGAGCAATCGCCAGAGGCTCCGTCCGCAGAAGAGGCGTTCGCGGCCAGGGCACCTCTGTTCGATCGCACAGGCGGTGACCCGACTGCAGCGGGCGTCCGGCCCCAGCCACGAGACGACGGAGTTTGAGTCCGTCACCAGGAGCTCGGCCTACCCGACTCCCAGAAGGCAGCCTAGCCGTCTGGCTCCCCCTCGCCAAATTGCCGAGGTCGGCGGTAGCGGAGCCCGGAGATCGGTACACGATCGCCTCGGCTCCCGCTCCCAAAGCCGATCTACAAGCGACCAAGCCACGGCGATGGCTGCAATGCAACGTCAGCTCAATGACATGAAGGCGCTCCTGGAATCCAGGGCAGGCGCCAAGAAGACGATCGCCGGGCCAAGCGAGCCGCTCGCGATCGACATCGAGCTCGCCCCCGTGCAGCACAGGATCGCTCCCCCGCAAACACCCGTGTACGTGGGGCGATCGGACCCCCAAGTGCACCTGAGGAAATTCAACATCTACATGACTGGGTGCGGGGCATCTGACGCGACCAGATGCCGAATGTTCCCTCTGACGCTGGACGACCTCGCCCACCGGTGGTACACTTCATTGCCACCTCGGTCCATTGGCTCCTTTAACGAGCTGGCGCACGGCTTCACTGAGTACTTCGCCACCAGGGTCGTCCGGCCCGAAGGTCCCCTTCGCATGATGCAAATCAAGCAGGGAGAAGAAGAGTCCGACTCGGACTACATCGACCGGGTGGACGTAATCATCCTCAATGGCGAGCCCATAAGCGATGAGACCGCCCTCTACGCGGTCCTAGGAGGTTTTCAGGGTTTTTCGCCTATGTTCAGGCATCTTACGAAGACCCAACCTACGACCTACGCAGCCTTCCGGGCTAGAGCCGCAGATTTTCTGGCCAGGCAAAGGTTTCTTCTTAGCCTGTGAGCAGCGCGATCGGCACCCGGACGACGATCTCCCGCCCGATCGCCAATATCGACCTACGAATAAGCGATCGGCAGCCGAGCGACGATCGCCACTCTTCCAGCCCGATCGCCGATCATCACGCTACATCATCCGCAGTTCGGAGGACACGATCGCCATCTACAGTCCAGCATATAACATGACGGACTAAGGCATAAGATCGCCTCCACCGCACATCATAAAGCCATGGCCCTGTCAGTCGATGGAACCGGCTGCTTCGGCCATGCAAGGTCCCTTTCGGCCAAGATCGCCCGCCCTTCGTTTAAATACGAGGCCGGCGTAGTCTGAGGGCCCTCCAACATTAATCAGTGGACTCATTCCACAACCCCGTCTCAACGTACACCGTCGAGGTCGGCCATCTCCATGGCTGGCCGAGGTGGAAGCAGAGCTAACAAGCCGCGGGCGTGGAGTTGATTCATCCGACGCTGCCCCGCGCAAGGACTCCTCTAGACCGAGACCGCACGCCTTTCGTTTAAAAACAAGGTGAGGCGCAGCCTAACAGAGGACCCTCATAATAAAGTGAGTCACGAGACACTCATTGTCTTCGCGCACCAAGACACGGTCATGGGGTCGGTCCATCGATCTCCGCGACGGTGCACGATTCCTCAAGCAAGCGAAACCACCAAGTTTCCATGGGGGATCGGCCAATGTTGTTTTTTGCAGGTACAAGACCGAAAGATAGCTAAGCCAATCGACTATGTTAGCCCAAGTCCGAGTCCTAAGTCGGCTCAGGTCGCCCGTCCTCATCCAGACGCGATCACCAGCAAGAACCACCTCGCCCCATGTGATCGACATAGGAGCAAGCTGGGGGGCAATTGTTGTGTCAAGATTTAACACCTTCCAACCGGCGATCGCCTCCGAGGCCGAGCGACCGACTTACTGCCGAGCGTCCAAGGCAGATCTACCAAGCCTCAACCCAGCGGACCAGCTAAATCGGCCAAAGGAAGGTCCCAGGACAAGTCCCGGTACCGAGCGATCGACCTCAGATACGATCATCACTCGGCACTCGGCGACCGACTCCTGGCGATCGACTAGCGGACGATCCTCTCTGGGCATCTGCCGAATCGACCTTTGGTGGCCGACCTCTCTGGGCATCTGCCGATCGACCCATCATGACGATCTCCACCGATGACCATCCAAATGCAAAGACCAAGTCTCAAACCGACCCCACGTGCGAGATCCACAAAAGGCGCCGACAAAACTGTCTCCTACCTCACCTACCAAAGATGGCCTGCACTGCGAAAGGAGTTGGCGGACAAGACATGTGACTACGATCTGTCACCCATCGACAAAGTCCGCCGAAAGTAGCTAAGTGGGACCTCTGTGACAAGATGCTTAGGACGCGTCTTTGGATCCTCATTGACCGCACGGCCGCCACCACTGTAAGCTGGACTTTGGGCAAAGCGGCCCACGTGCCCTTTAGGACGATCGCCGGCACATTAAATGCCGAAAGACGATCGCCCACTAGGGGACAGGGCCTCTCGGCCTCTATATATACAAAGCGGCCTTCACTTGTAAAAGGAAAAAACTTCTACCACCGAAACTCTTCGCACAAATCGAGATTCGACTCTCTAAACACTCGGCAATATCACGATACGTAGCAAATCATTAAGCACTTGGCTAACATCCAACTCTTGTGACTTTCTTTCGGTCTTACTTCTCCCGGCCTTTTCTCCTCGAGCAGATTACCGGCGGGACGAAGAACACCTAGCTTCGCTCAAGAGCCGGATCAACAGAGTCTTTTTACACTCATTGTACTTAGATTTCTCTAATTAATACTTGTATCCACGAATATTTGTGTTAATAACATCTCGCGAGAGCATTCAAGCCCGGGCCTAACAAACCCGGCAAATCTTGTTTTATTAACCATCTCTCGGAAGTGCTCCCGCATTTGTTTGTTGTCCGTCTCCAGCAGTATTTAATCTTCGGATAGATATTTTGGGCAACAACACCTTGTTCTTCACGACTTCGAGGTAGGTGATTCTTCACCAACTGCAGTAGTATTCTTTAGGATGTTTTGATCATGATTTGAGATTATCTAGTTAGTTAAATTCATACGTAGTCGAACATCATGTTGTTAGAAGGATATTTTCGATGTTTCGGTACTTCTTCATCGTTTAGACCATTGAACCTTTTAGTGTTTGAACTCTAAAGCACATTCATGAAGCTACAAAACCGATTATGGCCAGTTTATGGAGATTATCAAGTTCTTATGTTTTTACATAATGGAATTATACGTTTTGGGACATAGAATGGATTGAACTTAGAATATTTTCTTGAAGATCAAGATGAATTATGATGTTGTGATGATTATACGTATCCTTGTATCTCGAAGTCGTTTAACCCGTAAGATCATTCATAAACCGTATGAGCATGATATGCATGGAGATGACATGTATTAACACTGAAGATTTCACGAGTTTCATCACCATTAGATCAAGTCTGCTGCCCAGTAGTGAACTGCCATGCACGGTTAGCGCACGCTAAGATATGTATATTAACGTGCATTATCGGGCATAAGTTAACGTACGCTACGTTTGGTACGTAACGTATGTTATGTCAACAGGCGAGTCAGTCGGCTGATCAGAGAGGACTGTCAGTATATAGTTTGCGTACGCTAGACTTCTTCGTTTATGTACGCTAACGAGCAGGCTTAACGCACGTTACGTAGAATACGTAGCGTATGCTAAGTAGTTCAGGCAGATTACATTTTAAGAGCTTTCGGCCATAAATCGGATTGTTAGACATTCGTACGACATGAGATGAATTCTATATTATTTCTTTTATTAAGGTTCGAGCTTGCTACGTTTGATCGAAGGAGGTGGCCTTCGAGTGTGTTGAGATCATTGGAGTGATTAGTTCTTGCCATGTTTGAGGCAAGTATCATAATTTGTTAATATTGGTATTTTGAGCATGCATGTGGTTTATTCATCTTGTTGAACATGGAATTTATTTCGTTGAATTGTCATGATATTCGTTATCTAGTATTAGTATGTTCATGTTGATGGACATTTTGATTTTGCATATATGTATGCATGAGTTGTGTTTGTGTATGTTGTACGATCTATGCTGAGGGCGCTGGATCGGATGTCCACCTCGTGTTGGTCTGACGGGATCATCTTGGGATCTAGGCTGAGGGCGCTGGATCATTGGACGGGTATTTCCACCTCGTGATGGTCCGACGAGATCATCTTGGGATCTATGCTGAGGGCGCTGGATCATTTGAATACCCATACTGTGTTAATGGAATCTTGTGGATTCGCATTGTTGGATTCCGGTAGCGGAAGTCCGTGTTGTGTATTTTGTTATGCATTGTTGTTGCATATCCGATTTGTTTAATATGATACTTTTGCTAACCCCTTCGGGGGTGGACATTTGTTTTGATGTTCAAGTAGCCGAGGAGTGGGAAAACAGCCACAGTACCGACGTGAAGACGAAGGGGTTCAGTGATGTTTATTGTTATTGTGATTTGTCTTCTTGGTTCATTTTCAGTACTCGAGTACGCGTGTCTTATTAATAATTCGAGATGGTTGTAATAATGACTCATTTGATTTGTTTGAAACCGGTTTTGTATTTGGAACTTTCATAGTACTGTTGTATTATATTTATATTTCCTCTAATTAGCCTTGTAAATCCTTACTTAAAGGGTTTACGGCGCTGTAATTATTCCGAATATCTCGGGGTGTTACACGACGAATCCATCTCGATTATGCTCGACCGATTTTTGGTCATCACTAATGGATTAGCATGTTTCGGAAAACCTCTTTCGAGTAGTGAGAAAGTAAAGAAAATTCTTCGATCACTACCACGAGAATGGGACGGTACGGTTACGGCAATAATGGAATCAAAATATTTAAATACTCTCGATTTTAGTGCTCTCGTTGGTTCTCTTATCAACTACGAGATTGTTCTAAAATCTCAGAATGCCAAACCGAAACCGAAAGAGAGGTCGATAGCCATGAAGGCTAAAATGTCGAAAAAGAAAGAAGAAATCCCGGTGGACGAAAGCGACGAAGAATCGGCATATTATGCCAATAATATTAATAAGTTACAACACTTATTAAACCGGAGAAAGAAGGACATCCAAGCGGGCGAATCTAAGAAATTCGACAACACCTGTCGATTATGTGGTAAACCAGGCCACTTTGCAAAGAACTATCGAATAAAACAAAAGGAAGTCTTAGTTGCAACATGGAGTGACGAAGATCCTGATGATGATTTCATGAATCAAAATAATCTGGCACTCATGGCCCGGAGTTCATTCGACGGCAGCGACGTCGAAAGCCAAGTAACTAATTCTTACGACGAACTTTTTGAAGCATTAGAGTTGTTACATACGGATTATCAAAATGCTTTAAAAGAAATTAAATCCCTTCAAACTAAATATAAATCTTTGGAAATTGAAAATTCCTAAATTCTTGAAACGGGAAAATTTGTCGAGATCGATCATTCAAAATGCGTTGAAAATGAAAATATTTTAAAGAATGATCTTGTTAAAGTTCAAACCGAGCTAAAAAATTTAACGAAGAAATTTTCTCTCGGAAATGAGAAATTTGAAAATATTCTCTCGGTTCAAAAATATACTTTAAATAAATAGGGGTTAGGATTCAAACCACGTTTTAAAAACGAATCCGTAAATTTCAAAATACCCCGATGTGAAAAATGTTTAAAAATTGGGCACCATATTTCAAACTATAAAAGCCCAAGACGGACGATTAAAATTAAACAAATTTGGGTTCCTAAAGGAACAATTATTTCAAATATCATCTACATCTCAAAAGAAAAACCGACTTTCGGTTGGATCCCCCCAAACTAATTTTTAACAATTAGTATTATACTCAGGGGGAGTAATATTTTTAAAGGGGAGATATTATTTTTAGGGGGAGTTTATACCCTTATTAATGTATATTCATTAATTGGTTTCATGCATATTTATATTTCAATGGTATCCCCTATTTCTTTTTTTTACACTTTTTGCTGAATACAAAAAGGGGGAGAAAGAGTTGAATCGGATAAAAGCGTCATGAAAGATATGACGAGAAAAATAAAAAGTAAAAAGGAGGAGAAATAATAAAATCGAAGAAGTCGAAAAAGAAAAGAAATAAAAATCGAAGAAGTCGAAAAAGAAAAGAAAGCATACAAAAAGGGGGAGAAACGAAGGAGTTGAAAAATTGAAAAATGAAATGCGAAGTAGTCGAAAATGACAGAAAAAGAAAAGGATTGGAGAAACTAACGAAACGATCAAAGTCGAAAACTTTGATTCGTATATATATATATATATATATATATATATATATATATATATATATATATATATATATATATCTTTCAGGTTTTATCCAATTCAAGAGTTGTTTTGTAATCATCAAAAAGGGGGAGATTATTGGAATATTTATTACACATATTAATAAATTATGTTTTGATGATTAAGTTGCTAAACAAACAAAACAACATAAAGGCGAAGCAAAACGACGAAGCAGACGAAGACGTAAAAAGTTGCAATCTGGACTGCATTAGCACACGCAAGTCATCACACGTTAGCGCACGCTAACGGGATTTCTCTGCATATCAGCCAAGTTCGAAGTTACCTGAAGTGAAGTTAGCTGATGAGGTAGCGAACGCTACACATAGTCATTAACGCACGCTATCGAAGGATTATTACCGTTGTGAAGATATTCAAACACAGAATGACGTATGCAATGAAGTCAGTATTAGCGCACGCTACAAAGAAGGAATAACGTACGCTAAGCAGTTTGAATATAGTCAATCAGAACGTTGGAAAGATTCGGCGGAAAGTCAAGCCTCAAACGGATAGTTTGACAAGTGAAGGTAACCGATATATTACGTTAACGCACGCTACTCAATCATGGTTAACGTACGCTAAGTGAGTCAGAAAACGTACGTAACACAAAGAATATAACGTACGCTAAACGAGAAATGAAGCTACTGGAATGAAACTGGAACAGACTAGCACACGCTAAAGAGAAAGCCTAGCGCATGCTAATTAGTCAAAACAGACTAACGGCTAGTTTGGTGGCTAAAAGCTATAAATACCACATCTTTGGTATTATTCCATACAACAACTCCAAGCAATCAAGACATTGATCTTATATTCATATTCTTACATTGTTGTTGTGATATTGAGCTTATATTGTTAGTTTGAGTGTTTATACATTCAACGTTATACACGAGAGGTAAAAGAAAAGATACGATTGGATTCGGTGTTATTAGGATCAAGTATCCGGCATTGTTAGAATCACAATCGCTATCTTAGTGAGGTTTATCTAGTACCAATAGAAAGCTAGAGTGGTTGATTCCTTGTCCAATATAAAAGGAAAACGGTTTTACTCAGACTGATAGAAGACGAGCTTGTAACGGTAATCCCTCGACCAATAGAAGAGAGGCGTAGAGGTTTTGATCTTAATCCTAAGAAAAAGATACATCGAGAGAGGACGTAGGCTTCGTTAATAGCCGAACCTCTATAAATCCTTGTGTGATTTATTTTCCGCTTCCGCACAAACGGCGCAAATTCCGATTTTATACCAACATTCCCGTCTGCAATCTTCTCAGGTGAGTTGTCCTTCAGAAAGGTGAAAGTGTTAGGAGTATGCCCTCGAATGCCACTCAGAGGATGTTGAGTGAGGGCATTGTACTTGTTATTATGTATAACATTAATATAAGGCAATGAATGTTTCTTTATTTACTGGTAGTTAGTGGCGTTCCTGACTCGTAAATATATATATAGAAACTAGTCCGTGTATTTCAGAGTAAAACATTCCACTCCTTATTGGATAAGGGGATCGGCACTGGAAAGGTTTATAGCTCAAATACTTAATCGTTCGCAAGTCGATGAAACTTGACTGGGCGTTAAGTTTATGTGAAGACTTGTATGACATATTCTTTGACATGGAGAGTGCCTGTCGAACACTAATGGCTAGTGGGAGCACACGTTATAGGTATGCTAATTGGATTAGTATACTCGAACCGACTCACTCTCGATTCGTCACACGGATTTCACTCTGGGATAGTCAATGACGGAATCGAAAGGTTGTGATAGGTATTCGTAAACCTTCGACTTGAGGATTTAGTAGGGATGTGCTTGTGACGTTAAGATTTTCATTAGAGTAGTTCGACCCAGAAAACTGGAAGGTGGGGGTCAATCTCAACGCGCATCTTGATGGGCAAGTAGCAGGTCGTACTGAATACCAAGATAGGATTCTTTCTCATGTTAGTGAACAGCTTATATGTCCTATGCGGTTATTGGCAGATGAGATCATATGTCTTTGGCCAAATCATTGGAGCTAGTTGTATTGGATACACGAGAGCTCGATGATCTCGATTTGTATTAACTCATGCATAGTGTCAAGTACAAATAAGGTTTGACTGACTGTGACCCTATAACTTGATCGGGACATTTGAAAGAAGGGTTTATACGTATACTGGTATTCACGACAGAATGATTTTTTGAATGATCCCAATCATTCGTTCTCAGTTGGGGTACAGTGTAGGCCGCCAGGCTGGCTAGGTGGTGCTACTACTCTTTGGTTCCTCCCATTGCTAACTGAGACGGACCTACCGAGTCGCGCAATAGAATTGACGACGGAATGAATCGAGCTTATTCTCTCTTTATGAATATTAGATATTGGATATCTAATTTCTTGGACATTGGATGTCTAATTAATTTTGGGACATTGGATGTCTAAATTAATTTATTGGATAAATTAATTTCTGCCTAATGAATTAAATAAATTACTAGGTAATTAATTTAATTCATAAATATAATTATTTCTTGGAGAAATTAATTATATGATTTGTATTTGATATAATTAATTAATTGATATAAATACATCAGAATGGAATGTAATTTATCTGTTTGGATTCGAGAGAGTCCGAAACGGACCGAATTCCTCCGGTCCTTCTAGATGGCTGAACCTACCACTTTGTTTTTCCTTGGTCTTGGTTTTCCACCTTAATTGGTGGAAGACAAGGATTTTGGTTGGGGGTGGTTGGGATTATTATTCTTTTGGAAAGAATAATAAAGTGTGAAGTGGAAGTATAATTGAAAGACTCAGGCTCTGTTCTTTTGGGTGAATGAATACGAATCGGCCAGGCCGAATCAGGCTGAATCGAATGGCCCATCGAAATCGAATGAATGGATTCGAATCGAATCGAATCGAACTGAATGGACTCGAATCGAATCGAAATATATATTAAGGGTAAATAATAATAATAATGATAAATAATAATAATAATAGTAATCATCAACAACAACGATAATAGTAATATTATTAGTAATAATAACAATAATAATAATTAATAATAATAATAATAATAATAATAATAATAAGAAGAACTGGACTGAACTGAACTGAACTGAATGGACCTAAACTGAACTGAACTGAACTGAAAAAGTGAAAAATAAGTCCAAAAGAACAGAGCCTCACTCTTGCATGTAAAAGAAACTCACGGCATTTTCATTGTTCAAGAAAGAGGAAAACTTTGAGTTTTCTTCAATATACGTATTCTTCTTCTTCATTTATCATCATTATTTTTCTTAGAGAAAAATTGAGAAAATAAAGAGAGAATTTATTTTTCACTTGGAGTGATATAAATAAATTTAGTAAGTTCCGACTTCCTTGTTCTATCCATATCTTTTGAAGATAACTAGGTAGGAGTTATTTCGGTCGACTTCCGGCGCATGGCAAGTAGAGGCACGGTGCTTCGGTGCTCGGGATTTCAAAAAGCTTGGAGAATCGGATTCGTGGAGGAGACAACCATTTAATCAACGGACTTCAAGGGTATGATTTAAGATCTTCCTTTGTTTATTTAATATTCGTATATACGTAGCTTGATCGATCCTTGTAGGGATTCGGATCGAATTAATTTTCGTTTTATCGCTTCCGCTGAGCCTTCGCTTTAGGCACCAAAATCCCAACAGTGGTATCGGAGCGTAGGTCTTGCGATCATATATAAGATATTTAGCATTTGGAATGCTTGATTGAATGGTTTATGATTTGGAATCATAATCGTATTAATCGTTGATTTTCAATTGTTCATCTATAAATTAATCTTTCATGATTTTATGTTGCAATATAAATATATTTTTCTTTTGAAAAACTGATTTAATTATGTAATATAAAAATTAGAAAAATATTATTTTTGGATTCGGGACCAAAAGACGAGCCGGAAAAGTGGCCGAACCCTGACCTCGGTACTGGGTCTGCGGGATCGCCTGACATTTAGTCAAATTTGGTGGGTAGGCAGCCACTTGCAAGCCATGCAGCTTGGCCTTGTGTTTTCGGCTCCGTTTTTATATTTCGTTTGGAAAATTAATTTCTCTCAAATTAAATTGGATTTGATTTGACTAAAATATTATTATGGTAATTTTATTTTAAGGGAATTAATTTAATAAAATATTTATTTTGTCCGGAACAAATTAAAATTAACAGTTATTTGAATTCATTGGATTAATTCGTTTGGATGGATTAATTTATATTGATTGGATCAATATTTAGATTAATTATGAATGCCATTTATTTAATGTGTTGGATGCATTATTTTTGAATGGTGATATGGTTCATGGACCTAGTTTTGAATCGTTCGGTTTTATTCGATTGGGTTGTAAAGGCCGTTTTGAGCCTATTTATTTTACTAGAAATATTTGTATCTAGGATGCAATTTTACATGTAAAATTTATATGTAATGACGAAGACCGGAGAAAGATCCGTTCGAGAATACGAAGATTCAAGACCGAAGACTTGTAATTAGATTACGGAGTGTTTGATTCTAGGAACGGTCCATGAACTACATGTTGGTAGCAACTAGGTTATAAATGTTTATTCATATTGTATGAATGCACAAACGCGCTTAAATGAATTAATGTTCAAAGTATAACATTAATCGCAAAAATTCTCCCACGACAAATTATTAAGTTTATAAGGTTTCAAGGTTTTCCTCCCTCCATCGATCTTTCGGGAAATTGAAATCCAAACTAGATGTGCTATGCTTCCGAGTTATCGGGATAGTCATTCGGGGAGGACGGATAAATTACCGGGAGCGCATTGGATGCCTTCGGTTGGAGCAAATTTTATCCCTAGAAACCTGATAGGTTGCCGGATAAGATTCAATTGTGAAACTAATTTGCGTCGATGGTGTAAACTTAACTTGTTCACGAACCATAGAAACCGTATAGGTTGAGTGGAGTGAACAAGGGGAAAATAAGATCGAATCATCCATTAGATGGGTTGGTTTTGGACACCACTTTCTGAAAATTAATAGACTAGAAACCTGTTCGGTTGCCTTTATAAAGAACTCGATCACCACTATGAAGTAGAGGAACGATACTTCCGGATTTCACATGGGAGTGTGTTATTCCGATCAAAATAGTGGGAGCTGGGTAACAAGAATAGAAAAGACCTTAATTCTATACTCAGACCATAATTGAACGAGTCACTAATTAATCTGTCATACTTAATGCAGACATAACTCTCAATATGACAATGAATCCACTCACAATTCTACTCGAAAAGATACCTTGAACGGATCTAACTTTGTGGATTGGCTCCGCAATCTGATGATTGTCCTCAGTATAGAGGCACTGGGATACGTCTTGGAGACGGACATTCCGACGCCTCCTGTGCGGACCAGAGCCAATCAGGAAGAGATCGAAAACCACGAAAAGTGGGTTAAAGATGATGTAAAAGTACGTGCTTACATGATGGCTTCTATGTCAAATGAGTTTCAGAGAGCTCATGAGAAAATGACTTCTGCTAGGCAGATTCTATCTCACTTAACCGAACATTATAGTGAGCACAGCCAAACGGCTAGATATGAGATATCCAAGCAATTGTTCGGTGCTAGGATGAAGGAAGGTGAGAAGGTTGGGGACCACGTCCTCAAAATGATATCTATGATCGAGAGATTGGAGGCTCTTGATTTTAAGATGGATACTTCTCTTCAAACTGACCTCATTCTACAGTCTCTCCCTGATTCCTTCTCACAGTTTGTTATGAACTTCAACTGCAATGAGATTGCGTGTAACTTAGCTGGGCTAATGAACAAACTAGTGACCGCTCAGTCTCAGATGAAGACTCCGCGAATGAAGAAGTCTGCCCTTGTGATTTCTTCTGGATCTTAGAGGTCCAAGAATAAGAAGAAAAAGACCAAGAAGCAGACGGACCACAAGTCAAGGACTTTAAGGGTAAGGGCAAGGCCCCGATGGTTCCGAAGAACAAGAAGAAGAAGGACGCTTGTCTCAAGTGCGGTGAGCTGGGCCATTGGGCTAGAGACTGTCCCATTCTTCATGGCACTTCAGGTACAGAACTTTTAGTTTTGGAAACAAATTGTTCTGCTACTGTATTTTCTACTTCCTGGATACTGGATTCTGAATTATGATTTATATCATTTATTTATTTTTAATCATGTTATATTGATAATAAATTATAAATATTATTATTATTATTATTTGTAGATAATAACAAGAATTTACGGGTCTAGGATTGTCGATTCAAGCATCTGCATCACATTCAAGTTCAAGTTATGCATTTTATCCAGGTGTGTGGAAATTACTACACTTTTGTTAATTTTAATTGCTTTATATATTGTCTTGTATGTGCACGTGAAATCAGTCAGAAGCACTTAAATATGCAAATCAGTCAGAAGCACTTAAATGTGCGAATCAGTCAGAAGCACTTAAATGTGCGAATCAGTCAGAAGTACTTAATTGTGCATAAAACCTTTGGGCTAGCCGACGGGCTTCAGAATTTATCAGTCATGTTCATTATACTTGCTAATATATTTAGAAATTAACTTAGACATATTTTGTACCCTCCACACTGGGCGAGTTAAAAGCTCACCCCATTTTATAACCCTTTCAGGTTGAGGAGATCGATGTGGCCTGCACTTGAGTGTGGGATGATCAAGCTTCATGATTAGATATTTATTTATTTAATGTTATTTCTCTCAAACTATGTTTTATGAACAAGTGTTCGAATTGTTCAATTTCACATCAAAGTATGTATTATTTAATGGTGACTTGAGAATATTACTTGCGATTATTAAGTTAGTTTGTTTTTGAAAATGTATCTCCGCTGCAAAAGTTTTAATATATTCTTTTTAAAAATAGAAGAATTACTTTTTTAGAAAAGTGGTCGCCTCAATAATGCATCTCGAGAGTGACTTTAAGATATTGTTGTGATTAGTATTAGGAAGACACACAGAATTCTAGTTAAATTAATTTTAATTAAGCCTAGCAATCGAGGAAACCTAGCATTAGAATCTATCTTTTGAGACTCTAAACATGCTCCTTGATTCGATTAATTTAATTTGTTTAAATTAGTTTTATTATTTGTACCTTTAGATAACCATTCTTCAAATTATCGATCGTCCAGATAAAATCGGAATCACTACGATCTAGTACTTAATACAATAGAAATTATTAGTCTCAGTGAAATACAACCTTGCTCGCCACTTTCTACATCTACTCCGTACACTTGCTGGTAGTAAAATAATTAGCGAACATACATATACTATATTCACAACGTAATGGTTTTTAGAATGATCTCCATCGTTTGTTCTCAGTTGGGTTGCGGTGTAGGCCACAAGACTGGCTATGTGGTGCTAACACTCATTGGATCCTCCCAATGCACCCTCCCTTCTTACCGAAAGTCACCGATGCTGGCTTGGGATTCCCAGCGCTCACTCCCGACCGCGAAGACGATGCGTTGGAACGACGTGGGGGTTTGGGAGCCTTAGACTCTTCACCGCCCAAAAATTTCCTAGATGTCCTCGGTCTCTTCGCTTCGATCGTGGGCTCGACCACTGAGGAGATTTCATAGGATACCGTTTGATCTTGATACTCCTTCACCGTAGCATGAATCGTGGTCGTACGAACCACCTCGCCGCTTCCATTTCCATCATCACGTCTACGTCCGACGAGGCTCGACATACTAATACGGATAATACCGTTCAACAATATTAGTTTATCAGTCGTACAATATACCACAATTATCAACCCGAGTTTTAGTTAGCATCCATAGAATAACGGTAATATCGTAAAGCACAAAGTTTTATGTGTAACACCCCCAAAACCGTATGGGAATATTACACGCCGTAAACCCTTTCCGCAAGGATCTACCAGGCTAAACATCCATAAACAACCAAATGCTTGCCCGGCCAGGGTCAAACAATATAATAATACAGACCGTTAAGGTCACTTACACATAAACACACAGACCGATGAGGTCACACAACTCTATCAACAGGACTGACTAACAACATTACCCATACAGGGGTCGAAATACAATACAGCGGAAGACTGAATCAACTCTAACAATACAACTAAACTCTACCAACTCTCAACTCTTGATTAGTATCGCAGCTCGTCATCCCCTTGTGCCAATCCCGTGATGCTCCCGAACTGCATGTACACGGACCGAGCAGGACATCCACCCCGAATACTCGGGGGTTAGTAAAACTCCACTATTTTACTAGTGCAAGTATCAAACCATACGAAATGTAACAAGCAAATAGCAACTACGAATTTAATACGCAAATCAATTATCAAAATGTTCCCGAGAAGTTTTAGAATTTCGAACTCAAGTAAGAGATATTTGAAAAGGAACACATCATCTCGGGGATTTTTAAAGCAGAAATTCTTTTGGACCTCGAGTCCCAATTTACAAAACCTTTTCGTAAACATTAGGGCCTTAGCCCGATTCTCGTTTCAAAGCATACTAAATAATATATCATTATGAGTCCGAGATCCATATTTAAAATGTTACCCGAACAATCACTACTACACGATCATTGTTCGTACACATCATGTACCGAACTCCGGAGGCCTCGACGGACCTTACCCGGACCACACATACTGTTCGTACACATCATGTACCGAACTCCGGAGGCCTCAACGGACCCTACCCGGCCACACACCTTTGCTCGTACACATCATGTACCGAACTCCGAGGCCTCAACGGACCCTACCCGGCCACAACATCGTTCGTACACATCATGTACCGAACTCCGGAGGCCTCGTCGGACCACTACCGGATCACACACCTTGTCCGTACACGTCATGTACCGGACTCCAGAGGCCTCGACAGACCCTACCTGGATCACACACTTTGTTCGTACACATCATCTACCGAACTCCCCAGGCCTCGTCAGACCCTACCTGGAACACACACACATCGACACGACACAATTCATAATCATTAAATGTCAAGCCATTCCACATTACACCGAAATGTACAATCAAGTATGTAAACCAAAACAACACAAACATCACGATCATCACAACGACTCTTAACCAACATAACACACATTCGGTACACAATACATTGAACAACCATGTGTACAACCATCTCATATGTACATCTCAATCCTGCACAAATGGCACAACGCCTAACACGTATACCAATATATCACTATTATCACAAAGCCTTCAAATTTCGGAAAACACAACCAACTCCAACGGAACATATTTACGGAGGCAAGCAAAATCGTCATACATATCATACGTAATTACTAGTCACAAGATACAAGTCGTATAATAAGATACTTGCCTTAATAACCGCTACCAAACGCTCCGAAGAACACGGTTCGTAGGAAGCTCGAACCCCAAAGAAGGCAACGAGCGGAAGGGTTCCGACTCGAGTTCTTCACAAGAATTCGTTCCTAAGTCACAACGATATCAATTCAATCACAATTCTACGAAAACGTATGGAACTTCCCAAGTTCTACCCATTGAAGCATTTTATCGGACACTTTGAAGGCGTAGTCCAATTCAATCGATTATTCAAAGAAATACTCAAATCCGTTCCACAAAACTTCAAGGGTATTGAATGATTACGAGTTTACAATCAAGTTTCATCAGAAATCTGAATCAAAACAAAGAAAATCGGCCAAAACACCAAGAAACCCCAAGAACATCCAAAAACCAAAAGTTTAGGTGTTCTTACCTTCGATCCGGGTGGAAGATGATGTTAATCCATGATTCCAACTTCCAAAACATGTTTATATAAGTTTATTCTACTCAAAACCATCGATCTATGGTGAAAAATCGCGGAAGGAACGAAGAAAAGTGGAAAATGCCGGATATGACTCGGTCCAGGCCTTAAATAGCCGGACACTGCCGGACGCTTACGTACGTAACCGGCCGGGCCCTTACGTACGTAAGGCCATGGCGAAGCCTCTGCCGAAATGCGGCATCGTTACGTGCGTAATCGGCCAGGCCTTACGTGCGTAACCGGCCTTACGACGTAGTGCCGGTCACTACCGTCGTTACTCGGCAGTGGCTGGCCTCACATGCCCGGCCATGACTCGGCCGGGACCAACTCCGATGGCCCGAACGACCCCGAAACCCGAACCTGAGTACGAATCGAAGATACGGTTACGAAGTACTCGAAAATACGAATCCGAGCACTAATAGAACACACGATTCCGACTACCTGAAGGCTCGAAATTCGACAACGGAAAGTAATTACCCCAAACTTTGGGAAATTACGAAAATGGCTCAAAACGCCCCAAAATCACGATACATGATCGAATAACCAAACCGAAGCTTGCAACATGAATAATAACATTAAATGGACTTCCGAGAAACTCGAAACAACAGTTTCGGACGAGATTCGCGAGAATCGAACTCATGTGTGGAAAAGTCATTTAAGAACACGAAACTCAACAAAACGATACCGAAACGAACTCGGATGACAAAAAGTGTAGAATTAAATATTCTCAGAATGACGAAACGGTCAAAAGCGAGTCGTCGAAACGGACCTCCGCCGAAAAATGAAAATTACCGGAAATCAAATTGCTGATATTACTTTCTACCCTCCATAAAAGATTTTTCGTCACGAAACTTAAAACAAGTAGGGAGAGGCAATATCCCGACAGGAAAACTCAACAAGATACACAAGAAACGCGTAACTTTCGTCCATTGGCGAAACGTTACAAGCAACGCGAAAGAATATACAGCGTGACAACACGCCACACGACGACCATAACAACGCCACCGGCAATGATTCAAAACAATAACGATCAATTAACGACGCATCACATACCACATCATATGCACACATTTAGTCAAGGAAATGTACGCGACAACAAGTCGCACCCGATTAAAACGGCTATGCGATAGAAACAAATAGAGTATTACGATAGAAATCATTCCGATTCTCATCAACAAGAAAATGTTCGACGTCATAACACAAACAATTCAAGATAACAGAAAATGAGAATACCGGATATTACATTCTATCATACAAAAAAATAAGTTTCGTCCCGAAACTTAAACTAAGGTTATCACAGTGATACGAAACAAAATATAACGACACAAAATAAAATACCATGCTCATGACCTCGTGGTCCACTGACACGCCTCCGTAGGTTCAACAACTAAACGGAACTTACACAAAAATAAATATCATTAAACAAGTTCCAAATGTAAAAGCGTCACAAAAACATCTCTACACGCGAAACAATCCGTGCAATGAGTACCAAAAACACCACCACTAGACATCACTTTGGGCCCTCAGGAAGTAGGAATAGAATTCCGGTCCCTTATCATCTCGGCAATAATATCGCGATCGAACTCGATGCCCTCGTGTCCACAATTATAACAAGTCATTTGGCGGTTTCTTACAATGCGCGCGTTCATGGCCTAGAACGTTACGGTTGAAACACCTAGGAGCATTACTGAACTCAAAGACACCGACTTGGGTCTTTTGGGTTCTCTAAGCCCCGACCGAGAAGGTCCCATACTCGGCGATACGAGGGTTGAGGTGTGGGAATCCCAATTCCCTTACTTCCCGATGCGTCATCGGAAATCTTACCTTTTTCGCTACCGATACGGACTCGGTAGACATTATAGCCATCTCAAACGCCAAGGCTCGATCCGATAGTCCTTCAAGATTGTACACATAAAAGGAGCCATACACGCCGAATCGAGGTTTCATACGCATATCGAAATAACGAACCTTATACGCCTCACTTTTCACACGATCCCGAACATAACACGGTGCCGATTATAATCGACTATCGCTGGGATATCGACACGTCTCGGGCGTAGCCGAGAAAAACTCGACAATCCTACGCTCTTTAACGGGCGGCGGACAATACTCGGCCTCCATGGCGCTTTGAATTCATCCAGTAGCGATACGATCACTAGGCGCTACGGCCTCCCACCACTCTGCAGCTTCCTGTCGAGTAGGTATTGAGCAATAGGCACTCTTCTCTCATCGGGGCAAGCTACGGCATCAAATGTTACATCCCATTTGGAAGAGCCAATTCTCCCACCTAACGAGTCCGAAGAACCTACAAAGCGGGCGGGTGCATTCTCATCACATCTCGTAACCACTTATCGGCTCCGTTATCTTCATCCGAATCCCGTCTCGGTGTACGGTCCGATTCATATGTGCCAACCGGTCATCACTGACGAAGGATGGTGGCGGCGTCAATATCAACATTACCTCGGATGATTCCGTTGATCACGACCACGACTACGACCACGTCCTCGGCCCACGGCCTCTCGGCATCTTGGATGGACGACCAATAAGAATAACACATCCAAACAAATATCACAACGTCAAGATAAGACAATAAATAGCAAGACGTTAAAACATCAACTCCAAGTCATCACACAAGTGACGAACTAACACCGTAATTTTAGAACTTCATTAAAAAAATAATCCACACAAATACATCAACGAGAGATGTTTGGATTTTACAAAATCAAACACGGTCAAAACCACACACGTATCGCAGGATCAAACACTAACAACAAAAATAAAATGTTTAGGGGTAATATTCAAATGATAAAATTTTAAATTCTCAAGTTTGAAAAAGGGATTGGTGAAATGAAATTTTTGAAAACACTTATAATACCTCGGTCGTTTAATTAAAACCATGTACCTCATTATCAAACTGTTTTGATTGAAGCTATTTGCAAAACAACACATCGAGGCTTCAATCTTTTCGCTAGACGATATCGTCAAAATGACCTTATCAATATATCATTATCTTTGCTAGCGTTATACGGGGTAACAACATGTTACCACGCCATCCATCACTGATATATCAACAGAGATTAAATAATCAAGGGGCACGGGTACAACTGTAATAACAAATTTCTACCGGTCACCAAAAGTTTACTGGCCGTAATAACATGCGCTTTACGGCCGTAACAACTCGAGCTTACGGCCGTAATGGAAAACATCTTACGGCCGTAACATCTAGTCAGCAGGATGAAATTGTCATAGTAGCCCCCAACACACAAACACATAACATTTAAATTCCGAAAATTAGGGTCGTTATGCAAAACAAGATTTTTCCAAAAATTTTGATTTCCACAAAAATGCTCAAATCAGTAGTCTTTAAGGAAAAACGTTTTCAAAGCTACCCGTAGCGGGTATAATTACAACAATCCAAAATAGTCGATATTAAAACCACATGCCCAAATGGCAAACAGGGTCGCCAATTCAATCACATACATCTCATGGCATCAAGTTTAAACACACAACAAAATCATTCATCGGAGTTTCCCACAAACTCTACCGTAAAACCCATCAAGGTTCACAACTTTCACACCATACCAACCCACATGGTGGTTCAAGGGCCAAACATCAATACATCTAGTTCTATACACGTACAGCATATCCAAGTATCGAATAAAACTTCATTACACAACACCGTGTAAATAAAATTATGCACCACAAATATCACACCAAAATGAAATCATGAACACAGATATTATGCATAAAGGAGGAGACTTACGTCCACAGGCCGCACGGAGACGACGGTCGCCCACGATACTAATCTCATCCGACAACATATCCAACGCGTTGTGACTACGCACAACTCAACTTGTCACCTGACGACTCGAACGACAAGACAACACATTACTCAACAAATCACAACTCGACTCGACCCGAGAGCCTAGGTTTCCGCAACCTAAGCTCCGATACCATAAATGTAACACCCCCAAAACCGTATGGGAATATTACACGCCGTAAACCCTTTCCGCAAGGATCTACCAGGCTAAACATCCATAAACAACCAAATGCTTGCCCGGCCAGGGTCAAACAATATAATAATACAGACCGTTAAGGTCACTTACACATAAACACACAGACAGATGAGGTCACACAACTCTATCAACAGGACTGACTAACAACATTACCCATACAGGGGTCGAAATACAATACAGCGGAAGACTGAATCAACTCTAACAATACAACTAAACTCTACCAACTCTCAACTCTTGATTAGTATCGCACTCGTCATCCCCTTGTGCCAATCCAGAATCGCTCCCCGAACTCGCATGTACAGGCCTTGAGCATCATCCCCCGAATACTCGGGGGTTAGTAAATCTACACTTTTTTACTATTGAAAGTATCAAAACATACTAACTGTTACAAGCAAATAGCTACTAAGAATTTAATACGGAATTCTATTATCAAAATGTTCGAGAAGTTTTAGAATTTCGAACTCAAGTAAGAGATATTTGAAAAGGAACACATCATCTCGGGGATTTTTAAAGCGAAATTCTTTTGGACCTCGAGTCCCAATTTACAAAACCTTTTCGTAAACATTAGGGCCTTAGCCCGATTCTCGTTTCAAAGCATACTAAATAATATATCATTATGAGTCCGAGATCCATATTTAAAATGTTACCCGAACAATCATCGCTACACGATCATTGTTCGTACACATCATGTACCGAACTCCGGAGGCCTCACGGACCTTACCCGGACCACACATACTGTTCGTACACATCATGTACCGAACTCCGGAGGCCTCAACGGACCCTACCCGGCCACACACACTGTTCGTACACATCATGTACCGAACTCCGGAGGCCTCAACGGACCCTACCCGGCCACAACATCGTTCGTACACATCATGTACCGAACTCCAGAGGCCTCGTCACACCCTACCTGGATCACACACCTTGTCCGTACACGTCATGTACCGGACTCCAGAGGCCTCGTCAGACCCTACCTGGATCACACACTTTGTTCGTACACATCATGTACCGAACTCCAGAGGCCTCGTCAGACCCTACCTGGAACACACACACATCGACATGACACAATTCATAATCATTAAATGTCAAGCCATTCCACATTACACCGAAATGTACAATCAAGTATGTAAACCAAAACAACACAAACATCACGATCATCACAACGACTCTTAACCAACATAACACACATTCGGTACACAATACATTGAACAACCATGTGTACAACCATCTCATATGTACATCTCAATCCTGCACAAATGGCACAACGCCTAACACGTATACCAATATATCACTATTATCACAAAGCCTTCAAATTTCGGAAAACACAACCAACTCCAACGGAACATATTTACGGAGGCAAGCAAAATCGTCATACATATCATACGTAATTACTAGTCACAAGATACAAGTCGTATAATAAGATACTTGCCTTAATAACCGCTACCAAACGCTCCGAAGAACACGGTTCGACCGGGAAGCTCGAACCCCAAAGAAGGCAACGAACGGAAGGGTTCCGACTCGAGTTCTTCACAAGAATTCGTTCCTAAGTCACAACGATATCAATTCAATCACAATTCTACGAAAACGTATGGAACTTCCCAAGTTCTACCCATTGAAGCATTTTATCGGACACTTTGAAGGCGTAGTCCAATTCAATCGATTATTCAAAGAAATACTCAAATCTGTTCCACAAAACTTCAAGGGTATTGAATGATTACGAGTTTACAATCAAGTTTCATCATAAATCTGAATCAAAACAAATAAAATCGGCCAAAACACCAAGAAACCCCAAGAACATCCAAAAACCAAAAGTTTAGGTGTTCTTACCTTCGATCCGGGTGGAAGATGATGTTAATCCATGATTCCAACTTCCAAAACATGTTTATATAAGTTGATTCTACTCAAAACCATCGATCTATGGTGAAAAATCGCGGAAGGAACGAAGAAAAGTGGAAAATGCCGGATATGACTCGGTCCAGGCCTTAAATAGCCGGACACTGCCGGACGCTTACGTACGTACGTAATCGGGCCCTTACGTCGTAATCGGCTATGGCGAAGTCTCGCCGAAATGCCGGCATCGTTACGTACGTAACCGGCCAGGGCCTTACGTACGTAACCGGCCTTACGTACGTAACTGCCGATCACTACCGTACGTTACTCGGCCAGGGCTGGCCTGGCCCCAGCATGCCCGGCCATGACTCGGCCGGGACCAACTCCGACGGCCCGAACGACCCCGAAACCCGAACCTGAGTACGAATCGAAGATACGGTTACGAAGTACTCGAAAATACGAATCCGAGCACTAATAGAACACACGATTCCGACTACCCGAAGGCTCGAAATTCGACAACGGAAAGTAATTACCCCAAACTTTGGGAAATTACGAAAATGGCCCAAAACGCCCCAAAATCACGATACATGATCGAATAACCAAACCGAAGCTTGCAACATGAATAATAACATTAAATGGACTTCCGAGAAACTCGAAACAACAGTTTCGGACGAGATTCGCGAGAATCGAACTCATGTGCGGAAAAGTCATTTAAGAACACGAAACTCAACAAAACGATACCGAAACGAACTCGGATGACAAAAAGTGTAGAATTAAATATTCTCAGAATGACGAAACGGTCAAAAGCGAGTCGTCGAAACGGACCTCCGCCGAAAAATGAAAATTACCGGAAATCCGAAATTGCGGATATTACATTATGAAGTCAATTTCGAGTCCTTCGACGAGGACGATCATTATATGTATGCACTTAATGAAAACAAATTTTTGGAAAAGAGGGCTAGTCACGTTGCGCCCAAGACTTGTAAATACTGTCTTTTATTTCGGAAGAGGAAGTTTATATAACGACTCTAAAAATTATTTTCGAGTAATGTATAAAAGAAAAATTGAAAATTGAATTGTAATTAATTCGAAATATTTCAAAGTGTTGAGTCCCAAATGCCACAATTTTGAAAATCTTTCCTCTTCTACCAAAATGTTTATTCGAAAGAATTTTCCACCGAGATACGTGACCATTTAACATGACGATATTAAATCATGGATTCTCACAATGTTAGAAAATTTCAAAGCACCACTTTAAAATATTCGTGATACTACAGCGCCGTGGGCCCCGTGCCGGAACCCACCAGGCTAAAAATCATTTTAAAAAAAATGTTCAAAATGCCAAAAAGGCCGATGTCGGTAATATTCTCAAATACTCACAAAAGTTATTTATAAAATATCAAATACCGTCGTAAGAATACTATCAAAACGTGCAAGACCAAAATATCAAAACTCGGTTTGCAAGATAGCAAAAGCCATCTCAAAATACTCACGCAGCGGATAAAATTAACATTAATAAATTTATTCTAATAAAGTGCAGAATTAGATAAATATGCTCGACTTCCGAAGCATACTACATAACCATTTTTACTCGGACCGCATACGCATGTTATATCAGAAAACAATAATATCACCAACAAGTTCCAATCCCTAGTTCACCTTAAACATATTAGCCCAATATAATCAAATACGTATATAAGGGGACTTACGATCGGGAGGCTTACCATCACGGATTGCCGGAAGATGATGTTGTAACCACGATACTAATCACAACTCTGATGCGCGCGACTTACACAAGACATGGACTTGACCCAACGGCCTAGGTTTTTCGCAAACCTATGCTCCGATATCATAAATGTAACACCCCCAGAATACGTCCGGAAATGTTACACGCCGTAGGCCCTTCTCACAAGGATCTACCAGGCTAAACTCCACTAGACTACATAATGATCGACCGACCGGGGTCAATCTAAGTACAACGCAGACCGACAAGGTCATTAAACAATTCAGAAACTAATGAATTTTACATCTCAATGACAAAAATAAACTTTCACACAAAAAGGGATGACAAGTCCATCAATAAATGAAAACCTACACCCGTGCAAGGGTGAATACTCAACCAAATGGAAAATACCGACCCAGATGGAATAAAAGAAAAATACTCTGACTCTTGTGTAATTAGCATCGTCGTCTTCCATCTCCTTCCAAGCCAATCCCATGACTGCTCCCGAGCTGCCAAAACCTGAGCGCATAACAGGCACCCACCCCCCGAAAACTCGGGGGTTAGCAAACTGGAATTTTGCTAGTGCAAGTACATAATATACAAGATATACGAACAATAACAACACAAAACTCAACCGTCGTGAAGCCTTAACACAAACCATACATTCCCATAGTCAACACACGTGAAGCCTTAACACAAACCATACATTCCCGTAAGATCCGCCCCTTGCGCGCGCATTAGGTAACACCGGCGTTCACCACCCATATGGAACCGCACATTGCAGCATACACCAGGCCGGAGTGCACGCCCCACCCTCAGAGGTTCCCGGATACGACGTTTCTCACAACAAGTATCCACATTATTTCAAACATCAAGCACACAGACAAATGTCACAACAATTATCAACTCGGTACATCAAGTCACACAATTTCTCCGCCAGTCCATAACCACACAAATAAACAATAACACGCATGTTATCAATCAAACTCAATCACAATAAGCCTTCAAGCATAACCAACCAACACCGCACATATATCCCTATATTGCGACTTAACCGAATATATATATATATATATATATATATATATATATAACCTTACTATATTATATGAATAAGTATAGTTCATCCATCAATCCAAGTTGAGTACGTCAACTAGTGTTAGCATTCATCACTCGTCGTTCACCGACATAGGCATATATATCAATATACGTATATACATACATATATTTAACATATAAATATATATAAATCTCTCTCTCTCTCTCTCTATATATATATATATATATATATATATATATATATATATATGCACATATATACATCCGTATAAATTCATACACTTCGACAACAATGATTTCACGCAGTTATAATTTGTATATCAAGGTACTTGCCTTGGTAATCTCTCGCGGATACTCCGAAAATACGGTCGATTGGCAAAATCCGGAACTCCAATGAAAACAACGATCGGAAGGGCTCAACACCAAATTTTTGTAGGGAAATCATCCCTAATATCCTATCATCGAATAAACAATCAATCACATGAGGAAAAACATCACAAAACGACCAAATTTTTCTCTGCGGCATTTCCCCGGACACCTTGAAGGCGTCAAACGAAAGTTCATATAAACGACGAATCGGAAATGGTAAAACCGTGTAAAGATGATGAAAATGATAGAATACAACTTAATCTACAATTATCCATCAGTAATTTAAGTTCATATGGCTCGAACGGATGAAATCTACCAAGATCCCCAAATTTCCCAAAGTTTGGATTTTAGGAAAAACTAACCTTGATTCGGTCGATTGAAGGATGTTATGGAATGATCGATCAATGATATGAACTCAGGATCTTCGTGGATTTGCTCTTCAACAACATGCCTCCTTGCTCTCAAAAGCTCCAGCCGCGGACATGAAAGAAGAGAAGTGAAAAATGGGTGAAAACAGGACTGCTCGGTCATATAGATACTCGTAACTGACTAGCGTGCGCTAGGTTGTCCGGGTAGCATGCGCTATCGGCCGGACCTGGTCCAGAATCTTCGGCCGGGGTCCGATAGCGTGCGCAAGACATCGGCAGCAGCGTGCACAATCGGCCCGTCCAGGACCTACTGGACTAATCTGCCCGGCCAGGTAGCGTGCGCTAGCCTGTCGAGTTAGCGCGCGCAGATGTCCGGCCGTAGCGTGCGCTACCTGCTGGTCTGGCTGAAGTCCAGACCCTACTGCCTAGACTGCCCGGTCGATTAGCGTGCGTTACCTCCCGGCAGTGGCGTGCGCTACTCCTGCGGGTTAGCGCGCGCAGCTGTCCGGCCGTAGCGTGCGCTAGGCCGTCCTCGCCAGAATCTGGCGGCGCCAACCACCATGACGGTCCATGCCGCACCTGTCCGGCAGTGCTCAGCATCCGTGCCGGTTCCTACCGCATCTGTCCGGCAGCGCCCAACCGCCATGACCCGACAACTCGATTCTCCAAAATCGCACGAAAACGAACATGATGAAATGCTCGGTAGGAGTCTCGATCACGAATTCAAATCTCTAATATGCATCAAAGGAAATATTGCGGAAGAAAGTTCGTAACGAATTATAATAATATTATAAGGCACAAAAACCGAGATATACGAAAACAAGAAAAAAATAGGATTCTCACACGGTTAGGCGTTCGACGACGTCTCGACCACTTTAACGCACCAGTTATGATCCAAAACGATAACGAGCAAATTACGAAGCATAAAATATCCCAAGCACGAAACGAACACGACGAAAAGCTCGTGGTCAACATCCACGATCCGAAATGAAAATGATGATATTCAACAATTTACCACATATGGCCCTAAATACAAAATCGGTCGTCGAGAGGGAGTAATAAATAAATGCTGACGCCCGACAATTGAGAAATTTTCGGTCTACAAATAAAAATTCAAATTAAACCGGAAATGAAAAATCTCGGGTATTACATTCTACCACCCTTAAAATAAGTTTCGTCCCGAAACTTAAAGTAAGGAGCGGTGGAACAATTAAGGAAAAGTAATTACGTGCTCAGCCCCAAAACATCACGAGCAAAGCGCGAGTGCAAGGTTCCAGAAGTACGATGAACTGACCTAGCAAGTACAAGGCAGTTTAAAATGGTCGAAAGGCTCACAGATGAATTACCAACAACGAAAGTCATCCTATACCGAAAATACTAAGAAGAGTACGGGTAATACATTCCCCCATACTAAGAGGACATTACGATCCCGAAACTTAGAACAACAAAAGATGGAAATGTAAAGTAATGAAACGAAAAACGATCGAAGTCACGATTGTTGGAATCAGCAACGATTAGGACATATTACAAAATATTCATTCTCCCATGTTAGGCTCATCAGAAGGAGACACAGGGTTTCGGGACATTCTCCGGTCACTTGCTCTGTTCGCCAACAGGGTAGCATTCTTTGCCAGTTCGGAAATTATCTCACAATGTTTCTCCCGATGACCTTCACACCCGCACCGGTAACAAGTCAAGAGTGGAAAGGGACAATTTGCACGAACATGTCCGTGACGATTGCAGTTGAAGCACCCTCCCTTCTTACCGAAAGTCACCAATGCTGTCTTGGGATTCCCAGCGCTCACTCCCGACCGCGAAGACGATGCGTTGGAACGACGTGGGGGTTTGGGAGCCTTAGACTCTTCACCGCCCAAAAATTTCCTAGATGTCCTCGGTCTCTTCGCTTCGATCGTGGGCTCTACCACTGAGGAGATTTCATAGGATACCGTTTGATCTTGATACTCCTTCACCGTAACATGAATCGTGGTCGTACGAACCACCTCGCCACTTCCATTTCCATCATCACTTCTACGTCCGACGAGGCTCGACATACTAATACGGATAATACCGTTCAACAATATTGGTTTATCAGTCGTACAATATACCACAATTATCAACCCGAGTTTTAGTTAGCATCCTTAGAATAACGGTAATATCGTAAAGCACAAAGTTTTATGAAGTCAATTTCGAGTCCTTCGACGAGGACGATCATTATATGTATGCACTTAATGAAAACAAATTTTTGGAAAAGAGGGCTAGTCACGTTGCGCCCAAGACTTGTAAATACTGTCTTTTATTTCAGAAGAGGAAGTTTATATAACGACTCTAAAAATTATTTTCGAGTAATGTATAAAAGAAAAATTGAAAATTGAATTGTAATTAATTTGAAATATTTCAAAGTGTTGAGTCCCAAATGCCACAATTTTGAAAATCTTTCCTCTTCTACCAAAATGTTTATTCGAAAGAATTTTCCACCGAGATACGTGACCATTTAACATGACGATATTAAATCATGGCTTCTCACAATGTTAGAAAATTTCAAAGCACCACTATAAAATATTCGTGATACTACAGCGTCATGGGCCCCGTGCCGGAACCCACCAGGCTAAAAATCATTTTAAAAAAAATGTTCAAAATGCCAAAAAGGCCAATGTCGGTAATATTCTCAAATACTCACAAAAGTTATTTATAA
The DNA here is from genome assembly GCA_033398695.1 of Orobanche coerulescens. Taxonomy (NCBI): domain Eukaryota; kingdom Viridiplantae; phylum Streptophyta; class Magnoliopsida; order Lamiales; family Orobanchaceae; genus Orobanche; species Orobanche coerulescens. Next base: position 205,222,559 of record CM065802.1, read on the forward strand.
AATATCAAATACCATCGTAAGAATACTATCAAAACATGCAAGACCAAAATATCAAAACTCGGTTTGCAAGATACCAAAAGCCATCTCAAAATACTCACGCAGTGGATAAAATCAACATTCATAAATTTATTCTAATAAAGTGCAGAAACAGATAAATATGCTCGACTTCCGAAGCATACTACATAACCATTTTTACTCGGACCGCATACGCATGTTATATCCTAAAACAATAATATCACCAACAAGTTCCAATCCCTAGTTCACCTTAAACATATTAGTACAATATAATCAAATACGTATATAAGGGGACTTACGATCAGGAGGCTTACCATCACGGATTTCCGGAAGATGATGTTGGAACCACGATACTAATCACAACTCTGATGCGCGTGACTTACACAAGACATGGACTTGACCCAACGGCCTAGGTTTTTCGCAAACCTAAGCTCCGATACCATAAATGTAACACCCCCAGAATACGTCCGGAAATGTTACACGCCGTAGGCCCTTCTCACAAGGATCTACCAGGCTAAACTCCACTAGACTACAAAATGATCGACCGAACGGGGTCAATCTAAGTACAACGCAGACCGACAAGGTCATTAAACAATTCAGAAACTAATGAATTTTACATCTCAATGACAAAAATAAACTTTCACACAAAAAGGGATGACAACTCCATTAATAAATGAAAACCTACACCCGTGCAAGGGTGAATACTCAACCAAATGGAAAATACCGACCCAGATGGAATAAAAGAAAAATACTCTGACTCTTGTGTGATTAGCATCGTCGTCTTCCATCTCCTTCGAAGACAATCCCATGACTGCTCCCGAGCTGCCAAAACCTGAGCGCATAACAGGCACCCACCCCCCGAAAACTCGGGGGTTAGCAAACTGGAATTTTGCTAGTGCAAGTACATAATATACAAGATATACGAACAATAACAACACAAAACTCAACCGTCGTGAAGCCTTAACACAAACTATACATTCCCATAGTCAACGCAGAGTAGCACTCGCATACACAAGGTGAAAGATAATCACATAGTCATATTCTCTTTACGGAACATAACATCAATGAAACTTTAAACGAGCCCAAGGAGTCAGGAAAATCCCTTTTGTAAAAGGAAAAGTATTTTGATAAGATAGTTTGCAAACGTTATTATTGACTCGGGCCGTCTTGGGGTTTTGAAAATCGAATGGGAACACTTTTGGAAAATAATTTCAAAAGCTCTCGGGTCCTTGACCCAACATATGGAAAACAATTACACGAAAGCCATGTCACGTTATTCGGGGTCCCCGACCCAATTTATAGAATACTGTCACAAACGAAATCATTACAACATCTCACAGGGTTCTCAACCCAATCCAAATAACATCATCACGAGATCAATCATCTCAACATTTCAAAGGGTCCTCGACCCAATACACATAATGGCACCACAATAAAATCGAAGGCACAATCTCTCATTTGACATATCCTGCTCAAGACCCCCGATTAATTAACTCTCAAAGATTTCGTCAAACCTCCTTGGTTAATTAACCATGATACCAACGCTTTAAAAACAAGTTGAAATAAACTTTAAAAAAACATGAATCGCAGTCTATAACAAGACAAACATTTAAAAGTGAGTTGAAAGAATTTGAGATACGAACATCGTTCGGTAACGGGGTATTAGATATCACTCAAATACCCGTAACCAATTAGCCTGCCAGGCGCCTCCCTTGCGCACCTGTGCACCGGCGTTCACTCCGCTATGTTGGCCGCTCCTTGAACATGTCACCGCACCGGCGATCACTCCCGTAAGAGCCGCCCCTTGCGCGCGCATTAGGTAACACCGGCGTTCACCACCCATATAGAGCCACACATTGCAGCATACACCAGGCCGGAGTGCACGCCCCGCCCTCAGAGGTTCCCGGATACGACGTTTCTCACAACAAGTATCTAGAGGTGCCCAACCACGGGTCCGGGTCCGGGTCCGGGTCGGCAGGACAGGACCCGGACCCCACCCGTACATATGAAATGTACGGGTTGACGGGTCGACGGGTCGGCCACGGGTCCGGGTCCGGGTCCGACCCACCGGGTCACGGGTCGACCCGTCTATATATATATATATATATATATATTTTTAAATATATATAAAACTTTTATTTGTTATCATTTTATACACGAAAAATAACTATAAGTGAAAAAGGAAATCATTTGAAAAAATTAGCTTGTATTTAATTTTAAGTTTTTACTTAAAATTAAATTGCCTACGTATCCCCGTGAGGAATCAAAGCTCCATGTAGTTCTTTTACTTGAGAAGAGTTAAAAAAAAATGGGCTTGTATTTAATTTTAAGTTTTCACTTAAAATTAAATTGCCTACGTATCCTCGTGAGGAATCAAAGCCCTACGTAGTTCTTTACTTACCTGACTTACCTTACTTACCTTTAGTCGAAGTCGATGTCGTCGTCGTCTTGATCATCGGTTTGACTCATTTGACTAGACTCTCCTTCGGTAGTGCCTTCTTGATAGGCATCTTGGTCCGCTAATAGGTCATCCCATTTATTTTCTTGATCTCGTAACTCGGCTTTTGTTGCGTCTTTAAGTATCATTTGAGCCTCGAGATTTTTTGGCGTCATTCGGGATCTCCGCTCGTCCAGCATATAGCCTCCTTCACTAAAAGCACTCTCAACGGGGACTGTGGATGCGGGAACTGCAAGAATTTCTTGTGCCATAATGGAAAGTATGGGAAATTCGGTTCCCCTTCTTTTCCACCAATCCAACAGATCAAAGGTACCTGCATTGTCATCCTCCGGCACAAAACTAGTTGCATAATATCTACTAAGGTCATTTCTTTGACCGACGTTACTACCACCCCTATTTCTTGCTATATTATAGAGTTGTTGTTGAAATGGGTTAGTGGGAGTTCTGTCGAATTCCATGTTAAATGTATTTGTAGTCTTAGTTCTTGTTTTTTGAGTTTGAATCTTATCACCATATTTAGAAGAATATTCAGAAAAAACAGTTTCTAAACTATTTTTCAAATCAATTTTTACTTGTTCAACGTCAGGAATATTTTCAAATAAAGTTTGACTTTCAACAGTATCCTCAATATTAGGAAAACCCAAATTTTTAAGAATATTATAATATATTTCAAGTAATTGTTCTACTTGAGCTAAATTCAAATCGGGAGATAAAACGGACTAATCAAGAAAACATCATGAATACGATTAAAGTATTATAGCCATTTTAAACACATATTGTAAATAGCATTCGATAATCTTTCGGATTTACTACAAGCATCCATTTCAGATACAATAAAACAACAATGAAATAAAACTTTAGGAGACGTGGGATAATAACAACCACTTAAATCTTTAGTTGCATTTTCAAAAACCCTTAATAGTTTTATTAAATCTTTAGTTTCATCCCAATACGTTGGCAATAAATAAAATCCTTCTACGTGAAAATACGTATCAAAAAATTCACACAATAATTCTTTATATTCATTAGTTGAATTTAACATCTCATAAGTTGAGTTCCATCTATGTTTGACGTCTGGAGTAAAAATTTGGGTTGAATTTGTTTTGACTTTAAAAATTTTACCCATTGTCTAGCTAACTTAGTGCGATTATGTAAAAACAAGACACATTTTCTAATTGGTTCTATTGCCTCATCTACAAATTTTAATGCATCTTGTACACATAAATTTAGAATATGACATATACATCTAGTATGAAATAATCGACCCGCTAAAACAGGATTGCAAGCTTGTATTAATCTTTGGTACACTTGCGGTATTAGAACTAGCATTATCAAAACCAATTGTGAAAATTTTATCTTTTAAGCAATAAAAAGTTAAAATTTTAATAATTGCTCTAGCTATATTATCGCACTATGTGTACAATTAAATTTTTAAACGCAAGTAATCTTTTGTTTAAGTTCCAATTTTCATCAATCCGATTGTATAGTTATTCCCATATAATCATTTTTGTTTAAAATGCCCAAGTATCTGTGACTAAAGAAACTCTATGATTTATAGATCTAAAATAAGCTCGTAGTGCAAGTTTATGTTGTTTGGCTAAGTATACTACTTGTCTAGTCATTGTGGTACGTGGAATTCTTTTAATAGCGGGATTATAGGCATTTTGCATCTGTATTCCCAACCCGTACTATCCGCAAAATTAAAAGGTAAAGATTCTTGTGCACATAATTTTGCCATTTGTTCTCTAGCAATTTTTCATTATATTTATAAAGTTGAGATTCGGACATACCTTGATTGCCGTCGCTGGCTCGATAGAAGGTTGGAAGTTGAGTTGACTTTGTGACTTTTGTTCTCAGTGGACCGAGGCATGGTTATTTTCAAAATGCCTTTTAAAATTTCCATATCCATCCCCGGCTTTATACGGATACTCTTTCGACGATAGTTGCAAGATACCTTAATCGAACCATCCGGCATTTTTCCTTCTTAAAGTGTTTTGAAAAAGTACGGATACGGTCTCCTTTACGCAACGAGGCGAGCTTGTTTCTTGCTTTACTTTTCTTGCTTCCTCTGCCTTTCACATTTTCTTCCTCCTCGGACGATAACTCCTCAACATAAGGAGGTTCTTCTTGACTTGGCTTGCCGCGGGGCAGCCGACTTTGATTTTTGCGTCGGAGTTGGTACGCCATGAAGAGTGCGCTCGAATGTTGCATATGTTTGATTTAACATAGCTTCATCGATTTCATGGTCCATTTCTTCGTCGATTTCATAGCTTGGCATATGTTTCGCCAAAACCTGAGCGCATAACAGGCACCCACCCCCCGAAAACTCGGGGGTTAGCAAACTGGAATTTTGCTAGTGCAAGTACATAATATACAAGATATACGAACAATAACAACACAAAACTCAACCGTCGTGAAGCCTTAACACAAACCATACATTCCCATAGTCAACACACGTGAAGCCTTAACACAAACCATACATTCCCGTAAGATCCGCCCCTTGTGCGCGCATTAGGTAACAGCGGCGTTCACCACCCATATGGAACCGCACATTGCAGCATACACCAGGCCGGAGTGCACGCCCCACCCTCAGAGGTTCCCGGATACGACGTTTCTCACAAAAAGTATCCACATTATTTCAAACATCAAGCACACAGACAAACGTCACAACAATTATCAACTCGGTACATCAAGTCACACAATATCTCCGCCAGTGCATAACCACACAAATAAACAATAACACGCACGTTATCAATCAAACTCAATCACAATAAGCCTTCAAGCATAACCAACCAACACCGCACATATATCCCTATATTGCGACTCAATCGAATATATATATATATATAACCTTACTATATTATATGAATAAGTATAGTTCATCCATCAATCCAAGTTGAGTACGTCAACTAGTGTTAGCATTCATCACTCGTCGTTTACCGACATAGGCATATATATCAATATACGTATATACATACATATATTTAACATATGAATATATATAAATCTATATATAATACACACATACATATATATATATATATGCACATATATACATCCGTATAAATTCATACACTTCGACAACAATGATTTCACGCAGTTACAATTCCTATATCAAGGTACTTGCCTTGGTAATATCTCGCGGATACTCCGAAAATACGGTCGATTGGCAAAATACGGAACTCCAATGAAAACAACGATCGGAAAAGCTCAACACCATATTTTTGTAGGGAAATCGTCCCTAATATCATATCATCGAATAAACAATCAATCACACGAGGAAAAACATCACAAAACGACCAAATTTCTCTCTGCGGCATTTCCCCAGACACCTTGAAGGCGTCAAACGAAAGTTCATATAAACGACGAATCGGAAATGGTAAAACCGTGGAAAGATGATGAAAATGATAGAATACAACTTAATCTACAATTATCCGTCAGTAATTTAACTCCATATGGCTCGAACGGATGAAATCTACCAAGATCCCCAATTTTCCCAAAGTTTGGATTTTAGGAAAAACTAACCTTGATTCGGTCGATTGAAGGATGTTATGGAATGATCGATCAATTTTATGAACTCAGGATCTTCGTGGATTTTCTGTTCAACAACATGCCTCCTTGCTCTCAAAAGCTCCAGCCGCGGACATGAAGGAAGAGAAGTGTAAAATGGGTGAAAACAGGACTGCTCGGTCATATATATACTGGTAACTGACTAGCGTGTGCTAGGTTGTCCGGGTAGCGTGCGCTATCGGCCGGCCCTGGTCCAGAATCTTCGGCCGGGGTCCGATAGCGTGCGCAAGACATCGGCAGCAGCGTGCGCATTCGGCCCGTCCAGGACCTACTGGACTAATCTGCCCGGCCAGGTAGCGTGCGCCGGCCGAGCCGGTAGCGTGCGCCGGCCGAGCCGGTAGCGTGCGCTAGCCTGCCGAGTTAGCGCGCGCAGATGTCCGGCCGTAGCGTGCGCTACCTGCTGGTCTGGCCGAAGTCTAGACCCTACTGCCTAGACTACCCGGTCGATTAGCGTGCGTTACCTCCCGGCAGTGGCGTGCGCTACTCCTGCGGGTTAGCGCGCGCAGCTGTCCGCCCGTAGCGTGCGCTAGGCCGGTCCCTGCCGCAACTGTCCGGCAGTTCCCAGCCTCCATGACGGTCTATGCCGCACCTGTCCGGCAGTGCTCAACATCCATGCCGGTTCCTGCCGCACCTTTCCGGCAGCGCCCAGCCGCCATGACCCAACGACTCGATTCTCCAAAATCGCACGAAAACGAACATGATGAAATGCTCGGTAGGAGTCTCGATCACGAATTCAAATCTCTAATATGCATCAAAGGAAATATTGTGGAAGAAAGTTCGTAACGAATTATAATAATATTATAAGTCACAAAAACCGAGATATACGAAAACGGGAAAAAAATAGGATTCTCACACGGTTAGGCGTTCGACGACGTCTCGACCGCTTTAACGCACCGGTTATGATCCAAAATGATAACGAGAAAATTACGAAGCATAAAATATCCCAAGCACGGAACGAACACGACGAAAAGCTCGTGGTCAACATCCACGATCCGAAATGAAAATGATGATATTCAACAATTCACCACATATGGCCCTAAATACAAAATCGATCGTCGAGAGGGAGAAATAAATAAATGCTGACGCCCAACAGTTGAGAAATTTCCGGTCTACAAAGAAAAATTCAAATTAAACCGGAAATGAAAAATCTCGGGTATTACAATAATCAAATTCAAAAGCAACACTCTCTCAGTGATTAACACCGGACAATCTCTGACTTCTTCATTCCCTATGATTCTATCCCTGCTGGGCAGTTTAACCACAAAGGACTCACAAAGAGACGATGTAATACCCACTTAAAGTCTCGTCTTTACTATTGTATTCTTCGATTAAATCGAGCATTGTCATACCATATTCGTGTTTATTGTAATGAGTATATTGATGAATTGTTGATCTTAGTCGTTCACACTATAGTTGATTGTTAGATGATAAGTGGAGAATTTCATTATTTTACTTGTTGTTGTTGCCCTTAGCGTGCGCTAGCACATTAACCTTACGTACACTATGTACGTAGCATTACGTATGTAAGACTTCTATGTTAGCGTACGTAATGTGGGGGAATCAATCAGCAGATCACCTTTCGGCGGGTGGGGCCAAGTGTGTCGGCGGGGGAGTCGATCGTGACAGCCTAGTCAACGGCTATTACGTACGTAATGGCTATGCCTTAGCATACATAATGTACAAGAGCTTTACGTGCGTTCATGTAGGCAACATACGTAAGAACATGTGTATTTTGAGTCAGTAACATTTGTAAACTTGTTACGTACGTAATACTCATAAAGGTTACGTACGTAATGTTTATAACGTACGTTATTCTATAGCTATAGCGTACGTAATGCTGAATTCGGATTATAAAAGTATGACTTGCCTTTCATTTTTCTGCTCAACCAACTCAACCATCCCTCTGAGAAAATGATTCCCCACCTTGCCAAATCGATTTCTACCCCTTCCATCTTGTGATGGAGCTTCGTCACTTGGATTGTGACTTGGAGATTAGGAGATTGAAGTGTGTTCTTGGAAGTGTTGGTGTTATTCTTCATTTTGAGGTTGGTTTTTCTTTAACTCGTATTAAATCCATGCTTGTGATGATAATAGTATTAAAACACTTCACATAATGTTAGATTAATTATTGGTATAACAATCCCTGTATCGAGATTGTCAGGACAAACAATCCCTGTATCGAGAAGATCATGACAGAATGTTTTGACAATATGCCAATCCAGCATACAGAAAACAGCTGTATCGAAAAGCTGATCAAAAATATATCAACCTGTATCGAAGACTTCTCGTAGCCCCAGCATACAGAATCAATCATACAGCAAAAGAGTCTCATAAAGACTAAGTATAGAAGTTGTCTCGAATCTACAATACAATTATCATTCCATACAGCATCCAAACAGGACAAGAAGGAATCTGTGTTATTCACTAAAGTCAAAGTCCCGTTTGAGAAGATATATATAATACTAAAGGATAAAGTATTTAAATATCAAGTCGTCAGAGATCTTCAATCTAGCGCAAAATCCGGATCGTGTTTTATTCAAACACATCATCCCGTTAAAACGGAATCTTGCTCAACGGATTTATATCAACGGATATATTCAAGAAAGCTATATATATCCCCAGCCTTTGAAGATCTGGTCACGAACGAATAACTGATATACGCTTGAAACAACGAAGTTATCATCATATACATCTGAGCAAACATATCTCCCAAGGCATTCTGCTATTTTGAAAGAAGAGATATACAGTGCTCAAACCGTGAATAACACATCATCAGCTAAAAGCTCAGAAAGTCAAAGTTGTTGTTCAAATATTGTTCTAACCCTTGAACAAACCCATCAGCCCTGTGTGGACTGAGAAACCTTGCTATTCCCGAACTGTGTGTGACGGTCTTGCATTGAAGATATGAAGCTTCGGAAATGTGTGTGAAGAAGCCAGTCAAGTGAAAGCTCAAACCAATCTGTGTGAACGATTGAAGGCTAAGATCATTATATCAATCTGTGTGAACGATATACTGATTAGGTTTGATTATAAATACGTAGTTGTGTACATAGTATTTATAATAAACATTTTCACTCCTGTGTGGAGGACCAGTGGACGTAGAGGGGTTTACCTCGAACCATTTTAATTACCGTGTCTTTTACCTTATGCATTTACTGTTTTAATATTTGTGATTATCTTTAAGTATACACTTCATATCTAGTTGCTGTATTCACATCAACTTATTTTTGACAAGACTTCCACTACGCACTCAGATTTGAATATCGCACAGTTTGTTGTTTAAAACATTCTCCAAACTGTATTTTGTATACTTAGTGGCCAACAAGTGGTATCGGAGCGGTTGATTCTAAAAAGAATCAGTCGTATTTTTGATTGAATCAGATCCTTAAATCACTTAGTTTTGTAAAACGGTCTTATTCTTACTCTCACATGGATTCATCATTGATCAATAAAGTTCTTATGTTTTCTATTAACGAATTTGATGATTGGAGAATTAGAATGGAGGCTCATCTTGCAGCAATGCACGAAGAGATAATTTTTGTCATACAGGATGGCCCCATAAAGATCATGAAGGTAAATCCGGTCCCAAGGATTGAAGGCCAGACTCATGCAAAGATGCTCGAGAAAGAGCGCAAACAATGGACTTCTGACGAAATAAAGCGCGCCAACCTCGACAATGTCGTGAAGAATGCGTTATTTGTCACTCTTGATAAAGGCACATTCTCTAAGGTAAAGAGCTGTAAATCAGCCAAGGATATCTGGGATAAACTCAAGTTAATTTGTGAGGGAACTGAGCTCTCAAAAGAAAACAAAATTTCAAAATTGACTCAGCAATTTGAATCTTTTGAAATGAAACCAACTGAAACATTTGAGGAACTTGACCTCAGATTCACTGGCATTGTTGGTGAACTTGAAGCATTAGGCAAGGTTTATACTCAAAGGGAGAAAAACCTAAAGATTTTCAGATCACTCCCTGCCCGATGGGACATTAAGACCACAGCTATGCGTGTGTCGTGCAATCTTAGTAAAATATCTACTTTTGATCTCTTTTATGACCTTAAAGCATTTGAGTACGATATAGACAAGAGAGAAAAGCTGAAGAATATCCCGCCAGGACTACAGCCTTAGCCACTGTATCCAACCGAAGACACAACATGCCGAGCTTATCAAATCCCACTCATAAGAATGCTGACAGCGACGACGATATCCTGTCGCAAGACGAAATGGCGCTCCTCATGCATAAGTTCAAGAAGTTCATCAAGCAATCAGAAAAACTCCCTACAGGCCCAAGCCTGTACACAAGGTAAGTACTGAAACTTCCTCTGGTGATGCTAACTTATGTTATAACTGCAGGAAACCAGGGCATTATGCAAATAAATGTCTTTATCCCAAAGTTTAAAGGTTGCCGGAAGCCGAGCAACAAGAAAAGGATGAAAGAAGACGTGCCTGAAAAAACAAGCTCAAGGCCCTGATTGGTGAATCAGAAGCCTCCGCCGTACCATCAAAATCCGAAGAATGTCTTCAGGTAGTCACTGACAGTGATTCATCTGATGATGATTTCGAAGATAAAGCCTATATGTGCTTTATGGCCAAGGACATTCCGGAAGATGAAGATAGCGATGATGAGGTAAGCCCAACCTCAGTTATTCCCTCCAATGCATCTCATACTTTTGCAAACATGATGAATGAGTTTAAGATCATTCAAATGGCCCATGAGACATTGAAACATGAAAATATACAGCTCCAACTTTCTAACTTAGAGCTTAAAGAAGAAAACGACTTGCTGAAAGTAAATTACGAAAATATGTCTGTTGATTGTGAAAACAGCAAAGTCGAATTTGAAAAACTCATGGAGAGCAATCATCAACTTGCTCATGAACTAAGTGAGACTAAATCTCATAGTGAAAGCAATACAAATTATTTTGTTCCGCTTCAAGCCAAAGTAAAAACTCTCGAAAAACGAGAAGGAGAACTTGAGACCATTCTGAAATCTTTCGAGAAATTATCCAAAAGAATGGAAGAAATTCTAAGCACTGGGCAACATGCTCATGATAAAAGTGGCTTAGGATACAACTCATTTTCCAATAAAAGGAAAACTAGTACTGTGTTCGTCAGGGGTGTGGAACCCATTCCTGTATCGGAAGAAGTTCCGAGTCATGTGAAGGAACCCGTTGCACCGCGAACAGCAAAAGCTGCCATTCCGCCACCTCAGTCATATTCCAGACAGCGGAATCACCAGCCATTCAGACCTGTCAGGCGTATCCAACAGCATGCTCCCCGAGCATATCAACAGCGCCAACAGCCGTTCAGAAAGAAGGCTGTATCCAAACATCACAAGCCCGCACGGCAGTTTTTTCAGTACAACACGCTTAGGTATTGGATATAGGAGCCCCGTCATTTCTCGCGACAGCAAGTTTCCGCATAGTATCAACAACGGCGTTGGGAATCCAACTAGAGACCGAGAAGGCAAGCTGTTAGGCCAAAGAAAATGGCTCCACCTCCAAGACGGCATTCGTACTGGACTAATAATAACCCTGAATTTTTCATGCATAATAATTATCACGGTTATAGCAACTACATATATACCCCACGTAGAAATCGCAATTATGGACCTAAACCATCCAACAGTAAACCTATTACTGTCAGGAAAATCTGGGTACCTAAAGGCACTAACATCCATGGACCCAACAATCAAAGGGGACCTAAATCTACTTAATTTGTTTGCTACAGGACATTTTGGAGAAGGACATCTAGTACTTCGACAGCGGATGTTCCCACCACATGACAGGAGATAAAAGCAAGTTATCAGATTTTGTAGAAGGTCGCGGTCCAAAAGAACGCTTCGGTGATAAATCTAAAGGAAGAACAAGAGGGAAGGGAACCATACTTGTCGGAAAATTCAAAGTCACCGATGTAGCTTGTGTTGAAGGCTTACAGTACAATCTACTTAGTATTAGCCAGTTCTGTGACAAACAGTTCTCGGTGAAGTTCTATATAGATCACTGTAGAGTCAATAACATCCTAACCAAAGAAGTTGTGCTCACAGGAAGTAGATCAGGTAATATGTATATTGCTGACTAGATGCCTACGAGCTCCACAATTCATTGTTTTGTTGCCAAAGGCAATCCAGATCTAAGATGGCTATGGCACAAAAGGATGTCACACATGAACTTCAAGACTATCAACAAACTCTCCAGACAGGGAATGGTTAGAGGATTGCCAAATGTTTCATTCCAGAAAGACAACGTTTGTGGACCCTGTCAAAAAGGCAAGCAAATCAAGACCACCCTGAAAAGCAAATCCTACCTGTCAACCCACAGAGTGTTGGAAATGCTACATATGGATCTCTATGGTCCTGTAGACCCGGTAAGTTTGGGAGGTAAGAAATACTGTCTCGTTATTGTTGATGATTATTCCAGGTATGCTTGGACAATTTTCCTAAGCAAGAAGAAGGAAACAACATCAAAGCTGCCCGAGCACCTAAGAAAGCTTCAAAATGAAAAAGGGTCGAGTATCGTGTCCATTCGTTCCGACAGAGGTACAGAATTCACTAACCGCTTTATAGAGCAATACTGTTCGTAAAATGGGATACAACACGAATACTCAGCTGCCCGTACACCTCAACAAAATAGTGTTGCCGAGCGAAAGAACATGACGCTAAAGGAAGCAACAAGGACAATTATTGCCGCAAGCAAATTGCCACAGCGTTTCTGGGGCGAAGCCACCAATACAGCATGCTATACACAAAACTTCTGTATCGTCAACAAGCATCACAACAAAACAGCATACGAGGTATGGAACAACAAAACACCGTTAATTTCGTACTTTCACATATTTGGATGTAGATATTACGTTTTGAACAACGGTAAGGATCAACTTAGAACCTTCAATGAGAAATCGGATGAAGGGATATTTGTAGGATATTCCTCTGTTAGCAAAGCTTATAGGATCTCAAACAAAAGGAATCTAACAATTGAGGAATCAGTTCATGTAGTGTTCGATGAACCTCACCATGATTCTACAAGAGCAGAAGACCTTTCTCAGAACATCCAACAACTTTCCATCATAGATTCACCAACTCCTATCGAACCTGTCGTTGACCTAGAAATCAACCCCGCAGCTGTAAGATCTGACGTAGATGAAGCCGATGCTATACAAGCTGAAGCCGAAACTACAGCAACTCAAGATACAGTACGGGACCCCGAATTAGAACCCGACAGAAGATGGTTGAGAGATCACCCGTAAGAGCTGATCATTGGAAACATTGATGCTGGTGTTTCTATGCGTAGGAGAATACAGAGTACACAAGGAAATGTACTATGTGCGCAAGAAGAAACCGAGTCTAAGATATCACCATTTCCTGAATGGAAATCTCAATCCGAGCTTAGAAGACTTAATATGTGCACTATTGCTGTATTCTTAGCCCAATCCGAACCTGTTTCTACCAAAGAAGCTCTCAACAATTCTCATTGGATCACATCTATGGAAGAAGAGCTTAACGGTTTCGAAAGAAACAACGTATGGTATCTCGTACCTAGACCTACGCATCAATCAGTAATTGGAACCAAAAGGGTATTTAGAAACAAGAAGGATATAAATGGACTCATTATCAGGAATAAATCCAGACTAGTTGCCCAAGGCTACAGACAGGAAGAAGGCATAGACTACGATGAAATATTTGCCCATGTAGCCAGACTAGAAGCCATAAGGATATTTTTAGCCTTGCTGCCCATAAGAACTTCATTGTATACCAAATGGACGTCAAAAGTGCATTTCTGAATGGAGACCTTGCAGAAGAAGTATATGTTGAACAACCACCAGGGTTTGTCAATACAGAAGGCGAAGACCTAGTATACAGGCTAAGGAAAGCACTGTATGGACTTAAGCAAGCCCCTAGAGCATGGTATGAGACTCTGTCCCAGTATCTAATCGATAATGGATTCGAGAAAGGTGCTGTGGACAAGACCTTGTTCAAAATACAGGAAGGTGATGACCTTATAATGGTTCAAATCTATCTGGATGATATAATATTTGGTTCAACTAACCTTGGTTTATGTCAAAGGTTCTCTCATCTCATGCAAAGTAAATTTGAAATGAGTATGATGGAGAACTTAGTTATTTCCTAGGTTTGCAGGTAAAGCAGTTGCCTACAGGGATTTTCATCAACCAGGAAAAATACAGCAAAGAGCTTCTCAACAAATTTGGAATGAATACTTCCAAATCATCGTCAACCCCCATGAGCACTTCTGTGCATATTAGTGCTGATGAATCTGGAAAGCCGATTGATCAATCACTCTACAGGAAGCTTATTGGCTCACTCCTGTACCTAACGGCTAGCAGGCTTGATATCCAGTTTGCTGTGGGAGTGTTTGCGCGATATCAAGTATCACCTAAAGAATCACACTTCGCAATAGCTAAACGAATCCTGAAATACATCAAAGGAACAGTCGATGTAGGACTGTGGTATCCTAAAGAAGGCGGATTCAATTTAGTTGGCTACAACAACTCGGATCTCGGAGGTTGCAAGCTAGATAGGAAGAGTACAAGTGGTACTTGTTACTTTCTTGGACCTAGACTTGTGTCTTGGTTTAGCAAGAAACAATTGGCAAACTCGCTTTCCACGGCTGAATCAGAATACTATGCTGCTGGTAGTTGCTGTATGCAGATCCTTGGATGCAACAACAGCTGTTAGATTATGGAATTGAAGCCAAAGAAACGCCGATTATGTGCGATAGCACGAGTGCAATTGCTCTCACTCACAATCCTGTATTGCACTCTCGCACCAAGCATATCAACATGAAGCATCACTTCATTAGGAATCATGTTGAGAACAAGGATGTCCGGCTTGAAAAGGTCCATACAGATATCCAGTTAGCCGACATCTTCACCAAGCCTCTCGACACAGCAAGATTCCGCATGCTTCGACATGAATTAGGATTGCTACAGCCTGACTCCCTGTAACTTTTTAATGCTTTTACTCAGCAAATTGAGGGGGAATGCTGTAAGACCCAAGAATACAGTATCCACCATTAGCTATCTGCACACTCAATATATCAGAACAGCACTATAGGGACCAAGCGATATAAATTATCCTACAGCTGACGTGTGCAATAATTAAGGGGGAATACAGTACGACCCAAGAATACAGCATTAATACGAAAGCTGCTGTATCGAATTGAAACCCGTATGTACCTTTTAAGGGGGAATGCTGTATTTTCTCGGATACAACACCTAGAATGGGAAATCAATTATCATGTTATTTATTTTAAACAATATTTTATGTCCACGTGCCCTGTTATTATTACAAGTCGTTTGCATTAAATGTTTTACATGACATATGGACATTGATATCCTCAAAACCGCGATGTTTCAAATTTTTTTATTTATTGTACACCGCCGTTTCAGGCTATAAGGTTGAAAAGTCAGAAGTGGGACCCGCTCCTATTTTAAATTAGGTGGATAAGTTGTACCGGTTACACTCAGCCCATCGTGATCGTCCATTTTAAACAAACGGTTCCTATCCCTTAAATCTGACCGTTCAGTCTCTGAAAACCCTTCTTCGCCGCCCACTATAAAAGGAATGAAAATGCCATTTGAGACTCTTTAAGGTTTCTGCATATTGTAAGAGTTCTTGAGCATACAACCTACAAGCTTTCTGTGTTTACTGCATTTTTCCTTGAATCCTTTTTAAATTTTCTTCGAGAATCAACAATGGCATCTTCTCAGACCTCTTCCATCTCTCTCAAGAAAACATCCAACATCATCGACGGACAGATCTTCTCTAGATCTGTCCTGCTTGAACGTGTCCATGCCGAAGTGGATGACGTTGAATCGATAGAGTACGTCATCACTAGGATTCGTCAACAAGGCCTTTATCGCCTTGGTAGCCACACCGCAGAACAATTTGATGTTCATCTGGTTGAGGAGTTCTACCTCAATGCTGCTGTTCGTTTCCTTTCACTGACCTAGGGAGGACATATTGCTGACATCACAGCCATCGTTCACAGAGTCGAAATCCGTGTTGACCAAGAGCTACTCCAGAACATCTACAGGCTTCATGCTGATGGCATGTCCCTGGAAGATCTTGAGACCTTTGGGTCCCAGGAACTGTTAACCGCTTACTATGGATTGTTCACCGGTTCAGCCTCGATTGAAACGGTTCATACCTCTTGCCATAAGAAAAACTTTTGTTTACCTTTTGTCTATTTACACGATTTCTATTGCCGTATTATTGAAAACAGAACAAGTGTTTTTGAGATGTGCACCAATCTTAGGTTTAGGATGATGGTTGCAATTATGACTTGTGAGAAGGTCAACTGGTGTCAAATCATCCTCAAACGGCTGCAGGAAGAAGTTTCTAAACCTGCCTCATAGAAGAAATCCTTTGGTCTGCTTTTGAACTACATCTTGACGAAATGTGGTGTTCCGCAAGACGATAAAGCAAAGAAGATCACTTCTCGCATTTATATGGGAAGCATCAGACCCACCGTCTTCAGGAAAGGACCTCTTATTTCAAACAGGCCTTACGTTCGCAAATTGCCCCTTTCTGCCAACCCAGGGGACGTATCTTCAAAGTCTCAGAGCGAGGAGACTTCAAGGAAGAGAAAAAGATCTCACAACAAAACTCCAGTTGCTGTTGAGAAGCCGAAAAGGAAGCTAAGGAGGCTTTCAAAAGTTAAGGCTACAAAAACCTCCAAGGATGCTTCTTCCATGGCTCAACCCACTGAACAACTCCCCCAGGGCCCAACCCCTGTGGAAGAGATGCCTACTACTGTCGATACAGTAGATCCTGAGCCTTTGGCGGCTATGACGGATGCTCAGACATCTGCTAATATACAAGACTCTGGCGAGTCGGCTTCCAATTTGGAGCCAAAAGCTACTTCTCCTATACGGGATTCCACACCCGTTAGGGATCCATCTCCCATCAGGGTACCAATCCCTGTAAGGGATCCCTCTCCGATACAGGATTCCACACCTGTAGAGGAACCCATGCCTACAGCGGACTCAGGCGCTGTACGCAGCCCATCCCCGTACACAATTATTAACAAAACCCTACTTTCTGTGCAAATTGAACAGGCTTATGAACGGTTTGTACAATGGAATAATAACGACTTGCTCTGTACGACACCCTGTACAACTGGAGTGAATGGAGCAATGAAGAAAGATTTGTTTTGGAAGTGACGGACACTCAAGGTGTTGCTGTCCTGATCCAATGGGACAACCTATGCATTAAAGAGCTTATTGAGAGCCATATGTTTGAAAAAGCCGAAGCTCGAAAAAAAGGAAAAGCTAAGTCCGTTTAATCTCCCGAAAGTCCAAAATCAGATCCCGACTCGGACGATGATGACGACGCCCTACAGGCTGGTCTAAGAATGAGTCACGAAGAATCTGAATTTTAGATGGGTGCAGGAACTTCCAGTCAACATCAATCACCTCCCAATCAACAAGACGCTGTTCCCGACAATGAGGATTCAGTCCCTCATGTCGCGAAGGAACAATCTGTTTCGCAACAGGCACCCGAGCCTGTCGCCACCCAAGCAGAAGAAGAATCCAGCGCCATCCCGCACAAGGAATCATTCCCTCTGCCGGAGCAGGCGGAAGCTGAGAGACAGCAGGAGGAATCAGTCCCTCCTGTATCCATGTCTTCAGAACCCACTTCAGCACAGGAGGATGCAGCACCCCTTATCGCCGAGCCCGAATCTGATACTCCCGCACCCTCAACCACTTTGGAATCCGACGACGGTACAATACCTTAGGATGTCCAACTCAATTCACGTCCCAATGTGAATTTGAGACATTTGAACGGAGTTGAGGATTTCGCCCAGCCAGACTCTCCTAGGACTGCCACAAGAAAAGAGCGATTACATGCTCTTGGCCTCCAAACTGTTTTCATCTAGGACGCCGTCAATTTGCCCTGTATTCTGTGGAAAAAGCTCTTGATTAGCTACACATATCTGCCGTTGAAGAGATGACAGGACTGAAGCACGAAGTCTCCCGAGTGGTAGAAGCCTTCACTATCCTGCCACACATCTTCAATCAGGCCCTGAGCCAATTGCAAGAAAAACAGGAGAAAATCCTGCGAGATGAACAATCAAAACTACGCGTGTCCAAGGCCAAGACAGCATCTGCTGTGATCGAAACTGGTTCCGAGCTTCGAGCCCACGACAAGAAAATTCAAGATATGTCGCAGGTGCTCTCCTCCCTTGTTGAGAAAATGACAAATATTGAGACGAAATAGGATGCTGATTGCAAATACTGGAACGCCATGAGAAGGTGTCATACCTTGATGACGCCAAAAAGGGGGAAGAATCAAGGGAAGCTGCTAGGAGAATAAGGCTGGAGCAAGAGAAGGAAATGTTAGCTCCTTTTGAAGACTCCATCACTGCTTATATAGCCCGTATCACATCTCCAAATATTAGGATACAGGGAAATCGACCAGAATTCCAGGATCCTAAGTATCCTTGGAAGAGCCTAGTCCAAAAGCTGAAAGCTATGAACCTCCCGGCCGACCGACAGCATGAAGAGATCAAGAACTGGAGGGGAAATGAACTTCTAAGACACTTTGTTGTTCTTATCAGGGAATCCTCATTATTCAACAGATGCAGGATGGTAAAGGAAGCCGCAGAGGAGTTTAAGAAAAAGCTGGAAGAAGGAACACTCCCGCTACAGCAGTAGATGAAGTCAAGGCATAGAAAAGGTGACTTGGTTACCCATCCAGAAGATTAAATCCTAGTCTTGGATAAATCATATGAAGGACGAGCCTTATATCTGAATCGAGACAGGGATGCACATCAAAACTGGTGGAAGGTACCAAGAATGACCCTAAAAGGCCATGGAGGCACGCAAACTAGAGGAGTTAAATTTCCTTGTGTTAGTTTTTGTAATTTTATTTTCAAAACAGCAAAATATTGTACTATTCATGTCAATATCAATAAAATATTTGCCTGTCTTGAAATATTACAACTCGTAATCTACTGTGTTATTGTATGTTTACAAACACTTAACTTATTTTTGCTGTATATAAGTATAAAACTTATCTTAATACATAAGTTGTAAGAACTTGTCTGCGAACAGTTCATAGTTTAAGTTGTATGTATCTAGAATACAATGTAAGATTGTGCCTGCGCGCCAATCATAAGTTTAATAATGTAATGCTCTTTTGATAAAAGCAGAACTTGCCTGCGAGCAATTCTTAGTATTAAGCTAACTGCTGAAGGCCAGAACATTCGAACAGAAGACCAAGAAGTCCGCCCTCCTTCAAAATGCTAAGTGTCAAAGTTTTGGCATCATCAAGGATGTTTGGATAACATCATAAGGTTTTAAAAAGGAAGACTTAGAAGGACTTGGCAAATTATCAAAAATAGGGAAATTGTTGGGATAACAATCCCTGTATCGAGATTGTCAGGACAAACAATCCCTGTATCGAAAAGATCATGACAGAATGTTTTGACAATATGCCAATACAGCATACAGCAAACAACTGTATCGAAAAGCTGATAAAAAAGATATCAACCTGTATCGAAGACTTCTTGTAGCCCCAGCATACAGAATCAATCATACAGCAAAGGAGTCTCATAAAGACTAAGTATAGAAGCTGTCTCGAATCTACAATACAGTTATCATTCGATACAGCATCCAAACAGGACAAGAAGGAATCTGTGTTATTCACTAAAGTCAAAGTCCCGTTTGAGAAGATATATTTAAATACTAAAGGATAAAGTATTTAAATATGAATTCGTCAGATATCTTCAATCTAGCGCAAAATCTGGATCGTGTTTTATTCAAACACATCATCCCGTTGGAACGGAATCTTGCTCAACGGATTTATATCAACTGATATATTCAAGAAAGCTATATATATCCTCCAGCCTTTGAAAATCTGGTCATGAACGAATAACTGATATACACTTGAAACAACGAAGTTATCATCATATACATCTGAGCAAACATATCTCCCAAGGCATTCTGCTATTCTGAAAGAAGAGATATACAATGCTCAAAGCGTGAACAACACATCATCAGCTAAAAGCTCAGAAAGTCAAAGTTGTTGTTCAAATATTGTTCTAACCCTTGAATAAACCCATCAGCCCTGTGTGGACTGAGAAACCTTGCTATTCCCGAACTGTGTGTGACGGACTTGTATTGAAGAAACGAAGCTTTGGAACTGTGTGTGAAGAAGCCAGTCAAGTGAAAGCTCAAACCAATCTGTGTGAACGGTTGAAGGCTAAGATCATTATATCAATCTGTGTGAACGATATACTGATTAGGTTTGATTATAAATACGTAGTTGTGTACGTAATATTTATAATAAACATTTTCACTCCTGTGTGGAGGACCAGTGGACATAGAGGGTTTTACCTCGAACCACTTTAATTACCGTGTCTTTTACCTTCTGCATTTATTGTTTTAATATTTGTGATTATCTTTAAGTATACACTTCATATCTAGTTGCTGTATTCACAGCAACTTATCTTTGACAAGACTTCCACTATGCACTCAGATTTGAATATCGTACAGTTTGTTGTTTAAGACATTCTCCAAACTATATTTTGTATACTTAGTGGCCAAAATTAATCTAGTATAAACATGATAAGTTATTATAATCATGCTCAAACTAAGTGAAGAACAATATAAGGAATGTTAGTATCACTTATTGATGTATGATAACTTCATAGCATAGTTGTGTTGATTATGTTGGATAAAACCTGATTAATAACATGACAATAGGAAGTTGATGTTGATCTTGACACTTAGAACTTGTAAGTAAGGAATCCTTGATGACTAGAAGTGTTAGATTCTAATCTTGTCTTGAATGTTTAGTTAATCCTTGAGAGATAACATGGAACTATGTTTCGGCCTTACGAAACTGATACATTCGTGATGAATTTGATAAGTCGATGAAATGGATTGTCTAAATGTTATGTTAACCCCCTGAAAATGATTATTACAAGATTGGATGATGTTATGTTTAGAGTTTCAAACATCCTAAATGATATAACTAGGTTTTGAACAACTTTTTCAAAGGAAAGCAATGGATTTTGGTAGAATACAATCATAACCTTCATATGTTCAAGTTAATCGAATGTGTTGATAACTTAAGAAGGTGTTAACCACTACATTAATATGTTGATAGTGTTCTTGGGATGATTATAACGATTATGGGGTGATAATGATGCGGTAGAATTAACGGCCGAATTCAATTACATTGATCCTCGTGTATTAGGAGACGTATATTAAGATGATGTTCTTATTATGCTTAAAACTTAAAGTTATGATTTCATTTCTGGATTGGCTTAACGTAATCATAGGAAAGGTGATGAAGAATGTAACTAAACACAAACTGTTGACATGTCCAACGTTAATCAGAAGTGTTGATAGATTGAGAGTATGTTTAATCATCATAGTATTACAATGATAATGTTCTTAACTTCAAATGCTTGGCCTTAATGTTAGAATATGTGGGTGAATCTAATAAATTTGATATATGATAATTTGTAATTGGTAGAATGTTCGATAAGATAGTCGAACTATTCTAGAAAAGTTACAAATATTGTTTCTATGAATTAATACCATTATCGTATGAATGTGTTGTTGAATGATTACATTTCATTCAAGGTTTGCTTGTTCAAGTGAGTATTGTTAGATGAAGATACCATTTGTTTGTTCGTTCAAAGAAGGATTATTCATCTATAGAATTGAGGCAAGTTATCTTGCTTGGTTATAATGATGGTTGAATTCTTGTGATTATTATGCATTTCATGTATATGAAATGTTCTGTGAACCTATGATTCATGATGTGGTGATGTCTTTGATCGTGTTACCGTTTGTGGCGGGATTATATTCCCAAGCTTATCACCCTTGTTACCGTTGGTCTCGTTGAGTTGTGTTGTCACTTCGGTGAGTTGTTCGATTCTTTGATAAAAGTGTAATTCATTGAGTTTCGTTGTCATGTTGCATCGTGATATCTCTGGAGTCATATCTGCGTGCCGATTGGTTATGTGTAAGATTTTTATCCGGTCACTTGATGGTCATGCGTGGATGTTTCCGTATTAGATCGTGCACACGAGATGTAGTTCGTGAGGCTAATTAGGTACATCGTCCCATGTATATTCTAGATTCCGTATACGGGGTGGACATGTGCACGGGCACATTTCCGGATCGGGCATACTGTGACATCCATCTTGAGCCATATTATTTGGTCGTTCGTATGTTTGGATATGTTCGATAGTCGGGAGTGACTGTTTATATGCCCACGAGGTATATTTAGTAGTCGGTTGTCTCTTTGAGATCCGCATGTATATGAATTGTATAATGCCATGAGAATTATTATTATGTATAGATGACCCTGTGGTTTGGGTGAAATACTTGTATTTCAGGGCGAGGAAAGGGCAAGACACAGGAAGAGCACGATGCCGGCAGAGGGTTTTGAAGGATGCTAATTCGGGGGGGGGGGGGGGCAAGTCTTTTGGTGTTCGGTTATGTCTTACTGTGAATTTTCATTTTATTTTATTTCGGATGAATATATTAAAATCTGTAAGGTATTTTCCATCTCTATATGGTCTATACCAGATTTGGATCCTGTGTACGGTTGTGTGAGTTGATATGTATGAACTATACTCCATACCGGGGTTTTGATTAATAAAAGTGGTTCGGTACCACGTCTATGGATGTTAAAGTTTATGTTGTGGTCTCGCCTGGTGGGTCCCAGTGGGGGTCCACGGCACTGTAATAGCCTTCGTTTTCAGGGTGTTACAGAAGATGGTATCAGAGCGTCTTTTTCTTTTGAGTCATTATAGATCGAACTGGCATCAAGAAACCTTTGTGCCACGTGTGACCTATGCAAGCGCCTGACCCGTCGAATACGGTATGTTTCTCATGAGCCATGATTTGATTACTGACATTATATTGATGGCGAATTGATCTCTTTGTCAATCTTGGCATTCGAGAATGTGTGGCAAGATTCACCTGTTTGATTTTCTGAGGAAATCCTAAATTGAGTATGTAATCGAAACTGTTTAGATTTGATATCGATATGATATTTTGTGTGATACTCGCAATTGTTTATGTAGTCCTATTTTTTTTGCAATTAACTTAGCATAGATTCCTAATCTGGCCATAAGAATGTAAATTGAACTGTGCTTACGATCATCGTTTGACCCTTTCAGTATGGAACATAATTTGAGAGGCCATGGCAGGGGGGGTCAAGGCCGCGGTAGGGGCCGAATCCCGAGGCCACGTGCTAACACGCGTACGAATGGGGGATAAAGCTCGGCGGGGAGTGATTCACCTAATAGGAGCCAGTCCCACCACACCGAACGGCATGAGGGTGCCCACGTCGACCCTTATGTGATTATGCAGGGTATGATGACCCAGATGACCCAAATGGGTCAGATGATGGAAGCTACGCAGAGGAATGCTATAAATGGACAACAGCAGGGACAGCAGCCTCCGCCTACGGTGCACGGCAGAATTGTGAGTCGGGTCATTAATGACATATCGCGACAACGACCTACGACCTTTGAAGGCTCTTCTGAGCCTGCCGACATAGTACACTGGATAGAGCATTTTGATAAGCTATTCGAAATGGTGGAATGCCCAGAAGAGAACCGAGTTGCTGTGGCAGCTTACTACCTTAGCAAGGGTGCCCATACTTGGTGGCTTTTTTGGGAGGAATTCAAGAATCTTATGCTAGACCGTTACTATCCCGCACCTCTCTGTGAGGCCAAATTATCAGAGTTGTTGAACCCTGATCCATCTGAGGAAGAGGATGTGGTAACTATTGCTGAGAAATTCCAGGCACTTATTCCTTTTGCTACATCAGTTGTCCGTTCGGAAGCTGATAAGATCAAATATTTCCTCAAGAGGCTTAAACCCCGAATGAGGATGAAGTTGCTCAATCACCACAGTATGACCCTACCAGAATTCATCAAGAAAGCCCTGGAATACGAACTCACTGCGAAGGAGATTTCCAAAAAGCAGCCCCAGTCCTGCAACAAGAGATCCAGGAACCAGACCCAGGAAGACAATAACCAAGGGACGTTACGGAAGCCCCAGTCAGTGTCGAACCCTTATGAATGTCCACCTGCGGCGTCGCAGCCGACCGTGTCGCACACTCAAGCGATCAGCTGACCTATCATATGCTATAACTGTGGGGACCAGGGACACATCAGCTCCAAATGCCCGAAGCCGGCCGTCGCCTGCCACACTTGTGGGAAGAATGGACATCATGCTCGCTATTGCAGGGGTAGACCCTGGCGTGCTCCAGTAGCATCTCTTGCTCCAGTACAGTCTTCTGTCCAGGACCGTGTACCTCCGTCCGCTTCTTATCAGACTACCGGAGCAAACAAAGGGATGGGCAGAGGAAATCAAGATGGTACACCTAGTACCGGAGTTGCAAAACCCAGAGTCTCTGAGATGAAGAAGGTCGACGATCCCGAAGCCAGCATGATTGCAGGTACCCTCGAGATTCACTCTCAACCCGTTTATGTCCTTTTTGATACTGGTACTTCACACTCCTTTTTGTCTACTTCTTGTTTGAGTCATTTGCAAATAGATCATGTTACCGATTGTGAACCTTAAGTCATTGGTCTACCCGATGGTAGAAGAATTGTTGGGAATCGTGAAGTACAGAATTGTCTGATTCGCATGAACGACCGTGAGTGGTTGTCAGGCTTGATTGTGGTCGATTTACCTAAAGATGATGTGATCTTGGATATTAATTGGACGGATCGTCATGATGCCGTACTTAGCATCCGTAAGCGAATAGTGACCGTCACATCTGATGATGGTGTTGAGTGTATTTTTCAGGGTGATAATCCCAGTCATTCAGGGAGAGTCATTATCGCAATGAAGGCAGTAAAACTGCTGAATCAGGGGTGTGCTGGTTATTGGTGCTACATGACCAAGGCAACCGATCGACCAGTTGAGTTAACCGATATTCCGGTAGTCCGAGACTACCCAGATGTATTTCCAGATGAGTTGCCAGGATTACCCCAACATCAGGAGGTAGAACTCATCATTGAGTTGGAGCCAGGAACATCCCCACTTTCAAAAGCACCATATCGTATGGCACCGACCGAGATGCAGGATTTGAAGAGCCAGCTTGAGGAGTTGACTGAGAAAGGCTATATTCGACCTAGTGCGTCCCCTTGGGGAGCACCAGTGTTGTTTGTACGGAAGAAAGACGGATCTCTGCGTTTGTGTAATGATTACCGTGAGCTGAACAAGGTAACAATCAAGAACAAGTATCCATTACCTCGTATTGATGATTTGCTGGATCAGCTCCAAGACGCCGTTGTGTTTTACAAGATCGACTTAAGATCCGGATATCATCAGTTGAGGATTAAAGAGTCTGACATTCCGAAGACAGCTTTTCGTACTCGTTTTGGGCATTATGAGTGTGTTGTCATGCCATTCGGACTGACTAATACACCGGCAGTGTTCATGGAATTGATGAATCGAGTTTTTATTAATTATTTGGATCGTTTTGTAGTCTTTTTATTGACGACATTCTAATTTACTCTCGTGACCATGAAGAGCATGAGTATCACCTCCGTCAGGTTCTCGATGTGTTAAGGCGGGAACAACTCTATGGAAAATTTTCTAAATGTGAATTCTAGATGTGTGAAGTTATTTTCCTTGGACATGTAATATCAGCAGATGGAGTGAGAGTAGACCCACAGAAGACAGAAGCCATCCGAGACTGGCTACCTCCAAAGAACGTGAAGGAAGTTCGTAGTTTCCTGGGTATAGCAGGCTATTACCGACGGTTCGTGGAAGGTTTTTCCAAAATTTCTCAACCGATGACTAATCTATTGAGGAAAGATAAGAAATATTTGTGGTCGGAAGCTTGTCAGCAAAGTTTTGATGAACTCAAGAGTCGATTGATTTCAGCACCTGTTTTGGTTCTACCAAAAGGAACGGAAGGATTTGTAGTATATAGTGATGCGTCGAGACAGGGCCTTGGCTGCGTATTAATGCAGAATGGGAAAGTGATTGCCTATGCATCCAGACAGTTGCGACCTTACGAGGTCAACTACCCGACCAATGATTTGGAGTTAGCAGCCATGGTGTTTGCTTTAAAAATCTGGCGCCACTATCTGTATGGTGTTACCTGTCAGATTTTTACGGACCACAAGAGCCTGAAGTACATTTTTACTCATAAGGAGTTGAATATCAGGCAGAGGAGGTGGCTAGAGCTAATTAAAGACTATGATATCAAGATCCTTTATCATCTGGGCAAGGCAAATGTGGTTGCCGACGCCTTGAGTCGTAAAACAGTATAGGAGCAGATACTTGCCCGCTTGACCGCCCAGAGAGAATTGCAGTTAGAGTTCATGAGGCTAGAGATTGAGGTCTGGTTACAGCGCATTCAGGGCCAACTTTGCACGCTTGAGATTTCATCATCCCTTGATGAGATAGTCAGGACGAAACAGATGACAGACCCATTCTTATCTAGAATTCAGGGAGAAGCTGATCAGGGGAAAGCCCTAGATTTGTGGTTCATGAGGATGGACTGATACGCTTCAAAAATCGTGTTTGTGTACCGGTAGATGAGGAATTGAGGAACACTATGTATAAGGGTCCCAACAAAATGTATGAGGAATTGAGGAACACTATGTATATGAGGTTCAATCCCATGCTACCCCATATTCTATTCACCCGGGATTGAACAAAATGTATAAGGATTTGAAGCCGTATTATTGGTGGGGTAACATGAAACGGGAAGTTGCAGAATTCGTTTCGAGGTATTTGACCTGTCAGCAGGTCAAGATTGAGAATCAGCGACCAGCGGGCGTGTTGAAGCCACTCCCGATTCCCGAGTGGAAGTGGGAAGACATATCGATGGATTTTATTACTAGCTTGCCGACGAGCCGTCGAGGTATGAATACGATTTGGGTGATTGTGGATCGACTGACCAAATCAGCCCACTTCTTGGAAATTAAGGATGTGTGGGTTCCTGAGAGGTTGGCCCAGTTATTCATTAAAGAGATTGTGGGGCTGCATGGTACCCCCAAGCGTATTGTATCAGATCGTGACGGATGGTTCGTGTCACATTTCT
This sequence comes from Orobanche coerulescens, assembly GCA_033398695.1. NCBI lineage: Eukaryota > Viridiplantae > Streptophyta > Magnoliopsida > Lamiales > Orobanchaceae > Orobanche > Orobanche coerulescens. The sequence continues at coordinate 205,249,663 of CM065802.1, forward strand.
GGAAGGCGGTTCATCGTGCGATGGGTACATAGTTGAATTTCAGTACGACATTTCATCCTCAGACCGATGGTCCGTCTGAGAGGACTATTCAAACTCTGGAGGATATGTTGAGGGCGTGTGCTCTCGATTGGAAGTACGATTGGGAAGCCCAACTACAGTTGGTGGAATTCACATATAATAACAGTTAGCATGCCTCGATCAAGATGGCACCTTATGAGGCATTGTATGTCCATCGTTGTAGATCCCCTCTGTGTTGAGACGACTTGTTTGAATCCATTGGTACGGAGCCTGATATGTTGTTAGCAGCCCGCGATAAGATTGCTCTGATTAAGAGTCGTCTATTAATTGCTCAGAGCCGCCAGAAATCGTATGCAGATAATTGTTGTCGACCACATGAGTTTGATGTTGGTGATCATGTACTGGTAAAAGTGTCCTCGACTCAAGGCATTTTCCAATCCGGGAAGAGAGGCAAGCTGAGCCCAAGGTATATTGGTCTGCTTGAGATTTTGGAATGTGTGGGCGACCTAGCCTATTGTTTGGCGTTACCACCAGCCTTGAGTCGGATTCACAACGTATTTCATGTATCTCAGTTGAGGAAGTATGTTGCTAACCTGAGCCACATTATTCGATTCGATGAGGTCGAGATAGACGATGACCATTCGGATGAAGAACGGCCCGTGCGGATACTTGAGAGAAGAGTCAAACTGTTTAGGAACAAGGCGATCCCCTTATTGAAGATTCAATGGTCAAGACAGGGAATCGAGGAGGCTACATGGGAAACTGAGGATTGTATGCGAGAGAGATACCCCGATTTGTTTACCCCTTAGTTTCGGGGACGAAACTCCTTTTAAGGGGGGAGTATGTAATACCCACCTAAACTCTCGTCTTTAATATTGTATTCTTCGATTAAATCGAGCATTGTCATACCATATCCGTGTTTATTGTAATGAGTATATTGATGAGTTATGTTAAATTGAATTGTTGATCTTATTCGTTCACACTATAGTTGATTGTTAGATGATAAGTGGAGAATTTCATTTTTTTACTTGTTGTTGTTGCCCTTAGCGTGCGCTAGCACATTAACCTTATGTATCTATGTACGTAGCATTACGTACGTAACACTTCTATGATAACGTACGTAATGCGGTGGAATCAATCAGCAGATCACCTTTCGGCGGTGGGGCCGAGCGTGTAGGTAGTGGTCGGGAGTCGATCGTGACAACCTAGTCAACGACCATTACGTACGTAATGGCTATGCCTTAGCGTACGTAATGTACAAGAGATTTATGTGCATTCATGTAGGCAACGTACGTAAGAACATGTGTATTTTGAGTCAGTAACATCTGGAAACCTATTACGTACGTAATACTCATAACGGTTACGTATGTAATGTTTATAACATACGTTAATCTCTAGCTATAGCGTACGTAATACTGAATTCGAATTATAAAAGTATGGCTTGCCTTTCATTTTTCTGCTCAACCAACTCAACCATACCTCTGAGAAAACGATTCCCCACCTTGCCAAATCGATTTCTACCCACTCCATCTTGTGTTGGAGCTTCGTCACTTGGATTGTGACTTGGAGATTGAAGTGTGTTCTTGGAAGTGTTGGTGTTGTTCTTCATTTTGAGGTTGGTTTTTATTTAGCTCGTATTAAATCCATGCTTGTGATAAGACTGGTATTAAAACACTTCATATAATGTTAGATTAATCTAGTATAAACGTGATAAGTTATTAGAATCATGCTCAAACTAAGTGAAGAACGATACAAGGAATGTTAGTATCACTTCTTGATGTATGATAACTTCATAGCATAGTTGTGTTGATTATGTTGGATAAAACCTGATTAATAACATGAAAATAGGAAGTTGATTTTGATCTTGACACTTAGAACTTGTATGTAAGGAATCCTTGATGACTAGAAGTGTTAGATTCTAATCTTGTCTTGAATGTTTAGTTAATCCTTGAGAGATAACATGGAACTATGTTTTGGCCTTACGAAACTGATACATTCGTGATGAATTTGATAAGGCGATGAAATAGATTGTCTAAATGTTATGTTAACCCCCCTGAAAATGATTATTACAAGATTGGATGATGTTATGTTTAGAGTTTCAAACATCCTAAATGATATAACTAATTTTTGAACAATTTCTTCAAAGGAAAGCAATGGATTTTGGTAGAATACAATCATAACCTTCATATATTCAAGTTAATCGAATGTGTAGATAAATTAAGAAGGTGTTAACCACTACATTAATATGTTGATGGTGTTCTTGGGACGATTATAACGATTATAGGTGATAATGATGCGGTAGAATTAACGGCTGAATTCAATTACGTTGATCCTCGTGTATTAGGAGACGTAAATTAAGATGGTGTTCTTATTATGCTTAAAACTTAAAGTTATGATTTCATTTCTGGATTGGCTTAACGTAATCATAGGAAAGGCGATGAAGAATGTAACTAAACACAAACTTTTGACATGTCCAACGTTAATCGGAAGTGTTGATAGATTGAGAGTATGTTTAATCATCATAGTATTACATTGATAATGTTCTTAACTTCAAATGCTTGGCCTTAATGGTAGAATATGTGGGCGAATCTAATAAACTTGAAATGTGATAATTTGTAATCGGAGCGTTAGAATGTTCGATAAGATAGTTGAACTATTCGAGTAAAGTTACGAATATTGTTTCTATAAATTAATACTATTATCGTACGAATGTGTTGTTGAATGAATTACGTTTCGTTCAAGGTTTGCTTGTTCAAGTGAGTATTGTTAGACGAAGATATCGTTCGTTTGTTCGTTCAAAGAAGGATTATTCATCTACAGAATTGAGGCAAGTTATCTTGCTTGGTTATAATGATGGTTGAATTCTTGTGATTATTATGCATTTCGTGTATATAAAATGTTCTGTGAATCTATGATTCATGATGTGGTGATGTCTTTGATCATGTTACTCTTTGTGGCAGGATTATATTCCCAAGCTTATCTCCCTTGTTACCGTTGGTCTCGTTGAGCTGTGTTGTCACTTCGGTGAGTTGTTCGATTCTTTGGTAAAAGTGAAATTCATTGATTTTCGTTGTCATGTTGAATTGTGACATCTCTGAAGTCATATCTGCGTGCCGATTGGTTATGTGTGGGATTTTTATCCGGGCACTTGATGGTCGTGCGTGGATGTTTCCGCATTAGATCGCGCACACGAGACGTAGTTCGTGAGGCTAATTAGGTACATCGTCCCACGTATATTCTGGATTCTGTATACGGGGTGGACATGTGCACGGACACATTTCCGGATCGGGTGTACTGTGACATCCATCTTGAGCCAAATTATTTGGTCATTCGTATGTTTAGATATGTTCGACAGTTGGGACTGATTGTTTATACGCCTGCGGGGTATATTCAGTAGTCGGTTGTTTCTTTGAGATCCGTATGTATATGAATTGTATAATGCCATGAGAATTATTATCATGTATAGCTGACCCTGTGGTTTGGGCGAAATACGTGTATTTCAGGGCGAGGAAAGGGCAAGGCACAGGAAGAGCAAGATGGCGGCAGAGGGTTTTGAAGGATGCTAATTCGGGGGGGGGGGGGGGGGAGTCTTTTGGTGTTCGGTTATGTCTTACTGTGATCTTTCATTTTATTTTATTTCCGATGAATGTATTAAAATTTGTAAGGTATTTTCCATCTCCATATGGTCTATACCAGATTTGGATCCTGTGTACAGTTGTGTGAGTTGATATGTATGAACTATACTCCATATCGGGGTTTTGATTAGTAAACGTGGTTCGGTACCGCGTCTATGGATGTTAAAGTTTATGTTGTGGTCTCGCCTGGTGGGTCCCAGTGGGGATCCACGGCACTATAATAGCCGCCGTTTTCGGGGTGTTACAGACAAACACTCAATATTCAATCGACGCACACAATCCAAAGAGATGAACGAATGAGAAGCACCGGAATCAAAAAGCACTCTAACTGGATGAGACAAAAGATAAGCGATACCTATCGCCACGGTAGCCTCTGGATCTCCATCTCTCCTCATCTCATAGACACGAGGTTGCACTGAACCCGCACTGGGGTCTCCCCTTCTAACGGACTGGCCCCAGCCTCTGCACCGACCGTAACTCTGAGATGGCTGACCTACGGATGATTTCTGATTAACACTCGGTTCTCCAGGCGCAGGAACTGACGCTTGAGCCATAAGTGTATTTTCCTCTTCTATACAATACATAACTCTGTGGCCTTCATAGCCGCAATTAAAACACTTCAAAGGAGGTAGACTGCAATCACGATTAAGATGACCTTGTTGGCCACAATTAAAACATGTCACAACCCGGTTAGACACACTAGTACCAGCTCTGAAATTTCATTTTCCTCCCGATGCACGGGAAGACCTTTTGACTGGATAATTTGCCGACTGAGACCCCCGTTGATTGCCACCTCTACTGCTAGAAAACTTTCTGGAGGTCTTCTGCTTCTTACTGTCACTTGCCGCTTCGGTAGTAGTGAAGGACATATCATAGGCTAATGCTTTGTCTTGATACTCCTTGAGTGTGGTGCAAGAAAATCCCGACATATAGTGTCGAACTTTCGGCTTCATCCGCATGTCAAAGTGACGGATTTTATCTCTCTCTTCCTTCACTTGACTCTTCACATGGTTGAGTTGACGGTTGTATTCGACGATTATCTGAGATACAGGGACATCCTGGGGTTTATCCTCGTAAAAGGCTCGAATCCTGGCCTCCTGAACAGACCACGGGCAAAACTCGGCCTCCATCAATTCCTTAAGCTCGTCCCATGAAACCATACGATCCGGAGGTGCGACCACTTGCCACCAACTAGCCGCATCCCTTGTTAGAAAGTACTGAGCAACTGGCACCTTACGTGCCTCTAGACAATTTACGGCCATGAAAACTTTGTTCATCTCATTAATCCAATCTTCCTAGCCGATCGGATCATTTGCGCCAATAAACTGGGGAGGGCGCATACGGATCACATCTTTGAACCATTTCTTTGCCCCAGTATCGGTTGCAGGAGGTGATTGGTTGTGTTGAACCGCTTGGGTTAAAAGAGCCATTTGGTTTGCCAATTGCTGCAGTATGGTGGCAACACCCACATCCGGGTGACTCCCTGCGGAAGTTCCCAGACTGGCCGACGGTTCTTGATGGCTACCAGTACTAGGCTGAACCGAATCTGATAAGTTAGGTGTAGACGAGCCTTCTACAGAGCTGAGGGATATGGATGCCCCACTGGCTACGTCACGCTCTCGGCCGCGTCCACGTCCTCTACCAGTTGACATTCTAAAGAGAAAAAGGGGAAGTAAACTCATAAGTATAACTCGTAACATTCCCATCATGGATTTGAATTTCCCATGTCCCGAAATCGAATTACAATGAGGAAATAAAGAAAATAAAGGAGATAAGGAACTTACGAGTACACCTAGGTATCCATAAACCTAAGCTCTGATACCAAATTCTGTAACACCCCCGAGATATTCGGAGAATATCACTGCGCCGTGGATCCCTGCCTGGGACCCACTAGGATAATTTTTACACATAACGCGTCAAATATCACAAGGTCCACTCGGGAATCAATAAATCCGATACAAATAAGGAGGTTCAAACTGATGACATCCAAGACCACGAAGAAATGCAAGAAAGTTATACATCAACAGGAAAAGGACTTTCCTAAAGTACTCGAGTACCATTTATTATTACAAGGATGAAATAGACAAAAGAGAATAATGCTCAAAATAAAGGGAACCCAACTAGCCACAGTATCACGCCTCGCTATCATCATCATACCATCCCGGTGCTCGCTCGTAAGGATCCTTAGAACCTGAAAAACACAAAAGGAGTTTTCCCCACACGAGAGGGGTTAGGGCAAGTATTACAAGTGAAACGTCACATCTTACACATAAAAGCATATGCACCAATTCAAAGTCATGAAAATGATTTTCCGAAAAATGCAATTATCCAAATATATCTCAATAATGACAATATCTCTTGATTAACAGTGGAGTCGACAATGCGCGAATCCCTCCTCGACCCCGTCGGGTCATCTCGGAGTGGCTAACCCAAATGTTCACGGAACCGTCATAAGCGGAACCCTCCTCGGCCCCGTCAGGCCCTCGCGGAGTGAACGAATATAACTCTCACACTCATATGCATTACTTTCCACATTTAAGAATATAACTTTCACAACAATCACTTGCCTGGAATGGGAGAAAAGGGTACGAACGACAAAGTACCAAGATTGAAGGGATCGACAACTCCGAACCTAGACAAATTCGTAATCAACCATCAATAATCTATCGATAGGAAAATAAGTCGGAATCCTCCCAAAAATACTACCCACGATACATGTATTCCGATAATAAAACTCCTAGATGGCGAAACTCACTCAACCATCCCAATACTCAACAATCTCCGGAAATATACCAATAAGTCCATAGCAAAACATGTATCCAAGGTAGATAATACATACTCCACATATTCCAATACAATAGCAAGCTAACTCGAAGAGATCGGAAGGAAAACCCCCAAATCCCGATGTTGGGCTTCGGTCAGCATCCTGCCTGCATTAGCTTAAAAATGCGCGAGGCGCGGCTTGCGATTCGACCTGTGAGATCTGCACTAGAAAGTGGTTAAATGAATTGATTTGGACTACTCATACCAACAAGATGCATCTTCTTTTCTGGTATCCATCTCATAGAAACTCCAAAGTTAAGCGTGCTTGGCCTGGAGTAGTTATGGGATGGGTGACCCCCTGGGAAGTTTCTCAGGTGCGCGTGAGTGAGGACAAAGCGCGCTAGAAAAGACTCGTGTTGGTACAGTGGGGACAGTCTTCATCATTTTGGGGACCAACAATTGGTATCGGAGCAAGTCACGGGTGCGGATTCCCTCGGAGTATCCTAAAATAGAGGCTGCCAGAATGTTGGAACTGAGAGACGGGCATGCAGCAGATATTGCCACTTGGCCGGAACTGAGATGCTGGTGCAGTGGAGGTTGTCAGGTGCTGGAGGGCTATGTGATCAAATCTAGTATGCTTGAAATGAGATACTGCACCAAGTGAGGATAAAGCGCGCTAGAAAAGACTTGTGTTTGTACAGTGGGGACAGTCTTCATCATTCTGGGGACCAACAATTGGTATCGGAGCAAGTCACAGGTGCGGATTCCCTCGGAGTATCCTAAAATAGAGGCTGCCAGAATGTTGGAACTGAGAGGCGGGCATGCGGTAGATATTGCCACTTGGCCGGAACTGAGATGCTGGTACAGTGGAGGTTGTCAGGTGTTGGAGGGCTTTGTGATCAAATCTAGTATGCTTGAACTGAGATACTGCGGCAGCGGAAGTAAACGGAGGTGGAACATATGCTGATGTCAAGTGTTGGAGGACTGTGTGAATGAATCTAGCCGCTAGAGGGCTGTGTGATCAAATCTAGTTCGCGGAGGTTTCCAGACTATGGGGCTGAAATGCTGGCAGATACTGGGAGGGGGATTGTTGGGCTTCGGTCAGCATCCTGCCTGCATTAGCTTAAAAATGCGCGAGGCGCGGCTTACGATTCTGTAATACCCGTAATTTCGATTTCCGGTAATTTCTTTTTTTTCAGAGGAAGTCCGTTTTGACGACTCGCTCATGACCCTTTCGTGATTCTGAGAATGATTAATTCTACACTTTTTGACATCCGAGTTCGTTTCGGTGTCGTTTTGTTGAGTTCCGTGCTTTTTAGCGACTTTTCCGCACTTGAGTTTGATTCTTGAGAATCTCGTTCGAAACTGCTGTTTCGAGTTTCCCGTAAGTCCGTTTAACTTTGTTAGACGTGTTTTGAACTTCGGTTTAGTTATTAGATCGCGTATCGTGATTTTCGGGCGTTTTGGGCCATTTTGTAATTTACCCAAAGTTATGGGTATCCGTATCTGTATTTGTTGTCTCGACCCATTTCTTGGTCGCGTATGATTAATTATTACATTATGTTTTCATTTCGGGTCGATGATGTTGTCCGCGAGCTTTTAAATCGTGTTCGTTAAAATGCGTTTTTGGAAATCGAGTCGTCGGATCATGGCGGTGGCGGTGGCCGGACAGTGCGGCCTTGTCGGAAGTCTTGAGCCGAGCAGACCGGCGAGAACCGGCATAGCGCCGCAATGCGGCCGGAAGGCTGCGCGCGCTAGATCGGCGAGTATAGCGCCTGTGTCGGCCGCCCGGCGTATCTTGCTCGGAGTGCAGGCGAGAGGGTCTGGGGTTACGGACTCGGGTAGGCTCGGCGAGTAGCGCACGCTGCTTGTCGAACCTTGCGCTTCTACGGCCGTGTAGCGTGCTCTACGGCCGGAAAGGCTGCGCGCCTTCTGGCAAGTCGGTAGAGGCGGTGAGGTTACGGATTGCGGCACGGGCGATAGCGCCGCTATTCCGGCAGCTTAGCGCGCGCGCTGCGATATAAATGTGACAGAGCAGCCTCATTTTCACTCGTTTTTCATTTCCTTTCTTTTCGATCCGTGGCTGGAGCTTCGGAGGAGGCGAAGCCATGTTGTTGAACAACAAATCCATGAAGTTCTTGAGTTCATATCATTGATTGATCATCCTATATCATCCTTTGATCCAGCGAATCAAGGTAATCTCTCCTTAGAACCCTAATTTCTTGTATTGTTGATTAATTCATGATGGGTATGATTAATCTTGGTAGTATTCTTGTGTTTAACATCATTTAATCCATTGTTCTTCGTCGAATCGAAGTATATTTCTTGATTTCCTTCGAATCGACTTTTTGGGGGATTTGTTCTCGATCTCGTTTTCCATCCATTTTTGATGGATCGATTGTGGTTAAATGATGTTGTTAAACATATTCTATGGATTGTATATCCATATTTAGACTTGGAATTCCATTTTCGTGTTTTGTCGGGACGAATCGTGTTCTTGGCCGTTTTGGGGGAAACACTTGAACTTTCGTCATTCGTTCTTTGAATTCAACGGCTTTAAGTTGTGCTATGGAATTCATTTCATTGTTGTTTTTGTCCTTCATAGTTTATTATCGCGAGTTGGCTTTCGGTGGAGTCGGCGGGTTCGTAGTCGGTTCGTGCCAACCTACTTCGGTCGACTCTCCGCGTTGTTCTTATTCTAGGCAAGTACCTTGTCTATACATTTCTTGTTTTGTGGATATGATGATTGGTGATCATCTTGGTATGTTTGTTTGTTTGTTTGAAATGAGTTTTCAAAAGATTCGACTAGCCCTGTTAAAGGCTCACTTTCAAACCGCGTGTGTTTTGTAAATTGTGTGTGTTGTAAGTGACTACGTGAATCCTTTGGATATGTTTGGTGTTGATGTTGCGCTTGATAATGCGTGTGTACATATATTATCTCTTTTCGGTGCGTTATGGTTTGACGTGGTGTTTTGCTAAGTGTTTGATGCCTCTGGGTGAATTTGTTGGATGTCTTTGGTGTGATATGTTATTTGCGCATGATTGCTTCGCTCACCTCGGGGGGTCCGATGGTATCACGGAGGGAATTCCAATGGGTTGAGCCCTGGATTCACGAGTGGTGAATGTATTTTACTCACCTTGGGTAGGTTCGACGGGGCCTCGAAGGGTAATCCAATGGGTTGAGCCCTGGATTCACGAGTAAAAACTTCACGAGTGGTGTGTATGTTTGGTGAATGTATTTTACTCACCTTGGTTAGGTTCGACGGGGCCTCGAAGGGTAATCCAATGGGTTGAGCCCTGGATTCACGAGTAAAAACTTCACGAGTGGTGTGTATGTTTGGTGAATGTATTTTACTCACCTTGGGTAGGTTCAACGGGGCCTCGAAGGGTAATCCAATGGGTTGAGCCCTGGATTCACGAGTAAACTTCACGAGTTGGTATTGATTTTATGTCTGTCGAGGACACGTAACGTGGGTTTTAACCCTGTGAATTGTTGTCGGTTTTCTATTTGCAAAAACAAAACCATTGGGCTGTGACCCCTGTTGATTTTGGAAAGACAAGGATTCGGTAATCCTAAATTGTTTTCTATTAAAACTCTCGATGGCATTTTAAACTGTTTTACAAATTGTTTCCCTTTATTTGTAATCTTTCGGTTTTGGAATGTTTTACCCAAACTCTTGCCTCGGGAAGTACTTTTCGTTACATTTGGATCTTTGAGGATTCCTGGTTATTGTTATTCGTGGAATATGAGTTGTATGGCTCGTAAATGCACTTTGTTCTTGCACTAGCAAAACAGTGGAGTTTTGCTAACCCACGAGTATTCGGGGGGTGGATGTCTGTTTTTGCATTCAGGTTTGGGAGCATAACACAGGGTCGGCACGAAGGATGATGAAAGATGAACGATACTAATCACACGAGGACCCATTTGATGTTATATTGGTTTAGTTGTATTTTATTTCTGCTGAAGTATTCTTTCCCCATTGTACGGGAGTGTGTGTATTCGACCCCTGCATGGGCAAGTATTGTAATCGAGTTGTATGTTTTTATTGAAAGGCCAAATAGGTCTACCGAGTCATTTTAGCCTTAGAGGCATAGTTGAGAAGTTCGATGTTGTTACCAGTCTGGTAGATCCTTGAGGAAAGGTTCTACGGCGTGTAATATCCCTGAGCGGATTGGGGGTGTTACATAAATGGTATCAGAGCTTTGGTTGTGGAAACCTAGGCTGTCGGGTTAAGTCGTGTTGTTTGAGTCTTGTTTCGTCGGATTTTATCTGACTGAGTCGTGTCGCGATGCGTCGTCTGAGTTGGTTTGTCGTGATTAGTATCATGGGGCGATCATCATCTTCGTGCGACCTGTGGATGTAAGTCTCCCTTCTTTGTGTTTGTGCCTCGTCTGATGCGAGTTACAGGTATTATAAGTTAATTGACGGAATCCTCTTGTGGATTTTGATTTCGTGATATGTGGTTATTTGACTCTCATATTTCGTTCATATGAGGAGTAGTGTTGCTGGATTATGCATGTTGGACTGTATTTCTTTTATCCGCTGCGTGAGTTCTTTTGTAATGACTTTCGGTATTTTATCGACTGAGTTTTATTTCGTAAATCGATTCCCTAAATCGAGTTTTTGGCATTATGGCCTTGATCATTTTGGCGAAATTCTTATGACGGTATTTAGTATTTTGTAAATGGCTTTTGTGAGTTTTTGAAATATTACCGTCATCGGCCTTTTTGGCGTTTTTGTAAATGGTTTTTATCCTAGTGGGTTCCGGCGCGGGACCCACAGTGCTATAAGGTTCCGTGTAACTACCTCAAATTTTTGGGCATTCTAGCCCATTGAATTATTTTTGAAAACCTTGAGTATCTTAGAAAATAAATTTCGAGACATACTTTTAAAATGAATTGTTTTCTCGTGGTACATCCAAGGTGCCACACTATGTTTCAAAATTCTTCTACCTCGAGGACCCAAAATGTTTTGAGATATTTTCAATGTTTTATAAACACTTTTACTTAGACCCGAGGGTCGAATATTTCTGAAAGTTTTTCACCAAAAGAAAAGTGTCCTCATTTTTGTTCAAACGCAAGATGGTTTTCAAAGTTTCGATAATGGTGTTTGTACTACTTTTTGAAATGTGATACTCAAGATCAACCGGTGTTTCCAAAATGTTTTCAAGAAGGTGGTTTTTGTTTTTAAAACCCATCCATTCCCGTTTGGGGGCTGGGTATGTATGTATGATGTTCGCGTTGTCGTTATGGTGTTTGCTCCCGAGTATGATCGAATTGATGGCATGAACGTCGAGGCATTGCCACGCATTTGTTGAACTAGCCCTCTGTGAGAGGTGTGAACTGGTGTTTACTGTTTATCGCCTCTTGGTGATTTGCGTGTTGTCACACGAGTGTGAGTTGTTAAAGCTTGGATTTTTATACATTTATGCATGTGGGTGATTGTTTCATGATGTTTGTGATTGTGTGCTGGCTATCGTTCAGGCCGTTGTAATCGTCGAACGATGCCGTTGTTGTGATTTTGTATGCGTTGATATGTTATGCTGAGTTGGCATCTCCGGTATGTTGTTTTGCGGTGTTATGTTCCATTGTACCTAGCAGTTGTATTTTCGGTATGCCGAGCCGAGGTGTTTCAGCCGTGGTGTGCCGGGGGAATGCGCGTACCAATTGTCCTTCTCGTCAGTAACGCATTTCAAGTGCGGACTTGAGGGACACATAATTCAGTTTTGCGAATTGGCTACCGAGACTTCCGGAGTTCGCGCTTAACACAGATATCAGGATCGGCTCTAAGAGGCCCATGGGAAATGTTTCCGTCAGCTGCTTTTGTGTTGTTGCCTTGTTTCCATTATTGTGAGTTGCGGGGATGACCTTCTTTTATAAGAGGTCGAATGTAATACCCGTATTGTTTTTGGAATTCTGCATTTCCTCTTTCTCAAGTCTATCGACTCGCTCGTGTTCGTTGATATTTTCTGAACATGTTCTGTATTTCGGTTTCATCGTTCGAACGAGCTGTGATCTTGTTTTGGGTCGATCTGGTTATCGCTGTGACTTTTCCGAGTTCGGTTCGATTCTTGTGAACCTTGTTCGGAAGTAACATCTTTTGGTTCTACTAGTTCTTTTATTCGAAGTGGATTGGATGTTAAACTTCTGTATTTTCGACTCTGTCAACTCGTTTATGTTCGTTGACATTTTCTGAGATTGTCATGCCCCTTGCTTTTGTTGATCGAACGAGTGTGGTATTGTTTCGGAATAACTCGTTTGTCGTTGTGACTTTTCAATTGCTATTCCCTTTCATGTGGATCTTATGTGAATGCACATCCTGTTGTTTTCACCGGATCATATATTGTCTCGATTCGAGATGTGAACCTTGGAGTTGTTGTTTGAATTTTATTGTTCTTCGTGATTCGAACATGATTGTTCGATTTTTGTTGTCTCGATCGTTGTGGTTCGATCGTTTGATTGTTCGGTTTTTGTTGATCTCGTCTCGTGATTATTGAACATCCAAACTCCTTCGTAATTCCCTTAAGTTCGGGAAATTAGTCTCTTTTTCGATCTTCCAACCCTTGGGCGGTGGAATTCCGCATTTGTTCAACGATTGGCTCGCGTTTTGACTGATGTACCGTTGGGTTGGTCAATCATATTGTTTTTTGTTCGTTGTGTTTTGTGATTGTTCGGATAATTGACTTGACTATATTATCCGTTTGATGACGCTTATCACTTGTTGGTTTTATTATGTTCTACCAGCGACGTTGTGTTGGTCGTCGTGGAGCGTGTTTTCACGCCGTATATCCCTTTGCGTTGCTTGTAACATTTCGCCGATGGACGTAAGTTACGCGCTTCTTGTGTATATCGTTGAGTTTTTCCTGGCGGGATATTGCTTCTCCCTACTTGTTTTAAGTTTCGGGACGAAACTTCTTTAAGGAGGGTAGAATGTAATACCCGTAATTTCGATTTCCGGTAATTTCTTTTTTTTCCGGCGGAAGTCCGTTTTGACGACTCGCTCATGACCGTTTCGTCATTCTGAGAATGATTAATTCTACACTTTTTGACATCCGAGTTCGTTTCGGTGTCGTTTTGTTGAGTTCTGTGCTTTTTAGCGACTTATCCGCACTTGAGTTCGATTCTTGAGAATCTCGTTCGAAACTGCTGTTTCGAGTTTCCCGTAAGTCCGTTTAACTTTGTTAGACGTGTTGTGAACTTCGGTTTGGTTATTCGATCGCGTATCATGATTTTCGGGCGCTTTGGGCCATTTTGTAATTTACCCAAATTTATGGGTATCCGTATCTGTATTTGTTGTCTCGACCCATTTCTTGGTCGCGTATGATTAATTATTGCATTAAGTTTTCATTTCGGGACGATGATGTTGTCCACGAGCTTTTCATCGTGTTCGTTCCGTACGTTTTCGGAAATCGAGTCGTCGGATCATGGCGGCTGAGCAGCTGGCCGGACAGGTGCGGCACTATTGGAAGTGCTGGGCACTGGCCGAGCAGGACCGGTAGGAACCGGCATAGTGCACGCAATGGCCGGAAGGCTGCGCGCACTAGATCGGCAGATAGCGCACGCTGTCGACCGGCCCAGCGTACGCTATCGGGTGTGGGCAGAGGGGTCCTGGGGTTCTAGACTCGGGTAGGCTCGGCAGGTAGCGCATGCTACTGTCGGGCACTGCGCACGCTACGACTGGAAGGTAGCACGCGCTACGGCCGGAAGGCTGCGCACGCTACCTGGCCAAGTCAGTAGGGCAGTGAGGTTCTGGATTGCGGCCTGGGCCGATAGTGCACGCTATTGGCGGACTTAGCGCGCTAGTCGCACACGATATAAATGTGACAGAGCAGCCTCATTTTCACTCGTTTTTCATTTCCTTTCTTTTCGATCCGTGGCTGGAGCTTTGGAGGAGGCGAAGCCATGTTGTTGAACAACAAATCCACGAAGTTCTTGAGTTTATATCATTGATTGATCATCCTATATCATCCTTTGATCCAACGAATCAAGGTAATCTCTCCTTAGAACCCTAATTTCTTGAATTTTGGGGTTTTTGCGTTTTTGTCCGATTCGTTCCGTATTGTTGATTAATTCATGATGGGTATGATTAATCTTGGTAGTATTCTTGTGTTTAACACCATTTAATCCATTGTTCTTCGTTGAATCGAAGTATATTTCTTGATTTCCTTCGAATCGACTTTTTGGGGGATTTGTTCTCGATCTCGTTTTCCATCCGTTTTTGATGGATCGATTGTGGTTAAATGATGTTGTTAAACATATTCTATGGATTGTATATCCATATTTTGACTTGGAAATCCGTTTTCGTGTTTTGTCGGGACGAATCGTGTTCTTGGCCGTTTTGGGGGAAACACTTGAACTTTCGTTATTCGTTCTTTGAATTCAACGGCTTTAAGTCGTGCTATGGAATTCATTTCATTGTTGTTTTTGTCCTTCTTAGTTTATTATCGCGAGTTGGCTTTCGGTGGAGTCGGCGGGTTCGTAGTCGGTTCGTGTCAACCTACTTCGGTCGACTCTCCGCGTTGTTCTTATTCGAGGCAAGTACCTTGTCCATACATTTCTTGTTTTGTGGATATGATGATTGATGATCGTCTTGGTATGTTTGTTTGTTTGTTTGAAATGAGTTTTCAAAAGATTCAACTAGCCTCGTTAAAGGCTCATTTTCAGACCGCGTGTGTTTTGTAAATTATGTGGGTTGTAAGTGACTACGTGAATCCTTTGGATATGTTTGGTGTTGATGTTGCGCTTGATAATGCGTGTGTACGTATATTATATCTTTTCGGTTCGTTATGGTTTGACGTGGTGTTTTTCTAAGTCTTTGATGCCTCTGGGTGAATTTGTTGGATGTCTTTGGTGTGATATGTTATTTGCGCATGATTGCTTCGCTCACCTCGGGGGGTCCGACGGGATCACGGAGGGAATTCCAATGGGTTGAGCCCTGGATTCACGAGTGGTGAATGTATTTTACTCACCTTGGGTAGGTTCGACGGGGCCTCGAAGGGTAATCCAATGGGTTGAGCCCTGGATTCACGAGTAAAAACTTCACGAGTGGTGTGTATGTTTGGTGAATGTATTTTACTCACCTTGGGTAGGTTCGACGGGGCCTCGAAGGGTAATACAATGGGTTGAGCCCTGGATTCATGAGTAAAACTTCACGAGTTGGTATTGATTTTATGTCTGTCGAGGACACGTAACGTGGGTTTTAACCCTGTGAATTGTTGTTGGTTTTCTATTTGCGAAAACAAAACCTTTGGGCTGTAACCCCTGTTGATTTTGGAAAGATATGGATTCAACAATCCTAAATTGTTTTCTATTAAAACTCTCGATGGCATTTTAAACTTTTTTACAAATTGTTTCCCTTTATTTGTAATCTTTCGGTTTTGGAATATTTTACCCAAACTCTTGCCTCGGGAAATACTTTTCGTTACGTTTGGATCTTTGAGGATTCCTGGTTATTGTTATTCGTGGAATATGAATTGTATGGCTCGTAAATGCACTTTGTTCTTGCACTAATAAAACAGTAGAGTTTTGCTAACCCCCGAGTATTCGGGGGTGGATGTCTGTTTTTGCATTCAGGTTTGGGAGCATAACACAAGGTTGGCACGAAGGATGATGAAAGATGAACGATACTAATCACGCGAGGACCCGTTTGATGTTATATTGGTTTAGTTGTATTTTATTTCCGCTGCAGTATTCTTTCCCCATTGTACGAGAGTGTGTGTATTCGACCCCTGCATGGGCAAGTATTGTAATCGAGTTGTATATTTTTATTGAAAGGCCAAATCGGTCTACTGAGTTATTTTAGCCTTAGAGGCATAGTTGAGAAGTTCGATGTTATTACTAGCCTGGTAGATCCTTGAGAAAAGGTTCTACGGCGTGTAATATCCCTGAGCGGATTGGGGGTGTTACAGATTCGACCTGTGAGATCTGCACTAGAAAGTGGTTAAATGAATTGATTTGGACTACTCATACCAACAAGATGCATCTTCTTTTCTGGTATCCATCTCATAGAAACTCCAAAGTTAAGCGTGCTTGGCCTGGAGTAGTTATGGGATGGGTGACCCCCTGGGAAGTTTCTCAGGTGCGCGTGAGTGAGGACAAAGTGCGCTAGAAAAGACTCGTGTTGGTACAGTGGGGACAGTCTTCATCATTCTGGGGACCAACACCCGAAATTTTAGGGTTATGAAAAGTTTACCTTGATTTGGAGCGGTAGAGAGGATTAAATGTTGAATAAACCGAACTAGAAGCTTAGAGGTGTTGCTAGATGATTGCAGCTCAAAGAAATCTTCACAAATCGCCCGGAATCACCCGAAATCACCCAAGGAAGGAGGAGAATGGAGAAAGGGGATGAAATGAACTTTTCTCCCAAAAATCCGCTGAAAAAGGGGTGATCTGACTCGCGTGCCGTGGCGCGGACTGAGTGTGGCGCAGCTGAAATTCGCGAGCAGCTCCCAGCTTAGTGCCGCGGCACGGCCAGCAGAGGGCCACGGCGCACGGTACAGCCGCTGCCAGGTTGAGTCTGCAAGGTGCGTGCCGCGGCGCGCAACCCCTTGTGCCACGGCGCACACTGTTCGGGACCAAAAAGTGACAAAAAATCACCCGGGAATAAAATAAACGTAATAGAACTCCAAACTTGGGAATAATAACACGAAATGGAATTGCGGGAACCCCAAAACGGCGGTTCCGAGTGATGATCACGAAAATTGGTTCAAAGTCGCACGATCCGAACAAGAAAGAGTAAATTCGAAATGATATGAACTCCAAGATCTACATCAACTCACTAAATGCTTACAACGAGTGTTAAAATACAGGAGCACCAAAACAGAAAAATTTACAAAAAGTACGGGTATTACACTTGCACCCAAATCAGCAGTTCCAACAGTAGTACCAACAATTATAGGCGACGCCTATGAAAATAGAAAACAAAGAAAATGTCATATTTAATGAATCAAGGCATCTGTTATGTATTTTTGTGAACGCAAGTGCACGTTGTCGTAAGCAAGTAATAAAGTGATGAGAAAAATATCGTTCTCTCGAGGACTGATGTACTAATTACCAATTTATTCGTATTCCTAATTTTATTTGAACGACTGAATTTTATGGTTTAAGAATTATTAAAAACTAAATAGTGCGGTAAACTAAAAACAAAGAATAGAATCAATAATCCGATGAAAGGAGATCAAATAAGAGAAGAATCTAGGATTGAGAATTCGCCTCGATTAATCCGAATTAATCTTGATTGATATAATTTATGTAATTCCCCAATTTATTGAAAGCAAAGATTCTAAGATAATCCAATGCCTCTCCCGAGGACAGAAGAATTTTCCAAAGTGAATAATTCACTCTATTCCTAGGTGAGTTAATTAAACAATAGCCAAAAAATTCTAAAATGTTCAAACGAGCTTCGCAATTCTTATTAGTATATTCCTATCTCACAAGACAAAATGGTTTTCTCCCAATTTTCATGACTAACTCTCCTCTCCCGATTCAAGTTACGTAATTATAACAATTCAATCATATGCCACACAATTGAAAGCATTAAGAACAATTGGGGAAAACTCAATAGAAAAGAAAAATATATTAATAAGTAAAATCAAGAATTAATTCATCAAAATCTCGGTTTCATCACAATCCTAGAATAAAAGGGTCTAGCCCGACATACTAGAAAACAATACACAAAGATTTGAATAAAACATAGGAAAGAGATTCAAGCACAATTGAAGAACTAAATCTCTGTTCTTTGGCCTTCACTTTCTGCTGCTAGGTATTTCTCTCCTCCTCTTCGATGCCTTCTTTTCTGACCTTCATCGTCTTTTTATAACCTTCTTTCTGCCTCCAAAATGCGTCCAAGAATTAGGTCGAAACGGCCTTCAGAACCGCCAAAATCGCGGGCTGACATCATGGATCCCGCGCCGCGGGCCGCGGCCCGGCTTAAGTGTGTTGCGACCCTGGTCCTTGCGCTGCCCAGGCCTGGGCAGCTTTTCCTTACGGGCCGCGGCTCAGAATGAGTGTGTCGCGCAACCCGGTAGAGTTTTTACCGCCATGCTTTAAGATGTGCTTGTGCCGTGGCTCTGCCTCGATGCGACGCGTCCCTTGACCAAAAAAGTCGTTTTTGGCCCGTTTTTCTTCGTTTAAGCTTCAGGGCTCTAATTTCCTTCAAAACATATAAACATAATGCATTAAGAGCTCATTTATGCAGATTTAAACCCAAAATAAAGATAAAATAATGACAATCAAGCGCACAAAAATACATGTAACAAATACCCCCAAACTTAAGCCTTTGCTTGTCCTCAAGCAAAAATTCAATTTTAAATAAGACGACAAGTATCGTAGGTGATCGTGCAAATCCATAGTGCTCAACTAATTAATACTACCCTGAAAATCTCAAATAATAATACGAATATCATACTAGTGAGTCACAGTACGGACTGTGATTCCACAAGGTAACCATTTTTAGTGCTAATCAATAGCTCATGAAGAAAAATCAAGGCTCAAAGATTAACAAATGTGAATTGAGCCGACCGCTAATATGAATGTTGAGAGTATAACAAACCAACTCTCCTAGTCCCACAGCCTTGTGGCAAAAACACAAGAATTTCATAATATTCCCCGGACATCACTCCCTTATATTTAGTAATTATAATGATTCGAGTTAACCACTAGGTTTCGACTCCCGGGATGTTTCATCAGAAGAACCCTAGGGTGGATTTCCATTCTCATGTATTGGGGAACCGTTTGACGTAAAAGACACTCATGGGGCTCATGAATGCTTCTAGTTACTAAGTCTCCCTCTACAGCGGAGAAAAAAACTCGAATAGCTACTCCCGCACATCCGATTCAAGGTTGATGTTTTACGCGAGAGTAAACAACGGGACACGCGAATACCCCCGATTACTTGGCTTCCTATCATCAGAGATGCGATTTTTCTGAACCATTAATCTGCTTATGAACATATCTATTCAGGGTTGTCGTTTTACGCGAGTAAACAACGGGTCACATGAATACCCCCGGTTAC
Organism: Orobanche coerulescens; assembly: GCA_033398695.1. Classification (NCBI taxonomy): domain Eukaryota; kingdom Viridiplantae; phylum Streptophyta; class Magnoliopsida; order Lamiales; family Orobanchaceae; genus Orobanche; species Orobanche coerulescens. Next base: position 205,269,091 of record CM065802.1, read on the forward strand.
TAGACTTCCCATCATAGAACATGCAAGGTTGCTCAAATTTTGGCAATAAAAACTGTCCGACACAATGCCTAACCTTAGGTACTTAATTGAATGCCAACCAGACTAATGTTACTGGACGACTAGCTAAGTGAATAGTGCCACCAAACATATAGACGACGACTCGTGTAATGCGGACACTACAAACGCGTATGTCTCATTTCTTATATGCCAAGACTACCACAATGACGCAAAAAAAATCAGAACGAAATGAATACTTGAGGGAAACAAATATCGCATAATGTGAACTCGACTAATACTCATCCGTTTCTTCAAATAGAAATCAGTATCATATACTCAGTCTTACACAAGGCTGCACGAAGTACTCATGAATGCAAACAATGTCCAGAATATCATAGAAGACAAGCAAGGCTAAAATCAATAATTATTGTGTTTTATACACATACAGACCCTAAACGTTCACACACTTGTCTTTTTGTCGGTCGAAGTTAAACCATTTTTATTTTCTATCGGACAAGGAATCAACCTATATAGCTTTCTATGGGTACCAGACAAACCTCACGTGGATATAGATTGCGATTCTAATAATGCCGGATCCTTGATCCTAATAACACCGAATCCAATCTAATCCTTTCTTTTTCCTCTCTTGTATGTTTTCGTGTATAACACTCAAACACTTATCAATATAAGATCAAAATACACAAGTATAGATGATTTGCTGTGAGTTTTTGTGTGGTTTGATACAAAATGGTTTGGTATTTATAGGCCTTTTCCTCCAACTAGCTGTTACTGACTGCTGTCTCTTTAGCGTGCGCTAGATCTTCTTTTTAGCATGCACTGTACTTAGTAGCGTAGGTGTAGCGTGCGCTACCTGTTGATCTGATGAGTCCAGTAGCTTACTGCCCATCCTTTAGCGTGCGTTAGCTTATCCATTACGTACATTAAGTACATACATTAGCGTACATTAATCATACATTGTAGCGTGTGTTAAACACATATCCGTTTCCTGCTTTTTGACTTCTCGAATATTGACTTTCCATCGAATCTTCCAACATTCACTTGTTTGAATTCAAATGTTCTTTAACGTGCGCTAAATATCATTCATAGCGTGCGCTATGTCTTATGTCAGTGCGTACGTCATTCTGTGTTGAAAGTCTTCACAACGGTCACATTCTTTGGTTAGCGTGCGCTAGCCTTCAACTGTAGCGTGCCTATCTTCATCCTGTAGCATGCGCTAGCTTTGACCTCTAGTATGCGCTAGATATGCAGTCCAATTTGCACGACCTTTTGCGTCTTCAACTTCTTCATTGTTTTGTTTTGCTTCCTTGTTGTTTTTCTTTGTTTAACAATTAATCATCAAAACTCGATAATGAATATTTGGAATAAAATATTCCAACAATCTCCCCCTTTTTGATGATTACAAAACAACACCTTGAATGGGATAAACCTGCGAAATCATATATATATATATATATATATATATATATATTAATCAAAGTTTTCGGCTTTGTTCGTTTCGTTAGTTTCCATCTCCCATCTTTTCTTTTTCTCCTTTTCAACTTCTTCTTTTCATTTTTCAACATCTTCGTCTTTTTCGGGATTTTATCTTTTCGACTTTCTTCGTCTTTTCTCCTCCTTTCATGATTCGAGTATATTCTTATTTTTTCTCGTCATTCTTCCATGACGCTTTTCTCGTCTTTGTCCCATTCTACTATTCTCTCCCTCTTTTTGTTATCAGCAAAAAGTGTATAGATAAAATCGATAATAAAATGTATGCAAAAATGGGTAAACTCCCCCTGACAAAAATCTCTCGTTAAAAAATATAAACTCCCCCTCAGTAAAATATTAATTTGAATAAAATCAATTTTTATTTTTGGGAATCCAACTGATAGTTGGTTGTTTTTCGTTTATATTGACGATGTTTGAAATTGTGGTTCCTTTAGGAATCCAAACTTTTTTAAGTTTAATCGTCCATCTTGGGCTTTTATAATTTGAAATATGATGCCCAATTTTTAAATATTTTTCGCAATGGGGTATTTTGAAATTTAAGGATTCGGTTTTAATATGCGGTTTGAATCTTAACCCCAGTTTATTCAAAGTATATTTTTGAGCTGAAAGCATATTTTCAAATTTCTCGTTTCCGAGAGAAAATTTCTTCATTAAATTTTTGAGTTCGTCTTGAACTTTCAAAAGATCATTCTTTAAATTATTTTCAATATCAAGACAATTTGAATGATCGGTGTCGATAAACTTCTCTTTTTCAAGAATTTTGGAAATTTCGGTTTCCAATGATTTATTTTTAGATTGGAGGGATTTACTTTCGGATAAAGCATTTTGAAAATCGTTATGTAATAATTCGAATGCTTCAAATAATTCGTCGTAAGAATTACTTACTTGGCTTTCGATGTCGCTTTCGTCGAATGTACTTCTTGCGATGAGTGCGAGATTAATTTGGATATATTCTGTTAGGAATACCTATTAGATTTTGATGATGTCATCCCTGTATTTGATTATTCAAAAGTATGTTTTAAGTACTTGGCAAAATGTAAAGAAGAACCAAATGAGTATCTTCTGTAGGCCAGATTATGTATAGTTGAATACTTGGAAAAATATAAAGAAGAACCAAATGAGTATCTTCTATAGGCCATGTAAGTTAGGCTAAAAATTGGCTAAGTATAAATCACAAACAAGTTCAATATGAGACGAGTTTTGGTCAACAGATACATCAGAGAGGTTTGGCCAAAACACTGCAGAAATGTTATGAAGAATGATTTATCAGAGAAGTCCTGGTCAACACATTTATCAGAGAAGTTTGACCAGACTGCAGTCAAGTGATCAGTCGGAGTCAACTGAAGTTTGACCATCAGATTGTAACACCCCGAGATATTCGGAATAATTACAGCGCCGTAAACCCTTTAAGTAAGGATTTACAAGGCTAATTAAAAGATGAAAATTTATGACAACAGTACCATAGAAGTTCAAAATACAAAACCGGTTTCAACTGATCCATTGAGTTCATTAATACAACCAAATCGAATTATTAATAAGACACGTGTACTCGAGTACTAAAAGTGAACCAAGAAGACAAATCACAACAACAATAAACATCACTGAGCCCCTTCGTCGTCACGTCGGTACTGTGGCTGTTTTCCCACTCCTCGGCTACCTGAGCATCAAAACAAATGTCCACCCCCGAAGGGGTTAGCAAAATGATGTTTCATACCACGCTCTAGGTGCTTGCTTAAGTCCATAGAGAGCTTTCAACAGCTTATAGACTTTGTCTCCTTTGAGAAAACCTGGGGGTTACTCTACATAGACTTTTTCTTCTAGGATTCCATTTAGAAAAGCACTCTTTACATCCATCTGATATACTTCAAAATCCTTGAATGCAGCATATGCGAGGAATAGTCTGATGGCCTCTAATCTTGCAACAGGTGCATAGGTTTCATCAAAATCTATTCCTTCACACTGTGCATAACCTTTTGCTACAAGTCTGGTCTTATTCCTAACAACAATTCCGTCTTCATCACTCTTATTTTTGTACACCCATTTGGTGCCAATAACTTTCTTGTGATCAGGTCTGTCTGTTAGTTCCCAAACTTTGTTTCTTTCCATCTGCTCCAATTCTTCTTGCATGGCATTTATCCAAGAATAATCTTCTAAGGCTTGTTCTGTAGTTTTAGGTTCTATTTGTGACATAAAGCATGAGAACATAGCCATTCCTGCTGGTAGGGTTGACTGTCTTGTCTTAACTTCATCGATCGACTTTAGATGATTTCTTTGGATTGGGTGATCTTTGAGCCACTTGGGGATGTCGTCCTATTCTGGGTTTGTTCCCCCTGTTGGATTGCCTGGTGGATTTACGCATCGGTGGGTTACGATCTGCAATGGATCGGCCTACCGTCTTGTCATCTGCAGTTGGTTACGATCTGCAGATGAGTCTTTGTCGACTACGGTGGGTCTTCATCGATGTGGCTGGATCAGATAGGTTCGGTGACCCTGTCTGATCTGCAGTTGGGTCTTCAGCAGCTGCAGCTGGATCAGCAGGCTGGTCTGCAGGTGAGTCCACCATTCCAGTGTCATGTACAATGACTTCTTCAAGGGTCGCTGATTTGAGCTTGTTCTCAATTAGCTCAACTTGCTTCCTGTACTCAACGGTAGATTCATCAAAAACAACATGGGGTGTTTCCTCCATAACTAAGGTTCTTTTATTAAAAACTCTATATGCCTTGCTTCTTTGTGAATATCCCATAAAGATACCGTCATCAGTTTTAGCATCAAAGGCATTTAGTTGTGTTTTACCGTTGTTGTGGATGAAACACTTACAACCAAACACATGAAAGCAAGCAACAGTAGGAGTTCTATTATTCCAAACCTCATATGGAGTTTTACCATGTCTCCCTACTATCATACTCCTGTTCTAGGTGTGACAGGCTGTGTTGACAGCTTCAGCCCAGAACCTTTTGGGCAGGTCCGCTTCTGCAATCATAGACCTTGCTGCTTCCTTCAGGGTTCTGTTTCTTCTTTCAGCAACACCATTTTGCTGGGGAGTCCTGGCTGCAGAGAGCTCATGCTGGATCCCATTCTGATCGCTGTAATCGGTTATCGCTTTGTTGAGAAACTCTCCTCCTCTATCTGATCTGATCTTGATGATGGATAGAGATTTCTCATTCTGGATCCTTCTCAGCAGCTCAGGTAGCTTAGTCAAGGTTTCACTTTTCTTATATAGGAAGATAATCCAAGTGTACCTTGAATAATTATCTACTATTACAAGTGCATGCTTTCGGCCGCTCAGAGTCCTTGGCTTGATAGGACAAATTGATCCATGTGGAGTAGATCTAAGATCCTTGTTGTGAGAGTTGTAGGCTGGACTGGCTTGAACGATGCTCTGGTCTGCTTTCCTTTCTGACATGCATCACAAAGCGCTTCCTTCTTGAATGCTTCATTTGGAAGTCCTCTGACCAGCTTCTGAGAACTGATCTTGTTGATGGATTTGAAGTTCAGGTGACATAATCTTTTATGCCACAGCCATCCGTTCTCATCTACTGTCTTGGATAGAAAATAGGAGTTAGGTGTTCCTGTGTTCCAATCAATCATATATACATCCCTCCTTCTGAAACCTTGTAGCTTTACTTCTCCAGATAAGATATCTATCACCATACATTTCCATATGGTGAAGACTACTAGGTTCTTCTCGTCACAGAACTGGCTTATGCTCAGGAGGTTGTACTTGAGCCCTTTGACATAATGAACTTTGGATATCACAATATTTCCTCGGTGCAGCTCTCCAAAGCCCTTTGTTTGTCCTATAGAGCTATCTCCAAAGGTTACATCGGGACCTCTTTCTTTGGTGTATTTGGACAGCATCTTCTTGTTCCCGGTCATATGCCTCGAGCACCCAGAATCTACAAACCATTCTTCACCTCCAAAATTTGAGCTTGTGGAGATGTGGTTGTAGTCCTTCCACCTTTTCTGCAATCAGACAAGCAGAGATTTAGGTACCCAAATCTGTGTGGGTCCTTTGGGGTTAGCTGGTTTCCTGGAGAATTGATTTCTCCTTGGATTGTGAAAGTAGTTATTATTGTTATAACCCTCATAAGGTGTGTAAGGTCGAGGTCTGAATCTCCTGTTGGGATTGTATACTGGATATTCCTCAAAATTTTGATAGTGTGTGCCATTTCTAAATCTTGGCTGAGACCATTTATTAAATCTTTGAGGTCTCCACACTTGTTCATTTTGGAAATTGGAATAACCTTGAGGTTTCCATCTGCCCCTCCCATTTTGAAATCTGTTTTTAGGGAGTTGTTGGTAATAGTGGGCATGTTGTGCAGGCTCTGCTTTTGCACAGGCCATTGCCTAGTCGCTGTCTAGGTGGGCGCCTTGTGTAACCCGATTGCGGCTAGACATTTGACTTGGTCATTGCTGTTTTAAATATCGGTTTATATGTAGGCTCAACTCGAGACAATTGTTTCTCCCTTGATAAACTTTCTTTTAGAACTAGAGGAGTGTGAGGATCATATCCAGGCCCGATTTGGAATATAGTGGCCTTTTATTGGTACACAATTCTTCCAGGGGTTGAAGACGCCTTGGGGAGGTTATTTCTGCGCTGAGTCTTATTTACTGTGTCACTTAGTAAACTCGGCTTTTGCATGAGCAAATGCGGTGATTTTCTTTAAATAAAATGGTTAGTCTGTTTATCTCATTTGTATTAACATCACCTAGTTTTAAAGTCACTGATTATCTCAACCTTATTCGAGATCTAAGTGAGTTTTGAAATCATTTTTCCGTTTTTATTCTCATCTTGCAGTGAGTCTTCTCTCTTGTCTGATTTGGTGTGCGAGATTTGAGTGTTTCAAATCTTTAAATAAGCGATTTACCGATTCGTATATATCCATATCTTGTGACATGCATTTGAATTATTTGAACCGGTGGGTTTAGAAGTTACCTCTTCATCGGCTAGGTTTGCCATCGACAATCATACTCTTCATCTTCATCGAGAAAAGAATCCATTGCTTGATTCGACATGCTCTGGTCTTCTCCGATGAGGGCCTTTCTTCTATCTTCTTTTACGCCCACCTCCTTCTTGCTTTCGTCCTTCTTGAGCTCGGGCCATCCATTTGGATGTGTCGGTCTTGTGACAATTATAGCACTCTACTTTCCGACTTCCGACTTTACGGTTCCTTCTTGGATTCTCCTTATAATTTTTCTTGTATTTGGAGAAGTTCTTTCTAAAGTTCTTGAACCTTTGCATTATAAACGCCATTTCTTCCTCAAAATCTAATGGATTTGGAGGCTTTACATCGAATAGGCTCTTGGCAGGGACTCAGTGCAAATGCTATTCCCTTCTCTGCGAGGCTCGATTGAGGATGAACTTGGAAGCTCGAACTCATAAGCCTTCAGATCAGAGAACAGCTCTTGGATCTTTATCTTATTCAGGTCCTTGGACTCTCTCATGGCTACGGCCTTCATGCTCCATTCAGGGTTGAGAGATCTGAGAACCTTCAGTGCCATTTCCATGTTGCCATAGGTTTTGCTGAGGGAGTTGATCTCATTAATAATCTCAGTAAACCTTGTGTCCACTTGATCTATGGATTCGCCGTTCTTCATTTTGAAATTGTCAAACTTTTGAATGGCGATTGACAATTTATTTTCTTTGATTAGCTCCGTTCCTTCACACATTAATGTGTCCCAGATTTCCTTGGCATTCTTGCAGTTCTTGATCTTGACCATGGTAGATTTGTCAAGAGTCTGATATAATACATCTCTGGCCCGGTTATCAAGATTGGCCAGTTTTCTTTCTTCGGGAGTCAGCTCTGTCCTCTTCTTAGGAATCTTCTCTGGCTTCCCTGCTGCGATCTCCTCTGCTGTGTTGTCCTTCTCGAAGATGAATGGACCATTCTCTATGATGCACCACATGTCTTCATGAATCGAAGATAAGTGTGCCTGCATCCTTATCTTCCACAGATCATACTCGTCAACTGAAAACACAGGGAGTCTAGAATGCACGTGTTCCATTATAAAATGAGAGTAAAGATATATCTTTGATATAGATCTAGTTCGTGAAATAAATGACCCAACCTCTCCGATACCACTTGTAGGTCACAAGTCGTCCAGGTACAAGTCTAGAGGGGGGTGAATAGACTTGTAGAAACTCTTAAACTATTTTTCACGAAGAGTGAGTTTCTTCAGCTGATAGGTAAACAAATGACTTGGAGTCGTTTGTTCTTTAATATATGCGGAAGTCAGCTGATGACGAATAGAAAGCAACTAATGAAACACTTAACAATGAATGCATCAGTTAAAGTATGATGCAATAAAACAGTAAAAAACGCAGTCGATTATAGTGGTCTCAGAGGTGGGGTAATACTCTACTAATCCACTTTTGTCCAAACCAGTTGGAGATGAATTCACTATAATTCTCAACCAGTGATAAATATTACAGTGATTCAAACAAAACTACAATAGCTTCCAACCAGTGGAAATCCGTGCCGTTGTACCACACTTGACTGTCTTGCACCTCTTGATCCTCGATCCTCGGATGCCTTTACAGTCTCTAACTTCAACCAGTGAAGTACCCCAAACTCAGGATTATAAACAAGAGTTTTTGTCTTCTCCAAATAAGAGCTTCTTTAAGTATGAACTTTTAGAACCGCTCTTTTCACGATGCTATAGATTGCTTTTTGATTGCTTGAATGCTTTGATCGCTTGAAAGTATGTTCGCACCGGTGATTGCTCAGTTTCAAATCTTCGGATATATATAGGTCACGATCTCTGAGCTTTTTCCTTGTAGCCGTTGCAAATCTTTTGAACAAATCCGTCCGTTGGAGGGAGACTTCTTTGTTTAATCTTTCTGAACGTTGCAAGGCTGGATTCCCATTATTTTAATCTATCTTCCGACCGTTGTGAAGACTCTGCATGTGATGCGCTGAATCTTTTGATTATAAAATGATTAAAGTCTTCAAGGTGGGTCTGGATAGCTTTTTTTAATTCATATCTCTTGCGGGAATCACTCCAATTTGTCTCTTCACGTTGCATGTGACTTTCCGTAATACTTGACTTTTCAACGCATCGACGTGGACTTGGAGTACTTGGTGACTTCGATTAGGGTGATGAGCGCTTAACATCTCTGTGATCTGGACCTCTCGATGCTCACTTGTTTGTGACTTATCCGATCGGTGACTTGTCCGAGGTACCTTGGGCTGTGATCTGGTCAAACTTCTCGATAAATTGTGTTGACGGAACTACTCCGACTCGACTACTTTGATCCTCTCGATGGACTTAGTGTACTCGATTACTTAGCCGATTTTAGCCTAACTAATTTTTGGCCTACAGAAGATACTCATTTGGTTCTTCTTTACATTTTGCCAAGTTTTATACTTAACATATTTGGCCTATGGAAGATACTCATTTGGTTCTTCCTTACATTTTTGCCAAGTAATAAACATTTGATTTTATATTAATGACATCATCAAAATCTAACAAGTATTCCTAACACAAGTGGTATCAGAAAGGTTGGTTCAATTTTTCAGAACCAGATCCATATATCGAGGATATATATTTTAATCTCTCATTTATAATGGAAAACATGCAACACATGCACTCTATGTTACCTGTCTTTTTAGTTGACGAGTATGATCTTTGGAAGATAAGAATGCAGGCACATTTATCATCTATACATGACGACATGTGGTGCATAATTGAAGACGGTCCTTTTATCTTTGAGAAGGACAACACCCCTAAAGAAATTGCAGCCGGGAAGCCAGAGAAGATCCCCAAGAAGAGGACGAAGATGAGCCCTGAAGAAAGGAAGCTGGCTAATCTTGACAACCGGGCCATAGATGTGTTGTACCAGACCCTTTACAAATCAACCATGGTCAAGATCAAGAATTGTAAGAATGCCAAAGAAATTTGTGACACATTAGCTGTGATGTGTGATGGAACCGAGCTGATAAAGGATAATAAGTTGTCAATTGCTACTCAAAAGTTTGACAACTTCAAAATGAAGAGCGGTGAATCAATTGATTAAGTGGACACAAGATTCACAGAGATAATCAATGAAATCAATTATCTGGGAAAAACATATGGCAACAGGGAGATAGCCCTGAAAGTTCTAAGATCTCTCAACCCAGAATGGAGCATGAAGGCAGTGGCCATGAGAGAGTCCAAGGATCTCAACAAGATAAAGATCCAGGAGTTGTTCTCTGATCTGAAGGCTTATGAGTTCGAGCTCCCATGTTCATCATCAACCGAGCCTGCAGAGAAGGGAATAGCGTTTGCAGTTGAGTCCCCTGCCAAGAACCTATCTGAGGTCAAGCCTCCATATACCCTATATTTTAGGAAGAGATGGCATTCATAGTGCAAAGATTCAGCAACTTCCGGAAAAACTACTCCAAGTATAAGAAAAATTATAAAGAAAATCCAATGAGGAATCAAAAGGCTGGAAGATGGAAGGTTGAATGCTACAATTGCCATAAGACAGGACATATTCAAATTGACTGTCCTGATCTTAAGAAGGATGATGGCAAGAAACAAGTTGGTAGAAAAGAAGACAAGAGAAAAGCTTTCATTGGAGAAGACCAAGAGAGAGTAGAATCTAGCAGTGGATTCTTCTCTGATGATGAGGAGGAGTACAATTGTCTAATGGCCAACTTAGCTGATGAAGAGGTAACATCCAAACCCTCAATTTCAAATAACAGCTCAGACATGTCTCAGGATATGGACTTACATGAATCTGTCAATCAGCTCCTCAAAGACTGGGAAATTAAAATCAATACACTTAGCTGTATCAGCCGAGAAGACCCATCTGCAAGATGAGAATAGGCAGCTGAAAAATAACTTTGAAAAACTCAGCCTAGAGTTAAATAAAACCAAATCTAAATTTGAAAAACAGGATGAAGACAAGTTGAAAAACCAGGCTGATAATACTACAACTGAGATCAAGAGATTAACTGTTTTAAATAGCGAGAAATCAGTTGTACTTGCTCATGTTAAATCTGAGTTTGCTAAACTAACACAGCTAAGTAATACACAGGCGAAGGAAATAATTTCCCTCAAGGCATCTATAACCTTTGATAAGTTATGTATGAATAAAAGGCCACTTTATTTCAGATCAGGCCTTGGATATGACCACAACACTCCCTCTAGTTCTAAAACCATTTTCATCAAGGGAGAAACACTTGTCCTGACTGCTGAGCCAACTCACAAATATATATATTTCAAAATAGGCAGCAGCCAAGTCAAAAGTTTAGGTAGCAGCCAAGGTATACAAGGCAGCCACCTAGACAAGAGACTAGGATATGGCCAAGGCAAAAGCAGCAGCCTAGACAACATGTCCACTATTATCAAAGACTCCCTAAATCTCTGCTTGTTTGATTGCAAAAGAGGTGGAAGGACTACTACCACATCTCCACAAATTCAAATATAGGATATGGAGAATGGTTTGTAGATTCTGGATGCTCAAGGCACATGACTGGGAACAAGAAGATGCTATCAAATTATACCAAGGAAAGAGGCTCAGATGTAACCTTTGGAGATAGCTCTAGAGGTCAGACTAAAGGTTTTGGAGAGCTACACAGAGGAAATATCACAATATCCAAAGTCCATTATGTCAAAGGACTCAAATACAACCTTTTGAGCATAAGTCAGTTTTGTGATGAGAAGAATCTAATAGTCTTCACCATTTGGAAATACATGGTGATAGATATCTTATCTGGGGAAGTGAAGCTACAAGGATTCAGGAGGAGAGATGTCTACATAATAGATTGGAACACAGGAACTCCCAACACCTGTTTTCTATCCAAGACAATAGCTGAAAATGGATGGATGTAGCACAAAAGACTATGTCACCGGAACTTCAAAGCCATCAACAAGATTAGTTCTCAAAAACTGGTCAGAGGACTTCCAGAAGAAGCATTCAGAAAGGAAGCTCTCTGTGATGCATGTCAGAAAGGGAAGCAGACCAGAGCATCATTCAAACTAGTCCAACCTACCACTCTCACCATAAGAATTCTAGATCTACTTCATATGGATCTCTTTGGCCCCATCAAGCCAAGGACTTTGAGTGGAAGGGAGCATGCTCTAGTAGTAGTAGATGACTACTTAAGATACATATGGATTGTTTTTCTCTATAAAAAGAGTGAAACTTTGACAAAACTACCTGAGCTGCTAAGGAAGATTCAGAATGAGAAATCCCTCTCAATAATCAAGATCAGATCAGATAGATAAGGAGAATTTCTGAACAAGGCAATCACTGAGTACAGTGATCAGAATGGGATTCAGCACGAGCTCTCTGCAGCTAAGACTCCACAGCATAATGGTGTTGCTGAAAGAAGGAACAGAACCCTGAAGAAAGCTGCCAGGTCCATGATTGCAGAAGCTGACCTGCCAAAGAGGTTCTGGGATGAAGCTGTCAACACATCATGCCACACTCAGAACAGGAGTATGATAATAGGGAGACATGGCAAAACTCCCTATGAGGTTTGGAATGGCAGAACTCCAACTGTTGTATATTTCCATATTTTTGGTTGTAAGTGTTTCATCCACAACAATGGTAAAACCCAACTAAATGCCTTTGATGCTAAAACTGATGATGGTCTCTTTATGGGATACTCACAAACAAGCAAGGCATATAGAGTATTTGATGAGTATACTGTTGACTAGAGGAAACAGGTGGAATTAATTGAGAATAAGCTCAAAACAGCCACCCTGGAAGAAGTCATAATTCATGATACAGGAATGATGGACTCACCTGCAGATCAGCCTGAAGACCCAACTGCAGATCAAATAGGACCTCAAAACCTACCTGATCCAGATGCAGCTAATGAAGACCCATCTATAGCTGATGAAGACCCATTTGCAGACCAGACAAGATCCCCACCTACATATGACACGACCGTAGCTAATCCAGTTGCAGATCAAGGAGGCCAGAACCAAGCTGATGCAGAGAGAGAAAAGGTCCACCAAAGCAACTCAACAGAGGAACAAACCCTGAAGAAGAAGACATTCCCAAATGGCTCAGAGATCATCCTATCCAACAGATTATTGGAAACCTAACTGATGGATTCAGAACTAGGCAGTCCATAGTACCCGCAGGAATGCAATGTTCTCATGTTTATGTCTCAAATGGAACCCAAGACAACAGAACAAGCATTGGAGTATTAATCATGGATCAATACAATGCAAGAAGAGCTCAATCAAATGGAAAGGAACAATGTCTGGGAACTAACAGACAAACCAAATCACAAGAAGGTTATTGGTACCAAATGGGTGTACAAGAACAAATATGATGAAGATGGAGCAGTTGTTAGGAGTAAAGCCAGACTTATTGCTAAAGGATATGCACAATGTGAATGAATAGATTTTGATGAAACTTATGCACCTGTTGCAAGATTGGAAGCCATCAGACTATTCCTTGTATATGCAGCATTCAAAGATTTTGAAGTCTACCAAATGGACGTGAAAAGTGTCTTTCTCAATGGAATTCTAGAAGAGAAGTCTATGTGGAGCAACCCCCTAGATTTGTCAAAGGAGACAAAGTCTACAAGCTTCTAAAAGATCTATATGGACTCAAGCAGGCACCAAGAGCATGGTATGAAACCCTATTTGTATTTCTTGAGAAGAACGGATTCAGCAAAGGAAAGGTGGATAAGACTTTATTCAGAGTAGAGCATGAAGACCACATATTATTAGTTCAAATATATGTGGATGACATCATATTTGGCTCAACCAACCCGGAGCTATGTGAGAAGTTCTCAAATCTCATGCAAGGAGAATTTGAGATGAGTATGATGGGCAACCTGAATTTCTTTCTAGGATTGCAAGTCAAGCAGATGAAAAATGGAATTTTCATCAACCAAGCTAAATACATAAGATATTTAATCAAGATGTTTGGAATGGAATCAGCCAAACCAGCAATAATACCAATGAGCACAAGCCTACGCCTAGATGCAGATGAAGGAGGCATATCAATGGATCCAACCCACTACAGAGGACTTATTGGATCACTGCTATACCTAACTGCAAGCAGATCAGACATATTATATGCCGTAGGAATGTGTACACATTTTCAATCCAAGCCCAAACAGTCTCACTAGGAAGCAGCTAAGAGGATTATCAGATATCTTAAGTCTCCAGTCAATGTTGGATTGTGGTATCCAAAAGATGACAACTTCGAGCTATCGGGATACTCGGATGCAGACTTTGCAGGATGTAAGATTAATAGGAAAAGCACCAGTGGAACATGCCAATTCCTAGGAACTAGACTCATCTCTTGGTTCAGCAAGAAACAGGTATCTAACTTAATATCAACCACAGAGTCAGAATACCTAGCCGCATGCAGCTATTGTGCACAAATCCTATGGATCAGACAACAGCTAAGGAACTACAATATCATTGTAAACGAAGTTCCTATATGGTGTGACAACAACAGCGTAATTGCTATCACGAAAAATCCAGTGTTGCACTCCAGGACAAAGCACATTGATGTTAAACATCATTTCATTAGAGATCATGTGCTTAATAAAAGAGTCGGAGTAGAAAGAGTTAGCACGGAATACCAGATTGCTGACATATTCACCAAACCTTTGCTAGAATAAAGGTTTTTGGAGCTGAGCAGGGAACTTGGATTACTAGATTGGGAATCTAGTACAGACGAGAAAGTTACCTGATGATCAGATCAGACGAGCGAAAGTTACCTGAAGCAGACAAGGAGGATCTACCTAATCAGACCAGACGAGAAGACGAAGGACAACCGAAACTAGCCTCAGGAAATACATCCTACCTGATGCAGAAAGATAACTGATGCAGATCAGACAAGGAAAAGTTAGGTGACCCACAGGCGACACAAGCTACCTGATGCAGAGCAGTCAAGAAGTCAAACAGTCAACCAACTAAGTTTTCCTATCCCTGACCGACTCTTGAATATTATATTACTATTTATTTACACGTGGCAACTACACGTTCACACGACCTCCACTACGTCCAATTAAAATCTCAACCGTCATTTTTTAATTGAAATTAGACCGACACTTATTTAATTTAATATTAAATTCAAAACGTCTTTTCATTTATATATTTAAGGTGGCAGAAATCATTTAACAACCATTACCGTCTTCAAGCTTTCAAAACACTAATTTGCAAAAAGCAGGAAAATCCTTTGAATCTTCAATACACTTACCGAAAAACTCTATTTGCAGAAATGGAAGCCTAAAGCTTGTGAAGAACCAGATTATGAAGGACCAGATTATCTTCAGCCTCGTGATCGATTTTGAAGGCTTACTGGAGGCGAATCTGGAGACAGATATGCATTTTATCATTCGGGCGATGAAGAAAAATGGGATCTACCCATTTCTGGATATCAAACCTAAGTTTCTCTACAAGGAAGCTATTATTTCCTTCTTCAAGGAAGCCCAAGTCACTGAATCGGGAATCAAAAGATCGATTTTCGGAAGAAGTGACAATTTCTCCTCAGACCGCTGTAGAGGCGTTCGGGATGAGATCTCGGGGCATTACTGTTGAAGCCCTCAAACAGAGTGCCATAGATACCTGGTATAGAATCAAGCTACCGGAGCAGCCATCCAAACTGAAACTGACGGCAAAGAGAGGTGACTTGAAGAAAGAGTACATATATGTTTTGGATATCACAAATAAAATTATGATGGGGAAGGCAGGCAGCTACGACCAGCTATCATATGCCAAGTTCATGGTGCTGGGAGCCCTTCTCCAGCATGAGAGGATTGACTGGGCTGACTACATATACATACAGTTGGTCCGTGAAGTCAATAAGGTTCACTGGATAGAAGATGAGAAGAAATTCAAGATTAAGCTGGCCTTTGGAACACAAATCAGCTGGATCTTGGAATTTCTTGGGAAAGCGAAAGGGACTGCAGACCCCTTTCACGTAAACAAGAGACTTGGTCATCTGGACCAAGAAACATTGAAGAAACTGGGAGTCGAGAGGAAGGCTGCCCAGCTATTGAAGATATGCCAAGTGGACCTCTCCCTACAGAGGACCTTCGGATTCAGACAAAGACCACTCTGATGCCGCAGACTTGCCTGCAGTGCAGAAGTCACCTGCAGCCTGCAAGTCACCTACAGAGAAGGAGTCATCTGCAGACCACTCAGATTCAGATAATCCTCCTCTAGATCTGAGATTCCAGAGGAAAGCGCCAGCTGCAGAGGAGGTGGTGCAACTTGCTTCATCTCCTGACCACTCACCGAAAAGGCCTAGATGCATTGATTTTGAAAATGCAGAGCAGCTCCCCCAGTCACCTGCACCTGAGCCATCTGAAGTCTCTGCAGCTCAAATGCAGATAATGACAACACCTGCACCTGCTTTTGTCCCTGTTGAAGAGGATCAACCTGATCACCCAGACCTGATGGCTGACATTATCCCATTGCTGAATCTTCCAAGTATGACAGAGGAGGAAGAGGCAGACCTGATTATCAACATCCCTGAAGCTGGATATTCTCTAAATCTGGTGGAGACCAACCCAATGGAGCTGATAGTTGATCAACTACACCTGGTAAAACACCACTCTCTCAAAGTTTCATTTATCAAACTGTATGAGGAATGGAAGAATTTAAAATCTCTTTCATTTACTCAATTTTAAATGTCTATTGAGAAGAGTAGCTGGGAATATCCCCAGGCTACATAGCAAGTTCTCATGAGTTTTTATCATGAGATAAATGTGATTTTGATGCTCCAAGAGAACTGGTTCCTGTCCAATTTCAAAAGTAACATGGACTAGTTCGTCCTTTTTGTAATGGAGGGTATGTTGGCTGGGAAGGTAGATGAAGATGAAGTAGAAGAGGAAAAAGAAAAAGGAATAAAAATAGAAGAAGTTGAAGAAAAATAAGTATCTGAGATCAGAGAGGAAGAGGAAGAAAGGGTATAAGAAGAAGAAAAAATAATAGTTGAAGAACAGCCTGAAGAAGAAGTTGAAAAGACAGAAGAGATTGAAGCAGATGAAGAAGGAGAAGAAGTTGAAGAAGAAGAAGAAGATAAGGAGGAAGAAAAGAATAAAAGTAGGAAGAAAAAGGAGAAGAGAAGGAGGAGATAAGAAAGATGAAGATGATGATGATGATGATGAGCCTGGGGCACCTGATCAAGCCCCCAGCTCATATCAGTCGAGGAAGAGGATGATAGATCAGGGACACCTGAAAAAATCCCATCTGGTCAGCCTCCTACAGATAGGAGTCTGCAGACAGACAGGTCGACCACCAAACGACCTACAGATATGGAAGGCTCTGGAGATCACTCCCCTCAGGGAACACCTATCTTATCTGAGATGGCTGACTTGATCAAGCGCATAGTTGAAGAGACAGTTGGCAAGCTCTTAGCAACTGACATCAAGCCTGACCTCCAATCCCTCAATGCAAAAATGGACACATTGCTACATAAGAGTGTTTCTCCACCTCCACCTACTAATTCTAGAATGCCTCTAGGCATGTCTGATTAGATGTCAAGAGTAGAACAACAGTTAGCCATTTTGGTTGATGCTGGCAAAAAGAGGGAAGTGATAGGAAAGGGGGAAGTGAGAGGTCAGGGGGAGAAAAAGGGAAGATGCAAATCAAACCCATCAGGCAAGGAGAAGATGCTGCTGAAGAAGTCAGAGAGGAACTGAGGACCAAAGCAAGGCATAACCTCCCTTTGATTCAAGCTGGGACTTCTAGTTTGAAAAGAAAAGAGTTGGCTGCTTCGGCTCCTGCTGATGACCAACCTGCAACTAAGAGGAGGAGAACCAGAGTAGGGGATGAGCAGAGATATGAAGGGAAGGCAAAGAACTTTGGTACGTTGAGGAGTTTTTACCTGCTGAATATTTTCCAGTTTGGGGAGAGGTAAGGGAGCAATTCATTAAAAAGTTTTATCTCTAGGAGTTACTCCAGGATAAAGAATACTCCCCACAGCAGACGTACATTAACTACATGGACACTCACTGGCCAAAGATCTGGGCTATACAAAGAAAATATGCAAAGAAATGGGATGCCCGCCCCATGATCCCCTTGTCCAGACCTGAAGAACCTCCTACCTTGATGAACAATGAGTTGGCCCTGCAGAATGAGATTAAGAAGCTATGTGTAGAACACAACTTCTCATCTGCAGGGGAGCAAGAGTTTGCCTCTCTAGTCATTAAGAGGAAGTATGGCCTAGCACCTGTCCACAAGAGACCTATTGGTGCAAAACTATTTAAGCCTCCCAAGCAGCCTGTCAGAAGAGGCAGAGGAAGAGGTAGATAGGAATTTATATTTTTACTTGTAATTTTTATTTTGGATTTTCCTTGTAAATTTTGCATTACATGTAAAAATTTTCTGTATTCTTGTTCATTCAAACAGCATTGTACTTGTAATCATAAATGAAAATTTTTATAACAGTCATTTGAATGACAATCACTAGTTGTCTTAAAAGAAGACTGAGTTTGATTTCTCTTGCACTTAATCATGTGCAGACTTGTTCTACATTTGAATATATTGCTTTAAGTTTTGCCATCACCAAAATAGGGGGAATTTGTTAGGAATACCTATTAGATTTTGATGATGTCATCCCTGTATTTGATTATTCAAATGTATGTTTTAAGTACTTGGCAAAATGTAAAGAAGAACCAAATGAGTATCTTTTGTAGGCCAGATTATGTATAGTTGAATACTTGGCAAAATGTAAAGAAGAACCAAATGAGTATCTTCTATAGGCCATGTAAGTTAGGCTAAAAATAAGCTAAGTATAAATCACAGACAAGTTCAATATCAGACGAGTTTTGGTCAACAGATACATCAGAGAGGTTTAACCAAAACACTACAGAAATCCGAGTTGCAGACAAGTTTAAATCAGAGAAGTCTTGGTCAACTCATCAGTTCAGAGAAGGTTGACTACATACGACTTATCATCAGACAACATTATGAAGAAGTGATTTATCAGAGAAGTACAGGTCAACACATTTATCAGAGAAGTTTGACCAGACTGCAGTCAAATGATCAATTGGAGTCCAGTCAACTGAAGTTTGACCATAAGATCAGATAAGTCAGAAGACTTCAGACAGATCGTCAGATCAGAGAAGATTCGTCGGGACAGAGAACTTGATCTCAGAGAAGTTAAATCAGAGAAGTCCGACATCAGATAAGGATGACTGTACGAGATCAGATAAGTGATCATCTAAGTAATCCAATCCACATCAGCATGCGTTGAAAAGTCAATAATCACGGAAAGTCACATGCGGGCGTTGAGAGATAGACTGGAGAGATTCCTGGAAAGTAATGAATTAAATATTCACCGAGACCCACACTCTGAATATTTTATGCATATTATAATCTAAAGATTCGGCGCTACAACGTGAAAGTCTTCACAACGGTCGGAAATGGATTAAAATAAGGGAATCCAACATTGCAACGTTCGGAAAGAAAAACAAAGAAGTCTATTTCTCCAACGGACGGATTTTTTACAGGAAGTGCAACGACTATGAAAAAAGCTCAAGGATCGAACTCTATAAATATCTAAAGATTTGAATTGAGCAACAGAAACACATGAAGCACACAAAGCAAACAATATTCTCAAGCGATCAAAGCAAATCAAAGCTATCAAAAGCATTCTATAGCTTCGTGAAAATAGCAGCTTAAACAGATCTTATTTGAAGAAGCTCTTAGTTGGAGAAGACAAACCACTCGCGTATTTAAACCTAAGTTCGGGGCACTTCACTGGTTGAAGTTTGCGAGACACATAGGCATCCAATGATTTTAGATCAAGAGGTTCTAGGCAGTCAAAGGAGTTGCAACGATGGATTTCCACTGGCTGGAAGTTGTTGTAGCTAGGAAGAATTTACTGTAATATTTATTACTGGTTGAGAATTATAGTGAATTCATCTCCAACTGGTTTGGATAAAAGTGGATTAGTAGAGGATTACCCCACCTCTGAGACCACTATAATTGCCTGCGTATTTTTATTGCTTTAATCATCATACTTACCTGCTGCATACATATTTACTGTTCCATTGTTTAGTTATTTGCTTTCGTCATCAGCTGTGTCTTCCGCATATCCTGTCTACAGATGACTTCAAGTCATCTGTACTTATCACAGCTGAGAAACTCCTAAGCCTTCGTGGAAAAAGAGTTTCAATAAGTCTATTCACCCACCCTCTAGACTTAATCCTGACGACTTGTGACCTACATATTCATCATTGTCGTCTTCGTCACTCCACGTGGCAATTAAGACTTCCTTCTTTGGATTTGGTGCACGACAATTCTTTGCGAAGTGGCCTGGTTTACCACAGATTCGATAATTATTGTCGAATTTCTTAGATTTGCCCATCTCGATGTCTTTCTTTCTCCGGTTTAATAAGTTTGGAAACTATAATTTAACGACCTTAAAATATTATCTTTTAAATAATAGTCCTACATATGGAGAGGTCATTTCATAAAAAATATTATTTACCTTTTGTTATCATTAAAAATTTAAAACTAGCGAACCTATATTTAGCACATCCGATATGGAGGAAGACCTCAATGTCAACGCACATGCTAATTACTTCACAATTTAAATTAATTTTGGAGCCCAATTTGATTTTATTTAAAAATAAATCAATAATCACTTAGTTATTTTAGTCTTAACGTTCTTAAACTTCTCGTCCTAACATGCAAGAAACATATCACACATATATTCATACATGTCATACATCAAAATAGTAAAAACCAAAATAAACGTATGGATAATTAAATTATCCAATTATCATGGTCTTCTTCTTGAATTAAACCCGGAAAAATCTTCGACTCGGTATCTCCCACTGGATCAAGCATCTCGTCATTTCTCCCCGGCCGGACCGTAGATTTCGAAAATTAAATTTTTACTTTTATGCAAAATTGATTACATAAAAATAATTCAATTTTAAATCCCGACTCTCCAGCGGACGCAACGAATGGCGGTGAAACGGACCGGACCAAAAATTGGATGACCCGACCCAAACCAAATAACCTCACGAATAAGCCGCCATGCCTTCGACAAAGAGCCGTGTCTTGCTCGGCAGATAGCCGTGTGCTGCTCAACAGCGCCGCGTCGTTGTTTGGTCAGCACTGCCCGTGCCAGCTTCGTGTCCAGTTCTGCTCTACTTCTTCGTGATTTTGTCTTCTCTAAACCAACAACTGCATAAATAATAAAATTAACCATTCACATAGCCATGATAATTGGATCATATTCCGTGCAAGAACACATCTAGCAAAACACTCCAACGTCAAATTACATGAATATTTAAATTGCTATCAATTAATCACCAAAATTAATTAAAATAGCAAAAGCCTAAAACCTATCTCCGATACCAATTGTTGGAAATAAGACGCATCGGAAGCGAAGTTGGGGAAAATTTGATAAAATCATTTTATGCATCCACGAGCACAAAACCTATTTAGGCATGCTATTAATTAACTACTAAGATTAACAAGCAATTTAAATATTATTTATTATTTATTAAATAAATATGTTGGTAAATACAATATCCTAATCTAGATCAAAGATCATAAAATATTTACCTTTTGAAGCGTAGTCGTTGCTTTCTTGATCTCTTCCTCAAAATCTTCTAGAGTATGATCCCGCCTTAATCCAGATGTTGTGTGGGCAACGAGCTACTGAATCTTGCTTGGACTACACAGTGGATCCGCCGAAAATATGTTCTTGTGCGTCACTCGATTTTTCTTTATTTTCTAGTATTATGTAAATACTCTTAGAAATTTGATGTGTTATCTAAATTGTAGAATCAAAGACACAAGTCAAGATCTACAATTAAACAGAAAAATAAAAATTCGATCTCTCTAGAGTGCAAGATACCTCACGGCCAAACCCCATCCTATAAGTCATATTTATAGGCTTTGGACTATTCTAGGGATCTTGAGGAGGAATAGGGTTAAGACTCCTAATGCTACCCAACTTTCCGTATTAAGACCTTCATAATATGGTTGAGTTCACTAATATCAATTCAATCTACTAAAGAATTAATATTGCACTTCCAACCCAAATCCCAATTTACGAAATCGGGCTTCCTATTTAAATATATTATTTCCCATGTTTAAAATATCAAATATCTATTAATTAATTTAAGCTACTGTAACACCCCCAATCCACTCAGGGATATTACATGTCGTAGACCCTTTCCTCAAGGATCTACCAGACTGGTAACTAAAAAATCAACATCTCAACAACGCCCTTAAGGCTAAAACGACTCAGTAGACCGATTTGGTCTTTCAATTAATACATACAACTCAATCTCAATACATGCCCACACAGGGGTCAAAATACAACAAAGTCTCGTACAATGGGGAAAAATGCTGCAGCGGAAATAAAGTACAACTGAACAAATACACAACGTACGGTTCCACGTGTGATTAGTATCGATCATATTTCATCATCCTTCATGTCGACCCTGTGCCATGATCCCCGAAACCTGAATGCAATACAGACATCCACCCCCCGATTCCTCGGGGGTTAGAAAAATTCCACTATTTTTTGCTAGTGCAAGTACAAAGTGCAAAATACGAGTCATACAAATCATATTCTAAGAATAATAACAACCAGGAATCCTCAAAGATTCAATCATAACAAAAAGTACTTCCCGAGGCAAGAGTTTGAGTAAAACTTTCCAAATTCGAAAGATCACAAATCATGAGAACAATTTGCAAAACGGTTTAAAATGCCCTCGGAAGTTTTAATGGCAAACAATTTAGGATTATCGAATCATTCTCTTCCCAAAATCAACAGGGGTCATAGCCCATAAATTTGCTTTCTCGAATAAAAACCAACAACAATTCACAGGTTTCAAAACCCACGTAACGTGTCCTCGACGGACATAAAGTTAGCAAAACATAACCACCCAAGATACGAAATCTCGGTCACACCCAAGGTACTCGTCCTGGTCAACACATCCAGAATCATATACATAACACCGTGAACACATGCCATGTTATCTCACGGTTGGATCAATCACTTGTTGTCTCCTGACCACATGATCGCATGTCATGTGTCACCGTAGGTTCTTTAAACCACCGTAATCACTTGCCACGTCATCTCACGGTTGGATCAATCACTTGTTGTCTCCTGACCACATGATCACAAGCCATGTGTCACCGTAGGTATCCCGAGGCTCTCACGGTTGGACCAATCACTTGTTGCATCCTGAGCACATGATCACATGCCATGTGTCACCGTAGACCCCGCCCATATCCACACATTCACACACATAACACAGTATGCCAAGGATATCCAAACAATTCACCCAAAGACAACAAACATATAGCAAAACACAACGTCAACGCACCGAAATAAAACAATATACGCACACACGCATTACCGAGTGCAACATAAACACCAAACATATCCATAGGATTCACATAGTCATTTACGAAAACACACCAATCACAACATACACACGAGTTTGAAAGGGAGCCTTTAGCGAGGCTAAACTAAATCTTTGAAAGTTCATTTAAAACAACCAAACGAACACATTTGGACGATCACCGATCATCATATCCACAAAACAAGAAAATTATGAACAAGGTACTTGCCTCGTATAATCACGAACGCGGAGAATCGACCGAACTAGGATGGCACGAACCGACTATGAATCCGCCGAGTTCGCTGAACGCCAACTCGCGACAATAAACTACGAACGACAACAACCACAATGAAAATGAATTCCGTAGTACGACCCAAAGCCGCTGAATTAGTGAAACAACAACGAAAGTTCAAGGGTTTTCCCCAAAACGGCCAAGAACAACTAATCGACCGACAAAACAGGAAAATGGAATTCCTACCGAAATATGGATATACAATCCATAGGATATGTTTAACAACATCATTTGACAACAATTGATTCATCAAAATCAGGCGGAATACGAAATCAAGAACAAACTCCTAAAAAGTCAACTCTAGGGATTCAAGAAAAATACCTTGATTCGGCGAAGAACAATGGATTAGATGATGTTATAATCACCTAGGATACTCCAAAACACCTTTGGATGGAACAAAATAGACCAGAAGTTCGGACCCCAGTCGCCCTCGTCTCTAACCCGTGGAGAGGAGGAGAAATGAAGTGGAAATGACATTCCACGACTGCTGTCCAGTTTATATATACTGGACAGCTTAGCGTGCGCTAATCTTTAAGATTAGCGTGCACTATCGTGGCACCGAAACAAAACTGCCTGACCAAAACACATTATTAGCATGCGCTAACCACAAATGTTAGCGTGCACTAACGAGACCTCCAGACCCAGTCCAGTAGCTCCTGGACTGCCCCTGAACAACCAGGTAGCGTGCGCAATCCTCACCCTAGCGTGCGCTACTAATGCACCCTAGCGCGCGCTATGTTACTAAATAACGGGCGCTAACCAACGTTATAACCCAGTCCAGTAGCCTCTGGACTGTTTCTGCACCACCTGTTAGCGTGCGCTACCACACCCATAGCGTGCGCTTACAACTGCACCTTAGCGCACGCTAATCATCCGGATGTAGCGTGCGCTAATTAACTCAGGATTAAGAACATGGAACTCAACAAAACGACACCGAAACGAACTCGTATGTCAAAAAGTGCAGAATTAATCATTCTCATAATGACGAAATGGTCACAAGCGAGCCGTTAAAATGGACTCCTGTCAAAACAAGAAATTTACTGAAAATCAAAAATCGCGGATCTTACATACTACCCTCCTTAAAAGAAGTTTCGTCCCGAAACTTAAAACAAGTAGGGAGAAGCAATATCCCGCCAGGAACATCTCAACGAGATACACAAAAACCGCGTAACTTACGCCCATTGGCGAAACATTACAAGAAACGCAAGGAACACATGCGGCGTGAAATCACGCTCAACGACAAACGTCATAATGTCACAAGCAGAGACGAACCAAACCAACAAGTGTCAAGTATCACCAAACAGATAACACAATCATGTCAATTATCCGAACAATCACAAACTACAAAGCACCTATTACAAGGGAACATGCGTAGTCGAAAATAGAAAATAAACACAACGATCCGCAAGGATAACCACAAGCAATTCGGACTACGCCGAAATCCTCAAAAACCACACTAGGCATCACCGTGTCCTTTCGGAGAAGAGACGTAACCTCGATCCCCAAATCTCTCAGCTACCGTCTCGCAATGCACGACTCGGTGACCCACCTGACCACACTCAAAGCAACTGACTAATGGTGAACGACAAATCTTCGCGGTATGGCCCGCTCAACTACAGTTGTAACATGTCTTCATGCTGCTCACATTAGTCATTGTAGGGGTACTACTCCTCTGATCACGTGATATAGAAATCTTCTTAGGACGACGAAACGAAGTCCCAACCTCAGGGGGCCACTCTCCTGATTTTGTGAAAAGTCCCCAACGGTTTTCTGTTTCTTCGATTCAGACATATTCTCAGTCGATAATCTGGATAGCTCATAGGCTAACGCCCTATTCTGATAATCTCTCAAAGAAGTACAAGTGAGACCTGCCATGTACTGACGAATCTCCAGATTCATCCGCCTACTAAAATGACATATCTTATCCTCCTCCGTCCTTACTTGATCCTGCACATAGTTGAGCTGTTTGCTAAAATCGATAATAGCTTGAGAGAGCGATACATCTTGTGGTTTCGCCGAAAAGAATTCATTAATCCTCTGATTCCTGATTGGTTCCGGACAAAACTCATCTCTCATGAATCTCTGGAACTCTGCCCACGTGACAACACGATCTCATGGCTTAACAGCCTTCCACCAACTGGCGGCATCCTTGTCAGGAAGATACTGAGCGACTGGCAACTTATGCTCTTCTAGGCAATCCACTACCTCGAGTATCTTTTCCAACTGGAAAAGCCAACCATCCCAACCCAGTGCATCAGCGGCACCTGCGGAATGAGGGGGATTCATACGAACCACTTCTCGAAGCCACCGATTTGCACCAATGTTTTAGGTCACATCTCTATTACGCTGAACTGCCTGAGTCAACTGAGTCATCTGTGCAGCTACCTGCTGCAAAATAGTAGCAATATCGATACCAACACCATCACTGGTAGCACGATCCCGACCACGCGCGTGATCGCCACGACCACAACCTCTGTCCCTCAGCATACTGAATAAGTACCCACTCAGCACAATAGAAAATCATAACACATAACACATACAACGATTACCATCGTAAAGCAACATACATACGAAAATCACAGCAACGACGGTATCGTTCGGCGATCACAACGGCCCGAATGATAACCAGCACACAATTACAAAACATCATGAAACAATCACACATGTACACAAACATACAAACCCAAGCTCCAACAGCTTGCACATATGCGATAACACGTAATTCACCACGAAGCGACAAACATTAAATACCAACATCACACCTCCCACAGAGGGCTAACATAACAATTGCGTGGCGAACGACTCAACGCTCACACCACCAATTCAATCACAACTTGGAGGGCTAACACCCTAACGACAATACCAACATCATATACACATTCTCTGACCACAAGCAGGAAGTGATATGTTTTAAAAACGAGAACCACCTTTTGAAAATAATTTTGGAAACACCAGTTGATCTTGAGTATCACCTTTCAAAAAGTAGTACAAACATTGTTATCGAGACTTTGAAAACCATCTTGCGCTTGACAAAATTGAGGACACTCTTCTTTTAGTGAAAATTTTAAGAAATATTCGACTCTCGGGTCTAAGCAAATGTGTTTCTAAATTTTTAAAAATATCTCAAAATATTTTGGTCCTCAAGTGGAATAATTTTGAATCATAATGTGGCACCTTGAAAGTACCGCGAGAAAATAATTCATTTTAAAAGTACGCCTCGAAATTTATTTTTTCAAGATACTCAAGGTTTTCAAAAATCCAATAGGCCAGAATGCCCAAAACTCACACGTACCAACATTCGCTTATACACATCATAGTACACGCATCAATTCATTCAAAATCAAGACAATACATGTCTTTTGCAGAAAACAAACAGTCAAATATCATAGTCGAAAAGACATAAGTAGCGACAACACTCCTCATATAAACGAAATATGAGAGTTAAATAAACACACATCACGAAACCAAGAATCTGCATAAAGATCCCATCACTCAACGACTAATCATACAAGTGGCTCGTGCCACACGAGGCACAACACAAAGAAGGGAGACTTACATTCACATGTCGTACGAAGATGATGATCGCCCCACGATACTAATCACGACTAACAAACTCAGACGACGCGTCGCGACACGACTCAGTCAGACAAAATCCGACAAGACAAAACTCAACAGACACGACTTGACCCGACAGCCTAGGTTTCCAGAACCTAAGCTCCGATACCATTTATGTAACACCCCCAATCCACTCAGGGATATTACACGCCGTAGACCCTTTCCTCAAGGATCTACCAGGCTGGTAACTAAAATCAACATCTCAACAACTCCCTTAAGGCTAGAACGACTCAGTAGACCGATTTGGTCTTTCAATTAATACATACAACTCAATCTCAATACATGCCCACGCAGGGGTCGAAATACAACAAAGTCCCATACAATGGGGAAAAATACTACAGCGGAAATAAAGTATAACTGAACCAATACACAACGTACGGTGATTAGTATCGATCATCTTTCTTCATCCTTCATGTCGACCCTGTTCCATGCTCCCCGAAACCTGAATGCAATATAGATATCCACCCCCAGATTCCTCGGGGGTTAGAAAAATTCCACTATTTTGAGTAAAACTTTCCAAATTCGAAAGATCACAATTCATGAGAACAATTTGCAAAACGGTTTAAAATGCCCTCAGGAGTTTTAACGGCAAACAATTTAGGATTATCGAATCCTACTCTTCCCAAAATCAACAGGGGTCACAGCCCATAGATTTGCTTTCTCGAATAAAAACCAACAACAATTCACAGGTTTCAAAACCCATGTGACGTGTCCTCGACGGACATAAAGTCAGCAAAACATAACCACCCAAGATACGAAATCTCGGTCACACCCAAGGTACTCGACCTAGTCAACACATCCAAAATCATATACATAACACCGTGAACACATGCCACGTCATCTCACGGTTGGATCAATCACTTGTTGTCTCCTGACCACATGATCGCATGACATGTTTCACCGTAGGTTCCTTATACCACCGTGATCACTTGCCACGTCATCTCACGGTTGGATCAATCACTTGTCTCCTGACCACATGATCACAAGCCATGTGTCACCGTAGGTATCCCGAGGCTCTCACGGTTGGACCAATCACTTGTTGCATCCTGACCACATGATCACATGCCATGTGTCACCGTAGACCCGGCCCATATCCACACATTCACAGACATAACACAGTATGCCAATGATATCCAAACAATTCACCCAAAGGCAACAAACATATAGAAAAACACCACATCAACGCACTGAAAGGAAACAATATACGTACACACGTATTAGCGAGTGAAACATCAACACCAAACATATCCATAGGATTCACATAGTCATTTACAAAAACACACCAATCACAACATACACATGAGTTTGAAAGGGAGCCTTTAGCGAGGCTAAACTAAATCTTTGAAAGTTCATTCCAAACAAACAAACAAACACATTTAGATGATCACCGATCATCATATACACAAAACAAGAAAAGTATGAACAAGGTACTTGCCTCGAATAATCACAAACGCGGAAAATCGACCGAAATAGGATGGCACGAACCGACTATGAATCCGCCGAGTCCGCCGAACGCCAACTCGCGACAATAAACTATGAACGACAACAACCACAGTGAAAATGAATTCCATAATACGACCCAAAGCCGCTGAATTAGAGAAACAACGACGAAAGTTCAGGGGTTTCCCCCAAAACGGCCAAGAACAACTAATCGACTCGACAAAACATGAAAACGGAATTCCAACCGAAATATGGATATACAATCCATAGGATATGTTTAACAACATCATTTGACAACAAGTGGTTCATCAAAATCGGGCGGAATACAAAATCAAGAACAAACTCCCAAAAAGTCAACTCTAGGGATTCAAGAAAAATACATTGATTCGGCGAAGAACAATGGATTAGATGATGTTATAATCACCTAGGATACTCCAAAAGACCTTTGGATGGAACAAAATCGACCAGAAGTTCGGACCCCAGTCGCCCTCGTCTCAAACCCGTGGAGAGGAGGAGAAATGAAGTGGAAATGACATTCCACGACTGTTGTCCAGTTTATATACACTGGACAGCTTAGCGTGCTAATCTTTAAGATTAGCGTGCGCTATCGTGGCACCAAAACAAAACTGCCTGACCAAAACACACTGTTAGCGTGCGCTAACCACAAATGTTAGCGTGCGCTAACCACAAATGTTAGCGTGCGCTAACGAGACCTCCTGACCCAGTCCAGTAGCTCCTGGATTGCCCCTGAACAACCAGGCAGCGTGCGCAATCCTCACCCTAGCGTGCAATACTAATGCACCCTAGCGCGCGCTATGTTACTAAATAGCGGGCACTAACCAACGTTCTAACCCAGTCCAGAAGTCTCTGGACTGTTTCTGCACCACCTGTTAGCGTGCGCTACCACACCCATAGCGTGCGCTAACAACTGCACCTTAGCGCGCGTTAAACATCCGGATGTAGCGTGTGCTAATCAACTTAGGATTAAGAACATGGAACTCAACAAAACGACACCAAAACGAACTCGGATGTCAAAAAGTGCAGAATTAATCATTCTTATAATGACAAAACGGTCACAAGCGAGCCATTAAAACGGAGTCCGACCAAAAAAAGAAATTTACCGAAAATCAAAAATCGCGGATCTTACAGCTACTGACAGATAATTAATTAATATTTTATCCAAGAGTAGTACCATCCAAACCTTATTATTATATCAAAAGTAAATCCACCTGCAGGGTTAATTATAATAATCATTATTGAGCTCCTCGAGGGGACATCATCAACCCGCACGAGTTTGGACATGATTTCTAGTAGTAATAATAATTGTCACATAAATAATATCATTGCCTAAGATACGAATCTTATTGAGTCAATTACTTTAACTCTCATCCATGGTAAATCAAATAAATTAATATTATAAATACATAATTAAATATTATATACTTAGAATTAAGAAAAAATCAGTGGGTTTTAAACCTAACTGATGACAGTGGACTTGGCTGCAAAAATTAATATAGTTACAGCCCAAGCTCCCAAGGCCCAAGTCTAGACCAAAGTCCAAATTGCCAAGAACCAAGTCCAAGCCCACGCCCACGCCCAAGCCCGAGATCGAGTGGATCCAGCCGGCGGGCGGGAAGGCGGTGATGGCGCACGTATGGTCTTTGTATCATTGGCCCACTAGTGTATACTACTAGCTTGTTGAACTATCCATGCACCTTCTTACTAATAAACTAGTCAAAAAGGATTTAATTTTTTAGTGTGGGATAACTTTTCATACCCACTTTAACTCTTCACCAGTTCAATTAAATGGCCAAATTTAATCATTTATTTCTCACTCACCGGAAATCAGTTTTGAGAAAAATAAAATCCTACATTGATCTTCTCGAAACATAGATTCACAATTAAATATTTAATTCCCAAGAATTAAATATTAATTTCCACCACATGAGTGAAAATAAATACATGCATGAATATAGACTCACATATCCAATTTTCGTGAAACACTACTGCATGGGGAAAGGTAGTTTGTGGCTTTGAACCTTTCTTAGTAAAATATCATCGGATATACCAGATGCTTAGTAGACATCGTGCCTTGAACTAATCCTCGTTGGTATATACTGAGTCAACGACACTTACACAACAATGTCTCAACACCTTTCGTTCTCATAGTTATGTCTGTTTTTCACATGGACAACATATTGGTTTCCGAAGTGTATATTCGAGGCGGATCGTCCTCACACTTAGATAGTGTAACACCCCAAAAACCATGTGGGAATATTACACGCCGTAGATCCTTCCCACGAGGATCTACCAGGCTAAACATCACAAAACGACCAAGTGTTTGCCCGGCCGGGGCAAACAATACAATGATACGGACCGTTAAGGTCAATTATAAATGACTAGACTGACTGATGAGGTCGTACGACGGACACAAATAGAAAAAAATACAACTCTTTACAATGAACACTCATGCAGGGGTAAGAGACAAGATAGCGGAAGTCTGACATAATTCGGTCGATACAACATAACCCGACCAAACTCTCAACTCTTGATTAGTATCGTAGCTCGTCTACTCCTGTGCCGATCCTGTGACTGCTCCCCCGAATCTGCATGTACCTGGACGCAAAACAGACATCCACCCCCTGATTACTCGGGGGTTAGTAAAACTCCATTGTTTTACTGTTCGTACACCTCATGTACCAAACTCCAGAGGTCACATGGACCGTACCTGGACCCCACACACACACTTCCCAACACATATCAAACAACGCAACACATCACCACGAATAACAGACCTTAATACGGATACGCTCGAACATCCAATCATACACAAAAATACATATACAAATGTATAATCAATCCAACACAATAATCATAATCAACACAAGACATCAAACCCGAGCAATAAAGTCCAACACGAATCACGCAACTAACATGACCAACACAACTTCACAACGTTAAACAAACAAGAATATCATTAATACCAACAAACATTCGAATAATCAAATCGCACGAATCATATCCACGAAGGTAAACCAAATCATTGTGAATCCAATATGTAAACTTTATTCACAAGACACAAATCGTATAAATAGAATACTTGCCTTAGAATCTGCACGCAAATACTCCGACAAACACGGCTCGACCGAAGTGCCTCGAAACCTACAACTTCCGCAAGAAACAATGAAAACACGACCACAACGAGGTTTCAGACCAACAACAATAGAAATCACATGAAACTATCGAAAGAAGACTCATTAGAACATTTAATCGAACATTAAATGTTCCCGGTTCTTTAAGAACACTAAGATCATCAACCGGGTTGAACGAACCGAAGATATGGATATACAATCCATAAATCATGATTTATAACATCATATAACATCAACCGATTCATCAAAATGGACTAGAATCGAAATCAAGAACAAACCCCAAAATAGTTTGAAAAAGGATTTTCAAAGATTACCTCAACCCGGATGAAGAACAAGGATTAGATGTTGTTAATCCACACCAAAACCTTGATGATTATGTTTAAGGATGAAATATTGATGAACTTTCGACAAAATTTCGTGTGGAAATCGCCCAAATCACCAAATGAAGAGGAAGAATGAAGAAATGGGTTCATAAACCTATTTGTCACGTTTTATGCTGCTGCCAGACCAACCCAACCGTGTCGGATTTGACATGGTGGGCAGAACTGGATTTGTGTAGATAGTTTTTACAAATATGAACAGAACTTTCTCATCCAAACTCGGATTGACTCTCCGTTTGAACCATTGGAATGCTAACTTGATTCTCTATCATACTATACTGTTTCAGAATTTTTAAAGTTTTCAAGAATTTATGGTGATTTTACAAAGTCGAACTTAGATATGAAAAAATCGAAATAGCATGCCAATTAATCCGAAACAATATAAAATCTCGCTCGAATGACGAAAAGTGCTGAAAAAAACATGTCCAAAATATGTAAATAAACACAAACAAGACGCTAAAAAATAAAAATATAAAAATGAAATATCGGGTATTACATTATCCCCCACTAAAAATAAGTTTCGTCCCGAAACTTAAACAAACATCAAAACGCCACATATCAAGACAAAAGCATTCAAGCAACAAAACAATTCTCCGCACGAGATTCAACCAACCAAATAATGTAACATCCGGGGGAATTTTTTTTTCGTGTTACTGTTGTGTTGTACGTATTCATTTGGAATTGTACAAGTGTTGTTTTATTTGACTGATACAATGTATATTGTATTGGGATATTTCAGAATCGAAATATTTATATTTGTCGTCGGTTTTGTTTCATCGTTTGGATGTTGCTTGGTGAGTTTGGAATTTTGGCTAAGTATATTAGCCATAGCGTGCGCTATATGTATAGCATTATGTACGCTACAGTCGGCGGGTTACGTACGTTAATATGTGTAGGTTACGTACGTAACGCAGGGGTATCCGGTCATATCTAGCTTTCGGCATGTGGGTCCGGGTGAGGTTGATTTTTCTGTGGCTTGATCGGGACAGGCAGGTCAACGTACATTACGTATTCTATACGTAATGGTGGGGTTGGTTACGTACTTAATGGTGGGGTTGGTTAACCTGTTGTGGAGCTTCATAACTTGGATTGAAGCTTAGGAACTTGGTGTTGGAATTCGGTGCCTAAAACGAAGGCCCAGCGGAAGCGGTAAAATGAAAATCAATTCGATTTGAATCCCTACGAGGATCAATCGAGCTACGTATATACGAATATATAAACGAAGTATAAGAGATACGAGAAACATACCCTCGTAGTTCGTTGATTAAATGATATTCTTCTCTTGAGCTATTCCCCAAGCTTTGCTTGATCTCTACGAATCCAATCCGCTCCAAGCCCTTGGATGATCCAACGTCGAAAACACAACGCCTCTACTTGCCACGCGCCGGAGAAACGATCGGAACGACGATCACCTTGCTATCCTCTGAGTATATGGCTAGAGCTAAGCGATGAAGCTTCCAATATAAAATTATAACACTCTAAGTGTATAATTCACTTTCTCACTTTGATTTCTTGATTTTTCTCCAAGAACAACAAGAACAAGATGAAGAAGTAGATGAAGACTTTGGAATGAACTCTAAGTTCTTTCTCACTCTTTCTCTCTCTACCACTTACGTATGGAATCAAGAGTGTGTGTAAGAGAGTCACAAGTCTTCTCCCTTTATTCATTCTTTATACACCAACAACCCACTAAACATCTCATCCCACATGAGAGATGCCTTTCAAGTCATTGTCTTCCATTTAAAAATAGAAACAAAAGACAAGATGAAAGGTGGAGGAAATGGGGGGGGCTCTAGAAGGGTAGGAAAAAGTTCGGTCCGTTTCGAATTCCCGTGAGTCTAAACAGACAAACTCCGATTCCGTTCCGATGTATTTATATCGATCAATTAATCCAATTAATTAATCATATCAAATACATAATTATATCCAAGAATTAAATTAATCACCCAGTAATTTATTTAATTCATTAGGCCGTAAATCAATTTATCCAATAAATCAATTTAGACATCCAATGTCCCAAAATCAATTAGACATCCAATGTCTAATAAATTGGATATCTAATATCTAATATTAATAATGAGAGAATAAGCTCGATTCATTCCGTCATCAATCCAATTGCGCGACTCGGTAGGTTCGTCTCAGTCAGCAATGGGAGGAACCAAAGAGTAGTAGCACCACCTATCCAGCCTGGCGGCCTACACTGTACCCCAACTGAGAACGAATGATGGGATCATTCAAGAACCATTCTGTCGTGAATACCAATAAACGTATAAACCCTTCTTTCAAATATCCCGATCAAGTTATAGGGTCACGATCAGTCAAACCCTATCTGTACTTGACGCTATGCATGCGTTAATGCAAATCGAGATCATCGAGCTGTTGTGTATCTAATACAACTAGCTCCAATGCTTTGGCCAAAGACTTATGATCTCATCTGCCAATAACCGCATAGGACATATAACCCGCTCACTAACGGGAGAAAGAATTCTATCTTGGTATTCAGTAGGACCTGCTACTTGCCCGTCAAGATGCACGTCGAGGTTGACCCCCGCCTTCCGGTTTATAGGGTCGAACTACTCTAATGAAAATCTTGACGTCACAAGCACATCCCTACTAAATCCCCAAGTCGAAGGTTCACGAATACCTATCACAACCTTTTGATCCCATCATTGACTGTCCCGGAGTGAAATCCGTGTGACGAATCGAGAGTGAGTTGGTTCGAGTATACTAATCCAATTAGAATACCTATAACGTGTGCTCCCACTAACCATTAGCGTTCAACAGGCACTCTCCATGTCAAAGAACACGTCATACAAGTCTTCACATAAACTTAATGCCCAGTCGAGTTTCATCGACTTGCGAACGATTAAGTATTTGAGCTATAAACCTTTCCAGTGCCGACCCCCTTATCCAATAAGGAGTGGAACATTTTGCTATCAAATACACGGATTAGTTTCTATATGTATATTTATGAGTTAGGAATGCCAGTAACTACCAGTAAATAAAGAAACATCCATTGCCTTATATTAGTGATTTACATAATTACAAGTACAATGCCCTCACTCAATCATCCTCAGAGTGGCATTCGAGGGCATACTCCCAACACTTGGAGTTTGGAGTGTTTCTTGATGGTTTGAGGTTGTTCTTCACTTCTTCAATAGGTATGTCATTAATTTGGTGTTGAACTCGAGATTATGGTGTTGTTATTGTTAGTTACTTCGTGTTTTGATGATTTGTTGGAGGGTAGTATGGTTCTTCATTGTATTATGAACTTATGATGAAGAACATGATGTTATAGTTTGAGTTTGTGTTCTTGATGTTTTATAATGTTTGGAGGTTATAATCATGTCTAGGAAGGATTATGTTAAGATTGTTATATGATTAATATAGTCTTGATATGATTGTTGTTGTTGTTTGTGTTTATTGGAGGGATTTTAACCATTTTAGAAAGGAATAATGATGAATTATGTAATGATTATCATAATCTTTAAATGGTTGAATTAATCTTGTTGATTAATCCGAATTCATGATGAATTGGTGATTGATTATCGTTTAGATATCATGTTTGTTGTATTGGTGATGTTCTTGAGGTGATAGTATTAATATTGGTGAGATTATCATTTTGGAATGATTAGTATAATGTTGTTCTTAAGTGATTCTTGTTGAATTATGTTCACAAGTGTTAAGAACATGATGATCATGTTATTTGATCATTGAGGAGGATTGGAGGAAGTTAGAATTCATAGTTGAGATCCACGATTTTCATTTGTGGAGTTTAACCGATTCGTGATTGTATCGGGATTGTGTTTGGTATTGTTTTCCGTTGATTTTATGTTATTGAATGAATTGTAATTCATTCAAGGTTGTCCGAGTGCTTGTGATCATTAGAAAATGCCGTTCGTCACTTCGTGGGAGGACGTTGATCATGGAAGGACTTTCTCGCCTTTGTTTGAGGCAAGTTTTATACTTGTACTAGTCAATGAGATTAATGTTATCATGTATGTGTATGGATGTGTTGTATCATTTCGAGACTTGGTCTCTCTATGACTTTGTTGATATCAGGGGAGTATTTGATACGATACCCTTCGACAAATTATGCCAAATGTTATTGTTGTCCGACAAAAGCCATTCAGGGCTTTGAGATACTCGTTGTTGATATTATTGTTGATAGCCGGTTCGCGGTATCGATGTATTGGTTGTTGTTGATATTGATGTCGGTTTAAGACATTGTTGTGACCATTGTTATTGATATTGGTATTTTGCTATTGATGCTGTAATTGGACGAGTGAAGGCATTGACGTGTTTGATTATCATCTCCATCGTCGGTAACCGATTAAAAGCACCGGGACACCTGTTCTAATTGTTCGTTGTTATCGATTGACCATTTTAAGGCAATCGAGGTATTGAATTGGGATTATCGAGAATAATTCCCATCCATTGTATCATTGTTTATCGATTGACCATTCTAAGGTAATCGACGTATTGAATTGGGATTATCAAAGATGATTCCCATCCGTTGTGTCGTTGTTATCGATTGGCCATTCTAAGGCAATCGAGGTATTGAATTGGGATTATCGAGAATAATTCCCATCCGTTGTATCATTGTTTATCGATTAACCATTATAAGGTAATCGACGTTTTGAATTGGGATTACCGAAGATGATTCCCATCCGTTGTGTCGTTGTAATCGATTGGCCATTCTAAGGCAATCGAGGTATTGAATTGGGATTATCGAGGATAATTCCCATCTGTTGTATCGTTGTTGTCGATTGACCATTCTAAGGTAATCGATGTATTAAATTGGGACCGTCGAAGACATTTCCCATCCGTTGTATCGCTGTTATCGATTGGTCGTTCTAAGACAATTGAGGTATTGAATTGGGACCGCCAAGGACGGTGCCCATCCATGAGTTATTGTTGTCGTGTTGGCCGACTCAAGGTAGCACACTATTATTCTTGTGAATTCGGCAATCTTGGGATCATTACCGTTTGTGAGTAATTGTGTTTTGGAGGCTAGTCTCGGCTAGTGCTTGATGGGTAAGCTTGGGGCTTGAACTTTCGCGGTTAGTTTCCCAACACCTACAGTTCAGTAGGTCACGGTCTTTAGATGACCGCATTGTGATACGACTTTGTGCCGTGGCTTTGGCCCTCATTGTGATACGGCTTCGTGTCGTGGCTTTGGCCCACATTTTGATACGGCTTCATGTCGTGGCTTCGGCCCTCATTTTGATACGGCTTCGTGCCGTGGCTTCGGCCCTCAGATGATACAGCTTCGGGCTGTTTGACTTCGGGCCATTGTGATGATTGACAGCTTCGGCTGAGTGGCTTTCAGGATATTGCGATGTTATGGTACTTTCCATTGGATCCTTCGGGCACTGTGATTCGTATCGATTTCATCTTTGGCTTGGTTTACCTTCGGGTAATGCATTGTTGTGTTCTATATTCATGATTCACTGTTCGGCACTTGTATTCTAACCTGTTAAGCAGGTACCGATCGTATGCCGTGGGCATAGTGTTTCACGAATGTTCGATTCTTACCTTGAGTTGTGAGCATCTCGTATTACCATTGTTGTACCGTTTATTCTGCCTTTGGATGCATATCATGTTGTGCATATATTTGATGTTCATTATCTGGATGACTGACCCCGTGGGGGCGAAACATGTTTTCAAGTTTTAGGTGCTTGCGAGGAGAGAGTTGTGACACAGGGCATGACGATGGCGACGAGGCATTCGAGTGAAACTAGTCCGAGTTGTTTTGGTGTCCATGTCAGTCTGACAGTTTGGAGTACTCCAGTTTTGTCAGTTGTTATCATTTGTATTATCTGAGCAAGGCTCGTGGATGTTATTGTACTTTTGTTTTGGCCATGTAGGCCCACTTTTGTCGTTGAAATTCCATATCGGAATATTATGTTGAATATCATAGTAGGGACTGTGATTCTCTTTTTTGGTCAATTTGTTGTATTTTGGTCATGTTCGCCTGGTGGATCTCCTCGTGTGGGGTCCACGGCACTGTAATGACCCAATGGAATTTGGGGGTGTTACAGAAGATGGTATCAGAGCATTGGGTTGTGAGATACCCTGCTATGTGAGTTATGTGGCTCCACTGATGCGGTAGTAGTGGGGCTGTCAGGTTATGACAATCTGGACAGTCGGGTTTTGTGCGTCGTGATAGTTGGACGACTGTGTGAGTCATTCTTTCATCGAGTCGTCATCAGTGAAGACTAGTATCGCAAGACCTCGAAGCTTCGTATGACCTGTGTAAGGACTCGATTCTCTTTATATTCATATATTCATTATGTCATTGATTATACATATTTTGTTGAAACCTGTATGTAACATTTGTGTTATGATTCACTCATGATTATTTGTTTTGGAGCGTGTGGGCTCTGTATTGGTTATGATTAGCATGATTGATGTGATTGTGTTGAGTATGTATACTCGTGTTTGGGCTATTGACCTAGCATTCTGATTTGGCCATTGAGGCGTATCTGAGCCATGATCATGACCGAACGTTATTCTTTCAGTATGGAAAGATGAATCCGAGGACGTGACGGGGGGGTAAGGGCTGCATATCGAGCCAGAACTCATAATCTCATATTTATATGCGTACGGATGCCGAGATGGATCAGAGTGCGGACGGCGGTGTTACCTACGCGATCGATTCTCCTTCGGGGCATCATACTCGAGGAGTCGATCAGACTGAGAGTGGTCACATTGACCCTTTCTTGCTTATGAGGGGCATGATGGCCCAGATGACCCAGATGACGCAGATAATGGAAACCATGCAGACCTCGGTGGTTCGTGGTCTACCGCAGCAGGGATCCCAGGTGCCGTTTTATGGACAGGCTGGGAGAGTGAGTCAGATTGTCGGCGATATCTCTCGTCAGAGGCCGCCTACTTTTGAGGGTGGAACCAGCTGATATTGTTCATTGGCTTGAACATTTTGATAAACTCTTTGACATGGTTCAGTGTCCGGAAGAGAGTAAGGTGGCAGTAGCGGCTTACTACTTGAGTAAGGGCGCTCATTCTTGGTGGCTTTTTGTGAAACCCACCGACCATGATTGTGCTTGGAGCGAGTTCAATGACTCTCATGTTAGAGAGGTATTATCCGGATCCCCTTCGCGAAGCCAAGCTATCAGAGGTTTTGAACCCCGAATTCGTAGAGGACGAGGATGTTATTGTTATTGCTGAAAAGTGTCATGTACTCCTTCAGTTTGCTTCGCCTGTTATCCATACTGAGGCGGATAAGATCAAGTATTTTAGCAAGAGGCTAAACCCGCAGTTGAGGATGCAGTTGTTCAATCATAATTGTAATTCACTTGGTGAATTCATCGAGAAGGCTCTTGGAGCAGAGCTTTTGATCAAGGAGCTTGCTCGGAAGCACCCTTCAATTTCTTCTCGTGAGAGGACTAGGATGCTGGTTCGTTCAGAAGGACATTGGTATCCGACGTCCAAGAGGTCGTTTTCTAGTCGTCTTCGTGTTGGGAAAGCATCTTCTTCCCAAACGATGAGTTCGGCCATTGTTTGCTTTAACTGTGATTCAGCGGGGCATGTTAGCACTCGTTGTATGGTTCCAGCTATTGTTTGTTTTCTGTGTGGGAGGCAGGGACACCTTGAGAAATACTACAGGAGTTCTAGTGCCAGTAGGTCTCGGGAGAGCTCACGGGCCTCGAGAGATTTTATTACTCCAGTCTGTACTTCATCCAAGGGTTCTTATCAGGCTTTGGGAGCCAGAGGTAAGGACATCCGAGGAGGAGCAGCAAGTTCAGATTTGGGTCTTCCTCGAGTCGATGAGATCGAGGAGATAGATGATTTGGAGGATATCGATGTGCGGTACATTTGAGATGTAGCCTTGAATTGTATTTTCCCTTTCTATTGTTTTTCGGATTAATGTTGAACTTAATTTGTATTGTAGTATTATGGTTGTGAACCATTTATTATTGATCTATCTTGTAATGATAGTATTTGAGAATCTTGAGATTTGAGGTCATTTGATGCGTTTTTCTTTCTTTTTTGGTGTTGTACGCGAGATTTTTATAATGATCTCGGTAATTGTTCATGGTGATTCGAGACGTCTAAGTCATGAGGACTTGGACGCGCGATTAATATGGTCCCGAGGACTATATGTGCGTTGTTGTTTTTCTTTTGTGGCGTGAGTCAGTGTTTGCATGGGCGTCCGATGCCGACGAGAATGGGGAAGTGTACACCGATGACTGTAGACATGTACAATGGGCGGCTCCCGCGGGGTGTGTATGCCGGTGTTACGAGTCATGCGGGTGGTATGACTTTTGGCTGGTCTCTGGCAGAGAATTCATGATTCGACTGATCTCGCACTTGGTTGAGTGTTTTTATCACTAGACTTTCGTCGTGTTCAGGCAGAGGAGACGCGGGGGAACCGAGGGGTTTTCCCGGTTACTCAGGCGAAGTGGTTCATAGTGAGGAGTATACCTGTAGATGTTGTTGTCAGATCCTGAGGGATAGTTAGTACCCGAGTTGTGCACCCTGAGTTTCGGGGACGAAACTCTTTTTAAGGGGGGAGTATGTAATATCTCGGGGAATTTTTTTTCGTGTTACTGTTGTGTTGTACGTATTCATTTGGAATTGTACAAGTGTTGTTTTATTTGACTGATACAATTTATATTGTATTGGGATATTTCGGAATCGGAATATTTATACTTGTCGTCGGTTTTGTTTTGTCGTTTGGATGTTGCTTGGTGAGTTTGGAATTTTGGTTAAGTATATTATCCATAGCGTACGCTATATGTATATCATTACATACGCTATGGTCGGCATGTTACATACATTAATCCGTGTAGGTTACGTACGTAACGCAGGGGTATCCGAGCATATCTACCTTTCAGCGTGTGGGGCCGGGTGAGGTTGATTTTTCCGTGGCTTGTTCGGGACAGGCAGGTCAACGTACATTACGTACGCTATACCGGGAGGTTAACGTACATAATGGTGGGGTTGGTTACGTACGTACATTTGTTAACATACGTAAGGGACACCTCGTTTTGTGGCAGTAGGATCTGGACTACGTAGCGTACGTTACGTAGAGGCGCTAACGTACATTAGAGAGCATAACGTACATTAAGGAGGCTACATAGCGGCCGTAATATGATGTGCAGATTATAAAGACATATTTTTTCTTTCATTTTCTCACGATCCATTTTCGATTTCTTCCTCTAGAAATCATCCCTTTGCATCCCTTAGTCTTTTTCAGCCTCTTCCAACCTATTGTGGAGCTTCATAACTTGGATTGAAGCTTAGGAACTTGGAGTTTGGAGTATTTCTTGATGGTTTGAGGTTGTTCTTCACTTCTTCAATAGGTATGTCATTAATCTGGTGTTGAACTCGAGATTATGGTGTTGTTATTGCTAGTTACTTCGTGTTTTGATGATTTGTTGGAGGGTAGTATGGTTCTTCATAGTTTTTATGAACTTATGATGATGAACATGATGTTATAGTTTGAGTTTGTTTGTGTTCTTGATGTTTTAGAATGTTTGGAGGTTATAATCATGTCTAGGAAGGATTATGTTAAGATTGTTATATGATTAACATAGTCTTGATATGATTGTTGTTGTTGTTTGTGTTTCTTGGAGGGATTTTAACCATTTTAGGAAGGAATTATGATGAATTATGTAATGATTATCATAATCTTGAAATGGTTAATTTAATCTTGTTGATTAATCCTATTGCATGATGAATTGGTGATTGATTATTGTATAGATATCATGTTTGTTGTTTGGTGATGTTCTTGAGGTGATAGTGTTAATATTGATGAGATTATCATTTTGGGATGATTAGTATAATGTTGTTCTTAAGTGATTCTTTTTAAATTATGTTCACAAGTGTTAAGAACATGATGATCATGTTATTTGATCATTGAGGAGGATTGGAGGAAGTTAGAATTCATAGTTGAGATCCATGATTTTCGTTTGTGGAGTTTAACCGATTCGTGATTATATCGGGATTGTCTTTGGTATTGTTTTCCATTGATTTTATGTTATTGAATGAATTGTAATTCATTCAAGGTTGTTCGAGTGCTTGTGATCATTAGAAAACGCCGTTCGTCGTTTCGTGGGAGGACGTTGATCGTGGAAGCACTTTCTCGCCTTCGGTTTGAGGCAAGTTTTATACTTGTACTAGTCAATGAGATTAATGTTATCATGTATGTGTACGGATGTGTTATATCATTTCGAGATTTGGTCTCTCTATGATTTTGTTGATATCAGGGGATTGTTTGATACGATACCCTTCGGCAAATTATGCCAAATGTTATTGTTGTCCGACAAAAGCCGTTCAGGGCTTTGAGATACTCGTTGTTGAAGT
Source organism: Orobanche coerulescens (assembly GCA_033398695.1). Taxonomy (NCBI): domain Eukaryota; kingdom Viridiplantae; phylum Streptophyta; class Magnoliopsida; order Lamiales; family Orobanchaceae; genus Orobanche; species Orobanche coerulescens. The sequence continues at coordinate 205,311,101 of CM065802.1, forward strand.
TATTGTTGATAGCCGGTTCGCGGTATCGATGTATCAGTTGTTGTTGTTGATATTGATGTCGGTTTAAGACATTGTTGTGATCATTGTTATTGATATTGGTATTTTGCCATTGATGATGTAATTGGCCGAGTGAAGGCATTGACGTGTTCGATTATCATCTCTGTTGTCAGTAACTGATTAAAAGCATCGGGACACCTGTTCTAATTGTTCATTGTTATCGATTGACCATTTTAAGGCAATCGAGGTATTGAATTGGGATTATCGAGAATAATTCCCATCCGTTGTATCATTGTTTATCGATTGACCATTCTAAGGTAATCGACGTATTGAATGGGATTATCAAAGATGATTCCCATCAGTTGTGTCGTTGTTATCGATTGGCCATTCTAAGGCAATCGAGGTATTGAATTGGGATTATCGAGAATAATTCCCATCCGTTGCATCATCGTTTATCGATTGACCATTCTAAGGTAATCGACGTATTGAATTGGGATTATCGACGATGATTCCCATCCGTTGTGTGGTTGTTATCGATTGCCTATTCTAAGGCAATCGAGGTATTGAATTGGGATTATCGAGAATAATTCCCATCCGTTGTATCATTGTTTATCGATTGACCATTCTAAGGTAATCGACGTATTGAATTGGGATTATCGAAGATGATTCCCATCCGTTGTGTCGTTGTTATCGATTGGCCATTCTAAGGCAATCGAGGTATTGAATTGGGATTATCGAGGATAATTCCCATCCGTTGTATTGTTGTTGTCGATTGACCATTCTAATGTAATCGATGTATTAAATTAGAACCGTCGAAGACATTTCCCATCCGTTGTATCGCTGTTATCGATTGGACATTCTAAGACAATTGAGGTATTGAATTGGGACCATCGAGGACGGTGCCCATCTGTGAGTTATTGTTGTCGTGTTGGCCGTCTCAAGGTAGCACACTATTATTCTTGTGAATTCGGCAATCTTGGGATCATTGCCGTTTGTGAGTAATTATGTTTTGGAGGCTAGTCTTGGCTAGGGCTCGATGGGTAAGCTTGAGGCTTGAACCGTCGCGGTTGGTTTCCCAACACCTACAGTTCAGTAGGTCACGGTCATTGGATGACCTCATTATGATACGGCTTCGTGCCGTGGCTTCAACCCTCATTGTGATACGGCTTCGTACTGTGGCTTCGGCCCTCATTGTGATACGGCTTCGTGCCGTGGATTCGGCCCTGATTGTGATATGGCTTCGTGCCGTGGTTTCAACCCTTATTGTGATACGGCTTCATGCCGTGGCTTCGGCCCTCATTGTGATACGACTTTGTGCTGTGGCTTCCGCCCTCATTGTGATACGGCTTCGTGCCGTGGCTTCGGCCCTCATTGTGATACGGCTTCGTGCCGTGGCTTCAGCCCTCAGATGATACAGCTTCGGGTTGTTTGGCTTCGGGCCATTGTGATGACTGACAACTTCGGCTGAGTGGCTTTCAGGCCATTGTGATGTTTTGGTACTTTCCGTTGGAGCCCTCGGGCACTGTGATTCGTATCTATTTCAGCTCTGGCTTGGTTTACCTTTAGGTAATGCATTGTTGTGTTCTACATTGATGATTCGCCATTGGGCACTTGTATTCTAACCTGTTGAGCAGATACCGATCGTATGCCGTGGGCATAGTGTTTCACGGATGTTCGATTCTTACCTTGAGTTGTGAGCATCTCGTATTACCATTGTTGTACCGTTTGTTCTGCCTTTGGATGCATATCATGTTGTGCATGTATTTGATGTTCATTATCTGGATTACTGACCCCGTGGGGGCGGAACATGTTTTCATGTTTTAGGTGCTTGTGAGGAGAGAGTTGAGACACAAGGGCATGACGATGGCGACATGGCATTCGAGCGATACTAGTCCGAGTTGTTTTGGTGTTCATGTCGGTCAGATAGTTTGGAGTACTCCAGTTTTGTCAGTTGTTGTCATTTGTATTATCCGAGCAAGGCTCGTGGATGTTATTGTACTTTTATTTTGGCCATGTAGGCCCACTTTTGTCGTTGAAATCCATTTCGGAATATTATGTTGAATATCATAGTAGGGACTGTGATTCTCCCTTTTGGCCAATTTGTTGTATTTTGGTCGTGTTCGCCTGGTGGATCTCATGGTGTGGGGTCCACGGCACTGTAATGACCCAATGGGATTTGGGGGTGTTACAAACAATTCACAAATCGTCCTCACTAGATACTAATCGCCCCTCCAGGTGTAGGAGTGGAACTCCCAGTTCCCAGCCATACTAACGACGTCTCGCAATGCACCGCTTGGTGCTCCATTGACCACACTCAAAATAGTTAACCAGTGGATTCTTACAGTTCGCATGTGTCTCCGTAGGTTCAACTGTTAGGGTTGTATACGTCAAAGCATACTTTATGCTTGTATTACCTAATTTCCCGGTCTTTATCTATGAGAATATTTAATTCATTTATCACATATTTTGCATATTTATTCACGCTATGGTTATGCAAATGCAGTCTAAATTACTTTATATTGTAGATAATGTGGTGTGTAGTGTCACACAGAAGATCACATTGATGGTTCCTTATATAGTAATATTTAGTTCACAACCTATATAACATTAGACAGTTATGTGAGAGGTTGTAGTATATGCTTGATATTGGTTGGTCTTTACCATTAGCATATATTAGCGTATACGGTATACGTTGAACAGGATCGAGGTGAGATAGATTCTTCTGTACTGACTATAAGAAGAACGTACATCTCGGATAATTATTATTTCTTAATTCTAGTGATTAATATTTAATTATATATATTTAATACTTATTGCTTTGATTTATCATGGGTGAGAGCCACAATGATTGACTCAATATGCTCGATATTTTGGGCAATATTATTATTTATATGATAATTAATATTATAGCTAGAAATCGTGTCCCGACCAGTCGGGTTGATCATGTCCCTTGAGGCACTCGAAAGGATTATTATATTAAACCCTACATGTGGAATTAATTTTCCGATATAATAATAAAGGTCGAGTGGTATACTCATGTATAACACAATAATTAATTAAAAGCTGTCAGTAGCTTAAATTAATTAATGGACATGGAATATCTTAAACACGGAAAATAATTAATTCAAAAAGGAGCCCAATTTCGTAATTTGGAATTTTGGTAGGAAGTGCAATATTAACTTATTAGTGGACTAAGTTGATATTAATAGAGTCTTGATATTAGGAAGAGTCCTAATAATGGAAGGAAAATATCTATTGGGAGTCATTACCATATACTCCTTAAGGTCCCTAGAGTAGCCCAAAATACCTATAAATACATGCTTAAGGGTGGCCGATTTTTCCAATTATTATTGCCCAAGAAATCGATTTTTTGTGTGTGTTTTAATTGTGGATCTTGACTTGTGTCTTGGATTCCACAATTTGGTTAACACAATATTTTTCTAAAATACTCAAAATATTCAAGAAAAATAGAGAGAACAAAAATCGTAAGTTTCTTGAGAGGAAAGTTTTGGCCGATCCCTTTGCAGTCCAAGTAGTCCGGTAGATTGTTGCCCACATGACATCCGGACGTAGGCGGGATACACTCTAGAAGATATTGAGGTAGAAATACAAGAAGATCGAAGAGGAAGACGAAGAGGACACAAATCTACCAAAAGGGATTTTTCTACCACTTCACGTCAAAGGGAAAAAATACCAACTCTCATGCATAAATATGTTTATTTAATTATTTATTAATCTATTTAGTTAATTAGTTGACAAGCCTAAATAGATCCGGTTTTTGCGTTGGTTAGTTTATAAAACCTTTTATTAAATTATCCCCACAAACTCGTTTCCGCTGCGTTTTATATTCCAACAATTGGTATCGGAGCCGGTCTTTAGGTTATGTTCAATTTAATGAATTTGGTGATTAATATGCTAGCAATTAAATATTCGTATAGTATGATTTCTTGGAATATTTTGCTAGAATTTGTCTTGCAGGAAAATATGATCCAATTATCATGGCTATGTGATGTTTTTATTTATTTACGCGTTTTGGTAATTTGGCCCGTTTTTGTGGCATGTATAAGTTTTTCCCGTGAGAAAATCTACGGGTAGAATAGGATTTATTTTTCTTGTAGTTTGATGTAAATTCGATGTATTTTATTTTGAATAAAATTGTAATCGAGTTGGGACACTCAAAGTACGAAAGAAAAAGAAGTACAGCACGAAGAGGAGTCCCGATCGGACGAACCAACCGGGACCAGCAAGGAGACGATCGGCGGCTCGGCCAGCAGTACAGTCCGGGCAGGTCGGTCAGTCCGGGCAGGTTGGTCAGTCCGGGCAGGTCGGTCAGCTCGGGCAGCAGTACGGGCAGTTCGGGCAGCTGGGCAGCGGGACGAGCAGTTCGGGTAGCCGGGCAGCAGGCCAAGTCGTCCTGTTCGGGTCGTTCAATTCGTTTTTCCGCGAGATGCTTGAAGCAGTGGGAGCAAACGAGCCGAAGATTTTCTCGTTATTCAAAACGAGGAATTAAAAGCCATGATAATTGGATATAATTGTCCAATTTTATTATTTGTTGGTTTTTATTATTTTGATGTATGGCATGTATGGATGTATGCGTGATATGTTTCCTTGCATGTTAAGATGAGAAAATTAAAAACCTTAATTTTTCAAAATAACTAAGTGATTTAAAATTGATTTTTCAAAATCAAATTGGCCTCCATAATTGGTTTAAATTGTGAAATAATTAGCATGCACGTTGACATTAGAGTCTTCCTCCACACCGGATGTGCTAAATTATTGGCTCACTGGTTTTAAACTTCAAATTTGATAACAAAAAGGTGAATATTATTTTTTATGATAGGACCTCTCCATCTGTAGGACTATTATCATTAAATAATATTCTAAGGTTTGTTAAATTATGGTGTTCACTTAGGTGTATTAATTAATAAGCTCCCATCGGAGTCTATGTTAATTAAATACATGGCCAAGAGGAACCAACTATTAATTTTAGTTGTCAAAATGTGTCTTGGCTAGATAGTAAAATTAAAGACGTTAAAATCTACTTGAAAAAGTATATGTAAACGTCCACACTATCGTGGCTTGCATGTGCGGTTTTTCAAGGTGTTGGTTGATTGCATATATATTGTTTTAAGGTTTTTTCGATATATTTTGCGTCGAATTATGTGATGAATGGTGTTTTAATTTTATTCTCAGATGTCTTTCAATCCACTAGCTGTTATTCTCAAAGAAAACAAACTTGATGGCACTAACTTTGCCGACTGGAAAAGAAATCTTGATATTATCTTGACTGCCGAGGGGCATAAATTTGTTTTAACTGAGGAGAGTCCTTCGGAACCAGAATCGGATGCCACTCCTGAAGAGTTGGCTGAATTCCGGAAATGGAAAAATTCTGATGAGATGGCTCGCTGTTATATTTTGGCTTCATTGACAAATGTATTGCAGCATCAACATCAGACGATGGGCTCAGCCGCGGAAATGATGAAAAATCTCACAGAGATGTTTGGTCATCAGAACCGGGCGGCTAGGCAAAATGCGATGAGGGTATTGATGACAACCCAAATGTCTGAAGGGACCCCAGTAAGGGATCACGTTCTTAAAATGATGTCTCATTTGAACGAACTGAGCATACTGGGGGCCACTATCGATGCGGAGTCGCAGGTCGATATTATCTTGGGCAGTTTACCAAGAAGCTTTGAGCAGTTCCGCCTCAACTACAATATGAATCGTAGGACTTACACATTGGCGGAACTTCTGACAGAGCTTCAATCTGCCGAAGGTCTCTTCAAACAAGATTATCATCAAATTCTTGCGGCAACCGGTGCTGCTTCTTCAAAACCCAAATGGGGAAAGAAGAAAAAGCAGGTTGGCCAGAAGCAAGTGGCGACCTTAAAATCTAAGGGAAAGGCTCCTCAGTCAAAGGCTTCTCAGTAGGAAGCGAACAAAAATCCGAAGGGCAAGTGCTTCAACTGCAGTCTGAAAGGACATTTCAAGAGTGATTGCCCTAAGAAAGGTACGTCTCATGCACTAGTAGTCAAAATATATTTGGATGCCTGTTCCATCACTTCGTGGATAGTGGATTCGGGCTCCACTGATCATATTTGTTATGACTCGCAGGGGTTCCAAGTAACCAAGGTACTTAGTGCGGATGAGGTTACAATAAGCTGGGGCGACTATTCCAGGCTGAAGGCTGTTGCAGTAGGAGTCGTGCAGCTAAAAGTTGATGATAGGATTTTAGTTCTTAATAATGTATTATTGGTACCCGACTTTAGAATGAATTTGATTTAAGTTTCTAAATTGCGTCGTGATGGATATTCAGTTTCTTTTGAAGATAATGCAGTTATTAAAAGAAACGGTGAATATGTTTGCACGAGTACTTATAATGAAGGACTTTATATCATTAATCTTTTGACTCCCTTGCATACTTATAAATCACTTAATTATTTGACTAACCCTAATAAAAGAAAAGAGCCTTCGAGCATAAATCCAACATATTTGTGGCATTTACGATTGGGTCATATTAACCTTAGAAGGATTCAAAGATTGGTGAGCGATGACCCATTGGATTCGCTCCAAGTTGAGTCATTTCCAACCTGTGAATCCTGTTTGGAAGGTAAAATGACTAAAAGGGCTTCTCAAAGCAAAGGAAATCGTGCACAAAAGGTGTTGGAATTGGTTCATACCGATGTATGTGGTCCAATGAACATCCAGGCTAATGGTGGTTTTGAATACTTCATCACATTTATAGATGATTATTCGAGATATGGATACATCTATTTGATGCGACGTAAGTCTGAATCTTTTGATAAGTTCAAAGAATTCAAGGCTGAAATGGAGAAGCGTCATGGGCAGAGTATCAAGTCACTACAATCTGATCGTGGTGGCAAATACCTTAGTGTAGAGTTTTTGGATTTCTTGGCGCATGAGGGGATTACTTCCCAGCTCACAGCGCCTGGTACACCACAACAAAATGGTGTTGCTGAATGAAGGAATCGTACTTTATTATAGACGGTTAGGTCAATGACGAGATATTCTAATTTGCCTATTTCGTTTTGGGGATACGCCTTAGAAACAGCAGCGTACATTCTGAACTAGGTACCTTCGAAATCAGTTCCAAAAACACCCACAGAACTATGGAATGGGCGCAAGCCCAGTCTAGGACATGTTCGGATTTGGGGTTCACCAGCACACGTGCTGAACAAGGAAGCTGATAAGTTGGCATCTCGTACAGAAGTACGAGTATTTGTAGGATATCCTAAGGGAACGAAGGGTGGCTTATTCTACAGTCCTAAAGACTAGAAGGTCATTGTTAGCACCAATGCCCGGTTCTTAGAGGACTATGTGATAAGCCACAAGCCTAGGAGTGAGGTCAATCTAGAAGAACTCAGGGGCGAGATTTCGACAATACCAATTGTGCAAACACCTAGTGTACCACGTATCGACACTATTGTGGATACGCAAACCAAGGACATGCCTCATCGTAGTGGGAGGGTTGTTCGTCAACCCGAACGTTTCATCGACGTGGGAGCGTCTTTGGACCACTCCCCGAACCAGGATGAAACGGATCCATGTACGTACAAACAGGCAGTTCAAGACAAGGATGCTAAATCCTGGAAAACAACAATGGAATTCGAAATGGGATCTATGGATTCTAACCAAGTGTGGGAGCTAGTAGAACTACCCAATGGAGTAAAACCCATTGGAAGTAAGTGGGTCTACAAGCGTAAGAGAGGATCGAAAGGGAAGGTTGAAACCTTCAAAGCAAGGCTTGTTGCGAAAGGTTACACTCAGAAGGAGGGCATCGACTACGATGAGACCTTTTCGCCAGTAGACATGCTTAAATCGATCCGGATTCTCTTAGCTATAGCTGCGCATTTGGATATGGAGATTTGGCAGATGGATGTCAAGACTGCGTTCTTGAACGGGAGTCTTGATAAGGAAATCTATATGCACCAACCTGAAGGATTCATTGCTGAAGGAGAGGAGCACTTAGTGTGCAAGCTTAAGAGAGCCATTTATGGTCTTAAGCAAGCATCAAGGTCTTGGAACATGCGATTTGATGAGGTCATTCAATCGTATGGTTTTGAACAGTGTCCTAGTGAGGTTTGTGTATACAAAAAGTGCGATGGAAACGTGCTGGTGTTTCTTGTACTATACGTAGATGATATGCTTCTAATTGGAAACAATGTGAAGATATTATCAGACGTGAGGTATGGTATGCGGCGATTCGATATGAAGGATTTGGGAGAAGCTGGGCACATCCTTGGTATCGAGATCTTTCGAGATTGCAAGAAAAGGATGTTGTGCTTATCTCAGGCATCCTATATCGATACGGTGCTAAAGCGGTTTAGCATGGAGAATTCCAAGAAAGGTTTCTTACCTTACAGACATGGAATTCAACTATCTAAGGCTATGTGTCCTAAGACACAGAAGGAGATAGATGACATGAAGCTGGTTCCTTATGCTTCGGCAGTGGGAAGCCTCATGTATGCTATGCTTTGCACTAGGCCTGATATCTGTCATGCTGTAGGCATGGTGGCGAGATATCAGTCGAACCCAGGACCGGGACATTGGATTGCTGTCAAGCATATACTCAAGTACCTGAGAAGGACTAGGGAGCATATGCTTGTATATCAATCAGATACACTTTGTCCTTTGGGTTACACTGACTCAGATTTCAGTGCAGACAAAGTTAAGCTTAAGTCAACCTCGAGATATGTTCTTGTTGGACTTAGATGTGGTTCTTGGTTTGCATAGAAGTATCACAATTCTATTGTGGCAACACTGGTGCATTTATAAACCTGGAGGAACCACGAGACCATAGAGCAAGGAAACATATCAGTCGCAAGTAACGTTGTAAAACGAGGGAACGTAGTGTTGTTCAAGATTGCATCTGTAAACAACCTAGTTGATTCTTTCATGTGGAAGGAATGGGGTTGAGATGTATGGCAGCATTGCTTTGAGTATAAGTAGGAGATAGATAGACATAGTCTAGATAGTATACTTCAAAAGCATGCTTTGAGTATAAGTGGGAGATTGTTAGGGTTGTATACGTCAAACCATACTTTATGCTTGTATTACCTAATTTCCCGGTCTTTATCTATGAGAATATTTAATTCATTTATCACATGTTTTGCATATTTATTCACGCTATGGTTATGCAAATGCAGTCTAAATTACTTTATATTGTAGATAATGTGGTGTGTAGTGTCAAACAGAAGATCACATTGTCGGTTCCGTATATAGTAATATTTAGTTCACAACCTATATAACATTAGACAGTTATGTGAGAGGTTGTAGTATATGCTTGATATTGGTTGGTCTTGACCCTTAGCATATATTAGCGTATATGGTATACGTTGAACAGGATCGAGGTGAGATAGATTCTTCTGTACTGGCTATAAGAAGAATGTACATCTCGAATAATTATTATTTCTTAATTCTACTGATTAATATTTAATTATATATATTTAATACTTATTGCTTTGATTTATCATGGGTGAGAGCCACAATGATTGACTCAATATGCTCGATATTTTGGGCAATATTATTATTTATATGATAATTAATATTATAGCTAGAAATCGTGTCCCAACCAGTCGGGTTGATCATGTCCCTTGAGGCACTCGAAAGGATTATTATATTAAACCCTGCAGGTGGAATTAATTTTCTGATATAATAATAAAGGTCGAGTGGTATACTCATGTATAACACATTAATTAATTAAAAGCTGTCAGTAGCTTAAATTAATTAATGGACATGGAATATCTTAAACACGAGAAATAATTAATTCAAAAAGGAGCCCAATTTCGTAATTTGGGATTTTGGTAGGAAGTGCAATATTAACATATTAGTGGATTAAGTTGATATTAATAGAGTCTTCATATTAGGAAGAGTCCTAATAATGGAAGGAAGATATCTATTGGGAGTCCTTACCATATCCTCCTTAAGGTCCCTATAGTAGCCCAAAACACCTATAAATAAATGCTTAAGGGTGGCCGATTTTTCCAATTATTATTGCCCAAGAAATCGATTTTGTGTGTGTGTTTTAATTGTGGATCTTGACTTGTGTCTTGGATTCCACAATTTGGTTAACACAATATTTTTCTAAAATACTCAAAATATTCAAGAAAAATAGAGAGAACAAAAATCGTAAGTTTCTTGAGAGGAAAGTTTTGGCCGATCCCTTTACAGTCCAAGTAGTCCGGTAGATTGTTGCCCACACGACATCCGGACGTAGGCAGGATATACTCTAGAAGATCTTGAGGTAGAAATACAAGAAGATCGGAGAAGAACACGAAGAGGACACAAATCGACCAAAAGGGATTTTTCTACCACTTCGCGTCAAAGGTAAAAATTACCAACTCTCATGCGTAAATATATTTATTTAATTGTTTATTAATTTGTTTATTTAATTAGTTGACAAGCCTAAATAGATCCGGTTTTTGCGTTGGTTTGTTTATAAAACCTTTTATTTAATTATCACCACAAACTCGCTTCCGCTGCATTTTATATTCCAACATCAACAACCCACACGGACTTATACGACACAAAATAACAATCATCATGCACCAAAACATAAGAACATTACATAATAAGTCTTCATATGAGAAACCATCTGCACTACAAACACAAAATATTATCACTGGGCATCGTTGGGCCCTCCAGAACTATGAACAGAACCCCGGTTCCCTACCATCTTAGCAACGGTCTCACAGTACTGGTCCTGATGCCCCTCGCATCCACAATTATAACAAGTCACTGGCGGTTTCTTACAACTCGCACGCTCGTGGCCCAGTACATTACAGTTGAAACAACTTGGAGCACTATCTGAACTCGAAGAAACCGACCTGGGTCTTTTAGATTCTCTAGCCGATCGAGAAGGTCCCATACTCATCTGATATGAGGTTTGTGGTTTCCAATATGTCATCAGAAATCCTTTGTTTCTTTGCTACAGATACCGACTCGGTAGACAATGCATCCATTTCAAATGCTAAGGCTCGGTCTTGATAATCCTTCAACGTGGTAAACATAAAAGGGGCTATACACAGCCGAACATGAGGTTTCATATGCATATCGAAATAACGAACTTTATCTACCTCACTTCTCACTTGATCTCGAACTTAACATAATTGTCGATTATAATCGACTATTGCCTGAGATGTCGACACATCTTGGGGCGTAGCCAAGAAAAACTCGACAATCCTATGCTCTTTAACAGACGGAGGACAATACTCGACCTCCATAGCAGTCGTGAATTCAGCCCAGGTAGCTGTACGGTCACTAGGCGCTACGGCCTTCCACCAGTCTGCAGCTTCCTTGTCGAGCAGGTATTGAGCAATAGGTACTCTTCTTCCGTCCGGACAAGCTACAGCATCAAATGTTTTGTCCAACTAGAAGATCCAGTTCTCCCAACCTAACGAGTCAGAAGAACCTACAAAACGAGTCGGGTGCATTCTCATCACATCTCGTAACCACTTACTAGCTTCATTATCCACATCTGGGTTCTCATCCCGGTGCATGTTCTGATTCGTCTGTGCCAACTGATCAACCACCTGACAAAGGACGGTGGCGGCGCCAACGTCAACATTACCTCTGGCTAATTGCTCCTTGTAACGCCCCGACTTCCTAGGGTAACTATTGGGGAAAATAAGTAAAAAGATAAATTTTGACAAAAATATTTTCTTTTGATAATATTAAAATTCTCGCCTACAAAGTCGAGTCGCTACACTAACATAAATTAAATACCTTTAAATAAGGCAACATTTCATCATAGATAAGATAAAAATTTGCGGCGTAAGAATAAATTAAAAATTATAATTTTCCAGTCAAAGTTTCCCCGAATGAGTTTCAAAATATTTGACATAATGAAAAAAAACATCATGTAATAAATTCTCTTTCATATGCCCTCTCGGCTCGCTCCTTCGTCTATCCGGCTCGATTTAACCTACGGGATCAATAAAGGTGGGGGCGAGCTTCCTTCAGCTCGTAGAAACCACACTGATCACAGTAATATACAATCTCATAGAAAGCATAACAAGAATAATCTATCATATCTTTTCCTCAATGTGAATGCATACACACAATATTACGTATAGCGTGAATCGAGCACGCATAACACGAATATTGAGGTTGCGCAGGTGCTCCCTCAACAACATTAAACATACACACAATACCACATATAACATGAATCGAGCACGCATGTGAATATTGAGGTTGCGCAGGTATCCCCGCAACAACATATATCTTAAGATAGCCTCTTACACGAATACAGATGAGCCTGATTTACAACGTGCATCATAATTTTAAACATGAATAGAATATCATATATACAATCCAATTAAAGCAATTAAAGTGATAGTGAAAATTCCCTCCTGAATAAATGATGATGTCTGACTTGAATATGAAGATGCTCGACTCACAGTCCTAAGCCCGTAACTCCTCGATAAAGTCTACATATAATAATAATATAATCATTATATAATATTATGATATAATGATGGAAATTAAAATATACATGCATAATTCAGATTAATCATTAATATTAATTGAAAGTCAACATTTTAAGGTCTTGGTCAAAATTAGGACTGAATTGAAGTTTTAAAGTTGACTGGGGTCAAATTGTAAGAGTTGAGAAGGTGACTCGGTTAAAATTGAGTTAATTTAAACTGTCTGGGGCTAAATTGAAAGGTGCTGGAAAATATGAGGACTAAATTGAATAACCCTAATTTTTCGTGGGTATAAATACCCTTAAACCTACACTATCGGCCGACACCACTCATTTTGTCACCTCTTGCCTCTCGCCCCTCTCTCTCTGGCCTCTCCAGAAACCCGTCTCTCCTGAAGTTCTTCTCGGCAAACATCTTAATAAACACACCTACGACCATCAAAGCTCACTGTAAGGGTTCGATGCACCAGCCGCGAATGAGCTTCGGATGGCAGCGGCCATCTACAGTACATGGTGTTTGCGGTGGAGAGGTCGCGGCAAAGCTCCGATTCTGATCGGCGATAGGCTCGGCCCCTGGGATTCCAGATTCGGGTAAGTTTGGATATTCCGATTTTGGGTCGGATTGAATGAAGTAGGCTTAGGATTTGAGTAAGATGTAGCGGCGAATCGATTGGGTTGGTCGCTGGCTGAAGGATTCCTGACCTGGCGATCAGTTCCTGATGCAGGCCATGTTCACGGGTTCGGGCCGAGGGTTCTGAAACTCTGAGAGTTAAGTTCACGGTGAGGGTTGTATATTCGGGTTTCGAGTTTGATTTCGGGCTCGGCCTAGAATTATTTTGATTTGTTGTTGTTGTTAGTCAATTTCTGTAGATAAATTATGGATCAATGACGCATTTTAACAGATTTGGTTCGAGGGTCGAACTTGATTTCGGGTCTGACGGTGAACTTGGTTGGGTTAGGCCGATTATGAGTCATACTCGAATCAGGCTGGAAGACAGATTTGGTTGGGCTTCCAATGTTTATGTATTCTGTCTTGAAATTTTCTGGGTTGAGAAAATGTTTTTGGTCGAGTTCTTAAGTTCCAATTTAAGACTGAAAAAAGAAATAGATTTTTAATGCAGTTGAATTCAAAATCTGGTTTAGGCTAGGGTTTACAGTGTTTTGATTGTTGAATTCGTTAAACTTAAATTTTTGGTTTGATTTCCGATAATACTGCAGACAAAGAAATTTAAGTTCGAAAAAAAAGAATGGTATACTCGGATTAAAGGAAGTAGAAAAAAGACGATGAGTTTAACCTCGATGGATTGAACGAATGTTGGATGAAACGTGACTAGAATCGACGAACGGACCAGATTCTTGTGTTCTCCTTCCCTTAGCTGGTAGAGGAAAACTTGCAGAGGAATTTTTTTGTTGCATCGTGTATTCTCCTATGTGTGTGTGTGTGTTTATATATATATATATATATATATATATATATATATATATATATATATATATATATATATTATGCTGAACGATGTGAACTCAGGATTTGTAGGGTGATAAATTTTAAAGGATTTTCTGCAGTAGAATTGGTGTATTTATAGTTGAAATTTTTAAGTGTTTAGGTTGAATTAGGATTTGTATGTTGATAAATATTGAGGAGTTTTGATAAAGTGAAAGAATCTGAAGGATCGATCGACAAGGGTTTTTAATTGTGATTAGTTTAGTTTAATCATAGTTGGTAAATTTATAATATGTGGTTAATTATAAATGGTATAATAATAATAATACTAATAATAGTAAATGTTGAATAATAATTAATTGGTAATATTGATTATAAAATAAATCTGAAAAATGATAATGATAACAATGATAATAATATTAATACTTAATAAAAGGGTATTAATAATACTATTAATAATAATAATGATAATATTAATAATAGTAGTGTTAGTATTATATGTGAATAATTAATAACACTGTTATAAAAATAAATAATGACTACTTGAAACTAACTGACAAAAATGACTCGGGCTAGAACTTGTGATACGTCAAAATAAATGTTCATGATCCTCTAAATGAAATTAAATGAAATGAAATGCAACGATAATACTATTATAAATAATAATATTACATTATGAAAATGGCGGGTATTACACCCTACCCTTCTTAGAAAAATTTTCGTCCTCGAAAATAAATGACATATCTCGATTGAAGATATTTGGATAACGAGGTTGAAGTTCTTCCTCGCGCTCCCAAGTGGCTTCATCTTTACTGTGGTTACGCCACTGGATCTTGACAAACACCTTTTTTTTTTTGTTCCTCAACTGCCGGATTGATCGACCGAGAATTAGTTATGGTTGTTCTTCATAAGTAAGATCTTTGTTCATCTCCAGGGCGGTGTAGTTGATGACGTGGCTGGGATCGTGCACATACTTCCTCAACAACTATACGTGAAAAACGTTGTGCACAGCCGAAAGTTCCGGGGGTAAGGCCAAGCGGTAAGCTAATTCTTTAATCCGTTCAAGAATTTCAAATGGTCCAATGTATCTCAGTCTCGACTTGCTCCTTGGACCAAAACGAACAATTCCTTTGGTATGAGATATCTTCAGGAATACCTTGTGGCCAACACAGAATTCGAGATCCTTCATACGCTTGTCGGCGTACGACTTCTGACGATCCTGTGCTATCTTGATCCTCTCACGAATCTTATCCACCACACCTACTGCTTGTTCAATCATCTCGGGACCCAAAATTCTCCTTTCACCTACCTCATCCCAATACAGTGGTGATCAACACTTTCTACCATATAAGGCTTCATACGGTGCCATACCGATCGTCGACTGATAACTATTATTGTAAGCAAATTCTACCAAAGGCAACAGTCCCAATTATTTCCCATGTCTAACACACATGCTCGCAACATATCCTCAAGGATCTGGATGGTCCTCTCGGACTGATCATCAGTCTGAGGATGATAAGCCATGCTAAAATTCAACTGCATTCTCAAGGCTTCTTGCAAACTCTCCCAAAAACGCGATGTGAAATGAGTATCCCTATCGGATACTATGGAGACTCGCACTCCATGCAACTTAATAATCTCCCTGATATAAAGTTGGGCATACTGATCCATTCGAAAATTCATCTTAACTAGGATAAAATGAGCTGACTTTATGAGTCGGTCGACAACAACCCAAATAGCGTGGTTTCCTCTTTCCGTTTGAGGCAAACCTACCACAAAGTCCATCGTAATGTGTTCCCATTTCCATTCCGGAATATGAAGTGATTTAAGTAATCTAAAGGGGTGTTGGTGTTCTGCCTTCACTTGTTGACAAACTATACCCCTTTTGACAAAGTCTACCACATCTCTTTTCAAAACTTCCCACCAAAATGTCCCTTTAAGGTCTTGGTACATCTTTGTACTCCCAGGGTGTGCTGTATATGGGGTACTATGTGCCTACTTCAATATTGCTTCTCTCAACTTGACAACATTGGGCACACAAATACTCCCTTCATAGTACATTGTGCCATCATCGGAGACACGGAATCCTTTATCCTCACCTGAAAGAGTACGTTCTTTCATTTTGACCAAGAAGTCGTCTTGTCCTTGACATTCTTTGATCTTCTTCTTCAAGGTTGGTTGTACCACCAAACTAGCCAATAACAACTCAACAGGATTCGATAGTGTATCCATCTCAAGGTTTACCCTTGCAAATTCCTTGACCAAGCTTTCCTCTTTGGTCAACAAACAAGTTAGGTCTCCTCTCGCCTTACGGCTCAGTGCATCAGCAACTAAGTTTGCTTTACCAGGATGGTAATGAATTGTACAATCGTAGTCTTTGACCAACTCAAACCATCTGCGCTGGCTCATATTCAATTCCTTTTGTGTGAAGATATATTTCAGACTTTTGTGGTCTGTATAAATTTCACACATGCCTCCAGATAGGTAAGGTCTCCAAATCTTCAAGGCATGAACTACCGCTGCTAATTACAAATCATGAGTAGGGTAATTCAGCTCGTGCGGTTTCAACTGTCTCGAAGCATAGGCAACTACCTTGCCCTCTTGCATCAATACACATCCCAAACCTTGCTTGGATGCATCACTGTAGATGACGAATTCTCTCCTCGGTTCGGGAATCGTCAAAACTGGTGCTGCAGTCAATCTTCGCTTAAGTTCTTGGAAACTCTTTTCGCATTTCTCATTCCATAAGAAATCTTCTCCCTTTCTAGTCAATCTAATCATCGGTGCAGCTATATTCGAAAATCCCTCTATAAATCTTCGATAATAACCGGCTAATCCCAAGAAGCTGCGAACTTCATTTGCATTACTCGGTACTTTCCAATAATTGACTGCTTCTACCTTAATCGGGTCAACCTCAATTCCTCTAGAAGTGACCACATGTCCCAAAAATGCAACTCGGTTAAGCCAGAATTCACACTTGTTGAACTTCGCATACAACTTCTCCTTGCACAGTATTCCCAATACTGTTCTAAGATGCTGCTCATGTTCAAATTTGCTCTTTGAATACACAAGTATGTCATCTATGAACACAATGACAAATTTATCCGAATAAGGTTGAAATACACAGTTCATGAGGTCCATGAATACCGCTGGAGCATTAGTAAAACTAAATGGCATCACTATAAACTCATAGTGTCCATATCGAGTTCGAAATGCTGTCTTCGGGATATCATCATCCTTAATCCTCAGTTGGTGATATCCGGATCTCAAATCTATTTTCGAGAATACTCCCGATCCTCCAAGTTGATCGAATAGGTCCTCTATTCTAGGAAGTGGAAATTTATTCTTTATCGTGAGTCGATTAAGTTCACGATAGTCTATGCACATCCTCAAACTTCCGTCCTTTTTCTTCACGAAGAGTACTGGCGCACCACATGGCGAAACACTCGGTCGGATAAATCCAGAGTCGAGCAGTTCCTGAAGTTACACTTTCAGCTCTTGTAATTCCTTGGGCGCCATTCCATAAGGAGCTTTCGATATTGGTGCCGCTCCTGGCACTAAATCAATCGAGAACTCAACTTGAGGATTCAGCAGAACTCCGGGCAAGTCTTCGGGAAAGACATCTGGATACTCCTTGACGATAGGTACATCATCTACCGTCTTCTCTGAAGTTGTTTTCCCCATCACATTCACCAGGAATCCTTGACAACTACGCTTCTTCAACATTTTCACCACTTTCATGCCTGAGATCACCTTCGGGGTACTAGAGTGTCTTACTCCCTCGAATACGGTCTTGACATCAACAGATGGACATAAAGTTACCCTCCTTTTGGAGAATTCAACTACACCTCTATGCTTGTCCAACCAATCCATACCTAAAATGACATCAAAATCGCTAAGTTCAACTATGTGCAAGTCGGCTAAGAAGCTATGTTCGTTAATCTCTACCTTCACATGGTTAGTTATCAAGTCTACACGCACTACTCCCCATCGTCACTGCTAATAATCTCTATAACAGGAATAGGGGGTCGCGGCTCAATCCACGAAGTAACTTCATCTTCACACTCGATGTCTGCCATCAAAACATCCTTCATATTTTCTGCGAGATCCATCTTTGAGATCTCATCAGGAACTTCCTCTGGATCTTCTTCGGGATCGTCCTCAGGGTCTTCTTCGGGATCCTCCTCTGAGTCTTCCTCATCCGTAGAGTCGGCATTCTAATTTGCAGCCGGTATCGCCTCTCGAGCGTACAAATCCAATAAGCTCTTCTGGCGATCTCTTGATGGACTTTTTCTAAAGCTGAAAGATGCAGTAACTCCAGTCTTCGAATAATTTCTCCATCAGGTCCTCCAGCTGTCGTGTGATGGAACCTCGTTTCCCAGACTGCAGCCACTTGCTCAGCCTATTAATGACATAGTGTGGTGCATTTTCTGGTAAACTAGGATCGTCCCACCCGTCTTTGCGTGCTAGAAGACGCGAGTCAAAAGTAGCTGGGACCTTCTTACGTGGCGTCATCCTAGGATTGGCCATTCTAATAATTCGTACATACATATATAATTATGTAAATAAAATGAATGACATATGCATGAATAATGACCGAAACTTGGTACCTTTGACGGAGTGACGAAGTGGCGAAGCTGAGAGCATATGATACTTTTACATTTTAGCGAGTCTACAGAAAGGTAAAACCCGATCTGATACCACTATGTAACGCCCCGACTTTCTAGGGTAATTATTGGGGAAAATAAGTAAAAAGGTAAATTTTGACAAAATATTTTTTTTTGAGAATATTAAAATTCTCGCCTACAAAGTCGAGTCGCTACACTGACATAAATTAAATAGCTTTAAATAAGGCAACATTTCATCGTAGATACGAGATAAAAATTTACGGCGGAAGAATAAATTAAAAATTATAATTTTCTAGTCAAAGTTTTCCCGAATGAGTTTCAAAATATTTGACATAATAAAAAAAACATCATGTAATAAATTCTCTTTCATATGCCCTCTCGGCTCGCTCCTTCATCCATCCGGCTCGGTTTAACCTGCGGGATCAATAAAGGTGGGGGTGAGCTTCCTTCAGCTCGTGGAAATCACACTGATCACAGTAATATACAATCTCATGGAAAGCATAGCATGAATAATCTACCATATCTTTTCCTCAACGTGAATGCACACACACAATATTACGTATAGCGTGAATCGAGCACGCATAACACGAATATTGAGGTTGCGCAGTTGCCCCCGCAACAACATTAAACATACACACAATACCACATATAACATGAATCGAGCACGCATGTGAATATTGAGGTTGCGCAGGTGTCCCCGCAACAACATATATCTTAAGATGGCCTCTTACACGAATACAGGTGAGCCTGATTTACAACGTGCATCATAATTTTAAACATGAATAGAATATCATATATACAATCCAATTAAAGCAATTAAAGTGATAGTGAAAATTCCCACCTGAATAAATGATGATGTCTGACTTGAATATGAAGATGCTCGACTCACAGTCCTAAGCCCGTAACTCCTCAATAAAGTCTACATATAATAATAATTTAATCATTATATAATATTATGATATAATGAGGAAAATTAAAATATATATGCATAATTCAGATTAATCATTAATATTAATTAAAAGTCAACATTTTAAGGTCTTGGTCAAAATTAGGACTGAATTGAAGTTTTAAAGTTGACTGGCGTCAAATAGTAAGAGTTGAGAAGATGACTGAGTTAAAATCGAGTTAATTTAAACTGTCTGCTAAATTGAAAGATGCTGGAAAATGTGAGGACTAAATTGAATAACCCTAATTTTTCGTGGGTATAAATACCCTTAAACCTACACTATCGGTCTACACCACTCATTTTATCACCTCCTACCTCTCGCCCCTCTCTCTCTTTCCTCTCCAGAAACCCGTCTCTCCCCTGAAGTTCTTCTCGGCAAACATCTTAATAAACACACCTACGAACACCAAAGCTCAGTGTAAGGGTTCTATGCACCAGCCGCGAATGAGCTTCGGATGGCAGCGGCCATCTACAGTACATGGTGTTTGCGGTGGAGAGGTCGCGGCAAAGCTCCGATTCTGATCGGAGATAGGCTCGGCCACTGGGTTTCTAGATTTGGGTAAGTTTGAATATTCCGATTTTGGGTCGGATCAAATGAAGTAGGCTTAGGATTTGATGGAGATTAGATTGTATTTATATTATTATTTATATCCTATTGTTTAGGGTTTCAATTATGTTTTAATTAGTTGTTAATGGGTCGGGCTTTTAGGGCTTACACGCCTTAAACCCTAGGTTTATGTTATAAATAGGGGTCTTAGGATCATTTGTGAGGGAGCTTTTGAATGAAATAGAAATATATCGGGTTTTATCCATTTGTTCGTGTATTTATCGTTATTCTTCCGGTATTCATATCGAATCAACGGATCTTCATGTTTAATCACGTTTGTTTATTCATCCGGATATTCTAAGAATCAACGGATAATATGAATATACTTCCGCTTGCTGCATCAGTTGGTATCGGGAGTCATAACGATTCTATGGGTTCATCAACGATGACAGAGGAGGAATTTGATTTTTTCTGGTCTCAATTGGATGTCGCCGTCGATGGGATTTTCGACAGCTACAGTCAACGAGACACACTGGATATGTTCGTGCCGTTGCCGCCGCCAAATCCAGTCTTGGCAGCCCTGGTTGCCGCCGCAACAGGATCACCACCGGATCTAGATCCGACCCCCTTTGTCACACCCCCACATTCAGATCCGACCACCTCTGTTATAACTCTACGCTCAGATCGCGCCGCCACCATCCATCACCACATCAACATCGATCGGAACCATCCCACTGCCTCACCACCATCATCCCGTCACCACCACATAACTGATCTGGCAGCCCCGCCACATACACCTACTTCAGCCAACAGCGACGACACCAGTCGCCCAATCTCGCCGTCCATCGCCGCTGCACTGACGCACAGATTGACCGCCATTCACGACGACACCTTTTGCCTCCAGTCCGCCACAGCAAGAAAAGAACCGTCGGGGTTCCGCCCTTCTACACTTGTTGAAGATGACTGCAGAAATTTTCCCGCTGCTGATGCCCTAATACCAGTTGGGTCTTTTCTTTTTTTGGTGATTGAAAAGCATCTTGGGCCTAAGCACTCTATTGGTGGAAAAAGGCCTCTGGATGTTAATCAGTTTATTGGGCCACTTGAGTTAACGTACACCGCTTATTTTGATGGGGAAGAACTTAATTTTTGGCCTAGAATTAATAGCTATAATTTTTTATAGCCAAGGATAGCCATTTTGCCACTTCTCAAGAACCGCAATTTGTCTATCGTCTCAAGACTTTAGGGCACGTCCGAACCGCCGATGTGTTTGAAGTCAAAGATCGTGTGGAGTTAATTGATTTCGATTTTCCTGAAGATGAGCGTGTTGTCGAATCAGTTATCTTCTTGGAGATTAGATTCGTTCAGATTCGAGGACGAATCTTTTCAAAGAGGGAGAGAATGATGGAGATTAGATTGTATTTATATTATTATTTATATCCTATTGTTTAGGGTTTCAATTATGTTTTAATTAGTTGTTAATGGGTCGGGCTTTTAGGGCTTACACGCCTTAAACCCTAGGTTTATGTTATAAATAGGGGTCTTAGGATCATTTGTGAGGGAGCTTTTGAATGAAATAGAAATATATCGGGTTTTATCCATTTGTTCGTGTATTTATCGTTATTCTTCCGGTATTCATATCGAATCAACGGATCTTCATGTTTAATCACGTTTGTTTATTCATCCGGATATTCTAAGAATCAACGGATAATATGAATATACTTCCGCTTGCTGCATCAGGATTTGAGTAAGATGTAGCGGCGGCTCGATTGGGTTGGTCGCTGGCTGAAGGATTCCTGACTTGGCGATCAGTTCCTGATGCGGATCATATTCGCGGGTTCGGGCCGAGGGTTCTGAAAATCTGAGAGTTAAGTTCACGGTGAGGGTTGTATATTTGGGTTTCGAGTTTGATTTCGGGCTCGGCCCGGAATTATTTTGATTTGTTGTTGTTGTTAGACAATTTCTGTAGATAAATTATGGATCAATGACGCATTTTAACAGATTTGGTTATGAGTGTTGAACTCGATTTCGGGTCTGACGGTGAACTTGGTTGGGTTAGGCCGGTTATGAGTCATACTTGAATCAGGCTGGAAGACAGATTCGGTTGGGCTTCCCAGGTTTATGTATTCTGTCTTGAATTTTTCTGGGTTGAGAAAATGTTTTTGGTCGAGTTCTTAAGTTCCAATTTAAGACTAAAAAAAGAAATAGATTTCTAATTCAGTTGAATTCAAAATCTGGTTTAGGCTAGGGTTTACAGTGTTTTGATTGTTGAATTTGTTAAAACTAAATTTTTGGTTTGATTTCTGATAATACTGCAGACAAAGAAATTTAAGTTAAAAAAAAGAATGGTATACTCGGTTTAAAGGCAGGAGAAAAAGGACGATGAGTTTTACCTCGGTGGATTGAACGAACATTGGATGAAACGTGACCGGAATCGACGAACGGACCAGATTCTTGTGTTCTCCTTCCCTTATCTGGTAGAGGAAAACTTGCCGAGGAATTTTTTTTGTTGCACCGTGTATTCTCCTCTGTATATATTTTTTTTTCTTTTTTTTTTGATGCTAAACGATGTGAACTCATGATTTGTGGGGTGATAAATTGTAAAGGATTTTATGCAGTAGAATTCGTGTATTTATAATTGAAATTTTTTAAGTGTTTAGGTTGAATTAGGATTTATATGTTGATAAACATTGAGGAGATTTGATAAAGTGAAAAATCTGAAGGATCGATCGACCGGTAAAGGAAGGGTTCTTAATTAGTTTAGTTTAATTATTGTTGGTTAATTTATAATATGTGGTTAATTATAAATGGTATAATAATAATAATTCTAATAATAGTGAATAATAATTAATTGGTAATATTGATCATAAAATAAATCTGAAAAATGATAATAACAACAATAATAATAATATTAATACTTAATAAAATGGTATTAATAATATTTTAATAATAATCATGATAATATTAATAATAGTAGTGTTAGTATTATACTTGAATAATTAATAACACTGTTATAAAAATAAATAATGACTACTTGAAATTAACTGACAAAAATGACTCGGGCTAGAATTTGTGATATGTTGAAATAAATGTTCATCATCTTCTAAATGAAATTAAATGAAATGAAATGTAACGATATTATTATTATAAATAATAATATTATATTATGAAAATGGCAGGTATTACACCCCTGATCACGCGACTGGTCATCTCGACCATCTGTACTGAGCTGATTGGCACTCGACAACGAGCGAGTCGCCCTCTCATGCTCCTGATTACGACCACTACCACGACCACATCCTCGGCCTCGACCTCTCGACATACTAAATGGACCACCGTTCAAAAAACAAAACAAACATCACATAATCAACATAGGACTACAAACATCAACACAATAAAATATTCACTCTGAGTCATTACATGAATACACGAACTATCACTGCAACAATAGAATTTAAATTCATATGGCCACATAAAGAGAATATATGACCTTAAGCAAAACAAACATGGTCAAAACCATATACATATTATTGGGGTTAAACATTTGTAACATTCTTTAAAAATAAAATTTTAAGAGGTATTCATTCATATGATAATATTTTAAAATTCTTGAGTTTTAAAGATTTTGCTGAAATAAAATTTTTTTGAAAAATACTTTTAATACCTCGATCGCTTAATCAAAACCATGATTCCGTTATCATAATTGTTCCGTTTTGAAGTCATTTGCAAAACAATATTTCGAAATATCAAATCTACTCGATAACCGATATCATCAAAATGACCTACACGGTAACCACATGTTACCACGCCGCACCATCACGAATAACAATGCACATGATAACCCGTGGCCATGCCCCTTAGCATCGACCCCGAGAGGTTTCGCCAAACCATACCCGGGTGGAAAACCACTTGTACTAGCACTAATCATTACCACAGATCAACTATGACATCAGGATAACATCATAGAATAATACAATTATCGCAGTCACAACACCTAAATGTACAACCAGAATTTCCTAGTAAGAGTGGTAATGATCAATAACACGTCAAATAATACCCATACAGGATAACCAACCGAGTGCGACATTACCGATATAATAGTTAAAGTTCACAATCGTCACTGGCGGACCACACGACTTTACCCATAGAATCAAACGATCGACAAAGAGCACAGATACTATTGTAACAACAAAATTACTATCATCACGATCACAAACTTACGGCCGTAATAACATGGAGTTTACGGCCGTAACAAATAGGAGTTTACGGCCATAAAACCTAAGAGCTTACGGCCGTAAGATGTTTTATCTTACGGCCGTAATCACTAGATGCAGGACAGCAGAATTGTCCCAACAACCCCGAAACGGCTCCAAAGGTGAAGTATCGACTCCTAACAATATATCCCAACATTTAGAAACACTGCAAAATTCTCCAACGAGCATAAAAACATAACAAACTTGTCACAAGGACTTAGCCCCAACACGCAAACACATAACGTTTTAAGTTCCGAAAATCAAAATTGTTTTGCAAAATAAAAATTTTCCAAAATCCTTTCGATCATATCCAAAAATGATGGTAACAGTTTCCAATGTCCGAAGTACTTTAAAACATATCTTTCAGATACCGTCCGAATGTGTCATTTGAAAATACATGACTAACTCGTCAAAGTTCAGCCAATTTTAAAATCCATACAAAATCATTGTTTAACCGCACCATCAGAATATTTTCAAAAATCGATTTTTCTACAAAAATATCAAGCCCATAAAATCTTTCAGAAAACCGTTATCAAACTTACATGCAACGGACACAATCAAAATTATCCAAAAATAATCGAACTTGAAACCACATGCCTAAACGGAAACAGGATCACCAAAGCAATCACATATAACTCGTGAACACCAAGTTAAAAGATACGTCAAAACTATCCATCTGAGTTTCTCGACAACTCTACCATCGTTACATTTTCTGGAACACATCAGGGTTCACAACTTTCACATTATATTGCACCACTCGGTGCCCAAACCATCATTACATTCAGCTCAATACACAAGTGGTGTACCAGGAGCATCAAACACGGATTCCATTTCACAACACCATGCAAACAAAATCATGCATCAGAATTACCGCACATATATGAAATCATGAAACACAGATACCTCGCATAAAAGACGGGACTTAGGTCCACAGGCCGCACGGAGATGACGATCGTGTTGGTATGATATTCGGAATACGCGTTATTGTGCGAAAGCGTATTTAAAGGTGCGAAAAATAAATCGACACAAGATTTATAGAGGTTCAGCCAAACGTGCCTACGTCCTCTCTTCGGATATTTTTCTATAGGTTAAAGATGAACCTCAAAACCTCTCTTCTATCGGTCTAGGGATTATCGTTACAAACTTGTCTTCTATCGGTCCAAGTTAAACCGTTCACTCACTTGCCTTTTTGTCAGTCCAAGTTAAACTGTTTTTCTTTTCTATCGGATAAGGAATCAACCTATCTAGCTTTCTATGGGTACTAGACAAACCTCACTTGGATATAGATCCCGATTCTAACAATGCCGGATCTTTGATCCTAATAACACCGTATCGAATCTTATCCTTTCTTTTTCCTCTCATGTATCACACTCAAACTCTAAACATTATAAGCTCAAGTACAACAACTAGAATTATTACACTGATATCTCAAGTATGAATGATTTGTTCAAGGTTGTTGTGTGGTTTGATACCAAATGGTTTGGTATTTATAGCCATTTTCCTTCAACTAGACGTTACTGCTAGTCTTGCTTAGCGTGCTCTATTTTCTCTTCTTAGCGTGCGCTATTGCCTGTTGCGTACGTTAATATGTCCTGTTTACGTACGTTACTTGTTGCTCAGATCAGTCCAGTGGCTACTGCCTCTGTCAGTTAGCGTGCGCTAACATCTCCTTGTAGCGTGCGCTAATATTACATCATTGTTTGTGTCATATATCCGTTTGTAGCTTTTGACTTCTAACTTTACACCGAATCTTCCAACGGATTGATTATCTTGAATTCAAACACTTTAGCGTGCGCTATTCCTCAACCATAGCGTGCGCTATGATTTCCTCACTGCATATGTCATTCTGTGTTGAAAGTCTTCACAATGGTCACAATCCTTCGATAGCGTGCGTTATGCTTCAACTGTAGCGTGCACTATCTTTATCTTTAGTGTGCGCTAGCCTTGATCTCTAGCGTGCGTTACTCTATCAGGTAAGTCCTTCAGGTAGCTTTGTAACTCGTCTGTCTTCAGATGGCTTTCGTTAGTGTGCACTAACCTTGATGTCTAGCGTGCGCTAGTGCAGTCCAGTTTGCAATTTTTTGCGTCTTCGACTTCTTCGTTGTTTTGTTTTGCGTCCTTGTTATTTCCTTTGTTTAGTAACTAATCATCAAAACTCGATTACTGAATATTTGGAATAAAATATTCGAACAATCTCCCCTTTTTTGATGATTACAAAACAACACTTTGAATGGGATAAACCTGCAAAATAATATATATATATTCGCACGAATCAAAGTTTTCGACTTTGATCGTTTCGTTAGTTCTCCCTTATTTTCTCCTTTTTGACTTCTTCTTTTCATTTTTCCTTTTCGACTTCTTCGTCTTTTCTTTCCTTTTTACTATTCATTTCCCTTTGTTATTCGTAGAATATATATGTATTTTTCTCAACGCTTTTTTGTTTTCTCCCATTCACCTATTTTCTCCCCCTTTTTGTTATCAACAAAAAGTATAAATAACGATAATTAAATTAATAATAATATCAATAATATGATAAATGCATAAAAGGGTAAACTCCCTCTGACAAAAATATCTCGGTTAAAAATATAAACTCCCCCTGAGTAAAATATTTATTGAATAAAATTAATTTTTGGGGATCCAATCGAAAGTCGGTCGTTTTTCATTTATATGGACGATGTTCGGAATAGTTGTTCCTTTAAGAATCCAAATCTTTTTAGTTTTAATCGTCCGGCGTGGGCTTTTACAGTTTGAAATATGATACCCAATTTTTAAACATTTATCGCAATGGGGTATTTTTAAATTTAAGGATTCAGTTTTAAAATTTAGTTTGAATCCCTACCCCTGTTTATTCAAATTATATTTTTGAACCGATAACATTTGTTCAAATTTCTCATTTCCACACGAAAATTTATTCGTTAAATTTTTATGTTCGGTTCGAACTTTCAAAAGATCATTCTTTAAAATATTTTTATTATCAAGGCATTGAGAATGATCGGTCTCGATAATTTTTTCCTTTTCAATAATGTTGAAAATTTCGGTTTCCAATAATTTATTTTTAGATTGAAGGGATTTAATTTCACTTAAATCATTTTGGAAATCGTTATGCAATAATTCAAATGCTTCAAAAAGTTCATCGTTAGAATTACTTACTTGGCTTTCGACGTCGCTATCGTCGAATGAACTTCGGGCCATGAGAGCGAGATTATTTTGATTGATGAAATCATCATCTTCATCTTCATCGCTCCATGTTGCAACGAAAACTTCCTTCTTTGGATTTGCTCGGCAATTCTTTTTGAAGTGGCCTGGTTTTCCACAGACTCGACAGTTGTTGTCGAATTTCTTCATTCCACCCAAGATGTCTTTCTTTCTCCAGTTTAATAACTTATTAATATTCTTGGCATAATATGCCGATTCTTCATCGCTTTCTTCCACCGGGATTTCTTCTTTATTTCTCGACATCTTAGACTTCATGGCTATTGATTTTTCCTTCGGTTTCGGCTTTGCATTTCGAGATTTTAGGACAATCTCGTAGTTTATAAATGAACCAACGAGAGCACTAAAATCAAGATTGTTTAAATCTTTTGATTACATTATTGCCGTCACCGTTCCGTCTCATTCTCGAGGTAGTGATCGTAGGATTTTCTTTACTTTTTCACTACTTGAGAGAGGTTTTCTGTAACATACCAATCCATTTGCAATGACCGAAAATCGGTCGAGCATAATAGTCCAGAATTCTTCTTCTTTCATTTGGAATAGCTCGTATTCGTGAAGAAGCATGTTTATTTTCGTCTCCTTGACTTGAGACGTTCCTTCATGTGTGACTTCTAGCATTTTCCATATTTCTTTCGCACTATCAAACGAGGATATCCAGTTGTGTTCTTCCAGATTTAAGGCACAATATAGGAGTTGAGTTTCCTTACAATTGTGATGGTCGTTTTTCCAATCGGAATCATCATACTCCTCAAAAGTTTTAAGCGTACTGTTGGAATTCGTCGGAATTTTCGGACCAAGACATATTACTTTCCATAATTCGATGTCGTAATCTCGAATAAATATTGACATCTTCTTCTTCCATGTCATGAAGTTAGATCCGTCAAAAAATGGTGGTCGGTTCAAGACAAGACCTTTGACCGGGGTTAAATTGAAACACCATTTGGATCTTCTCCTCGGATGTTAAGCCACTTCTAGGAGGTACCGCTCCGATACCAATTGTTGGTACGATATTCGGAATACGCGCTATTGTGCGGAAGCGTATTTAAAGGTGCGGAAAATAAATCGACACAGGATTTATAGAGGTTCGACCAAATGTGCCTACGTCCTCTCTTCGGATCTTTTTCTATAGGTTAAAGATGAACCTTTGCACCTATCTTCTATCGGTCGAGGGATTACTATTACAAACTTGTCTTCTATCGGTCCAAGTTAAACCGTTCACTCACTTGTCTTTTTGTCGGTCCAAGTTAAACCATTTTCCTTTTCTATTGGATAAGGAATCAACCTATCTAGCTTTCTATGGGTACTAGACAAACCTCACTTGGATATAGATTCTGACTCTAACAATGCCGGATCCTTAATCCTAATAACACCGTATCGAATCTTATCCTTTATTTTTCCTCTCGTGTATGAGTTTTCGTGTATCACACTCAAACTCTAAACAATATAAGCTCAAGTACAACAACTAAAATGATTACAATGATATCTGAAGTATGAATGATTTGATCAAGGTTGTTGTGTGGTTTGATACCAAATGGTTTGGTATTTATAGCCATTTTCCTTCAACTAGCCGTTACTGCCAGTCTTGCTTAGCGTGCGCTATTTTCTCTTCTTAGCGTGCGCTATTGCCTGTTGCGTACGTTAATATGTCCTGTTTACATATGTTACCTGTTGCTCAGATCAGTCCAGTGGCTACTTCCTCTATCAGTTAGCGTGCACTAACATCTCCTTGTAGCGTGCGCTAATATTACATCATTGCTTGCGTCATATATCCGTTTGTAGCTTTTGACTTCTGACTTTACACCGAATCTTCCAACGGATTGATTATCTTGAATTCAAACACTTTAGCGTGCACTATTCCTCAGCTGTAGCATGCGCTATGATTTCGTCACTGCATATGACATTCTGTGTTGAAAGTCTTCACAACGGTCACATTCATTCGATAGCGTGCGTTATGCTTCAACTGTAGCGTGCGCTATCTTTATCTTTAGCGTGCGCTAGCCTGGATCCCTAGCATGCGTTATTCTATCAGGTAAGTCCTTCAGGTAGCTTTGTAAATCGTCTGTATTCAGATGGCTTTCGTTAATGTGAGCTAACCTTAATGTCTAGCGTGCACTAGTGCAGTCCAGTTTGCAACTTTTTGCGTCTTCGAATTCTTCATTGTTTTGTTTTGCTTCCTTGTTGTTTCCTTTGTTTAGCAACTAATCATCAAAACTCGATTAATGAATATTTAGAATAAAATATTCCAACAGGTCGCCCACGATACTAATCTCATCCGACAACACATACGACACGTTGTGACTATGCACAACTCAACTTGTCACCCGGCAACTCGAATGACATGACATCATATTACTCGACAAACCACGACTCGACTTGACCCGACAGCCTAGGTTTCCGCAACCTAAGCTTCAATACCATAATTGTAACACCCCTAAAACCGTGTGGGAATATTACATGCCGTAGATCCTTTCTACGAGGATCTACCAGGCTAAACATTACAAAACAACCAAGTGTTTGCCCGGCCGAGGCAAACAATACAATGATACGGACGATTAAGGTCAATTATAAATGACTACACTGACCGATGAGGTCGTACGATGGACACAAATAGGAAAAAAATACAACCCTTTACAATGAACACCCATGCAGGGGTAAGATACAAGATAGCGGAAGTCTGACTATAATTCAGTCGATACAACATAACCCGACCAAACTCTCAACTCTTGATTAGTATTGTAGCTCGTCTACTCATGTGCCGATCCTGTGACTGCTTCCCCGAATCTGCATGTACCTGGACGCAAAACAGACATCCAACCCCAATTACTCAGGTGTTAGTAAAACTCCATTGTTTTACTAGTGCAAGTATAATAGTATACGAAATGTATCAAGTAGAAAGCAATCACGAATCAGGTAACACAATCAATTGTCAAAGCATTCCCGATAGGTTTTATTAATCAGCAAAACAAGAGATGAAGTTTTTAAAATTAAATTCGGCATCTCGGGAGTGTTTTTTAAAGTATAATTTCTCTTGGACCTCGAGTCCCAAATTACAAAACCTCTTTCGAAAATCGTCAAGGCCTCAACCCGATTCTAGTTTCAAAACACATTAGTCAAAATATCATCACGTGTTCGAGATTTAACATAAAAACATTATCCACACAAGCACTGTTCGTACACATCATGTACAGAACTCCAGAGGTCACGGAGAACCATAGCTGAATCACACACAATGTTCGTATACATCATGTACCGAACTCCAGAGATCCCACTGACCGTACCTGGACCACACACACTATTCGTACACTTCATGTACCAAACTCCAGAGGTCCCACGCACCGTACCTGGACCACACAAAGTGTTCGCACACCTCATGTACCAAACTCCAGAGGTCACACAGACCGTACCTGGACCACACACACTATTCGTACACCTCATGTACCGAACCCCAGAGGTCAAACGGACCGTACCTGGACCACACACACACTTCCCAACACATATCAACAATGCAACATATCACCACGAATAACACACCTTAATACAGATACGCTCGAACATCCAATCATACACCAAAATACATGTCCAAGTGTATAATCAATACAATACAATAATCATAATCAACACAAGACATCAAACCCGAGCAATCAAGTCCAACACAAATCACGAAACTAACATGACCAACAGAACTTCACAACGTTAAACAAGCAAGAATATCATTAATACCAACAAACATTCGAATAATCAAATCGCACGAATCATATCCACGAAGGTAAACCAAATCATTTTAAATCCAATATCTAAACTTTATTCACAAGACACAAATCGTATAAATAGAATACTTGCCTCAGAATCGGCACGCAAATACTCCGACGAATACGGCTCGACCGAAGTGCCTCGAAACCTACAACTTCCACAAGACACAATGAAAACACCATCACAACGAGGTTCCAGACCAACAACAACGGAAATCACACAAACTATCGAAAGAAGATTCATTGGAACATTTAATCGAACATCAAATATTCCCGGTTCTTCAAGAACACTAAGATCATCAACCGGGTTGAACGAACCGAAGATATGGATATACAATCCATAAATCATGATTAATAACATCATATAACATCAACCGATTCATCAAAATGGACTAGAATCGAAATCAAGAACAAAACCCCAAAATAGTTTGAAAAAGGATTTTCAAAGATTACCTCGATCCGGATGAAGAACAAGGATTAGATGTTGTTAATCCACCCCAAAACCTTGATGATTATGTTTAAGGATGAAATATTGATGAACTTTCGACAAAATTTCGTCTGGAAATCGCCCAAATCGCCAAATGAAGAGGAAGAATGAAGAAATTGGCTCAGAAACCTGTTTCTCACGTTTTATGCTGCTTCCAGACCACCCAACCGTGTCGGATTTGACACGGTCATGCACATGGGCAGAAATGGATTTATGTAGATAGTTTTTACAAATATGAACATAATTTTCTCATTCGAACTCGGATTGACTCGCCATTTGAACCATTAAAAAGCTAACTTGATTCCCTATCATACTCTAGTGTTTCAGAACTTTTGGAGTTTTCAAGAATTTATGGTGATTTTACAAAGTCAAATCTAGATATGGAAAAGTCGAAATAGTATGTCGATTAATCCGAAACAATATAAAATCTCGCTCGATTGACGAAAAGTGCTGAACAAAACATGTCCAAAATATGTCAATGAACACAAACAAGTCACTAAAATCTAGAAACATAGAAGTGAAAATATTGGGTATTATAGATAGGTGGTCTCCTTTTATAAAGTACCCTGCAATACTTCTCATTTTCAAGGACAATTAACCATTAAAAGTCCAGAGACTTAACCTCACCACAATCATATAACTCAGCACTTATTATGCTCTATTAAAATGAATTTATAATAAGCGCTATTCAATAGAACTTTCATAACTTTGTTTTCCTATTGAACCAAGTTCCTGGATCTCCAATCTTCGAGGTCGGGTTACCACTATGATCGTTCTTTCAAGATGTGGATTTTAATCCCATTCCATCTAGCAGTTTATGAAATTAATCTCTATTCAGACCTTTTGTGAGTGGATCCGCCAAATTAACATTTGAACTCACATGCAATAAATATAACTCCTTTTTAATCAATTGTCACACGTTATTATGTCCCCGACGAATATGTCGAGACTTAGCATTATACACTCTTCCAATGGCAGCTTGGGTGTCACAATGGATCATAACACTAGGCATAGGTTTCTTCCAACATGGAATATCTTCAAGAAAGTTATGAAGCCATTCAGCTTCTTCTCCAGTTTTATCTAGAGCTACAAATTTCGATTCCATGGTGGATCGGGCTATACAATTTTGCTTGCTTGATTTCCAAGATATAGCTCCACCCTCAATTGTAAGTACATACCCACTTGTAGAGTAAGAGTATTTTGTGTCTGAAGTCCAATTATCATCAGTATATCCTTCCTAAAACTGCAGGATAATTACCTTAATTAGCCTATAACTTAGGATGTACCTTAAGTATCTTAAAACCCTAGTCGGTGCATTTCAGTGCTCTTTACTCGGATTACTCGTGGACCTGCTCAACTTGTTCACAGCGTCAAACGACACGGCTGGGTCACGCATCCAGTGAGATTTTTGTTTCTAGAGCAGTACAACACGGGCCATGTCACAGGACACGGCCGGGTCCATTGGACAGTGAACTTTTGCATTTCCAAGACATTTCGACATGGGCCGTGTCACTTTTTGGTGCATGACCTTTTCATTGACATTTTTACACGATATGGAGGGATTTTCTTGGCTTTTTTGCTTTATAAAAAGGTCTTGGGGACCTAAAGATGGCAGATCCTGATCTTGTGAGATATAATGTGTGGAAAAACACAAGATTTGTAGAGAAAACACCAAAAAGGGAGGAAAAGAGAGATTTTATTTCATCATCTTCCTTGTATGTTCATAATTTTGAAAAATACATTTGTGAGTGATTATAATTCCTTGTATCATTTGTTATGAGTTCTTGAAGGAAGAATATCAAACCTTCATCGGGAATTCGATTTCGGCTTTTGCAAGGGAAGTTTCTACCATGTTTTGTTTTACGATTTTCACTATTATTGTTGAAATAATCATGTGTAGCTAATCTTTTCATATGGATTTTTAGATTGAGCCACACATATGTTGTCGATTGTTAGTTTCAATTGATTTTCCGGGTAGAGTTTGGGATTGTTCCTCTTTGTTTGTTCTTCGCATAAGAACTTTTGATTTAGATCATCAAACCTATTTCATAGTTGTTATTATTGTCAAAACGAGGGTTTTTGTCGGAGTCCGCCATCAAACGACCCGATAGAAGCGATTGTTAATGTTCTAAACTTTTTTTACGCTATCTTTTAGCGATTTACCTCATCAAAACTAGTCGGTTAATCGATTGTTAGTTAGGGATTCATCCGATTAAAGGAGTGTAATACCCGAGACTTCTGACTTGTATTTGGAACTTGTGATATTGTAATCATTGTACTTGATCTGAGTATTATTCTCCGTATTTCATAATCCGATGTTGTCGAGCGTATGATTTCATGTATGTGATTTATAGATTGTATTCTGCGAATGTAGCGCACGTTATCAGCTACGTTTAGCGTGCGCTAACGTGGATTAATAGCGCACGCTACTGAGGGTCATTAGCGCACGCTATGCGTGGTCAATTTGATTGAGACGTGCGGTAGGTGAGATCTGGCCGGGGGACCCCTGTCGGATCGTGTCGAATGTACCTGGACGGCTTTCGGGAAAAGCCGAGTCAACGCCTTAGCGCACGCTACAGGTATATGCGTAGCGCACGCTAAGTGCTGAGTACAGTTAAGACAGTGAGCCGTTAGCGCACGCTACGAGCAGGTACTAGCGCGCGCTAATAGCCATTTCTTATAAATAGGACAGCATCCTATTCGTGATTTCAGTTCTTTCTTCTCCCATTACCCGAATTCTTACACTTAGAACATAACTTCCTTCATCCTAAACACTTCATATCAACATCCTAGTTCGTGATTGAAGATCGTATATCATCGGAGATTGGTGTTCAAGCCTTCGGTGTTGGATTGCTTCAATTTCCTCCGTGTTCTTCATTACCTTGAGGTAGGTGATTCTTCACCAATACTAGTAGTGTTCTAAAGGATGTTGATCATGTTCATCTAGTTATTTAGATTCGTTATTAGTCGTACATCATATGTTAGAAGGATATTTTCGACGTTTCGACACTTATTCATCGTATGATCCATTGAACCTTTTAGTATGTGGATTCCTAAGCTTGTTATGTATCTTCAAACCAATCGACCAGTATATGAAGATTACCTAGTTCGTATGTTTACGTAAGGAATCTTATGTTTTGGGACTTGGAATAATCGGAACTTGGTATATTTCTTGAAGATCGAAGATAAGATATGATGTTGAGATAATTATCCGTATATTTGTATCTCATGATCATAGAACTTCCACAAACCTTATTAGCATGATATGCCCGAGGGTAATTTGTATTATCACCATAGAAGTTCATGAAATTCACCACCTTTCAACCCAGTTTTTCCGTTAGCAGTATTCTGCCATGCAAGGTTAGCGCACGCTAACACATGTGAGTTAACGTGCGCTATCGGGGTTCAATTAACGCACGATACGTACGTAGCGTATGTTATGTATCAGCCGATTCGAACTGTCAGTTCGTGGCTAGCACTCGCTAGTCTTACATGATAGCGTACGCTAATAGGCAGGCTTAGCGCACGTTACGTAGGATACGTAGCGCACGCTAAGCAGTCCAGGCAGATTGTTTATTTTGAACTTTTGGGCCGTAGAATGAATTGTTAGGCCACCGTTCGACTTGAGATGATTTGTATATCATTCCTTTTGTTAAGGTTCGAGCTTGTTACGTTGATCGAAGGAGGCGGCCTTCGAGTGTGTTGAGATCATCGAGGTGTTTCGTCCTTGCCATTTTCGAGGCAAGTATCATATGTCGAGTTCGATTTATCATGCTTGTGGTTTTGTTCATATTGTTGAATATGAGATGTATTTCTGGAAATTCTCGTGATATTCATTGTTATTGGTTCGTATTGATGAACATATTGAAATGCATATGTGTATGCATAGTTGATTGATTTATGGTATAAATGATCCGAGGGGATCATGAGGATCTATGCTGAGGGCGCTGGATCGAATGTCCACCATGCGTTGGTCCGACGGGATCATCATGGGGATCTATGCTGAGGGCGCTGGATCGTTGGACGGGTTTTCCACCATGCGTTGGTCCGACGGGATCATCATGGGGATCTATGATGAGGGCGCTGGATCGCTGGATTACCCTGTATTGTGTTGATGGAATCGTGAGGATTCGCATCGTTGGATTCCGGTGGCGGAAGTCCGTTTGCATGTTTTATGATGCATTGGTGATTTATTGTATGATGATACTTGTACTAGCATTGTTTTGCTAACCCCTTCGGGGGTGGACATTGTTTTGATGTTCAGGTAGCCGAGGAGCGGGGAGGCAACCACAGTACCGACAGGACGATGAAATGGCTCAGTGATGTGATTGATGTTATTGTTATTGTGATTTGTCTTCTTGGTTCGTTTAGTACTCGAGTACGTCTGTTTCAATAAAGTCAATTCGATATGGTTGTATAAGTTAACTCATTTGATCGGTTGAATCAAATCTGTATTTGAAATTCAGTTGTTCGATTGTATTGTTTTTACACTTCTTTTAAAAAAATTAGCCTTGTAAATCCTTATCTAAAGGGTTTACGGCGCTGTAATTATTCCGAATATCTCGGGGTGTTACAGAATATGGTATCGGAGCTAAGATTTATGGATATCTTGGCAGTCGGGTTAGTTGGGTCTGTTTACGTTATTTGATTATTGGTCGTTCGTAACATCACTACTGAGCCAGCATCGTCGTGAGGACCGTGGTTGTAAGTTTCCTAATCTCGAATACTACCGTTTTTATTTAATTCATGTCTTGTAAACATTGATGGATCTACTTTGAGAAAGTTTGTCCTGGATATTGAGTATTTATGTTTACAGTATGTTGAGAGGAGGTCGTGGACGCGGACGCGGTCGTGGACGCGGACGTGGAAATGCGAGGCAAGAAGAGTCGGTATCTACCCCAGAGATAACCGCTAGTCGAACGGATTCCCATTCCGGGGGACAGCAGGGATCGGCAAACAATAATGCAGATCCTAACGTGCCGGGAGTGCTTCAGCAGGTGGTTGCCCAGATAAACCAGTTTGCTCAAGTTGTGGATCGCATGCAGACGGCAATGGGGCAACAACATAACGTGGAAAATCGAGGAGATAGATGGCTTACCGAAGTGATTAAATTGCACCCTCCAAAATTTGATGG
This sequence comes from Orobanche coerulescens, assembly GCA_033398695.1. NCBI lineage: Eukaryota > Viridiplantae > Streptophyta > Magnoliopsida > Lamiales > Orobanchaceae > Orobanche > Orobanche coerulescens. The sequence goes on from CM065802.1 coordinate 205,347,941, forward strand.
TTCTTCCGAGACGCTTTCTTGGGATCACTGGCTGAAGGAATTAGAAAAGATTTTTGCAGGGATTAACTGTCCCAACGATAGGAAGGTTCCGGTCGCCCAGTATCTTCTGACCGGGGAGGCTTTCGACTGGTGGGAGGCCATTCGACCGGAGGAGCACAATGTTGACTGAACGGAATTCAAATTGATGATGGAGGCGCAGTATTGTCCTCGCCCAGTTAGAGAAGCCCGAGTTCGGGAGTTTTTCTCACCACAGAATTCGGGAGCATCTGTGACGGACGTGATTAAGACTTTTAATCACCAGCTGACTTATGTGCGCCACTTGGTCAGGACCGAGGCGGAGAAGATTTTTCATTTTGACATGCGAATGAAGCCGGAAATTCAACAGTATATGTCCGGATTTGAATGTACCACCTTGCGACAGTATCAGGACAAGGCGTTAGCCTATGATATGAAGGAGGAGCAGTAGAGAAATCGACGGAAGCAAAGAAACAGAAGGTGTCTGGCAACTTCACGGAGGATAAGAGTAGCGGGCCTCGCAGGGGTCAGCCCTCTTTTCATTCATCCAGGAGACCTCCGCATCCTTCTCGAGGTGGAAAGAAGTTCCGGGCAGCACCAACTGTTTCAGACGCAGGGAAAAAGTGTTATAACTGTGGCAAAGCGGGACATGTTCGACGTGATTGTTTCGCGCCCGCTGTGACCTGTTTCGAGTGTGGACAGGAACGACATCGTGCAACATTTTGTGGGAATGCGACCCGATCTTTTGGTACTCGCAATCCAGCTCCAGTTCTGAAGGAGACGAGTGTGAACCAGACGCAGTAAAGTGGATTGCAGCAGCAGAACGTTGGGAAGAGAGAGACATCCAGTGCTGGGTCCGTTCCTCCGCGCCTGTACGAAATGAGGAAATCTGATGATCAGAACACAGCTGTTGCATCAGGTATGATTCAGATCCTTTTGCAACCAGTTAGTGTCTTGTTCGATTCGGGAGCTACGCATTCTTTTATATCTTTGAACTGTGTTAATCGTTTGAAAATCTCATGCTTGTATAATTGTGAACCTTATGTTGTGGGATTACAGAGCGGAGAGAAAATTGTGGGAACCCTAGAAGCTAGGGATTTCCCAGTATCTATAGAAGGAAGAGATTGGCTATCGAATCTTATTGTAGTTGACATCTGCGGTGACGATTTAATTCTCGGAGATGATTGGCTCAACCGTTATGGATCTGTTCTGAATTACCGCGAGAGAGTCATTTCTATCATTGCTGATGACGGATCTGAACACTTATTCCAAGGATGGAGACCGGGAAGCTCGGGAAAATTGATCAAAGCAATGAAAGCCGTGAAATTACTGAAGCAGGGATGTCACGGACTTTGGTGCTATGCCATGAGGAAAGAGGAAGGAGTAGAGCTCTCGTCTATTTCAGTTGTGAATGAGTTCTCAGATGTATTTCCTGACGAACTACCTGGGTTACCTCCGCAGAGAGAAGTGGAATTCACTATCGAATTAGAGCCTGGAGCAGCTCCTATTTCCAGGGCACCATACCGCATGGCGCCAACCGAGATGTATGAACTCAAGAAGCAACTGGAGGAATTGTTACAGAAGGGCTATATCCAACCGAGCGTTTCTCCTTGGGGAGCGCCCGTTCTCTTTGTCCGGAAGAAAGACGGATCCCTCCGACTGTGTATTGATTACAGGGAGCTCAACAAGATGACAATCAAGAATAAGTATCCTATACCTCGGATCGACGACTTGTTTGATCAACTGCAGGGGGCTAGGGTATTCTCGAAGATTGACTTGCGATCAGGATACCACCAGTTGAGAATTAAGGAATCGGATATACCGAAATCTGCTTTCAGATCCCGGTACGGGCATTATGAATTTGTAGTAATGCCATTTGGACTTACCAATGCTCCTGCGGTATTCATGCAATTGATGAATCGGGTATTCTTGGAATACTTGGATAAATTTGTGGTCGTCTTCATTGACGACATCTTGATATATTCGAGGGACGCAGAGGAACATGCTGAACATTTACGTGTGGTTTTGAGTACCTTGAGGAAGGAACATCTATATGCAAAACTTTCAAAATGCGAGTTCTGGCTTAAGGAAGTAACCTTCCTTGGGCATGTGATATCAGCCGACGGAGTTCAGGTGGACCCGAAGAAGGTCGAAGCAATCTTGGAATGGGAAGCTCCTAAAAACGTGAAAGAAGTCCGAAGCTTCTTAGGACTTGCTGGATATTATCGCCGCTTTGTAGAGGGATTTTCCAAAATTGCTCGTCCGCTCACCCAGCTGTTACAGAAAACTCAAAAGTTCATGTGGAATGAGAAGTGCCAGGCTGGTTTTGACGAACTTAAGAGGAGGCTGACGACAGCACCTATATTAGCGCTGCCAGAGGGAACTGATGGATTCATGGTATACAGCGACGCTTCAAATCAGGGTTTGGGATGTGTGTTGATGCAGAAGGATAAAGTGATTGCTTATGCTTCTCGGCAATTGAAACCGTACAAGATTAATTACCCGACTCATGATCTGGAGCTAGCAGCTGTGGTCTTTGCCTTGAAAATTTGGCGACATTATTTGTACGGCACTCATTGTCAGATCTTTACAGATCATAAGAGCCTCAAGTACATTTTTAGTCAGAAAGAATTAAACATGAGGCAGAGAAGGTGACTGGAATTGATCAAGGATTACGACTTGGAGATTCTCTATCATCCGGGGAAAGCAAACGTAGTAGCCGATGCTTTGAGCCATAAACCTGTTTCTCTTCGAGTGTTGGAAGCACTTACGTTCCAAACCAGTATTCAACGAGAACTGATCCGCGAAGGGATTGAAGTATGGGCACCAGGAATCCAAGGGCAACTTTATGTGATGGAACTGACTTCATCACTAGTCGAGGAAATCAAGTCTAAACAATTGAACGATTCTCTGATCCTTCGATTATGTGACGAAGTAAAGAAAGGAAAAGCCCCAGGATTCGTGATACAAGACGATGGAGTTCTGAGATTTCAGAGTCGACTTTGCGTTCCCGAGGATGATGATTTGAGATGGACAGTTTTAAAGGAAGCTCATAGCGCGCCCTATTCTATTCACCCAGGCAGCAGTAAGATGTATAAGGATTTAAAGCAAAACTTGGTGGGGAATATGAAGAAGGACGAGCGGAGTACGTTTGAAGTGTTTGACTTGTCAAGAGGTTAAGATTGAACATCGGCGACACTAGGGATGTTAAAGCCGCCCGATCCTCGAATGGAAGTGGGAGGACATCTCGATGGATTTCATCACCGATGCCAAGGACTAGAACGGGAATGAACATGATTTGGGTTGTAGTTGATCGACTAACCAAGTCGGCTCATTTCCTAGGGATTAAAGATACATGGGGACCCGAGAGATTGGCGCGAGTATTTATTGCGGAGATAGTCAGATTGCATGGGACGCCAAAGACCATTATTTCGGATCGAGATGGCCGTTTCGTGTCACACTTCGGAAAGCGATTCACGGGGCTTTGGGATCGAGCTCAACTTTAGCATGACTTATCATCCCCAAACGGATGGTCAGTCCGAAAGAACTATACAGACAGTAGAGGACATGCTTAGAGCTTGTGCATTAGATTGGTCGACTGATTGGGAAGTTCACTTGCCCTTGATCGAGTTCACCTATAATAACAGTTGGCATGCTTCTATTAAGATGGCACCATTTGAAGCTTTGTACGGGAGAAGATGCCGATCACCCCTGTGTTGGGATGATTCTTCGGATTTGATCGGGACGGAACCGGAATTGATTATTCAGACTCAAGAGAAGATAGCTTTGATTCGAGAGAGACTGTTGACTGCCCAGAGTCGACAGAAGTCTTATGCAGATGTACGTCGTCGCCCTCTAGAGTTCGACGCTGGGGACCATGTACTATTGAAGGTGTCTCCTACGCGAGGGATTTTCCGTTTTGGGAGGAGAGGCAAACTTAGTCCGAGATATATCGGACCATTTGAGATCCTCGAGAGAGTTGGAGATTTAGCATACAGGTTGGCCTTACCGCCATCGCTGAGTCACGTTCACAATGTGTTTCACGTATCCCAATTACGGAAGTATGTACCGGACCCCAGTCACGTCATTGATTTCGACGAGATCGAAATAGCTAATGATGGCACCTTCGAAGAGAGACCAATCAAGATATTTGAAAGTCGGATCAAACAATTGAGGAATAAACCAATACATTTGGTTAAAGTGCAATGGTCACGACACGGAGTCGAAGAGGCCACTTGGGAAACGGAGGACAGTATGAAGACTAGATATCTGGAGTTGTTTTCATCTTAAGTTTCGGGACGAAACTTCTTTTTAGGGAGGAAGGATGTAATACCCGAGACTTCTGACTTGTATTTGGAACTTGTGATATTGTAATCATTGTACTTGATCTGAGTATTATTCTCCGTATTTCATAATCCGATGTTGTCGAGCATATGATTTCATGTATGTGATTTACAGATTGTATTCTACGCATGTAGCGCACGTTATCAGCTACGTTTAGCGTGCGCTAACGTGGATTAATAGCGCACGCTACTGAGGGTCATTAGCGCACGCTATGCGCGGTCAATTTGATTGAGACGTGCGGTAGGTGAGATCTGGCCGGGGGACCCCTGTCGGATCATGTCGAATGTACCTGGATGGCTTTCGGGAAAAGCCGAGTCAACGCCTTAGCGCACGCTACAGGTATATGCGTAGCGCACGCTAAGTGCTGAGTACAGTTAAGACAGTGAGCCGTTAGCGCACGCTACGAGCAGGTACTAGCGCGCGCTAATAGCCATTTCTTATAAATAGGACAGCATCCTATTCGTGATTTCAGTTCTTTCTTCTCCCATTACCCGAATTCTTACACTTAGAACATAACTTCCTTCATCCTAAACACTTCATATCAACATCCTAGTTCGTGATTGAAGATCGTATATCATCGGAGATTGGTGTTCAAGCCTTCGGTGTTGGATTGCTTCAATTTCCTCTGTGTTCTTCATTACCTTGAGGTAGGTGATTCTTCACCAATACTAGTAGTGTTCTAAAGGATGTTGATCATGTTCATCTAGTCAGTTAGATTCGTTATTAGTCGTACATCATGTGTTAGAAGGATATTTTCGACGTTTCGACACTTATTCATCGTATGATCCATTGAACCTTTTAGTATGTGGATTCCTAAGCTTGTTATGTATCTTCAAACCAATCGACCAGTATATGAAGATTACCTAGTTCGTATGTTTACATAAGGAATCTTATGTTTTGGGACTTGGAATAATCGGAACTTGGTATATTTCTTGAAGATCGAAGATAAGATATGATGTTGAGATAATTATCCGTATATTTGTATCTCATGATCATAGAACTTCCACAAACCTTATTAGCATGATATGCCCGAGGGTAATTTGTATTATCACCATAGAAGTTCATGAAATTCACCACCTTTCAACCCAGTTTTTCCGTTAGCAGTATTCTGCCATGCAAGGTTAGCGCACGCTAACACATGTGAGTTAACGTGCGCTATCGGGGTTCAATTAACGCACGATACGTACGTAGCGTATGTTATGTATTAGCCGATTCGAACTGTCAGTTCGTGGCTAGCGCACGCTAGTCTTACACGATAGCGTACGCTAATAGGCAGGCTTAGCGCACGTTACGTAGGATACGTAGCGCACGCTAAGCAGTCCAGGCGGATTGTTTATTTTGAACTTTTGGGCCGTAGAACGAATTGTTAGGCCATCATTCGACTTGAGATGATTTGTATATCATTCCTTTTGTTAAGGTTGGAGCTTGTTATGTTGATCGAAGGAGGCGGCCTTCGAGTGTGTTGAGATCATCGAGGTGTTTCGTCCTTGCCATTTTCGAGGCAAGTATCATATGTCGAGTTCGATTTATCATGCTTGTGGTTTTGTTCATATTGTTGAATATGAGATGTATTTCTGGAAATTCTCGTGATATTCATTGTTATTGGTTCGTATTGATGAACATATTGAAATGCATATGTGTATGCATAGTTGATTGATTTATGGTATAAATGATCCGAGGGGATCATGAGGATCTATGTTGAGGGCGCTGGATCGAATGTCCACCATGCGTTGGTCCGACGGGATCATCATGGGGATCTATGCTGAGGGCGCTGGATCGTTGGACGGGTTTTCCACCATGCGTTGGTCCGACGGGATCATCATGGGGATCTATGCTGAGGGCGCTGGATCGTTGGATTACCCTGTATTGTGTTGATAGAATCGTGAGGATTCGCATCGTTGGATTCCGGTGGCGGAAGTCCGTTTGCATGTTTTATGATGCATTGATGATTTATTGTATGATGATACTTGTACTAGCATTGTTTTGCTAACCCCTTCGGGGGTGGACATTGTTTTGATGTTCAGGTAGCCGAGGAGCGGGGAGGCAACCATAGTACCGACATGACGATGAAATGGCTCAGTGATGTGATTGATGTTATTGTTATTGTGATTTGTCTTCTTGGTTCGTTTAGTACTCGAGTACGTCTGTTTCAATAAAGTCAATTCGATATGGTTGTATAAGTTAACTCATTTGATCGGTTGAATCAAATCTGTATTTGAAATTCAGTTGTTCGATTGTATTGTTTTTACACTTCTTTTAAAAAAATTAGCCTTGTAAATCCTTATCTAAAGGGTTTACGGCGCTGTAATTATTCCGAATATCTCGGGGTGTTACAAGGAGTGTCTCTTATTTTCGAAAAGAACAATCGTGATTTTTAGAATTAGCGCCATCAAACGGATTTCTTTTAATCGTGAGCAATCGATAATTCTAAACCTTATTTCTTTGAGTATCAGAACTAATAATTTGATTACGTATGTGTCGGTGATTCTAAACTCCCATATCATTCTCATAATTGTAATCTTTTAATTATCCAACTATTAATTCGGTGTTGTTAACATTTCATATTTTTTTTAATTTTCTGCGTTTGTGATTGTAATCCTATCAAATCATTGGTGTATTTTACTTTACTTTACTTTTGTTAATTCGACTATTTGCCGAACAGTATTGAATTTCAAACCGTTTCCAACTCATTGTGAGATCGACCTCAGAGTTACTTGTCGCTACCTACAAAAGCGATTCGTACACTTGCGAGTTTTAATTTGTTCATCAAGTTTTTGGCGCCGTTGCCGGGGAGTTGGCGTTTAATTTTTGATTTTGTTTTAATAATAGTTGAACTATTTATTTTTCGTATTTTTGGCCTGTATTTATTGTTAGGAGTATGCCCTCGAATGCCACTCAGAGGATGTTGAGTGAGGGCATTGTACTTGTTATTATGTAAACCATTTATATAAGGCAAATGAATGTTTCTTTATTTACTGGTAGTTACTGGCATTCCTAACTCGTAAATAAACATATAGAAACTAGTCCGTGTATTTGAGAGCAAAACGTTCCACTCCTTATTGGATAAGGGGTCGCACCGGAAAGGTTATAGCTCAAATACTTAATCGTCATGCAAGTCGATGAAACTTGACTGGGCGTTAAGTTTATGTGAAGACTTGTATGACGTGTTCTTTGACATGGAGAGTGCCTGTCGAACACTAATGGTTAGTGGGAGCACACGTTATAGGTATGTTAATTGGATTAGTATACTCAAACCGACTCACCCTTGATTCGTCACACGGATTTCACTCCGGGACAGTCAATGACGGAATCGAAAGGTTGTGATAGGTATTCGTGAACCTTCGACTTGAGGATTTAGTAGGGATGTGCTTGTGACGTCAAGATTTTCATTAGAGTAGTTCGACCACGTAAACCTAAGGCGGGGTCAACCTCGATGTGCATCTTGACGGCAAGTAGCAGTGTCCTATCAATACCAAGATAGAATTCTTTCTCCCGTTAGTGAGCGGGTTATATGTCCTATGCGGTTATTGGCAGATGAGATCATAAGTCTTTGGCCAAAGCATTGGAGCTAGTTGTATTAGATACACGAGAGCTCGATGATCTCGATTTACATTAACGCATGCATAGCGTCAAGTACAGATAGGGTTTGACTGATCGTGACTTTATAACTTGATCGGGACATTTGAAAGAAGGGTTTATACGTATACTGGTATTCACGACAGAATGGTTCTTGAATGATCCCAATCATTCGTTCTCAGTTGGGGTACAGTGTAGGCCGCCAGGCTGGCTAGGTGGTGCTACTACTCTTTGGTTCCTCCCATTGCTGACTGAGACGGACCTACCGAGTCGCGCAATAGGATTGACGACGGAATAAATAAAGCTAATTCTCTCATTATGAATATTAGATATTGGATATCTAAATTTGAGACATTAGATGTCTAAATCGATTTATTGGATAAATTGATATACGGCCTAATGAATTAAATATATCACCGGGTGATTAATTTAATTCATAAATATAATTATTTCTTGGAGAAATTAATTATGTTATTTTGTATTTGATATGTTTAATTAATTGGATTAATTAAATGACACAAATACATCGGAACGGAATAGGAGTTTATCTGTTTGGACTCACGGGAGTCCGAAACGAACCGAACTCGTCCCGGCTCCTTCTAGATGGCCATCCCATTTTCCCTCCTCTTTCCTTTGGTCATAGTCTCCACCTTAATTGGTGGAAGACTTGAAGTATCAAGGGAACAAGATCTTTTAATTAATTCATTTAATTATTTAGTCTTGATTTGGGAGGATTTTATGGAGCATAAAAAGAAGACTCTCCTCACTTGTTTGAGAAGCCTTCCAACGTGAGTATTTAGAGAGAGAAAGATAGACTTTGAGTTTAACACTCATTCTTCATCTTCTTCATTCACTTCCTCTTCATTTTTCTTGGAGAAAAATTGAGAGAAAATTATTGAGAGATATATTATACACTTAGAGTGTAATAATAAAAGCTTCATCATTTGTTTCTAGCCGTAACCTTAGAGGTTAATCAAGTGTTGTTATTAGGTCGTTTTTCCGGCGTGGCAAGTAGAGACGCGGTGCTTTCGGCGTTGGATCGTTCAAGGGCTTGGAGCGGATCGGATACGTAGAGATCAACTAAAGCTTGGGGAATAGCTCAAGAGAAGGTTTCCATTTAATCAACGGACTTCGAGGGTTAGTTTCTTACGACTCTTGCTTTTCGTTTATATATTCGTATATACGTAGCTCGATCGATCCTCGTAGGGATTCGGATCGAATTAATTTTCGCTTTACCGCCTACTGGCCTTCGCTTTTAGGCACCGAATCCCAACAGTGGTATCGGAGCGTAGGTCTTGCGATCGTATATACGATATTGGCATTTGGAATGCTTGATTAGATGGTGAATGATTTGGAATCATTTTAGTCATAATCGTGGTATATATTTTTACGTTCGTTGTAGTTATATTTTTCGTAAGTTTATGTCTAAATATAAATCTTAATTTCTTGGAAATATGATTTATATTGAAGATATGAATGTTGAAAAATATTGATATTGATATCCGGTCGAAATCGAGCTCGAATCGTCGTGGACGACTTTTCGGACAAAGGGCGTGAAGTCGCCAGTGGTGACTCGGCCGTGTCCGTGACACGGGCCGTGTCGGCGATCCCAGCCTTCGCCAGCGGACCCGACCGTGTCGAGACACGGCCGTGCCCGGCCAAATGCCGATCGTGATCGGCCATGCGAGCATGTCTGCCGGCATCTTGCCGGCGATGACTCGGCCATGGCAGCCAATTTCGCCCCGGCTCGATTTTTTCGTGTATTCTTGAAAATTAATCTCCCGCATGTTAAATTGGATTTAATATGATTAAAATGATTTATGGTATTTCATTTTATAAGGGAAATTTGATTAATTGGAATATTTATGGTCGACCGAATTATTTTGAACGTTATCATATTACCGATTGTGTGAATCGATTGGATCGGTTCGAATTGTTGATTGGATCAATGTATCTCTACGCTTTCCATTTATATAGTATTTATTGGATGAATGCTTTTTGAATGGGGATGTGGTTCGTGGACTTAGATTTGAATCGTTCGTTTTATTCGATTGGGTTGTAAAGGCCGTTTTGAGCCTATATATTTTACTAGAAATGTTTGTATCTAGGATGCAATTTTCAATGTAAAATTTATATGTAATGACGAAGACCGGAGGAAGATCCATTTCGAGAAGACGAAGATTCAAGACGAAGACTTGTAATTAGATTACGAAGTTTTTGTTTTCTAGGAACGGTCCATGAACCACATGTTGGTAGCGACTAGGTTGTGAATGGTTGTTTCATATTGTATGAATGCCACAAACGCGCTAATATTATTAATGTGCAAAGTGTAACGTTAATCGCGAAAATTCTCCCACTATAAATAATTAAGTTTATAAGGTTTCAATGTTTTTCCTTCCCTCCATCGAGTTTTCGGGAAATTGAAATCCAAACCGGATGTGCTATGCTTCCGAGTTATCGGGGTAGTCGTTCGGGGAGGACGGATAAATTACCGGGAGCGCATTGGATGCCTTCGGTTGGAGCAAATTTTATCCCTAGAAACCTGATAGGTTGCCGGATAAGATTCAATTGTGAAACTGATTTGCGTCGATGGTATAAACTTAACTTGTTCACGAACCATAGAAACCGTATAGGTTGAGGGGAGTGAACAAGGGGAAAAAGAAGATCGAATCATCCATTAGATGGGTTGGTGTTGGACACCACTTTATGAAAATTAATAGACTAGAAACCTGTTCGGTTGCCCTCTATTAAGATTTATAAAGAACTCGATCACCACTATGAAGTAGAGCGACGATACTTCCGGATATCACATGGGAGTGTGTTATTCTGATAAAAATAGTGGGAGCTGGGTAACAAGAATAGAAAAGACCTTAATTCTATACTCAGAACATAATTTAACAAGTCACTAATTAATCTGTTATACTTAATGCAGACATAACTCAATATGACAATGAATCCACTCGCAATTCTACTCGAAAAGAACACCTTAATGGGACCTAACTTTGTGGATTAGCTCCGCAATCTGATGATTGTCCTCAGTATAGAGGCACTGGGATACGTCTTGGAGACGGACATTCCGCCGTCTCCTATGCGGACTCGAGCCAATCAGGAAGAGATTGAAAACCACGAAAAGTGGGTTAAGGATGACGTGAAAGTCCGTGCTTATATGATGGCTTCCATGTCTAATGAGCTTCAGAGAGCTCATGAGAAAATGACTTCTGCTAGGCAGATTCTATCTCACTTAACCGAGCTTTATGGTGAGCACAATGAATCGCTAGATATGAGATATCCAAGCAACTGTTCGGTGCAAGGATGAAGGAAGGTGAGAAGGTTGGGAACACGTCCTCAAAATGATATCCATGATCGAGAGATTGGAGGCTCTTGATTTTAAAATGGATACTTCTCTTCAAACCGACCTTATCCTACGGTCTCTCCTGATTCCTTCTCACGGTTTGTTATGAACTTCAACCGCAATGAGATTGCATGTAATTTAGTGGCTAATGAACAAACTTGTGACCGCTCGGTCTCGAGATGAAGACTCCGCGGATGAAGGAGTCTGCTCTTGTGATTTCTTACGGACTTGAAGTCTAAGAATAAGAAGAAAAAGACCAAGAAGCGGTGGACCACAAGCTAAGGACCTTAAGGGTAAGGGCAAGGCCCCAATGGTTCCGAAGAACAAGAAGAAAAAGGATACTTGTCTCAAGTGCGGTGAGTGGGCCCTTTGGGCTAGAGACTGTCCGATTCTTCATGGCACTTGGTCTGAGAACTTTTAGTTTTGGAAACAAATTGTTCGCTCTTGTATTTTCTACTTCACGGAATCTTGGATTACGGTGCTAGTTCTCATATTTGTACCGTGAATCGGGATGCGGAACAAAGTAGGAAGCTTGGAGCTGGAGAAGTTATGATCACAATCGGAAGCGGGCATAGTGTCGAGGCGACCGACATAGGATCACTTCTTTTGGGTTTAGAATCCGGTTTTGTTTTGACTTTAGAAGATGTACTTGTTTTGCCCAAGGGGCACAAAAACATTGTATCCATTCCGGTCATGGACCGAAAAGGCTTTTCATTTTTCATTGGTGATGGTTCTGCAAAATTTATTTTAGAAATAAACTAGTAGGTACTTGCTACATTGTTGAATGGATTGTATCATCTAAATCTCGGCAACAAAGTAGTTGTGAATACTATAACTAGAAAGCGGTAGGGATGAAACCAATCAAGTTTTGAAATGGCATCTTAGACTTGGTCATGTTGGTCAGACCAAGGTTTACAAGATGGAAAAAGATGGACTTATGGGTCCATTGGGATCGGATCCCTTTCCTACTTGTGAATCTTGCCTTAAAGGCAAAATGACTAAGTCCCCCTTCACAGGGACATTTCAAAGAGCCGCAGATAAATCGGGATTAATCCATACCGATGTATGTGGTGCTTTGGAAGCAGCACGTGACGGATATCAATATTTCATTACGTTTACAGATGATCATACTAGGTATGGTTATGTATACTTAATGAAACATAAATCCGAGGCCTTTGAGAAATTCCAGGAATTCAAGGCCCTAGTCGAGAAACAAACTGGTAATCATATCAAAGCACTTCGGTCGGACCGAGGTGGCGAGTATATGAGTACGGAGTTTGACGAGTTCCTAAAGGAACATGGAATAGTTTCACAACTAACACCTCCAGGTACTCCTCAGTTAAATGGTGTGTCAGAAAGAAGGAACCGGACCCTGTTGAACATGGTCCGTTCCATGCTGGGCTATACTGACTTGCCGATTTACCTGTGGGGGTATGCACTCGATCGCCGCGTATATCTTGAACAGATGTCCTTCCAAATCCATTCCTAAAACTCCACATGAGATGTGGGAAGGAAGGAAACCAAGTCTTAATCATATTAGGATTTGGGGATGTCCCGCTTATGTCAAGAAGACTAAGGTGGAAAAGTTAGAAGCTAGGTCTGCGAAGGGACGTTTCATTGGATTCCCATCTGGGACGATGGGATATCTATTCTACATGCCCGAAGATCGAAGGATCATTGTTGCTTTACAAGCACACTTCCTGGAAGATGAGTTCATTCAGGAAGGCGGAGCAGGTAGAAGTATTTCTTTAGAAGAATATAATGAAACTCCTCGAGAGACACCTGTGCAAGAAAGCTGGAACCGAACTTTACAAAACACAAGTACAACCACCTCGTAGGTCTAGTAGGGTGTCTCATTTACCTGAGAGGTATGGGCTTGTGCACTTGGAGGAGCTGGGTCTCCATGAGGTTCCAAGTGATAGCCAAGAGACCGACCCAACAACCTATGACCAAGCGATGGTGGATGTAGACTCCGCGAAATGGCGTGAAGCAATGAAAGCTGAGATAGACTCGATGCATGTCAATCAGGTCTGGACTCTAGTAGACCGCCCCAAGGGCATAGTGCCTATTGGGAACAAGTGGATCTACAAGAGAAAGACTGATGGTGATGGCAAGGTTGACGCCTATAAAGCCAGGCTTGTGGCAAAGGGTTATACCCAGAAGGAAGGGATCGATTACCACGATACCTTCTCGCCCGTAGCCATGATCAAGTCTATTCGCATGATGCTTGCTATAGCGCCTACCACGATTATGAGATATGGCAAATGGACGTAAACGGCTTTCCTTAATGGATTCCTCGAGGAGAAATCTATATGGAGCAGCCTAAAGGCTTTGTGTGCAAGTCGATATTCGAAAGTGTGCAAGCTTCGTTCCATTTATGGTGAAGCAAGCGTCGCGTAGTTGGAACCTTCGTTTTGACGAGGCGGTCAAAGTTTGACTTCGTGCAAAATGAAGAGGAACCTTGTGTATATAAGAAAGTTAGTGGGAGCAAGATCGCATTCTTAGTACTATATGTAGATGACATTCTACTAATAGGAAATGATGTGGGAATGCTTAGTTACGTGAAAGCTTGGCTTTGAGTAATTTCTCCATGAAAGACTTGGGAGAAGCAACCTATATTCTTGGTATTCGACTCTCCGGGATAGAGCGAAGAGAACAATAGGCCTTTCCCAAGCCCTCTATATAGATAAGATCTTAAAGCGATTTAAGATGGATGATTCTAAAGAGGGTTCCTACCGATGCAACATGGAATAAAACTCACCTTGAAGATGTGTCCTCAAAGTGAGGAACAACGCAAGGAAATGAGTAATATACCATATGCTTCGGCCGTGGGTAGCCTTATGTATGCTATGTTGTGTACAAGACGACATCGCGCATCCGTAAGCGTGGTGAGTAGGTTTCAGGCAAACCCGGGTAGGGAACATTGGACTGCCGTAAAGAACGTTCTCAAGTACTTAAGAAGGACTAGAGATATGGTTACGATGTATGGCGGTGGAGAATTGGATGTGGTGGGATTCACCGATTCGGACTTCCAAGGGCGAAGGGCGACTCGATGTCCACTCGGCTACATATTTACTCTTAATGGAGGAGCGATATCTTGGCGTAGTGCCAAGCAAAGCGCGACTAGCGATTCCACTGTCAGGGTGAGTATCAAGCGGCCTCGGAGGCTTCCAATGAAGGGTTCTGGATTAAGAAGTTTCTGGGAGAACTTCAAATGATACCATGTGCTGAGCTGCCTGTTCCGCTGTACTGCGACAACGACAGAGCTGTAGCGCAGCCAAGGAGCCGAGGTTTCACAACAGCACCAAACATATTGAGAGGAAGTATCATCTCGTAAGAGAATCTGTTCGCAAGGGATACATTGTGCTGCACAGAGTAGACTCGGCCGACAACGTCGCCGATCCACTGACCAAGCCACTTTCTCAGACCAGCTTGGAGCGTCATCTGGAGAACATGGGTATTAGATACCATAGTGTGTGGCATTGAGTGCAAGTGGGAGATTGTTAGGAGTATGCCCTCGAATGCCACTCAGAGGATGTTGAGTGAGGGCATTGTACTTGTTATTATGTAAACCATTTATATAAGGCAAATGAATGTTTCTTTATTTCTTGGTAGTTCTTGGCATTCCTAACTCGTAAATAAACATATAGAAACTAGTCCGTGTATTTGAGAGCAAAACGTTCCACTCCTTATTGGATAAGGGGGTCGGCACTGGAAAGGTTATAGCTCAAATACTTAATCGTCGCAAGTCGATGAAACTTGGTAGGCGTTAAGTTTATGTGAAGACTTGTATGACGTGTTCTTTGACATGGAGAGTGCACCGAACACTAATGGTTAGTGGGAGCACACGTTATAGGTATGTTAATTGGATTAGTATACTCGAACCGACTCACCCTTGATTCGTCACACGGATTTCACTCCGGGACGATCAATGACGGAATCGAAAGGTTGTGATAGGTATTCGTGAACCTTCGACTTGAGGATTTAGTAGGTATGTGCTTGTGACGTCAAGATTTTCATTAGAGTAGTTCGACCACGTAAACCGGAAGGCGGGGTCAACCTCGATGTGCATCTTGACGGGCAAGTAGCAGTCCTCGAATACCAAGATAGAATTCTTTCTCCCGTTAGTGAGCGGGTTATATGTCCTATGCGGTTATTGGCGAGATGAGATCATAAGTCTTTGGCAAAGCATTGGAGCTAGTTGTATTAGATACACGAGCTCGATGATCTCGATTTGCATTAACGCATGCATAGCGTCAAGTACGAGATAGGGTTTGGTGATCGTGACTTTATAACTTGATCGGGACATTTGAAAGAAGGGTTTATACGTATCTTGGTATTCACGAGAATGGTTCTTGAATGATCCCAATCATTCGTTCTCGATTAAGTGCAGTGTAGGCCGCCAGTGGCTAGGTGGTGCTACTACTCTTTGGTTCCTCCCATTCTTGCCGATCGAGACGGACCTACAGTCGCGCAATAGGATTGACGACGGAATAAATAAAGCTAATTCTCTCATTATGAATATTAGATATTGGATATCTAAATTTGAGACATTAGATGTCTAAATCGATTTATTGGATAAATTGATATACGGCCTAATGAATTAAATATATCACCGTGATTAATTTAATTCATAAATATAATTATTTCTTGGAGAAATTAATTATGTTATTTTGTATTTGATATGTTTAATTAATTGGATTAATTAAATGACACAAATACATCGGAGCGGAATAGGAGTTTATCTGTTTGGACTCACGGGAGTCGAAGCGAACCGAACTCGTCCGGCTCCTTCTAGATGGCCATCCCATTTTCCCTCCTCTTTCCTTTGGTCATAGTCTCCACCTTAATTGGTGGAAGACTTGAAGTATCAAGGGAACAAGATCTTTTAATTAATTCATTTAATTATTTAGTCTTGATTTGGGAGGATTTTATGGAGCATAAAAAGAAGACTCTCCTCACTTGTTTGAGAAGCCTTCCAACGTGAGTATTGAGAGAGAGAAAGATAGACTTTGAGTTTAACACTCATTCTTCATCTTCTTCATTCACTTCCTCTTCATTTTTCTTGGAGAAAAATTGAGAGAAAATTATTGAGAGATATATTATACACTTAGAGTGTAATAATAAAAGCTTCATCATTTGTTTCTAGCCGTAACCTTAGAGGTTAATCAAGTGTTGTTATTCCGGTCGTTTTTCCGGCGCGTGGCAAGTAGAGACGCGGTGCTTTCAGCGTTGGATCGTTCAAGGGCTTGGAGCGGATCGGATACGTAGAGATCAACTAAAGCTTGGGGAATAGCTCAAGAGAAGGTTTCCATTTAATCAACGGACTTCTAGGGTTAGTTTCTTACGACTCTTGCTTTTCGTTTATATATTCGTATATACGTAGCTCGATCGATCCTCGTAGGGATTCGAATCGAATTAATTTTCGTTTTACCGCTTCCGCTGGGCCTTCGTTTTAGGCACCGAATCCCAACATTTATTATTTATTTATTTTCGCTTTATTTATTTTCTTTGTTATTATTATTTTCATTTCCTTTATTCTCTAAAAATTTTGTTCTAGCTATTTGATATTGCAGCGCTCGGTAGATGATCGTCGGGAATCTGCTTCTACCATTGATCAACAAATGCTATACAGTTGGAACACACCCGAGAAGACTAACACGTTGCGAGATGGACTACGAGAGGAATTACAGTTATCGGAATTGTGGAATGAGTTATTATGATCATTATTTCAAGGAATTTGAACATCAACGAAGAAAAGTTTGTTATGCATATGGAATGAATGGGCACGGAGCTAATGTTTGCCCATATAGCTATGGCTGCGAGCAAGAACCGGAGAAATATTATTGGGCTATGTGGCATAATGAAGAAACGCCTGAGTGGGAGGAGAGGAAAAATAATTATGGAGGAAACGCAAGAAACGCACCATTCCCGTACACTTATCATCGTGGGCTAAGAAACTATCCAAATTTCTCGTGGAGAAACAACAACCCGATGCCATACGACACAAGCGCCCAAGCCCAATACAATGGAGGAAATCGAGCCCAACAAACAACGCAAAGTGAACCACCTCTACAAAAAGGAACTCTCTTAAGGAGAGTATTATGGCATTCATTAAGGAAAGCAAAGAAAACCAAGCTCTGAACAATAAAAGGTTCGAATTTTTAGAATATTCGGTGAATAAAATGGAGACTCAAATTGGGCAACTCGCTACCGATGCACACATACAAGAAAGGGGTAAACTACCAAGTCAGCCCGAGCAATCTCAATCAATCACCACCCTTCAGAGCGGTAAAGTGATAAATAAGGAGGACCTAGAAAGCTTTAACATAAAAGTTCTTTTCATGGAGAAAGAAGTTCCCACTGCGAACTTAGGAGCGGGTATTAATTTAACACAAAAACGAATATACTCGCAACTAGGTTTGGGGGAGGTGATAGGCCCGATGGATTTCGTGATACCAAACATAGAAGAAACATCACCAACAAAAATCACGTCACTTATTCTTCAAGGAAGATGTTTCATGGTGACGATGATAATGAAAATTTAAATGGTGACAAAAGCGCTCACAATGGAAATCCATGGAACTACTACCCATATTCTGACGAAGGAAAACGAGCGAAAAATGACGAGCTATGTGGATGGACGTGACACATTTCCATTTAATCCAGGATATAAGAAGCTAAAGAGTCGAGCTAAAGACTATAAAAAAGCGCTACTTGGGAGGCAACCCAAGGGAGTTTTTAAATTTTTATCACTTTTATTATTATTATTATTATTTTATTTGTTTTTGTCTGTGGTGTGTGTAGAAAATCTAAAAAGGAGGTATTTATCGGAGGAAGAAGCCTAGCCTATTGAAAGTTGAGACTCGAGCATAAAAGCATGATGCCCCCCAATCAAAAACCACACTTCTTAATCCAGTAGTTTTGTTTGCTTTATTTTTAATTTGCATTTTCACATTTTTTCCTGACTTAATATTTTTGCTTGGGGACAAGCAAAGGTTTAGGTTTGGGGGGGTGCAACTTCTTTGATTTTTATTTGTTTTTAGTTGCATGATGTTTGCTTCTTTTCTTTTTTTATCTCGCATGATGTAGTAGTCGAATTGTAATAACCTTGTTAACTATTGGGTATATGGATGATTAGTCGCGTTTGTACCTGACTCGTGGAGTTTAATAAATCTAATTGATTGTTTGACCTTGCGTGTGAATGTAAAGTTTTGGTTACTTGATTTGATGTGTAAGGAATGAGTGTGGTAGTCCAAAAGCCGTGAGTTATTGTGCCTAATTGAATCGTTCACTTTTAGCGGTAAAATTATTTCATGTGCGATTTCTCTTCTTATGGTTTGTATTCTTTAGAACTTGCCTAATCCTGTCGGATGGTGTGTTGATATTTACATACACGAGAAATGATTAGGGCTGTCCATTCTTTGTCTTGAACCTACTTATCTAAAAATACCCACCATTTCATATCAATATCCTTTGCTAGCCCCGTCGAGCCTTTAGCCTTATTTTTGTTCGAAAAACCCGCATCTTATAGCTACATATCCAAAAGCCATTACTTACCCAAGTATTGGTCCACGTAAGAGTGTGAGAGGTTATATTTGAAAAACGAAGGTGTGCAAAGTTTGTGGTGTATAGAGGCGAAAATCTTCTCTACCGTTCCCCTGAAAATAATAAGCCCAAAAAAAAAGGGGGCGATCCTAATAATAATAGTGGGATAGAAAAGATAGAGGAGAAGAGGAGTGAGCCTAAGAAAAATAAAAGGGAAGTCGTTGGGTTGTGAGAAATAGGCCAATATCAAAAGAATTGCGCTTAACAAGACCTAAAAAAAGATATATACGGGAGAATTGAAGTAGAATGATGGATCTTGCTTTGAGTGTTTATTTCATATATGTGAGGATCATATATGCTCTGCTTGGATTGATCATGTAACTACTAGCCAAGTTTTCCCAACCTGAGCAACAGCCCCGTTACAACCAAAAGTAAGACCCTATGACTCGTGTTTTGTGAATATTGATGCGTTTGATAAAGAGAAGAAGTGCAAGCATATATTAGAACTTTCCATTCGAATCGAGATGAGCGTATTGACCTATCTAAATACTTGAGCGATGAGTGAATCAATATAATCCTATGAGGGACTACTAAGACTTGTTTTCTTGCATGTTCGATCAAGTGCCATTGCTTTCCACCCATTTGTGAGTTTAGGCTTCCATGACGAATTACGAGACTTTACGATACTTTTACATTCTCGGTTGATTGTATGTATACCCAGTGATTAACCCGATTATTCAATCCTCCTCGTTTCTTTGTCGTGTGTTTTATTTCTTTTCGATTGAGGGCAAGCAAAGTTTAGGTTTGGGTGATTTGATGAGTCGATTTTTGATCGTCTCATTCCGTTCTTTCGAGTCGCGCTTTCGTTTTTAAGTGTTTTTGCTCTTTTTACACGTGGTATGTTGTGTTTTTGTTTTGTAGGTAGACGGACGAAGATTGTGGTGAAATATGCGCTTTTATTGCCAATATTGGAGTTTATGACGATCAATAGCAGGTCGGGAGCAAAAACATAGCTCGGGCGATGAAAAACGAAGTAACATCGGTCGTATTTTCTAAATTCCAGAATCATCACTCTGAATTTGTATGTTTTCTCTATTGATATAGATTCATCGTGAAATTAGCTTCGAAACGGTATATCATACGCTAAATTCCGAGGTGTATTAATGAAAAAACGAAAGATCAAGCCAAAGAAGACAAGAAAATTGGAGTCGAAATAAGAAGAAACGACCCGGGCCACGTCAGGCAACTCGACCGTGTCATACGACACGGCTGGGTCATGCATCCAGTGAGATTTTTGTTTCTAGAGCAGTACAACACGGGCCGTGTCACATGACACGGCCGGGTCCATTGGACAGTGAACTTTTGCATTTTCAGGACAGTTCGACATGGGCCGTATCATCTGACACGGGCCGAGTCACTTTTCGGTGGATGACCTTTTCATTGACCTTTTTACACGATTTGGAGGGATTTTCTTGGCTTTTTGGCTTTATAAAAGGTCTTGGGGACCTAAAGAGGGCAGATCCTGATCTTGTGAGATATAATGTGTGGAAAAACACAAGATTTGTGGAGAAAACACCAAAAAGGGAGCAAAAGAGAGATTTTATTTCATCATCTTCCTTGTATGTTCATCATTTTAAAAAATACATTTGTGAGTGATTATAATTCCTTGTATCATTTGTTATGAGTTCTTGAAGGAAGAACATCAAACTTTCATCGGGAATTCGATTTCGGCTTTTACAAGGGAAGTTTCTACCATGTTTTGTTTTACGATCTTCACTATTATTGTTGAAATAATCATGTGTATCTAATCTTTTCATATGGGTTTTTAGATTGAGACACACACATGTTGTCGATTGTTAGTTTCAATTGATTTTCCGGGTAGAGTTTGGGATTGTTCCCCTTTGTTTGTTCTTCGCATAAGAGCTTTTGATTTAGATCTTCAAACCTATTTCATAGTTGTTATTATTGTCAAAACGAGGGTTTTTGCTGGAGTCCGCCATCAAACTACCTGATAGAAGCGATTGTTAATGTTCTAAGCTTTTTTTTATGCGATCTTTAGCAGTTTACCTCATCAAAAGTAGTCGGTTAATCTATTGTTAGTTAGGGATTCATTCCCATCAAAGGAGTGTCTCTTATTTTCGAAAAGAACAATCGTGATTTTTAGAATTACCACCATCAAACGGATTTCTTTTAATCGTGAGCAATTGACAATTCCAAACCTTATTTCTTTGAGTATCGGAACTAATAATTGATTACGTGTGTGTCGGTGACTCTAAACTCCCATATCATTCTCATAATTGTAATCTCTTAATTATCCAACCATTAATTCAGTGTTGTTAATGTTTCGTTTATTTTAATTTTATGTGTTTGTGATTGTAATCCTATCAAATCATTGGTGTGTTTTACTTTAAGTTACTTTTGTTAATTCGACTATTTGCCGAACATTATTGAATTTCAAACCGTTTCCAACTCCTTGTGAGATCGACCTCGGAGTTTCTTGTCGCTACCTACAAAAGCGATTCGTACACTTGCGAGTTTTAATTTGTTCATCAGTGTGTACAATTTGTAATGCACATCAGGCTTCCGGTTACTCTTGAGTATTCGACTTGAGCTACTGGATCACCTCTATTCTTACTTAAGTGAATACTGGTATCGACAAGTGTTTTTATAGGTGGGCTTTCAAAAGCATTGAACTTCTCAAGCACTTTCTCAACATAATGAGATTGTAATAAGAAGATATCTTTTGACGTTCTGAAAATTTTAATTCCAAGAATTAAATCAGCTAAACCTAAATCCTTCATGTCGAACTTTTGACTTAATATCATTTTTACATTCACAATCACTTCATTGCTACTACCCATGATAATCATGTCGTCTACATATAGACAGACTATGACAAATGACTCAGGTGTGCCTTTAATATACACACTTTTGTCACATTCATTGATCTTGAATCCATTTGCTAATATAGTTGTGTCAAACTTCATATGCCATTGCTTACGAGCATGTTTTAGCCCATACAATGATTTTAAAAGTTTACACACTTTCTTTGTAATATCCGCCTAAACTCTTGCCTTTACTATTGTATTCTTCGAATAATTCGAGCATTGTCGTACCATATCCGTATTTATTGTAACAAGTATATTGATGAGATATGTTAAATCGAATTGTTGATTTTTTTCGTGCATACTATAGCTGATTGTTAGATGTTATTTGGAGAATTTCATTTTTTGACTTGTTGTTGCCCTCAGCATACGCTAACATGTTATCATTACATACGCTATGTACATAGCATTACGTATGTAACACTCCTATGTTAACTTACGTAATGTGGTGTATCAATCAGCAGCTCGCCTTTCGGTGGGTGGGACCAAACGTGGGCAATGGTCGGCGATTCGATCGTGACAGCCTAGTCAATGGCCATCACGTACGTAATGGCTATGCATTAGCGTACGTAATGTACAAGAGTCTTACGTACGTTAATTTTGACAACGTACGTAATAGCATATGTGTTTTAAGTCAGTAGCATCTGGGGATTCGTTACGTACGTAATCCCCGTAGAATAACGTACGTAATGCTCTTAACGTACGTTAAGTGTTAGCTATAGCGTACTTAATGCTTAATACAAGTTATAAAGGTATGTCATGCCTTTCATTTTTCTGCACAATCCAACTCAATTCCTCCCTCTGAAAACCGACTCCCCACCTTGTTAAATCGATTTCTACCCCTTCCATCCTATGTTGGATCTTCATCACTTAGATTGTGGCTTGGAAATTAGGAAATTGAAGTGTGTTCTTTGAGTCTTGGTGTTGTTCTTCATTTCTGAGGTTGGTTTTCTTTAACTCGTATTAAATCCATGCTTGTAATGATATTAGTATTAAACACTTCGTACAATGTTAGGTTAATATAGTATAAACATGATAATTATTAGAATCATGATCAAACTAAGTGAAGAACAAGATGAGGTTATCACTTCTTAAATGGTTGATGGTTTTCATAACATAGTTGTGGTTGATTATGTTGGATAAAAACCTGATTATTAACATGGCAATAGGAAGCTAATTTCGATCTTAACACTTAGAACTTGTAAAGTAAGAATTCCTTGATGCTTAGAAGTGTTAGATTCTGATCATGTCTTGAATGTTTAGTTAATCCTTGAGAGATAACATGGGACTATGTATTGGCCTTATGGAATTAATACATTCGTGATGAATTTGATAAGTCGATGAAATGAATTGTCTAAACGTTATGTTAAAATCCTGTAAATGATTATTACAAGTTTGAATGATATTTTGTTTA
Source organism: Orobanche coerulescens (assembly GCA_033398695.1). NCBI lineage: Eukaryota > Viridiplantae > Streptophyta > Magnoliopsida > Lamiales > Orobanchaceae > Orobanche > Orobanche coerulescens. The sequence goes on from CM065802.1 coordinate 205,371,075, forward strand.
GAGTTCCTAACATCCTAAATGATATAACTAAGTTTGAGCGATTTCTTTTAAGGGATAGTAATGGATTTTGGTAGAACACAAGCATAACCTTCATATATTCAAGTTAATCGGATGTGTTGATAACTTAAGAAGGTGTTTATCATCATATTAATACGTTGATAGTGTTCTTAGGACGATTATAACGATTATGGGTGATAAGGATACTATAGAATTAGTTAACGAATTCATTTACCTTGATCCTTGTGTATTAGGAGACGTAAATATGGATGAACCTAAATAACTTGGTAAAATCAGTTTTTAGAGACGAACTTGGTGTATCATAATTCGTTAGTGAAAATATAGGATCTTCGTTGGAATTGGAAGAATCACTCGAATGATATTGCGGATGTCGTTTCTTAGGAATTGATATCATTATTGCATGAATGTGTTGTTGAATGAGTTACATTTCATTCAAGGTTGCTCTTTCGAGTGAGTATTAGTAGTCGAGGATTCTGACTGTTCATTCGTTTGAAGAAGGGCTATTCGTCTACGGAATTGAGGCAAGTTATCTTGCTTGGTTATAATTATGGTTTAATTCTTGTGAATATTATGCGCTTCGTGTATATGTAATGTTCTATGAATCTATGATTCATGATACGGTGATGTCTTTGATCGTGTTACCATTTTGTGGTGGGATTGTATTCCCAAGTTTATCGCCTTTGATACCGTTGGTCTCGTTGAGCTTTGTTGTCACTTCGGTGAGTTGTTCAATTCTTTGATAAATGTGTAATTCGTTGAGTTTCGTTGTCATGTTGCACCGTCACATCTCTGGAGTCATATCCGCATGCTGATTGGTTATGTGTTTTCGCCGGGCACTTGATGGTCATGCGTGGATGTTTCTACATTAGACAGTGCACACGAGACGTAGTTCGTGAGGCTAATTAGGTACATCGTCCCACATATATTCTGGATTCTGTATACAGGATGTACATGTGCACGAACACATTTCCGGATCGGGCGTACTGTGATGTCCATCTTGAGCCATGTTGATTGGTCATTCGTATGATTTGGATATGTTCGACAGTTGGGACTGACTGTTTATATGCCTGAAGGGTATATTCAGTAGTCGGTTGTTTCTTTGAGATCTGTATGTATATAAATTGTATAATGCCATGAGAATTATTATCTTGTGCAGCTGACCATGTGGTTTGGGCAAAATACTTGTATTTCAGGACGAGGAAAGGGCAAGGCGCAGGAAGAGCACGATGGCGGCAAAGGGTATTGAAGGGTGCTAGTTCGGGGGGCCCAAGTCTTTTGATGATCGGTTATGTCTTACTATGATTTTTCATTTTATTTTATTTCGGACGAATGTATTATTATTTTTAAGGTATCTTCCATCTTCATATTGTCTATACCGAATTTGGATCCTGTTTACGGTTGTATGAGTTGATGTATATGATTTATACTCCAAATCGGGGTTATGATTAATATTGTGGTTCGGTACCACATTTATGGGATGGTAAAGTACATGTTTTAATATCACCTGGTTGGTCCCGGTGGGGTCCACGGCACTGTAATAGCCGCCATTTTTGGGGTGTTACAGAAGATGGTATCAGAGTGAATCTTTTTCTTTTTGAGTCATTGTAGATCGAACTATCATCAAGAAACCTTCGTGCCACGTATGACATGTGCAAGCGCCTGACCCGCCGAATACGGTATGTTTCTCATGAGCCATGATTTGATTACTGGCATAATATTGATGAGGAATTAATCTCTTTGCCGATCTTGGCATTCGAGAATGTGTGGTAAGATTCATCGGTTTGATTTTCTGAGAAAATCGTAAATTGAGAATGTAATCGAAACTGTTTTGATTTGATGATGACATGATATTTTGTGTGATACTCGCAATTGTTTTTCTTGAATATGTAGTTCCATTGTTGCTAATAACTTAGCATAAATTCGTAATCTGGCTGTAAGAATGTAAATTGAACTGTGCTTACGATTATTGCCTGATTCTTTCAGTATGGAACATAATTTGAGGGGCCGTGATAGAGGGGGTCGAGGCCGCGGAAGGGGACGAATCCCGAGGCCACGCACTAACACGCGTTCGAATGGCGGACAAAGCTCGACGGGGAGTGATTTCACATACTATGAGCCAATCCCACCACATCGAACGGCATGAGGGTGCCCATGTCGACCCTTATGTGATTATGCAGGGCATGATGACCCAGATGAGTCAGATGATGGAAGTTATGCAGAGGAATGCTACTAATGGACAACAGCAGGGATATCAGCCTTCGCCTCCGGTGCACGGCGGAATTGTGAGCCGGATTATTAGTGACATATCGCGTCAACGACCTCCGGACATTGAAGGCTCTTCTGAGCCTGCTGACATAGTATACTGGATAGAGCATTTCGAGAAACTGTTCGAGATGGTGGGATGCCCATAAGAGAACCGAGTTGCCGTGGCGGCTTACTACCTTAGTAAGGGCACCCATACTTGGTGGATTTTTGTGATTCCTGCTGACGGCGCGAGTACTTGGGAAGAATTCAAGAGTCTTATGTTAGATCACTACTATCCCGCACCACTCCGCGAGGCCAAATTGTCTGAGGCCAAATTGTCTGAGGCCAAATTGTCAGAGTTGTTGAACCCCGATCTATCTGAGGACGAGGATGTTTTAGCTATTGCCGAGAAATTTTAGGCACTCCTTCCTTTTACTACGTCAGTTGTTCGTACGGAAGCTGATAAAATCAAATATTTCCTTAAGAGGATTAAACCCCGGATGAGGATGCAGTTGCTTAATCACCACTGTACGACCCTACCAGAATTCATCGAGAAAGCCCTGGAATACGAACTCACTGCGAAGGAGATTTCCAAGAAGCAGCCCCAGTTATCCAACAAGAGATCCAGGAACCAGACCCAGGCAGACAGTAACCAGGGGATGTTCCGAAAGCCCCAGTCAGTACCAAATCCTTCTAACCGGCCACCTATGGAATCGAAGCCGACCGGATCGCACTCTCGAGCGATCAGTTCACTTATCGTATGCTATAACTGTGGGGACCAAGGGCACATCAGCTCGAAATGCCCTAAGCCGGCTCTCGCATGTCATACTTGTGGGAAGAATGGGCATCGTGCTCACTATTGCAGAGGTGGACCCCGGTGTGCTCCAGTAGCATCTCTTGCTCTAGTACAGTCTTCTGTTCAGGACCGAGCACCTCCGTCCGCTTCTTATCAGACTATCGGGGCAAACAAAGGGATGGGCCGAGAAAATCAAGCTGGTACACCCGGTACCGGAGTTGGAAAACCTAGAGTCTATGAGATGAAGAAGGCCGACAATCCCGAAGCCAGCATGATTGCAGGTACTCTAGAGATCCACTCTCAACCCGTTTGTGTTCTTTTTTATACTGGTGCTTCACACTCCTTTTTGTCTACTTCCTATTTGAGTCGTTTGCAATTAGATCATGTTATCGATTGTGAACCTTATATAATTGGTCTACCGGATGGTAGAAGAATTGTTGGGAATCGTGAAGTGCAGAACTGTCCGATTCGCATGAACGATCGTGAGTGGTTATCAGACTTGATTGTGGTTGACTTACCTAAAGATGATGTGATCTTGGGTATCGATTGGATGGATCGTCATGATGACGTACTTAGCGTCCGTAACCGAATAGTGACCGTCACATCAGATGATGGTTGTAATACCCGGGGGTAATTTTTTTTCGTGTTACTGTTGAGTTGTACGTATTCATTTGGATTTGTACAACTGTTGTTATTTTGGACTAATACAATATATATTGTATTGGGATATTTAGGGATCGAAATATTTATACTTGTCGTCGGTATTGTTTCGTCGTTTGGATGTTGCTTGGAGAGTTTGGATTTTTGGCTAAGTATACTAGCCATAACGTACGCTACATGTGTAACATTACGTATGCTATGAGATGAGTATTATGTACGTTAAACCTATAGGATTATGTACGTAATGAGTGGTCGGTTGTAGGAACCTTCCTCGTGGTTAACTTTCGGCTGGTAGGGCCGGGTATCTTTCGATCAGATCTCACTATTGCAGTCAACGGATCCTTATGTATATTAGGAGATGATATTTATGTACATAATTCATGCAGCTTGTTAACGTACGTATAAGGTGGTTGTTTACGTACGTTAAGGTCTTCATATTTTTGGTCAGTCGGTTCTGGACTAGCATTACGTACGTTAAGCTACTGATATAGCATATGTAATGGTCCTTACGTACGCTAGGCTTGGTGTATAGTGTACGTAATGAGCTTGTCAGTTTATATATCTTGGTTTCGTATTTCATTTCTTCACGAACCAAAACTTCCTTTCTCTGCCTAGAACCGTCCCTCTGGACTTGTTCTTGATATCTAGCCTCTTCCAACATGTTTTTGATTATCATAACTTGATTTGGAGCTTGGAGTTGGAAGCTTGTTGGTGCTACTTTGGTGTTTGGAGAGTTCTTCTTGTTCTTCATTGGTAAGTTCTCACTTTGGTGTTTGGAGAGTTCTTCTTGTTCTTCATTGGCAAGTTCTCTTAATCTCTTGTTCTTCAAGTGATTTTCGAATATGTTGATGTTGTTGTTGTTGTTTTCTTCGTGTATTGATTTATTGTTGGAGCATATCATGATTCTTGATGAGTTTTTATAACTTATGATGAAGAACATGATGATTGTGTCTTGAGGATGAGTTGTTCTTGATGTTTTTGAATGTTTGGAGGTTATAATCATGTCTAGGAAGGATTATGTTAAGATTGTTATATGATTAACATAGTCTTGATATGATTGATGTTGTTGTTTGTGTTTCATGGGGAGATTATAACCATTTTGAGATAGGATTATTATGAATTATGTAATGATTATCATAATCTTGCAATGGTTGATTTAATCTTGTTGGTTAATCTGAATTCATGATGAATTGGTGATTGATTATTGTTTAGACATCATTTTTGTTGTGTTGATGATGTTCTTGAGGTGGTATTGATAATATTGATGATATTATCATTGTAGGAGGATGATGTTCTTAAGTGATTCTTGTTGAATTGTTTTCGCAAGTGTTAAGAACGTTTGATCATATCGATCATTGAGGTGTTGGAGGATGTTAGAATTCATAGTTGAGAACTATGGTATTCGTTTGTGGAGTTTAATCGATTCGCGATCGAATCGGGTTGTCCTTGGTGTTGTTTTCTATTTATTTTGTGTTATTGAAGGAATTGTATTTCATTCAAGGTTGTTCGAGTGTTTGTGATCGTTGGAAGGCGCCGTTCGTCATTTCGTGGGAGGACGTTGATCGTGGAAGGATTTCTCGCCTTTGGTTTGAGGCAAGTTTTATACGTGTATTAGTCAATGAGATTAATGTTATCATGTATGTGTATGAATGTGTTGTATCATTTCGAGACTTGGTCTCTCTATGATTTTTGTTGATATCAGGGGGTTGTTTGATACGATACCCTTCGGTAAATTATGCCAAATGTTGTTGTTGTCCAATAAAATCCCTTCAGGGCTTTGAGATACTCATTGTTGATGTTATTGTCGATAGCCGGTTCGCGGTACCGATGTATCGATTGTTGTTGTTGATATTGACTTCGGTTTAAGACATCATTGCGATCATTGTTATTGATATTAGTATTTTGCTATTGATGCTGTAATTGGCCGGGTGATGGCATTGACGTGTTCGATTATCATCTTCATCGTCAGTAACCGATTAAAGGCACTGGAACATCTGTTTTAATCATTTCGTTGTTATCGATTGGCCATTCTAAGGCAATCGAGGTATTGAATTGGGATTATCGAAGATAATTCCCATCTGTTGTATCATTGTTTATCGATTGACCATTCTAAGGCAATCGAGGTATTGAATTGGGGTTATCGAAGATAATTCCATCTGTTGTATCATTGTTTATCGATTGACCATTCTAAGGTAATCAAGGTATTGAATTGGGATTATCGAAGATGATTCCCATCCGTTGTGTCGTTATTTATCGATTAACCATTCTAAGGTAATCGACGTATTGAATTGGGATCATCGAGGATAATTCCCATCTACTGTATCGTTGTCGTCGATTGACCATTCTAAGGTAATCGATGTATTGAATTGGGATTATCGAAGATAATTCCCATCTGTTGTATCATTGTTTATCGATTGACCATTCTAAGACAATTGAGGTATTGAATTGGGATGGTCGAAAATAGATCCCATCTGTTGATGTCGTTGTGATCGATTGGCCATTCCTAAGGCAGTCGAGGTATTTGATTTGGGACCGCCGAGGACGGTGCTCATCCGTGAGTTATTGTTGTCGTGTAGGCCGACTCAAGGCAGCACACTATTATTCTTGTGAATTCGATAATCTTGGGATCGTTGCCGTTTGTGATTAATTGTGTTTTGGAGACTAGTCTCGGCTAGTCCTCAATGGGTAAGTTTGGGACTTGAACCTTCGCGGTTGGTTTCCCAACACCTACAGTTCAGTAGGTCACGGTCACTGGGTTATATCATTATGGGTTGTTGGGAAATTATCGGTATTAGCGCCGTTTGTGCGGAAGCGTAAATATAAAGTGCGGAAATTAAGGACACACAGATTTATAGAGGTTCGGCTATAATCTAGCCTACGTCCTCTCTCGGGGTATCTTTTTCTATAGGATGAAGATCAAAACCTCTGCACCTCTCTTCTATCGGTCGAGGGATTACCGTTACAAGCTCGTCTTTTATCGGCCCGAGTAAACCATTCTCTTACTTGTATTTTCGTCGGTCCAAGTTAAACCATTTTTCTTCTCTATTGGACAAGGAATCAACCACTCTAGATTTCTATCGGTACTAGATAAACCTCACTAAGATAGCGATTGCGATTCTAACAATGCCGGATCCTTGATTCTAATAACACCGAATCTAATCGTATCTTTTCTTTTTCTCACTCGTGTATGATTTAGTGTATCACACTCAATCACTCTCAAATTAAGCTTAAGAACAACAACTATAATGTTTACAATGATATCTCAAGTGTATATAGATTGCTCAATGTTGTTGTGTTGGATTAATACCAAGGATGTGGTATTTATAGCCTTCTTCTTCAACCTAGCCATTACTACCAGCTTTTATTAGCGTGCGCTAGCCTTCATGCTTAGCGTGCGCTATCGCGTGTTGTTCCCTGTTACGTACGTTATGTACTGTATGTAGCGTACATTATCGTCTTGTAATTCCAGTCCAGTGGCTACTGTCTCTCTCTGTTAGCGTGCGCTAGCTTCTTCCTCTTGCGTGCGCTAACCATGTATCCGTTGCATGATTTGTCAAACTATCTGTTCCACCTTTATGACTTTGACTCGACATCTTCCAACGTTCTGTTTAACTTGTATTCAAAATGCTATTTAGCGTGCGCTAAATATCATCAGTAGCGTGCGCTAATCATATGTCACTGCTTACATCATTCTGAGTTTGAATATCTTCACAACGGTTAAATGGCCTTCGATAGCATGCGTTAGTAAACATGTGTAGCGTGCGCTATCTTCATCAGGTGACTTGACTTCAGATAACTTCGAACTTGTCTGATCTGCAGCCAGGTATCGTTAGCGTGCGCTAACTTATATGTCTAGCGTGCGCTAGCTTTGTATTTTGTCCAACTTTTTGCATCTTCGTCTGCTTCGATGTTTTGCTTCGACTCTTTGTTGTTTTGTTTTGTTTAGCAACTTAATCATCAAAACACTATTTTTGAATATGTGGAATAAATATTCCAACTATCTCCCCCTTTTTGATGATTATAAAACAACTCTTGAATTAGATACATCCTGCAAAAATAAAATATATGCATATTATACGAATCAAAGTTTTCGGCTTTGATCGTTTCGTTAGTCTCTCCGATTTTTCTTTTCTTGTCATTTTCGACTTCTTCGTTTCTCTATTTTCAACGCCTTTGTTTCTCCCCTTTTTTGTATGCTTTCTTCTCCTTTTCGACTTCTTCGATTTTTATTAGTTTCTCCTCCTTTTTACATTTTATTTTTCTCGTCAAATCTTTCATGACGCTTTTTATCCGATTCAACTTCTTCTCCCCCTTTTTGTATTCAGCAAAAAGTGAAAAAAAAATACCAATTGAATATAAGAATACCAAATATGCATGATACCAATAGATGAATATATCTATATGCATTAATAGGAAATAACTCCCCCTGAAAATATTATCTCCTATTTAAAAAAACTATACTCCCCCTGAGTAAAATACAAATTAATTTTCGGGGATCCAACCTATAGTTGGTTTTTGTTTCGAGATGTGAATGATGTTTGGGATGGTGGTTCCTTTAGGAATCCAAATTTTCTTAACTTTTATCGTCCGTCGTGGGCTTTTACAATTTGAAATATGATGCCCAATTTTTAAACATTTTTCACAATGGGGTATTTTTAAATTTAGGGATTTGTTTTTAGAACGAGGTTTGAATCCCAACCCCTGTTTGTTTAAAGTGTATTTCTGAACCGAGAGCATATTTTCAAATTTCTCGTTTCCGAGAGAAAATTTTTTCGTTAAATTTTTGAGCTCGGTTTAAATTTTTAACAAGATCATTCTTTAAAATATTTTTATTTTCAATGCATTTCGAATGATCGATTTCAACAAATTTTCTCTTCTCAATAATTTTGGAATTTACAATTTCCAATGATTTATATTTAACTTTAAAGGATTTGATTTCACTTAAAGCATTTCTATAGTTGGTATGTAATAATTCAAATACTTCGAAAAGTTCATCGTAAGAATTACTTACTTGGCTTTCGATGTCGCTATCGTCGAATGAACTCCGGGTCATGAGTGCGAGATTATTTTGATTCATGAAATATTCATCCTCGATATCTTCATCACTCCATGTGGCAATTAAAACCTCCTTGGGTTTTACACAACAATTCTTTGTAAAGTGGCCTGATTTACCATATATCGACAAGTGTTGTCGAATTTCTTAGATTCGCCCTTTTGGATGTACTGTTTTCTCCGGTTTAATAAGTGTTGGAACTTATTAATATTCTTGGCATAATATGCCGATTCTTCGTCGCTTTCATCCACTGGGATTTCTTCTTTCTTTCTCGACATCTTAGCCTTCATGGCTATCGATCATTCCTTCGGTTTGGGTTTGGAATTCCGAGATTTAAGCACTATCTCATAATTTATTAGCGATCCGACGAGAGCGCTAAAATCAAGATTATTGAGATCTTTCGGTTCCATAATTGCCGTCACCGTACCGTACCATTCCCGAGGTAGTGATCGGAGAATTTTCTTTACTTTTTCACTACTCGAAAGAGGTTTTCCAAAACATGCTAATCCATTTGTGATGACCGAAAATCGGTCGAGCATGATCGTGATGGATTCATCGTCCTTCATTTGAAATAGCTTGTATTCGTGAAAGAGCATGTTTATTTTCGTCTCCTTGACTTGAGACGTTCCTACGTGTGTTACCTCAAGCATTTTCCAAATTTCTTTGGCACTATCACACGATGATATACGGTTGTCTTCTTCCGGATTTAAGGCACAATAAAGGAGTTAAGTTGCCTTACAATTGTAATGGTCATTTTTTCAATCGGAATCGTCATATTCTTCGAAAGTTTTAAGCATACCGTTGGAATTGAGAGGGATTTTCGGACCAAGACATATTGTTTTCCAAAGCTCGATGTCGTAAGCTCGAAAGAATATCAACATCTTCTTCTTCCAAGTCATGAAGTTCGATCCATCAAAAAATGGAGGTCGGTTTAGCGCAAGACCTTCTACTGGAGCAAATTGGAGAGCCATTGGATCTTTTGTCCTCGGATGTTAAGCCGCTTATTGGAGTACCGCTCCGATACCAATTGTTTGGAAATTATCAGTATTAGCGCCGTTTGTGCTGAAGCATAAATATAAAGTGAGGTAATGAAGGACACACAGATTTATAGAGGTTCGGCTATAATCGAGCCTACGTCCTCTCTCGGGGTATCTTTTTCTATAGGATGAAGATCAAAACCTCTGCACCTCTCTTCTATCGGTCGAGGGATTACCGTTACAAGCTCGTCTTCTATCGGTCCGAGTAAACCGTTCTCTTACTTGTCTTTTTGTCAGTACAAGTTAAACTGTTTTCTTTTTGTATTGGACAAGGAATCAACCACTCTAGATTTCTATCGGTACTAGATAAACCTCACTAAGATAGCGATTGTGATTCAAACAATGCTGGATCCTTGATCCTAATAACACCGAATCCAATCGTATCTTTTCTTTTTCTCACTCGTGTATGATTTGGTGTATCACACTAAATCACTCTCAAATTAAGCTCAAGAACAACAACTATAATGTTTACAATGATATCTCAAGTGTATATGGATTGCTCAATGTTGTTGTGTTGGATTAATACCAAGGATGTGGTATCTATAGCCTTCTTCTTCAAACTAGCCGTTACTGCCAGCTTTTATTAGCGTGCGCTAGCCTTCATGCTTAGCGTGCGCTATCTCGTGTTGTTGCTTGTTACGTACGTTATGTACTGTATGTAGCGTATGTTATCGTCTTGTAATTCCAGTCTAGTGGCTACTGTCTCTCTTTGTTAGCGTGCGCTAGATTCTTCCTCTTGCGTGCGTTAACCATGTATCCATTGCATGATTTGTCAAACTATCCGTTCCACCTTTATGACTTTGACTCAGCATCTTCGAATGTTCTGATTGACTTGTATTCAAAATGCTATTTAGCGTGTGCTAAATATCATCAGTAGCTTGCGCTAATCATATGTCACTGCTTACGTCATTTTGAGTTTGAATATCTTCACAACGGTTAAATGGCCTTCGATAGCGTGCGTTAGTAAACATGTGTAGCGTGCGCTATCTTTATCAAGTGACTTGACTTCAGATAACTTCAGACTTGTCTGATCTGTAGCCGGGTATTGTTAGCGTGCGCTAACTTATATGTCTAGCGTGCACTAGCTTTGTATTTTGTCTAGCTTTTTTGCGTCTTCGTCTGCTTCGATGTTTTGCTTCGACTCTTTGTTGTTTTGTTTTGTTTATCAACTTAATCATCAAAACACTATTTATGAATATGTGGAATAAATATTCCAACATGGCTAAGTCTAGGGCTTGAACCTTCGCGGTTGGTTTCCCAGCACCTGAAATTCAGCAGGTCACGGTCATTGGATGACCTCATTGTGATACGGATTCATTCTGTGGCTTCGGCCCTCATTGTGATACGGCTTCGTGTCGTGGCTTCGGCCCTCATTTTGATACGGCTTCATGTCGTGGCTTCGGCCCTCATTGTGATATGGCTTCGTGTCGTGGCTTTGGCCCTCATTGTGATACGGATTCATGCTGTGGCTTCGGCCCTCATTGTGATATGGCTTCGTGCCGTGGCTTTGACCCTCAGATGATACAACTTCGGGTTGTTTGGCTTCGGGCCATTGTGATGATTGGCAGCTTCGGCTAAGTGGTTTTCAGACCATTGTGATATTGTGGCAGCTTCGGCTGAGTGGCTTTCAGGCTATTGTGATGTATTGGTATTTCCGTTGGAGCCTTCGGGCACTGTGATTCGTATTTATTTACGTTTTGGTTTGGCTTTCCTTCGGGTAGTTCATGGTTGTGTTCTATATTGATGATTCGCCGTTGGGCACGTGTGTTCTAACCTGTTGAATAGGTACCGATCGTATGCCGCGAGCATAGAGTTTCATGAATGCTCGATTCTTACTTTGTTTTGTGAGCAGCTCGTATTACTATTGTTGTACCATTTTATTCTGCTTCTGGATGCATATCATGTTGTACATATATTTGATATTCATTATCTGGATGACTGACCCCGTGGGGGCGGAAAATGTTTACATGTTTTAGGTGCTCGCGAGGAGAGAGTTGAGACACAGGGGCATGACGATGGCGACGAGGCATTCGGGCGATACTAGTCCAAGATGTCTTGGTGTTCATGTCGATCAGATAGTTTGGAGTACTCCAATTTTGTTCAGTTGTTGTCATTTTGTATTATCTGAGCAAGGCTCGTGGATGTTGTATTTTTATTTTGGCCATGTAGGCCCACTTTTGTCGTTGAAATTCCATATCGGAATATTATGTCGGATGTCATAGTAGGGACTGAGATCCCCCTTTTTGGTCAGTTTATTATATTTTGGTTGTGTTCGCCTGGTGGATCTCCTGGTCTGGGATCCACGGCACTGTAATGACCCAATGGGATTTGGGGGTGTTACAATGGTGTTGAGTGTATTTTTCAGGGTGATAATCCCAGTCATTCCGGTAGAGTCATCAGCGCAATGAAAGCAGTGAAACTGCTGAATCAGGGGTGTGTTGGTTATTGGTGCTACATGAACAAGACAGCCGATTGACCAGTTGAGTTGACCGATATTCCGGTAGTTCGAGACTACCCAGATGTATTTCCAGATGAGTTGCCAGACTTACCCCTACATCGAGAGGTAGAATTCACTATTGAGTTGGAGCTAGGGACATCCCTATTTTCGGAAGAACCGTATCATATGGCACCGACCGAGATGCATGAGTTGAAGAGCCAGCTTGAGGAATTGACTGAAAAGGGCTACATTCGACCTAGTGCGTCCCCTTGGGGAGCGCTGGTGTTATTTGTACGGAAGAAAGACGGATCTCTGTGTTTGTGTATTGATTACCGTGAGCGGAACAGGGTAACAATCAAGAACAAATATCCATTACCTCGTATTGATGATTTGCTGGATCAGCTCTAAGGCACCACTGTATTTCCCAAGATCGACTTAAGATCCGGGTATCATCAGTTGAGGATATGAGAGTCTGACATTCCGAAGACAGCTTTTCGTACTCGTTATGGGCATTATGAGTTCGTTGTCATGCCATTCGGACTGACTAATGCACCGGCACTGTTCATGGAGTTGATGAATCGAGTTTTTATTAATTATCTGGATCGTTTTGTAGTCGTTTTTATTGAAAACATTTTGATTTACTCTCGTGACCATGAAGAACATGAGTATCACCTCCGTCAGGTTCTCGATGCGTGAAGGCGGGAACAACTCTATGGAAAATTTTCTAAGTGAATTCTGGATGTCTGAAGTTATTTTTCTTGGACATTTGATATCAGCATATGGGGTGAGAGTAGACCCAAAGAAGACAGAAGCTATCCGAGACTAGCTACCTCCGAAGAACGTGAAGGAAGTTCGCAGTTTCTTGGGTCTAGCAGGTTATTACCGACGGTTCGTGGAAGGTTTTTCCAAAATTGCTCAACCGATGACTAATCTATTGAGGAAAGATAAGAAATATTTGTGGTCGGAAGCATGTCAACAAAGTTTTGATGAACTCAAGAGTCGATTGATTTCAGCACCTGTTTTGGTTCTACCAAAAGGAACGGAAGGATTCGTAGTATATAGTGATGCGTCGAGACAGGGCCTTGGCTGCGTATTAATGCAGAATGGGAAAGTGATTGCCTATGCATCTAGACAGTTGCGACCTTACGAGGTCAACTACCCGACCTATGATTTAGAGTTAGCAGCCGTGGTGTTTGCTTTGAAGATCTGGCGTCACTATCTGTATAGAGTTACCTGTCAGATTTTTACGGACCACAAGAGCCTAAAGTACATTTTTACTCAGAAGGAGTTGAATATGAGACAGAAAAGGTGGCTAAAGCTAATCAAAGACTATGATATCGAGATTCTTTATCATCCGGGCAAGGCAAATGTGGTTGTCGGCGCCTTGACTCATAAAACAGTACAGACAGATACTTGCTCGTTTGACTATTCAGAGAGAATTGTAGTTAGAGTTCATGAGGCCGGAGATTGAGACCTGGCTACAGCGCATTCAGGGTCAACTTTGCACGCTTGAGATTTCATCATCCCTTGACGAGATAATCAGGACGAAACAGGTGACAGGCCCATTCCTATCCAAAATCCAGGGAGAAGTAGATCAGGGGAAAGCCCCTAGATTTGTGATTCATGAGGATGGACTGATACGCTTCAAAAATCGAGTATGTGTACCAGCGGATGAAGAGTTGAGGAAAACTATTCTGAAGGAGGCTTATGCTACCCCATATTCCATCCACCAGGGATCGAACAAAATGTATAAGGATTTGAAGCTATATTATTGGTGGGGTAATATGAAACGGGAAGTTGCAGGTTTTGTTTCGAGGTGTTTGACCTGTCAGTAGGTCAAAATTGAACATCAGTGACCAACAGGCATGCTGAAACCACTCCTGATTCCCGAGTGGAAGTGGGAGGACATATAGATGGATTTTATTACTTGCTTGCCGATGAGCCATCGAGGTATGAATACAATTTGGGTGATTGTGGATCGACTGACCAAATCTGCCCACTTCTTGGAGATTAAGGATACGTGGGGTCCCGAGAGGTTGGCCCAGTTGTTCATTAAAGAGATTGTGAGGCTGTACGGTACCCCCAAGAGTATTGTATTAGATCGTGACGGACAGTTCGTGTCACATTTCTAGAAGGCAGTTCATCGTGCGATGGGCACATGGTTGAACTTCAGTACGGCATTTCATCCTCAGACCGATGGTCAGTCTGAGAGGAATATTCAAACTCTGGAGGATATGTTGAGGGCGTGTGCTCTCGATTGGAAGTACGACTGGGAAGCCCAACTACCGTTGGCGGAATTCACATATAATAACAGTTGGCATGCTTCGATCAAGATGGGACCTTATAGGGCATTGTATGGCCATCTTTGTAGGTCCCCTTTGTGTTGGGATGACTTGTCTGAATCCATTGGTACGGAGCCTGATATGTTGTTAGCATCCCGCGAGAAGATCACTATAATTAAGAGTCGTCTAGTAACGGCGCAGAGCCGCCAAAAGTTGTATGCAGATAATCGTCGACGACCACTCGAGTTCAATGTTGGTGATCATGTACTGGTAAAAGTGTCCCCGACTCGAGGTGTTTTCCATTTTGGGAAGAGAGGTAAGCTGAGCCCGCGGTATATTGGTCCGTTTGAGATTTTGGAACGTGTAGGCGACCTAACCTATCGTTTGGCGTTACCACCAGTTTTGAGTCGGATTCACAATGTATTTCATGTATCTCAGTTGAGGAAGTATGTTGCTGACCTAAGCCACATTATTCGATTCGAAGAGGTCGAGATAGCCGATGATCATTCGTATGAAGCACGTCCTGTGCGAATACTTGAGAGGAGGGTCAAACAGTTTAGGAACAAGACGATTCCCTTATTGAAGATTCAGTGGTCGAGACACGGAATCGAGGAGGCTACGTGGGAAACTGAGGATAATATGCAAGAGAGATATCCCGAGTTGTTTACCCCTTAGTTTCGGGGACAAAACTCCTTTTAAGGGGGTATGTAATATCCGCCTAAACTATCGCCTTTACTATTATATTCTTCGAATAATTTGAGCATTGTCATACCATATCTGTATTTATTGTAACAAGTATATTGATGAGATATGTTAAATCGAATTGTTGATCTTTGTCGTTCATACTATAGCTGATTGTTAGATGTTATTTGGAGAATTTCATTTTTTGACTTGTTGTTGCCCTTAGCATACGCTATCATGTTATCGTTACGTACGCTATGTATGTAGCATTACGTACATAACACTCCTATGTTAACGTACGTAATGTGGTGTATCAATCAGTAGATCGCCTTTCGGTGGGTGGGACCAGATGTGGGCAGTGGTCGGCGATTCGATCGTGACAGCATAGTCAACGGCCATTACGTATGTAATGGCTATGCATTAGCGTACGTAATGTACGAGAGCCTTACGTACGTTAATTTTGACAACGTACATAATAGCATATGTGTTTTGAGTCAGTAGCATATGGGGATTCGTTACGTACGTAATGCCCGTAGAATAACGTACGTAATGTTCTTAACGTACGTTAAGTGTTAGCTATAGCGTACGTAATGCTTAATACGAGTCATAAAGGTATGGCCTGCCTTTCATTTTTCTGCAGGATCCAACTCAACCCCTCCCTCTGAAAACCGACTCCCCACCTTGTTAAATCGATTTCTACCCCATCCATCCTATGTTGGAGCTTCGTCACTTGGATTGTGGCTTGGAGATTAGGAGATTGAAGTGTGTTCTTGTAGTCTTGGTGTTGTTCTTCATTTCTGAGGTTGGTTTTCTTTAACTCGTATTGAATCCATGCTTGTAATGATATTAGTATTAAACACTTCGTATAATGTTAGATTAATCTATTAAAAACATGATAGTTATTAGAATCATGATCAAACTAAGTCAAGAACAAAATGAGGTTATCACTTCTTAAATGGTTGATGGTTTTCATAACATAGTTGTGGTTAATTATGTTGGATAAAAACCTAATTATTAACATGGCAATAGGAAGCTAATTTCGATCTTGACACTTAGAACTTGTAAAGTAAGAATTCCTTGATGCTTAGAAGTGTTAGATTCTAATCATGTCTTGAAGGTTTAGTTAATCCTTGAGAGATAACATGGGACTATGTATTGGCCTTATGGAATTGATACATTTGTGATGAATTTGATAAGTCGATGAAATGGATTGTCTAAATGTTATGTTAACATCCTGTAAATGATTATTACAAGATTGAATGATGTTTTGTTTAGAGTTCCTAACATCCTAAATGATATAGCAAAGTTTTAGCAATTTCTTTAAAGGATAGTAATGGATTTTGGTAGAACACAAGCATAACCTTCATATATTCAAGTTAATCGGATGTGTTGATAACTTTAGAAGGTGTTGATCATCATATTAATACGTTGATAGTGTTCTTAGGATGATTATAACGATTATGGGTGATAAGGATACTAGAATTATTGACCCAATTCATTTACATTGATCCTTGTGTATTAAGAGACGTAAATATGGATGAACCTAAATAACTTGGTAAAATCGGTTTTTAAAGACGAACTTGGTGTATCATAAGTGAAAATATGGGATCTTCGTTGGAATTGGAAGAATCACTCGAATGATATTTCGGATGTCGTTTCTTAGGAATTGATATCATTATTGCATGAATGTGTTGTTTAATGAGTTACGTTTCGTTCAAGGTTGCTCGTTCGAGTGAGTATTAGTCGTCGAGGATTCTGACCGTTCGTTCATTTGAAGAAGGGCTATTCATCTATGGAATTGAGGCAAGTTATCTTGCTTGGTTATAATGATGGTTGAATTCTTGTGAATATTATGCGCTTCGTGTATATGTAATATTCTATGAATCTATGGTTCATGATATGGTGATGTCTTTGATCGTGTTACCGTTTTGTGGTGGGATTGTATTCCCAAGTTTATCGCCTTTGATACCATTGGTCTCGTTGAGCTTTGTTGTCACTTCGGTGAGTTGTTCGATTCTTTGATAAATGTGTAATTTGTTGAGTTTCGTTGTCATGTTGCACCTTGACATCTCTGGAGTCATATCTGCGTGCTGATTGGTTATGTGTAGGATTTTTAGCCGGGCACTTGATGGTCATACATGGATGTTTCCGCATTAGACTGTGCACACGAGACGTAGTTCGTGAGGCTAATTAGGTACATCGTCCCACGTATATTCTGGATTCCGTATACGGGGTGGACATATGCACGGACACATTTCCGGATCCGGCGTATTGTGACGTCCGTCTTGAGCAATGTTGATTAGTCGTTCGTATGATTTGGATATGTTCGACAGTTGAGACTGACTGTTTATATGCCTGAAGGGTATATTCAGTAGTTGGTTGTTTCTTTGAGATCCGCATGTATATGAATTGCATAATGCCATGAGAATTATTATCATGTATAGCTGACCCTGTGGTTTGGGCGAAATACTTTTATTTCAGGACGAGGAAATGGCAAGGCGCAGGAAGAGCACGATGGCGGCGAAGGGTATTGAAGGGTGCTAGTTCAGGGGGGCCTGAGTCTTTTGATGATCGGTTATGTCTTACTGTGATTTTTACTCCAAATCGGGGTTATGATTAATATTGGATCCTGTGTACGGTTGTATGAGTGGATGTATATGATTTATACTCCAAATCGGGGTTATGATTAATATTGTGGTTTGGTACCACGTTTATGGGATGTTAAAGTACATGTCGTGATATCGCCTGGTTGGTCCCGGTGGGGTCCACGGCACTGTAATAGCCGCCATTTTCGGGGTGTTACATTCTTTTCCTGACCAGGCGCAATAAAACCTTCAGGTTGTTCCATAAATTTCCTCTTCTAATTCACCATTCAATAATGCAGTTTTCACATCCATTTGATGAATCTCGAGATTGTGAAATGCAGCAATAGCAATAAGCATCGAATGGAAGTTATTCTGGTTACTGGTGAATATGTGTCGAAGAAATCGTAACCGCTTTCTGTTTAAACCCTTTGCAACCAGCCAGGCCTTAAACTTGTCTATCGACCAGTCATCTTTTTATTTCCTCTTTAGGATCCATTTACATCCTAAAGGATTATATCCTGGTGGAAGATCAACCAGTTCCCAAGTATAATTTTGCATGATGGAATTCATTTCACTATAAATAGCTTCTTTCTAAAAAGGAGCATCACGACTAGCATAAGATTCTGGTATTGTCTTTGGATCGTCATGAACTGCATAAGTCACAAAGTTATGACCAAATGACTTAGCCTTTTGAGCTATCTTACTCTGTCTTGGCTCTTCATTTATAGAATGTTAACTATTTGCAGTTCCAAGAGTTCTTTTGGAGCTCGTCCCAATTCTCTCTTTACAAGGATAAATGTTTTCAAAAAAATAGCATTTCCAGATTCAATGACAGTTCCTTCATTCATATTAGGAATTTCAGATTTATGGATTAGAAACCAATATGCACTACTATTATATGCATAAACTATGAATATACAGTAAACTGTCTTTGGATCAATTCTTACTTATTTTGATTCAGGTACTTCAATCTTTGCCAAACATCCCCACACTTTAAGATATTTGAAAGAAGGCTTCCGCCCATTCCATAACTCGTATGGAGTTTAATCTTTTCCTTCATGTGGCACTTTATTCAGAATGTGGTTAGATGTAAGAATAGCTTCCCCCATATGTTCAGTGGCAACCCTGAACTTACTAATAAAGCATTCATCATTTTTTTCAAGGTTCGGTTTTTTCATTCAGCAACTCCATTTGACTGAGGAGCATAAGGAGCAGTCATTTTATGAATTATGCCCGTATCAGCACATAACTGTTCAAACGGTACCATATACTCACCACCTCGGTCACTTGGGGCTGCTTTTATTTTACAATTCAGTTGATTCTCACTCTCATTTTTATACATTTTAAAGGCCTTGATTGCTTCATCTTTGCTTCTCAAAAGAAACACATAGCAATATCGTGTGCAATTATCTATGAAAGTGACGAAGTATTTTTTACCTCTTCTAGTTTGCACAAATTTTAAGTCACACACATCATTGTGAATTAATTCTAGACGATTAGTATTCCTTTACACTGAATGAAAAGGCAATTTAGCCATTTTTGCTTCAACACATACTTCACATTTCTTCTTAAGTTCAACATGCGTTTTTGGAATCAATTCTACATTAATTAGTCTTTTACTCGATTTTAGACCAACATATCCCAATCTAGAATGTCATAAAGCTGAACACTCGAGCAAGTAAACAGAAGAAGGAGCATTATTGTTATTGATTTTATTCTTGCCTTCACGGCTTATAGGCATCACATTCATTTTGAATAATTCCCTGTCAAGATAACCTCAATCAAGGAACATTCAAATTTGCTCATAATAAATTTTCAGACTAAAAAACTAGTCTAAACCCATGACTAACTAGTAGAGAGCCTGAAACTAAATTCCTTCGGACGTCTTGGACATGCAGCACATCCTTAAGCAGTAGCTCTTTCCTAGAGGTCAGCTTTAAGACCATGTTCCCCACACTTACAATTACAGAAGAAGCAGAGTTTGCCATATGCAGTTTCTTACCATCACTAACATTGTAGGAAGAGAACATGTCCTTTTTAGAACAAACATGACAAGTAGCCCCAGTATCGACATACGAGGCGTGGTAATTCTACACCATATTAGTTTTAATCACCATACCTTAGAACTCCTCGTCTAGCTCCTCGACCATGGCTGACATCTCCATATCTGGCATGTCAACATCGCCATGTTCACATGGTTCTAAAAAACACTAGGCGCTAGGTGTTCGGATTGCTAACGCCTAGCGCCCAGAGGATTATTCGAGGATTAATCAGGGATTAATCGAACTAGGAGGATTTATTTTTTACTATTATTTTAATCATTTATATATATAAAAAAATATATATGTAAAATAATTAAAAATAATTAAAATTTAATCATTTAAATAGATATATACTCGATTATATATTAAATTTGAAATATTGATATAGATATAAAGGAGTTCATAATATCCATAATATCTCAATTTAGGAATTTATAGTAATATTAGAACAAAATAAAATAAAAAAGTATAACCGCCTAGGCATCCGGCTAGTCGCCCACATAGTTAGGAAATTTAAAATATTGATATAGGTATGAAGTAGTCTATAGTATCCATAGTATCTTAGCTTGCCTTCATGGGCCCCCGTCAGCCAGCCTATACGACCGATTAATCACCCAAACGCCCAGTACAAGTGCCTATGCCATAATCGGAACGGTAGAGGACCTTATAGGGATTAATCAGAGGATTAATCAGTCTAGGTGGGGATTTTTAGAACATTGCATGTTCAACCACATTGACAACTCACTTGCCTTTGTTTCGCTGACCACTTGAACTTATTGGCAAGCTATAGTCCTTTGCCTTATGTTTTTTGGCTTACCACAGTTCTCTTTGTCCTGAACATGGTTCAATTTTTTCTTTTTGCTAGAGGACCCATATTGGGATAAACAATCCTGTTTTGATAAAGTGCCAACATACACCAATTAGTCCCAAAAGAAGATCATAAATTGTTGGGATAAAACTTCTCATGGAAGCTGTTAGAACTTATCATACAGCAAAGAAGTCGAAAGAGTCGTGATACCGCTAAGTATGGAAGCTGTCTGGAACATCCATACAGCCCTTCCATACAGCAATCGAAAATCTTATGCAGTCTATCCTATAGAGCCTACAGCTATAGCAGAAGGATATATATTGTATACAACATACAAGTTAAAAGTGTTGAAATACCTAACAGGACTGAAGACCGTAGAACACCACAACAAAATGGTGTAGCTGAAATAAAAAACAAAACCCTCAAAGAAGCAGCCATGACAATGATTGCAGAAGCTGATTTCCCCAAAAGGCTCTAGGCTGAAGAATTCAACACAGCCTGTCATACACAGAACATTAACATGATTATAGGGAGACACTGTAAAACTCCCTATGAGGTTTGGAATGGCAGATTACCAACTATTGCATATTTTCATATTTTCGGTTGTAAGTGTTTTATCCACAATAGTGTCAAAACTCAACTGAGTGCCTTTGATGCAAAAACTGATGATGGTCTCTTTATAGGATACTCTCAAATAAGCAAACCATACAGTCTTTAACAAAAGAACATTGGTTGTGAATAAATACATCATGTTTTCTTTGATGAATCATTGCTGAGTACAAAAAACAGGTGGATCAAATCGAGAAATAGCTCAAGGCCAAGACTCTAGAAGAACTCATGTCAAAGACACAAGATTGATTGACTTAGATGATGAAGATCTTACTACAGATCAATCAGGTTCTCTAGACTTAGCTGAACAAATCTTAGCTGATTCAAACCGAGCTGAACCATACTCAACTGTTGTTCAACAAAAACTAGCTGAAGCACAAATGGATATATCAAACCTTCCGGGCAATTCTTCAGGGGCAATTAACAATGATGACCCTCTACCAAAAGAAGAACTTGAGGATGAAACTCCTAAATGCTTAAAATACCATCCCATCCAACAAATCATTGGGAACCTAACGGATGGTGTCAAAACCATAAAATCTAAAGACCCAAAAAGAATGACCATGTTCTCACGCTTTGTCTAAGATGGACCAAAAACAACAAAATAAGCAATGGATGACTACACTTGGGTGAATGCCATGCAAGAAGAACTAAAACAGATGGAAAGAATAATGTATGGGAGCTAGTAGACAGACCATACCACAATAAAGTCATTGGCACCAAGTGGTTCTACAAAAACAAATGTGATGAAGATGGAGCCGTTGTTAGGAATAAAGCTAGATTGGTTGAAAAAGGATATGCTCAATAAAGGAATAGATTTTGATGAAACTTTTGCACCAGTAGCAAGATTGGAAGCAATTAGGCTATTTCTTGCCTATGCACCCTTCAAGAAATTAGAGGTGTATCAAATGAATGTGAAAAGTGCCTTCCTCAATGGAGTACTAGAAAAGAAAGTGTATATTGAACAACCTCCTGGATTTATCAAATAAAACAAGGTGTACAAACTGCTGAAAGCCATATATGGACTCAAACAGGCACCAAGATCCTGGTATGAGACACTATCCATATTTTTGAGATAAATGGAGTCAGAAGAGGAAAGGTAGACAAGACTCTCTTCAGAATTGAACTTGAAGACCACATAATGCTCGTTCAGATATATGTTAATGATATTATTTTTGGATCAACCAACGCTGAATTGTGTGAAAAATTCTCAAATCTTATGCAGGGAGAATTTGAAATGAGTATTGATAGGTAAACTACATTTATTTTTTGGTTTACAAGTCAAACAGGTTGAAATAGGTATCTTGATCAACCAAGCCAAATACACAAGAAAGATGATCAAAATATTTGGCATGGAGTCATCCAAGCCCCTGAGAGTTCTCATGAACACATCCCTGCACGTTGACACATTTGATGAAGGTATCTCAGTGGACCAAACTCACTACAGAGGATTGATTGGTTCACTACTGTACCTAACTACAAGGAGACCAGACATATCATATGCAGTTGGGGTGTGTGCAAGATTTCGATCCAAGCCCAAGCAGTCACACCAAGAAGAAGCTAAAAGAATAATCACATATCTAAAATCCACAATCAATGTTGGATTATTGTATCCTAAGGATGACAATTTTAAATTATCAGGCTATTCTGATGCTGATTTTGCAGGTTGTAAAATCAACAGAAAAAGCACAAGTGTAACATGTCAATTTCTTGGAACCAAGCTGATATTATGGTTCAGCAAGCAGCAGATATCCAATTCAATATCTACAACCCAGTCAGAATACCTAGCTGCAAGCAGCTGTTGTGCTCAAATTTTATGGATCAGACGGCAGCTAAGAGACTACAACATAATAGCAAATGGAGTCCTAATATGGTGTGACAACAATAGCACAATTGCTATTACAAACACTCCAGTATTACATTCTAGAACAAAGCACATAGATGTCAAGCATCACTTTATCCCAAACCATGTGATCAACAAAAGAAATCGAGTAGAGAGTCAGCACTAAGTATCAGATTGCTGATATATTCACAAAACATTTGCCAGAAGAAAGATTTCTTGAACTAAGCAAAGATCTTGGACTCTTAGACTGGGAATGAAGAACCTAGCTGATGCAGAAAACTCAACCAGGATGAAGAACCTAGTTAATGCAGAAAAACTCAGCCAGGATGAAGAACCTAGCTGATGCAGAAAACTCAGCCAGGATTGAAGAACCTAGCTGATCAGAAACTCAGCCAGGATGAAAGAATATAGATGATCAAAAACTCAGCCAGGATTAAAATCAGCTAGATCAGAAGTCAAATAATCAACCAGCTAAGTTTCTAATTCTAGTAAAATTATTTTTATTTAAAAACACGTGGGTTAATGTGCATGATACATTACCCCACGTTGTCAAAACACTACATGTAAAACCCTAAAATTCGTAAACCTAAAATTATGTATAATTTTAAACTTTGTAATATTACGAATTAAACCATACACTTATTTTGTGAGATGATTAAAAACAAAACTAAACTAAATAAATGAAAAGTATATAAGATTTAAAGATCCTAACATCTAGCCCTATCTCACGTTGGATGGGAATTAAAACCTTCCTAATAGCTAGAACTTATAAAACGTGTAACCTCCAATACTTGTGATCATTTCTCCCCTAAAATTTCGGCCACTACTCCCCTACCATAACCGAAAATTTAATGCCCAATTAAACCAAAATTAAGACTCTTGATGACCTTCCTTATTTATCTATCAGACTCCCTACAATCTTGGGATTTAACGTCTATAACTTCTGACTTCTCTTCCCATTCCTATATCACGAACAAAACACAAAAACACACATACAAGGCTGTTACGTTTTTTTTTCTTTCTCTATCAAAGATCAAGGTTGCTACTATTCGTGGCCCTTAAAAAGTGTTGCTGAGGTCGTGTAATCGTGAACTCTTGGTGATTGTTGTTTGGATCGTGATTAGGGTTTGATTCGTGAGGGTTTCGTTCTTGTTCTCTCCTTTATTTGATTCAACATAAGGTATCTCTAATCGATCTTGTATCTCTTTTCTATTCGACACATGATTTCACATATAATCTGAATATATAAACTTGAAACCTAATTCGTATACATACTAAACAAAATTCTGATCTGCTCTATTCGAATTATATGTTAAAACGTATATAGAAGATCACATAAAATCATAACGGTATTGGATGTTTCGATATGTAAATACCAAATCAAATCAACTCATATTTCTGATCTGATTCGACTCCTTATTAATTAGACCCTAAACCTAATCTATTCGACCTAATATGATCTCTAATACGTACCTTTAAAATCTGATCTAAAACCTAAGAGTTTATGAGAAACATATGCATTGAATACTAGAGAACTAGGGCTGGTTTGGTATGATTTCATGTGTTTTACTTGGCTCGTATATTCTGTGTTATGTGTGTGTCGTGTGTATGATCATCAAAGGCTGGAAACATGTGGGTTAATATATTAATTTAAACCAGGTCTTGTGATATATATAGGTCTCGTGTGCGTTTGTGTAAGTAAAACATGTTAAAAACGGTCTAAAACAGTTTTCTGCAGGAGACAGTTTTGAAAAGCTGAATATGTGTGCGTTATAGCTCGAGTTCCATAAGGGTTTAACTCAGTACTTTGGCATAAAAACTTAGTTTAATGTCTTATTTAAGTTTTCCAATTTGTTTGAAAGGAATTGGAGTTGTATTGGTCATGCTTTTGAATTTTACGGGATCATATGTCAAAATCTGAGTTTTAAGAATTTAAATTCAGTCTGGTTTCACGATTTTTTCATTTGAAAACTATAAGGAGTTATGACTTGAAAATTTACAGGAGTTATATATCACATGTTTTCTAAGTTCTTGAATTTTTGTGGATTTTTCCAAAGTGTTTTGATATGCCTTTGTAATGAATAACTTCTGGGTGTTTCAGCAGTTTACTTTCTGGACAGTCGTGTAAAGAGTGATTTTTATTGTGTGCTTGTACTAATGAATAAAATCTTAAAAAATTCCAGTAGACTCCTAAGACATATATTCTTCAGTGGTAATTTTGGTAAATTTTTACTTTGACATCTTGTGTGGTATTAAAGTTCATAAAATGAAGGCTAAAACATAGTAAAACCAGAATTTTGTTAGAAGATTAAGATTATTGTGATTTTAATACCATTTAATATACTTGAAACCTAAAGTGCATTTGAACATTAATTATGATACAATCGGTCATATGTTAACCTAATTCCAATAACGAAACTCTAATCACATTAATAAATGGTGTTAAGTAATTAAGAAACCGTTTTGACATTATCTGCTAATAAGCATAAAATGAACCTAATTTGTGTAGATTCGCTGAAGAAGGAGTAAACTCTAATATTTATATCTTCTGACGTGTTTTGCATTTTGCGGTTGGAGGTACGGATATTCTTGATACCCCCTTCTCTCTACCATTGTATCGGTTGTTTTGTTTGTTTTGATATTCGTACGGATACTCTTGAACCTTTGATATGATACATTTGATATGAACCTTTGATATGTACTTTCATATGATATGCCATTTGAACCCTTCAGTTTGATACCCGAGCCAAGTTCGTTTCCTAGCCATGAAGGTAACATGGCCGTGTCATTGATGCACCAATGGCATGACTCTAGTGTGGTTGAGTGATGTTCCACACCGTCCCATTTTGATATGATATGTGCACTTTACATTTGTTATGGCCAATATGATTTGTTCGGGGGCGTATGGATGCATCCTAGGTTCGATTCGTATTTGATTGGATATGACATGATTATGATATGACATGTTCGATGATTGATTCTTGTGCGCAATAAACATCTTTCACATGTTCGGGAGTTAGCTACTCCATGGTTACAATGATATTTGATTTGATTTATGTTCGGGCTCGTGGTAGATTACTGACTTTTCCTTACTTTTGATATCCATTTGTTTATACTTCATGCTTTTCCCAATGCACCGTACTTTATATGTTCGTTCCTTATCTTTTGGTTTTGTTTATATATGTCTGTTCACTGGGCTTTTTAAGCGCAGTCGCATTTTTCTTTTCCTGCGGCAGGTATCTAAGCTAGGAGCTGGGTTTCCTTTGGGGTTGAGAGTTGAGCTTCTGGAGACTTTACCCTAGTCATCTTAGATTTATTTTGCTATTGTTAGGATATTGTTTAGACTTGGATGATTTGTTATTCATCCCTTTGGAGTATTTCTTTTCGTTGAACTTATGTTGTGGTTTAAGTCACTTCGACTTAACTCCTTTTGATTATTTATGTTTAAGACTTCCGCTTGCGTTTATTTATGTATGTTGTAATATGCCACCATAATGTGATACTTCTACCCTTGTCGGGTTGGGGTGTTACAATTATGGTATCGGAGCTTTGGGTTTGACCTGTAGAGCTTAGGCTATGACCTGTGAGGATTTGGGTAGACATTAGGTTTCCTTCTGCGTATTTTCCTTTCATACTTCATCTTTATTTGACCTTATAAATCGTTTTGATGATCATTCAGATGGTGTATACACGTAGAAATCCTAATGGGGATGATATCCCTGACTTCGAGGCCATGATAGCCGCTGCTTTGGCTAATGCTCTCCCGAATCTCTCTGCTAGATTGTGTAATATCTGGATTTATTACGGTGTATTTCACCTGTATTCAAACCCTGTATTATTCGGATTTGTGGTTTTGATTATTGGAATATGATATTTCTTGCATTGATATATTTGTACATAAGTATAACAACATGCAAAATTTCTCATGCAAACTCGTGATAGCGCACGCTAAGAATGTAGCTTAACGCGCGCTATCGGGCTACTACTAGCGCACGCTATGCATGTAGGAGTTGCGTGCGCTAAGAACTCAATTATTGAGCGGGACGGCTAGCACATGCGCCAGCTGGGACATGGGTCCAGATAAGATTCCCGCGGACGAACCTGGACAGTTTTGAAGTCAACTCTTATTAGCGCGCGCTAAGGAAAGCTTAGTAGCGTGCGCTAATTAGTTAAAGTGCAGAATATTATAAATGAGACAACAACTCATTTTGGCTTACATTTCATTCGTCCATTCTTCATTCTTGAGAGGCCAGAGAGCTATAATAATCCTTCTACACACTTAGAACACATCTTATTGATCCTTGTATATTGGTTATCACTTGTGAGTGATCATTGAAGTGGAGTAGCACCTTGGAGTGGCATACAACCAACCAGAGTCGGATTCTACCTTACGGTTCAGTGATTTTCGTCATATTAAGGTATGTTCAACCTATCTCCAGACTTAGAGTTGGATTCTAAAGAATTGGATGATCATGTTAACGAGATATTGATTTTCATTAGTGAATTATCCAAAGTACATCATGTTTGAAATATTTAGATGAATAAGCCTTAAGTACCTTGATTATGAACATCATGATTCGAATCTTATTACATTGAGCAAGTAGAGGAAGCTTCTATCATTGATAATCCGAACCTAGTAGATGACTTCATAACAATCATGGACTTGACTTTAACATCATTATTGTTAGATGAATCTATGGAAGGATTTATCTAGTATAGATGGAATGTTAAACAACTACAACATGATAATTTTGATGGATATAAAGGTGTTGATATCAACCGTTAAGCCTTTCGAATCGTCGTATGAAGATTTATAGTCGAAATGGAATATGGTTTTATAATGGTATGCATATCCTTGAATCCGAAGTTGTTGTTATCCGTAAGATCATTCATAATCGTATGAACATGATATTCATGGAGGTAACATGAATTATCACGGAAGATTTCATTGTTTTGATCATGATGAGAGCGATTTCGCCCGTGATGGCGCCATGCACGAATAGCGCCGCGCTAAACTATGAAGATTAACGTGCGCTATCGAGCACGAGTTAGCGTCGCTACGTTTGGTACGTAACGACGCTAGGCCATCGACGAGTCGATCGGCCCGATCGGTGAAATCGACCATGCATAGTTAGCGTACGCTAGGCTTTGTTGGTTGCGTGCACTATCGAGCAGACTTAACGCACGCTACACAGAGTACTCAGCGTGCGCTAAGCAGTTCAGGCAGATTACATTTTATGAACTTTTGGCCGTAAATCGAATTGTTAAACATTCATACGACGTGAGATAAATCCTATATCATTTCTTTTGTTAAGGTTTGATCTTGTTACGTGATTGATTGAGGAGGACGACCTTCGAGTGTTCGTTTTCGTGGAAGTATTGTTCTTGTCTTCAAATCGAGGCAAGTACCTTATTTGTTTTATGTATTGATGTTATACATATTGTCGTGCATGTATGTCGTTGTTGTATGTCCACCTCGTGTTGGTCCGACGGGATCATCGGGGGATCTATGCTAGCGTGCGCTGGATCATCGGACGGGTTTTTCCACCACGCGTTGGTCTGATGGGATCATCGTGGGTTCTAGGCAGTGAACGCTGGATCGACGGAATTACCATGTGTATGTTATGATATCATGTTGTGATTATCAGTTGTGTATGTTATGCTTGAGTTTCTCGCAGGAGAAGACTCGTTTGACATTTTATCATTTACGTTATTATTATTATTCTGCGTGTGACGTTGAATAATATGTTGTGGTACTTGTACTAGCATCGTTGTGCTAACCCCTTCGGGGGTGAACATTTTGTTTATGTTCAGGATCCAGGAGAGCGGGAAAACAACCACAGGAGAGCGGGAAAACAACCGAGTTTATTTGCCTGTTGTTTATTGGTTATTTCAATAAGTACTCGAGTACGAAGTCATTTATGAGGAATTTGAATTTGGTGATGTATTATTAAGTTTCTGTTGAAAAATTGTATTTTCAGTACTTGGTCAGAACTGTTGTATGTTAATTCCGATATTTCCATTCGTTAGTATTTCTTAATGTCTGTTCAATTCTTCAGCCTTGTAAATCCTTATGTAAAGTATTTACGGCGCTGTAATATTCTTGAATATATCGGGGGTGTTATAGAATATGGTATCGAAGCCAATATTATGGATATCTTGGCCGTTGGGTTAAAATAGGGGTCATTTATGTCTTTTGAGGTAACCGGCCGTGAATGACATCACTGCACTGCCTACGTCTTCATGCGAACGGTGGTTGTAAGTTCCTAAACTCTATCTCGTTCTTTACATGTTATGTCCCTTTATACTCGAATATTAGAACGATGTTGTTTCATGTATATTGAGTATTTATGCTTACAGTATGTTGAGAGGCGGACGTGGACGTGGTCGCGGTCGTGGACGCGGATGAAGAAATGCTGAAAGGGAAGCGTCGCCTTCTAATCAGGCCAGTCATAGCTCAGGCGAGCCGCAACAATCTATTAATAACGAACCGGAACCTGCTGTACCAGAGATCCTTCGTCAAGTGGTGAACCAGATGACTCGGTCGCCCAAGTCGTGGACCGAATGCCGGTGGCGGTGGGACTACGGCGAGGAGAGACAGCAAGGGATCCCAGGACATGGGAAATCGAGGTGACCGGTGGGCGCAAGAGGTGGCAAAGATGCAACCACCCAAATTCGACGGTATTTGAGACTCCCACAGGACCATTGGTTGAAGGAACTGGAGAAAATCTTTGCCGGAATTAATTGCCCGGATGAATGGGAGAGCCTCTATCGCTCAATACTTTACGATAGGGGAAGCGTCAGAATGGTGGGAAGCCATCCGGCCTGTAGACCATGATCCGATTGGACAGAGTTTAGATTGATGATGGAAGCTCGGTATTTCCCTCGTCTGTGAGGGAAGCCAAAGCTTCGGGAGTTTTCTCCGCTCGGCCTTCCGATGTGCCGTATCCTGAGCAATCAAGGCGTTTAACGGCCGGTGGCATTTGTTCGACATCTGGTCAGAACAGATGCAGAAATGATGATCCATTTCGATATGAGGATGAAACCAGAAATACAGAGGTACATGTCCGGTTTTGAATGTACCACACTCCGTCAATACCAGGATAAGGCGTTGGCGTATGAGATCAAGGAAGCAGCTATGGAGAAATTTTCAGAATCTAAGAAACAGAAAGTCTCTGGTACTTTTATAGAGCACAAGAACAGCGGGCCCCGTAAGGACCAGTCATCCTTTCACTCTTTCAAGAAACCTCCGCACCCAGTTAGGAGCGGAAAGAACTTCGGAGCGACATCAACTATTACTGATGTTACCAGGAAATGCTCTAACTGCGCCCAGACGGGGCACTATCGACGGAATTGCCACCTACCTGCCGTGACTTGTTTTGATTGTGGACGAGAGGGACATCGGGCAGTGTTTTGTGAAGAGGCTGCAAAGTCTTTTAGAGCCCGTACACCACAGCCAGTCCAAAAGGAAGCCAGTATCCAACAGACGCAGCAAAGTGTTCAGATGCCTCAGAATTTTGACCGCGGACGAGGCATAGGACAATGGGACCGAAAGGGGATATCGAGTGCCGGATCTGCTCCCCCACGTTTGTACGAGATGAGGAGGACAGACGATCAGCATGCTGCTATCGCATCAGGTACTGTCCAGATCCTTTCCCAGCCAGTTAGCGTTCTATTCGATACAGGAGCTACGCATTCTTTTATATCTTTGTCTTGTGTAAATCGTTTGAATATTTTCGATTTTCATACTGGTGAACCTTATGTTGTTGGTTTACCGAGTGGAGAGAGGATTGTCGGGAACTTAGAAACTAGAAATTTCCCTGTATCATTTGGAGGCAGAGAGTGGCTCTCAAATTTGATTGTAATAGAAATGCAAGGAGACGACCTGATACTAGGAGACGATTGGCTTAATCGATACGGAGCAATTGTAAACTACCGAAGGAGGAATATCTCACTGATCGCTGACGATGGTTCTGAAATATTGTTCGAGGGGTGGAAACCGGGAAGCTCAGGAAAATTGATCAAGGCAATGAAAGCTGTCAAATTGTTGAAACAGGGCTGTACCGGATATTGGTGTTATGTAATGAAGAAAGAAGACGAAATTACGGAACTTTCATCCATTCCTGTTGTGAACGAATTTCCAGATGTATTTCCTGACGAGTTACCTGGACTACCTCCACGAAGGGATGTAGAATTTACCATTGAGTTGGAACCCGGAGCTACACCAATTTCTAAGGCGCCGTATCGTATGGCACCTACTGAGATGTACGAACTGAAGAAGCAGCTAGAGGAGTTACTGGACAAGGGCTATATTCAACCAAGCGTTTCACCCTGGGGAGCGCCAGTTCTTTTTGTCCGAAAGAAGGATAGATCGCTTCGACTGTGTATTGACTATCGAGAGCTGAACAAGATGACAATTAAGAACAAATATCCGTTGCCACGGATTGATGATTTATTTGACCAATTGCAAGGAGCAACAGTATTTTCTAAAATCGATATGAGATCAGGATATCATCAGCTGAGGATTAAGGAATCTGATGTTCCGAAATCAGCGTTCAGAACTCGCTACGGACATTATGAGTTTGTAGTGATGTCGTTTGGTCTCACTAACGCACCTGCTGTATTTATGCAATTGATGAACCGAATGTTCATTGAATTTTTGGATAAATTTGTGGTCGTGTTCATTGATGACATTCTGATGTATTCTAAGAGCCCGGAAGAACATGCGCAGCATTTGCGGATTGTATTAAAACTTTTGAGAAGCGAGCAATTGTACGCCAAACTTTCTAAGTGTGAATTCTAGCTAAAGGAAGTAATGTTCCTCGGCCATGTGGTGTCAGCTAAAGGAGTCCTAGTAGATCCTCAGAAGATCGAAGCAATTATGGATTGGAAGCTTCCAAAGAACGTGAAAGAAGTCCGAAGCTTCTTAGGACTTGCTGGATATTATCGTCGATTCGTGGAAGGGTTTTCTAAAATTTCCCGCCCACTTACTCGACTCCTGCAGAAAACTCAAAAGTTTGAGTGGAACGAGTCGTGTCAGACTAGTTTTGATGAGTTAAAGAAGAGATTGACGATGGCACCGATTCTATCACTCCCACAGGGAACTGGAGGATTTATAGTTTACAGTGATGCTTCGAACCAAGGACTCGGGTGCGTATTGATGCAGAATGATAAGGTGATTACTTATGCGTCGCGACAGCTGAAACCTTATGAAGTGAATTACCCAACACATGATTTGGAGCTAGCAGCATTAGTTTTTGCTTTGAAGATTTGGAGGCATTATCTGTTCGGGACTCACTGTCAGATCTTTACGGATCACAAGAGTCTCAAATATATCTTCAGTCAGAAGGAGTTGAACATGTGGCAAAGAAGATGGTTAGAGCTGATCAAGGACTATGACCTAGAGATTTTGTATCATCCAGGCAAAGCGAACGTAGTGGCCGATGCACTCAGCCGTAAGCCTGTTTCTATTCAGATGCTGGAGACTCTGACCTCCCAACTTAGCCTTCAACGAGAGATGATTCGAGAAGGAATTGAAGTGTGGTTACAAAGAGTCCAAGGACAACTGTGCGTGATGGAAATAACTTCATCATTAAGCGAAGAAATCAAATCTAGACAGGCAGATGATCCTCTGATGATTCGGTTACGTGATGAAGTGATCAGAGGAAAGGCCCCCGGATTCATAATTCATGATGATGGAGTTTTGAGATTTCAGAACCGACTCTGCGTTCCCGATGATGATGTTCTGAAACAGACGATTATGAAGGAAGCTCACAGTTCGCCCTATTCTATCCACCCGGGCACTAGTAAAATGTATAAGGACTTGAAGCAGAATTTCTGGTGGGGCAACATGAAGAAAGATGTAGCGGACTATGTTTCGAAATGCTTGACTTGTCAGCAGGTTAAGATCGAGCATCAACGGCTTACCGGAATGTTGAAACCGCTCCCAATTCCTGAATGGAAGTGGGAGGACATATCGATGGACTTTATCACTAATATGCCGAGAACCAGGACATGAATGAACATGATTTGGGTGATAGTTGATCGTTTAACCAAATCAGCTCATTTTATAGGCATTAAGGATACGTGGGGACCAGAGAGGTTGGCACGATTATTTATTTCGGAGATAGTTCGATTGCATGGTATGCCGAAGACCATTGTTTCTGATCGAGACGGCCGTTTTGTGTCTCACTTCTGGAAAGCAGTTCATAAGGCATTGGGGACCGAATTGAACTTCAGCACAGCTTATCACCCGCAGACTGAGGGACAATCCGAGAGGACTATTCAAACGGTGGAAGACATGCTAAGGGCCTGTGCCTTAGATTGGTCAAACGATTGGGAAGTTCATCTACCATTGATTGAATTTACCTACAACAATAGTTGGCATGCTTCCATTAAGATGGCACCATTTGAGGCATTATACGGGAGGAGATGTAGATCGCCCCTATGTTGGGATGATTCGTCAGACTTGATCGGAACAGAACCAGAGTTGATCGTGCAGACTCGAGAAAAGATAGCCTTGATTCGTGAAAGGTTGTTGACCGCCCAGAGTCGCCAGAAATCTTATGAAGACGTACGCCGTCGCCCATTGGAGTTCAATACTGGAGACCACGTACTTTTGAAGGTTTCTCCTACTCGGGGAATCTTTCGTTTCGGAAGGAAAGGAAAGCTGAGTCCGAGATATATCGGACCATTTGAGATCCTTGAGAGAGTTGGGGAGTTGGCGTACAGATTGGCATTGCCGCCGTCATTATGCCATGTTCATAACGTGTTCCACGTATCCCAGTTACGGAGGTATATACCAGACCCCAGTCATATCATTGATTTCGGCGAGATTGAAGTCGCGCAAGATGGGACGTTTGAAGAAAGACCGGTCAAAATACTCGAGAGTCGAGTTAAGCAGCTGAGGAACAAACCAATCATTTTGGTCAAAGTTCAATGGTCACGTCACGGAATGGAAGAAGCCACCTGGGAAACGGAAGCTGATATGAAGTCCAGATATCTCAAGTTACTTTCGTCTTGAGTTTCAGGACGAAACTCCTTTTTAGTAGGAGAGTATGTAATATCCGGATTTATTACGGTGTATTTCACCTGTATTCAAACCCTGTATTATTCGGATTTGTGGTTTTGATTATTGGAATATGATATTTCTTGCATTAATATCTTTGTACATAAGTATAACAACATGCAAAATTTCTCATGCAAACTCGTGATAGCGCACGCTAAGAATGTAGCTTAACGCGCGCTATCGGGCTACTACTAGCGCACGCTATGCATGTAGGAGTTGCGTGCGCTAAGAACTCAATTATTGAGCGGGACGGCTAGCACATGCGCCAGCCGGGACATGGGTCCGGATAAGATTCCCGCGGACGAACCTGGACAGTTTGAAGTCAACTCTTATTAGCGCGCGCTAAGGAAAGCTTAGTAGCGTGCGCTAATTAGTTAAAGTGCAGAATATTATAAATGAGACAACAACTCGTTTTGGCTTACATTTCATTCGTCCATTCTTCATTCTTGAGAGGCCAGAGAGCTATAATAATCCTTCTACACACTTAGAACACATCTTATTGATCCTTGAATATTGGTTATCACTTGTGAGTGATCATTGAAGTGGAGTAGCACCTTGGAGTGGCATACAACCAACCGGAGTTGGATTCTACCTTACGGTTCAGTGATTTTCGTCATATTAAGGTATGTTCAACCTATCTCCAGACTTAGAGTTGGATTCTAAATAATTAGATGATCATGTTAACGAGATATTGATTTTCATTAGTGAATTATCCAAAGTACATCATGTTTGAAATATTGAGATGAATAAGCCTTAAGTACCTTGATTATGAACATCATGATTCGAATCTTATTACATTGAGAAAGTAGAGGAAGCTTCTATCATTGATAATCCGAACCTAGTAGATGACTTCATAACAATCATGGACTTGATTTTAACATCATTATTGTTAGATGAATCTAAGGGATTGATCATGGAAGGATTTATCTAGTATAGATGGAATGTTAAACAACTATAGCATGATAATTTTGATGGATATAAAGGTGTTGATATCAACCGTTAAGCCTTTCGAATCGTCGTATGAAGATTTATAGTCGAAATGGAATATGGTTTTATAATGGTATGCATATCCTTGAATCCGAAGTTGTTGTTATCCGTAAGATCATTCATAATCGTATGAACATGATATTCATAGAGGTAACATGAATTATCACGAAAGATTTCATTGTTTTGATCATGATGAGAACAGTTTACTGCCCAGCAGTAAACTGCCATGCACAGATAGAGCACGCTAAACTATAAAGATTAACGTGCGCTCTCGAGCACGAGTTAGCGTACGCTACATTTGGTACGTAACGTACGCTAGACCATCAGACAAGTCAATCAACTGATCAGTGAAGTATTGACCATGCATAGTTAGCATACGCTAGGCTTTGTTGGTTGCGTGCGCTATCGAGCAGACTTAACGCACGCTACACAGAGTACTTAGCGTGCGCTAAGCAGTTCAGGCAGATTACATTTTATGAACTTTTGGCCATAAATCGAATTGTTAAACATTAAATGCAGCGTGAGATAAATCCTATATCATTTCTTTTGTTAAGGTTTGATCTTGTTACGTGATTGATTGAGGAGGACGACCTTCGAGTGTTCGTTTTCGTAGAAGTATTGTTCTTGTCTTCAAATCGAGGCAAGTACCTTATTTGTTTTATGTATTGATGTTATACATATTGTCGTGCATGTATGTCGTTGTTGTATGTCCACCTCGTGTTGGTCCGACGGGATCATCGGGGGATCTATGCTAGCGTGCGCTGGATCATCGGACGGGTTTTTCCACCACGGGTTGGTCTGACGGGATCATCGTGGGTTCTAGGCAGTGAACGCTGGATCGACGGAATTACCATGTGTATGTTATGACATCATGCTGTGATTATCAGTTGTGTATGTTATGTTTGAGTTTCTCGCAGGAGAAGACTCGTTTGACATTTTATCATTTACGTTATTATTATTATTCTGCGTGTGACGTTGAATAATATGTTGTGGTACTTGTACTAGCATCGTTGTGCTAACCCCTTCGGGGGTGAACATTTTGTTTATGTTCAGGATCCAGGAGAGCGGGAAAACAACCACTGGAGCTGCATGACGACGAGGGTTCAGAGTGATGTTCGTAGGGTTTATTTATGCATTGTTTATTGGTTATTTCAATAAGTACTCGAATACGAAGTCATTTATGAGGAATTTGAATTTGGTGATGTATTATTAAGTTTCTGTTGAACAATTGTATTTTCAGTACTTGGTCAGAACTGTTGTATCTTAATTCCGATATTTCCATTCGTTAGTATTTCTTAATGTCTTTTCAATTCTTCAGCCTTATAAATCCTTATGTAAAGGATTTACGGCACTGTAATATTCCTGAATATATCGGGGGTGTTACAGATTGAGGACCAGAATCGTCGATGACATCAGAAATGGTGCGGGTTCGTCGGGTGGCGGTGCTCCACCTATCGGGATGCATGGTTGGATTGAAAAGTTCACTAAGCTTAAGAATCTTTCTTTCCTATCTGCTGCCACACCCACAGAGGCAGAAGATTAGATCACGCATATGGAGAAATTGTTCAAAGTCTTGGGTTGTGGTGATGAATTCAAGACGCGTTTGGCTACCTTCAAGTTGGAAGGTGATGCATTGAATTGGTGGAAGGCGTATGTTCTGGCTAAGGGAGAGAACTTTGCTGACACTTGTGCATGGAATACTTTCCGTGACATCTTCTATAAGCAGTACTTTCCTTTCTCCGAGCAGCAAAGGTATGAGCGCGAATATGGGGCTATTCATCAGTTGGATCGGGAATTATCTAGAGAGTATATGCAGAGGTTTCTGAGGTTAGCTAGTTTTGTTGGACCGATTTCGGGTGATGCTCATAGGCAGGCTAGGCACTTTAAGTGGGGGCTGAAGAAGTGTATATTAGACTGGATCGTGAATACTGATTACACCGATGTCGCACTAGTAGCGGACGCGGCCCGCAATATTGAGTTACTTCATGTTGATAGGGGTTCGAACAAGAGGGACAGGGATGGTGATCGTATTAACTACAGGGTTCGTCAGGACCAGGGTGTTGAGCACAGGGGTCATCCGGATCGGGGTTTTGATCAGATGCGACAGGAGTACAGGGGTCAGGATCAAAGGGTTACTGGTAGGAATGGGAATGACCGTCAGAGTTATGGCAACTACAACCAGCGTCAGTACAGGGATCAGTCGACTCGAGGTTCTTAGCAGGGTCGTTCTTCAGGTTCTTCGGGTCAGAAGAGGCCTACTGAGACCTTACCTCCTCCACCTCTCTGTGCTACTTGCGGGAAGCCTCACCCGGGCGTTTGTCACAAAGCTACTGGAGGATGTTTCACTTGTGGGTCCACTAATCACAAGGTGAGGGATTGTCCCCAGGAGAAACGGATTACACCAGTAAACTCCACTAAGCCAGCTCCTACTATGGGTCGTGTTTATGCTACGACGCGTGATCAGGCAGAAAACTTATCAGGTACTATTACCGGCTTTCTTTACATTGGTGATAAATGCGGTTTTGCATTATTTGATCGGTGCCACACACTCCATTATATCATTGCATTTGCCAAGAAACTTAATATGACCCCAACACCACTAACAAATCGTATATCAATCTCAAAACCAAAGAAAAACCATCAACTCATTGAAAAAGAATATGTGAATTGTCCTTACGGTTTGATGACCGCATTAAATGCAGCGAATTTGCTCCCTATTGATATGATCGATTTTGATGTGATTTTGGGCATGGATTGGTTGGCTTCGCATAGAGCTACCATTGATTGCCATGCCAGAAATGTGATCTTCGGCGACTTGCATCAACCTGATTTTATTTATCATGGTTCTCAACCTCTTAAATCTGTTAAAATTATTTCTGCCATGAAGGCACGAACCTTGATTTCCCATGGTTGCCAAGGTTTTCTGGCTTCTATTAAAGATACATCTTTGAAGAGTCCTAGTATTGAAAGTTTTCCTGTCATACGAGAGTTTCCCGATGTTTTCCCCAAAGAACTTCCGGGTATACCTCCTGCTAGGGAAGTTGAGTTTGGCATTGAGTTGATCCCAGGTGCTGAACCTATTTCCAAAGCTCCATACCGTATGGCGCCCTTAGAGTTGAAGGAGTTGAAGGAACAGTTACAGGAACTCTTGGAGAATGGTTTCATCCGACCCAGTGTCTCTCCTTGTGGTGCACCTGTTTTGTTTGTTAAGAAGAAGGATGGAAGTATGCGACTGTGCATCAACTATCGTGAGCTTAACCGTATCACTATCCGTAATCATTATCCTCTTCCGCGTATCGATGATTTGTTTGATCAATTGCAAGGGGCTAAGTTCTTTTCGAAAATCGATTTGAGGTCAGGTTATCACCAATTACGTGTGACGGAGCAAGATGTTCCTAAGACCGCGTTCCGTACCCGATATGGTCACTACGAGTTTTTGGTTATGCCCTTCGGTTTGACAAATGCTCCCGTTGTATTTATGGATCTTATGAATCGCGTATTCCACGAGTATCTCAACAAGTTTGTTATTGTTTTCATCGACGACATTCTTGTTTATTCCAAGACTGAAGGAGATCATGAGCAACATCTCCGAATTGTTTTAGAGACTCTTCGGCAGTAGAAGTTGTATGCCAAGTTGTCGAAGTGTGAGTTTTGGCTAAAGCAAGTTGCATTCCTTGGTCATATTATATCCGCAGATGGCATCACCATGGATCCATCTAAGGTTGAGGCTATCACCAAGTGGCCGAGACCTACTACTGTGACTGAGGTTAGGAGTTTTCTGGGACTTGCTGGCTACTATCGACGTTTTGTTGAGGGTTTCTCACGGTTGGCGTTACCTTTGATGCAACTGATGAGGAAGGGTGAGAAGTTTGTTTGGACGGAGGAACGTGAGCAGAGTTTCGAAGAATTGAAACAGAGATTGGTGTCAGCTCCTATTTTGACTCTTCCATCTGTTTCTGGGGGCTATCAGATTTATAGTGACGCGTCGAAGAAGGGTTTAGGCTGTGTCCTTATGCAGCACGGTAAGGTGATTGCTTATTCTTCGAGGCAATTAAAACCTTATGAAGAGAATTATCCTACTCATGATCTAGAGTTGGCTGTGGTGGTTTTTGCTTTGAAGATTTGAAGACACTACTTGTATGGCGAATCGCGTGATATCTTTACTGACCACAAGAGTCTCAAGTATATCTTCACCCAGAAGGAACTTAACATGAGACAAAGAAGGTGGTTGGAGCTCCTTAAGGATTATGATGCGAATATTCAATACCATCTGGGCAAGGCGAATGTTGTTGCCGATGCGCTTAGCCGAAAGTCTGGTATGATTGCTAGTTTAGAGATTGAGCCAAGGGTTCTTCATGATTAGAACTTTTGGATGTTGAATTTTGTGTACGAGGTTATGACGGATATTGGGCTAGTATGAAGATAGAATCCAATCTTATACTACGGATTAAGGAAGCTCAAAAGGATGATGGTGAGCTTTGGGCTGCGGTTCAGAATGTTCAGGAGGGTAAGCAGTCGGAGTTCAGGGTAGATGACTCTGGTGTGGTATGGTTTGAAAATCGACTTTGTGTTCCCAACGATCCTGATTTGCGTGAGGCTGTGTTGTCAGAGGCCCATAGTTCTCCATTCACTATCCATCCTGGTTCTACCAAGATGTACAAGGATCTTAAGCAACACTTTTGGTGGAACGGCATGAAACAGGATGTAGCCTTGTATGTTGCTAGATGTATGACTTGCCAGCAGGTCAAAATCGAACATCAGAGAGCTAGTGGTTTGCTGCAACCGTTAGATATCCCTACTTGGAAGTGGGATGAGATTTCTATGGACTTTGTTATTAGTTTACCTCCTACTCAGAAAAGACATGATGCAATTTGGGTAGTCGTCGATCGTCTAACCAAATCTGCCCATTTCTTACCTATTCGTATGGATTTTCGTGTTAGTAGATTGGCGGAAATTTTTCAACAGGATATTGTTAGACGTCATGGTACTCCGACATCTATCGTGTCAGATAGAGATCCGCGGTTTACTTCTCGTTTTTGGAAAAGCCTACATAAAGCTTGGGGTACACGCCTTAAGTTTAGCACGACTTTTCATCCACAGACAGATGGTCAGTCAGAAAGGACCATTCAGACTTTAGAAGACATGTTGAGGGCATGTGCTTTGGAGTGGACGGGGAGTTGGGACGAATACTTGTGCTTGGTGGAGTTTGCTTATAATAATAGTTGGCATGCTAGCATCAAGGCATCACCGTATGAGCTTTTATATGGGAGGAAATGTAGAGCACCCATTTGTTGGGACGAGGTAGGTGAACGTGTAATCGAGGGGCCGGAACTTATTCAAATCACTAATGAGAAAGTGGCTGTAGCCAAAGAGAAGCTGAAAGAGGCTCGCACTCGATAGAAGAGTTATGCTGATAAGCGTCAACGTGACTTGGAGTTTCAGGTTGGGGATCGTGTATTTCTGAAAGTATCGTCGTTCAGAGGTGTGAAACGTTTTGGGATCAAAGGGAAGCTTAGTCCTCGATTCATTGGACCGTTCGAAATTCTTGAACGTATTGGGGAGGTTTCTTATCGCTTGGCTCAACCTCCTCAGTTATCACATGTTCATAATGTCTTCCATGTATCTCTTCTGAGGGGATACAATTATCATCTGTTGCATGTGGCGTCTTATCCTTTTGATCAGATTCAGCCTGATCTGTCTCTTTCTGAGGAACCCGTAGCTATTTTGGATCGACAAGATAGAGTCATGAGAAACAAAGTCATTCTGTTTGTTAAAATTCTTTGGAAGAATCACCCAAAGCGTGAAGCTACCTGGGAAACCGAAGATTCGATGCGAACAAGTTATCCATATTTCTTTTCGTAGTCTGGTACGTATCTATTTCGCTTTCAATTCCATTTCGAGGACGAAATTTTCTTTTTAGAGGGGAAGAGTTGTAAAACCCTAAAATTCGTAAACCTAAAATTATTTATAATTTTAAACTTTGTAATATTACGAATTAAACCATACACTTATTTTGTGAGATGATTAAAAACAAAACTAAACTAAATAAATGAAAAGTGTATAAGATTTAAAGATCCTAACACCTAGCCCTATCTCACGTTGGATGGGAATTAAAACCTTCCTAATAGCTAGAAGTTATAAAACGTGTAACCTCCAATACTTGTGATCAATTCTCCCCTAAAATTTCGGCCACTACTCCCCTACCATAACCGAATATTTAATGCCCAATTAAACCAAAATTAAGACTCTTGATGACCTTCCTTATTTATCTCTCAGACTCCCTACAATCTTGGGATTTAACGTGTATAACTTCTGACTTCTCTTCCCATTCCTATCTCACGACCAAAACACAAAAACACACATACAAGGCTGCTACGTTTTTTTTCTTTCTCTATCAAAGATCAAGGTTGCTGCTGTTCGTGGCCCTTAAAAAGTGTTTCTGAGGTCGTGTAATCGTGAACTCTTGGTGCTTATTGTTTGGATCGTGATTAGGGTTTGATTCGTGAGGGTTTCGTTCTTGTTCTCTCCTTTATTCGATTCATCATAAGGTATCTCTAATCGATCTTGTATCTCTTTTCTATTCGACACATGATTTCACATATAATCTGAATATATAAACTTGAAACCTAATTCGTATACGTACTAAAAAAAAGTCTGATCTGTTCTATTCGAATTATATGTTAAAACGTATATAGAAGATCACATAAAATCATAACGGTATTGGATGTTTCGATATGTAAATACCAAATCAAATCAACTCATGTTTCTGATCTGATTCGACTCCTTATTAATTCGACCCTAAACCTGATCTATTCGACCTAATATGATCTCTAATACGTACCTTTAAAATCTGATCTAAAACCTAAGAGTTTATGAGAAACATATGCATTGAATACTAGAGAACTAGGGCTGGTTTGGTATGATTTCATGTGTTTTACTTGGCTCGTATATTCTGTGTTATGTGTGTGTCGTGTGTATGATCATCAAAGGCTGGAAACATGTGGGTTAATATATTAATTTAAACCAGGTCTTGTGATATATATAGGTCTCGTGTGCGTTTGTGTAAGTAAAACATGTTAAAAACGGTCTAAAACAGTTTTCTGCAAGAGACAGTTTTGAAAAGCTGAATATGTGTGCGTTATAGCTCGAGTTCCATAAGGGTTTAACTCAGTACTTTTGCATAAAAACTTAGTTTAATATCTTATTTAAGTTTTCCAATTGGTTTGAAAGGAATTGGAGTTGTATTGGTCATGCTTTTGAATTTTACGGGATCATATGTCAAAATCTGAGTTTTAAGAATTTAAATTCAGTCTGGTTTCACGATTTTTTCATTTGAAAACTATAAGGAGTTATGACTTGCAAATTTACAGGAGTTATATTTCACATGTTTTCTAAGTTCTTAAATTTTTGTGGATTTTTCCAAAGAGTTTTGATATGCCTTTGTAATGAATAACTTCTGGGTGTTTCAGCAGTTTACTTTCTGGACAGTCGTGTAAAGAGTGATTTTTATTGTGTGCTTGTACTAATGAATAAAATCTTAGAAAATTCCAGTAGACTCCTAAGACATATATGCTTCAGTGGTAATTTTGATAAATTTTTACTTTGATATATGGTGTGGTATTAAAGTTCATAAAATGAAGGCTAAAACATAGTAAAACCAGAATTTTGTTAGAAGATTAAGATTATTGTGATTTTAATACCATTTAATATACTTGAAACCTAAGGTGCATTTGAACATTAATTATAATACAATCGGTCATATATTAACCTAATTCTAATAACAAAACTCTAATCACATTAATAAATGGTGTTAAGTAATTAAGAAACCGTTATGACATTATGAGCTAATAAGCATAAAACGAACCTAATTTGTGTAGATTCGCTGAAGAAGGAGTAAACTCTAATCTTTATATCTTCTGACCTGTTTTGCATTTTGCGGTTGGAGGTACGGATATTCTTGATACCCCCTTCTCTCTACCATTGTATCGGTTGTTTAGTTTGTTTTGATATTCGTACGGATACTCTTGAACCTTTGATATGATACATTTGATATGTACCTTCATATGATATGCCATTTGAACCCTTCAGTTTGATACCCGAGCCAAGTTCGTTTCCTAGTCATGAAGGTAACATGGCCGTGTCATTGATGCACCAATGGCATGACTCTAGTGTGGTTGAGTGATGTTCCACACCGTCCCATTTTGATATGATATGTGCACTTTACATTTGTTATGGCCAATATGATTTGTTCGGGGGCGTATGGATGCATCCTAGGTTCGATTCATATTTGATTGGATATGACATGATTATGATATG
Source organism: Orobanche coerulescens (assembly GCA_033398695.1). Lineage (NCBI taxonomy): Eukaryota > Viridiplantae > Streptophyta > Magnoliopsida > Lamiales > Orobanchaceae > Orobanche > Orobanche coerulescens. The sequence continues at coordinate 205,414,541 of CM065802.1, forward strand.
ACATGTTCGGTGGTTGATGCTTGTGTGCAATACACGTCTTTCACATGTTCGGGAGTTAGCTACTCCATGGTTACAATGATATTTGATTTGATTTATGTTTGGGCTCGTGGTAGATTACTGACTTTTCCTTACTTTTGATATCCATTTGTTTATACTTCATGCTTTTCCCAATGCACCGTACTTTATATGTTCGTTCCTTATCTTTTGGTTTTGTTTATATATGTCTGTTCACTGGGCTTTTTAAGCTCAGCCGCATTTTCCTTTTCCTGCGGCAGGTATCTAAGCTAGGAGCTGGGGTTGCTTTGGGGTTGAGAGTTGAGCTTCTGGAGACTTTACCCTAGTCATCTTAGATTTATTTTGCTATTGTTAGGACATTGTTTAGACTTGGATGATTTGTAATTCATCCCTTTGGAGTATTTCTTTTCGTTGAACTTATGTTGTGGTTTAAGTCACTTCGACTTAACTCCTTTTGATTATTTATGTTTAAGACTTCCACTTGCGTTTATTTATGTATGTTCTAATATGCCACCATAATGTGATACTTCTACCCTTGTCGGGTTGGGGTGTTACACTACATCACATTTTCTAAAAATTCGAATCGCCACTTCAGAATTAAATACTCATTAAAATCAACCTCAAAATATTTATTATAACGATTGAAATTATTGATAAAAACTTATCGTGTTCAATTTCTGAGCAAGAACCCTAGTTTTCCGATAGTAGAAATTTGAACTATTCTATACACTAAAAACTTTCTAAACTGTAGAAATAGATTCCACAACCTACTTCAAGAATATCAATCTGAAGGTCGTGAAGGAACAGATTATCTTCAGCATTGTGGTAGGCTTCATCAGACTTCTGTAGACCAAAAACACTCTCATAATGGCGGACTTGATCCTAAAGTTGAAGAAAAATGGTATCTACCAGTACCTGTGCATCAACCCTTCCGAACTCTGCAAGGAAGCGATTATTTGTTTCTTCAAGAAAGCCAGAGTGACTGAACGAGGAATAGAAATCTCAATATTTGGCGAAAACATCATCGTCAACTAACAGACTGTTGCTGATGCATTCTGTTTAAAGAGCCGTGGAATAGCAATAGAGGATCTCAAACAAAGTCATTTGGATATCCGGCAATGGATCAAATTTCCAGAACAACCTAGCAAGCTGAAAAGCACCGCGACGAAAACAGACATCCAGAAGGAACTATGATTCTTAATGGACATGGCTAACAAGATGATAATGTGAATGTGTGGAAGCTTTGATCACATGTCCACATCGAAGTACACAGTGATGGGGGCAATGATCCAAAGTCAAAGAATTAACTGTCCTGGCTATATCTTCAGGCAGTTAGTGAATGAGGTGAACAAAGTCAGCTAGGACAGTGTCAAGAAAAAAATCAGCCAGAAGATGACTTATGGTACATGAATTAGCTGGATCCTTGACCATCTGGGAATGGAAAAAGGCAGATCATAAAAGTTCCACATCAACAAATGCCTTAGACATTTGACCTAGCTGCACTGGCGAATTTCTCAACTCAGCAACCTCGAGATGACGAAATGTTATCAAAAATAAAGACAAACACATCCTCATACAAATTCGCATCTGAATCCGAGGATGAGACAGAGGTGGAATCAGCAGCAACTACCTTACCATACTCAGCTGAGATTCTACCAACTAACCTAACCCTAGCTGAAATCACTGCAGCCAACATCCTAACTGAAAAGTTAGCTATCGCTGAGGAACAACCAATGACTGCATCAGCCCAGAAAGTGACAATCTACCATTGTCTGCTTATTTTAAGAAAATGAAGTCTCCTGAAAAGGAGGTAGTTATCACTGTAGACTCATCACCAGAATCTACAGCAAAAAAATTTAAAGGATTAGTCGATTACACAACTGAGTCCTCAAAGGAAGACATAGCTGAGATTTAAACATTTGATATACATGTTATGATATCCAACCCAGCTGAAACTCCCACTGAAAAACCAGCATCTCAGTCAACCGAGCTGGCCTTGGTAGAAGAACAAGAAGAAGACAATCTCATCCATGCAGCACCACTCCTTAAGTTTGGGACTTGAACCTTCGCGGTTGGTTTCCCAACACCTACAGTTCAGTAGGTCACGGTCACTGTATGATCTCATTATGGGTTGTTGGGAAATTATCGTTATTAGCGCCATTTGTGCGGAAGCGTAAATATAAAGTGCGGAAATTAAGGACACACAGATTTATAGAGGTTCGGCTATAATCTAGCCTACGTCCTTTCTTGGGGTATCTTTTTCTATAGGATGAAGATCAAAACCTCTGCACCTCTCTTCTATCGGTCGAGGGATTACCGTTACAAGCTCGTCTTCTATCGGTCCGAGTAAACCATTCTCTTACTTGTATTTTTGTCGGTCCAAGTTAAACCATTTTCCTTTTCTATTGGACAAGGAATCAACCACTCTAGATTTCTATTGGTACTAGATAAACCTCACTAAGATAGCGATTGCGATTCTAACAATGCCGGATCCTTGATTCTAATAACACCGAATCCAATCGTATCTTTTCTTTTTCTCACTCGTGTATGATTTAGTGTATCACACTCAATCACTATCAAATTAAGCTTAAGAACAACAACTATAATGTTTACAATGATATCTCAAGTGTATATAGATTGCTCAATGTTGTTGTGTTGGATTAATACCAAGGATGTGGTATTTATAGCCTTCTTCTTCAAACTAGCCGTTACTGCCAGCTTTTATTAGCGTGCACTAGCCTTCATGCTTAGCGTGTGCTATCACGTGTTGTTGCCTGTTACGTACGTTATGTACTGTATGTAGCGTACATTATGATCTTGTAATTCTAGTCCAGTGGCTACTGTGTCTCTCTGTTAGCGTGCGCTAGCTTCTTCCTCTTGTGTGCGCTAACCATGTATTCGTTGCATGATTTGTCAAACTATACATTCCACCTTTATGACTTTGACTCGGCATCTTCCAACGTTCTGATTGACTTGTATTCAAAATGCTATTTAGCGTGCGCTAAATATCATCAGTAGCGTGCGCTAATCATATGTCACTACTTACGTCATTCTGAGTTTGAATATCTTCACAACGGTTAAATGGCCTTCGATAGAGTGCGTTAGTAAACATGTGTAGCGTGCGCTATCTTCATCAGGTGACTTGACTTCAGGTAACTTCGAACTTGTCTGATCTGCAGCCAGGTATCATTAGCGTGCGCTAACTTATATGTCTAGCATGCGCTAGCTTTGTATTTTGTCCAGCTTTTTGCATCTTCGTCTGCTTCGATGTTTTGCTTCGACTCTTTGTTGTTTTGTTTTGTTTAGCAACTTAATCATCAAAACACTATTTATGAATATGTGGAATAAATATTCCAACAATCTCCCCCTTTCTGATGATTATAAAACAACTCTTGAATTAGATACATCCTGCAAAAATAAAATATATGCATATTATACGAATCAAAGTTTTCGGCTTTGATCGTTTCGTTAGTCTCTCCGATTTTTCTTTTCTTGTCATTTTCGACTTCTTCGTTTCTCTATTTTCAACGCCTTTGTTTCTCCCCTTTTTTGTATGCTTTCTTCTCCTTTTCGACTTCTTCGATTTTTATTAGTTTCTCCTCCTTTTTACATTTTATTTTTCTCGTCAAATCTTTCATGACACTTTTTATCCGATTCAACTTCTTCTCCCCCTTTTTGTATTCAGCAAAAAGTGAAAAAAAAATACCAATTGAATATAAGAATACCAAATATGCATGATACCAATAGATGAATATATCTATATGTATTAATAGAAAATAACTCCCCCTCAAAATATTATCTCTTATTTAAAAAAACTATACTCCCCCTGAGTAAAATACAAATTAATTTTCGGGGATCCAACCTATAGTTGATTTTTGTTTCGAGATGTGAACGATTTTTGGGATGGTGGTTTCTTTAGGAATCCAAATTTTCTTAACTTTTATCGTCCATCGTGGGCTTTTACAATTTGAAATATGATGCCCAATTTTTAAACATTTTTCACAATGGGTTATTTTTAAATTTAGGGATTCATTTTTAGAACGAGGTTTGAATCCCAACCCCTGTTTGTTTAAAGTGTATTTCTGAACCGAAAGCATATTTTCAAATTTCTCGTTTCCGAGAGAAAATTTTTTCGTTAAATTTTTTAGCTCGGTTTGAATTTTTAACAAGATCATTCTTTAAAATATTTTTATTTTCAATGCATTTCGAATGATCGATTTCAACAAATTTTCCCTTCTCCATAATTTTGGAATTTACAATTTCCAATGATTTATATTTAAATTTAAAGGATTTGATTTCACTTAAAGCATTTTGATAGTCGGTATGTAATAATTAAAATACTTCGAAAAGTTCATCGTAAGAATTACTTACTTGGCTTTCGACGTCGCTATCGTCGAATGAACTCCGGACCATGAGTGCGAGATTATTTTGATTCATGAAATCTTCATCCTCGATATCTTCATCACTCCATGTGGCAATTAAAACCTCCTTGGGTTTTACACGACAATTCTTTGTAAAGTGGCCTGGTTTACTATATATAGACAAGTGTTGTCGAATTTCTTAGATTCGCTCTTTTGGATGTCCTGTTTTCTCCGGTTAATAAGTGTTGGAACTTATTAATATTCTTGGCATAATATGCCGATTCTTTGTCACTTTCATCCACTGGGATTTCTTCTTTCTTTCTCGACATCTTAGCCTTCATGGCTATCGATCTTTCCTTCGGTTTCGGTTTGGCATTCCGAGATTTAAGCACTATCTCATAATTTATTAGCGATCCGACGAGAGCGCTAAAATCAAGATTATTGAGATCTTTCGGTTCCATAATTTCCGTCACCATACCGTCCCATTCCCGAGGTAGTGATCGGAGAATTTTCTTTACTTTTTCACTACTCGAAAGAGGTTTTCCAAAATATGCTAATCCATTTGTGATGACCGAAAATCGGTCGAGAATGATCGTGATGGATTCATCGTCCTTCATTTGAAATAGCTTGTATTCGTGAAGGAGCATGTTTATTTTCATCTCCTTGACTTGAGACGTTCCTACGTGTGTTACCTCAAGCATTTTCCAAATTTCTTTGGCACTATCACACGATGATATACGGTTGTCTTCTTCCGGATTTAAGGCACAAAAAAGGAGTTGAGTTGCCTTACAATTGTAATGGTCATTTTTCCAATCGGAATCGTCATATTCTTCGAAAGTTTTAAGCGTACCGTCGGAATTGAGAGAGATTTTCGTACCAAGACATATTATTTTCCAAAGCTCAATGTCGTAAGCTCGAATGAATATCGACATCTTTTTCTTCCAAGTCATGAAGTTTGATCCATCAAAAAATGGAGGTCGGGTTAGCGCAAGACCTTCTACTGGAGCAAATTGGAGAGCCATTGGATCTTTTCTCCTCGGATGTTAAGCCGCTCATTGGAGTACCGCTCCGATACCAATTGTTTGGAAATTATCGGTACGGTTAAATGGCCTTCAATAGTGTGGGTTAGTAAACATGTGCAGCGTGCGCTATCTTTATCAGGTGACTTGACTTCAGATAACTTCAAACTTGTCTGATCTGTAGCCGGGTATCATTAGCGTGCGCTAACTTATATGTCTAGCGTGCGTTAGCTTTGTATTTTATCCAGCTTTTTACGTCTTCATTTGCTTCGATGTTTTGCTTCGACTCTTTGTTGTTTTGTTTTGTTTATCAACTTAATCATCAAAACACTATTTATGAATATGTGGAATAAATATTCCAACATGGCTAAGTCTGGGGCTTGAACCTTCGTGGTTGGTTTCCCAGCACCTGCAATTCAGCAGGTCACGGTCATTGGATGACCTCATTGTGATACGGCTTCGTGCCGTGGCTTCGGCCCTCATTGTGATACGGCTTCGGCACTCATTTTGATACGGCTTCATGTCATGGCTTCGGCCCTCATTGTGATATGGCTTTGTGTCATGGCTTTGGCCCTCATTGTGATACGGCTTCATGCTGTGGCTTCGGCCCTCATTGTGATATGGCTTCATGCCGTGGCTTCGGCCCTCAGATGATACAGCTCCGGGTTGTTTGGCTTCGGGCCATTGTGATGATTGGCAGCTTCGGCTAAGTGGTTTTCAGACCATTGTGATATTGTGGCAGCTTCGGCTGAGTGGCTTTCAGGCTATTGTGATGTATTGGTATTTCCGTTGGAGCCTTCGGGCATTGTGATTCGTATTTATTTCCGTTTTGGTTTGGTTTACCTTCGTGTAGTTCATGGTTATGTTCTACATTGATGATTCACCGTTGGGCACGTGTGTTCTAACCTATTGAATAGGTACCGATCGTATGCTGCGGGTATAGTGTTTCACGAATGCTCGATTCTTACTTTGTTTTGTGAACATCTCGTATTACCATTGTTATACCATTTTATTCTGCTTCAGGATGCATATCATGTTATACATGTATTTGATATTTATTATCTGGATGACTGACCCCGTGGGGACAGAAAATGTTTACATGTTTTAGGTGCTTGCGAGGAGAGAGTTGAGACAAAGGGGCATGTCGATGGCGACGAGGCATTCGAGCGATACTAGTCCGAGATGTCTTGGTGTTCATGTCGATCAGATAGTTTGGAGTACTCTAGTTTTGTTCAGTTGTTGTCATTTTATATTATCTGAGCAAGGCTCGTGGATGTTGTTGTATTTTTATTTTGGCCATGTAGGCCCACTTTTGTCGTTGAAATTCCATATCGGAATATTATGTCGGATGTCATAGTAGGGATTGAGATCCCCCTTTTTGGTCAGTTTATTGTATTTTGGTTGTGTTCGCCTAGTGGATCTCCTGGTCTGGGATCCACGGCACTGTAATGACCCAATGGGATTTGGGGGTGTTACAATGGTGTTGAGTGTATTTTTCAGGGTGATAATCCCAGTCATTCCGGTAGAGTCATCAGCGCAATGAAAGCAGTGAAACTGCTGAATCACGGGTGTGTTGGTTATTGGTGCTACATGAACAAGACAGCCGATCGACCAGTTGAGTTGACCGATATTCCGGTAGTTCGAGACTACCCAGATGTATTTCCAGATGAGTTGCCAGACTTACCCCCACATTGGGAGGTAGAATTCACTATTGAGTTGGAGCCAGGGACGTCCCCATTTTTGGAAGAACCGTATCATATGGCACCAACCGAGATGTAGGAGTTGAAGAGCCATCTTGAGGAGTTGACTGAAAAGGGCTACATTCGACCTAGTACGTCCCCTTGGGGAGCGCTGGTGTTATTTGTACGGAAGAAAGACGGATCTCTGTGTTTGTGTATTGATTACCGTGAGCTGAATAGGGTAACAATCAAGAACAAATATCTATTACCTCGTATTGATGATTTGCTGGATCAGCTCTAAGGCGCCACTGTATTTTCCAAGATCGACTTAAGATCCGGGTATCATCAGTTGAGGATACGAGAGTCTGACATTCCGAAGACAACTTTTCGTACTCGTTATGGGCATTATGAGTTCGTTGTCATGCCATTCGGACTGACTAATGCACCGGCAGTGTTCATGGAGTTGATGAATTGAGTTTTTATTAATTATCTGGATCATTTTGTAGTCGTTTTTATTGACAACATTCTGATTCACTCTCGTGACCATGAAGAGCATGAGTATCACCTCCGTCAGGTTCTCGATACGTGAAGGCGGGAACAACTCTATGGAAAATTTTCTAAGTGAATTCTGGATGTCTGAAGTTATTTTTCTTGGACATTTGATATCAGCATATGGGGTGAGAGTAGACCCAAAGAAGACAGAAGCTATCCGCGACTAGCTACCTCCGAAGAACGTGAAGGAAGTTCGCAGTTTCCTGGGTCTAGCAGGTTATTACCGACGGTTCGTGGAAGGTTTTTCCAAAATTGCTCAACCGATGACTAATCTATTGAGGAAAGATAAGAAATATTTGTGGTCGGAAGCATGTCAGCAAAGTTTTGATGAACTCAATAGTCGATTGATTTCAGCACCTGTTTTGGTTCTACTGTTGCGATTTTTGTTTAACGCAAGTGTACGTTATCGTATACAAGTAATAAAGTGATGAGTGAGTATCGTTCCCACGAGGACTGAATCACTAACTACCGATTTTTATGTATTCTAGTTTTATTCGAACAATCGAATTTTGGGTTTTGCAATTAATTACTAAGATAATTATTAAAAGACTAAATAGTAAAAACGATCGCTTGAAGAAAGAAAATCAAATGATGAATAAGTCTAGGATTCTGAATCCACCTTGGTTTATCCGAATTTACTCTCGATTATCTGAAGTTAATAATTTTCCCAATTTATTGAAGGCGGAGATTGCTAATATATTCTACCGCCTCTCCCGAGGTCACTACATTTTTCTAAAGGCGAATAACGCACTCTATCCCTAGGTGAATTAATTCGTCAATAGGCAAAAAGCATAAAATCTCCAAAAGGCCACGTAGTTCCTATGAGTATATTCCTATCTCACAGAATAAAACGGTCCTCACCAATAGTCCCTCACCAATTCTCCTCTCCCGATTCGAATTGAATGATTAAAACAATACAACTATTGGCCAGATAATTGAAAGCATTAAACACGATTGGGAAAACTCAACAAAAAGGTAATTAATCAGATAATCTCAAGCAAATCCGTCAAAACGTTGGTTTCATCAAAATCCTAGATTAGGGTTTTAGCCTGACATGCTAATAAATGAAAATACAGAATAAATAAATACAAGCATGAAAATCAAACGCAGATGAAGCTCGGATTACTCCGTTCTTCTGGCTTCCGCCCTCTGCTCTTGAAGTCTTCTGCTTATCTTCCTCTTCTGCCGTCTCCCCTCTGATTCCAAGATTTTCCCCGATCAAAAGATCAAAAAATCATTAATTAGGGTCTTAAACCCTTATTTATAGCTTTGCACAGTCTCCAAATCGCGTCCGTGTGAGTAGGTCGAGAACTGGCTTCGAAACGGCCCAAATCTGCGCGGAGCATACAAAAACTGCCTAGTGTGCCGCGGCTCACTAAATCTGTGCCGCGGCACATGGTCTTCAGCTGGAAGCCTGGGCGCCATTTAATTCATCTGTGCCGCGGCTCACTCGGGATCAGGCCGCGCACAGTACGCTTTACTCGTGCTTCTCGGTTGCCTTCCTGTGCCGCGGCTCACTTGCCTTGTGTCGCGGCTCACAGCCAAAATTTGCCGTTTTCGCCCATTTCGCCTCGTTTTAGCTTCCGGACTCCAATCACCTGACAAACACATAAAATTAAGGCATTAAAAGCTCATTTAAGCAAATTCACACTCCAAAATAATACAAAATAATGGGAAATAAGCGTATAAAAATACGCCTAACAAATACCCCCAAACTTAAGCCTTTGCTTGTCCTCAAGCAAAAAGAATTAATTTCAATCAAAAGAATGTCGTGAATAATCGTGCAACTCGTAGTGCTCTACCTAATCAATACTATCCTGAAATTTTCTCTGAATAATACGAGTATCGTAATAGCGAGCTACACTCAGAACACTGATTCCACAAAGTAACCAAGTTCAGTCCTAATCACTCGTTCATGAAGAAAATCCAGCTCAAAGATTAATAAACGTGAATCTAATCGACCGTCAATATGAAAGGTTAAAATAAACAAGCTAGTTCGCCCCGTTCCATAGTCTAATGGAAAAATATTCACAAGTTTCATAAAAATAATCCTCGGACAGTATTCCCTTATATATATATATATGATCAAGAAATTGATTCGAGTTGACCACTAGGTTCGGATCTCGGGATGTTTCATCGGGATAATCCTAGGGTGGAACTCCCATTCTCATGTATTGGATGCTTCTAGTTACTAAGTTACCTTCTACAGCGAAGAAACAACTCGAATATATAATTCCTGCATGTCCGAATCAAGGTCGTCGTTTTACGCGAGAGTAAACAACGGGTCACGTGAATACCCCCGGTTACTAGGCTCCCTATCATTGGCACATGTGAAATCTCTAAATCACTAATCAGGGTAGTCGTTTTACGCGAGAGTAAACAACGGGTCACGTGAATACCCCGGGTTACTAGACTTCCCATCATAGAACAAATATTATCTCGACTATTGGGAAAAAACTGACCGATTCTAAACTCAATCTAAGTGCCAACACGACTAATGTAACTGGACGACTAGCTAACCGAAAAATGTAACCAAACATATCGACGGTGATTTTAAAACACGTATGTGTCCTCTCTTATCCGCCAAGACCTCTACAATCACGAGAAAAATTTCGGACCTAAATGAATACTAAGCGGAAACAGAAATCACTGACTACAACGCGACTAAAACTCGACCGTTTCTTCAGAGAGAAAAACAGTGTCGTAACATCAGTATCACACAAATAGAAGCACGAAAAATTCACGAATAGAGTAAAATCAAGACAAGCAAGGCTATCGAAAAAAATTAACGCAAAGTAATGAAAGTGCAACAAAATCAGTACAGCAATGAATGTAGCAACAGAAAGTAAACCCCCCCCCCAAACTTAGGACGTACATTGACCTCAATGGACAAAATATGATATGCAATAGAATAAGAAGGTCAAGTACTCCCCTCCAGTCCTCTCACGAGTTGGTGCCGGCATCATCCGATGAGGAGGGTGGTGTGGCTGTCCGAGCGGGTGCAATAAATGGCTCGTCTGGATGCATGATATGGGCCTTCCATGCGGCAAGGTGATCCTGATGGTAGGCGTCCCTCGCTGCCAGACGCCTCGCCTCTCGTCGGTTGGCCCGACGGGCCTGCTCTCGCATCTCATCTCTGACGGCAGCAATAACGCTCTCTCGCTCCGTCCGCTGCTCCTCTCGCATGGCAGCCAGCATACTCTCCCTCTCTCTCCTCATCTCATCTCTCTCTCTACTCAAATCCTCTCTCATATACTCTCTCTCTCTCCTCGTCTCCTCTCTCTCTCTCTCCTCATATCCTCCCTCAGCTCGTCGAGCATCGCCTGAAATCTCTCTCCGTCGGGCTGTGGTCCTGCATCTGCCTACCCCTGTGTCAGCAAAAGAGGCTCGGGGGATCCCTAGTGGGCCTCATCCAGAAGAAATCTTCTCCCCCGAGCGTGCGCTGGCGCTCCTCCCCACTGGTCAAAATGTGAGATGATGCGGTGGTCGATCGGTGCCTGGGGAGCAAGCAACGGCTCGTTATCCGACCACGTCAGCCCCGGCTGCCGACAAAGAGCACAGATAAGAGAGGGGTGCTTCAACCCCGTCTTGGCTCCTCCCTGAATGCACTGGAATATAGAACGGACCAAGAGAGGGGCCACATCGAACCGCAACCCGGATGTGATAGCATATAGTGTCCGGGCGCGGGAGAGAAAAACAGTGTGGATCTGAGATGTGGGGTCTATATGAGTGCAAATAAAATAAAGCCAGGCACGCCCGAGCCAACTGAGGCGCGAGCTCTTGAAATGGAAAGTGGAAGAACTCGGTGCGCGCTGCTCCCAGTCGGAGTCGGGCTGCGCAATAGTCTCGAGCAAAGCCTCCTTCGTGAGGCTAGTTATAACTCGGTCATAGGCCGTCTCATCTACCACCGGAAGCCCAAACAACCTCCGAATAGCAGCTGTGGAAAAATCAACTGTAACACCTCGGACATCGACCTGAGTCCGAGTGTCTGACTGCTGCAACATCTGGCCAGCCCGAATATGCTTCAATAACGCACTGGCGTAGAACTCCTGCACTATCGAGATCACCGCTGACTCGGGGGGTGCAGCAAATCGGGCCCACCCCATCTCATCTATCATCGTAAGCAATTCCCCATCCTGGGGGGCTGGAGTAAATACCCTCTCCGGGATAAGAGGTCGCGGCTGTAATATCCGCAATTTCGAATTTCGGTAATTTTCTTTTTTTCGGCGGAAGTCCGTTTTGACGACTCGCTCATGACCGTTTCGTCATTTCGAGAATAATTAATTCTGCACTTTTTGTCATCCGAGTTCGTTTCGGTGTCGTTTTGTTGAGTTCCGTGCTTTTTAGCGACTTTTCCGCACTTGAGCTCGATTCTTGCGAATCTCGTCCAAATCAAGTTGTTTCGAGTTTCTCGCAAGTTCATTTAATGTTATTATTCATGTTGCGAGCTTTGGTTCGGTGTTTCGATCACGTATCGTGATTTTCGGATGTTTTGGGCCATTTTTGTAATTTCCCAAAGTTTGGGGTAATTATTTCCGTTGTCGAATTCCGACACTTCGGATGGTCGGAATCGTGTGTTCTCTTAGTGCTTGGATTCGTCTTTGCGAGTACTTCGTAACCGTATCTTCGATTTTTACTCAAGTTCGGGTTTCGGGGTCGTCCCGGCCCGGAGTGGCCACGCCGAGTCACTACGGAGCAGGTGGCCTGCTCGCCGAGTTACGGCCGTAAGGTGCGTTACGGCCGTAAGGTGTCCGAGTTACGGCCGTAAGCGTGATCGGCACGCCGCATTTGAGCGCCCGGCGGATTTTGACGAAGGCGTCAGACGGTCGTAAGGTGTGCGAGTTACTGTAAGTAAGTGTCCAGGCCGGGCAGATTTTTGACGAATGCCGGTTACGGCCGTAAGGCCTGCCGAGTATGGCCGTAAGGTGTCCGAGTTACGGCCGTAAGGCCTTCCGGTTACGGCCGTAACCCTGCCGGCTATATATAGCCTGGCTCGGCCAGATTTCATTTCTACGCGATTTTTCTTCCTTTTTCGGCGTCTGGCGACGGGAGGCTCGGGAAATCGAGTTCTTGGCCGATTCTAATCATTTCCAAGGCATTTTGGAAGATCCTTGTTGATTATATCATCATCTAATCCGTGTATTTCGTCGAATCAAGGTATATTTCTTGATTTTCCTTCAAGTTGACTTTTCGGAGAATTGTTCTTGATTTCGTTTCTAATCCGATTTTGATACATCGGTTGGTGTAGTATGATGTTATTAATCGTGTTCTATGGGTTGTATATCCATATATCGAGTTTGTTTAACTCGATTGACGATTCGAGTGTTCTTGGGAATTATTGAACATTTAGTGTTCGATTAAATGTCCCAATGAGTTTCCCTTCGATAGTTTGTTGGGATTTCCGTTGTTTTGGCCTTGATTCTCGTCGTAACCATGTGTTATTGTTACTTCCGGAGGTTTATAGGTGTTCGAGGATTCCGATGTTGAATTCCGTTTGGTGATTGATGATTCGTGTGGTGTTATTCTCGTAATACTCGTGGTGCTATCGCGTTCTTGATATTGTTCGGGGGTTCGGGGCTATTCGACCGCGTCCTATCCGTCGTCTCGTTGCGATTGTGATTTCGAGGCAAGTACCTTGCCCATACTATTCTTGTTTTGTGAATATGATAATTGGTGATCGTCTTTATATATTCGTTTGATTGTTGGGAAACGAGTTTTCAAAAGATTTGGTTAGCCTTGTTAAAGGCCCTCTTTCAAAATCGTGTGTATTTTGTGATTGGTGTGTTTCTCGAACGAGTATGTGAATCTTATGGACATGTTTGGTGTTGATGATGTACTTGGTATTTGCGTGTGGACGTATATTGTTTCACTTCGGTGCATTGTGGTTGACGTGTTGTTTTACTAAGTGTTTGATGCCTCTGGGTGAATTGTTTGGATATCCTCGGTGTGATATGTTACTCGTGCTTGAGTTTGATTCGCTAGCCAGCTCGGGAGGGTCCTTCGAGGCCTCGAGTGGGATTCGTGGCTTCGTCCCGGTCCTAGGTGACGTGTGGTGCTTGAGTATTTCGCTAGCCAGATCGGGAGGGTCCGACGGGATCACGGAGTGGGATTTGTGGCTTCGACCCGGTCCTAGGCGATGTGAGTACTGTGTTTTGTGAATGTGTTTGCTCACCTCGGGAGGGTTCGACGGGACCACGGAGGGAATTCCAATGGCTTCGACCTGGGTTCACGAGTGAAACTTCACCGCTACGTGTATATATTTTGTGATTGTTTTTCGCTCACCTCGGGAGGGTCCGATGGGATCACGGAGGGAGTCCAATGGTATAGCCCTGGATTCACGAGTGCGGTTGCTTATGTTTTGTGAATGTGTTTGCTCACCTCGGGAGGGTTCGACGGGGCCACGGAGGGAATTCCATTGGCTTCGACCTGGATTCACGAGTGAAACTTCACGGGTGCGTATATATTTTATGTCCGTCGAGGACGCATGACGTGGGCTTTTAACCTTGTATATTATGGTTGGTTTTATTTGCGAAAACAAAACCTCTGGGCTGTGACCCTGTTGATTTTTGGAAAGCGAAGGATTCGGTGATCCTAAATTATTTCCTATTGAAACTCTCGATGGCAATTCAAACTGTTTTATAAATAGTTTTCCCTTGCTTTGCGACCTTTCGGTTTTAGAATGTTTTACCAAACTCTTGCCTCGGGAAGTACTTTTCGTCACGTTTGGATTTTTGAGGATTCTTGATTATTATTGTTCTTGGAATGTGAATTGTATGGCTCGTATTTTTGCACTTGTACTTGCACTAGCGAAACAGTGGAGTTTGCTAACCCCGAGTATTCGGGGTGGATGTCTATTTTGCATTCGTGTTTTGGAGCATAGCACAGTCGGCACGAAGGATGATGAAAGATGAACGATACTAATCACACGAGGATCCGTTGATGTCGATCGGTCTAGTTGTATTTTCTTTTCCGCCGCAGATCTTTTCCCGTTGTACGGAGTTTATTGTATTTTGACCCTGCGTGGGTATGTGTTTGGAATTGAGTTGTATGTTATTATTGAAAGACCAAATCGGTCCATCAGGTCACTTTAGCCTGAAAGGCGATGTCTAGATGTTTGATTTTAGTTATCAGCCTGGTAGATCCTCGAGGAGAGGGTCTACGGCGTGTAATATCCCTGAGCGGATTGGGGGTGTTACATAAATGGTATCAGAGCTTAGGTTGTGGAAACCTAGGCTGTCGGGTCAGTGGTGTCTGTTGAGTTTTGTCTTGTCGGATTTTGTCTGACTATGTTGTGTCGCGACGCGTCGTCTGAGTTTATTGGTCGTGATTAGTATCGTGGGCGATCATCATCTTCGTGCGACCTGTGGATGTAAGTCTCCCTTCTTTGTGTTGTGCCTCGTGTGACACGAGCTATTTTTATGATTATTTGTTAAGTGATGGAATCCTCTTATGGATTTTGATTTCTTGATATGTGGTTATTTGACCCTCATATTTCGTTCATATGAGGAGTAGTGTTACTGGATTGTGCATATTTGACTTTATTTCTTTTATCCGCTGCGTGAGTTCTTTTGTAATGACTTTCGGTATTTTACCGACTGAGTTTTATTTCGAAAACCGATTCCCTTAACCGAGTTTGTGGCATTATGGCCTTGATCGTTTTGGCAAAATTCTTATGACGGTATTTAGCATTTTGTAAATGGCTTCTGTGAATTTTTGAAATATTACCGTCATCGGCCTTTTTGGCGTTTTTGTAAATGGTTTTTAGCCTGGTGGGTTCTGGCGTGGGGCCCACGGCGTTATAATGTTCCGCGTGATTACCTGAAATTTTTGGGCATTCTAGCCCATTGAATTATTTTTGAAAACCTTGAGTATCTTAGAAAATTAAAATTCGAGACGTACTTTTAAAACGAATTATTTTCTTGCGGTGTTTTCAAGGTGTTTTCTAATGCCGTAATGCATTTCAAAAATTTTCCGGTTGAGGACCAAAAATATTTTGAGATATTTTCAAATGCAGTTGCTTAGACCCAAGGGTCGAATATTTTTGAAAGTTTTTCACTAAAAGAAAGGTGTCCTCATTTTTGTTCAAACGCAAGATGATTTTCAAAGTCTCGATAATGGTGTTTGTACTACTTTTTGTAAAATGATACTCAAGATCAACTGGTGTTTCCAAACTGTTTTCAAAAGGTGGTTTTCGTTTTTTTTTAAAACCCATCATTTCGTGCTTGTGGTCGGAGAAGGTGTGTATGATGTTGGTATTGTTGTTAGGGTGTTAGCCCTCCGAATTGTGATTAAATTGGTGGTGTGAACGTTGAGTCGTTCGCCACGCATATGTTTTGTTAGCCCTCTGTGAGAGGTGTGAACTGGTGTTTACTGTTTATCGCCTCGTGGTGATTTGCGTGTTGTCGCACTAGTGTGAGTTGTTAAAGCTTGGATTTTTGGGCGTTATACACAGGGGTGATTGTTTCATGATGTTTGTGATTGTGTGCTGGCTATCGTTCGGGATGTTGTAATCGTCGAACGATGCCGTTGTTGTTGTGATTTTTGTATGCGTTGATATGTTATGCTGAGTTGGAATCTCTACTATGTTGTTTTGCGACGTTATGCCCCATTGTATCTAGCATTTGTATTTTCGGTATGCCGAGCCGAGGCATTTCAACCGTGATGTGTCGGGGGAATGTACGTGCATTTTGTCCTTCTCGTCAGTAACACATTTTGAGTGTGGACTCGAGGGACACCGAATTCAGATTTGCGAATTGGCTACCGAGACTTTCGGAGTTCGCGCTTCAGCACAGACATCAGGATCGGTTCTGAGAGGCCCATGGGAGATTTTTCTATCGGTTGCTTTTTGTGTTGTTACCTTGTTTCCGTTATTGTGAGTTGCGGGGACGACTTTCTTTTATAAGAGGTCGAATGTAATACCCGTATTGTTTTTGAACTTCTACATTCCTTGTTTCTCAGGTCTATCGACACGCTCGTGTTCGTTGATATCTTCTGAACTTGTTCTGTATTTCAGTTTCATCGTTCGAACGAACTGTGATCTTGTTTTGGGTCTATCTGGTATCGTTGTGACTTTTCAATCGCTATTCCCTTTCCTGTGGATCTTATGGGAATGCATGTCTTGTTGTTCTCACCAGATCATCTTGGGAGTTGTTGTTTGAATTTTATTATCCTTCGTGTTTCGGACATGATTGTTCGATTTTTGTTGTCTCGATCGTTTGATTGTTCGGTTTTTATTGATCTCGTTCCGTGATGGGTGAACGTTCAGGCTCCATTGTAATTCCATCCAATTCGGGAAATTAGTCTCGTTTTCGATCTTCCAACCCTTAGGCGGTGGAATTCCGTATTTTTTCAGCGTTTGACTCGCGTTTTGATTGATGAACCGTTGGGTTGGTCAATCGTATTGATTTTCGTTCGTGTGTTTTGTGACTGTTCGGATAATCGACTTGATTATACTATCTGTTTGTTGACGCTTGTCACTTGTTGACTTTATTATGTTCCTAACGGCGACGTTGTATTGGTCGTCGTGGAGCGTGTTTTCACGCCGTATGTCTCTTTGCGTTTCTTGCAGCGTTTCGCCGTCGGGCGCGAGTTTTCGGTTTTTGCGTATCTCGTCGAGTTTTCCTGGCAGGGTATATTGCTTCCCCCTACTTGTTTTAAGTTTCGGGACGAAACTTCTTTTAAGGAGGGTAGAATGTAATATCCGCAATTTCGAATTTCGGTAATTTTCTTTTTTTCGGCGGAAGTCCGTTTTGACGACTCGCTCATGACCGTTTCGTCATTTAGAGAATAATTAATTCTGCACTTTTTGTCATCCGAGTTCGTTTCGGTGTCGTTTTGTTGAGTTCTGTGCTTTTTAGCGACTTTTCCGCACTTGAGCTCGATTCTTGCGAATCTCGTCAAATCAAGTTGTTTGAGTTTCTCGCAAGTTCATTTAATGTTATTATTCATGTTGCGAGCTTTGGTTCGGTGTTTCGATCACGTATCGTGATTTTCGGATGTTTTGGGCCATTTTTGTAATTTCCCAAAGTTTGGGGTAATTATTTCCGTTGTCGAATTCCGACACTTCGGATGGTCGGAATCGTGTGTTCTCTTAGTGTTTGGATTCGTCTTTGCGAGTACTTCGTAACCGTATCTTCGATTTTTACTCAGGTTCGGGTTTCGGGGTCGTCCGGTTGCCGGAGTGGCCACTACGAGTCACAAATGAGCAGGCCTGGCTCGCCGAGTTACGGCCGTAAGGTGCGGTTACGGCCGTAAGGTGTCCGAGTTACGGCCGTAAGCGTGATCGGGTACGGCCGCAGCGCTGGGCGGATTTTGACGAAGGCGCATTACTGGCCGTAAGGTGTGCGAGTTACTGGCTGTAAGTGTCCAGGCCGGGCGTATTTTTGACGAATGCCTTACATGGCCGTAAGGCTGCCGAGTACGGCCGTAAGGTGTCCGAGTTACGGCCGTAAGGCTCACGGCATGCCATAACCTCGCGGCTATATATAGCCTGGCTCGGCCAGATTTCATTTCTACGCGATTTTTCTTCCTTTTTCGGCGTCTGGCGACGGGAGGCTCGGGAAATCGAGTTATTGGCCGATTCTAATCATTTCCAAGGCATTTTGGAAGATCCTTGTTGATTATATCATCATCTAATCCGTGTATTTCGTGTAATCAAAGTATATTTCTTGATTTTCCTTCAAGTTGACTTTTCGGAGAATTGTTCTTGATTTCGTTTCTAATCCGATTTTGATACATCGGTTGGTGTAGTATGATGTTATTAATCGTGTTCTATGGGTTGTATATCCATATATCGAGTTTGTTTAACTCGATTGATGATTCGAGTGTTCTTGGGAGTTATTGAACATTTAGTGTTCGATTAAATGTCCCAATGAGTTTCCCTTCGATAGTTTGTTGGGATTTCCGTTGTTTTGGCCTTGATTCTCGTCGTAACCATGTGTTATTGTTAATTCTGAAGATTTATAGGTGTTCGAGGATTCCGATGTTGAATTCCGTTTGGTGATTGATGATTCGTGTGGTGTTATTCTCGTAATACTCGTGGTGCTATCGCGTTCTTGATATTGTTCGGGGGTTGGGGCTATTCGACCGCGTCCTATCCGTCGTCTCATTGCGATTGTGATTTCGAGGCAAGTACCTTGCCCATACTATTCTTGTTTTGTGAATATGATAATTGGTGATCGTCTTTATATATTCGTTTGATTGTTGGGAAACGAGTTTTCAAAAGATTTGGTTAGCCTTGTTAAAGGCCCTCTTTCAAAATCGTGTGTCTTTTGTGATTGGTGTGTTTCTCGAACGAGTATGTGAATCTTATGGACATGTTTGGTGTTGATGATGTACTTGGTATTTGCGTGTGGACGTATATTGTTTCACTTCGGTGCATTGTGGTTGACGTGTTGTTTTACTAAGTGTTTGATGCCTCTGGGTGAATTGTTTGGATATCCTCGGTGTGATATGTTACTCGTGCTTGAGTTTGATTCGCTAGCCACCTGGGAGGGTCCTTCGAGGCCTCGAGTGGGATTCGTGGCTTCGTCCCGGTCCTAGGTGACGTGTGGTGCTTGAGTATTTCGCTAGCGGCTCGGGAGGGTCCGACAGATCACGGAGTGGGATTTGTGGCTTCGACCCGGTCCTAGGCGATGTGAGTACTGTGTTTTGTGAATGTGTTTGCTCACCTCGGGAGGGTTCGACGGGACCACGGAGGGAATTCCAATGGCTTCGACCTGGGTTCACGAGTGAAACTTCACCGCTACGTGTATATATTTTGTGATTGTTTTTCGCTCACCTCGGGAGGGTCCGATGGGATCACGGAGGAGTCCAATGGTATAGCCACGGATTCACGAGTGCGGTTGCTTATGTTTTGTGAATGTGTTTGCTCACCTCGGGAGGGTTCGACGGGCCACGGAGGGAATTCCATTGGCTTCGACTGGATTCACGAGTGAAACTTCACGGTGCGTGTGTATTTTATGTCCGAGGACGCATGACGTGGGCTTTTAACCTTGTATATTATGGTTGGTTTTATTTGCGAAAACAAAACCTCTGGGCTGTGACTGTTGATTTTGGAAAGCGAAGGATTCGGTGATCCTAAATTATTTCCTATTGAAACTCTCGATGGCAATTCAAACTGCTTTATAAATAGTTTTCCTTGCTTTGCGACCTTTCGGTTTTAGAATGTTTTACCAAACTCTTGCCTCGGGAAGTACTTTTCGTCACGTTTGGATTTTGAGGATTCTTGATTATTATTGTTCTTGGAATGTGAATTGTATGGCTCGTATTTTTGCACTTGTACTTGCACTAGCGAAACAGTGGAGTTTTGCTAACCCCGAGTATTCGGGGTGGATGTCTATTTTGCATTCGTGTTTCGGAGCATAGCACGTAGTCGGCACGAAGGATGATGAAAGATGAACGATACTAATCACACGAGGATCCGTTGATGTCGATCGGTCTAGTTGTATTTTCTTTTCCGCTGCAGTATCTTTTCCCCGTTGTACGGGAGTTTATTGTATTTTGACCCCTGCGTGGGTATGTGTTTGGAATTGAGTTGTATGTTATTATTGAAAGACCAAATCGGTCTACTGTGTCACTTTAGCCTGAAAGGCGATGTCTAGATGTTTGATTTTAGTTATCAGCCTGGTAGATCCTCGAGGAGAGGGTCTACGGCGTGTAATATCCCTGAGCGGATTGGGGGTGTTACAGCGGCCGAATCTTCTCATTGAAGATTTTGTGGATCTCAGGGTCAGAAAACTGGTGCCCCTCCGACTCGTCGCGACTACGAGAGGTTTCCCCTCGAGTGGGGGATGACTGAGTACTGGCCCTCTTGTTCAGCTTCTTAGTCCTAGCCATAGTGATTCCTGAAAAAATTTAAACATCGAAGGTTACTTACTCAAAATAATAACGAGAATAATCATCACTCGGCTAAGGATATCCGGTCGTAAATCAGAAATTTTTACGAAATAGCACAACCGTGAGAGAAAAATGAAATTGAACCATAACGTTTAAACTACACGTACGGGTTGGGGTTGCTGTAATTCCAGAACGAATATTTATTGAACGAATATGTTGCACAAAGATTCAAAATATTGCCTTAACAAAGAAAAATTTTCATTTAGACATTTCATCGAACACCTAATGGGCAAGAGTTTACTTGAAGAACAAACATGGCAATAGCTCGATTCAATCCCCAAGAACAACAACACGAATCATTCACCATCAAAACTACATACTCAATTAATTCATATTCCAAAATAACCATGAAAATTCGATCAAAACCATCATGTTATCCACTAAACCATCATAGACTTTTGAAGGAAAATAAACATATTCAATCCTCAAATGCATAAAACAACTTCAAATTTAAATTCATAGAACAAGTGGAGATTAGAGATTTGAACATACCTTGCTTGGTTTGTGAAAAGTGAAAGAAAAATCGCAAGAAGAAAACGCGAAGAAGAAGAGAGCTTCTCGGCTGATCGCGCGCGCAAGGGAGAGGGAAAGAAGAAAGGAAGCATACCTGGAATGGCCAGCCAAATTCGGGTTATAAGGTACCTGGGCCCTTCAAATTCCGCATGGTGTGCCGCGGCACAGCTCAAGTGAGCCGCGGCACCGCGTACAGTCCCTTTTAACTGCTCGTTCGTTTTGTTGTGGGCCGCGGCTCAGCTCTAGTGTGCCGCGGCGCAGGGCTTAGGTGTGCCGCGGCTCAGTATTGTTGTGCCGCGGCACAGGGCACAGTGGGTTTAGCTCTCCCTTTCGATTTGTGTGTGCCGCGGCTCAGTAATGAATTTCTCCCCTGGGATTTTTCCTGCACAGAATTTCGAGAAGATCGCGTCAAAAGCGAGAGGTAGAAGGAATTCAAAGCACAAAATGATGAAAAATAAAAATTCAAGAATGCAAGATAAAAGCAGAAACTCAAAAATCTACACTACGAACTCGGGTTGCCTCCCGAGAAGCGCTAAGTTTATAGTCTTCAGCCGGACCTATTTAAAAATCAGTTCGCTTTTCGCAAACTCCATTTGATCTCCGCCCCGTTCATCGAACCGTTAATATGGTTTTTAAAATTATGACCATCGGTCGTTAACGATTCGACTTTCGGTTCGAACATCGAAATGTTGTTTGCGGAAAGGTTTTGATGAGAATAACTTCCCGAAACACCCGTTTTTCTCCTGTCTAGATGTCCGTTAGGCTTCCGGCTTATTCCCCTCTTTCACGAACGCACTTAAGACTGCAGCAGACTTTTCCGAGTGTGGCTGGTCAGATGGCGATGATTTCATGTTCACATGCTTGAGAGATGCGACTCTTTCTACATCTTTCTCAGAAGTCGGACCATTTGAAAATGAGTCTTTCGACCGACGATGTCTTCGGTGTTTCTCTTTTGCATCGGCCTCCACACTTTCACTTTTTGAGCTTTTATCAAAACCTCCCGGCCATGAAAAGGATTTGAATACTTGGAACGTAACATGCTCGTCTTGGACCCGCAGAGTTAATTCTCCTTTTTCCACGTCTATAAGAGTCCTGCCGATCGCTAAAAATGGTCGTCCCAAGATAATCGGGATATCTTCGTCTTCCTCCATGTCGAGAACAATAAAATCCACTGGGAAGATAAATTTATCCACTTTTACTAGCACGTCCTCAATCACTCCCCTCGGATACTTAATGGATCGATCTGCTAATTGCAAGGAGACCATCGTCGGCTTTGCTTCTCCAATTCCCAGCTTTTTGAAAATAGACAGAGGCATGAGGTTAATACTAGCACCGAGATCGCACAATGCCTTATTAAAAGAAAGATTCCCCATGGTGCACGGTATGTTGAAACTTCCCGGATCTTTCAATTTTGGTGGAAGCTTCTTTTGAAGAATCGCGCTGCATTCCTCCGTCAAGGCGACTATTTCAAACTCCTCGAGTTTTCTTTTCTTTGACAATATCTATTTCATAAATTTAACGTAGCTTGGCATTTGTTCCAACGCGTCGGCAAATGGAATGTTAATATGAAGCTTTTTGAACACGTCAAGGAACTTAGAGAATTGTTTGTCCGCCTTTTCTCATTGTAATCTCTCGTGGAAACGGACGGGGCACATATGCCTTCGGGTTATCCGGAAACATTATCGAAGGTCTCCAATCTTGAGATTCCTCCGTCGCTAAATTTTTCCTCTCCTCAATTTCACTCCTCTTTTCACACCTCTCGGGCTGGTCACATACCTCCTTCCCGTTTCTCAAACTGATTGCATTTAGACTCTCTCTAGGATTTGTCTCGGCCAGACTGGCAATGCTCCGGCGGGTCACAATACATTAGCGATTTGGCCCAGCTGGACTTCCAAGTTGCGAATGGAGGCGGAATGATTCTGCAATGTCGCTTCAGTACGGGTCATGAATTGACTCGTATTCGCTGCCAATTTCGAGATTGCTTCCTCGAGAGAAACTTTTGGAGCGGGAGGGGTCTACTGTTGGTTCTGAGCGAACGGGGGCTGGTTTGAGTTCTGTCCATTTCTCCACGAAAAGTTGGGATGATTACGCCACCCCGGATTATACGTGTTGGAGTACGGATTATTTTGCCGGTTTCCGTTTCCTACAAACTGAGCTTGTTCAATTTGGGGCTGCTCGAACGGATTTCCGACTTGACACTCCGCGCTTGGGTGGAATCCGTTACACCAATTGCATGTCTCAATGGTAACGGGGGAAGGTGCATGCGAAAATGCTTGGAGTTGCTGCGTTAATGCTGCGACTTGGGCTGACAATGTAGATATCGGGTCATTACTCGAAATTTCCAAAACTCGCTTCGGCGTTACTCTTTCAGATGGCCATTGATATGCATTTGCGGCCATAGCTTCCAACAACGAGTGTGCTTCGGCCATAGTCTTTCCCATCAAAGCTCCACCGGCGGCTGCATCCACGAGAGTGCGTGTAGAGGCACTCAATCCATTGTAAAACGTCTGAATTTGAAGCCAGTCTGGAAGGCCGTGATGTGGGCATCTCCGTAACAAATCTTTGTATCGCTCCCACGCCTCGTGGAGCGATTCCATATCATACTGACCGAAAGTGGTGATCTCGTTTCTCAATCTCGCCGGCTTAGAAGGTGGGAAGAATTTGGCAAGAAAGGCTTGCGCTAACTCTGCCCATGTTGTGATCGACCCCGGTGGTAAGGAATTTAGCCAAAATTTCGCTTTATCCCTCAAAGAAAAAGGGAAAAGACGTAATCGGATAGCATCGTCGGTGACACCATTGTTCTTGAACGTGTCACAAATTTCGAGAAAAGAAGCAATATGTGCGTTGGGGTCGTCATTCGGCAATCCACAGAATTGGCTCGCCTGCACCATCTGAATGATCGCAGGCTTGATCTCGAAATTGTTGGCTTGGATAGTGGGACGCCGAATCCCCGAAAAGTTTGCGTTGATCTGCGGCATGGCATAGTCTCTAAGAGCTAGTGCCGGTTGAACTTGCTGCACATGGTTATCTCCTCCTTGAATTTCGATATTCTCGGCCATGATCACCGTCATCTGTAACTCTCGTTTCTCCTTCTTCTTTCTCCTAAGATTGCGCTCGAGTTCGGTATTCAAAGGTAGTAGGCCTTTGTTACCGAGTTTTCTCATGCACTACGCGAAAGATCCTGAAAGGAAAAACAATTAAAATAAATAAAATTAAATACACAAAAACAAGTAAATACAAACGTTCAAACTAAGACTAGAAATACTGAAATCGATATTAGCAAAATTTCAGTCCCCGGCAATGGCGCCAAAAACTTGTTGCGATTTTCGTTGAACGCAAGTGTACGTTATCGTATACAAGTAATAAAGTGATGAGTGAGTATCGTTCCCACGAGGACTGAATCACTAACTACCGATTTTTATGTATTCTAGTTTTATTCGAACAATCGAATTTTGGGTTTTGCAATTAATTACTAAGAGAATTATTAAAAGACTAAATAGTAAAAACGATCGCTTGAAGAAATAAAATCAAATGATGAATAAGTCTAGGATTCTGAATCCACCTCGGTTTATCCGAATTTACTCTCGATTATCTGAAGTTAATAATTTTCCAAATTTATTGAAGGCGGAGATTGCTAATATATTCTACCGCCTCTCCCGAGGTCACTAGATTTTTCTAAAGGCGAATAACGCACTCTATCCCTAGGTGAATTAATTCGTCAATAGGCAAAAAGCATAAAATCTCCAAAAGGCCACGTAGTTCCTATGAGTATATTCCTATCTCACAGAATAAAACAGTCCTCACCAATAGTTCCTCACCAATTCTCCTCTCCCGATTCGAATTGAATGATTAAAATAATACAACTATTGGCCAGATAATTGAAAGCATTAAACACGATTGGGAAAACTCAACAAAAAGGTAATTAATTAGATAATCTCAAGCAAATCCGTCAAAACATAGGTTTCATCAAAATCCTAGATTAGGGTTTTAGCCTGACATGCTAATAAATGAAAATACAGAATAAATAAATAGAAGCATGAAAACCAAACGCAGATGAAGCTCGGATTCCTCCGTTCTTCTGGCTTCCGCCCTCTGCTCTTGAAGTCTTCTGCTTATCTTCCTCTTCTGCCGTCTCCCCTCTGATTCCAAGATTTTCCCCGATCAAAAGATCAAAAGATCATTAATTAGGGTCTTAAACCCTTATTTATAACTTTGCACAGTCTCCAAATCGCGTCCGTGTGAGTAGGTCGAGAACTGGCTTCGAAACGGCCCAAATCCGCGCGGAGCATACAAAAACCGCCTAGTGTGCCGCGGCTCACTAAATCTGTGTCGCGGCACATGGTCTTCAGCTGGAAGCCTGGGCGCCATTTAATTCATCTGTGCTGCGGCTCACCTGGACTGTGCCGCGGCACAGTTTACTATGTGCTTGCTGGTTGCCTTCCTGTGCCGCGGCCCACTTGCCTTGTGCCGCGGCTCACAGCCAAAATTTGCCGTTTTCGCCCGTTTCGCCTCGTTTTAGCTTCCGGACTCCAATCACCTGACAAACACATAAAATTAAGGCATTAAAAGCTCATTTAAGCAAATTCACTCTCCAAAATAGTACAAAATAATGGGAAATAAGCGTATAAAAATACGCCTAACATCTACCAAAAGGAACGGAAGGATTCGTAGTATATAGTGATGCGTCGAGACAGGGCCTTGGCTGCGTATTAATGCAGAAGGGGAAAGTGATTGCCTATGCATCTAGAGAGTTGCGACCTTACGAGGTCAACTACACGACCTACGATTTGTAGTTAGCAGCCGTGGTGTTTTCTTTGAAGATCTAGCGTCACTATCTGTATAGAGTTACCTGTCAGATTTTTACGGACCACAAGAGCCTAAAGTACATTTTTACTCAGAAGGAGTTGAATATGAGATAGAGAAGGTGGCTAGAGCTAATCAAAGACTATGATATCGATATCCTTTATCATTCGGGCAAGTCAAATGTGGTTGTCGATGCCTTGACTTGTAAAACAGTACAGACATATACTTGCTCGTTTGACTGTTCAAAGAGAATTACAGTTAGAGTTCATGAGGCCGGAGATTGAGACCTGGCTACAGCGCATTCAGGGTCAACTTTGCACGCTTGAGATTTCATCATCCCTTGACGAGATAATCAGGACAAAACAGGTGACAGACCCATTCCTATCCAAAATCCAGGGAGAAGTAGATCGGGGGAAAGCCCCTAGATTTGTGATTCATGAGGATGGACTAATACGCTTCAAAAATCGAGTATGTGTACCAGCGGATGAAGAGTTGAGGAACACTATTCTGAAGGAGGCTCATGCTACCCCATATTCCATCCACCCGGGATCAAACAAAATGTATAAGGATTTGAAGCTATATTATTGGTGGGGTAATATGAAACGGGAAGTTGCAGGATTTGTTTCGAGGTGTTTGACGTGTCAGCAGGTCAAAATTGAACATCAGCGACCAGCAGGCATGCTGAAACCACTCCTGATTCCCGAGTGGAAGTGGGAGGACATATCGATCGATTTTATTACTTGCTTGCCGATGAGCCGTCGAGGTATGAATACGATTTGGGTGATTGTGGATCGACTAACCAAATCTTCCCACTTCTTGGAGATTAAGGATACGTGGGGTCCCGAAAGGTTAGACCAGTTGTTCATTAAAGAGATTGTGAGGCTGTACGGTACCCCCAAGAGTATTGTATCAGATCGTGACGGACGGTTCGTGTCACATTTCTGGAAGGCAGTTCATCGTGCGATGGGCACATGGTTGAACTTCAGTACGGCATTTCATCCTCAGACCGATGGTCAGTCTGAGAGGACTATTCAAACTCTGGAGGATATGTTGAGGGCGTGTGCTCTCGATTGGAAGTACGACTGGGAAGCCCAATTACCATTAGTGGAATTCACATATAATAACAGTTGGCACGCTTCGATCAAGATGGGACCTTATAGGGCATTGTATGGCCATCGTTGTAGGTCCCCTTTGTGTTGGGACGACTTGTCTGAATCCATTGGTACGGAGCCTGATATGTTGTTAGCAGCCCGCGAGAAGATCGCTCTAATTAAGAGTGGTATAGTAACGGCACAGAGCCGCTAAAAGTTGTATGCAGATAATCGTCGACGACCAATCGAGTTCAATGTTAGTGATCATGTACTGGTAAAAGTGTCCCCGACTCGAGGTGTTTTCCATTTTGGGAAGAGAGGTACGCTGAGCCCGCGGTATATTGGTCCGTTTGAGATTTTGTAACGTGTAGGCGACCTAGCCTATCATTTGGCGTTACCACCAGTTTTGAGTCGGATTCACAATATATTTCATGTATCTCAGTTGAGGAAGTATGTTGCTGACCTGAGCCACATTATTCGATTCGAAGAGGTCGAGATAGCCGATGATCATTCGTATGAAGAACGTCCTGTGTGGATACTTGAGAGGAGGGTCAAATAGTTGAGGAACAAGACGATTCCCTTATTGAAGATTCAGTGGTCGAGACACGAAATCGAGGAGGCTACGTGGGAAACTGAGGATAATATGCAAGAGAGATATCCCGAGTTGTGACCCCTTAGTTTTGGGGACAAAACTCCTTTTAAGGGGGGTATGTAATATCCGCCTAAACTCTCGCCTTTACTATTGTATTCTTCGAATAATTCGAGCATTGTCATACCATATCCGTATTTATTGTAACAAGTATATTGATGAGATATGTTAAATCGAATTGTTGATCTTTGTCGTTCATACTATAGCTGATTGTTAGATGTTATTTGGAGAATTTCATTTTTTGACTTGTTTTTGCCCTTAGCATACGCTAACATGTTATCGTTACGTACCCTATGTACGTAGCATTACGTACGTAACACTCCTATTTTAACATACGTAATGTGGTGTATCAATCAGTAGCTCGCCTTTCGGTGGGTGGGACCAGATGTGGGCAGTGGTCGGCGATTCGATCGTGACAGCATAGTCAACGACCATTACGTACGTAATGGCTATGCATTAGTGTACGTGATGTACGAGAGCCTTACGTACGTTAATTTTGACACGTACGTAATAGCATATGTGTTTTGAGTCAGTAGCATATGGGAATTCGTTACGTACGTAATGCCCGTAGAATAACGTACGTAATGTTCTTAACGTACGTTAAGTGTTAGCTATAGCGTACGTAATGCTTAATACGAGTTATAAAGGTATGGCCTGCCTTTCATTTTTCTGCAGGATCCAACTCAACCCCTCCCTCTGAAAACCGACTCCCCACCTTGTTAAATCGATTTCTACCCCATCCATCCTGTGTTGGAGCTTCGTCACTTGGATTGTGGCTTGGAGATTAGGAGATTGAAGTGTGTTCTTGGAGTCTTGGTGTTGTTCTTTATTTCTGAGGTTGGTTTTCTTTAACTCGTATTGAATCCATGCCTGTAATGATATTAGTATTAAACACTTCGTATAATGTTAGATTAATCTAGTATAAACATGATAGTTATTAGAATCATGATCAAACTAAGTGAAGAACAAAATGAGGTTATCACTTCTTAAATGGTTGATGGTTTTCATAACATAGTTGTGGTTAATTTTGTTGGATAAAAACCTAATTATTAACATGGCAATAGGAAGCTAATTCCGATCTTGACACTTAGAACTTGTAAAGTAAGAATTCCTTGATGCTTAGAAGTGTTAGATTCTAATCATGTCTTGAATGTTTAGTTAATCCTTGAGAGATAACATGGGACTATGTATTGGCCTTATGTACTTGATACATTCGTGATGAATTTGATAAGTCGATGAAATGGATTGTCTAAACGTTATGTTAACATCCTGTAAATGATTATTACAAGATTGAATGATGTTTTGTTTAGAGTTCCTAACATCCTAAATGATATAGCAAAGTTGGTAAAATCGGTTTAGGAGACGTAAATATGGATGAACCTAAATAACTTGGTAAAATCGGTTTTTAAAGACGAACTTGGTGTATCATAATTCGTTAGTGAAAATATGGGATCTTCATTGGAATTGGAAGAATCACTCGAATGATATTTCGGATGTCGTTTCTTAGAAATTGATATCATTATTGCATGAATGTGTTGTTTAATGAGTTACGTTTCGTTCAAGGTTGCTTGTTCGAGTGAGTATTAGTCATCGAGGATTCTGACCGTTCATTCATTTGAAGAAGGGCTATTCTTCTACGGAATTGAGGCAAGTTATCTTGCTTGGTTATAATGATGATTGAATTCTTGTGAATATTATGCGCTTTGTGTATATGTAATATTCTATGAATCATGGTTCATGATATGGTGATGCCTTTGATACCGTTGGTCTCGTTGAGATTTGTTGTCACTTCGGTGAGTTGTTCGATTCTTTGATAAATGTGTAATTTTTTGAGTTTCGTTGTCATGTTACACCTTGACATCTCTGGAGTCATATCTGCGTGCTGATTGGTTATGTGTAGGATTTTAAGCCGGGCACTTGATGGTCATACATGGATGTTTCCGTATTAGACTGTGCATACGAGACGTAGTTCGTGAGGCTAATTAGGTACATCGTCCCACGTATATTCTGGATTCCGTATACGGGGTGGACATATGCACGGACACATTTCCGGATCGGGCGTATTTTGACGACCGTCTTGAGCCATGTTAATTAGTCGTTCGTATGATTTGGATATGTTTGACAGTTGAGACTGACTGTTTATACGCCTGAAGGGTATATTCAGTAGTCGGTTGTTTCTTTGAGATCCGTATGTATATGAATTGCATAATGCCATGAGAATTATTATCATGTATAGCTGACCCTGTGGTTTGGGCGAAATACTTGTATTTCAGGATGAGGAAAGGGCAAGGCGCAGGAAGAGCACGATGGCGGCGAAGGGTATTGAAGGGTGCTAGTTCAGGGGGGCCTGAGTGTTTTGATGATCGGTTATGTCTTACTGTGATTTTTACTCCAAATCGGGGTTATGATTAATATTGGATCCTGTGTACTGTTGTATGAGTTGATGTATATGATTTATACTCCAAATCGGGGTTATGATTAATATTGTGGTTTGGTACCATGTTTATGGGATGTTAAGGTACATGTCGTGATATCACCTGGTTGGTCCCGGTGGGGTCCACAGCACTGTAATAGCCGCCGTTTTCGGGGTGTTACATTCTTTTCCTGACCAGGCGCAATAAAACCTTCAGGTTGTTCCATAAATTTCCTCTTCTAATTCACCATTCAATAATGCAGTTTTCACATTCATTTGATGAATCTCGAGATTGTGAAATGCAGCAATAGCAATAAGCACTCGAATGGAAGTTATTCTGGTTACTGGTGAATATGTGTCGAAGAAATCGTAACCTCTTTCTGTTTAAACCCTTTGCAACCAGTCGGGCCTTAAACTTGTCTATCGACCAGTCATCTTTTTATTTCCTCTTTAGGATCCATTTACATCCTAAAGGATTATATCCTGGTGGAAGATCAACCAGTTCCCAAGTATAATTTTGCATGATAGAATTCATTTCACTACAAATAGCTTCTTTCTAAAAAGGAGCATCACGACTAGCATAAGATTCTGGTATTGTCTTTGGATCGTCATGAACTGCATAAGTCACAAAGTTATGACCAAATGACTTAGCCTTTTGAGCTATCTTACTCTGTCTTGGCTCTTCATTTATAGAATGTGAACTACTTGCAATTTCAAGAGTTCTGGAGCTCATCCCAATTCTCTCTTTACAAGGATAAATGTTTTCAAAAAAATAGCATTTCCAGATTCAATGACAGTTCCTTCATGCATATTAGGAATTGCAGATTTATGGATTAGAAACCAATATGCACTACTATTATATGCATAAACTATGAATATACAGTAAACTGTCTATGGATCAATTCTTACTTGTTTTGATTCAGGTACTTCAATCTTTGCCAAACACCCCCACACTTTAAGATATTTGAAAGAAGGCTTCTGCCCATTCCATAACTCGTACGGAGTTTAATCTTTTCCTTCATGTGGCACTTTATTCAGAATGTGGTTAGATGTAAGAATAGCTTCCCCCATATGTTCAGTGGCAACCCTGAACTTACTAACAAAGCATTCATCTTTTTTTCAGGGTTCGGTTTTTTCGTTCAGCAACTCCATTTGACTGAGGAGCATAAGGAGCAGTCGTTTTATGAATTATGCCCGTATCAGCACATAACTGTTCAAACGGTACTATATACTCACCACCTCGGTCACTTGGGACTGCTTTTATTTTACAATTCAGTTGATTCTCACCCTCATTTTTATACATTTTAAAGGCCTTGATTGCTTCATCTTTGCTTCTCAAAAGAAACACATAGCAATATCGTGTGCAATTATCTATGAAAGTGACGAAGTATTTTTTACCTCCTCTAGTTTGCACAAATTTTAAGTCACACACATCATTGTGAATTAATTCTAGACGAGTAGTATTCCTTTACACTGAATGAAAAGGCAATTTAGCCATTTTTGCTTCAACACATACTTCACATTTCCTTTTAAGTTCAACATGCATTTTTGGAATCAATTCTACATTAATTAGTCTTTTACTCGATTTTAGACCAACATATCCCAATCTAGAATGTCATAAAGCTGAACACTCGAGCAAGTAAACAGAAGAAGGAGCATTATTGTTATTGCTTTTATTCTTGCCTTCACGGCTTATAGGCATCACATTCATTTTGAATAATTCCCTGTCAAGATACCCTCAATCAAGGAACATTCAAATTTGCTCATAATAAATTTTCAGACTAAAAAACTAGTCTAAACCCATGACTAACTAGTAGAGAGCCTGAAACTAAATTCCTTCGGATGTCTTGGACATGCAGCACATCCTTAAGCAGTAGCTCTTTCCTAGAGGTCAGCTTTAAGACCATGTTCTCCACACCTGCAATTACAGAAGAAGCAGAGTTTGCCATATGCAGTTTCTTACCATCACTAACATTGTAGGAAGAGAACATGTCCTTTTTAGAACAAACATGACGAGTAGCCCCAGTATCGACGTACGAGGCGTGGTGATTCTCCACCATATTAGTTTCAATCACCATACCTTAGACCTCCTCGTCTAGCTCCTCGACCATGGCTGACATCTCCAGATCGGGCATGTCAACATCGCCATGTTCACATTGTTCTAAAAAACACTAGGCGCTAGGTGTTCGGATTGCTAACGCCTAGCGCCCAGAGGATTATTCGAGGATTAATCAAGGATTAATCGAACTAGGAGGATTTATTTTTTACTATTATTTTAATCATTTATATATATAAAAAATATATATGTAAAATAATTAAAAATAATTAAAATTTAATCATTTAAATAGATATATACTCGATTATATATTAAATTTGAAATATTGATATAGATATCAATGAATTCATAATATCCATAATATCTCAATTTAGGAATTTATAATAATATTAGAACAAAATAAAATAAAAAAGTATAACCGCCTAGGCATCCGGCTAGTCGCCCACATAGTTAGGAAATTTAAAATACTGATATAGGTATGAAGTAGTCTATAGTATCCATAGTATCTTAAATTGCCTTCACGGGCCCCCGTCAGCCAGCCTATACGACCGATTAATCACCCAAACGCCCAGTACAAGTGCCTAGGCCATAATCGGAATGGTAGAGGACCTTCTAGGGATTAATCAGAGGATTAATCGGACTAGGCGGGGATTTTTAGAACATTGCATGTTCAACCACATTGACAACTCACTTGCCTTTGTTTCGCTGACCAGTTGAACTTATTGGCAAGCTATAGTCCTTTGCCTTATGTTTTTTGGCTTACCACAGTTCCCTTTGTCCTGAACATGGTTCAATTTTTTCTTTTTGCTAGAGGACCCATATTGGGATAAACAATCCTGTTTTGATAAAGTGTCAACATACACCAAGTAGTCCCAAAAGAAGATCATAAATTGTTGGGATAAAACTTCTCATGGAAGCTGTTAGAACTTATCATACAGCAAAGAAGTCGAAAGAGTCGTGATACCGCTAAGTATGGAAGCTGTCTGGAACATCCATACAGCCCTTCCATACAGCAATCGAAAATCTTATGCAGTCTATCCTATAGAGCCTACAGCTACAGCAAAAGGATATATATTGCATACAACATACAGGTTAAAAGTGCTGAAATACCCAACAGGACTGAAGACCGTAGAACATCACAACAAAATGGTGTAGCTGAAAGAATAAACAAAACCCTCAAAGAAGCAGCCATGGCAATGATTGCAGAAGCTGATTTCCCCAAAAGGCTCTAGGCTGAAGAATTCAACACAGCCTGTCATACACAGAACATTAACATGATTATAGAGAGACACTGTGAAACTCCCTATGATGTTTGGAATGGCAGATTACCAACTATTGCATATTTTCATATTTATGGTTGTAAGTGTTTTATCCACAATAGTGTCAAAACTCAATTGAGTGCCTTTGATGCAAAAACTGATGATGGTCTCTTTATAGGATACTCTCAAATAAGCAATCCATACAGTCTTTAACAAAAGAACATTGGTTGTGAATAAATACATCATGTTGTCTTTGATGAATCATTGCTGAGTACAAAAAACAGGTGGATCAAATCGAGAAATAGCTCAAGGCCAAGACTCTAGAAGAACTCATGTCAAAGACACAAGATTGATTGACTTAGATGATGAAGATCCTACTACAAATCAATCAGGTTCTCTAGACTTAGCTAAACAAATCTTAGCTGATTCAAACCGAGCTGAACCATACTCAACTGCAGTTCAACAAAAACTAGATGAAGCACAAATGGATATATCAAACCTTCCGGGCAATTCTTCAGGGGCAATAAACAATGATGACCCTCTACCAAAAGCAGAACTTTAGGATGAAACTCCTAAATGCTTAAAATACCATCCCATCCAACAAATCATTGGGAACCTAACGGATGGTGTCAAAACCATAAAATCTAAAGACCCAAAAAGAATGACCATGTTCTCACGCTTTGTCTAAGATGGACCAGAAACAACAAAATAAGCAATGGATGACTACACTTGGGTGAATGCCATGCAAGAAGAACTAAACCAGATGGAAAGAATAATGTATGGGATCTAGTAGACAGACCATACCACAAGAAAGTCATTGGCACCAAGTGGTTCTACAAAACAAATGTGATGAAGATGGAGCCGTTGTTAGGAATAAAGCTAGATTGGTTGCAAAAGGATATGCTCAATAAAGGAATAGATTTTGATGAAACTTTTGCACCAGTAGCAAGATTGGAAGCAATTAGGCTATTTCTTGCCTATGCACCCTTCAAGAAATTAGAGGTGTATCAAATGAATGTGAAAAGTGCCTTCCTCAATGGAGTACTGGAAAAGAAAGTGTATATTGAACAACCTCCTGGATTTATCAAATAAAACAAGGTGTACAAACTGCTGAAAGCCATATATGGACTCAAACAGGCACCAAGAGCCTGGTATGAGACAGTATCCATATTTTTGAGATAAATGGAGTCAGCAGAGGAAAGGTAGACAAGACTCTCTTCAGAGTTGAACTTGAAGACCACATAATGCTCGTTCAGATATATGTTAATGATATTATTTTTGGATCAACCAACGCTGAATTGTGTGAAAAATTCTCAAATCTTATGCAGGGAGAATTTGAAATGAGTATTGATAGGTAAACTACATTTCTTTTTTGGTTTACAAGTCAAGCAGGTTGAAACAGGTATCTTGATCAACCAAGCCAAATACACAAGAGAGATGATCAAAATATTTGGCATGGAGTCATCCAAGCCCCTGAGAGTTCTCATGAGCACATCCCTGCACGTTGACACATATGATGAAGGTATCTCAGTGGACCAAACTCACTACAGAGGATTGATTGGTTCACTACTGTACCTAACTACAAGCAGGCCAGACATATCATATGCAGTTGGGGTGTGTGCAATATTTCGATCCAAGCCCAAGCAGTCACACCAAGAAGAAGCCAAAAGAATAATCACATATCTAAAATCCACAATCAATGTTGGATTATGGTATCCTAAGGATGACAATTTTGAATTATCAGGCTATCTGATGTTGACTTTCCAGGTTGTAAAATCAACAGAAAAAACACAAGTGTAACATGTCAATTTCTTGGAACCAAGCTGATATTATGGTTCAGCAAGCAGCAGATATCCAATTCAATATCCACAACCCAGTCAGATTACCTAGCTGGAAGTAGCTGTTGTGCTCAAATTTGATGGATCAGACGATAGCTAAGAGACTACAACATAATAGCAAATGGAGTCCTAATATGGTGTGACAACAATAGCACAATTGCTATTACAAACACTCTAGTATTACATTCTAGAACAAAGCACATAGATGTCAAGCATCACTTTATCACAAACCATGTGATCAACAAAAGAAATCGAGTAGAAAGAGTCAGCACTAAGTATCAGATTGCTGATATATTCACAAAACCTTTGCCAGAAGAAAGATTTCTTGAACTAACCAAAGATCTTGGACTCTTAGACTGAAAATGAAGAACCTAGCTGATGCAGAAAACTCAACCAGGATGAAGAACCTAGTTAATGCAGAAAAACTCAGCCAGGATGAAGAACCTAGCTGATGCAGAAAACTCAGCCAGGATTGAAGAACCTAGCTGATCAGAAACTCAGCCAGGATGAAAGAACATAGATGATCAAAAACTCAACTAGGATTAAAATCAGCTAGATCAGAAGTCAAATAATCAACCAGCTAAGTTTCTAATTCTAGTAAAATTATTTTTATTTAAAAACGCGTGGGTTAATGTGCATGATACATTACCCCACGTTGTCAAAACACTACATCACATTTTCTAAAAATTCAAATCGCCACTTCAGAATTAAATACTCATTAAAATCAACCTCAAAACATTTATTATAACGATTGAAATTATTGATAAAAACTTATCGTGTTCAATTTCTGAGCAAGAACCCTAGTTTTCTGATAGCAGAAATTTGAACTATTCTATACACTAAAAACTTTCTAAACTGTAGAAATAGATTCCACAACCTACTTCAAGAATATCAATCTGAAGGTCGTGAAGGAACAGATTATCTTCAACATTGTGGTGGACTTCATCGGACTTCTGTAGTCTAAAAACACTCTCATAATGGCGGACTTGATCCTAAAGATGAAGAAAAATGGTATCTACCAGTACCTGTGCATCAACCCTTCCGTACTCTACAATGAAGCGATTATTTGTTTCTTCAAGGAAGCCAGAGTGACTAAACGAGGAATAGAAATCTCAATATTTGGCGAAAACATCATCGTCAACCAACAGACTGTTGCTGATGCATTCGGTTTAAAGAGCCGTGGAATAGCAGTAGAGGATCTCAAACAAAGTCATTTGGATATCCGGCAATGGATCAAATTTCCAGAACAACCTAGCAAGCTGAAAAGCACCGCGACGAAAACAGACATCCAGAAGCAACTCTGATTCTTAATGGACATGACCAACAAGATGATAATGGGAATGTGTGGAAGCTTTGATCACATGTCCACATCGAAGTACACAGTGATGGGGGCAATGATCCAAAGTCAAAGAATTAACTGTCCTGGCTATATCTTCAGGCAGTTAGTGAATGAGGTGAACAAAGTCAGCTAGGATAGTGTCAAGAAAAAAATCAGCCAGAAGCTGACTTATGGTACATGAATTAGCTGGATCCTTGACCATCTGGGAATGGAAAAAGGCAGATCATAAAAGTTCCACATCAACAAACGCCTTAGACATTTGACCTAGCTGCACTGGCGAATTTCTCAACTCAGCAACCACGAGATGACGAAATGTTAGCAAAAATAAAGACAGACACATCCTCATACAAATTGGCATCTGAATCCGAGGATGAGACAGAGGTGGAATCGGTACAACTACCCTACCATACTCAGCTGAGATTCGACCAAATAACCTAACCCTAGCTAAAATCACTGTAGCCAACATCCTAACTGAAAAGTTAGCTATCACTGAGGAACAACCAATGACGGCATCAGCCCAGAAAGCGACAATCTACCATTGTCTGCTTATTTTAAGAAAATGAAGTCTCCTGAAAAGGAGGTGGTTATCACTGTAGACTCATCACCAGAATCTACAACAAAAAAATTTAAAGGATTAGTCGATTACTCAACTGAGTCCTCAAAGGAAGACATAGCTGAGATTTAAACATTTGATATACCTGTTATGATATCCAACCCAGCTGAAACTCCCACTGAAGAACCAGCGTCTCAGTCAACCGAGCTGGCCTTGGTAGAAGAACAAGAAGAAGACAATCTCATCCATGCAGCACCACTCCTTAAGCTCCCCAGCATTCCTGGAGAAATTGAAGCTGCCGAAGAACAAGTCATTGAGGAAGCTGAGATATATTACAGATTCAATTTCAAGGACAACAACCATTTCCAACTCAACATAGAGCAACTTAAAATGGTAAGGAAGCACATCAACAAGCTTTTCATTATTTCTGCATATAACGACTAGAAGAAGTTGAGATCCTTTGGCTTCACTGTGCTAAAGGAGTTAGTTGAAAGGAGTGGATGGGACTACCCCCTGACCACTGAGCAACTCGTCCAAGTATTCTGTATGAAACTGACATGAGTCTGTTATTAGATGAAAATTGGTTCATAAACAATTTTACAACAAATATGGACCAATTTATTCTTTATATTATGGAAGGGGTAGACCAAGGGAAAAATCTTGATTTGGATGAGAAAGATGAGAGAGTTTGAGTTGAAAAAGAAAAGATTGAAAAAGTTGGAGTTGAAAAAGAAGAAAAAGAAAAAGAAAGAAGCTGAAGATAAAAGAGGAGGGGGAGGAGAAGAAAGATTATTAGGATGACTCTGATCATGATGAGGATCAGGGTGGATCTGATCAAGATGGAGGGAGGACAGCTGTTGAAACAAGTGCTGACAAGGAGTCAAATAAA
Organism: Orobanche coerulescens; assembly: GCA_033398695.1. Taxonomy (NCBI): domain Eukaryota; kingdom Viridiplantae; phylum Streptophyta; class Magnoliopsida; order Lamiales; family Orobanchaceae; genus Orobanche; species Orobanche coerulescens. The sequence continues at coordinate 205,452,467 of CM065802.1, forward strand.
TAGTGCGAACATTCTTCGGCTAAGTCTCCCATACTGAAAAATCAGCTACCTCATACAATAAACCAAGCTGGCAGTCAAATCAGCCACATACTAATCAGCTACCTCATAACCTAGCTGGACTGATCAGAAAGACAGTTGAAGAAACAATTGAAAGACTTCTGGTCACTAGAGTTGAACCACACTTGCTGGAGTTGAAAAGCAAAATAGATTCCTTCCTCAACAGAAAGGAATCTTCCCCGGTACCTACCTCAATCAGGCTACCCCTTAGCATGCAAGACTTTATGACCAAGGTGGAACAACAGCTGGCGCATCTCATTGGTGCTGGAAAAAAGGGGGGGAAACGAGGAGCAAATGGAAAGAATCTTCAGCTGTTATTCCCAGAAATACCCCTGCACCAGTTATTCATTTTCTAGAAGCCGGAACAAGGTCTCAAAAACTAAAAAGGAAAGACTCAGCTGAGGATCAGGATCCTCCTGCAAAGAAGAGGAGAACCATAAAAAAATATTGTTCAACCACTCAGCTGGGAGGGAAACGAGATGTACTTTGTGGAGGAATTCATACCTGAGGAAGCTGTACCAATGTGGAAAACAGTCAAGAAGCAGTTTATTGAGAAGTATTATATTTGGGAAATACTTTAAGGCCCTGACTGTCCTCCACAAAAAATCTTCCTTGATGATATGGAGTTAAATTGGCCGAACTTGTGGGAAGTTCTAAAGCAGTATGCTGGAAAGGAATTCGATGCATATCAAATGATCCCCTCTTTCAGACCATAAGAAGCCCGTACAGATGTCAATGGAAAGCTAGATAACGAAGAAGGAGATGAATGTTTAAAACTTTTTTGTTTTGTCATTTACTTGTAATTTGTTTTTATGTTTGACAAAAGTTCATTCAAGGACTGTAATGTAACAAACTGAAGTGAGAGTATATAAAGTCAACCTGGATGAAAATTTTCGATCGTCTCAAATAGACCGAGTTTTATTTTTTTGTGTGTGATGACTCATTTACATTTGAACAATCATTAAGTTTTGCCATCATCAAAATAGGGGGGATTTGTTAGGAATATATTTAAGATTTTTATAATGCCATCCCTTTATTGTGAGTTTAATTCAAATATAATGTTCTAAGTACTTGGCATTGTAAATAAGAACCAAATGAGTATCTTCTATAGGCCTTTAAAAGTTAGGATAAGCATTGATGAAATAGGCTTTACATTTAAGTTCGTTCAGCTACGTATAGATAAGGCAGATTATCAGCTGAGTATCATTAATTCAGAATATCAGATGAGTATCGCCAATTCAGAATATCGACTGAGTATCGCCGCGTTAAAATATCAGTCAGGTGTTGCCAAATCTTCAGATGAGTATGACCAAGGCAAACCGGTTAGCTAAGTATGGAGGTCAAAATACTTGACAAAATTCAGCAAGTATTATTCAGCTATGTCCACATCAACAAACGTTGAAAAGTTAACAAAGACGGAAAATCACATGCAAATATAGATAAAGCCAAGGAGACAATCTGAATTTTTCCCACAAGTTAAGGAATAAAATATTCCTCGAGATTCGCGCCCTGAAAACTTCTTATTATAGGAATCAAATAAAAAATCACGGACAACTATATATCATCAAATGGTCATATTTGAAGAAAGAATCAAGCCGTGCAAAAGAGGTGAAAAGAAAAAACAAAGAAGTCCACTCTCCAATGGACCAATTTGTTTCAAAGGATGCAACGACTATGAAGAGCTTAAAGGAAGTAGTATAATTATCTGAAGAACTCATGAGCAAAAGTTTGATGTGATTAACACTTACAAGCAATCAAAAGCAAACCAAAGCAATATATTATACAAGCATAGTGACGAGCTAAGATCATAAGATTCAAATCCTAAGAAGCTCTTACAAATTGGAGAAAACTAATACTCTTGTCTTAAAGATGTGAGCAGGGGTACTTTCTTGAACAAGGTTCTTGAAAGTTGAGGTTGTGCGACATCCACGGGTTCTTGATTGGGAGGTGATAAGCAACTTGAGAGTTGTGAGGCATCCACGGGTTTTCAATTAGAAGGAGACAAGTAAACAAGGGAAGGAGTTACCGTGGCCATGGGTTTTCACTGATTGAAAGCTGCAGTGACTAAATTCATTGTAACCATCAAACGTTATAGTAAATTTATCTCCAAGCGGATTAGAAAAAAATGGACTAATGGAGGATTATCCTACCTCTAAAATCACTATAAGTGTTGTGTTATTTACTATTTTAAGCATCATACTTAACTGTTGCATCCATCTTAACTGTTTCATTAAAGTCATCTAAGTCTTCCGCATAATATTTTTCAACTGACTTCTTAGTTGTACCTAGTTGAGATTTCAGCCAAGTCTAAATATCAACTAAGTTCACCTAGTTGTATATATAAAAGTTGAGTTTTTTAAACCAGCTAATTCAGCAAAAGTGACTTTAAAAGACTATTCACCCCGCACTAGACTTTTACCATATGTACTTGTGACCTACAAGGGATTGAATAGTGCAGTGTAGAGTATTGAACTATTTTCGCATGCGGAAGCGATAGAAAAGTGCGGGAAATAAATGACACAGAGACTTATAGAGGTTCGGCTATTTGTCTACGTCCTCTCTCCTTCGTTATCTTTTTTTATAGGTTCAAGATAAACCTTTCTGACTTATCTTCCATCGGTCCTAGTTAAACCCTTACAATCTTGTCTTCAATCGGTCCAAGATAAATCGTTACAATCTTGGCTTCTATATGTCCAAGATAAACCATTTTTACTTTTCTATCGGACAAGAAAACAATCATTCTAGCTTTCTATCAGTACTAGAAAAGCCACACCGGATTTAGATTATGATTCTAACAATGTCGGATCCATGATCCTAATAACACCGAATCAAATGTACAATCCTTTCTTTTCTCTCATCTATGATTGAGTGAATCAGACACTCAAACTCTTAATAATTAGGTTCAGTTACAACAACAAGAATTTCTATAAGTGTCTCAGATGAATATGAAAGTTGCTTGAAGTTGTTGTGTCTTGAATACCAAATGAAGTGGTATTTATAGGCTCCAAGGCTTTAACTAGCCATTGCTAAGTGCTGCTTTATAGCATACGCTATACTGTAGCTTAGCATACATTAAGTTCATTGTGTATGTAAGACTTGCATTATTACATACGTTATCATCTTTCCAGTAGCTTCGTTTCTTCCTTTGCGTACTTATATCTTCACGTTGCGTATGTTAAGTACAATAAACATATGAACATTATATGAGTTGACCTTCTAAAAACCTCCAACAGACTGATATTTGAAATCACATTTGAACTGCATAGCGGCCGTAATGATATTTTCATATCGTATGTTAGTTTCTATCTAGAGCATACATTGTCTGGTTTCGTTGCGTGCATTAACATGTCGAAAGTCGTCCTTCGGATTTCCTCGGTGTAACTCTTGCGTATGTTAACTACTTGGTAGCATACACTGTCTTTGTTTTCTTTTCTGCTTTGATTACTTCTGGTTCGTTGCGTATCCTCCGTAGAGTTTGTTATCATAGTCAAAAGTATATGTTTGAAATAATCATTCCATCGAATTTTGTTTTACCAAGTTTCTTCTTCTTTTGCTTTAATCATTTCACTATATTCATGATTACGCTTTTTCTTTTCCTTTTCTTTTCTTTTGATTTGCTTTTAAATTTTTGTCCGACTCTTGAGTCTTCGACTGTTGCTGTCTAATTATTGTTTTTCTTTGATTATCAACACATCATCAAAATCCTTTAATATATTTGTGTAGAATAAAATATTCCAACATGAGCAGTATCTTGAAGAAGTTCAAGCAAAGCGCGATTGTAATGTCCACATGTCAAGCTGAATATCAAGCAGCCACAGAGGCTGCTAAAAGAAGTATATTGGATTAAGAAGTTTATTGAGGAATTTCAAGTGGTCCCTAACTCAGATCAGCCCGTGGTGCTATTTTGCGACAATGACGTAGCTGTTGCACAGGCTAAGGAGCCTAGCGCTAACCACAACACCAAACATATTGAGAGAAAATCTCATTTTGTTGGAGAAATGATTGAGAAGGGGAATATGACACTGCAGAGAGTAGACACAGCAAATAACGTTGCTGATCCACTGACTAATCCATTATCTCAAATGGTGTTAGAGCGACATCTGGAGAATATGGATATTAGATACCATAGTTTGTGCCATTTAGTGCAAGTGTGTGATTGTTAGGAATATGCTCTCGAATGCCACTCAGAGGATGAGAGAGTGAGAGCATTGTATTCTAATTATGCACATTAATTAAATAGGGCATTTATTATTTATATACTATTGTATATCATTGGCATCGTGATTTGGTATATAGAATAATAGTCCTTGTATTTGAGAGTAAATATTCCATCCGTATGAAGATAAGGGTGTAACACCCCCAGAATCGACCGGGAATATTTCACGCCGCAGACCCTCTCCGTAAAGATCCACCAGGCTAGACATCGAAACAACACAATACAATACATACCGACGTAACAAAATGACAAACCAATAGACCGATTTGGTCTTTTATCACTAACATACAAGCCAAAAATACACATTTCTATTACGACTCATACCCATGCAAAGGTAAAATACACTCATAACAAAAGTACGACAGCGGAAAAGACAATACAATGGACTACGACTCATTAAACCCAAAACTGGCCTTCGTGTGATTAGTATCATTCGTCTTTCATCATATCTCGTACCGATCCTGTGACTTGCTCCCGAAAACCTGCAGGTACCTGAACACAATACAGATATCCACCCCCCGATTACTCGGGGGTTAGCAAAACTCCACTGTTTTGCTAGTGCAAGTATAAAGTGCATATACGAGCCATACACAACACATTCCGAGATTACAATAATCTGAATAATCGGTAACTCAGCCAAGACAAAAGACTTCCCGAGATGTCTCATTTAAAAGGTAGTTCAAACTGTAAAAGTATAAATGAAACGAGTAGTCATTTTGAAAATCAAATCAAGATCTCGGGAGTTTTGAAAAACATAATTAATTAAATAATTCTCAACTTGTCGAAAACCACTTAGGGTCACAGCCCAGAGTTTATTTTCCAAAATACAAATCCGATAACAAAACATAGGGTCCACGACCCAACCGGCTCCTTTCATATCATTACCACAGACAATTACACACCACACAATATACTTATGCCATTCTAGCCAAACACCAAGACTTAGTATAATGTCCCAAGACTCCAGGCACAAGGCATTGTGATACTCTGGACATATCACAATTAATCAACAGTACAAATACTCAGGCAATTCTCGCGCAAGACCACTCAGCCAAGTCCCTGTGCGCCCCGTCGAGCGACCCCAGATGAGAACGCCCAGTCGAAAGTAACTCTCGCGCAAGACCACACGGTCAAGTCCCTGTGCGCCCCGTCGAGCGACCCGAGGTGAGAGTACCCCGAGAAAATCCTCACAACTCTCCTCAGTTCACAAACCAAAAACACAAGCCACGAGAGTCAAACACAGTATATATAGTCGAGGTACTGCTAGAATGGCCAAATTATCCAACACATATACACGACCCAGGACTATAACAATTCACAAGGAAGCACAATATCTCAACAACACCGAACGGCACAACCAATATCACACAAACTCACATATTCACACATAACCGCATGTATCAACGCACACATCCTAACTAAAGGATTGAACTCCAAATTTACCGATGACATAATCATACATAATGGCATCACACGAAAGTAAGGCGATCCTATACTCAATACGAGCACACATATCGACGATTATCAACCATTGAATCCACAAAACACGTAATGTATGGGCAAGATACTTGCCTCGAAATCAATTTGTGAATACTCCGACGAAAGCGGCTCGGCCGAAACAGCCCCAAAACAGTCCCGAAACAGCTCGGCCGAAAGAGCCCCAAAACAGCCCCAAAAACCAACCACCTTCGCGAGAAATCAAGAACAACAAAATCACTACGAGAATAACACCGCTACAAATCAACAACACTAAATGAAATCTCAATCGACACTAAGAAACTACAAGGGTTCAAGGGTTTGTTCCAAGAAAACCAAAATCATGTTCCGGGTGAAATGAAATCGATAAATGAGTTACTAATCCGTAGATTACAACCAATACAACAAGAATTACATGACCAATTCATCATAATCGGCCCAGAATTGAAATCAAAATGAAAACCCCAAAATAGTTGAAAAAGGATTTTTTTGAAGAATTACCTCAATCCGACGAAGAACAATGGATTAGATGTTGTTAAACATGATCAAGACTTCAAGAATATGATGATAATCTACTCAGGGATTGAAATCCCCATCAAATCGCCCAAAAACCGAGAGAGAGAAGTGAAAATGGGCTGAAAAACGCGATTGTCCTATTTATACAACTGGACAAAACGGCTCAGAACACGGCCCAAATTAGAGCCGTATTCCAGCGCCGTGTTATAAACGACTCAGACAAAATGGTGCAAACAGCGCCGTGTTCCAGGGCCGTATTCTGATAGTATAGACTTTGTCATTATGACCATAACTTCTTCGTCCGGACTCCGATTGACTCGCCGTTTGAACCATTGGAAAGCTAATTTGATGATCTATCACATTGTAATTTCAGAATTTTTAGACCTTATAAGCGCCGGTGGTGATCTTACAAAGTCGATCAAATGCACAAAAACAATACTCCTCGACAAAACAATAATTATTCAACATGCAACGAAACACTAACGGACAACACCAACGATCCAAATCGAAAATGAACAAATAACAAATCAAGACATACTATTAGCTCGACTTACGCAACGATAAGTCGTACCAGACGAACACCACAACACGGTACATCGAGCCGTACCCAACATAGGGGAAAATCTCAAGAAATCGCCAACAGAATAAAATGAACGGTGAAATCGACAAAAATTCAAAAATAACCGGAACCGAGAATCTCGGGTATTACATTCTACCCTCCTTAAAAGAAGTTTCGTCCCGAAACTTAAAACATGAAACAATCCAGGCATAGCAACTCTAGATGACACATGATTCCGATAACTTGAAGATCGGGAAAGACGATACGAAGGCAACCACTCCAAAACTTTGGGAAATTACAAAATGGCCCAAACACCCAAAACATCACGATACGACAACGTATAACCAAACCAAAGTTCACAAAATGTCTAACAAGGTTAAACGGACTTACGGGAAACACGAACAACAGTTTCGAATGAGATTCGCATGAATCGATCTCAAATGCGGAGAAGTCGCCAAAAAGCACGGAACTCAGCAAAACAACACCGAAACGAACTCAGATGTTAACAAGTGTAGAATGAATCATTCACAGAAGGATGAAACGGTCACAGGTGATCCGTTAAAATAGACTCCTGCCAAAAAAGAAATTTACCGAAAATCAAAAATTGCGGATATTACATACTACCCTCCTTAAAAGAAGTTTCGTCCCGAAACTTAAAACAAGTAGGGCGGAGCAATATCCCACCAGGAACATCTCAACCAGATACACAAGAACCGCGTAACTTACGCCCATCGGCAAAACGGTACAAGAGACGCAAAGAATCATACGGCGTGGGAACACGCTCAACGACAACCATCACAATGCCACAAGCAGGGCATAACACGATCAACAAGTGCCAAGCACCACCAAACAGATAACGCAGCCAAGTCAATTGTCCGAACCAATGAGATACAAAAGGCACCTATTACAAGAAAACATGCACAGCTGAAAAAAATAGAAATGATGTGAACAACGATCCGCAAAGGTAACCATGGAGAATTCCGACCACGCAGAAATTTTCGAAAACCACATTAGGCATCTACGTGTCCCTTCGGAGCAGAGACGCAAATTCGATCCTTCAACCTCTCAGCTACCATCTCGCAGTGCACGGCTCGGTGACCCACCTGGCCACACTCGAAACAGCTGATTAACGGGGAACGATAATTCCCCGGGGTACGAGATCAGGCAATAGCAGTCAAACAACCACGATCGAACCACAATGATCGAATGACAACGATCAAAAAAAAAACAATGATCAAACAACAATTATCAAACAACAACGATCGAAAAACAATGATCGAACAACAATGATCGAACAACAATCGAAAAACAATGATCAAACAACAACGATCGAGAAACAATGATCGAACAACAACGATCGAAAAACAATGATCAAACAACAACGATCGAAAAACAATGATCGGATGACAACAGTCGAACAACGACTCTAAAGTTCACACTTCAACTCAAGACATTAAAAGAGTTGGTTAGAAACCAAAAGATGTTACTTTCGAACAAGGTTCACAAGAATCAAACCGAACTCGGAAAGTCACAGCGATAACCAGATCGATCCAAAACAAGATCACGGCTCGTTCGAACGATAAAAAACCATAATACAAAACAAGTTAGAATGTATCAACATACACGAAAGAGTCAATAGAATTGAGAAAGAGTAAAAAATGCGGAAGTCAAAAACAATATGGGTATTACAATCAACCTCTTCTAAAAGAAGTGTCGTCCCCGAAACTCACAACAAGGAAGCAAGTAACAATACAACAAGCGACTGAACCATCATGGAACAATCACAAATACACACAACATACAAACCCAAGCTCTAACAGCTTGTACATGTGCGATAATGCGCAAATCATCATGAGGCGACAACATTCAATACCAACATCTCACCTCTCACAGAGGGCTAACACAACAAATGCATGGCAAACGACTCAACGTCCACGCCACTAATTCAGTCACAACTCGGGGGGTTAACACCCTAACAAAATGCGAACATCATACATACATTCCCGAACCGCAAACAAGAACGATAGGTTCGAAAATGAAAACCGCCTTTTGAAAATAATTTTGGAAATATCAGTTGATCTTGAGTATCACATTTCAAAAAGAAGTACAAATATCGTTATCGAGACCTTGAAAAAATCATCTTGCATTTGATCAGAATGAAGACACTTTTCTTTTGGTGAAAAAAAACTTTCAGGAATATCGACCCTCGGGTCTAAGCAAATGCGTTTCTAAATCTTTGAAAATATCTCAAAATATTTTGGTCCTCAAAGTGGAATAATTTCGAAACCTACAGTGGCACTAGTAGGCATCTTGAAAATACCGCGAGAAAATAATCTATTTGAAATGTACGTCTCAAAATTTATTTTCTAAGATACTCAAGGTTTTCAAAAATTCAATAGTTCAGAATGCCCCAAAACTCACACGTATATCGACATACGCTTAAACACATCATAGTACAAACACCAAATCGTCCAAATTCAAAACAAAACCTGTCTTCTCTCATAAATCAAACAGTAAAAAATACACTAGCAGTGACACCACTCCCCATATAAACAAAATAAGAGGGTCGAAAGACCACATATCACGAAATCAAAATCCACAAAAGAATTCCATCACTTAACAAATAGTCATACAAGTAGCTCATGTCACACGAGGCACACACAAAAAGGGAGACTTACATCCACAGGTCGCACGAAGATGATGGCTGCACCTTGATACTAATCACGGCCGACATCCCAGACGACGCGTCGCGACACAACTCAGTCAGACACAATCCGACAAGACAAGACTCAACAATACACGACAGGACCCGACAGCCTAGGTTTCCGCAACCTAAAGCTCTGATACCATAAATGTAACACACCCAGAATCGACCGGGAATATTACACGCCGCAGACCCTCTCCGTGAAGATCCACCAGGCTAGACATCGTAACAACACAATACAATACATACCGACATAACAAAATAACGAACCAATAGACTGATTTGGTCTTTTATCACTAACATACAAGCCAAAAATACACATTTCTATTACGACTCATACCCATGCAAGGGTAAAATACACTCATAACAAAAGTACGACAGCGGAAAAGATAATACAATGGACTACGACTCATTGAACCCAAAACTGGCCTTCGTGTGATTAGTATCATTCGTCTTTCATCATACCTTGTACCGATCCTGTGACTTGCTCCTGAAAACCTGCAGGTACCTGGACACAATACAGATATCCACCCCCCGATTACTCGGGGGTTAGCAAAACTCCACTGTTTTGCTAGTGCAAGTATAAAGTGCAAATACGAGCCATACACAACACATTCCGAGATTACAATAACCTGAATAATCGGTAACTCAGCCAAGACAAAAGACTTCCCGAGATGTCTCATTTAAAAGGTAGTTCAAACTGTAAAAGTATAAATGAAACGAGTAGTCATTTTGAAAATCAAATCAAGATCTCGGGAGTTTTGAAAAACATAAGTAATTAAATAATTCTCAACTTGTCGAAAACCACTTAGGGTCACAGCTCAGAGTTTATTTTCCAAAATACAAATCCGATAACAAAACATAGGGTGCACGACCCAACCGGCTCCTTTCATATCATTACCACAAACAATTACACACCACACAATATACTTATGCCATTCTAGCCAAACACCAAGACTTAGTATAATGTCCCACGACTCCAGGCACAAGGCATTGTGATACTCCGGACATATCACAATTAATCAACAATACAAATACTCAGGCAATTCTCGCGCAAGACCACTCAGCCAAGTCCCTGTGCGCCCCGTCGAGCGACCCCAGATGAGAACGCCCAGTCGAAAGTAACTCTCGCGCAAGACCACACGGTCAAGTCCTTGTGCGCCCCGTCGAGCGACCCCAGGTGAGAGTACCCCGAGAAAATCCTCACAACTCTCCTCTATTCACAAACCAAAAACACAAGCCATGAGAGTCAAACACAGTATATATAGTCGAGGTACTGCTAGAATGGCCAAATTATCCAACACATATACACGACCCAGGACTATAATAATTCACAAGGAAGCACAATATCTCAACAGCACCGAACGGCACAACCAATATCACACAAACTCACATATTCACACATAACCGCATGTCTCAATGCACACATCCTAACTAAAGGATTGAACTCCAAATTTACCGATGACATAATCATACATAATGGCATCACACGAAAGTAAGGCGATCCTATACTCAATACTAGCACACATATCGACGATTATCAACCATTGAATCCACAAAACACGTAATGTATGGGCAAGATGCTTGCCACGAAATCAATTTGTGAATACTCCGACGAAAGCGGCTCGGCCCCAAAGCAACCCCAAACAGCTCGGCGAAACAATTTCGGTCGAAAGAGCCCCAAAACAGCCCCGAAACAGCCCCAAAAACCGACCACCTTCGCGAGAAATCAATAACAACACAATCACTACGAGAATAACACCGCTACGAATCAACAACACTAAACGAAATCTCAATCGACACTAAGAAACTACAAGGGTTCAAAGGTTTGTTCCAAGAAAGCCAAAATCATGTTCCGGGTGAAATGAAATCGATAAACAAGTTACTAATCCGTAGATTACAACCAAAACAACAAGAATTACATGACCAATTCATCATAATTGGCCCATAATTGAAATCAAAAGGAAAACCCCAAAATAATTGAAAAAGGATTTTTTTGAAGAACTACCTCAATCCGACGAAGAACAATGGATTAGATATTGTTAAACATGATCAAGACTTCAAGAATATGATGATAATCTACTCAGTGATTGAAATCCCCATCAAATCGCCCAAAAACCGAGAGAGAGAAGTGAAAATGGGCTGAAAAACGCGACTGTCCTATTTATACAACTGGACAAAACGGCTCAGAACACGGCCCGAATTAGAGCCGTATTCCAGCGCCGTGTTATAAACGACTCAGCCAAAACGGTGCGAACAGCGTCGTGTTCCAGGGCCGTATTCTGACAGTATAGACTTTGTCATTATGACCATAACTTCTTCGTCCGGGATCCGATTGACTCGTCGTTTGAACCATTGGAAAGCTAATTTGATGATATATCACATTGTAAAGTTTCAGAATTTTGAGACTTTATATGCGCCGGTGGTGATCTTACAAAGTCGACAAAATGCACAAAAATGATACTCCTCGACAAAACAATAATTATTCAACATGCAACGAAACACTAACGGACAACACCAACAATCCAAATCGAAAATGAACAAATAACAAAGAAAGACATACTATTAGCTCGACTTACGCAACGATAAGTCGTACCAGACGAACACCACAACACGGTACATCGTGCTGTACCCAACATAGGGAAAAATCTCAAGAAATCGCCACCAGAATAAAATGAACGGCGAAATCGACAAAAATTCAAAAATAACCGGAACCGAGAATCTCGGGTATTACAAAGGGGATAGGCACTGGAAGTGTTTAGGCTTGAATGCTTAAACTGGTTCGCAAGTCGATAAAACTTAACTGGGTAATCAGTTTAGACAAGACTTATATAACGTGTACCTTGCCCTGGAGAGTGCCTGTCTTCACTAAGGGTTAGTGGGAGCACATGTTATAGGTATGATAATGGGATTAGTATACTCGGACTCGACTCACCTTGATTCGGTCACATGGATTTTACTCTAGGATAATCAATGACTGAATCGAAAGGGTGTAATAGGTGTACGTGAACCTTTGACTTGAGTATTCATTAGGAGATGTGCTTGTGACATTAAGTTCATTACTAGAGTAGTTCGGTCCAATCAGTGGTTGGTGGGGTCAACCTCGAAGTGCAACTTAGTGGGCAAGTAGCAGTCTCTACTGAATGCCAAGATAGGATTCTTTCTCCTGTAAGTAAGCAGGTAAATGTCTTATGCGGTTAGTTTCAAATGAGATCATAAGTATTTAGCCAAAATATTTAGAGCTAGTTGTATTCAATACACAAGAGCTCAGTGATTTCAGTTTGTACTAACAAATTTGTAGAGTCAAGTTACAATACGTTTTGACATTACCGTGACCCTAATACTTGATCGGGACATATGACTGAAGGGTCTATATGTATACGGTATTCATAACGTAATGGTTTTTGAAATGATCCCTATCATTCGTTCTTAGTTGGGTTACGGTGTAGGCCACAAGACTGGCTATGTGGTGTTTAAACTCATTGGATCCTTCCAATGAAAACTGAGACGAACGTACAGAGTCGCGGCACATGAAATGACGACGGATTATATTTAGCTTATTCTTTCTTGGTTAATATTGGACATTAGATGGCTAATTTAATTTATTGGATTAATCAAATCGGTCTCATGAATGAAATAAATTACTGAATAATAAATTTATTTATATTATTTTTTAAAGAATTTATATTTAATATAATTAGTTAATTGTATTAATTAATTATACTAATATTGAAACCTACCAAGATTTATCTATCGAACTAGATACATGAGGGTCCGTTTCACGGACCAAAAATGAACCAACACCTCATTATTGAGGCTTGGCCGTCCCCTCCCCACATACACATGGTGTATGATTTTCTTTTATCTTTAAGAAGTTTTGATAATCAAAGGGGACATTTAATTATACACTTGGTATATAATTAAAGTGAGGCTTTTGGCATGAAGTGTGGTGTGAGGTGTTTTTGTGTTATAAAATAGACTTTATCCTCCTCACATTTACAAGTTTGGCTGTGAGTATAATCAAGAGAGAGAAAGTTATTTCAAGTTTTATATACTTGTATTTTAAGTGTATTTTGAGAGGAAAAATAATATTTATAAAATACTTAGAGTATTTATAAAATTAAATACAAGCTAATTCTATCTATTTCTAACCGTATGCTTCCAGACTAAGTTGATAGAATATTTTTCGGTCATTTTCCAAAGCGTGCTAAGTAGAGACACGGTATTTTCAGTACCGGGATTTTGCTAAAGCTTGGAGCATTTTTCTTCAACATTTAATCAAAGGACTTCAAGGGTATGATTTCTAATTCATGCTTTGATTTATTATATTGATATATATGATGTTTGATCGATCTTGTTTCAGGAGTTCGGTTTATTGATTAGATCAATATTATCATTCTACTGAGCATACGGTTTTAGGCCCTTAATCCCTACAAAAAGAGGTCTTATGCATTTTATTTCACGCCACGAACAACATACATCAACATATTGCAGAATATATTTTTTTCAGTTTCATACTCAGTTTCCAGCACCAAATAGTTTGCGGGTACTCTGCATTTTGGAGAGCACCTAACACAGGGACGAAAAAAACAGTTCTATCTTGGGGATTTTGGTTGTTGATTCTTTAGTCCAATACTCGCAAGCACACGATTTGTTCGATGTAGATATGCGGTACAAGGTCGATTCCACAGGGATGACTATGATAGTGAAGTAAAATTATTCCTATGGTTTTAAACCAAATTAAATTATAACCTAGTGCCAAATAATTTAATTTTTGAATGGTTATAATAATTGCATTAAATAACAGTAATTTTTATGTAGATTTTAGATAAATTGATTTTAAATAATTTACTAGGGTTTAGAATCCGCCAATGTCTATTTATTATTTATTTTATATTTTAATTCTAAGAAATTCAGGGAATAAATTCTGAAATCAATCTCACTATTTCCCTATAGATTTAACAATATGTACAAAATTATAATTCAATTATAGATTTTCCTTCGCTTAAAAAATATAATTTCTAAGCATTATATGTATCCAATTTAATGGAAAATAAATAATCAAAGAAATTAACTAATATCAATAATCACAAAGCAATGGGGAATTTATAACTATCAAAAATATGTGATATAATTAATGAAATAATATTCCCCTATTGAAGCGAAAATCATAAGCGTTAAAACTATTTAGTTGGAATTATTATATAAATATTAATAATAATACAGGCATGGTTTCGTCATAACCCACTAAAAGAAAATTACTCACTCATAATAACAACACAAATAAATAAATATTTCATAATATTATTACTCAAATATAATTTTATTACACAATATTTTTATTTCTCTCTCTTACAATAACTCTCTCTATTTTTTTTCTCCCCAAAAACACTGCACCTACACCTTCCTCCCCTATTTATACTACTCTAAAATTAATAAAATAATAATTTTTAAAATATTTAAACCCCACCATTCAATTATTCACGGCTGCCAAGGAGGTGCTGACGTCATGGATGACATCAGTGGAGAGTTGAATTTCCAATTCAATCGGGTGTTGACACGTGGCACAATATGGTCCGTCTATTTAATTGCCCTTCGAACGGTCATATCTTCTTCATACGAACTCGGATTCGAATGAATTTTTTTAAAACGATTATCTCGATGAGATGAATAAAATGAGACCAGTCGTGACTATATTTTAATTTTGTAAAAATATCGTCCTTGAACCAATTGATCTGTCTTGTACCGGTTGGTTAACCTGTAGATATAATTTAATTCTAATTAATTATCCAAAAATGACACAAAATTATAGAAAATTCTAACAAAATGAAATAATATAAATATATGATAAAAATGATAAATTATCACACAATACACACAATTATATGCATAAAATACTAATAAAAATATTACTCAAAATATACCAAACAAATCCCCCCACACTTATCTTTTGCACGTCCTCGGGCAAATCTTATATCCGAGTAATAATATTCGGATGCTGAAAAATTCATGGTAAAACCAATATCAAGAGAAAACAAGTGATCATGGCCCAAGTGAGATAGGATGTTGCACCAAATTCTAACAACTTCATTGAGATTCGAATGCAAAAAGATTCAATGCCCTCACGGTGGATGTCACTCTTCACTCAAGTGTATATAAGGAATATTCAATAAGAGTTCACTCATATCAAAGCATAATGTGTCATTACCATATGCTTGGTCAAAAATCAAATCTCCACTACTAAAAAATAAACTCATGCATAAATCAAAAGGTCTTTCTTTTGGTTGTAACGTGGCTTTGGGTATGGGTAGGATAAAGTGAAAATTATGAGGTTTGCTAGACAAGATCAATTGTGAATTTAGATGCGTAACAAATCCTACAAATAACAATCAACATCCCCCATTTTGTAATGAAAACTCTCAAACCATCATCCCCAAGTTATTATGTACTTTACATGGTAATTGAATATTCATCTGGCAAGGTCATACTCTTGTGTAAGAAAAAGTATGCAATGGATCTTCTGGAAGGAATTATGTATCACTCAAGGGATAGTTTAAGTGCTATTTTATGTATACATAGTGATTATTTTTGCGCTTGACCTCCCGCGTGTAACACCCCAAACCAGGCGGATATTACAGTGCCGTGGACCCCCAACTGGGACCCACCAGGCGAATGAAAAAGGATGAATTACACAGGGTAAATGTAGTACCGAACCACATTATAACATCAATTACTCCGATTAGGAGTTTCATACAACACACCCAGGATAATATAGAATACTTGTGTATCTTATGTGACGATAAAATACACGACACTGAATGAAATGAGTATTTGAAAGGAATGTCTCATGGAATAATAAAGAAAACATAAATGATGAATAAATGATGAAAGGATTGGGGCCCTTCTAGTATCACTGGGACTCTCCGCCGTCAACGTGCTCTCCTGCGCTTTGCCTTGCCATGACCTGAAAAACAATATCCCCAAACGGGGTCAGTTATACAGAACAACAATCCTCAAGGGTTGAAAATACACAATCAAGATATATCTGAAATTATGAGTTATCCTGTCGAACATACGCAATCAAACATGCTATATAAATCGACTATCAGTACGGCTCAAAGGAATGGCGCCACACTACGTCCGGGATGGAAATGTGTCCGTGCACAAGCCACCAACGATCAAACACGCGTGGTCTTGTACCTAATCAGTCTCACGAGCAATCGACTCGTGTGCACAGTCCAATGTGAGGCCAACAACCAACACACGACCATAATGTGCCCGACATGATAATCCTACACATACCAATCTCAAATCCCCAAGAAGTGCTTCAAATCAATAAAACATCTCCAATACGATCAATAGTCCGTTAAGAATATCCAAAAACGTGATTATAACAACTATTAATCGGAAATCCCCAAATCCAACTCGATATTCAAAGTGTTCTAGAATAAATCCCTCAAAAATCCAATGAATCCTTATACAAACTCATAATCATATACATATCCCTTCATAAAACATGATTATAACGTCCAAAACATCATATCTCAACACAAAATCGAAATCCAAGGTGTTGAAGAAATTACCTCTTGAAGATCTAACCACTTCGATCCGATGAACACGAGTTATAACGAGTACCCAAGCTTCCCAAAGGAATGAAGATGATGAAGATTACACACTCAGTGATTGATGATGATAAAACTCTCTCTCAACCCTCTCTCTGATGAAGAAGGAAAAAGAAAAAGTGAAGTGAAATGACCCGCCAAGTCATTGGCATCACGGGTTACGGCCGTAACTCGCCCTCTTACGGCCGTAACTTTCCAAGTCAACGGCCTTACGGCCAGAATCGCCAACTCAGACGGGCCGTAACTCGGCTTCGTCGAAGTCGCCGACACTTTACGGCCAGAATCGATCCCGAGTTACGGCGTAACTCCGCCTTCGTCAAAAACATCCGTCCGACACCCTTACGGCCGTAACCGCACACCTTACGGCCAGAACTCGATGATACGCCGTATCCGCCAAATCTTACGGGCGTAAGCCCTCTTCGCCGAAAACGGCCAGCACTCGCCGCACAGACGGGCCAGAATCGCCAACTCAGACGGCCAGACCGCCTCGACTTACGGCCGTATGCCGCAACTCCTACGGCCGTAAGTCACCCCGGGTCGACAACACCCAAAACTTACGAACACCACTTACGGCCGTATCTCACCATCCTTACGGCCGTAACTCATCTTCGGCCGAAAATGTCTCGGTAGCTGGCCGACGCAGACGGCCAGAATCGCCAGCCCTTTACGGCCGTATCGCTCAACTTACGGCCGTACCACAGACCTTACGGCCGTAAGTCCCTTTCGGCCCAAATGGCCTCGAAACACGAACCCTTGTTACGGCCGTAACCCAAAGTCCTTACGGCCGTAACTCGAAGGCCGCCAAGTTGAAAATTCCGATAACTCCGATTCCACGATACGACTGATGAATGATCCGACATAACATACGAATGTGAAAATGAACAAGTCTAACACAAGCCACGGATGATGCTCCCAGTACGACTACCAAACACGATGAAAATAATAATACTCCCGTCGATCTCTAAACGTAGATGACATGACGATCGGTAACTGATATACGATTGCAACATGCCAACATTGAACGCAAATGAGTGATTATTAATGAGTGAGAATTACTGAGTGACAATTACAGACTGATAATTACTGAATGAAAATGAATGAATTACAACCGGGTATTACATACCCCCCCCTTAAAAGAGTTTCGTCCCCGAAACTAAGGGTCAAACAACTCGGGATAACTCTCCCGCATACTATCCTCGGTTTCCCAAGTAGCCTCTTCGACTCCGTGTCTAGACCACTGAATTTTAACCAAAGGAATCGTCTTATTCCTCAACTGTTTGATTCGCCGCTCTAGAACTCGAATAGGACGTTCCTCATATGAATGATCGTCGGCGATCTCGATTTCGTCAACCGAGTATGTGACTCGGGTCGGCAACATACTTCCGCAATCGAGAGACATGAAACACATTATGAATTCGGCTCAACGCCGGAGGTAAAGCCAATCGATAAGCTAACTCGCCCACTCGATCCAAAATCTCAAACGGTCCAATGAATCTCGGACTCAACTTTCCTCTTTCCAAAACGGAAAATACCTCGACTGGGATACCTTGACCAAAACGTGGTCACCCGTCTCGAACTCTAGTGGTCGACGACGATTATCCGCATAGATTTCGCCGACTGAAATACAACATACGACTCCGATTAAAGCTACCTTCTCCCGGCGGCTATAAGCATATCGGGCTCGGTGCCGATTGATTCTGCACAAGTCATCCCAACACAAAGGAGACCGACAACGACGACCGCACAAGGCCTCGTAAGGTGCCATCTTAATGGAAGCATGCCACTATTATTATACGTGAACTCGATCAATGGTAGTTGGGCTTCCCAATCGTCCTTCCAATCGAGGACGCATGCCCTCAACATGTCCTCTAGTGTCCGAATAGTCCTCTCTCGATTGCCCGCTTGACCGAGGATGAAAGGCGATCGAGATTGAGCCGAGTTCCCATAGCACGATGAATCGATTTCCAAAAATGAGACACAAATCGTCCGTCACGATCGGAAACGATACTCTTAGGAGTACTGCGGCCTCACTATCTCCTTGATGAACAATCGAGCCAGCCTCTCAGACCCCACGTATCCTTGATCTCAAGGAAATGAGCTGATTTTGTTAGGCGGTCCACGATCACCCGGATCGTGTTCATGCCACGACGACTCGTCGGCAAACTCGTGATGAAATCCATAGAAATGTCTTCCCACTTCCACTCGGGAATAGGAAGAGGTTTCAGATACCCGCCGGCCGATGTTCAATCTTAACTTGTTGACAGTTAAGCATCTCGAAACGACTCGCGACTTCTCGCTTCATATTACTCCACCAAGAATTGCTTTCAAGTCCTTGTACATCTTGCCGGATCCGGATGAACAGAATAAGGGGTAGCATGAGCTTCTCTCAAAATCGAGTTTTTCAACTCGTCATCCACGGCACGCACAACCGATTCTTAAATCTCAAAAGTCCATCCTCGTGGACCACGAATCCGTGGGCTTTCCCCGAGCCACATCCTCTCGGATGCGCAACAATGATGGGTCCGAACTCGATTCTCTCGGATTGCATCCTCAAGAGATGATGAAATCTCTAACATACAAAGTCTGTCCCCGAACTCGCCGGCTGCACTCGATCTCGGGTCTAAGGAGTTCCCGCCAAGCTCCTTCGAATCGTTAAACGGGCAAGCATCTCGCTCCCGAACGGACTTACGACTCAAGGCATCGGCGACAACATTCGCCTTGCCCGGTGGTAAAGGATCTCGATATCATAATCTTTGATTAATTCCAACCACTGCCTCTCGGCGCATATTTAACTCCTTCGAGTAAATATATACTTTAAGCTCTTATGATCGGTGAATATCTCGATGTAACGCCATAAAGATAATGACGCCAAATCTTCAAAGCGAACACCACTACCGCTAACTCCGTGTCGTGGGTCGGATAATTAACCTCGTAAGGCCTCAATTGCCGTGAAGCATAGGCAATAACTTTCTGCTCGCATGAGCACACATCCGAGACCCCGTCCGACGCATCACTATAGACCACAAATCCTTCCGTCCTCGCGGCAAGGAAAGTACAGTCTTGACATTAACCGACTCTTGAGTTCCTCAAAACTCCGCTGACACGTGTCGGACCACGTGTATTTCTTATCCTTTCGCAAAAGGTTCGTCAATGGTTGAGCAATTTTGGAAAATCCTTCCACAAATCGCCGATAATAACCCGCTAGTCCGAGGAAACTCCGGATTTCCTTAACATTCTTCTGAGGTAACCAATCTCGAATAGCCTCCGTCTTCTGAGGGTCGACACGAACTCCGTCTGATGAGATTACATGTCCGAGAAAAGTCACTTCGGACATCCAGAACTCACATTTGGAAAACTTTCCAAACAGTTGCTCTCGTCTCAACACGTCGAGAACCTGATGAAGATAAACCTCGTGATCCTCTCGGTTACGAGAATAAATCAAAATATCGTCGATGAAGACAACAACAAACTGATCCAAAAAGTCGATGAAAACCCGATTCATCAATTCCATGAATACCGCAGGTGCATTAGTTAGCCCGAACGGCATAACTACGAACTCATAATGACCATAGCGTGTTCGAAACGCCGTCCTCGCGATATCCGACTCTCGAATCCGAATCGGTGATATCCAGATCTTAAGTCGATCTTGGAAAATACCAAGCTCCCGAAGTTGATCTAAGAGATCGTCAATACGGGGTAAGTGATACTTATTCTTTATCGTCACACTGTTCAACTCACGATAATCAATACATAATCGTAATGAACCATCCTTCTTCTTGACTAACAACACTGGTGCTCCCACGGGACGCACTCTAGATATAACCTTTCTCGAACAACTCCTCAAGTTGGTTCTTTAATTCCCGCATTTCGGTGGGGCCATCCAGACGGTGCCTTCGATATCGGGACGACTGTGCTCCAACTCAATCGTGAATTCCACATCTCTCTCGTGGAGGCAAACCAGTAACTCGTGCGGAAAACATCGGCATATTCCCTCACCACCGGAATATCCGTTAACATTACTGATGACTTCTCGGTTTTGGCCATATAGCACCAATAACCGACACATCCCTGATTGAGTAACCTTACTGCTTTCATCAAATTAATGACCTTACCGGAACAGCCGGGATTACCTCCCTGAAACACACATTCGACTCCATCGTCTGAAATGATAGTGACCAAACGCTTTCGGACACTAATGATGGCATCGTGACGGTCCATCCAATCGATACCCAAGATGACGTCGTCCCTCGGCAAATCTACTACGATTAGGTCCGCTGGCCATACACGACCATGAAACTGAATCGGACAATTCTGAATCTCACGACTTCCGATAATTCGTCTACCATCAGGTAGGCCAATGACATAAGGCTCACAACTAGTAGCACTACCCAGACGTAGTCTACTCAAACATGACTCGGAAATGAATGAATGAGATGCACCAGTATCAAAAAGGGTACACACAGGTTGAGATAGAATAACGAGTGTACCTGAGATCATCCGGGCCTCGGGATCATCGGTCTTCTTCATCTCATAAATTCGGGGCTTGCCGGCCCCCGAACCGGATGCTCCCGTCTGATAGCTCTTGGCTCCGCCTTTAGCTCCTGTCGTCTTGAACGACGCTGAGTGAGTGGCCTGATTCTGCACCCCTGAATGACCTGGGGCTTGAGATGACGCCGGAGTGGGTTCAGAGTCCATACGGCAAAAACGGGCCCTATGTCCAGCAATCCCACAGTTGTGGCACGTGATGCATCGCTTGACACTTGGTGCTGAAATGACCTGTTCTTCACAGTTGAAACAAGTGATGGCCGAATCGCCGCCGCGATCGAGATTCCGCGGTTTAGACGCCAGGAGGTCGCTCGAAAAGTAGAGCCCGCCGCGGTTTCTTGAAAGTGGCACGACTACCGCCGATCGACACGGTTCTTGGACTTCTTGCTAGCGACGAAGGTTGCCGCTTAGCAATTTCCTTAGCCGTAAGCTCGTAAGTAAGAGCCTTCTCAATGAACTCGCCAGAGTGGCACGCTTATGATTAAGCAAATCAAGTCTCATACGGGGTTTCACCTCTTGTCAAAATACTTGATCTTGTCCGCTTCCGAGTGAATGATAGATGAGGCGAACGGAAGAAGTTCTCGAAATTTTTCGGCGATGGCGAGAACGTCATCATCCGCCGAAAGGTCTGGGAGTGAGTAATTCCGACAACTTGGCCTCCCCGAGTGGGGCCGGATAGTACCTCTCCATCATGAGAGTCTTGAATCGATCCCAAGTACATGTTCCGTCTGTGGGTCTCAACGATAACCACCATGAATGAGCGCTCTTACCGAGATAGTAAGCCGCAATCGAAACTTTATGCCCTTCGGGGCAATCCACCATAGCAAACAACTTCTCAAAATGCTCAAGCCGGTGAACAATATCCGCCGCTCGGATGAGCCCTCAAAAGTAGGTGGTCGGGCGAGAGATATCGCTAATGATATTGCTTACACCCCTCTCTTGCCTCTCGAGGTGGCGGCGAGGAGCTCGCCGATTTTGATTGACGGAGTTATGCATCGTCTCCATCAACCGAGCCATCTCGGGTCATTTGGGCCATCATGCCCCGCATAAATGCGAGTGGGTCGACCGAACACCCTCGACCGAGCCGTGTCCTCGGTACGACTCCTCGACGTGAATGATCGCGTCTGTGTGAGTGAGTGGCAGCGCGCCGCTCGATGAGTTAGCATTATTCTGGCATTTGCACGGTATTCGCACGAGTTCTCGGATTCGGCCCGCTCCACGGCCTCGTCCTCCACGTCCTCTGCCACCCTCTCCATACCGAAGTGGAAAGCCATATGATGATTATATTTCTCGCATGAGTATCACATTATGATTATATTATGAAATGATGAAAATGAGCATACGCGCTCAAATACAACGATTACATGAATGATTAGTTGACGTGACATGATTTCATGAAATTCGAAATGATTATCTTGAACAATTTAACAAGATTGATGATATGATCTTCAAGATCAACAACTGAGTAATGAAATGAATTGAGTGATTAATAAGTTAACATTATCGACTTGATCACAATTGAAATTGATGAATGAGGATTGTTAACTGATGAATTATGAATGAATGATTATTGCCAGAAATTATACCATGGCATCAGAAATCTTACAGTTCTTGGTCTGATTGGCTCGGCATTTGCACAGGTCACACGTGACGCGAAAGTCCAATGATACTAGTTCGATGACGATGATTTCAAATGAGACATGACTTGGAGGGTAGTATTCAAAACCACGCTCCGATACCAACTCTGTAACACCCCAAACCAGGCGGATATTACAGTGCCGTGGACCCCCAACTGGGACCCACCAGGCGAATGAAAAAGGATGAATTACACAGGGTAAATGTAGTACCGAACCACATTATAACATCAATTACTCCGATTAGGAGTTTCATACAACACACCCAGGATAATATAGAATACTTGTGTATCTTATGTGACGATAAAATACACGACACTGAATGAAATGAGTATTTGAAAGGAATGTCTGCAGCGGAATAATAAAGAAAACATAAATGACTGAATAAATGACTGAAAGGATTGGGGCCCCCTTTTAGTATCACTGGGACTCTCCGCCGTCAACGTGCTCTCCTGCGCCTTTGCCTTGCCATGACCTGAAAAACAATATCCCCAAACGGGTCGGTTATACTGAACAACAATCCTCAAGGGTTGAAAATACACAATCAAGATATATACGAAATTATGAGTTATCTGTCGAACATACGCAATCAAACATGCTATATAAATCGACTATCAGTACGGCTCAAAGGAATGGCGCCACACTACGTCCGGGATGGAAATGTGTCCGTGCACAAGCCACCAACGATCAAACACGCGTGGTCTTGTACCTAATCAGTCTCACGAGCAATCGACTCGTGTGCAC
This sequence comes from Orobanche coerulescens, assembly GCA_033398695.1. Classification (NCBI taxonomy): domain Eukaryota; kingdom Viridiplantae; phylum Streptophyta; class Magnoliopsida; order Lamiales; family Orobanchaceae; genus Orobanche; species Orobanche coerulescens. The sequence continues at coordinate 205,476,540 of CM065802.1, forward strand.
AGTCCAATGTGAGGCCAACAACCAACACACGACCATAATGTGCCCGACATGATAATCCTACACATACCAATCTCAAATCCCCAAGAAGTGCTTCAAATCAATAAAACATCTCCAATACGATCAATAGTCCGTTAAGAATATCCAAAAACGTGATTATAACAACTATTAATCGGAAATCCCCAAATCCAACTCGATATTCAAAGTGTTCTAGAATAAATCCCTCAAAAATCCAATGAATCCTTATACAAACTCATAATCATATACATATCCCTTCATAAAACATGATTATAACGTCCAAAACATCATATCTCAACACAAAATCGAAATCCAAGGTGTTGAAGAAATTACCTCTTGAAGATCTAACCACTTCGATCCGATGAACACGAGTTATAACGAGTACCCAAGCTTCCCAAAGGAATGAAGATGATGAAGATTACACACTCCAGTGATTGATGATGATAAAAACTCTCTCTCAACCCTCTCTCGGATGAAGAAGGAAAAAGAAAAGTGAAGTGAAATGACCCGGCCAAGTCATTAAAATGCTGCGGAAGTTACGGCCGTAACTCGGCCCTCTTACGGCCGTAACTTTCCAAGTCAACGGCCTTACGGCCGTAATCGCCAACTCAAATGCGGCCGTAACTCGGCCGTCAAAGCTTCGCCGACACTTACGGCCGTAATCGATCTGAGTTACAGGCGTAACCCGCCTTCGTCAAAAACATCCATCGACACCCTTACGGCGTAACCGCACACCTTACGGCCGTAACTCGATGATACGGCCGTATCCGGCCAAATCTTACGGCGTAAGCCCTCTTCGTCAGCGGCCGGGCACCAGCACTGCCGCGTCTGGCCAGAATCGCCAACTGCGGCCGTGCACCGCCTCGACTTACGGCCGTATGCCGCAACCCTACGGCCGTAAGTCACCCCGTCGACAACACCCAAAACTTACGAACACCACTTACGGCCGTATCTCACCATCCTTACGGCCGTAACTCATCTTCGGCCGAAAATGTCTCGGTAGCTGCTTTGACGCGACGGCCAGTAAAGCCCGACCTTACGGCCGTGCACCGCTCAACTTACGGCCGTACCACATGACCTTACGGCAGTAAGTCCCTTTAGTCCAAAATGCCTGAAACACGAACCCTTGTTACGGCCGTAAACCAAAGTCCTTACGGCCGTAACTCGATGCTGGCCAAGTTGAAAATTCCGATAACTCCGATTCCACGATACGACTGATGAATGATCCGACATAACATACGAATGTGAAAATGAACAAGTCTAACACAAGCCACGGATGATGCTCCCAGTACGACTACCAAACACGATGAAAATAATAATACTCCCGTCGATCTCTAAACGGAGATGACATGACGATCGGTAACTGATATACGATTGCAACATGCCAACATTGAACGCAAATGAGTGATTATTAATGAGTGAGAATTACTGAGTGACAATTACAGACTGATAATTACTGAATGAAAATGAATGAATTACAACCGGGTATTACACCGCGTTTTTCTTTCTGGCCGTTTTTTTTTTTTTTTGCTTTTTCTCTTTTTTTTTTCTTTTTTCGCCCTTTATTTATATTTCATTTTTATTCGAAACAATCTCCAATGTACTTCACACTCTTTCAGTTTCAACGAAAGCTCTTGATCTCCACAATACTCTTATGAACATCGGTCCCTATGTGTCACACATCTAGTTCACAATTAAATCTTTGACTAGAGGGTGCAAATGGATGAGCCATCAGTAAGAATGGATAATGGCTAAAGTAATGTGCTTGATCAAAGAAATAGGCTAAGGCTCAATGAGGCTTCTAAGGATAAAATGTAATGGGTGAGAAAATATAAGCCAATAAGGGGTTAATCCTAATTGCCTTTATCATCTTAATGCAAGAGTTTATGAATGTAGTCTCGAAATGTATAAATGAGCAAGTTCTAGAATGAACACAATATATTTGACCACACAACAAAAAATATAGAGCATATATATAAGGATTTCTCTAAGGCTCAAAACTCACGAAAAGGGTGTTGTGTACTGAATCCCATACACCTTCATCCAAATCTATTATCAAAATCAGTGAAACATGCCAAAAATGATTTTATCACTAACGTTTTCTCAAGAAAATGGTGCCGTGATTTTCAACTTCTTTTCTTATTATATATATATATATATATATATATACACACACCTTCCCCCACACTTAGTGATAAACAATATCCTTATTGTGTAAAAAGAACAATGGAGTAAGGGTTTAAACAAGGCTTCCCTATTTATGAAAGATGACGCTTCGCTCAAGCCTTTATTGGACCTGCAAGAAATAAGTGTGGCAAAATAACAAAAGAAAATATATACCCGGAAGTATAACACAAACAACCTAGATGCGCTTTAAGAGAGTCTGAAGAGTCGCCTTATGCTGCCATCAATGCTTTTATTAAAAACAAACGAGAAAAAGTACAGTAATAGAAGCAACAATACATAAATCGTGGATAGATGCGCGTCACGAGGTCGAAAAGAAACTCTTTAAGGTGCCATCATTTTCACGATTTTTACACCCTCTAAAAAGTAAAAACAACAAGAGGAATGAAGTGGAATATCAGAGGGAAAGGAATGCATCAATTTTGCGTTTCCGCACAGTGAAATCTTCCATCCAAATAATATTAGCTAGAGCTGGGTCTGGTTCAGGAACAAATGCAATAAGTTTTTTTATCAGCTCTTCTGGTGTTGTTTCAGCAACTATGATTCGTTTAGCACGCTCAGAAATAAAACCTTTTTCAGAAGAGTAGTTGATGAAAGATAGTAAACCATCGAAGAAACCATTGACATTTAGCAGACCTATTGGTTTCGTATGAATATTTAGCTGGGCTCTGGTAACCACATGAAAAAGTTCCTCAAGAGTGCCAAAACCACCGGGAAGGGTGATAAAGGCATCAGCATTATTTGTCATGTGAGTTATGCGGTCTTGCATATTCACAGCTCTGAACTCATCTCCAATGGTTGCTCCGGTGATTTTACTTTCAGCCACAGGTTTCGGAATAATTCCCAATACTTTTACTCCTTCCATATAGGCAGAAGCAGCAGCACGTCCCATCAATCCTAGACTTCCTCCTCCACATGAATGCATTTTTCTCCTAAGGTACGACCCAAGTTGTGGGCTGCTTCAGTAAAACAAGCCTCTTTTCCATGACTAGCTCCACCAAAAATGCAAATAGAGTTAAATCTTTTTGTGGAAGATGATGATTCTATTTTTTGAAAAAGAAAAGTATTTTAGAGAGAATAGGAAAAGAATACAAGTTTCAGGGATGCAGAAAAGAAAAAAATGCAATGTTTATTTATAGATGCAAAATAAAGTAAAAAGCTTTATTAAATATGTGACCGCATTAATTTCGCCTCAACTACTCAATAGAATAATGAATTCATTTATTGCGTATCACATTTTTTATTCAGAAAATCTAAAAAAAACGATAAAAAGTAAACATACTCACGTGTATGTACAGTAGTTGTGATTGTGGCTCACATCTTCCTCTGATTTTACGTTCAGAAACGGCTTAAACGCCTTCTATGAGTCGGGGAGAAGCTTCTGACACGTCTTTAGTGTAACTATCGCAAGTGCACGATATAGTATCAAGTAGTAAGTGGACTTTTTGAGTCCAGTTTATCGATTCCACGAGGAAGTTAGGTTATATATTGAATTATACACTATTTAACTATTTGTTATAGAGATTTATATGATTAAAACACACAATTAAAGAGTTTGGTTTGACAATTACAATGAAAATGCAATAATAGTTTTAATATTCAAGGAAATGAAAGATTGCACTAATAATAGATTAATAAAAGATATAATGAAATAGTTGGGATTACAAACTTAGTTCATCATTAGTTATAGAAGATGTATAGGAGATCATAAGATGAATTTACTTATTATGTTGTGTAGATTCGATTTTCCTTAAAAAGATGGTTTCTCTTTCGAACTATAAAACGTCCCTTATATATTGAATCATTCCACTATATTTCTATGTTGATTGGCTTCAATACATAGCATTAGGTTTCATGAAAATAACTCAAAGAATCATCTAAGGTCTAGAGGTATATTTCTATCCCCTAGAACAACTTAGAGTGAAGATCATTTGATCTAATCAAACATATTTTCTTTCGAAACATATGAAGACCATAAATATCGTCATTTATTGGCCAAATAAATAAAGATAGGTAAAACAATGAAAATCACACACAATAATAAGTAATTCATAATAGATCTTTATACAAACTTAAATAACATGACTAACCTTGTTTATAATCCCAACTTAAGTAACTTAGCCCATTAAGGGTTTATTCAACATATTACAAGCTTGAGTGGTCATTAATAGTTGAAAAAAGGAAAGAATTGGTCCTAACTCGCTTAGTAGATAAAGGAGAAAGAAACAATAAACTCCCTCAACAACATAAACTAAACCACACTTACACAAATCACTCAAGAACACAAGTGTGTTCTTCACACAAAAAGAAAAAATATTACAAAGTGAGAAAATAATAAGATGAATGATGAATAATGATGGATCTAAGGGGTATATTTTGTAACACCCCCGATATATTCAGGAATATTACAGCGCCGTAAATCCTTTACATAAGAATTTACAAGGCTGATTAAAAGAAAAGACAATAATAGATACCGCTTTATGAAATTGCTGAAGTAAAATACAACCGTCTGGTTCAAAAACCGAAATACAAATATCCAATGAAGAGTTATTATTACATCACTAAAATCCAAACATTATAAACGGATGATGTACTCGAGTACTTATTGAAATAACCAACAAATAATAGACAGTAAACCCGGCCGGAACATCACTCTGCACCCTCGTCGTCATGCATCTCCAGTGGTTGTTTCCCCACTCTCCTGGATCCTGAACAAACACAATGTTCACCCCCGAAGGGGTTAGCACAATGATGCTAGTACAAGTACAATAATCATACAACAGTGATATAATCAACAATTATATCATAACAAGTTTCTCCAACGAGAATATCCACAACACATATCATATCATAACAGTTTCAACATACTGATGGTATTCCAACGATCCAGCGCACACAGCTATAGATTCCCATGATGATCCCGTCGGACCAACACATGGTGGAACTACCTGTCCAACGATCCAGCGCACACAGCTATAGATTCCCATGATGATTCCCGTCGGATCAACGCATGGTGGACATATATTCACAACATATTTACACGATACCATCACATTATAATTATCATAATATAAACAGTTCTAATTTGTAACACCCCCAATCCGCTCAGGGATATTACACGCCGTAGAACCCTTCCTCAAGGATCTACCAGGCTGGTAACGACATATAACGACTCAATCATGCCTTTAAGGCTAAAATAACTCAGTAGACCGATTTGGTCTTTCAACGAATACATACAGCTCAAATACAACTCATGCCCACGCAGGGGTCAAAATACAACTACACCCGTACAACGGGAAAATATAGCAGCGGAAAAATAGAGTACAACTAAACCAATAAACAGAGTACGGTTCCTCATGTGATTAGTATCGATCATCTTTCATCATCCTTCGTGCCGACCCTCTGTTATGCTCCAAAACCTGAATGCAAAAACAGACATCCACCCCCCGAATAATGGGGGGTTAGCAAAACTCCACTGTTTTGCTAGTGCAAGAACAAAGTGCAAATACGAGCCATACAATTCACATTCCACGAATAACAATAACCAGGAATCCTCAAAGATCCAAACGAAACGAAAAATACTTCCCGAGGCAAGAATTTGAGAAAACATTTCAAAATCGAAATATCATAAATCAATGGAAATGATTTATAAAACGGTTTAGAATGCCATCGAGAGTTTTAATAGAAAACAATTTAGGATTATCAAATCCTACTTTTCAAAATCCAAAAGACAAAAGGGGTCACCGCCCCAAAGGTTTACTTTCCGAAAAACGACCTTTACCAAACTGTTGGGATTTTAGCCCCAAATCCGTAAAATGACTTTTACAAGACCATTGGGATTTTAGCCCCAAATCTCATCAACTCACAGTACACAAGAACGACCACAAGGTTCGTCTCCCAACATCAAAATCCACAAATAAAGGATTTAACACAAACAACAAAATACTCTAGTGCCATCCTAGCCAAGTAGGCCAAACGAACAACTTACATCTTACACACTTAGTCAATGCATGCAATCATGAAAACCGTTCAATAGCACTCATTTCCGGAAATGCCAATATCAAATCACATTTGCAAAATGCACCACAATTAACCGCGGACCCACAGCTTCATGGATCCCTGCCGAGACCCCGTCGGATCTAACCCACAGTGGTTAAAAGCAAGCTCGCGGTTCCACAGCTTCGTGGAGCCCTACCGAGACCCCGTCGGATCTAACCCGTAGTGAGCATACACACACACGTTACTCATGCAATACTAATATGCTAAGAATGTAAGTTCATCAAGAATACTTACTAGAGATGGCCACTAACTCGACACCGTTATCAAACTCTTCAAAAACACCACAACAATGATTAAACACGGAATATACAATTCCATAACTTTAAACAATAGGGATATCATCAAAGCCTTCAACGTTCAAAATAATCAAATCATAATCAATTCCCAAAACACAACGTTCACAAAACACACAAGCGTTTTGAAAGAGAGCCTTTAACGAGGCCAAACCGAAATCTTTTGAAAATTCATTTCAAATAACCAAACAAACACATCAAGACGACCACCGATCATCATATCCATAAAACGAGAAAAGTATGGGCAAGGTACTTGCCTCGATATCACAAGAAATGGAAAAGTGAACGGATACGGCCGGGTAGCCCTCAAATTCCCGAACACCATCTAGAACGTGATAGCACCGAAATTACTACGGGAAAACACCACATGAATCATCAATCACCAACGGAATTCAACATCGGAATCATCGAGCACCTATAATCCTCCGTATGGAATAATAAAACATGATTACGACGAGAATCAAGGCCGAAAACAACGGAAATCCCAACAAACTATCAAAGGGAACTCATTCGAACATTTAATCGAACATTAAATGTTCAAGACCCTTCAAGAACAAAGAAATCACCTCTCGGGTCGAACGAACCAAAGATACGAGTATCCAATCCATAGAACAAGTTCAAAACAACGTTTATACAACAACTAATTGATCAAAAACGGATTGGAATCGAAATCAAAAAGAAAAATCCCCAAATCTACAAAAACAAGGGTTCAAGCCAAAATACCTTGATTTGGATGAAAGATTCAAGTAGAGGTCGAAAATCTACAACAAGACTTGAGGTAGATGATCTCTACAGGTTTTGGAGCATTCAAATCGCCCAAAATCGCCATTGAAATCGCTCTAGATGGGAGGAGGAAGAAGAGAGGAGAAAAATGAAGTTTTCTCCTCGAAAATCTGCTAAAAAACGCAGAAAAAGCCCGTGTGCCGTGGCACAGGACAAGTGTGCCGCGGCCCAGGGCCACCAAAAACGCCCAGGAATCAGCTTAGTGCCGCGGCACAGCCTGAGTGTGCCGCGGCACACGGTACAGCGCCCTTCAACCCCAAAAAGGCACATCGTGCAGTCTCCGCTATTTCGACCATAACTCCTTCGTCTGGACTCCGATTGACTAACCGTTTGAACCATTGGAAAGCTAACTTGATGCTCAATAACTTTGCAAAGATTCAGAATTTTTGGAGTTTCCAAGAATTAATGGTGACTTCACAAAGTCGAACTCCCACGTGAAAAAGTCGATTAAGGACACGGAACTCAACAAAACGACACCGAAACGAACTCGGATGACAAAAAGTGCAGAATTAATCATTCTCTGAATGACGAAACGGTCAGGAGCGAGTCATCAAAACAAACTTCCGCCGAAAAAAGAAAATTACCGAAATTCAAAATTGCGGATATTACATAATTAGAGTACTTGCCTCGATTAGAAGACAGAACAATACTTCCACGAAAATGAGACACTCGAAGGTCGCCCCTCTCGATCAATCACGTAGCAAAGTTCGAACCTTAAATAAGAGAAATAACATGGAATTCATCTTAGGTCGAACGAACATCTAACCATCCAAATTACGGTTGAAAGTCCACAAAACGAAAATTGTCTGACTTACATAACGTACGTTACATGTCCTCTGTAACGTACGTTAGACTTACTCGTTAGCGTACGTAAACTATGAAGTCTAGCGTACGTTAACCATATACTGACAGTTCCTCTCTGATCAGTCGACTTGACTCGCCTGATAGTGTAACGTACGTTACATACCAGACGTAACGTACGTTAACAACATAATATAACGTACGTTAATTTCCAAACTTAACGTACGTTAAACATGTATGTCAGTTTCTCACTGGGCAGCTGACTGCCTCGATTAGTGACGGAGTATTACGAAATCCTTAGTGAGTAATCTAATACACCTTCAGATATATATATCATACTCATGAATGATCTACGGATTAATATCTTAAATTCCAAGGATACGAATATCATCGTAATACTATTCTCAATCTTGATTGTAATACCCATGCAAGATTCGGTTGGTCTAAGGTTGATATAACAGGTTTAATATCGTCATTAAATCCAGACTTATATTGAGAGTGAACCACTTATTCCATCTATGTAAGTAAGATTACAACTATGATGATTCTTTCCAAAATCCATATAGTAAAGGTGGAAATCGGCACTAAGTCTACGATCAAAATGACGATAACATTTGATACGGTTTACAATCCACTATTCTCATCTTTGTCACAACAAGGTTCAACTTCGGTGTTCTAAACCATAATAATTCGATCATCATAGTTTAAATATGATACTAGGTCGCATATATCGTCAAAGTGATCTACTATTCTTGGTAGTGTGATCATATCGTCTTTAACAACATAATTTCAAAGTTGGAAGTAGTATAACATACCTTAAGAGGAAGAAAATACTGAGACTATAAGTAAAATCCAACTCCGGTTGCTTCAACGCCGACTCGTGATGATTTCTACTCCAAAATCCAATATAAGTTGTCTTCAATGATCAAGTAGTGTCATACAATCTCAATGATTCAGTAACAAATGATCTAAAGGTGTTAAAAGGGGCTGGAAATCTTCTGGGGACGAATATGGTGAAGTTTAGGGGCAAAAGGATGAGCTGAAATGAAATGGGGTGCTGCTCCTTTTATAATTTTCTAAGTGTTACGTACGCTAGGACTTCTTCATAACGTACGTTATCGTACAAAATAGTTCACTGTCTTGTTTCTGGACTTCATTACGTACGCTACACTAATCGTGTTACGTACGTAACCCATATAATTTACGTACGCTACCTGATGCCCATAACGTACGTTAAAGCCCGTTGACTTAAAAAGTGTCCAGGTTCATGCCGTGCGAATCTGGCGGGTATCTTGGTCGAGCCCACCACCATGTACCCCATGTGCTAGCCGGCCTATCCAATAATTGACCGCATTACATACGCTACACTTCATTCGTAGCGTACGTTAACATTAACAGGTTACGTACGTTAAGTTACATTCTTAACGTACGTTACCACGTATATGCATGGAGAAAAATTTATATGTTGCTACACCCATGTATAAAGGTACAAATATGATAATGATCATACTCCATTATCAATATCATCATTCCCAAAATAATACAGGGTTCAATGTATAGATGAAATACACAGTAATAAATCCGGATATTACATACTCTCCTACTAAAAAGGAGTTTCGTCCCGAAACTCAAGAAGAAAATAACTCGGGATATCTAGACTTCATATCAGCTTCCGTTTCCCAAGTGGCTTCTTCCACTCCGTGGCGTGACCATTGAACTTTGACCAAAACGATAGGTTTGTTCCTCAACTGTTTAACTCGACTCTCGAGTATCTTGATCGGTCTTTCTTCAAACGTCCCATCTTGAGCGACTTCGATTTCCCCAAAATCAATGACATGACTAGGGTCGGGTATATATCTCCGTAACTGGGATACGTGGAATACGTTATGAACATGGCTCAACGACGGTGGCAATGCCAATCTGTATGCCAACTCTCCAACTCTCTCAAGGATCTCAAATGGTCCGATATATCTCGGACTCAGCTTTCCTTTCCTTCCGAAACGAAAGATTCCCCGAGTAGGAGAAACCTTCAAAAGTATATGGTCTCCAGTATTGAACTCCAATGGGCGACGGCGTACGTCCGCGTAGGATTTCTGGCGACTCTGGGCGGTCAACAACCTTTTACGAATCAAGGCTATCTTCTCTCGAGTCTGCACGATCAACTCTGGTTCTGTTCCGATCAAGTCCGATGAATCGTCCCAGCATAGGGGCGATCTGCATCTCCTTCCGTATAATGCCTCAAACAGTGCCATCTTAATCGAAGCATGCCAACTATTGTTGTAGGTAAATTCAATCAACGGTAGATGAACTTCCCAATCGTTTGACCAATCTAAGGCACAGGCCCTTAGCATGTCTTCCACCGTTTGTATAGTTCTCTCAGATTGTCCGTCAATCTGCGGGTGATGAGCTGTACTGAAGTTCAATTTGGTCCCCAAGGCCTTATGAACTGCTTTCCAAAAGTGAGACACAAAACGGCCGTCTCGGTCAGAAACAATGGTCTTCGGAGTACCATGCAATCGAACTATCTCCGTAATAAATACTCGCGCCAACCTCTCTGGTCCCCACGTATCCTTAATGCCTAGAAAATGAGCTGATTTAGTTAAACGATCAACTATCACCCAAATCATGTTCATTCCTGTCCTGGTTCTCGGCATATTAGTGATAAAGTCCATCGATATGTCCTCCCACTTCCATTCAGGAATCGGGAGTGGCTTCAACATCCCGGCAGGCCGTTGATGCTCGATCTTAACCTGCTGACAAGTCAAGCATTTCGAAACATAGTCCGCTACATCTTTCTTCATGTTGCCCCACCAGAAATTTTGCTTCAAGTCCTTATACATCTTACTGGTGCCCGGGTGGATAGAATAGGGCGAACTGTGAGCTTCCTTCATAATCGTCTGTTTCAGAACATCGATATCAGGAACGCAGAGTCGGTTCTGGAATCTCAAAATTCCATCATCATGAATTATGAATCCGGGGGCCTTTCCCTGGATTACTTCATCACGTAACCGAATCATCAGAGGATCATCCGCCTGTCTGGATTTGATTTCTTCGGTTAATGATGAAGTTATCTCCATCACGCACAGTTGTCCTTGGACTCTTTGTAACCACACTTCAATTCCTTCACGAATCATCTCTCATTGAAGGCTAGGTTGGGAGGTCAGCATCTCCAGCATCTTAATAGAAACAGGTTTGCGGCTAAGTGCATCGGCCACTACATTCGCTTTGCCTGGATGATATAAAATCTCCAAGTCATAGTCTTTAATCATTTCTAACCATCTTCTTTGCCGCATGTTTAATTCTTTCTGACTGAATATGTATTTGAGACTCTTGTGATCCGTAAATATTTGACAGTGAGTCCCGTACAGATAATGCCTCCATATCTTCAAAGCAAAAACCACTGCTGCTAGCTCCAAATCATGTGTTGGGTAATTTACTTCATAAGGTTTCAGCTGTCGTGATGCATAAGCGATCACCTTATCATTCTGCATCAATACGCACCCGAGTCCTTGGTTTGAAGCATCACTGTAAACTATAAATCCTCCAGTTCCCTGTGGAAGTGATAGAATCGGTGTCGTCGTCAATCTCTTCTTTAATTCATCAAAGCTAACCTGACACAACTCATTCCACTCAAACTTTTGAGTTTTCTGCAGGAGTCGAGTAAGTGGGCAGGAAATTTTGGAAAACCCTTCCACGAACCGACGATAATACCCAGCGAGTCCTAAGAAACTTCGGACTTCTTTCACATTCTTTGGAGGCTTCCAATCCATAATTGCTTCGATCTTATGAGGATCTACTCGGACTCCTTCAGCTGACACCACATGGCCGAGGAACATTACTTCTTTTAGCCAGAATTCACACTTAGAAAGTTTGGCGTACAATTGCTCGCTTCTCAAAAGTTCCAATACAATCCGCAAATGTTGCGCATGTTCTTAGGGTTCTTAGAATATACGAGAATATCATCAATGAACACGACCACAAATTTATCCAAATATTCGATGAACACTCGGTTCATCAAGCGCATGAATACGGCGGGCGCATTAGTGAGACCAAATGGCATCACTACAAACTCATAGTGTCCGTAGCGAGTTCGAATGCGACTTTGGAACATCGATTCCTTAATCCTCGGTGATGGTATCACGATCTTAGATCGATTTTTGAAAATCTTTGTTGCTCCTTGCAAGCGGTCAAACAGATCATCAATCCGTGGCAGCGGATACTTGTTCTTAATCGTCATCTTGTTCATCTCTCGGTAGTCAATACACGATCAGGCGATCCATCCTTCTTTCGAACAAAAGAAGCTGGCGCTCCCGGGGTGAAACGCTTGGTGAATATAGCCTTTGTCCAATAATTCCTCCGATTGCTTCTTGATTCGTACATCTCGTAGGTGCCATACGATACGGCGCCTTAGAAATTGGTGTAGTTAGGGTTCGGCTCAATCGTGAATTCTACGTCCCGTCGTGGAGGTAGTCCAGGTAACTCGTCGGGAAATACATCTGGGAATTCGTTCACAATAGGAATGGATGAAAGTTCCACAATTTCATCTTCTTTCTTCATTGCATAACACCAGTACCCGATACAGCCCTGTTTCAACAATTTGACAGCTTTCATTGCTTTGATCAACTTTCCTGAGCTTCCTGGTTTCCATCCTTCAAACAGTACTTCGGAGCCATCATCAGCGATCAGCGAAATATTCCTCCTTCGGTAATTTACAATTGCTCCATATCGATTAAGCCAATCGTCTCCGAGTATCAGGTCATCTCCTTGCATTTCTATCACAATTAGATTTGAGAGCCATTTCCTACCCCCAAATAATACAAGAAAATCTCTAGTCTCTAAGTTCCCAACAATCCTCTCTCCACTCGGTAAACCAACAACACAAGGTTCACAAGTATGAAAACCAGAAATATTCAAATGATTTACACAAGACAAAGATATAAAAGAATGCGTAGCTCCTGTATCGAATAAAACGCTAACTGGTTGGGAAAGAATCTGGACAGTACCTGATGCGACAGCAGCATCCTGATCGTCTGTCCTCCTCATCTCATATAGGCGTGGGGGAACAGATCCGGCACTCGATGTCCCCTTTCGGTCCCATTGTCCTCTACCTCGTCCACGGCCAAAATTTTGAGGCATCTGAACACTTTGCTGCGTCTGTTGGATACTAGCTTCCTTTTGAACTGGCTGTGATGAACGGGTTCCTTTGTATTTGGTGGCGTCCTTGCAGAATGTCGCACGGTGCCCTTCCTGTCCGCAGTCAAAACATGTAACTGGGGTGCGCAAACAATCGCGCCAAAGGTGGCCTGGGCGACCACAATTAAAGCACTTCCTAGCTGTATCCGTCATGGCTGACACTATTCCGTAATTCTTTCCGCTCTTAGATGGGTGCGGAGGTTTCCTGAAAGAAAAGGAAGACTGGGCCTCGCGGGGCCCACTGCCCTTGTGCTCTGTAAAAGTACCAGAGACTTTCTGTTTCTTCGACTCCATAAACTTCTCCATTGCTGCTTCTTTAATTTCATACGCCAACGCCTTATCCTGGTATTGGCGGAGAGTGGTACATTCAAAACCAGACATGTACCTCTGGATTTCTGGTTTCATTCTCATTTCAAAATGAATCATCATCTCCGCATCTGTTCTGACCAGATGTCGAACAAATGCTAATTGCTGGTTAAACGTCTTAATAAATGCAGGATACGGGTTCATCTGATGGCTGAGCAGAGAAAAATTCTCGAATTTTGGCTTCCCTCACAGGACGAGGGCAATACTGAGCTTCCATCATCATTTTAAATTCCGCCCAATTGGCATCATGATCTGCAGGTCGGATAGCTTCCCACCACTCGGATGCTTCTCCTATCAGAAAGTACTGGGCAATAGAAGCTCTCCTGTCATTCGGGCAATTAATTCCAGCAAATATTTTCTCCAGTTCCTTCAACCAATGGTCCCAAGTGGGAGTCTCGGAAAAGCCGTCAAATTTGGGTGGTTGCATCTTTGCCACCTCTTGTAACCATCGGTCACCTCGATTTCCCATTTCTGGAATCCTTTGTTGTCCATCTCCCTGCTGAATTCCTGCCGCCACTTGCATTCGGTCCACGACACTGTGCGGCCGAGTCATCAGTTCACGCGACTTGACGAAGGATTTACGGTACACGAGTTCGGTTCGTTATTGATGGATTCTGCGGCTACTTTGTGCTATGACTAGCTTTGATTAGAAGGCGACGCCTCCCTTCGGCATTCCTTCGTCGCGTCCACGACCGCGACCACGTCCACGTCCACCTCTCAACATCTTGTAAGCACAAGTACTTAATATACGAAACAACATGGTTCTAATGTTCAAGTATAAAGAGACACAACATGTAAAGAATGAGATAGAGTTTAGGAACTTACAACCACCGTTCGCATGAAGACGTAGGCAGTGCAGTGATGTCATTCACGGCCGGTTACCTCAAAAGACATAAATGACCCCTACTTTAACCCAACGGCCAAGATATCCATAATCTTAGCTCGATACCATATTCTGTAACACCCCCGATATATTCAGGAATATTACAGCGCCGTAAATCCTTTACATAAGAATTTACAAGGCTGATTAAAAGAAAAGACAATAATAGATACCGCTTTATGAAATTGCTGAAGTAAAATACAACCGTCTGGTTCAAAAACCGAAATACAAATATCCAATGAAGAGTTATTATTACATCACTAAAATCCAAACATTATAAACGGACGACGTACTCGAGTACTTATTGAAATAACCAACAAATAACAGACAGTAAACCCGGCCGGAACATCACTCTGCACCCTCGTCGTCATGCATCTCCAGTGGTTGTTTCCCCGCTCTCCTGGATCCTGAACAAACACAATGTTCACCCCCGAAGGGGTTAGCACAACGATGCTAGTACAAGTACAATAATCATACAACAGTGATATAATCAACAATTATATCATAACAAGTTTCTCCAACGAGAATATCCACAACACATATCATATCATAACAGTTTCAACATACTGATGGTATTCCAACGATCCAGCGCACACAGCTATAGATTCCCATGATGATCCCGTCGGACCAACACATGGTGGAACTACCTGTCCAACGATCCAGCGCACACAGCTATAGATTCCCATGATGATTCCCGTCGGATCAACGCATGGTGGACATATATTCACAACATATTTACACGATACCATCACATTATAATTGTCATAATATAAACAGTTCTAATTAGAGTACTTGCCTCGATTAGAAGACAGAACAATACTTCCACGAAAATGAGACACTCGAAGGTCGCCCCTCTCGATCAATCACGTACCAAAGTTCGAACCTTAAATAAGAGAAATAACATGGAATTCATCTTAGGTCGAACGAACATCTAACCATCCAAATTACGGTTGAAAGTCCACAAAACAAAAACTGTCTGACTTACATAACGTACATTACATGTCCTCTGTAACGTACGTTAGACTTACTCATTAGCGTACGTAAACTATGAAGTCTAGCGTACGTTAACCATATCTTGTGGTTCCTCTCGATCGATCGACTTGACTACTTTGATAGTGTAACGTACGTTACATACCAGACGTAACGTACGTTAACAACATAATATAACGTACGTTAATTGCCAAACTTAACGTACGTTAAACATGTATGTCAGTTTCTCACTGGGCAGCTGACTGCCTCGATTAGTGACGGAGTATTACGAAATCCTTAGTGAGTAATCTAATACACCTTCAGATATATATATCATACTCATGAATTATCTACGGATTAATATCTTCAATTCGAAGGATACGAATATCATCGTAATACTATTCTCAATCTTGATTGTAATACCCATGCAAGATTCGGTTGGTCTAAGGTTGATATAACAGGTCTAATATCGTCATTAAATCCAGACTTATATTGAGAGTGAACCACTTATTCCATCTATGTAAGTAAGATTACAACTATGATGATTCTTTCCAAAATCCATATAGTAAAGGTGGAAATCGGCACTAAGTCTACGATCAAAATGACGATAACATTTGATACGGTTTACAATCCACTATTCTCATCTTTGTCACAACAAGGTTCAACTTCGGTGTTCTAAACCATAATAATTCGATCATCATAGTTTAAATATGATACTAGGTCGCATATATCGTCAAAGTGATCTACTATTCTTGGTAGTGTGATCATATCGTCTTTAACAACATAATTTCAAAGTTGGAAGTAGTATAACATACCTTAAGAGGAAGAAAATACTGAGACTATAAGTAAAATCCAACTCCGGTTGCTTCAACGCCGACTCGTGATGATTTCTACTCCAAAATCCAATATAAGTTGTCTTCAATGATCAAGTAGTGTCATACAATCTCAATGATTCAGTAACAAATGATCTAAAGGTGTTAAAAGGGGCTGGAAATCTTCTGGGGACGAATATGGTGAAGTTTAGGGGCAAAAGGACGAGCTGAAATGAAATGGGGTGCTGCTCCTTTTATAATTTTCTGAGTGTTACGTACGCTAGGACTTCTTCATAACGTACGTTATCGTACAAAATAGTTTACTGTCTTGTTTCTGGACTTCATTACGTACGCTACACTAATCGTGTTACGTACGTAACCCATATAATTTACGTACGCTGCCTGATGCCCATAACGTACGTTAAAGCCCGTTGACTTAAAAAGTGTCCAGGTTCATGCCGTGCGAATCTGGCGGGTATCTTGGTCGAGCCCACCACCATGTACCCCATGTGCTAGCCGGCCTATCCAATAATTGACCGCATTACGTACGCTACACTTCATTCGTAGCGTACGTTAACATTAACAGGTTACGTACGTTAAGTTACATTCTTAACGTACGTTACCACGTATATGCATGGAGAAAAATTTATATGTTGCTACACCCATGTATAAAGGTACAAATATGATAATGATCATACTCCATTATCAATATCATCATTCCCAAAATAATACAGGGTTCAATGTACAGATGAAATACACAGTAATAAATCCGGATATTACATATTTATACACCTAAAGTCATCTAATAGCTCCAAAACTCCAGCATTATTATATTAGATCAGATCAATGCCAGCCATCCCCTTAATAATAGACCAAAAGTATAAAAAATTAGGTAATGATCAATAATCTGCCAACAGTTATGGCCGTAACATTGAGGAGTTACGGTCGTAACTATGATGACTTACGGTCGTAACATTGAGGAGTTACGGCCGTAACATGGCTTCGTAAATTT
Organism: Orobanche coerulescens; assembly: GCA_033398695.1. NCBI lineage: Eukaryota > Viridiplantae > Streptophyta > Magnoliopsida > Lamiales > Orobanchaceae > Orobanche > Orobanche coerulescens. The sequence goes on from CM065802.1 coordinate 205,493,907, forward strand.
TCATTTTGTGAGTTACGCCCGTACACGCCCGTATGGAGTTTTAGACTTCCTTTTCAGCCCAGAATTTCTTAGACTTTGCGTTTTTGCCCCAAATCTTCTTCGGATGATAACTTTTGATATATAACTCAGATTTTGAATCCGGAAAGACTTCCGAACTCATCTCGGAAAGCCCTACAACATGAATAAATAAAAATTCAACAAAGAGAATATTTTATAAATATGTTATTTCTTGAGTAAATCAGTAATTCAATCCGATTAAGACTAGATTTACATCTTCATCCGATAAAAATAAAATTATTAAAAACTAATTAATTAAAAGCAAAAACGAGTAGACTAGCTCAATTATGGGTGAAATTTATCGATACAAACCATGGATAAGTGTATAAAACTGACACTTATCACACCCCAAACTTGAATTCTTGCTAGTCCCGAGCAAGACTCTTTATTAATCACACTCCAAAAATAAAAATAAAAATAAGACACAAAAATAATAATACACACATAAATTAAGAAAAATAATCATATAAAAAGAGAAAAGGAGATCAAAAGGCCATTAATACACAACAACCAGCTTTATACAGTAGATACAAATGAATCAAGATTCAAAATAAATCTACTAATGATTTAAAACGCGGTTTAATTTTGTAATTCCAAAATGCAAGGTTTCCCCCCAAAAGGTTGATTATTTCTTTCCCACTCGTGATACGCACGACTCTCTTTAATGGTTGCTCTCGATCACTCATTTATTTTTAGACTCAATATGAAGAAGAATTTCATTGGCGTCATCAAATATTATGATTGTTCACGAAATTGAGTGTATTGAAATTCAGTCGCTAATTAATTCAAATCTACTCAAAAACTACATCCCTTTTAGTGATAGCTTTCACACCGTTATTTGCTAACATGTAGCTCTTTTCACCAACACTATTTCCATTTTTTTTCAGGTGATAGCTTTCACACCGTTATTTGCTAACGTGTAGCTCTTTTCACCAACACAATTTCTATATATTTTTTTTAGGTGATAGCTTTCACACCGTTATTTGCTAACGTGTAGCTCTTTTCACCAACCTAATTTCCATTTTGTGTGAGACGGCAGCTACGCACCAACAATGGTTAGTCCTTTATTTTTCACAAAATTTTAGGACCCCCAAAATTAGGCAGCTGTTGCTGCTCAACACTTCTCCTTTTTTTATTTTCAACTAACCTCCCTTTTTTTTAGGGAATAGGATTTTTGCAGAAAATCGTTTATTAGCTAAGCATGAAAAATCAAAAACTCCACAAATTAAGTAAATTTCAGTTCTATTTTTCAGCAACCGACTGATTCTTCTTTTCTCAAGGTAACGAATGACTCGATATTATATGATAACTACAAGGCTTGGAAAGAGAGATTAAGGCTCAAAAATTTTGGAATATACAATTTTTTTAACCGGTTAAAACGATTTTTAGAAGCTTGTATATAGCTAATTTATTGGTGTTATGGCCAGATCTAGAAATCTCACAAATCAATGCCAAATAATAAAAATAATCAAAACATACCAAAATAATCAAAGCACACCATACACCACACACCAATAATGCAATCATACGATTTAAAACAAAATAAACACCACAGTTCAAAAAACAAACAAAATAAACACAAAAGTTCCAAAACACCCCCAAACTTAAAGATAAAAACTGTCCCGAGTTTTAGAATTGAAAAGCAAGTGAGAAAATAGAAAACTTCCTGAAATTTTATGTTTTTGATCCTCCAGGTGTGTCGTCAGGGATGTTTAGAAAACGGAAAAGCTTTTCAAAGCACTTCTCCGTTTTTAATTGTCGGTCGATTATTTCATTATGATTTCTCAATATTTCAGCCTGGGATGTCTCTAATCCCCGTAATCTTTTCAGCAAATCTATCTCAAAAGGCGTCAAGTCTTCTCCGGCATCGTCCTCGGGCTCATATTCCTCCTCGTGGCTACTTTCCTCTTCCGGTTCCAAACGTGCCTGTTTGCTCCTTAACTGAGTACTTCGAAAAATACTACTCCGGCCGTTTAGTCGATCCCCATGCGTCAATATATCACCCCCTGTCGAAATTTTTACCCTCTGGCTCCTGCAAATACCAGTGATAAGGCAGGGGTATGGCATCTTTTGCCTAGTAGGGACCATGCCGGCATAGTGACAGATAGTATTATAAATGTGAGTACCCACATCCATTTTGACCCCTCGGCGGATAGCAAATAAACCTCGCAGGTGGCAGATGGAAACTGTCGTCAGAGTTGAAGTCGGGTAAATACTCCCGGCTGCCCACATCCATAAGTACCAAGCATCATCAATGAGGTCCACCTGGTTGTATCGGGGTTTGATGATCCCAATACTGTCATGGAGCTCGCTCACTAATGCCCATCGTAAAACCCTATCATCCGGCACATCCTCATTAGGTAAGATTGAAATGTCTACCGCATTAGTAGAATCAACCCCCAAATACTTGTTAATCACATCCGGTGAAAAATTTATCACTTTCCCATTCACAGTTGTTTGATGATATGTAGGTGACCCTACCTGACCAATGGATTTGTTGAAAGTATTGTAAAAGTTTAGGGTCAAGTTGGGGTTACCATTTGGGAGTTCGGACACGAATTTTTCCCACCCGTTGTCTATGAACTTTTGGATGAACGGGTTAGTGATAGTGTCTCTATCCAAATTGCCAATGAAATCCTCAAGTTTGAACAATCGCTCCTTAATGCACCGTGTGTTTTGAATTCTTTGCGGTGGTGCCGGTTCTTGAGACGACGAACCGACTTTTTCTTTTCCTTTCGATGATTTCTTAGGTGCCATCCCTGAAATTAAACAAAAACAACTTCCTTTTCATCACACGACTATAATCATCAAGCAAAACCAACAAAAACATCAAAAGAATTCAAAGATTTTCGTTGTGGCATTTCGTCGGACACCTTGAGTTCATAGTTTTTTTAACAAGTTTTTCATTCAAACTCAATTCCACAAAGTCACCACAAATCAATGAATCAAATAACCATACAAATATCAACAATACTAACAACTAAACATGTTTCAAACAACGAATCTTACGAAAATAGGAATCAAAGAACAAATATAAAGTGAGAAACTAAAACCATAAAAAAATATAAATTGAAACAAGGATTGAAAGAAAACCTGATGATTTAGGTGTTAATGTTGATAGGAGAATGAATTGTATTGAAGAATTTGTGTTTTTGAAAGTAGGGATTGAGAAGGGGAAAATTTTCGCAACTATGCCTCTGTCTCTCGCCGGGTTTGTGAATCTGTTTCTCAAAACCGTGTTTTTTTTATAAAGCTGTATAGTTACGGCCGTAACATACCAAAGTTACGGCCGTATGGTGCTTTCGTCTTTTGACAGTTTTTTGGGTTACGGCCATAACATACAAGAGTTACGGCCGTATGTAGCATTCGTTTTTTTGGAAAACTTTTGAAATACGGCCGTAACATACAAGAGTTACGGCCATATGTAGCATTCGTAAAAATGAATCGAGAACAACTTACGGCCATATTATTTATAACTTACGGCTGTAACAAACGTTCGTAAAAAAATGTAATTGTAAAACAAAAGGGATACGTCCGTAACATGTATGAGTACGCCCGTAAGGAAGTCCTTATATACGGACGTATGAATGTGAATACGGTTGTATTATTATTTTTTTTTTTGGTATTTTGGTTTTTTTAAAAAAATTATATTTATTATGTGTGTGAGAATAATGAAAGAAAGACTCCCTGGATTTTATGAACGATATGATCCTTGCTCTTGTTGTTGAATCTTTCTGTGTTACCCCCAAACTTATTTTGCGAAATAATAGAGATTGGGTTGCCTCCCAATAAACGCTTTGTTTAACGTCCTTAGCTTGACTTCTCGTCTGATCAATTAGGCATTTCCAGCATTATGATTGACTTTGCTGTCGAGAATTCTCCTCCCAGATATGGCTTTAACCGTTGGCCGTTTACTTTGAAACTCCCATCGGTTGTATTATAAATCTCCACAGCTCCATGAGAAAACACCTCTTTGATTGTGTATGGGCCCGTCCATCGTGATCGCAGCTTACCCGGAAACAGACGCAGTCGTGCATTAAAAAGGAGAACTTGGTCTCCTGTTTTAAAATCTCTTCTTAGAATTCGGTTGTCATGCCATCTTTTTGTTTTTTCTTTGTAGATTTTGGCATTTTCGTATGAGTCGAGTCGGATTTCATCCAACTCATTTAAGCTATGACAACCTTTTCTTTCCAACCATTTGTTCGTCAAAGTTTAATTTTTTATAGCCCAAAGGGCTCGATGTTCAAGTTCTCTTTGGCGGTGTGAGCTTTTCCAAAAATCAAACGAAATGGAGACATGCCTATCGGTGTCTTATAAGCTGTACTGTAAGCCTAGAGCGCATCATCCAGCTTTTTCGACCAATCTTTCTGAGATGAGTCGACTGTCATCTCAAGTATACGTTTCAGTTCACGATTGGAAACCTCGACTTGTCCACTGGTTTGTGGGTGATAAGAGGTAGCGACACGGTGTTTTACTCCGAATTTGGTCCAATAGAGCCTTAACCTGGTGATTGCAGAAATGAAATTCGCCATCACTGATAATAACTCTCGGAGTTCCGAAGCGAGTGAATATATTTTTCTTTAGAAAATTTACCACGACTCTAGCTTCGTTTGTTGGTAATGCAACAGCCTCCACCCATTTGGATACGTAGTCCATAGCTACAAGGATGTATTCATTAGAGAATGATGATGGAAAGGGTCCGATGAAATCAATTCCCCAAACGTCGAAGATTTCAACTTCAAGGATGAAATTCATTGGCATTTCATTTCTTTTTGACATGTTTCCATGTCTTTGGCACCGGTCACACTTAGAGACAAGTGTATATGCATCTTTGAACAGAGTGGGCCAATAGAATCCTGCTTCAAGAATTTTTACTGCTGTTTTTGAAGCCCCGAAATGTCCTCCATATGTAATACCCGAGATTTTTGATATGTATTTTGAACATTGTGTTATTGTAATTATTGCTTTTTGATCTGAGTATTATTCTCTGTATTTCATGATCTGGTGTTGTTGAACGCGTGATTTCATGAATGTGATCTAAATTGTGATTCTGCGCATGTAGCGCACGCTATCGACTATGTGTAGCGTACGCTAAGTTGGATCAGTAGCGCACGCTGTGCATGAACCTTAGCGCACACTATACGTAGTCAGCATGATTAAGACAGGGTGGTAGGTGAGATCGGCTGAGGATCTCGGTCGGATCATGTCGGGATGAACCTGGACGGCTTTCGGGAAAATCCAAGTCAACGCGGTAGCGCATGCTAATAATATGAGGATAGCGCACGCTAAACGCTGAGTACAGTGAAGTCAGTAAGCTTCGTATGACCGTTAGCGCACGCTATGAGTATGGACTAGCGCGTGCTAATAACCATTCTCTATAAATAGGACAACATCCTTTTTCATATTTTCAGCCTTTTCACTTCCCACATCCGAATTCTTGGACTTGGAGAGTCACTCTCTTCATCCTAAACCCCTCATATCATCCTCCTAGCACGAGTTTGATGATTGTAGATCATTGGAGATTGGTGTTCAAGCCCTCGGTGTTGGATTTCTTCAAGTTCCTTCGTGTTTTTCGCTACTTTGAGGCAGGTGATTCTTCACCAATATTAGTAGTATTCTTAAGGATGTTTTGATCATGTTTTGGGATTACCTAGTCAGTTAAATTCGTAAGTAGTCGAACATCATGTGTTAGAAGGATATTTTCGATGTTTCGGGACTTATTCATCGTATAAAACATTGAACCTTTTAGTGCTTGAACTCCTAGCATATTCTGAAGCTTCAAACCGTGTGTGAGCAGTATATGGAGATTATCAAAATTCTTATGTCTTTACATAATGGAACCATACGTTTTGGGACATGAAATGGATTGAACTTAGGATATTTCCTTGAAAATCGAGATGAATTATGGTGTTGTGATGATGTTAAGTATCCTCGTATCTCGTAGTCGTTTAATCCGTAAAGATCTTTCGCAAACCGTATGAGCATGATATGCACGGAGAGGACATGTTTTAACACTATAGATTTCATAAGTTTCATCACCATTAGATCAGGTTTTCTGCCAGTAGTAAACTGCCATGCACGGTTAGCGCACGCTAAGATATGTGTATTAACATGCGCTATCTGGAATGAGTTAGCGTATGCTACGTTTGGTACGTAACGTACGTTATGTTATCAGTCGAGTCAGATGGCTGATCAGAGAGAACTGTCAGTACATGGCTAGCGTACGCTAGACTTGGTCATTTGCGTACGTTAACAGGCAGACTTAGCGCACGTTACATAGAATACGTAGCGTACGCTAAGTAGTTCAGGCAGATTACATATTTAGAGCTTTTGGCCGTAGACCGGATTGATAGGCATTCGTACGACTTGAGATGAATTCTATATCATTTGTTTTGTTAAGGTTCGAGCTTGCTACATTGATCGAAGGAGGCGGCCTTCGAGTGTGTTGAGATCATTGGAGTGTTTCGTTCTTGCCATCTTCGAGGCAAGTATCGTAATGTGTTAATATTGGTATTTTGAGCATACATGTGGTTTATTCATGTTATTGAACATGGGATTTATTTCGTTGAATTGTCATGATATTCGTTATCTAGTGCTTGTATGTTCATATTGATGGACATAGCGATTTGGCATATATGTATGCATGAGTTGTGTTTGTGTATGTTGTACGATCTATGCTGAGGGCGCTGGATCGGATGTCCACCTCGTGTTGGTCCGACGGGATCATCTTGGGATCTAGGCTGAGGGCGCTGGATCATTAGACGGGTTATTTCCACCTCGTGTTGGTCCGACGGGATCATCTTGGAACTATGCTGAGGGCGCTGGATCATTGGAATACCCTTGCTGTGTTAATGGAATCATGTGGATTCGCATTGTCGGATTCCGGTAGCAGAAGTCCGTGTGGTGTATCTTGTTATGTATTGTTGATGCATATTCGATTTGTTTAATATGATACTTGTATTAGCATCATTTTGCTAACCCCTTCGGGGGTGGACATTTGTTTTGATGTTCATGTAGCCGAGGAGCGGGGAAACAGCCACAGTACCGACGTGACGACGAAAGGGCACAGTGATGTTTGTTTTTGTTTGTGATTTGTCTTCTTAGTTCAATTTCAGTACTCGAGTACGCGTGTCTTATTATTATCATTTCGATATGGTTGTATTAATTAACTCGCTGGATCAGTTGGAACCGGTTTTGTAATTTGAACTTCTGCGGTATTGTTGGATTATTCACATTTTCTTTTAATTAGCATTGTAAATCCTTACTCAAAGGGTTTACGGCGCTGTAATTATTCCGAATATCTCGGGGTGTTACAGAATATGGTATCAGAGCTAAGATTCATGGATATCTTGGCAGTTGGGTTCTAGTTGGGTCTGTTTACATTATTTGATTTACGGGTCGTTAGTAACATCACTGTTCAGCCAAAGTCGTCATGTGGACCGTGGTTGTAAGTCTCCTAATCTCTTATACTACCGTTTTACTTAATTTCTGTTTTGTAAGTATTAACGGGCTTTATTTTTGAAAATTTTGTCCTGGATATTGAGAAATTGTGTTGACAGTATGTTGAGAGGAGGACGTGGACGCGGACGCGGTCGTGGACGCGGACGTGGTAACATGAGACAGGAGGATTCCGCAACTACCCCGGAATTATCGGCTAGTCGAACCGATACCCATTACGGAGGCGGCGAGGATCGGCAAGCGGCACGCGAATCCTAACATGCCGGGAGTGCTTCAGCAGGTGGTGGCGCAGATAAACCAGTTCGCTCAAGTAGTTGACCGCATGCAAACGGCGATGGGACAGCAGCAGCACGAGGATAACCGGGGAGACAGATGGCTTGCTGAAGTGGTCAAATTGCACCCGCCAAAATTTGACGGATCTGTTGAGGCACTTACTTGGGATCATTGGCTAAAGGAGTTAGAGAAGATATTCGCGGGTATTAACTGTCCCGAGGACCGGAAGGTTCCCATTGCTCAGTATTTTCTGATTGGGGAGGCCTTTGACTGGTGGGAAGCTATTCGACCCGAGAATCATAATGCGGATTGGACGGAATTCAAACTAATGATGGAAGAACAGTATTGTCCTCTTCCAGTTAGAGAGGCAAAAATCCGAGAGTTTTTCTCACCACAGAGTTCGGAAGCATCTGTGACAGACATAATCAAAACTTTTAATCATCAGCTGACTTGTGTGCGACACTTGGTCAGAACGGAGGCAGAAAAGATTTTTCACTTCGATATGCGAATGAAGCCGGAGATTCAGCAGTACATATCCGGATTCAAGTGTACTACGTTGCGACAGTATCAAGACAAAGCGCTGGCCTACAACATGAAAGAGGCGGCGGTGGAGAAATCGATGGAGGCAAAGAAGCAGAAAGTGACCGGCAACTTCTCAGAAAACAAGAGTGGTGGGCCACGCAAGGGCCAGTCTTCCTTTTATTCATCTAGGAACCCCCCACATCCTTCTAGAGGTGGAAAGAAGTTCCGGACAACATCAGCAGTTTCGGACGCATCAAAGAAATGCTACAATTGTAGTCGAGCAGGGCATGTTCGACGTGATTGCCCCGCATCTTCTGTGACTTGTTTTGATTGTGGGCAAGAAGGGCACCGTGCGGCTTTCTGTGGATTTGCTACTAGATCTTTTGGTACTCGCACTCCAGCGCCAGTTCCGAAAGAGATAAGTGTGAACCAGATGCGTGAGTGGGTTTTGTGAGAATGTTGGGAAGAGAGAGACATCCAGTCTTTGGGTCCATTCCTCCGCGCTTTATGCGAGATGAGGAAATCGATGATCGAACAACTGCATTGCATCAGTGCGATTCAGATCCTTTTGCAACCAGTTAGTGTCTTATTCGATTCCGGAGCTACACATTCTTTCATATCATTGAACTGTGTTAATCGTTTGAAAATCTCGTGTTTATTTGATTGTGAACCATATGTTGTGGGTTTGCCGAGCGGAGAGAGAATTGTGGGAACCCTAGAAACTAGAGATTTTCCAGTGTCTATAGGAGGGAGAGATTGGCCATCGAATCTTATTATAGTCGACATTCATGGTGGCGATTTAATTCTCGGAGACGATTGGCTCAACCGTTATGGAGCTATTCTGAATTACCGAAAGAGAGTCATTTCTATCATTGCTGATGACGGATCTGAACACTTATTCAGAGGATGGAGACCGGGAAGCTCAGGAAAATTGATCAAAGCGACGAAAACAGTGAAATTACTGAAGCATGGATGTCTTGGAGTTTGGTGTTATGCCATGAAGAAAGAAGAAGGAGTAGAACTCTCATCTATTCCAGTTGTGAATGAATTTTCAGATGTATTCCCTGGCGAACTACCTGGGTTACCTCCGCAGAGAGAAGTGGAGTTCACTATCGAATTAGAGCCTGGAGCCGCTCCTATTTCTAGAGCACCATACCGCATGGCGCCAACCGAAATGTATGAACTAAAGAAGCAACTGGAGGAATTATTGCAGAGGGGTTACATTCAACCTAGCGTTTCTCCTTGGGGAGCACCCGTTCTCTTTGTTCGGAAGAAAGATGGATCCCTCCGATTATGTATTGATTACAGGGAGCTTAACAAGGTGACAATCAAGAACAAGTATCCTATACCTCGGATCGATGACTTGTTTGATCAACTGCAAAGGGCAAGGGTATTCTCAAAGATTGACTTGCGATCAGGATATCACCAGTTGAGAATTAAGGAATTGGATATACCGAAATCTGCTTTCAGATCCCGATACGGACACTATGAATTCGTGGTGATGCCATTCGGACTTACCAATGCTCCTGCGGTATTTATGCAACTGATGAATCGGGTATTCTTAGAATACCTAGATAAGTTTGTGGTCGTTTTCATTGATGACATCTTGATTTATTCGAAAGACACAGAGGAGCATGTCGAGCATTTGCGTGTGGTTTTGCGCACCTTGAGGAAGGAACAGCTCTATGCGAAGCTTTCTAAGTGTGAGTTCTGGCTTAGGGAAGTAACTTTCCTTGGGCATCTGATATCAGCTGATGGAGTTCAGGTGGACCCGAAGAAAGTCGAAGCAATCTTGGAATGGGAAGCTCCTAAAAACGTGAAAGAAGTCCGAAGCTTCTTAGGACTTGCTGGATATTATCACCGTTTTGTAGAGGGATTTTCCAAAATTGCTCTTCCACTCACTCAGTTGTTACAGAAAACTCAAAAGTTCATGTGGGATGAGAAATGCCAGGCTGGTTTTGATGAACTTAAGAAGAGGCAGCGGCACCTATATTAGCATTACGGATGGGCCAGTGGATTCATGGTATACAACGACGCTTCAAATCGAGTGCAGGATGTGTGTTGATGCAAAAGGATAAGGTGATTGCCTATGCTTCTCGGCAGTTGAAACCGTACGAAGTAAATTACCCGACTCATGATCTGGAGTTAGCAGCTGTGGTCTTTGCCTTGAAAATTTGGCGACATTATTTATACGGCACTCATTGTCAGATCTTTACAGATCATAAAAGCCTCAAGTACATCTTCAGTCAGAAAGAATTAAACATGAGGCAGAGAAGGTGGCTGGAATTGATCAAGGATTACGACTTGGAAGTTCTCTATCATCCGGGTAAAGCAAACGTAGTAGCCGATGCATTGAGCCGTAAACCTGTTTCTCTTCGAGTGTTGGAAGCACTTACGTCCCAAACCAGCATTCAACGAGAATTGATCCGCGAAGGGATTGAAGTATGGTCACCAGGAATCCAAGGGCAACTATATGTGATAGAACTGACTTCGTCACTAGGGAAATCAAATCTAAGCAGTTGAATGATTCTCTGATCCTTCGGTTATGTGACGAAGTAAATAAAGGGAAGGCCCCAGGATTCGTGATACAAGATGATGGAGTTCTGAGATTTCAGAGTCGACTTTGCGTTCCCGATGATGATGATTTGAGACGGACAATTCTGAAGGAAGCTCACAGCGCGCCCTATTCGATTCACCCGGGCAGCAGTAAGATGTATAAGGATCTTAAACAAAACTTCTGGTGGGAAAATATGAAGAAGGACGTAGCAGAGTACGTTTCGAAGTGTTTGACTTGTCAGCAGGATAAGATTGAACATCAGCGACCTGCCGGAATGTTAAAGCCGCTTTCGATCCCTGAGTGGAAGTGGGAGGATATCTCGATGGATTTCATCACCAATATGCCAAGGACCAAGACGGGAATGAACATTATTTGGGTTATAGTTGAACGACTAACCAAGTTGGCTCATTTCCTAGGAATTAAAGATACTTGGGTACCCGAGAGATTGGCGCGAGTATTTATTGCGGAGATAGTCAGATTGCATGGGACGCCGAAGACCATTATTTCAGATCGAGATGGTCGCTTCGTGTCGCACTTCTGGAAGGCAGTTCACAGGGATTTGGGGACCGAGCTAAACTTTAGCATGGCTTATCATCCTCAAATGGACGCTTAGTCCGAAAGGACTATACAAACAGTAGAAGACATGCTTAGAGCTTGTGCTTTGGATTGGTCAACTGATTGGGAGGTTCACTTACCGTTGATTGAATTCACCTACAACAATAGTTGGCATGCTTCTATTAAGATGGCACCATTTGAAGCTTTGTATGGGAGAAGATGCCGATCACCCCTGTGCTGGGATGATTCTTCGGACTTGATCGGGACGGAACCGGAATTGATAGTTCAAACTCAAGAGAAGATAGCTTTGATTCGGGAAAGACTGTTGACCGCCCAGAGTCGACAGAAGTCTTATGCAGATGTGCGTCGTCGCCCTCTAGAGTTCGACATTGGGGACCATGTACTACTGAAGGTGTCTCCTACACGAGGAATTTTCCGTTTTGGGAGGAAAGGTAAGCTAAGTCCGAGATATATCGGACTATTTGAGATCCTCGAGAGAGTTAGGGATTTAGCATACCAGTTGGCCTTACCGCCATCACTGAGTCACGTTCACAATGTGTTTCACGTATCCCAATTGCGGAAGTATGTACCAGATCCCAGTCATATCATTGAGTTCGATGAGATTGAGATAGCTAATGATGGCACTTTCGAAGAGAGACCAATCAAGATACTTGAGAGTCGGATCAAACAATTGAGGAATAAACCAATACCCTTGGTTAAAGTACAATGGTCACGACACGGAGTTGAAGAGGCCACTTGGGAAACGGAGGATAGTATGAAGACTAGATATCCAGTGTTGTTTTCATCTTAAGTTTCGGGACAAAACTTCTTTTTAGGGAGGAAGGATGTAATACCCGAGATTTCTGATATGTATTTTGAACCTTGTGTTATTGTAATTATTGCTTTTTGATCTGAGTATTATTCTCCGTATTTCATGATCCGGTGTTGTTGAACGCATGATTTCATGAATGTGATCTAAATTGTGATTCTGCGCATGTAGCGCACGCTATCGACGATGTGTAGCGTACGCTAAGTTGGATCCGTAGCACACGCTGTGCATGAACCTTAGCGCACGCTATACGTAGTCATCATGATTAAGACAGGGTGGTAGGTGAGATCGGCTGAGGATCTCGGTCGGATCATGTCGGGATGAACCTGGACGGCTTTCGGGAAAAGCCAAGTCAACGCGGTAGCGCATGCTAATAATATGAGGATAGCGCACGCTAAACGCTGAGTATAGTGAAGTCAGTAAGCTTCGTATGACCATTAGCGCACGCTATGAGTATGGACTAGCGCGCGCTAATAACCATTTTATATAAATAAGACAACATCCTTTTTCATATTTTCAACCTTTTCACTTCCCACATCCAAATTCTTGGACTTGGAGAGTCACTCTCTTCATCCTAAACCCCTCATATCATCCTCCTAGCACGAGTTTGAAGATTGTAGATCATTAGAGATTGGTGTTCAAGCCCTCGGTGTTGGATTTCTTCAAGTTCCTTCATGTTCTTCGCTACTTTGAGGTAGGTGATTCTTCACCAATATTAGTAGTATTCTGAAGGATGTTTTGATCATGTTTTGGGATTACCTAGTCAGTTAAATTCGTAAGTAGTCGAACATCATGTGTTAGAAGGATATTTTCGATGTTTCGGGACTTATTCATCGTATAAACCATTGAACCTTTTAGTGCTTGAACTCCTAGCATATTCTGAAGCTTCAAACCGTTTGTGACCAGTATATGGAGATTATCAAAATTCTTATGTCTTTACATAATGGAACCATACGTTTTGGGACATGAAATGGATTGAACTTAGGATATTTCCTTGAAAATCGAGATGAATTATGGTGTTGTGATGATGTTAAGTATCCTCGTATCTCGTAGTCGTTTAATCCGTAAAGATCTTTCGCAAACCGTATGAGCATGATATGCACGGAGAGGACATGTTTTAACACTATAGATTTCATAAGTTTCATCACCATTAGATCAGGTTTTCTGCCAGTAGTAAACTGCCATGCAGGGTTAGCGCACGCTAAGATATGTGTATTAACGTGCGCTATCTGGAATGAGTTAACGTATGCTACGTTTGGTACGTAACGTACGTTATGTTATCAGTCGAGTCAGATGGATGATCAGAGAGAACTGTCAGTACATGGCTAGCGTACGCTAGACTTGGTCATTTGCATACGTTAACAGGCAGACTTAGTGCACGTTACATAGAGTACGTAGCGTACGCTAAGTAGTTTAGGCAGATTACATATTTAGAGCTTTTGGCCATAGACCGGATTGATAGGCATTCGTACGACTTGAGATGAATTCTATATCATTTCTTTTGTTAAGGTTCGAGCTTGCTACGTTGATCGAAGGAGGCGGCCTTCGAGTGTGTTGAGATCATTGGAGTGTTTCGTTCTTGCCATCTTCGAGGCAAGTATCGTAATGTGTTAATATTGGTATTTTGAGCATACATGTGGTTTATTCATGTTGTTGAACATGGGATTTATTTCGTTGAATTGTCATGATATTCGTTATCTAGTGTTTGTATGTTCATGTTGATGGACATAGCGATTTGGCATATATGTATGCATGAGTTGTGTTTGTGTATGTTGTACGATCTATACTGAGGACGCTGGATCGGATGTCCACCTCGTGTTGGTCCGACGGGATCATCTTGGGATCTAGGCTGAGGGCACTGGATCATTGGACGGGTTATTTCCACCTCGTATTGGTCCGACGGGATCATCTTGGGATCTATGCTGAGGGCGCTGGATCATTGGAATACCCTTGCTGTGTTAATGGAATCGTGTGGATTCGCATTGTCGGATTCCGGTAGCGGAAGTCCGTGTGGTGTATCTTGTTATGTATTGTTGATGCATATTCGATTTGTTTAAATCGTTTTGCTAACCCCTTCGGGGGTGGACATTTGTTTTGATGTTCATGTAGCCGAGGAGCAGGGAAACAGCCACAGTACCGACGTGATGACGAAGGGGCACAGTGATGTTTGTTGTTGTTTGTGATTTGTCTTCTTAGTTCAATTTCAGTACTCGAGTACGTGTGTCTTATTATTATCATTTCGATATGGTTGTATTAATTAACTCGCTGGATCAGTTGGAACCGGTTTTGTAATTTGAACTTTTGCGGTATTGTTGGATTATTCACATTTTCTTTTAATTAGCCTTGTAAATCCTTACTCAAAGGGTTTACGGCGCTGTAATTATTCCGAATATCTCGGGGTGTTACACCATAGTGAGAGGAATGACATCTTTCTAATACCTTCTCCATTTCTTCTTCTGGTATGCATCTCCAGATGATTTGATCAGGTCCTCGTCTGAACAATAGAGGATCTTCCCAGTAATAGTATTTCAACTCGGAGAAGAATTTTTTCTTTTGATGATGGGAAAAATTTGGGTGAATTATTCCACTTACAAGGAAATTGACGATGTCTGCATACCATGGTGCATTTTGTTTTTCCTGCACATTAGAGATTTGGAACAGTTGTTCATCCGGAAATACTTCATTTATTTCCTTTTCTTGAGCATTGTTTTGGTCTAGTCGTGAGAGATGATCCGACACTTGGTTCTTTGTTCCCTTTCTGTCTCGGATTTCTATGTTGAATTCTTGCGTAAGTAGGACCCATCGGATTAGCCTTGACTTAGCATCTTGCTTTGTCATTAAATATTTCAAAGCTGAATGATCAGTGTAGACAATGACTTTCGATCCCAATAAGTAGGATCGAAATTTATCAAAGGCATAAACCACTGCGAGCATCTCTTTTTTAGTTGTTGTGTAGTTCAGCTGTGCATCATTCATAGTCCGGCTAGCATAATGGATCACTTGCATCGTTTTGTCCTTTTCATTTGGAAAAACATCATATGCCGATTCGGTCTACCTCAGGCTATCATCTCCGACAACGGAAAGCAGTTCGATGGTTTGGAAGTTATGCAATTCTGTGAGAAATGGGGGAATTAAAAAGCTGTTCTCGGCCCCTTACCACCCTCAAACAAACGGGCAGGTAGAGGATGTAAACAAGATTCTCAAACACACGATCAAAGCAAGACTCGAATCCAAACAAGGACGATGGGCGAGGGAGCTCCCGGATGTTTTGTCATCCTACCGAACGACGACCCGAAATTCAACCGGTGAAACCCCATTCGCCCTCGCCTTCGGAACAGAAGCAGTGATCCCTTCAGAGATCGCCGTTCTCAGCCACCGAACTGCACAACAAATGACGATGGACAATGATGTAGCTCGGCGGATCGACTTGGATATGCTCGAGGAACGACGACTAACCTCGGAAATGAAGAACACAATCCACAAAAGGAAATCCGAGAAATTCTTCAATTCGAAGGTCAAGGAAAGACGATTCCAAGTGGGTGACCTAGTCCTCAAAAAGGTCCAGGCTCACGCGGGAGTATTTGGCCCGAATTGGGAGGGGGCCTTCAGGATATCCAAATGGCTGACCAAAGGAGCCTACGAGCTCCAACACCCAGACGGCACCCCAGAACAATATCCCTGGAACACCGTTCATTTGAAGAAATACTATCAATAAAAACTCTGTATTCAGTTATCCAATGTACAAAGAGATTAATGAGATTTTCCGATTCCCTCTAAATGATTCGCCTCGGCAAAACAAACAAACAAAAAAGAGGATGACTCGCTCGCTCTCCAAGAGTTCTTCATCTAACATGATGGACCTAGGCAAGCGGTCTCCCCCCTAGCACAACGAATACCGTCGAGGATCGTCATCTAAAATGACGTTCCGAGGTAGAAAAGTGCAACCATGGTTCTGGAGGTCGATGGAACCGATAGCCCATCCATGCAAGGTTCCTTTGGGCAGAGATCGCCCGCCCTTTCGTTTAAATACGAGGCGGGCGTAGCCGAAGGACCCTCCAAAACAGATCAGTGGACATGCTCGCCCGCCCTCGGATCCATCATCTAACATGGTGGACCTGGACAATGCGACGCGTCCCTCCCCTCGTCACAACGTATGCCCTCTTAGACAGAAAAGTGCTAACAAGCCACGGTAATTAAGTCGATTTATCCGACGGCGCCCCGTGCAAGGACTCCTCCAGGAAGAGACCTTCCGCCCCCTCGCTACATTGCGAGGCGTCATTCTGGGGTAATCTCGTAGTTTTTTGGTCTGTGAAGATGCTAGGTGCTCCATTTTCTTTTCCCATTGAGGACGAACCTAAACCTGTGCTCGAGGTCCATATACTGATGGGTGGGATGTGATGTATGGATTCTCGAAAAGAGAGGAGCCTTGGTGATCCCTCCCGGACCGCCCGGATCCCATGAGTGAATTGAAAGTTGGATCTACATTGGATCTCACCCGAATCGCCCCATCTATCCTCTTGAGGAGAGGTTTGGTTTGGAGGAGGAGTACGCCATGCTGATGATGAGAACATTGAACTATCCATGGGGCTGAGAGCCCTCACATCTCAGGCACACCAATGTAATTATCAAGAGCGCGCTCTACCACTGAGCTAATAGCCCGTCATGCGAGCCCCCCCGCTGGGGCCCGCTATGTCAAAAGAGAGAGCAACCCCACCCCTCGTCTTTTCTTTTCTTTTTTCGCCCCCATGTCGCCCCACGGGGGACATGGGGACGTAACAAAAACAAAGGGGATCCTATCAACTTGTTCCGACCTAGGATAATAAGCTCATGAGCTTGGTCTTACTTCACCATCGAGAAACGAAAGAAAACTTCCATCTTCAAGTTTAACTCAGACGTAGCTCCTATTTTGGTGTTTTGGGTGAGAAGCAGTGTCAAACCAAAATACCTAAGTGATTTAGGCATTTATCAAATGTATCTCCGAAAACCGAGAAATCGTCCATGAAAACTTCAATGAATTTTTCAACCATGTCTGAGAATATTGACATCATGCATCTCTGAAATGTGGCTGGAGCATTGCATAATCCGAATGGGATTCTTCTATAGGCAAATGTTCCGTAAGGGCATGTGAATATTGTTTTCTCTTGGTCTTCTGGGGCTATGACGATTTGGTTATACTCTGAATATCCGTCGAGAAAACAGTAGTAAGAATGTCCCGCTAATCTATCGAGCATTTGATCAATAAATGGGAGTGGAAAATGATCTTTTCTGGTCGTCTTGTTAAGCTTCATGTAATCAATGCACATTCTCCATCCTGTTACGGGTCGTGTTGGTATAAGTTCATTGTGCTCGTTCTCTATGATCGTGATTCCACTCTTTTTGGACACCATATGTACAGGGCTCACCCATGGACTATCTGAGATTGGATAAATGATTCCTGCGTCAAGTAATTTAAGAATCTCTGCCTTCACAATTTCCTTCATGTTTGGATTCAAACGTTGTTGATGCTCAATTGAAGGTTTGCAGTCATCTTCCATCAAAATTTTGTGAGTGCATATAGAGGGGCTTATTCCTCTAATGTCCGCAATAGTCCATCCAATTGCTCTTTTGTGATTCCTCAATACCTTAGTAATTTCCCTTCTTCAAGTTCGGTCAATATGTTAGATATGATGACCGGAAGTGTAGATGAAATGCCCAAGTAAGCGTATCTCAAATGTGTGGGTAGAGGTTTGAGATCAAGTATTGGAGCTTCTTGTAAAGAAGGGAGGGATTTAGCGGAGCTTGTCCCCAACTCTTCAAAAGTGAATGCCTTCTTAAGGGTGGTAGTGCTTCTAGATAATTAACTATTTCGGCCAAGTGATATTCTTCTTCCATGCTGGTTAGAGAATTTGTTATACATGTCTCAAGAGGATCTTTAGATAGAATCTTCTCCAAAGAGTTGTTTACCATGGCTTCAATTGCGTCTATTCTTAGACAATAATCATCTGTGGAGGGATGATTCAAAGTTTTTAGGACATCGAAGATGACATGTTCGTATTCCACTCTCAGAATTAGCTTTCCTTCATAGACGTCAATAAGAGCACGTCCGGTTGCGAGAAATGGTCGTCCCAAAATAATGGCAATATCCTGATCTTCTTCCATGTCAAGGATGATAACATCCGCTGGAAATATGAATTTATCAACTTTGACGAGCACATCTTCTATTATCCCACGTGGATATTTGATTGACCGATCAGCTAATTGTAGTGAAAATGTTGTTTCTTTTGCTTCTCCCAAGTTCAGTTTGTTGAAAATTGACAGGGGCATCAAGTTGATACTTGCCCCTAAATCACAAAGAGCTTTGCCAATATTCACTTCACCAATTGTACACGGGATTGTGAAAGTTCCCGAATCTTTTAGCTTGGGTGGCAACTTCTTTTGTAATATTGCGCTACATTCCTCTGTTAGCATGACAGTTTCATATTCTTCAAGCCTTCGTTTGTTGGAAAGAATATCTTTCATAAATTTGGCATAGCTTGGCATTTGTGCTAGAGCATCAGCAAAAGGTATGTTGATGTGTAGCTTTTTAAAAATTTCCAAGAATTTCCCGAATTGAGCATCGAGCTTGTGATTCTTGAACCGTTGAGGAAATGGGATATGTGGAAGATAAGATTTTGCAGCAACTGGACCTTTTTGAGATGAAGGTCCTGATTCAGATTCTTTTTCTCATTCTTGATTTTGTTTGTTTTTTTATTTTTCCAGATGATTTTCCACAGAAATTTCGGGCAACTGCACTCCACTTCTTATTGTGATAGCTTGGACATTTTCCCTTGGATTTACCTCAGTATTGCTAGGTAACATGCCATGAGATCTTTCTGAAAGTATTTTGGCCATTTGGCCAACTTGTGTCTCCATATTTTTAATTGAAGCATCATTGCGTTGTTGATACTTCAGTTGTTGTTCAGCTAGCTTCGTGATTGCTTCTTCCCACCCGGGCTTCTTTTCTTGATGCGTTGGATTCAACACATTGTTGTTTTTTTCATAAGAAAAATTTGGATGATTTTTGTACCCTGTATTTTATGTTGGCCCGTAGGGATTGTATGCTTGCCTTTGAAAATTCTGAGCATACGCCACTTGTTCTGGTGGTGGTGGTGGTGACTGCTCCTGTTACACTAATGGACAGATAGTGCTGTTGTGAGTTGCTCCATAAATTTCACATGAAAAAGCTGAAACTTTTGGAGTTTGCACCGTCTTCACAGATTGAGGAGTTGAAAAAGACATGTCCTCGACTTTCTTTGATAAAGCTTCAATTTTTGCCAACATAGGTGAATAAGAATCCACTTCAAAAACACCATTTGGTTTCTTTTGGATATTTCTGTCTGGCCATCTTGCACTTTGTTCACTTATAACCTCAAAAAGATTATAAGCCTCTTTCATAGTTTTGTTGCCAAGTGAGCCATTTGATGATGAATCGACATTAGCTCGGCATGTAGGTAAAATTCCAGAATATAAATAATTGACTTGAGCTCCCAAATTGAAACCATGGTTAGGACATTTTCGTAGCATATCTTTGTATCTCTCCCATGCTTCGTGAAATGACTCTGAATCTTGTTGACGAAATGTAGAGATTTCGTATTTGAGTTTCGCCACTTTTATTGGTGGAAAGTATTTAGTGGTGAATTTTTGAACAAATTCGGGCCAATTTGTTATGCTTCGTGGTGGCAAAGTATCTAGCCACTCTCTTGCTCTGTCCTTCAAAGTGTGCCCGAAAAGTCTCATTTTGATCGCCTCGTCATTTACATTTGGATATTTGAAATTTCCACAAATCTCCACAAAACGGTTAATATGGAGATATGGATTCTCGTCGGTTCTTCCATAGAATGAGTTGTTGTTGGAGAAGAGGTTGATGACATCAGGACGAATTTGAAAATTGTCCACTCCAAATGGTGGATAGATCACACTTGATTGCACGCTCAAAGATGGGGGGTTCATGAATTCCCCAAATAGCATGTTGTCTTCATCTATTTCCGGCACAATAGGATATTGTTGATGTTGAATGTTTTGATCATTAGGTATTCCCCCTACTGGAAGAATTCTTTCGTTATCGTTTCCTTGGGGGAGACGTGGGTTTGGTTCGTCCGCCATTGATGGTGAAGAAATAATTCTTTTCTTTTGTTCTCTTCGCCTTCTTCTGAATGTGGCTTCGATCTCGGGATCTAGTGAAACTAAATCGCGATTGTACGTCCTTCGCATAGACAAGAGAATCTACAACAAAGAAAAAGTTGTATTTATAACAATAGTTAATAATGTAATATTTCAAAATAACACTTATACTTCCCCGGCAACGGCGCCAAAAACTTGACACGTCTTTAGTGTAACTATCGCAAGTGCACGATATCGTATCAAGTAGTAAGTGGACTTTTTGAGTCCGGTTTATCGATCCCATGAGGAAGTTAGGTTATATATTGAATTATACACTATTTAACTATTTGTTATAGAGATTTATATGATTGAAACACACAATTAAAGAGTTTGGTTTGACAATTACAATGAAAATGCAATAATAGTTTTAATATTCAAGGAAATGAAAGATTGCACTAATAATACATTAATAAAAGATATAATAAAATAGTTGGGATTACAAAATTAGTTCATCATTAGTTATAGAAGATGTATAGGAGATCATAAGATGAATTTACTTATTATGTTGTCTAGATTCGATTTTCCTTAAAAAGACGGTTTCTCTTTCGAACTATAAAACGCCCCTTATATATTGAATCAATCCACTATATTTCTATGTTGATTGGCTTCAATACATAGCATTAGGTTTCATGAAAATAACTCAAAGAATCATCTATCGTGGGAGTCGATTATTTCACGAAATGGGCAGAGGCCGAGCCACTCAACAAGATCGGCCAAGAACAGATCGACATCTTGAATCACATTTCCACCTAGCACATTTGTAGCAAACAGCCATTTTCTTTGGTCGTCGTTTCTTGGCATATAAACTTTTTCCAAGCCCTGGTAAAAATCTAGTTGGTGTTTCTGTAAATTCACCTGCTATTCTCACTTTGGCTTCAATAATGAATCGAATATCAAAAGGTATGCCGTTATTCATAAGCAACCTCATCCTTTCCAGTCTAGTTTGATAAACTTTCAAAATGACTTTTTTGCTAAGAAAGGGAAATCTTTTTTCAATTGTTTTCAAAGTTTGTTCCATAATTAAAAATAAAATATCTACAAAATTAGTTGTTGTGGAAAACTGAAAAATCCGACTTTACTAGCCACGGAGTACCATTATCCGCCACTTGACCGGACAAACACAATGGAGTATTAATCCACAATATCGGGGTCCTTAAGAAGAACCTCTTCTACCTCAAAAGATTTTAATTCCAAATATGGTTTTAACCGTTGACCATTCACTTTAAAAATATTACCATTTTTTGGATTTTCAATTTCTACAACTCCGTGAGGATAGACCGTGTGAATAATAAATGGACCAGACCATTGTGAATGCAATTTGCATGGAAATAATAACAAACGAGAGTTAAAAAGAAAGACTTTTGACCAGGAGAAAAAGTTTTTCTCAAGATATGTTTATCATGAAAAAATTTCATTTTGTCCTTATATTTCCTTGCACAATCGTAAACATCATTTATGATTTCTTCCAATTCATTTAGTTGAAGTTTCCTATGAATTCCAGCCAAGTCTAATGAAAAATTTAATTATTTTATGGCCCAGTATGCTCTATGTTCTATTTCAACAGGCAAATGACATGGTTTTCCAAACACAAGCCTAAATGGAGACATTCCGATGGGAGTTTTAAAAGCAGTACGGTAAGCCCACACTGCATCATTCAATCGCAAAGACCAATCTTTCCTTGTAGGATTAACAGTTTTTTCAAGAATATATTTGATTTATTTGTTTGAAATTTCAACTTGTCCACTTATTTGAGGGTGATAAGGAGTAGCAACTTTATGTGTAATGTAATATCCGCAATTTTGATTTCTGATAATTTTCTTTTTTGGCGGAAGTCCATCTTAGTGACTCTATCGTAACCTTTTCGTCATTACGATAATGATTAATTCTGCACTTTTTGTCATCCGAGTTCGTTTGGGTGCCGTTTTGTTGAGTTCCATGTTCTTAAGCGACATTTCCGCACTTGAGTTCGGTTCTTGCGAATCTCATCCGAAACTGTTATTTCGTATTTCCGTAAATCCGTTTAACGTTGTTAGACGTGTTGTGAACTATTATTGGTGTTTTGATCAAGTATCGTGTTGGGTCATTCCGTAATATCCCAAATTATTGGGTTCCCTTTTTGCGATTGTCCTTTTTTCGGATCATTTGATGTTACCGTCGTGTTTAGACCGACCCTTTTTGACGTGAAGTCACCATACGAGGGTTCGTGATAGTCCTTTCAGGCCTTTAAATGGTTGGGATTAGGCATCGATCGATTATATCATGTTTGGGGGTCATTTTTCATCAATTTCGGGCTCAAACAGTGTGTGCCGCGGCACAGGGGACTGTGAGCCGCGGCACGGCCCGAGCTCAATTGTCGGCCAGGCCGACTATACTGCGTGCCGCGGCATGCAGCAGTCCGGGACGCGGCCCCAATGTACAACTTGCTCGCTATTTTTAGTCGCGGGCCGCGGCACACTCAGCCCGGGCCACGGCACGCGGGTCTTTTCTGCACTATTTCAGGAGGGTTTCGGGAGAGGATTTCATTTCCTCTCCCTTATTCTTCTTCCTCACGTATAGAGCGATTGTGGGCGATTTAGCATCATCAATCTCAGATAATTCATCCTCCTCAAGTTCTTGGTGTGTATTAACAACATCAATTCGTGTTCTTCGTCATTAATCCGAGGTATTTTCTTGATTCTCTGGAGTTGACCTTTTTGGGAGTTTTATTCTTGATTTCGTTTCCCATCCGATTTTGATAAATCGATTGGTGTTAGATGTTGTTATTAAACATGTTTTATGGATTGTATATCCATATCTTCGGTTTGTTTCAAACTGAAGGGTGATTTCGGTGTTCTTGAGGTGTAGTGAACATTTGATGTTCGATCAAATGTTCGAATGAGTTTTCCTTCGATAGTTTGTTGTAATCTCCGTTGTTTTTGGTGTTGATCCTCGTCGTAATCATGTTTTTGTTATTCTCGTAGTATTCGCGGTGCTATCGTGTTCTCGATAGTGTTCGGGAGTTCGGGGTTGTTCGATCGCATCCCATCCGTCATCTCGTTGCGATCGTGGTTTCGAGGCAAGTACCTTGTCCATACTCTTCTTGTTTTGTGGATATGATGATCGGTGATCATCTAAATGTGTTCGTTTTGTTGTTTTGAGATGAACTTTCAAAGATTTGGTTTAGGCTCGTTAAAGCCCCCCTTCTTAAACTCGTATGCATTTTGCGAATGGTGTGTTTCATAAATAACTATGTGAACCTTATGAATATGCTTGGTAATATTGTTGCGCTTGATAATGCATGTGTACATATATTGCCTCTTTTCGGTGCGTTGTAGTTTGACGTTGTGTTTTGCTAAGTGTTTGGTGCCTCCGGGTGAATTGTTTGGATGTCTTTGTTGTATTGTGCTATGTGTGTGAATGTGTGGTTATGGTTGGGGTCTACGGTGACACATGGCTAGCGATCATGTGGTCAGGATGCAACAAGAGATTGATCCAACCGTGAGAGCCTCAGGATACCTACGGTGACACATGACATGTGATCATGTGGTCACGAGACAACAAGTGATTGATCCAATCGTGAGATGACGTGGCAAATGATAATGGTGGTATGACATGGCATGTGTTCATGGTGTGATATATGATTTGTGAATGTGTTTTGCTCACCTCGGGAGGGTCCGACGAGGCCTCGAGGGAATCCAATGGTATAGCCCTGGATTCACGATTTGGTGTTGATTTTATGTCCGTCGAGGACACGTGACGTGGGTTTTGACCCTGTGAATTGTTGTTGGTTTTTATTTGTGAAAACAAAACCTTTGGGCTGTGACCCCTATTGATTTTGGAAAGAGTAGGATTCGATAATCCAAAATTGTTTTCTATTAAAACTCCCGATGGCATATTAAACCATTTTGTAAATTGTTTCCCTTGAGTTGTGATATTTCTGTTTTGGAATGTTTTACCCAAACTCTTGCCTCGGGAAGTATTTTTCATTATGTTTGAATCTTTGAGGATTCCTGGTTATTATTATTCTTGGAACTTGAATAGTATGGCTCGTATTTGCACTTTGTACTTGCACTAGAAAAATAGTGGAATTTTGCTAACCCCCGAGTAATCGGGGGGTGGATGTCTGTTTTGCATTCAGGTTTCGAGGAGCATAGCACAGGGTCGGCATGAAGGATGATGAAAGATGATCGATACTAATCACATGAGGACCTGTACATTGTTGTATTGGTTCAATTGTATTTTATTTCCGCTGCGTTATTCTTTTCCCGTTATACGGGAGTGTGTTGTATTTGACCCCTGTGTGGGCACATATTGAGATTAGGTTGTATGTATTTATTGAAAGACTAAATCGGTCTACTGAGTCATTTTAGCCTTAAAAGCATTGTTGATATGTTCGATTTTGTTACCAGCCTGGTAGATCCTTGAGGAAAGGCTCTACGGCGTGTAATATCCCTGAGCGGATTGGGGGTGTTACATAAATGGTATCGGAGCTTAGGTTGAGGAAACCTAGGTTGTCGGGTCAAGTTGTGTCTGTTGAGTTTTGTCTCGTCGGATTTTGTCTGACTGAGTCGTGTATTGACGCGTCGTCTGAGTTGGTTGGTCATGATTAGTATCGTGGGGTGATCATCATATTCGTATGACCTTTGAATGTAAGTCTCCCTCATTTGTGTTGTGCCTCGTGTGACACGATTTATTTATGTGATTATTTGTTAAGTGACGGAATCCTTATGTAGATTCTTGGTCTCATGATATGTGTTTATTCGACTCTCATATTTTATTTATATGAGGGGTGTTGTCACTGCTTATGCCTTTTCGACTGTTTGTTTTTCGGGAAGAGTTATGTGTTGTGATGAATTTGAACGATGTGACATGTGTGCTATGAGATGTGTAACCGAATGTTGATACGCATGAGTTTTGGGCATTCTAGCCTAATGGATTTTTTTTTTTGAAAACCCTGAGTATCTTAGAAAATAAATTTTGAGACGTATTTTTAAAATGATTACATTTTCGAGGCGCCTACTAGCGCAAGTATACGTTTCAAAATTCTTTTACCTTGAGGACCAAAATATTTTTAGATATTCCAGTAATTTAGAAACGCATTTGCTTAGACCCGAGGGTCGAATATTTCTGAAAAATTTTCACTAAAAGAAAGTGTCCTCATTTTTATCAGACGCAAGATGGTTTTCAAAGTCTCGATAACGATGTTTGTACTACTTTTTGAAAGGCGATACTCAAGATCAACTGGTGTTTCCAAAATTATTTTTCAAAAGGTGATTTTCGTTTTTAAAACCTATCAATTCCCATTTGTGGTCAGAGAAGGTGTGTACGATATTAGCATTATCGTCAGGGTGTTAGCCCTCCGAGTTGTGATTGAATGGGTGGTGTGAGCATTGAGTCGTTCGCCGCACATTTGTTGTTTTAGCATCTGTGAGAGGTGTGATGCTGGTATTTAGTGTTGTCGCCTTATGGTGACCTACGTGTTATCACACCTGTGCGAGCTGTTAGAGTTTGGGTTTGTACGATTGTGTACAGGTGTGATTGTTTCATGATGTTTTGTAATTGTGTGCTGGTTATCGTTCGGGCCGTTGAGATTGTCGAATGATACCATCATTGCTGTGATCTTTGTATGTGTGTTGCTTTACAATGGTAATCGTTGTATGTGTTGTGTGTTATGATATTCTGTTGTGCTGAGTGGTTGCTTATTCAGTATGCCGCGGGGCAGAGGTCGTGGTCGTTGCGAACGGACGCATGATCGGAATCATGCTGCCGGTGATGGTGTTGGTATCGGTGTTGCTACTATTCTGCAGCAGGTAGCTGCACAGATGACTGAGTTGACTCAGGCAGTTCAGCGTATTACAGATGTGACCCAGAACACTGGCGCAAATCATTGGCTTCAAGAAGTGGTTCGTATAAATCCCCCTCATTTTGCTGGTGCCGCAGATGCATTGGGTTGGGATGGTTGGCTTTTCCAGTTAGAAAAGATATTCGAGGTAGTCGATTGTCCATAAGAGCGTAAGTTGCCAGTCGCTCAGTATCTTCTCGACAAAGATGCCGCTAGTTGGTGGGAGGCTGTTAAGCCTCGAGATCATGTTGTCACGTGGGCAGAGTTCCAGAGATTCATGAGAGATGAGTTTTGTCCAGAACCGATCAGAAATCAGAGGATTAATGAATTCTTTTTGGCGAAACCGAAAGATGTGTCGTTGTCTCAAGCTATTATTGATTTTAGCAAACAGCTCAGCTATATGCAGGATTAGTTAAGGACAGAAGAAGATAAGATCTGTCATTTTACTAGACGGATGAAGCCGGAGATTCGTCAGTACATGGCTGGCCTCACTTGTACTTCCTTGAGAGATTATCAGAATCGGGCGTTAGCCTATGAGCTATCCAGATTATCGACTGAGAATATGTCTGACTAGAAGAAATAGAAAACCGTTGGGAACTTTTCAGGAAAACAGGGGAGTGGGTCCCCTGAGGTTGGGACATCGTTTCGTCATCATAAGAAGGCTCCTTGATCGCGTGATCAGAGGAGTAGTACCCCTGCAGTGAGTAATGTGAGCAGCACGAAGACATGTTATAACTGTAGTCGAGCGGGCCATACCGCGAAGAATTATCGTTCACCATTAGTCAGCTGTTTTGAGTGTGGCGAGGTGGGTCACCGAGCCGTGCATTGTGAGACGGTAGCTGAGAGATTTGGGGATCAAGGTTGCGTCTCTATTCCGAAAGGACACGAAGATGCCTAGTGTGGTTTTTGAAGATTTCCGCATAGTCCGAATTGTTTGTGGTTGTCCTTGTGGATGGTTTTGTGTTTATTTTCTATTTTCTTGACTGTGCATGTTTTCTTATATTAGTACCTCCTGTTTTGTGATTGTTCAGATAATTGACTTGATTGTACTGTCTATTTGATGACGCTTGTCACTTGTTGGTTTTATTATGTCTCTACCTGTGGCGTTGTGATGGTCGTCGTGGAGCGTGGTTTCACGTCGTATGTCTCTTTGTATTGCTTGTAACGTTTCACCGTTGGGCGCGAGTTTTCGGTTCTTGTGTATCTCGTCGAGTTTTCCTGGCGGGATATTGCTTCTCCCTACTTGTTTTAAGTTTCGGGACGAAACTTCTTTGAAGGAGGGTAGAATGTAATATCCGCAATTTTGATTTCCGGTAATTTTCTTTTTTGGCGGAAGTCCATCTTAGAGACTCTATCTTGACCGTTTCGTCATTCCGAGAATGATTATTTCTGCACTTTTTGTCCTCCGAGTTCGTTTCGGTGTCGTTTTGTTGAGTTCTGTGTTCTTAAGCGACTTTTCCGCACTTGAGTTTGGTTCTTGTGAATCTCGTCCGAAACTGTTATTTCATGTTTCCGTAACTCCATTTAACGTTGTTAGACGTGTTGTGAACTTTTATTGGTGTTTTGATCAAGTATCGTGTTGGGTCATTCCGTAATATCCCAAAGTTTTGGGTTTCCTTTTTGCGTTTGTCCTTTTTTGGATCATTTGATGTTACTGTCGTGTTTAGACCGACCATATTTGACGTGAAGTCGCCATATGAGGGTTCGTGATAGTCCTTTCAGGCCTTTAAATGTTTGGGATTAGGCGTCGATCGATTATATCATGTTTAGGGGTCGTTTTTCATCAATTTCGGGCTCAAACAGTGTGTGCTGCGGCACAGGGGACTGTGAGCCGCGGCACGGCGCGAGCTCAATTGTTGGCCAGGCTGACTGTACTGCGTGCCGCGGCACGCAGCAGTCCGGGCCGCGGCCCCAGTGTACAACCTACTCACTATTTTTAGCCGCGGGCCGCGGCACACTCAGCCCGGGCCACGGCACGCGGGTCTTTTCTGCACTATTTCAGCAGGGTTTTGGTAGAAGATTTCATTTCCTCTCCCTTCTTCTTCCTCACGTACAGGACGATTGTGGGGGATTTCTTGGGCGATTTAGCATCATCAATCTCAGAGAATTCATCCTCCTCAAGATCTTGGTGTGGATTAACAACATCAATTCGTGTTCTTCGTCGAGGTATTTTCTTGATTCTCCGGAGTTGACCTTTTTGGGAGTTTTATTCTTGATTTCTTTTTCCATCCGATTTTGATAAATCGATTGGTGTTAGATGTTGTTATTAAACATGTTTTATGGATTGTATATCCATATCTTCGGTTCGTTTCAAACCGAAGGGTGATTTCCGTGTTCTTGAGGTGTAGTGAACATTTCATGTTCGATCAAATGTTCGAATGAGTTTTTCTTTGATAGTTTGTTGTAATCTCCATTGTTTTTGGTCTTGATCCTCGTCTTAATCATGTTTTTGTTGTTCCTTCCGGAGGATTATAGGTGCTCGAGGATTTCGAGTTGAATCCCGTTTGGTGATTTATATTTCGTGTGGTGTTATTCTCGTAGTATTGGCGGTGCTATCGTGTTCTCGATAGTGTTCAGGAGTTCGGGGCTGTTCGATCGCATCCCACCCGTCGTCTCGTTGCGATCGTGGTTTCGAGGCAAGTACCTTGTCCATTCTCTTCTTGTTTTGTGGATATTATGATCAGTGATCGTCTAAATGTGTTAGTTTTGTTGTTTTGAGATGAACTTTCAAAGATTTGGTTTAGCCTCGTTAAAGGCCCTCCCTCCTTAAATCAGTATGCATTTGCGAATGGTGTGTTTCATAAATGACTATGTGAACCTTATGAATACGCTTGGTATTATTGTTGCGCTTGATAATGTGTGTGTACATATATTGCCTCTTTTCGGTGCGTTATAGTTTGACGTTGTGTTTTGCTAAGTGTTTGGTGCCTCCGGGTGAATTATTTGGATTTCTTTGTTGTATTGTGCTAGGTGTGTGAATGTGTGGTTATGGTTGGGGTTTACAGTGACACATGGCTAGCGATCATGTGGTCAGGATGCAACAAGAGAGTGATCCAACCGTGAGAGCCTCAGGATACCTACGGTGACACATGACATGTCATCATGTGGTCAGGAGACAACAAGTGATTGATCCAACCGTGAGATGACGTGGCAAGTGATCACGGTGGTATGACGTGGCATGTGTTCACAGTGTGATATATGATTTGTGAATGTGTTTTGCTCACCTCAGGAAGGTCCAACGAGACCTTGAGGGAATCCAATGGTATAGCCCTGGATTCACGAGTTGGTGTTGATTTTATGTCCGTCGAGGACAAGTGATGTGGGTTTTGACCCTATGAATTGTTGTTTGTTTTTATTTGTGAAAAAAAAACCTTTGTGTTGTGACCCCTTTTGATTTTGGAAAAAATAGGATTCGATAATCCTAAATTGTTTTCTATTAAAACTCTCGATGGCATATTAAACCATTTTGTAAATTATTTCGCTTGAGTTGTGATCTTTCGATTTTGGAATGTTTTACCCAAACTCTTGTCTCGGGAAGTATTTTTGTTATGTTTGAATCTTTGAGGATTCCTGGTTATTATTATTCTTGGAACTTGAATAGTATGGCTCGTATTTACACTTTGTACTTCTACTAGCAAAATAGTGGAATTTTGCTAACCCCCGAGTAATCGGGGATGGATCTCTGTTTTGCATTCAGGTTTCGGGGAGCATAGCACAGGGTCGGCATGAAGGATGATGAAAGATGATCAATACTAATCACATGAGGACACGTATGTTGTTGTATTGGTTCAATTATATTTTATTTCCGTTGCAGTATTCTTTTCTCGTTGTACGGGAGTGTGTTGTATTTATTGAGATTGAGTTGTATGTATTTATTGAATGACCAAATCGGTCTACTGGGTCATTTTAGCCTTAAAGGCATTGTTGAGATGTTTGATTTTGTTACCAGCCTGGTAGATCCTTGATGAAAGGTTCTACGGCGTGTAATATCCCTGAGCGGATTGGGGGTGTTACATGTAACACCATATTTTTTAAATAAATGATTCAAAAATTGGTTACAAAAATATTTTCCTCCATCACTTATAATTGCTCGTGGTGTTCCAAATCTGGAAAAATATTTTCTTTTAAAAATTTTACCACGACTTTGTGGTCATTTGTTCTGCAAGCAATTGCTTCTACCCATTTTGAAACATAATCGACGGCCACAAAGAAGTAAAGATTGCCAAAAGAAAATGGAAAAGGTCCCATAAAATCTATGCCCCAAACATCAAATATTTCAATAATTAAAATTGGGTTTAAAGGCATCATATTTCTTTTAGAAATTCGATCTAATCTTTGACATCCATCACATGTGCTGCAATATGAATGTGTATCTTTGAAAAGTGTTGGGCAATAAAAACCACATTGCAGAATTTTAGCAGTTGTTTTCTTTGAACTAAAATGACCTCCACATGCATGATCATGACAAAAAGCAATGATATTTTGTTGTTCATGTTCAGGCACACATCTCCTAATGATTTGATCATGACAATATTTGAACAAATATGGATCATCCCAAAAGAATTTTTTTACTTCGTTTAAAAATTTTGTTTTATCTTGATTATTTCAATGAGATGGCATGTTACTAGTTCCAAGGTAATTGACAATGTCTGCATACCAAGGCATGTGAGAAACAGACATGAGTTGTTCATCAGAGAAAGTTTCATTAATGGGAGGTTATTTATCAGTAAAATTCACGATTAGCCTAGACAAATGATCAGCAACAACATTTTCAGAACCTTTTTTATCTCGAATTTCTAAATCAAACTCTTGCAACAATAGAATCCAACAGATCAAGCGAGGTTTAGCATCTTTCTTAGAAAGAAGATACTTTAATGCAGCATGATCGGAGTAAATTATGACTTTCGAACCAATCAAGTAAGGTCGAAATTTGTCTAAGGCAAAAACAACTGCAAGCAATTCTTTTTCAGTTGTAGAGTAACTTAATTGGGCATCATTTAGAGTTCTGCTTGCATAATA
Organism: Orobanche coerulescens; assembly: GCA_033398695.1. Taxonomy (NCBI): domain Eukaryota; kingdom Viridiplantae; phylum Streptophyta; class Magnoliopsida; order Lamiales; family Orobanchaceae; genus Orobanche; species Orobanche coerulescens. The sequence continues at coordinate 205,525,176 of CM065802.1, forward strand.
TATTACAGTTGGCAATTTATTTTCTCTTTGACCTAATACTACACCGACGGCATAGTCAGATGCATCGCACATTATTTCAAAAGGAAGATTCCAGTTTGGAGATTTGATGATAGGTGCAGAGCTCAACATAGATTTGAGTGTCTAAAAAGCTTTTAGACAATGATCATAAAATACAAAAGGTGTATTTTTTGAAAGTAAATTACATAATGGCCTTGAGATTTTGCTAAAATCTTTGATGAATCGACGGTAAAAACCAGCATGGCCTAAGAATGACCGAATTTCTTTAATCGTTTGTGGGGTGGAAGACTGGATATTAAGTCAACTTTAGATTTTTCCACCTCAATTCCTTTTTCAGAAATCACATGTCCTAAGACAATTCCTTTATTAACCAAAAAATGACATTTTTCCCAGTTTAGGACAAGATTTTTCTCCTTACACCTAACCAACACTTGGGTTAAGTGGTGTAAACATTCATCAAAGCTAGACCCGAATACAGAAAAATCATCCATAAAAATTTCTATAAACCGCTCAACCATGTCAGAGAAAATGCTCATCATACACCTCTGAAAAGTAGCAAGTGCATTGCACAACCCAAATGGCTTTCGTAGGTAAGCAAAAGTGCCGAACGGACAGGTAAAAGTGGTATTTTCTTGATCTTCAGGAGCAATGGGAATTTGGTTATAGCCGGAATATCCATCAAGAAAACAATAATAAGCATAAGTGGCTAACCTTTCTAGCATTTGATCAATAAAAGGAAGTGTAAAGTGATCTTTTCTTGTAACAGAGTTCAATTTTCTGTAATCAATACAGATTCTCCATCAAGTTTGAATTCTGGTTGGAACAAGTTCATTTTCTTCATTCGTGATTACGATTATGCCAGATTTCTTTGGAACTATATGAATAGGACTGACCCAAGAGCTATCAGAAATAGGGTAGATGATCCTTACATCTAAGAGTTTGATTATTTGAGCTCTTGCAACTTCTTTCAAATTAGGATTTAGTCTTCTTTGAAATTCTCAGGAAGTTTTCGCATTTTCTTCAAGGTGAATTCGATGCATGCATATAGAAGGACTAATACCTTTAATATCAGAGATGGTCCAACCTATTGCTTCTTTATGTTGTTTAAGAACATTGATTAACTTATCTTCTCGTTCTTCATCTAAATCAGATGCTATGATGACAGGCAGGGTTTCTGATGGTCCTAAAAATGCATATTTTAGAGATTTAGGTAATGGATTGAGCTCTATCTTTGAATCTTCAATAGGTACTTCTTTATTCATTTAACTCTCAAGTGGTTCAGTTTTAGCTTTCCATTTATCATTATCCAATAATGGTGTAGACTTTAGTAAAGAATTTACTTCATTAATTGAACTGTCGATGTCAAAATCTGAGCCAAAATGAGCAAGATAGCTTTCAAAAAGATCATCATCATCTATTTTTGGAAAGAAATAAGGACTTATACTCTCTATCATATTTACCTCACAGACATCATCATAATCATCATGTTGTTGAGAAATGTTAAACATATTTAGTTCAACAGTCATATTTCCCAAAGATAATTTTATGATGCCATTTCTACAGTTAATTATTACATTTGAAGTAGATAAAAATGGACTTCCTAAAATGACAGGGATTTGATATTTGATATTCTCAATAGGTTCAGTGTCTATGACTATAAAATCAACTGGAAAGTAGAATTTATCTACTTGAATCAGAACATCCTCTACGATTCCTCAACAGGTATTTTTATTGATTATCGTGAGCTGAACAAAGTAACAATCAAGAACAAATATCCATTACCTCATATTGATGATTTGCTGGATCAGCTCCAAGGAGCAGCTGTATTTTCCAAGATTGACTTGAGGTCCGGGTACCATCAGTTGAGGATTCGAGAGTCTGACGCTCCGAAGACAGCTTTTCCCACTCGTTATGGGCATTATGAGTTCGTTGTCATGTCATTCGGACTTACTAATACACTGTAGTATTCATGGAGTTGATGAATCGGGTTTTAATTAATTATTTGGATCGTTTTGTAGTTGTTTTTATTGACGACATTCTGATTTACTCTCGTGACCATGAAGAGCATGAGTGTCACCTCCGTCAGGTTCTCGATGCGTTAAGGCGGGAACAACTCTATGGAAAATTTTCTAATTGTGAATTCTGGATGCCTAAAGTTATTTTTCTTGGACATGTAATATCAGCAGATGGAGTGAGAGTAGACCCACAGAAGACAAAAGCCATGAGACTGGCTACCTCCGAAGAATGTGAAGGAAGTTCGCAGTTTCCTGGGTCTAGCAGGCTATTACCGATGGTTCGTGGAAGGTTTTTCCAAAATTGCTCAACCGATTACTAACCTATTGAGAAAATATAAGAAATATTTGTGGTCAGAAGCATGTCAGTGAAGTTTTGATGAACTCAAGAGTCGATTGGTTTGAGCACCTATTTTGGTTCTACCAAAAGGAACGGAATGATTCATGGTATATAGTGATGCGTCGAGACAGGGCCTTGGCTGCGTATTAATGCAAAATGGGAAAGTGATTGCCTATGCATCTATACAGTTGCGACCCTACAAGGTCAACTACCTGACTCATGATTTGGAGTTAGCAGCCGTGGTGTTTGCTTTGAAGATCTGGCGTCACTATCTGTATGGAGTTACCAGTCAAATTTTTACGGACCACAAGGGCCTGAAGTACATTTTTACTCATAAGGAGTTGAATATGAGGCAGAGGAGGTGGCTAGAGCTAATGAAAGACTATGATATCGAGATCATTTATCATCCGGGCAAGGCAAATGTAGTTGCCGATGCCTTGAGTCATAAAACCGTATAAGAGCAGATACTTGCCCGCTTGACTGTTCAGAGAGAATTGCAATTAGAGTTCATGAGGCCGGAGATTGAGGTCTGGTTATAGCGCATTCAGGAACAACTTTGCACGCTTGAGATTTCATCATCCCTTGACGAGATGGTCAGGACGAAATAGATGACGGACCCTTTCTTATCTAGAATTCGGGAAGAAGTAGACCAGGAAAAAGCCCCTAGATTTATGGTTCACGAGGATGGAATGATACGCTTCAAAAATCGAGTATGTGTACCGGCGAATGAAGAGTTGAGGAACACTATTCTGAAGGAGGCTCATGCTACCCCATATTCCATCCACCTGGGATCGAGCAAAATGTAGGATTTGAAACCGCATTATTGGTGAACGGGAAGTTGCAGAATTTGTTTCGAGGCGTTTGACCTGTCAGCAGGTCAATATTGGGCATCAGCGACCAGCGGACGTGCTGAAACCACTCCCGATTCCCGAGTGGAATTGGGAAGACATATCGATGGATTTTATTACTAGGTTGCCGACGAGCCGTCGAGGTATGAATAAGATTTGGGTGATTGTGGATCGACTGACCAAATCAGCCCACTTCTTGAAGATTAAGGATACGTGGGGTCCTGAGAGGTAGGCCCAGTTGTTCATTAAAGAGATTGTGAGGCTGCATGGTACCCCCAAGAGTATTGTATCAGATCGTGACGGACGGTTCGTGTCACATTTCTGGAAGGCGGTTCATCGTGCGATGTGTACACAGCTGAACTTCAGTACGGAATTTCATCCTCAGACCGACGGTCAGTCTGAGAGGACTATTCAAACTCTGGAGGATATGTTGAGGGTGTGTGCTCTCGATTGGAAGTACGATTGGGAAGCCCAACTACAGTTGGTGGAATTCACATATAATAACAGTTGGCATGCCTCGATCAAGATGGCACCTTATGAGGCATTGTATGGTCGGCGTTGTAGGTCCCCTCTGTGTTGGGACGACTTGTCTGAATCCATTGGTACGGAACCTGATATGTTGTTAGCATCCCGTGAGAAGATCGCTCTGAGTAAGAGTCATCTAGTAACGGCGCAGAGCCGCCAAAAGTCGTATGGAGATAATTGTCGACAAGCACTCGAGTTCGATGTTGGTGATCATGTACTGGTAAAAGTGTCCCCAACTCGAGGCATTTTCCAATTCGGGAAGAGAGGCAAGTTGAGCCCGAGGTATATAGGTCCGTTTGATAACGTGTAGGCGACCTAGCCTATCGTTTGGCATTTTCACCAGTTTTGAGTCGGATTCACAATTTATTTCATGTATCTAAGTTGAGGAAGTATGTTGACCCGAGCCACATTATTCGATTTGAAGAGGTCGAGATAGCCGATGATCATTCGTATGAAGAACGTTCTGTGTGGATACTTGAGAGAAGGGTCAAACAGTTGAGGAACAAGACGATTCCCTTATTGAAGATTTAGTGATTGAGAAACAGAATCGAGGAGGCTACGTGGGAAACTGAGGATAGTATGCCAGAGAGATATCCCGAGTTGTTTACCCCTTAGTTTTAGGTACGAAACTCCTTTTAAGGGGGGAGTATGTAACATCCGCCTAAACTCTCGCCTTTACAATTGTATTCTTCGAATAATTCGAGCATTTTCATACCATATCCGTATTTATTGTAACAAGTATATTGATGAGATATGTTAAATCAAATTGTTGATCTTTGTCGTTGATACTATAGCTGATTGTTAGATGTTATGTGGAGAATTTCATTCTTTACTTGTTGTTGCCCTTAGCGTGCGCTAACATGTTACCTTTACGTAAGCTATTACGTAGCATTACGTACGTAACACTCCTATGTTAACATACGTAATGTGGTGTATCTATCAATAGCTTGCCTTTCGGTGGGTGGGACCGGGCGTGGGCAGTGGTCGGGATTCGATCGTGACAGCCTAATCAACAGCCATTACGTACGTAATGGCTATGCCTTAACGTACGTAATATACAAGAGCCTTACGTACATTCATTTTGACAACGTATGTAATAGCTTGTGTATTTTGAGTCAGTAGCATCTGGGAATTCGTTATATATGTAATGCTCGTAAGATTACGTACGTAATGTGTTTAACGTACGTTAGGCTTTAGCTATAGCGTACGTAATGCTTAATACGGGTTATAAAAGTATGGGTTGCCTTTCATTTCTGCACGACCCTATCTCATTCCCTCTCCCTCAGAATCTACCCCCTACCCTGCTACATCACGTTTTTCCCCTCCAATCTCGTGTTAGAGCTACAACACTTGGATTATAGCTTGGTAACTAGAAGCTAGAAGTGTGTTCTTGGGAGTTTTGGTGCTATTCTTCATCCCTTTCTTGAGGTTGGTTATCTTACTCATGTTGTTTCATATGATTGTTGATGTTAGTAAGGAGTAATTCTTGTAGTGTTAGAATAATCTAGTAGAACATGATGAACATTGAAGTTATGTACAAATTTAGTTTGGAACGTGATAATATTGTTAGTATCATCCCTTGAATGATTGATAAGGTTGTGGAATAACATGTTCAATATAAAACCCTTAGGAAATCATGTTAAAACCAGGTGATTAGGGTTTATGAATATGTTCTTGATTGCTAGTAGGATCCTATGATGTTATAGCCAAATATTGGAGAAGGTCTAACAAACTCATTGGTAAGAATTTGATGAGGTCTTTAGAGTTTCAAAAACCCTCAATGATCTAATTATGTTTTGAACAAATTTTTAAGGGATAATAATGGATTATGAAGACACAATTATAACCTTTATATATTCAAGATTATCGGATGTGTTGATAACTCAAGAAGGTGTTGATTACTACATTAATATGTTGATAGTATTCTTAGGACGATTATAACGTTTATGGGTGATAATGATGCTATAGAATTAGTGACCGAATTTAATTACATTGATCCTTGTGTATTACGAGACGTAAATTAGGATGATGTTCTTATTATGCTTAAAACCTAAAGTTATGATTTCACTTATGGTTTGGGTTGACGTAATCATTGGAAGATGATGAAGAATGTTAATAAACACAAACCTTTATCATGCTCAACGTTAATCAGAAGTGTTGATGGATTGAGAGTATGATTAATCGTCATAGTATTACATTGATAATGTTCTTGACAACAAATGATTGGCATTGTTAGAATATGTGGACGAATCTAATAAACTTGATATATGATAATTCGTAATTGGAGCGATAGAATGTTCGTTAGGATAGTTGAACTATTCGAGTAAAGTTATGGATATTGTTTCTATGAATTAATACCATTATCGTACGATTGTGTTGTTGAATGAATTACGTTTCATTCAAGGTTACTTGTTCAAGTGAGTATTGTTAGACGAGGATACCACTCGTTTGTTCGTTCAAAGAAGGATTTTACATCTACAGAATTGAGGCAAGTTGTCATGCTTGGTTATAATGATGGTTGAATTCTTGTGAATATTATGCGTTTCGTGTATATGAAATGTTCTGTGAATCTATGATTCATTATGTGGTGATGTCTTTGATCGTGTTATCGTTTGTGGTGGGATTGTATTCCCAAGTTTATCACCCTTGTTACCGTTGGTCTCGTTGAGTTTGTTGTCACATCGGTGAGTTGTTCGATTCTTTGATAAATGTGTAATTCATTGAGTTTCGTTGTCATGTTGCATCGTGACATCTCTGGAGTCATATATGCGTGCCGATTGGTAATGTGTAGGATTTTTAGCCGGGCACTTGATGGTCATGCGTGGATGTTTCCGCATTAGACCGTGCACACGAGACGTAGTTCGTGAGGCTAATTAGGTACATCGTCCTATGTATATTCTGGATTCCGTATACGGAGTGGACATGTGTACGGATACATTTCCGGATCGGGCGTACTGTGACATCCGTCTTGAGCCATGTTGTCGGTCGTTCGTATGATTGGATATTTTCGACAGTTGGGACTGACTGTTTATACGCCTAAGGGGTATATTCAGTAGTCGGTTGTTTCAGTTGAGATCCGTATGTATATGAATTGTATAATGCCATGAGAATTATTATCATGTATAGTTGACCCTGTGGTTTGGGCGAAATACTTGTATTTCAGGGGGAGGAAAGGGCAAGGCACAGGAAGAGCACGATGGCGGCGGAGGATTTTGAAGGATGCTAATTTGGGGGGCCCGAGTCTTTTGTTGATTGGCTATATCCTACTGTGACTTTTTCATTTTATTTTATTTCGGATGAATGTATTATTATTTGTAAGGTATTTTCCATCCTCATATGGTCTATACCGAATTTGGATCCTGTGTATGGTTGCGTGAGTTGATATATATGATTTATACTCCGTATCGGGGTTTTGATTAATATTGTGGTTCGGTACCACGCTTATGGGATGTTAAAGTTCATGTAGTGATATCGCCTGGTGGGTCCCGGTGGGGGTCCACGGCACTGTAATAGCCGCCGTTTTCGGGGTGTTACAGAAGATGGTATCGGAGAGTCTTTTTCTTTTGAGTCATTGTAGATCTAACTAGCATCAAGAAACCTTCGTGCCATGTGTGACCTGTGCAAGCGCCTGACCCGTTGAATACGGTATGTTTCTCATGAGCCATGATTTGATTACTGGCATAATATTGATGACGAATTGATCTCTTTGTCAATCTTGGCATTCGAGAATGTGTGGTAAGATTCATCTGTTTGATTTTCTGAGGAAATCTTAAATTCAGTATGTAATCGAAAGTGTTTAGATTTGATATCAATATGATAATTTGTGTGATACCCGCAATTGTTTTCTTGAAAGATGTAGTTCCACTGTTGCTATTAACTTAGTCTAAATTCATAATCTGGCCGTAAGGATGTAAGTTGAACTGTGCTTACGATTATTGTTTAATTCTTTCAGTATGGAACATAATTTGAGGGGCCGTGGCAGAGGGGGTCGAGGCCGCGGAATGGGCCGAATCCCGATGCCACGCGCTAACACGCGTTCGAATGGGGGACAAAGCTCGGCGGGGAGTGATTCACCTACTAGGAGCCAATCCTACCACACCGAACGGCATGAGGGTGCCCATGTCGACCCTTATGTGATTATGCAGGGCATGATGACCGAGATGACCTAAATAGGTCAGACGATGGAAGCTATGCAGAGGAATGCTACTAATGGACAACAGCAGGGACAGCAGTCTCCGCCTCCGGTGCACGGCGGAATTGTGAGCCGGATCATTAATGACATATTGCGACAACGACCTCCAACCTTTGAAGGCTTTTCTGAGCCTGCTGATATAGTATACTGGATAGAGCATTTTGAGAAGCTGTTCGAAATGGTGGAGTGCCCAGAAGATAACCGAGTTGTCGTGGTGGCTTACTACCTTAGCAAGGGTGCCCATACTTGGTGGCTTTATGTGAGGCCTGCCGACGGCGCGAGTACTTGGAAGGAATTCAAGAATCTTATGCTAGATCGTTACTATCCCGCACCCCTCCATGAGGCCAAATTGTAAGAATTGTTGAACCCGAATCCATCAGAGGACGAGAATGTAACACCCCCAGATCAAACCAGGAATATTACACGCCGCAGACCCTCTCCGTGAGGATCCACCAGGCTAGACATCAAAACAACACATTCCATTACATACCGACGAATCAACATAACGGACCAATAGACCGATTTGGTCTTTCGTCACAGACTTACAAATCAAAATACATAAACTCATCCAGACTCATACCCACACAAGGGTAAAAATACTTGCAACAACGAACAATAAGACAGCGGAAAAGACAATACAATGGACTCCGACTAACTGAACCCAAAACTGGCCTTCGTGTGATTAGTATCATTCGTCTTTCATCATCCCTCGTGCCGATCCTGTGTCTTGCTCCCGAAAACCTGCATGTACCTGGACACAATACAGATATCCACCCCCCGATTACTCGGGGGTTAGCAAAACTCCACTGTTTCGCTAGTGCAAGTATAAAGTGCAAATACGAGCCATACACAACACATTCCGAGAATACAACAAAAGACTTCCCGAGGTATATTTAGTAAAAAAATAGTTCAAGTCTTGAAAGTAGAAACGAAGTAAGTAAGCACTTTGAAAACACTTCCAAATCTCGGGAGTTTTGAAAACATCAAAAATTAAAAATGTTCTTAATTCCTCGAAAGCCATTTAGGGTCACAGCCCCAAAGTTCATTTTTCAAAATACAAATCCGTTTAACAAAACACGGGGTCCACGACCCAACCATTCCGGTCACAAAACATAGGGTCCACGACCCGATCATCCACTTCAATTCACTAACAAGGACACATTACACATAACACATTTTTCTTATGCCATTCTAGCCAAGCACCAAGACTCGAAATATAATGTCTCTCGACCCCGAGCACAAAGCATTGTGATACTCGGACAATATCACAATTAACGAAAACATCAACGTCATCCTCAAGATGAAAACCACAACTGGTAACCCGCGGCCGTACCCTTAGTATCGACCCCGGACATCCCGTCGGACACTCGGTGGGAAACCACTTCGCGGCCGTACCCCTTAGTATCGACCCCGGACATCCCGTCGGACACTCCGGTGGAAGTTCATCCACACACGCACCCAAGTCCATTTCCGTGGCGTACCCTTAGTATCGACCCCGGACATCCCGTCGGACACTCCGGTGGAAGGAACAACACACACACGTTCCAAAATCACAGTTGCAAACCACAAGCCTCGAAGGTCAATCATAGTATATATAGTCGAGGTACCTTACTAGAATGGCCAGTTCATCCAACATATACTCACGACCAAGTAATGATACGATTCACAAGGACGCGCAAGATTTCAACAGCACCGAACGACACAACTAACATCACACAAACTCACATATTCATCCATAAACACGTGACTCCAAGCACATAATTTGACAAAAGAATTACACTTTACATTTACCAACGACATAATCGTACGCAGTGACATCACAAGAAAGTAAGGTGATTCTATACTCGACACTAGCTCACATATTCAACTAAGCACATTAATTCCCGACACACACGGGTCACCTTTACAAAAAGCATGATGGTAAATATTCCGATTTCTTTGGAAAATGGTTATTAATATTTATTTAGCACATATCGACGATTAACAATCATAATATCCACAAAACACGTAATGTATGGGCAAGATACTTGCCTCGATAATCGATACCGGACACTCCCACAATCACGGATCATTCGGGACACCTCGAACACCTACGATTCTCCGGCGAAGACAATGAATACACCCACGATCGAAAAGCTTGAAGAAAACGACGAACGGAAGGGCTCCGACTCGAATTCTTTGCGAGAAATCTGACCCTAACATCATACTATCAATAAATTAACGAACGAACGAGGAATAATAATCGTAGAACGCTCGAATCCTCTTTGTGACATTTTATCGGACACCTTCAAGGCGTCGATAAGAAACTCAATAAAACGACAAATCCTCGGCGATTCAACCGAGGAACAGCAAGGAATTCGACATAATAATGTTTAACAATCATAAATACATCACTATTCTGAGTTAAAACGAATTAAACGTACAAATCGAGCAAAATCCCCAAAACTAGATTTTAAGAAAACTTGCCTTGATTATTGGATTGAAGGATGTTACGTGATGATCAATTGATGTTATGAACCTCAAAACTTCATGGATTCATTGTATAACAACATGCCTCCATGATTGAGCAAGTTCCAGCGGAAGGGAAGAAAACGAGTGATAAAATGGGTGAAAAACCCGTCATTACGCCATATTTATAGGCACGGACACGGCGCAAAGAAACGGCCCGCAGGCGCCGTGTGTCTCGGCCGTGTCTCGGCAGGGCTGCCGATCTGGGCCGACCCGGCGCAGACACGGCGCACAGCAGGCCGTTTCGGGGCCGTGTTGCAGTGCAGGCGAGCCCTCCCGACAGCCAGAAAATTACGTCCGAACGATCCGAAACCCGAACACGAATACGAATCGAGTTACGGTTACGAAGTACTCGCAAAGACGAATCTAAGAGCTAATAGAACACACGATTCCGACCACCGAAGGCTCGAATTCGACAACGGAAGTAATTACCCAAAACTTTGGGAAATTACGAAAATGGCCCAAAGCGTCCAAAATCACGATACGCGATCGAAACACCAAACCAAAGCTCGCAACATGAATAATAACATTAAATGAACTTACGAGAAACTCGAAACAACGATTTGGACGAGATTCGCAAGAATCGAACTCAAGTGCGGAAAAGTCGCTAAAAAGCTCGGAACTCAACAAAACGATACCGAAACGAACTCGGATGACAAAAAGTGCAGAATTAATCATTCTCGAAATGACGAAACGGTCATGAGCGAGTCGTCAAAACGGACTCCGGCCGAAAATGAAATTTACCGAAAATCGAAAATTGCGGATATTACATTCTACCCTCCTTAAAAGAAGTTTCGTCCCGAAACTTAAAACAAGTAGGGAGAAGCAATATCCCGCCAGGAAAACTCAACAAAATACGCAAGGAAACGCGTAACTTACGCCCATCGGCGAAACGTTACAAGCAACGCAAAGGAATATACGGCGTGAAAACACGCTCCACGACGACCAACACAACGTCGCCATTAGGGATATAACAAAACCAATAAGTGACAAGCGTCATCAAATGGATAATACAATCAAGTCAATTATCCGAACAATCACAAAACACAACGGACGAGAATCAATACTATTGACCGACCCAACGGTACATCAATCAAAACGCGAGCCAATCGCTGAACAAATACGGAATTCCACCGCCCAAGGGTTGGAAGATCGAAAACGAGACTAATTTTCCGAACTTGAAAAGGTCACAACGATATATAGCTCAATTTGGGACAATATCAGAATTCGCTCGAATGACAAAGGTGAGAAACAACACCAGGTCAGAAGCATCAACGAACACAGTCGAGTCGATACGATTGGACGAAACAGAAGAGAAAGAAAGAAAAATGCGGGTATTACATCATATCACCTTTAAAAGAGGTTTCGTCCCGAAACCTAAACAACGAGAACGAAGTGCTGGAATAGCAACCTTCCCGACCATATCCTCTTGGTCCACATCCGATCTTCAAGGCCATTAGTATCGTGGTCACGACTGTGTCCTCTGCCCATCGGCATACTAAGCGGATTCCCACTCAATACGATTGCACAACTTCGCAAAATATTAAACTAAAGTACCAACTCAGCACGACATATCACATAAGGTAACCAATAACAACTCGAAAAGAAAATCCACGAGGTATCCTTTTAAAGGAAATCTTTTGAAAATCCTTGGATTTGTATGCTATTTAAAATAAACTTCAAAAGTACTTTTGGTACCTCGGGTGGTTTCGTCAAAACTTGTAAACAACATACTTTAACCGTCTCATTTGAAATCATTTGAAGTCATCATGCCTCTACGTATCATCATCACCGTTAACAACTAACAAGTTAACCATGCAAGATCATCAAATCATTCTTACATACTCTAACATTTCCAAATCCGAGTTTGAACTTTACATCGAGTGAGATTTTTCATCTTTCACTATATATTTTTGAAAATAAAAATCGCATTGGTTTTTGAAATAAAATATTTTTATGGTGTGAAAGATTTTTGAAAATCATTCACTCGAATTATTTGAAAATACAACAATACGTTAAAAATCATTTTCGAAAATTCTCCCAACACTTCACAAACATCAACGATGGTAATATTTTACAAAATGTCTACATGTACTTTAAAACAACTCTTTCAAATACCATCGAGGTTTTACTTGAGAATCCAAGGCCGGCTTGCCAATTCCAAATAATTTTCAAAGTATACACGGAGCCGCCGATTAATCGAACCGTCAAAACTTTGTGAAGTTTCCAGGAAAGTGTTTTTGAACACACACAGCAGACATAATTTATCAATTCATCAAACACAATCAAATGTCACCTAGCAATACGAAAAGTCTTAACACACATTCACGCACAACAATTGTTATCACTAAACACCACGTAGAGAATACAACTACAGGTGATTGGCCGCAAAAGTTAGACCTAACGGCTATAATGCGGTTCCATAGCCTCTGCCCAGGTTGATTAGCGCGCGTTACAACAAAGATTAACGTGCGCTAAACACGCCACGTTAGCGCGCGTTAGGCTCGTATTAAGCCTGTGCTAACTGCTCTAATCACCAACACGATTGCAAACATATATGAGATAATACTAGACTCGAAGGTTACAAATAAGCAACAACATACGAGTCTAAATGTCATCGATTCACATAATTATAACATCTCACAAGCAACCATCAAAAGAAAATCATCCTACAAAAATGAAAATTTTACTTCTCAATAAAGAGGACTATCTCAACACATACATACCGATGGACTCAACATTCACGTTACTATTTTAATCATAAAACTGGCACCACTGCTCAACAACGAGAGCATCATCAATACGCATCTTCTGACCAACATTCATGAAACCGAAAAGTTACAAACGAGAGTCACGTCTTGAGTATATTTTGAAGACCTTATTTGAGTTAAAAACTCGAGTTTTGAAAACTTATAGTATGAGATGAGAATGAAATATCGGTAGTTTGAAGTCTAAAAATTTTCGACCATGAGGTCATCATACAAAAATCTAAATTTTTCCTCCCTTGGAGAACATTTTAAAATTTACGTGGCTCCCTAAGCCTTGAAACTAAAAATTCCAAGTTTGTTGTTGCTCTTGCAAGGAAAGCTTCATACAAGGATATATTTAGCAAGATCATTCTTCATTCTAGCACAAAACGGGAATTAACAAATATATGTCACTTACTCACGATGCACCTTCAAATACTACTACATAACACAGAATCATACAGGCTCGTATAGCTCGTGGTACAACATGTAGTAGGGAGACTTACATCCACAGATCGCACGAAGATGATGGCTGCACCTTGATACTAATCACGGCCGACATCCCAGGGCAGCGTCGCGACATTCGATCGGACAAAATCGACAATACAAGACTCAACAACACATAACTCGACCCGACGGACCTAGGTTTCCTCAACCTAAGCTCCGATACCATAAATGTAACACCCCGAGATCAAACCAGAATATTACACGCCGCAGACCCTCTCCGTGAGGATCCACCGAGCTAGACATCAAAACAACACATTCCATTACATACAGCGAATCAACATAACGGACCAATAGACCGATTTGGTCTTTCGTCACAGACTTACAAATCAAAATACATAAACTCATCCAGACTCATACCCACACAAGGGTAAAAATACTTGCAACAACGAACAATAAGGCAATGGAAAAGACAATACAATGGACTCACTAATCGAACCCAAAGCGGCCTTCGTGTGATTAGTATCATTCGTCTTTCATCATCCCTCGTGCCGATCCCGTGTCTTGCTCCCGAAAACCCGCATGTACTGGACACAATACAGATATCCACCCCCGATTACTGGGGGTTAGCAAACTCCTTTGTTTCGCTAGTGCAAGTATAAAGTGCAAATACGAGCCATACACAACACATTCCGAGAATACAACGAAAGACTTCCCGAGGTATATTTAGTAAAAAAATAGTTCAAGTCTTGAAAGTAGAAACGAAGTAAGTAAGCACTTTGAAAACACTTCCAAATCTCGGGAGTTTTGAAAACATCAAAAATTAAAAATGTTCTTAATTCCTCGAAAGCCATTTAGGGTCACAGCCCCAAAGTTTATTTTTCAAAATACAAATCCGTTTAACAAAACACGGGGTCCACGACCCAACCATTCCGGTCACAAAACATAGGGTCCACGACCCGATCATCCACTTCAATTCACTAACAAGGACACATTACACATAACACATTTTTCTTATGCCATTCTAGCCAAGCACCAAGACTCGAAATATAATGTCTCTCGACCCCGAGCACAAAGCATTGTGATACTCCGGACAATATCACAATTAACGAAAACATCAACGTCATCCTCAAGATGAAAACCACAACTGGTAACCCGCGGCCGTACCCCTTCGTATCCACCCCAAGACACCCCGTCGGACACTCCGGGTGGGAAACCACTTCCGCGGCCGTACCCCTTAGTATCGACCCCCAGACATCCCGTCGGACACTCCGGGTGGAAGTTCATCCACACACGCACCCAATTCCATTTCCGTGGCCGTACCCCTTAGTATCGACCCCCAGACATCCCGTCGGACACTCCGGGTGGAAGGAACAACACACACACACGTTCCAAAATCACAGTTGCAAACCACAAGCCTCGAAGGTCAATCACAGTATATATAGTCGAGGTACCTTACTAGAATGGCCAGTTCATCCAACATATACTCACGACCAAGTAATGATACGATTCACAAGGACGCGCAAGATTTCAACAGCACCGAACGACACAACTAACATCACACAAACTCACATATTCATCCATAAACACGTGACTCCAAGCACATAATTTGACAAAAGAATTACACTTTACATTTACCAACGACATAATCGTACGCAGTGACATCACAAGAAAGTAAGGTGATTCTATACTCGACACTAGCTCACATATTCAACTAAGCAAATTAATTCCCGACACACACGGGTCACCTTTACAAAAAGCATGATGGTAAATATTCCGATTTCTTTGGAAAATGGTTATTAATATTTATTTAGCACATATCGACGATTAACAATCATAATATCCACAAAACACGTAATGTATGGGCAAGATACTTGCCTCGATAATCGATACCGGACACTCCCACAATCACGGATCAGTCGGGACACCTCGAACACCTACGATTCTCCGGCGAAGACAATGAATACACCCACGATCGAAAAGCTTGAAGAAAACGACGAACGGAAGGGTTCCGACTCGAATTCTTTGTGAGAAATCTGACCCTAACATCATACCATCAATAAATTAACGAACGAACGAGGAATAATAATCGTAGAACGCTCGAATCCTCTTTGTGACATTTTATCGGACACCTTCAAGGCGTCGATAAGAAACTCAATAAAACGACAAATCCTCGGCGATTCAACCGAGGAACAGCAAGGAATTCGACATAATAATGTTTAACAATCATAAATACATCCCTATTCTTAGTTAAAACGAATTAAACGGACAAATCGAGCAAAATCCCCAAAACTAGATTTTAAGAAAACTTGCCTTGATTCGCTGGATTGAAGGATGTTACGTGATGATCAATTGATGTTATGAACCTCAAAACTTCATGGATTCATTGTATAACAACATGCCTCCATGATTGAGCAAGTTCCAGCCGCGGAAGGGAAGAAAACGAGTGATAAAATGGGTGAAAAACCGTCACATTGCCATATTTATAGCTGCCGGACACGGGCGCAAGAAACGCCTGCAGCGCCGTGTGTCTCGGCCGTGTCTCGCAGGGCCGATCTGGCCGACCCGGCGCAGGACACGGCGCACAGCAGGCTGCCAGGCCGTGTTGCAGTGCAGGCGAGCCCCTCCCAGGCATCGAAAATTACGTTCGAACGATCCCGAAACCCGAACCTGAATACGAATTGAAGTTAAGGTTACGAAGTACTCGCAAAGACGAATCTAAGAGCTAATAGAACACACGATTCCGACCACCCGAAGGCTCGGAATTCGACAACGGAAGTAATTACCCAAAACTTTGGGAAATTACGAAAATGGCCCAAAACGTCCGAAAATCACGATACGCGATCGAAACACCAAACCAAAGCTCGCAACATGAATAATAACATTAAATGAACTTACGAGAAACTCGAAACAACAGTTTCGGACGAGATTCGCAAGAATCGAACTCAAGTGCGGAAAAGTCGCTAAAAAGCTCGGAACTCAACAAAACGATACCGAAACGAACTCGGATGACAAAAAGTGCAGAATTAATCATTCTCGAAATGACGAAACGGTCATGAGCGAGTCGTCAAAACGGACTCCGGCCGAAAATGAAATTTACCGAAAATCGAAAATTGCGGATATTACAGAGGATGTGTTAGCCATTGCCGAGAAATTCCAGGCACTTCTTCCTTTTGCAACATCAGTTGTCCGTTCGGAAGCTGATAAGACCAAATATTTCCTCAAGAGGCTTAAACCCCGAATGAGAATGAAGTTGCTCAATCACCAATGTACGACCCTACCGGAATTCATCGAGAAAGCCCGGGAATACGAGCTCACTGCGAAGGAGATTTCCAAGAAGCGGCCCAAGTCCTCCAACAAGAGATCCAGGAACCAGACCCAGACAGACAGTAACCGAGGGACATTCCGGAAGCCCCAGTCTATACTGAACCCTTCTGAGCGGCCACCTACGGTGTCGAAGCCGATAGTATCTCACTCTCGAGCGATCAGCTCACTTATGGTATGCTATAACTGTGGGGACTAGAGACACATCAGCTCCAAATGCCCGAAGCCGGCCGTCGCCTGTCACACTTGTGGGAAGAATGGACATCGTGCTCGCTATTGTAGGGGTGGACCCGGGTGTGCTCCAATAGCATCTCTTGCTCCAGTACAGTCTTATGTTCAAGACCGTGTACCTCCGTCCGCTTCTTATCAGACTACCGGGGTAAACAAAGGGATGGGCCGAGGAAATCAAGCTGGTACACCTAGTACCGGAGTTGCAAAACCCAGAGTCTATGAGATGAAGAAGGTCAATGATCCCGAAGCCAGCATGATTGCAGGTACCCTTGAGATTCACTCTCAACCCGTTTGTATCCTTTTTGCAACATTCGACCTAGTGCATCCCCTTGGGGAGTGCCAGTGTTATTTGTACAAAATAAAGACGGATCGCTGCGTTTGTGTATTGATTATCGTGAGTTGAACAAAGTAACAATCAAGAACAAATATCCATTACCTCATATTGATGATTTGTTAGATCAGCTCCAAGGAGCCGCTGTATTTTCCAAGATCGACTTGAGGTCCGAGTACCATCAGTTGAGTATTCGAGAGTCTGACGTTCCGAAGACAGCTTTTCGCACTCGTTATGGGCATTATGAGTTCGTTGTCATGCCATTCGGACTTACTAATACACTGTAGTATTCATGGAGTTGATGAATCGGGTTTTAATTAATTATTTGGATTGTTTTGTAGTCGTGTTTATTGACGACATTCTGATTTACTCTCGTGACCATGAAGAGCATGAGTGTCACCTCCGTCAGGTTCTCGATACGTTAAGGCGGGAACAACTCTATGGAAAATTTTCTAAGTGTGAATTCTGGATGCCTGAAGTTATTTTTCTTGGACATGTAATATCAGCAGATGGAGTGAGAGTAGACCCACAGAAGACAAAAGCCATGAGACTGGCTACCTCCGAAGAATGTGAACGAAGTTCACAGTTTCCTGGGTCTAGCAGGCTATTACCGACGGTTCGTGGAAGGTTTTTCCAAAATTGCTCAACCGGTGACTAACCTGTTGAGAAAAGATAAGAAATATTTGTGGTCGGAAACATGTCAGTGAAGTTTTGATAAACCCAAGAGTCGATTGATTTCAGCACCTGTTTTGGTTCTACCAAAAGGAACAGAAGGATTCGTGGTATATAGTGATGCATCGAGACAGGGCCTTGGCTGCATATTAATGCAAAATGGGAAAGTGATTGCCTATGCTTCTAGACAGTTGCGACCTTACGAGGTCAACTACCCGACTCATGATTTGGAGTTAGCAGCCATGGTGTTTGCTTTGAAGATCTGGCGTCACTATCTGTATGGAGTTACCAGTCAAATTTTTACGGACCACAAGAGCCCGAAGTACATTTTTACTCAGAATGAGTTGAATATGAGGCAGAGGTGGTGGATAGAGCTAATCAAAGATTATGATATCGAGATCCTTTATCATCCGGGAAAGGCAAATGTGGTTGCCGATGCCTTGAGTCGTAAAACCGTACAAGAGCAGATACTTGCCCGCTTGACTATTCAGAGAGAATTTCAATTAGAGTTCATAAGGCTGGAGATTGAGGTCTGGTTACAGTGCATTCAGGGACAACTTTGCACGCTTGATATTTCATCATCCCTTGACGAGATGGTCAGGACGAAATAGATGACAGGCCCTTTCTTATCTAGAATTCGGGAAGAAGTAGACCAGGGGAAAGCCCCTGGATTTGTGGTTCACAAGGACGGACTGATACGTTTCAAAAATCGAGTATGTGTACCGGCGGATGAAGAGTTGAGGAACACTATTCTGAAGGAGGCTCATGCTACCCCATATTCCATCCACCCAGGATCGAACAAAATGTATAAGGATTTGAAGCCGCATTATTGGTGGGGTAATATGAAACGGGAAGTTGCAGAATTCATTTCGAGGTGTTTGACCTGTCAGCAGGTCAAGATTGAGTATCAGCGACGAGCAAGCATGCTGAAACCACTCCCGATTCCCGAGTGGAAGTGGGAAGACATATCGATGGATTTTATTACTAGCTTGTCGACGAGCCGTCGAGGTATGAATACGATATGGGTGATTGTGGATCGACTGACCAAATCAGTCCACTTTTTGGAGATTAAGGATACGTGGGGTCCTGAGAGGTAGGCCTAGTTGTTCATTAAAGAGATTGTGAGGCTGCATGGTACCCCCAAGAGTATTATATCATATCATGACGGATGGTTCGTGTCACATTTCTGGAAGGCGGTTCATCGTGCGTTGGGTACACAGTTGAACTTCAGTACGGCATTTCATCCTCTGACCGACGGTCAGTCTGAGAGGACTATTCAAACTCTAGAGGATATATTGAGGGTGTGTGCTCTCGATTGGAAGTACGATTGGGAAGCTCAACTATCGTTGGTGAAATTCACATATAATAACAGTTGGCATGCCTCGATCAAGATGGCACCTTATGAGGCATTGTATGGTCGTCGTTTTAGGTCCCCTCTGTCTTGGGACGACTTGTTTGAATCCATTGGTAAGGATCCTGATATGTTGTTAGCAGCCCGCGATAAGATCGCTCTGATTAAGAGTCGTCTAGTAAAGGCGCAGAGCCGCCAAATGTCGTATGCAGATAATCGTCGATGACCACTCGAGTTCGATGTTGGTGATCATGTACTAGTAAAAATGTCCCAAACTCAAGGCATTTTCCGATTCGGGAAGAGAGGCAAGCTGAGCCCGTTTGAGATTTTGGAACGTGTAGGCGACCTACTAGCCTATCGTTTGGCGTTACCACTGGCCTTGAGTCGGATTCACAATGTATTTCATGTATCGTAGTTGAGAAAGTATGTTGCTGACCCAAGCCACATTATTCTATTCGAAGAGTTCGAGATAGCCGATGACCATTCGTATGAAGAACATCATGTGCGGATACTTGAGAGGAGGGTCAAACAGCTGAGGAACAAGACGATTACCTTATTGAAGATTCAGTCGTCGAGACACATAATTGAGGAGGCTATGTGGGAAACTAAGGATAGTATGCACGAGAGATACCCCGAGTTGTTTACCCCTTAGTTTCGGGGACGAAGCTCCTTTTAAGAGGGGAGTATGTAATACCCGACTAAACCCTCGCCTTTACTATTGTATTCTTTGAATAAATCGAGCATTGTCGTACCATATCCATGTTTATTGTAATGAGTATATTGATGAGTTATGTTAAATCGAATTGTTGATCTTGGTCATTCATACTATAGTTGATTGTTAGATGTTATGTGGAGAATTTCATTCTTTACTTGTTGTTGCCCTTAGCGTGCGCTAACATGTTACCTTTACGTACGCTATGTACATAGCATTACGTACGTAACACTCCTATGTTAATGTACGTAATGTGGTGTATCTATCAGTAGCTCACCTTTTGGTGGGTGGGACCAGGCGTGGGCAGTGGTCGGGATTCGATTGGGACAGCCTAGTCAACGGCCATTACATACGTAATGGCTATGCCTTAACGTACGTAATATACAAGAGCCTTACGTACATTCATTTTGACAACGTACGTAATAGCATGTGTGTTTTGAGTCAGTAGCATCTGGGAATTCGTTACATACGTAATGCTCGTAAGATTACGTACGTAATGTGTTTAACGTATGTTAGGCTTTATCTATAGCGTACATAATGCTTAATACGGGTTATAAAAGTATGGGTTGCCTTTCATTTTTGCATGACCCTATCTCATTTCCTCTCCCTCAGAATCTACCCCCTACCCTGCTAGATCACCTTTTGCCCCTCCAATCTCGTGATAGAGCTACAATACTTGGATTATAGCTTGGTAACTAGAAGCTAGGAGTGTGTTCTTGGGAGTTTTGGTGCTATTCTTCATCCCTTTATTGAGGTTGGTTATCTTACTCCTGTTGTTTCATATGATTGTTGATGTTAGTAAGGAGTAATTCTTGTAGTGTTAGAATAATCTAGTAGAACATGATGAACATTGAAGTTATGTACAAATTTAGTTTGGAACATGATAATATTGTTAGTATCATCCCTTGAATGATTGATAAGGTTGTGGAATAACATGTTCAATATAAAACCCTTAGGAAATCATGTTAAAACCAGGTGATTAGGGATTATGAATATGTTCTTGATTGCTAGTAGGATCCTATGATGTTATATCCATATATTGGAGAAGGTTTAACAAACTCATTGGAAAGAATTTTATGAGGTCTTTAGAGTTTCAAAAACCCTCAATGATATAATTATGTTTTGAACAAATTTTTAAGGGATAATAATGGATTATGAAGAACACAATTATAACCTTTATATATTCAAGATTATCGGATGTGTTGATAACTCAAGAAGGTGTTGATCACTATATTAATATGTTGATAGTGTTGTTAGGATGATTATAACGATTATGGGTGATAATGATGTTATAGAATTAGTGACCGAATTTAATTACATTGATCCTTGTGTATTAGGAGACATAAATTAGGATGATGTTCTTATTATGCTTAAAACCTAAATTTATGATTTCACTTCTGGTTTGGGTTGACGTAATCATTGGAAGATGATGAAGGATGTTAATAAACACAAACCTTTATCATGCTCAACGTTAATCGGAAGTGTTGATGGAATGAGAGTATGATTAATCATCATAGTATTACATTGATAATGTTCTTGACAACAAATGATTGACATTAGTGTTAGAATATCTAGGCGAATCTAATAAACTTGATATATGATAATTCGTAATTGGAGCGATAGAATGTTCGTTAGGATAGTTGAACTATTCGAGTAAAGTTACGGATATTGTTTCTATGAATTAATACCATTATCGTACGAATGTTTTGTTGAATGAATTACGTTTCATTCAAGGTTGCTTGTTCAAGTGAGTATTGTTAGACAAGGATACCGCTCGTTTGTTTGTTCAAAGAAGGATTATTCATCTATGGAATTGAGGCAAGTTATCTTGCTTTGTTATAATGATGGTTTAATTCTTGTGAATAGTATGCGTTTCGTGTATATGTAATGTTCTGTGAATATATGAGTCATGATATGGTGATGTCTTTGATCGTGTTACCGTTTGTGGTGGGATTGTATTCCCAAGTTTATCGCCCTTGTTACTATTGGTCTCGTTGAGTTTGTTGTCACTTAGGTGAGTTGTTCGATTCTTTGATAAATGTGTAATTCGTTGAGTTTCGTTGTCATGTTGCATTGTGACATCTCTGGAGTCATATTTGCGTGCCGATTGGTTATGTGTAGGATTTTTAGCCGGACACTTGATGGTCATGCGTGGATGTTTCCATATTAGACCGTGCACACGAGATGTAGTTCGTGAGGCTAATTAGGTACATCGTCCCATGTATATTCTGGATTCCGTATACGGAGTAGACATGTGCACGGACACATTTCCAGATCGGGTGTACTGTGACGTCTGTCTTGAGCCATGTTGTCGGTCGGTCGTATGATTGGATATGTTCGACAGTTGGGACTGACTGTTTATATGCCTGAGGGGTATATTCAATAGTCGGTTGTTTCTGTTGAGATCCGTATGTATATGAATTGTATAATGCCATGAGAATTATTGTCATGTATAGTTGACCCTGTGGTTTGGGCGAAATACTTGTATTTCAGGGCGAGGAAAGGGTAAGACACAGGAAGAGCACGATGGCGGCAGAGGGTTTTGAAGGATGCTAATTCGGAGGGCCCGAGTCTTTTTTTGATTGGTTATATCCTACTGTGACTTTTTCATTTTATTTTATTTCGGATGAATGTATTATTATTTGTAAGGTATTTTCCATCCTCATATGGTCTATACCGAATTTGGATCCTGTGTATGGTTGCATGAGTTGATATATATGATTTATACTCCGTATCGGGTTTTGATTAATATTATGATTCGGTACCACGCTTATGGGATGTTAAAGTTCATGTTGTGATATCGCCTGGTGGGTCCTGGTGGGGGTCCACGGCACTGTAATAGCCGCCGTTTTCTTGGTGTTACAGAAGATGGTATCGGAGAGTCTTTTTCTTTTGAGTCATTGTAGATCGAACTGACATCAAGAAACCTTCGTGCCACGTGTGACCTGTGCAAGCGCCTGACCTGTCGAATACGGTATGTTTCTCATGAGCCGTGATTTGATTACTGGCATAATATTGATGACGAATTGATCTCTTTGTCAATCTTGGCATTCGAGAATGTGTAGTAAGATTCATCTGTTTGATTTTCTGAGGAAATCCTAAATTGAGTATGTAATCGAAACTATTTAGATTTGATATCGATATGATAATTTGTGTGATACCCGCAGTTGTTTTCTTGAAAGATGTAGTTCCACTGTTGCTATTAACTTGGCATAAATTCATAATCTGGCCGTAAGGATGTAAGTTGAACTGTGCTTACGATTATTGTTTAATTCTTTCCGTATGGAATGTAATTTGAGGGGCCATGGCAGAGGGGGTCGAAGCCGCGGAAGGGCCGAATCCCGAGGCCACGCGCTAACACGCGTTCGAATGGGGGACAAAGCTCGGTGGGGAGTGATTCACCTACTAGGAGCCAGTCCCACCACACCGAACGGCATGAGGGTGCCCATGTCGAACCTTATGTGATTATGCAGGGCATGATGACCCAGATGACCCAAATGGGTCAGATGATGGAAGCTATGCAGAGGAATGCTACTAATGGGCAACAGCAGGGACAGCAGCCTCCGCCTCCGGTGCACGGCGGAATTGTGAGCCGGATCATTAATGACATATCGCGACAACGACCTCCGACCTTTGAAGGCTCTTCTGAGCCTGCTGACATAGTACACTGGATAGAGCATTTTGAGAATCTGTTCGAAATGGTGGAGTGCCCAGAAGCTAACCGATTTGCCGTGGCGGCTTACTACCATAGCAAGGGTGCCGATACTTGGTGGTTTTCTGTGAGGCCTGCTGATGGCGCGAGTACTTGGAAGGAATTCAAGAATCTTATGCTAGATTGTTACTATCCCGCACCCCTCCGTGAGGCCAAATTTTCAGAATTGCAG
Source organism: Orobanche coerulescens (assembly GCA_033398695.1). NCBI lineage: Eukaryota > Viridiplantae > Streptophyta > Magnoliopsida > Lamiales > Orobanchaceae > Orobanche > Orobanche coerulescens. Next base: position 205,549,315 of record CM065802.1, read on the forward strand.
AACCCCTGTTGGCCACTAAGTATACAGGATACAACTTGGAAAGTGTTTTAAACAATAAGCTGTACGATTTTCAAATTTGAGTGCGCAGCGGAAGTCTTGTTAAAGTAAGTTGCTGTAAATACAGCAACTAGATATGAAGTGTATACTTAAATATAATCACAGATATTAAAACAGTAAATGCAGAAGGTAAATGACACAGTAATTAAAGTGGTTCGAGGTAAACCCCTCTACGTCCACTGGTCCTCCACACAGGAGTGAAAATGTTTATTATAAATACTGCGTACACAACTATGTATTTATAATCAAACCTATCAATGTATCGTTCACACAGATTGATACAAATATCTTAGCTTTCAACCGTTCACACAGATTGGTTTAAGCTTTCACTTGACTAACTTCTTCACGCACAGTTCCGAAGCTTCGTCTCTTCAATGCAAATTCATCACACACAGTTCAGGAAGAGCAAGGTTTCTCAGTCCACATAGGGCTGATGGTTTTGTTCAAGGTTAGAACGTTGGTTGAATAACAACTTGACTTTCTTGAGCTTTGAGCTGATGATGTGTTGTTCAAGGTTGAGCACTTGTATATTTCTTCTTTCAGAATAGCAGTATGCTTTGAGAAATATATTTGCTCAGATGTATATACTTTTTCGTTCATTGATAACTTCATAATCGTGATCTTCAAACTCTGGGGATATATATAGCTTCTTGAATAGATCTGTTGAGAAATATCTATTGTGCGAAAGTCCGTTCCAACGGGATGATGTATTTGAATAAAACATGATCCGGATTTTGCGCTTGTTTGAAGATCTCTGACGACTTAATATTTAAATACTTTATCCTTTCAGTATTTAAATACTTCTTTTCAAACAGGACTTTGACTTTAGTGAATAACAAAGATTCCTTCTTTGAACGGTCTTGTCCTGTTTGGATAAGTCTTGATGCAGTATCTAACATATTACTATAGGCAATGTTAGATTGATGCTGTATGGAATAATGTTGTATTATCGATTCGGGACAGCCTCCATACTTATTCTTATGAGACTTTTTGCTGTATGACCAATTCGATGTATGCTGGCACTATGAGAAGTCTTCGATACAGGATTGACACCTTTGATCAACTTTCGATAAAGCCGCTTTGCTGTATGTTGGCACAATATCAAAACTTCGGTACAGGATTGTTTTATCCCAATAATTTCCCCCTTTTTGATAATTTTCCAAGTCGTCCTTAAGTCCTTTTGATGTTTTTCCAAAAGTATTCGTGATGATGCCAAAACTCTTGAAACCTTCTTGAAACATCTGACAAGAGAGCAGTCTTCTTGGTCTTCTGTTCGAATGTTCTAGCTTTCAGCAAATATTCTAACACTATGAATTGCTCGCAGGCAATTTCAACTTTTGAAAGAAAAGAGTATTACATCTTAGACTTATGATTGGCGCGCAGGCACAATCTTATAGTGTATTCTAGATACATACAACTTAATCTATGAACTGTTCGTTGGGCAAGTTCTTACAGCTTTATGTTCTAAACAAGTTTCATACTTGTATACAGCAAAAATTATTTGAATGTTTGTAAACATACAAGAACATAGTAGATTACGAGTTGTGATCTTTCAAGACAGAAAAATATTTTATTGATATTTGAACAAGAATTAAAATATTTTGTTGTTCTGAAAATAAAAGTACAAACAGGAATACAAATAGGAATTTAACTCCTATAATCTGAGTGTCTCCACGGCCTTTTAGGGTCATTCTTGGTACCCTTCCACTAGTTTTAATGAGCGTCCCTGTCTCGATTTAGATAGATGGATCGACCTTCATAGGACTTATCGAAAACTAGGATCGAATCTTCTGGATGGGTAACCAAGTCACCTTGTTTATGCTTAGACTTCATATTCAGCTGTAGCGGGAGCGATCCTTCATCCAACCTCTTCTTGAATAACTTTGCGGCTTCCTATACCATCCTGCAACTGTTGAATATAGAAGATTCCCTTATAAGAACTACAAAGTATCTTAGCAGTTCATTCTTCCTTCAGTTCTTGATCTCTTCTGCAGTTGGCTGTCGGTTGGCTGGGAGGTTTATGGCTTGCGGTTTTTGAACGAGGTTCTTCCAAGGAAAGTTAGGATCCTGGAATTCTATGCGATCTCCCTGTATTCTTACAGTGTGAGCCGGAGATGATAGTCGAGTAATTTCGGCGTGATGCTGTCTCCAAGTCTAGCTTCCAATTCCTTCTCTGACTCAAGCCTTGTTCTCCTTGCAGCTTTCCTGGCTTCTTCCCCCTTTTTGGCGTCATCAACATATGAGACCTTCTCATACAAGCGCTCCAGGATTTGCATAGCGGCATCCTGTTTGGTCTCAAAACTTGTCATGAGCTCTAAGCTGGGAACCGGATTCGACTAGATCGGATGCTGTCTTGGCCTCAGACACACAGAGCTTTGATTGTTCTTCCTTCAGGATATGCTCCTGACGCTCTTGCAATTGGCTAAGGGCCTGCTTGAAGATTGAAGGCAGGATTCTGAAGGCTTCTTCCACTCTAGAAACTTCGTGCCTTAGACCTGTCATTTCTTCAATGGCTGATTGGTGTAACCAATCAAGTGCCTTTTCGACAGAGTGCAGGGCGTTCACGGCATCCTATATGAAAACAGTTTGTAGGCCAAGAGCATGTAATTGCTCTTTCTTCTCAGTGGATCTTAGAGAGTCTGGCTTGGCAAAATCTTCAACTTCATTCAACTGTCTCAAGTTCACATTGGGATGTGAATCGAGTTGGACATCCTCTGGTATTATACCATCGTTGGATTCCAAAATAGTTGAGGGTGCGGGAGCATCGGATGCTAGCTCGCCAACAGGGGTTGTTGAATTCTCTTGTTCTGAAATAGCTTCTAAAGACATAGGTACAGGAGGGATTGATTCCTCCTGCTGTCTCTCAGTGTCTGCCTGCTCTGGCAGAGTGGCTGATTCCTCGTGCGGGATGGCACTGGTTTCTTCTTCAGCATGGGTGGCGACAGGCTCGGGTGCCTGTTGAGTTGCAGGTTGTTCCTCCGCTACAGGAGAGACTGATTCCTCACTATCGGGAACAATGTCTTGTGGATGGGGAGGAGTTTGCTGTTGGCTAGAAGTTCCTTCGCCCATCTGAGTTTGAGACTCTTCGCGACTCATTCTCAGACCAGCCTGTAGGGCGTCGTCGTCATCATATGAGTCGTGATCAGATTTAGAACTTTCGGGAGCTGGATCAGCGGATTTAGCTTTTCCTTTCTGACGGGCATCTGCTTTGTCCATCAGGTGGCTAGTGATCAACTCCTTACAGCTTAGGTTGTCCCATTGGATCAGGACTTCAATATCTTGAGAGTCCATCACTTCAAGTACAAACCTTTCTTCTTCGCACCAATCGCTCCAGTTGTACAAAGTGTTGTACGGAGCGAGCCTGTAGGTTTCATTGAACAAAGCGTTCATATGCTTGCTCAATTTGCACAGCAAGCAACATTTTATTGATTATGGTGTCTGGGGAGGGGCTTCGAGCGCTTGGGTCCGCTGTATGCACGGGTTCCTCTACAGGTGTGGGTTCCTGTGTTGGAGATGGATCCCGAACAGGGGTTGGTACCCTGATGGGAGATGGATCCTTAACGGGTGTGGAATCCCGTACAGGAGATGTGGCTAATGGCTCCATAGGGGCAGCCGACTCGCCAGAGTCTATAAAGTTGGCAGATATCTGAGTATCCGTCGTAGCCACCAAAGGCTCGGGATCTACTGTATCGATAGTAGCAGGCATCTCTTCCGCAGGGGTTGCGCCCTGGGGGGTTGATTCGATGGGTTGGGCCATGGAATGAGCATCCTTGGAGATTTTTGTAGCTTTAACTTTCGAGAGCCTCCTTAGCTTCCTTTTTGGCTTCTCACCAGCAATGGGAGTCTTGCTGTGAGATCTCTTTCTCTTCCTTGAGGACTCCTCGCTCCTCGATTTAGAAGATACATCCCTCGGGTCAGCAGATAGAGGCAAGGTTCGAACAAATGGCCTGTTAGCAATCAGGGGTGCTTTGTTGAACACGGACGGCCGAATGCTTCCGATGTATTTTCAAGAGCTTATATTCTTTGCATCTTCGCCATGCGGAACACCGCATTCTGTCAGAACATAGTTGAGAAATAGTCCAAAGGACTTTTTCTGAGAGATGGGCTTGGAGACTTCTTCTTGGAGCCTCTTCAAAATGATTTGGCACCAATTGACCTTTTCACATGTCGTGATGGCGACCATCATCCGGAATCGTAGATTTGTGCACATCTTAAAGGCGCATGTCCTGTTCTCAATAATACGGCAACAGAAGTCATGCAAATAAACAAAAGGTAAACAAAAGCATTTCATATGACAAGACATATGAACATTCTCGTCCGATGCGGAACCAGTGAAGAGTTTCCAATATTTGATGAGAAGTTCTTGGGACCCAAAGGTCTCAAGTTCTTCCATGGATAGGCCGTCAGCAAGAAGCCTATACTGGTTGTGAAGCATCTCTTGGTCCATGCAGATCTCCACTCCATGGACGACAGCTGTTATGTCAGTAATGTTGCCTCCCTGGGCAAGAGAAAAGAATCGAACGGCGGCGTTGAGGTAAAATTCCTCAACCATTTGCTCGTCATAACACTCAGGGTTGTGGCTTCCAAGGCGATAGAGGCCTTGTTGACGAATCCTTGAGATGACGAACTCCATTGATTCAATGTCGTCGCCCTTAGCACGAACTCTTTCAACAACTACGGATCTGGCGAAGATCCTTCTGTCGATGATGTTAGAGGTTTTCTGTGATGATGCCATTTCTGTATCTCGAAGAAGAGTAAGGAATCTCAAAGAAAAATTGCAGTAATAAACAAGAAAACTTGTAGGCTGTATGCTCAGGGACTCGTTCAATATGCAGAAAGCGTAAAGAGTCGACAATGGCATAACCTGTCCTTTTATAGTGGGTAGCGATTAAGGGTTTTGATAATGAACGGTCAGATTTAAGGGATGGGACCGTCGTTTTAAAATGAACGAACAGGATGTAACCAGTACATCTCATCCATTGGTTTTTGAATTGATGGTGAGTCCCAGTTCTGACGTTTTGTCCTCCTTAATTTCCCGAAACGGCGGTGAAGATATTAAATAATTTTGAAATATCGTGTCGTTTGATAAAATTGTCCAGATGTCGTGTAAAGCATTTAATGTAAAATACGTTTGAATGACACAGGGCATGTGGACTAAAAATCATTTTGAAATAAAATATAAGAATATAATATTTAATTGAGTTCCATAGTATGTGCTGTATCTGCGAAAATACAGCGTTCCCCCTTAAAAGGTACATACGGGATTCAATTACATACAGAAACTTTCGGATTAGTGCTGCATTCATGGGTCATACTGTATTCCCCCTTAATTATTGCACACGTCAGCTGTAGGATAATTCATGTCGCTTTGTTCCTACAGTGCTGTTTTGATAGTCTGAGTGTACAGATAATTATCGGTGGATACCGTATTCTTGGGTCATACAGCATTCCCCCTCAATTGTTGAGTAAAAGCATTAAAAAATTACAGGGAGTCAGGCTGTAGCAATCCCAATTCTCGTGGAAGCATACAGAATGGTGCTATGCTGAGAGGTTTGGTAAAGATGTCGGCTAACTGTATATCAGTATGAACCTTTTCTATCCGAACATATTTGTTCTCAACGTGATTCCTAATGAAGTGATGCTTCATGTTGATATGCTTTGTGCATGAGTGCAATACAGGGTTGTGCATGATTTCAATGGCACTCGTGCTGTCGCACATGATCGGGGTGGTTTCTTTGGATTCAATTCCATAGTCTGACAGCTGTTGTTACATCCAAAGGATCTGCATACAGCAACTACCAGCAGCATAGTATTCTGATTCTGCCGTGGAAAGCGAATTTGCCAATTGCTTCTTACTGAACCAAGATACAAGTCTAGGTCCGAGAAAGTGATAAGTTCCACTTGTACTCTTCCTATATAGCTTTCAACCTCCGAGATCCGAGTCGCTGTAGCCAATTAAATTGAATCCGCCTTCTTTAGGATACCACAATCCTACATCGACTGTTCCTTTGATGTATTTCAGGATTCGTTTGGCTGTTGTGGAGTGTGATTATTTAGGTGCTACTTGATATCGCGCACACACTCCTATAGCAAACTGGATATCGGGCCTGCTAGCCGTTAGGTATAGGAGAGAGCCAATTAGCTTCCTCTAGAGTGATTGGTCAACCGGCTTTCCGGCTTCATCAGCACTAATTTGCACGGAAGTGCTCATGGGGGTTGACGATGATTTGGAAGTATTTATTCCAAACTTGTTGAGAAGCTCCTTGCTGTATTTTTCCTGATTGATGAATATCCCTGTAGGCAACTGCTTGACCTGCAAACCTAGGAAATAACTAAGTTCTCCCATCATACTCATTTCAAATTTGCTTTGCATGAGATGAGAGAACCTTTGACACAAAGCAAAGGTTAGTTGAACCAAATATTATATCGTCTACATATATTTGAACCATTAGAAGGTCATCACCTTCCTGTATCTTAAATAAGGTCTTGTCCACTGCACCTTTCTCGAATCCATTATCGGTTAGATACAGGGACAAGGTCTCATACCAGGCTCTAGGGGCTTGCTTAAGTCCATACAGCGCTTTTCTTAGCCTATATACTAGGTCTCCGCCTTCTGTATTGACAAACCCTGGTGGTTGTTCAACATAGACTTCTTCGGCAAGGTCTCCATTCAGGAATGCACTTTTGACGTCCATTTGATATACAATGAAGCTCTTATGGGCGGCAAAGGATAAAAATATCCTAATGGCTTCTAGTCTGGCAATAGGGGCCAATGTTTCATCGTAGTCTATGCCTTCTTCCTATCTGTAGCCTTGTGCGACTAGACGAGATTTGTTTCTTATAACAAGTTCGTTTCCATCCTTCTTGTTTCTAAATACCAATTTGGTTCCAATTATGGATTGATGAGTAGGTCTAGGTACTAGATACCATACATTGTTTCTTTCGAAACCATTAAGCTCTTCTTCCATAGATGAAATCCAGTGAGAATTATCTAGAGCTTCTTTGGTAGAAACATGGGCTAAGAATACAGCAATAGTGCACATATTAAGACTTCTAAGGTCAGATTGAGATTTCCATACAGGAAATGGAGATTTCTCAGATTCAGGTTCTTCTTGCGCACATAGTACATTTCCTTGTGTACTCTGTATTCTTCTACATGTAGATACTCCAGCATCAATGCCTCTAATGATCAACTCTTGTGGATGATCTCTCAACCATCTTCTGTCGGGTTCTAGTTCGGCGTCCCGTACTATATCTTGAGTTGTTGTAGCTTCAGCTTCAGCTTGTACAGCATCAGCTTCAACTACGTCTGATCTTACAGCTGCGGGGTTGATTTCTAAGTCAACGACATGCTCTATAAGAGTTGGGTCATTGATGGTGAGTTGTTGAATATTCTGAGTAAGGTCTTCTACTCCTGTAGGATCATGGTGAGGTTCTTCGAACACTACATGAACTGATTCCTCAATTGTTAGCTTCCTTTTATTAAAGATCATGTAAGCTTTGCTAACAGAGGAATATCCTACAAAAATTTCTTTATCTGACTTCTCATCGAAGGTTCTAAGTTGATCCTTCCCATTATTCAAAATATAACACCTGCAACCAAATATGTGAAAGTACGAAACTAAAGGAGTTTTGTTGTTCCATACCTCGTAGGCTGTTTTGTTGTGGTGCTTGTTGATGATACAGCGGTTTTATGTGTAGCACGCTGTATTGGTGGCTTCGCCCCAGAAACACTGTGGCAACTTGCGAGCGGCAATCATGGTCCTGGTTGCTTCTTTTAGCATCCTGTTCTTTCACTCGGCAACACCATTTTGTTGAGGAGTACGGGCAGCTGAGTATTTGTGTTGTATCCCATTTTCCGAATAGTATTGCTCTATAAAGCGATTAGTAAATTCAGTACCTCTGTTAGAATGAATGGACATGATACTCAACCCTTTTTCATTTTGAAGCTTTCTCAGGTGCTCGAGTAACTTTGATGTTGTTTCTTTCTTCTTGCTTAGGAAGATTGTCCAAGCATACCTAGAAAAATCATCAATAGTAACGAGACAATATTTCTTACCTCCCAAACTTACCGGGTGTACAGGACTGTATAGATCCATGTGTAGCATTTCCAATACTCTGTGAGTGGAAAGGTAGGATTTGCTCTTCAGGGTAGACTTGACTTGCTTGCCTTTCTGACAGGGTCCACAGACGCTGTCCTTTTTGAATGACACATCTGGTAATCCTCTTACCATTCCCTGTCTGGAAAGCTTGTTGATAGTCTTGAAGTTTATATGAGACATCCTCTTGTGCCATAACTAACTTAGATCTGCAGAACCTTTGGCAACAAAATACGGAATAGTGGAGCTCGTAGGCATCCAGTCAGCAATGTACATGTTACCTAATCTGCTTCTTGTAAGAACAATTTCTTTGGTCTTGATGTTCTTGACTCTACAGTGATCTATATAGAATTTCACCGAGAACTGTTTGTCACAAAACTGGCTAATACTAAGTAGATTGTACTGTAAGCCTTCAACATATGCAACATCGACGACTTTGAATTTTCCAACAAGCAGGTTTCCTTTTCCTCTTGTTCTTCCTTTAGACTTATCACCAAAGCGCACTTTTGGACCGCGACCTTCTACAAAATCTAACAGTTTGGTTCTGTCTCATGTCATATGCCGAGAACATCCGCTGTCGAAGTACCAGATGCCCTTCTCTAAGATGTCATGTATGCAAGGAAATTAAGTAGTTTTAGATCCCCTTTGATTGTTGGGTCCATGAATGTTAGTGCCTTTTGGTACCCATATTTTCCTGACAGCAATAGGTTTACTGTAGGTTGCATGGGGTACATTCTTACGGTATCTACGTGGGGCAGACACGTAGTCGCTATAACCATGATATCTATTATGCATGAAAAATTCAGGGTTATTATTATTGATCCAGTACTTATGTCGTCTCAGAGGTGGAGCCATTTTCCTTGATCTTACAGCTTGCCTTCTGGGTCTCCAGTTGGATTCCCAGAGCTATTTTTGATGCGCTGCGACCTGCTTCCTTGATGGATACCGGGGTTCTTGTATCCAATATCTAGGCGAGCTGTACTCAAAGTACTACTGTGCGGGCCTTGGATAATTGGGTACAGCTTACCTTCTGAACGGCTGTTGGCGCTTATGATATGCTTGTGGAGCATGCTGTTGGTTGCGCCTTACAGGTCTGAACGGCTGTGGATTCCGCTGTTTAGAATAGGAACTTGGTGGTGGAATTGTGGCTTTTGCTGTTCGCGGTGCAACAGGTGCTTTGACAGGACTCGGAATTTCTTCCGATACAGGAATGGGTTCCACACCCCTAATGAACACAGTACTAGTTTTCCCATGTTGGAAAACAAGATGTATCCTAAGCCACTTTTATCATGAGCATGTTTCCCAGTGCTTAGAATTTCTTCCATTCTTTTAGATGATTTCTCGAAAGATTTCAGAATGGTCTCGAGTTCTCCTTCTCGTTTTTCGAGAGTTTTTACTTTGGCTTGAAGTAGAACAAAATCATTTGTCTTGCCTTCACTGTGAGATTTAGCCTCACTTAATTCATGAGCAAGTTAATGATTGCTCTCCATGAGTTTTTTGTGATCGACTTTGCTGTTTTCACAATCAATAAACATATTTTCGTAATTTACCTTCAGCAAGTCATTTTCTTCTTTCAGCTCTAATTTAGAAATTTGGAGTTGTATGTTCTCATTTTTCAATGTCTCATGGGCCTTTTAAATGTTTTTAAATTCATTCATCATATTTTCAAATGTATGAGATGCATTTGTAGGAGTAATTGAGGTTGAGCTAACCTCGTCATCGCTATCTTCATCTTCCGGAATGTCTTTGGCCATAAAGCACATATAGGCTTTATCTTCGAAATCATCATCATATGAGTCACTGTCAGTGACTACCTGAAGACATTCTTCGGACTTTGATGATGCGGGGGCAGCTTCTGATTCACCAATCAGGGCCTTGAGCTTGTTTTTTCAAGCACGTCTTCTTTCATCCTTCTCTTGTTGCTCGGCTTCCGGCAACATTTGAACTTTAGGATGAGGACATTTATTTGCATAATGTCCTGGTTTCCTGCAATTATAACACAGGTTAGCATCACTAGAGGAAGTTTCAGTACTTACCTTGTGAACAGGCTTGGGCCTGTATGGAGTCTTTCCAGACTGCTTGATGAACTTCTTGAACTTATGCATGAGGAGCGCCATTTCATCTTGTGACAGGATGTCATCGTCGCTGTCAGTATTCTTTTGGGCAGACTTTGATGTGCTCGGCATGCTGTGTCTTCGGTTGGATACAGCGGCTAATGTTGTGTCCTTGCGAGAGATTCTTCGGCTTTCTCTCTCCTGTCTATGTCATACTCAAATGCTTTGAGGTCAGAAAAGAGATAAAAAGTATATATTTCATTAAGATTGCATGACACACGCATAGCTGTGGTCTTAATGTTCCATCGGGCAGGGAGAGATCTGAAAATTTTTAGATTCTTCTCCTTTTGGGTATAAATCTTGCCTAATGCTTCAAGTTCACCCACAATATCAGTAAATCTGAGGTCAAGTTCCTCAAGTGTTTCAGTTGGTTTCATTTCGAAAGATTCAAATTGCTGAGTCAATTTTGAAATTTTGTTTTCTTTTGAGAGCTCAGTTCCCTCACAAATTAACTTGAGTTTATCCCAGATATCCTTGGCTGATTTACATCTCTTTACCTTCGAGAACGTGCCTTTGTCAAGAGTGACAAATAATGCGTTCTTAGCAACATTGTCGAGGTTGGTGTGCTTTCGATCATCTGAGGTCCATTGCTCGCGCTCTTTCTCGAGCATCTCGGCATGAGCTTGGCCTTCAATCCTTGGGACCGTATTAACCTTCATGATCTTTATGGGGCTATCCTGTATAACAAAAATCATCTCTTCGTGCATTGCTGCAAGATGAGCCTCCATCCTAATTCTCCAATCATCAAACTCGTTAATAGAGAACATGGGAACTTTATTGATCATTGATGTATCCATATGAGAATATAGGAATGAAAAAGACTGTTAAAAATAAGTGATTTGGATCTAATTCAGGCAAAAATACGACTGATTCTTTTTAGAATCAACCTCTCCGATACCACTTGTTGGCCACTAAGTATACAAGATACAGCTTGGAAAGTGTTTTAAACAACAAGCTGTAGGATTTTCAAATCTGAGTGCGTAGCGGAAGTCTTGTTAAAGTAAGTTTCTATAAATACAGCAACTAGATATGAAGTGTATACTTAAAAATAATCACATATATTAAAACAGTAAATGCAGAAGGTAAATGACACAGTAATTAAAGTGGTTCGAGGTAAACCCCTCTACGTCCACTGGTCCTCCACACAGGAGTGAAAATGTTTATTATAAATACTGCGTACACAACTACGTATTTATAATCAAACCTATCAATGTATCGTTCACACAGATTGATACAAAGATCTTAGCTTTCAACCATTTACACAGATTGGTTTAAGCTTTCACTTGACTGGCTTCTTCACGCACAGTTCCGAAGCTTCGTCTCTTCAATGCAAATCCGTCACACACAGTTCAGGAAGAGCAAGGTTTCTCAGTCCACAGGGCTGATGGTTTTGTTCAAGGTTAGAACGTTGGTTGAACAACAGCTTGACTTTCTTGAGCTTTGATCTGATGATGTGTTGTTCAAGGTTGAGAACTTGTATATTTATTCTTTCAGAATAGCAGTATGCTTTAAGAAATATGTTTCCTCAGATGTATATATTTTTTCGTTCGTTGATAACTTTGTAATCGTGATCTTCAAACTCTGGGGATATATATAGCTTCTTGAATAGATCCGTTGAGAAAGATCCGTTGTGCAAAAGTCCATTCCAATGGGATGATGTATTTGAATAAAACACGATCCGGATTTTGCGCTTGTTTGAAGATCTCTAACGACTTAATATTTAAATACTTTATCCTTTCAGTATTTAAATACTTCTTTTCAAACGGGACTTTGACTTTAGTGAATAACAAAGATTCCTTCTTTGAACGGTCTTGTCCTGTTTGGATAAGTCTTGATGCAGTATCTAACATATTGATGTAGGCAATGTTAGATTGATGCTGTATTGAAGAATGTTGTATGATCGATTCGGGACAGCTTCCATAATTATTCTTATGAAACCCTTTGCTATATGATCATTTCATTGTATGCTGGCACTATGAGAAGTCTTCGATACAGGATTGACACCTTTGATCAACTTTCGATACAGCCGCTTTGTTGTATGTTGGCACAATATCAAAACTTCGGTACAGGATTGTTTTATCCCAACAACCTCGATCCATCTAAGGACGAGGGTGTGTTAGCCATTGCCGAGAAATTCCAGGCACTTCTTCCTTTTTCTACATCAGTTGTCCGTTCGGAAGCTGATAAGACCAATTATTTCCTCAAGAGGCTTAAACCCCGAATGAGAATGCAGTTTCTCAATCACCACTATACGACCCTACTGGAATTCATCGAGAAAGCCCTGGAATACGAGCTCACTGCGAAGGAGATTTCCAAGAAGCAGCCCTAGTCCTCCAACAAGAGATCCAGGAATCAGGCCTAGGCAGACAGTAACCGATAGACGTTCCGGAAGCCCCAGTCTGTACCGAACCCTTCTGAGTGGCCACCTACGGCGTCGAAGCTGACAGTATCGCACTCTCGAGCGATCAGCTCACTTATCGTATGTTATAACTGTGGGGACCAGGGACACATCAGCTCCAAATGCCCGAAGCTGGCCGTCGCCTGTCACACTTGTGGGAAGAATGGACATCGTGCTCGCTATTGCAGGGGTAGACCCGGGCATGCTCCAGTAGTATCTCTTGCTCGAGTACAGTCTTTTGTTCAGGACCATGTACCTCCGTCCGCTTCTTATCAGACTATTGGGGTAAACAAAGGGATGGGCCGAGGAAATCAAGCTGGTACACCTAGTATCGGAGTTGCAAAACCCAGAGTCTATGAGATGAAGAAGGCCAACGATCCCGAATCCAGCATGATTGCAGGTACCCTCGAGATTCACTCTCAACCCGTTTTTGTCCTTTTTGATACCGGTGCTTCACACTCCTTTTTGTCTACTTCTTGTTTGAGTCGTTTGCAATTAGATCATGTTACTGATTATGAGCATTATATAATTGGTCTACCCGATGGTAGAAGAATTGTTGGGAATCGTGAAGTGCAGAACTGTCCGATTCGCATGAACGATCGTGAGTGGTTGTCAGACTTGATTGTGGTTGACTTGCCTAAGGATGATGTGATCTTGGGTATCGATTGGATGGATCGTCATGATGTCAAGCTTAGCGTCTGTAAGCGAATAGTGACAGTCACATCTGATGATGGCGTCGAGTGTATTTTCCAGAGTGATAATCCCAGTCATTCCAGGAGAGTCATCAGCGCTATGAAGGCAGTGAAACTACTGAACCAGGGGTGTGTTAGTTATTGGTGCTACATGACCAAGACAACCAACCGACCAATCGAGTTGGCCGATATTCCGGTAGTTCGAGACTACCCAGATGTATTTCCAGATGAGTTGCCATGATTACCCCAACAACGAGAGGTAGAATTCACCATTGAGTTGGAGCCAGGGACGTCCCTGCTTTCGAAAGCACCGTATCGTATGGCACCGACCGAGATGTAGGAGTTGAAGAGCCAGCTTGAGGAGTTGACTGAAAAGGGCTACGTTCGACCTAGTGCGTCCCCTTGGGGAGCGCCGGTGTTATTTGTACGAAAGAAAGACGGATCGTTGCGTTTGTGTATTGATTACCATGAGCTGAACAAAGTAACAATCAAGAACAAATATCCATTACCTCGTATTGATGATTTGCTGGATCAGCTCCAAGGAGCCGCTGTATTTTCCAAGATCAACTTGAGGTCCGGCCGGGTACCATCAGTTGAGGATTCGAGAGTCTGACGTTCCGAAGATAGCTTTTCGCACTCGTTATGGGCATTATGAGTTCGTTGTCATGCCATTCGGACTGACTAATACACCGGCAGTGTTCATGTAGTTGATGAATCGGGTTTTTATTAATTATCTGGATTGTTTTGTAATCGTTTTTATTGACGACATTTTGATTTACTCTTGTGACCATGAAGAGAATGAGTGTCACCTCCGTCAGGTTCTCGATGCGTTAAGGCGGGAACAACTCTATGGAAAATTTTCTAAGTGTGAATTCTGGATGCCTGAAGTTATTTTTCTTGGACATGTGATATCAGCAGATGGAGTGAGAGTAGACCCATAGAAGACAAAAGCCATCCGATATTGGCTACCTCCGAAGAACGTAAAGGAAGTTTGCAGTTTCCTGGGTCTAGCAGGCTATTACCGACGGTTCGTCGAAGGTTTTTCCAAAATTGCTCAACTAGTAACTAACCTATTAAGAAAAGATAAGAAATATTTGCGGTCGGAAGCATGTCAGCGAAGTTTTTATGAACTCAAGAGTCGATTGATTTGAGCACCTATTTTGGTTCTACCAAAAGGAACGGAATGATTCGTGGTATATAGTGATGCGTTGAGACAGGGCCTTGGCTGCGTATTAATGCAAAATGGGAAAGTGATTGCCTATGCATCTATGCAGTTGCAACCCTACAAGGTCAACTACCTGACTCATGATTTGGAGTTAGCAGCCGTGGTGTTTGCTTTGAAGATCTGGCGTCACTATCTGTATGGAGTTACCAGTCAAATTTTTACGGACCACAAGGGCCTGAAGTACATTTTTACTCAGAAGGAGTTGAATATGAGGCAGAGGAGGTGGCTAGAGATAATCAAATACTATGATATCGAGATCCTTTATCATTCGGGAAAGGCAAATGTGGTTGTCGATGCCTTGAGTCGTAAAACCGTATAAGAGCAGATACTTGCCCGCTTGACTGTTCAGAGAGAATTGCAATTAGAGTTCATGAGGCCGGAGATTGAGGTCTGGTTACAGTGTATTCAGGGACAACTTTACATGCTTGAGATTTCATCATCCCTTGACGAGATGGTCAGGACGAAACAGATGACGGACCCTTTCTTATCTAGAATTCGGGAAGAAGTAGATTCGGGGAAAGCCCCTGGATTTGTGGTTCATGAGGACGGACTGATACGCTTCAAAAATCGAGTATGTGTACCGGTGGATGAAGAGTTGAGGAACACTATTCTGAAGGAGGCTCATGCTACCCCATGTTCCATCCACCCGGGATCGAACAAAATGTATAAGGATTTGAAGCCGCATTATCGGTGGGGTAATATGAAACGGGAAGTTGCAGATTTTTTTTCGAGGTGTTTGACCTGTCAGCAGGTCAAGATTGAGCATCAGCGACTAGCGAGCGTGCTGAATCCACTCTCGATTCTCGAGTGGAAGTGGAAAGACATATCGATATATTTTATTACTAGCTTGCCGACGAGCCATCGAGGTATGAATACGATTTGGGTGATTGTGGATCGACTGACCAAATCTGCCCACTTCTTGGAGATTAAGGATACGTGGGGTCACGAGAGGTTGGCCCAATTGTTCATTAAAGAGATTGTGAGGCTGTACGGTACCCCCAAGAGTATTGTATCAGATCGTGACGGACGGTTCGTGTCACATTTCTGGAAGGCGGTTCATCGTGCGATGGGCACATGGTTGAACTTTAGTACGACATTTCATTCTCAGACCGATGGTCAGTCTGAGAGGACTATTCAAACTCTGGAGGATATGTTGAGGGCGTGTGCTCTCGATTGTAAGTACGACTGGGAAGCCCAACTACCGTTGGTGGAATTCACATATAATAACAGTTGGCACGCTTCGATCAAGATGGGACCTTATAGGGCATTGTATGGCCACCGTTGTAGGTCCCCTTTGTGTTGGGACGACTTGTCTGAATCCATTGGTACGGAGCCTGATATGTTATTAGCAGCCCGCGAGAAGATCGCTCTAATTAAGAGTCGTCTAGTAACGGCGCAGAGCCGCCAAAAGTTGTATGCAGATAATCGTCAACGACCACTCGAGTTCAATGTTTGTGATCATGTACTGGTAAAAGTGTCCCCGACTCAAGGCATTTTCCGATTCGGGAAGAGAGGCAAGCTGAGCCCGAGGTATATTGGTCCGTTTGAGATTTTGGAATGTGTAGGCGCCCTAGCCTATCGTTTGGCGTTACCACCGGCCTTGAGTCGGATTCACAATGTATTTCATGTATCCTAGTTGAGGAAGTATGATGCTGACCCGAGCCACATTATTCGATTCGAAGAGGTCGAGATAGCCGATGACCATTCGTTTGAAGAACGTCCTGTGCGGATACTTGAGAGGAGGGTCAAACAGTTGAGGAACAAGACGATTCCCTTATTGAAGATTCAGTGGTCGAGACATAGAATCGAGGAGGCTACATGGGAAACTGAGGATAGTACGAGCGAGAGATACCCCAAGTTGTTTACCCCTTAGTTTCGGGGACGAAACTCCTTTTAAGGGGGGAGTATGTAATACCCGACTAAACCCTCGTCTTTACTATTGTATTCTTCAAATAAATCGAGCATTGTCGTACCATATCCATGTTTATTTTAATGAGTATATTGATGAGTTATGTTAAATCGAATTGTTGATCTTGGTCGTTCATACTATAGTTGATTGTTAGATGTTATGTAGAGAATTTCATTCTTTACTTGTTGTTGCCCTTAGCGTGCGCTAACATGTTACCTTTACGTACACTATGTACGTAGCATTACGTACGTAACACTCCTATGTTAACGTACGTAATGTGGTTTATCTATCAGTAGCTCACCTTTTGGTGGGTGGGACCGGGCGTGGGCAGTGGTCGGGATTCGATCGTGACAGCCTAGTCAATGGCCATTACGTACGTAATGGCTATGCATTAACGTACGTAATATACAAGAGCCTTACGTACATTCATTTTGACAATGTACGTAATAGCATGTGTCTTTTGAGTCACTAGCAACTCGGAATTCGTTACGTACGTAATGCTCGTAAGATTACGTACGTAATGTGTTAAACATATGTTAGGCTTTAGCTATAGCATACGTAATGCTTAATACGGGTTATAAAAGTATGGGTTGCCTTTCATTTCTGCACGACCCTATCTCATTCCCTCTCCCTCAGAATCTACCCCCTACCCTGCTACATCACGTTTTTCCCCTCCAATCTCGTGTTAGAGCTACAACACTTGGATTATAGCTTGGTAACTAGAAGCTAGAAGTGTGTTCTTGGGAGTTTTGGTGCTATTCTTCATCCCTTTCTTGAGGTTGGTTATCTTACTCATGTTGTTTCATATGATTGTTGATGTTAGTAAGGAGTAATTCTTGTAGTGTTAGAATAATCTAGTAGAACATGATGAACATTGAAGTTATGTACAAATTTAGTTTGGAACGTGATAATATTGTTAGTATCATCCCTTGAATGATTGATAAGGTTGTGGAATAACATGTTCAATATAAAACCCTTAGGAAATCATGTTAAAACCAGGTGATTAGGGTTTATGAATATGTTCTTGATTGCTAGTAGGATCCTATGATGTTATAGCCATATATTGGAGAAGGTTTAACAAACTCATTGGTAAGAATTTGATGAGGTCTTTAGAGTTTCAAAAACCCTCAATGATCTAATTATGTTTTGAACAAATTTTTAAGGGATAATAATGGATTATGAAGACACAATTATAACCTTTATATATTCAAGATTATCGGATGTGTTGATAACTCAAGAAGGTGTTGATTACTACATTAATATGTTGATAGTATTCTTAGGACGATTATAACGATTATGGGTGATAATGATGCTATAGAATTAGTGACCGAATTTAATTACATTGATCCTTGTGTATTAGGAGACGTAAATTAGGATGATGTTTTTATTATGCTTAAAACCTAAAGTTATGATTTCACTTATGGTTTGGGTTGACGTAATCGTTGGAAGATGATGAAGAATGTTAATAAACACAAACCTTTATCATGCTCAACGTTAATCGGAAGTGTTGATGGATTGAGAGTATGATTAATCATCATAGTATTACATTGATAATGTTCTTGACAACAAATGATTGGCATTAATGTTAGAATATGTGGGCGAATCTAATAAACTTGATATATGATAATTCGTAATTGGAGCGATATAATGTTCGTTAGGATAGTTGAAATGTTCGAGTAAGGTTACGGATATTGTTTCTATGAATTAATACCATTATCATACGAATGTGTTGTTGAATGAATTACGTTTCATCCAAGGTTGCTTGTTCAAGTGAGTATTGTTAGACGAGGATACCGCTTGTTTGTTCGTTCAAAGAAGGATTATTCATCTACGGAATTGAGGCAAGTTATCTTGCTTGGTTATAATGATGGTTGAATTCTTGTGAATATTATGTGTTTCGTGTATATGTAATGTTCTGTGAATCTATCATTCATGATGTGGAGATGTCTTTGATCGTGTTACCATTTGTGGTGGGATTGTATTCCCAAGTTTATCGCCCTTGTTACCGTTGGTCTCGTTGAGCTTAGTTGTCACTTCGGTGAGTTGTTCTATTCTTTGATAAATGTGTAATTCGTTGAGTTTTGTTGCCATGTTGCATTATGACATCTCTGGAGTAATATCTACGTGCCGATTGGTTGTGTGTAGGATTTTTAGCCGGGCACTTGATGGTCGTGGGTGGATGTTTCCGCATTAGACCGTGCGCACGAGATGTAGTTCGTGAGGCTAATTAGGTACATCATTCCATGTATATTCTGGATTCTGTATACGGGGTGGACATGTGCATGGACACATTTCCGGATCGGGCGTACTGTGACGTTCGTATTGATCCATGTTGTTGGTAGTTTGTATGATTGGATATGTTCGATAGTTGGGACTGACTGTTTATACGCCTGAGGGGTATATTCAGTAGTCGGTTGTTTCCGTTGAGATCCGTATGTATATGAATTGTATAATGCCATGAGAATTATTATCATGTATAGCTGACCCTATGGTTTGGGCGAAATACTTGTATTTCAGGGCGAGGAAAGGGCAAGGCACATGAAGAGCACGATGGCGGCAGAGGATTTTGAAGGATGCTAATTCGGGGGGGCGAGTCTTTTGTTGATTGGTTATATCCTACTGTGACTTTTTCATTTTATTTTATTTCGGATGAATATATTATTATTTGTAAGGTATTTTCCATCCTCATATGGTCTATACTGAATTTGGATCTTGTGTATGGTTGCGTGAGTTGATATATATGATTTATACTCCATATCGGGGTTTTGATTAATATTGTGGTTCGGTACCACACTTATGGGATGTTAAAGTTCATGTAGTGATATCGCCTGGTGGGTCCCGGTGGGGGTCCACGACACTATAATAGCCGCCGTTTTCGGGGTGTTACAGTATTTATTCGAACTTGTTTAAATATTTCCAATATATCTTTGTATTGCGCACTTCTATCTTTTGGAATAAGTCTTTCAGGAAATGGAGCTTTTGGAACGTAAAGCTTTTCTTTTTCCTTAGAATCTTTTGGTTTTGAAACTTGTGGTTCATTTGATTTTTCTTCCGGATCATAGTTAGGCTTTTGTATTTCATTTCCGCTTCTAAGGGTAGTTATGGACTGAACTTCTGCGTTAGAAGAGTTTACTTCATATTGTCCTTTAGGATTAGGGATGGATTGACTCGGAAATTTTCCCTTTTCTCTTTCAGCTAAAGTTGTTGCAAGTTGACCCATTTGTGTTTCAAGCTTAGAAATAGCCTGTGAGTTTGATTGTACAGCATGCTGAGTTGATTGGAATATTTGTTGAGTAGATTGTATGAATTGTTGCAACATATCTTCCAAAGATGGTTTCTTTGGCACCGTAGAAGGATACTGATAATTATTTGGAGGATATTGATTAGGACGGACATTTTGTTGATTTGACATGTTCATTTGATGTCCTCCTTGATTCATTGGAGGCATGTTTTGCTTCCAGGAAAAATTTGGATGATTCCTCCAATTTGGATTATAAGTTGGAGCAAATGGATTATCCGAAGATTTTCCATATGAGTGTAACACATTGACTTCTTCATTAAAAATTTCTTGATTTTGTGGACCAGATAGACAAGATTGAGATGAATGAAACGATTCCGCACATGAAATGCAAAATTCATTTTTTGAGTTTGACGAGGTAATGAATTGCTTCAAGACTAACGCATCCATTTTTCGTACTAAATCATCTATAGTAGATTTTATTTCAACATCTTGTTTAACCTCATAAATTCCACTTTTTTGGGGTCGTATGCATCGATTTGGCTCTAGAGTCGAGTGAATTCCATTGTTGTGAATTAATTGACATATTTTCTAGTGCATTCCAAGCTTCGTCTCCAATAAGGTGAAGAAATTTTCCACCATGCATTGATTGGATTAATTGGCGATTGTTTGGAGTTAAACCGTCATAAAATATTTTACCAAACGCCATATTTCAAAACCATGTTGGGGACACTTGAGGATTAAATCATTAAATCTTTCCCAACACTCATAAAATTCTTCATTTTCTTTTTGAAAAAATTCTGATATTTCTCTTCTAAGACTATCAGTTTTGGACATTGGAAAAAATTTTGCGAAAAATTTATTTACTAGTTGGTCCCAACTAGTAATTGTTCTTGCTTGAAGAGAATTTAGCCAGAATTTTGCTTTATCTTTGAGAGAAAATGGAAATAATCTAAGTTTGACAGATTCATCAGAGAAATTTTGGAATCGGAAAGTAGAACAAATGTCGAGAAATTCCTTGACATGCATATAGGGATCTTCTCTTTCCAAACCGTGAAAAGATGGAAGAAGTTGAATTATTGATGGTTTAAGTTCGAAATGAGTTGCATTAGTCGTAGGCAACACTATGCAAGAAGGAGAATTAGCACTCACTCGAGAAAAATATTCTATTAAAGTTTTCTCTTTGCAACTTGATTGTTCCGATTTTCGATTTCGTCCAATTTTTGTATCGGTTTTGTTTGTTGAACTTCAATTTTAATTAAGGGCAATCTTCTTCTCGTTAATCAACCTTTATTATTTCGTTGCCAAACTTGCATTCACCAATATTTCAATTTTTTAACTTTGCATACAAACCAAATTATGATAGTCGATCGAACTTTCAGATCGTTGGAGGCGTCACAACGGTCGCACTTAAAATTCAACTTTCTTTGGCATGTACAACAGAGGCATTTTTGCCAAAATTCGGTCGGTTTTCAAAACCAGTTTGTACAAGATTGATATTTAGCTTTTCTTTATTCAAATCGAACAAAATAGTGAGTGAAAAATATCAATCCCTTGTTGAATCTTTTAAAGGATTTTATTATTTTAATTATTTTTTTGAGTTTTTTATATTTTTTATTATTATTAATAATAATGATAATTATTATAATTATTACTAATATTGTAGGATGTAACAGATTGCAAAGGAATAAATTTACTAATTGATCTACGGAAACAGTATCTATTTGATAAACTAAATTGTATGACGAGAAATATTGCAATTAAATGAAATGTCTAAGAATACTGTAAATAGAAAATAGCAACTAAAAACACAATCTAAATTTACCACTAGAAGATTCTATTAAAACTAAAGAAAAGATATAAAAATTAAAAAAAATCTGATTTTTTTTTTTTTTTTATATTTTATATTTTTGATTAAGTTTTAATATTTTTTATATTTATTATAATTTTATTATATTTTTCGACTAATAATATTGAGCTAAAAAAATATATATCTAAATATTTTTATTATTTTTTTACAGAAAAAAATTTCAGATTTTTTTAAAAAAATAAAAATTACAAACTTTTATTTTATTTATGCAAACAATAAAAATAGTTTTTTAATTACCAATTTTCGTTTCTGTTTTTTTTAAATTTTCAGGTATTTAATTTTTTTTAGTATTTTCCCTTTTTATTAAAATAACGAAATTTTATTTTAAAAAAAAAATAAGTTTCTATTTTTATTAAAAAAATTCAAAGTTCAGAAATAGAGATAACAATTTTTTATTATATATATTCCAAATTACTTAAATTATTAATTCTTAATCTGTTTTTTAGATTTTTTATGAATTTTTTTTAATAAAACTAGCAGGTTTTATTTTTTTTTCAAAATAAAATAAATAATTCAGATTTTTATTTATTAGGGAAAATAATATTCCAATTTTAGTTTTAAATAAAAACAGTTTATAGATAAATTCCAGATTTTTTTTTTAATTTTTTATATTTTTTCGAATTTAAATTAAAACTTTTGATTTTTTTAATATTAATATTCCAAAATTACAAAAATATTACCTTAAAGTCTGATTTTTTTATTTTCCAGATTTTTTTAAAATAAATATAAATAAGTTCCGATTTTTTTAAACTTTTTCAGATTTTTTAGATTTGTATATATTTTTTGGATTTTTTTAATATTTTATTATTATTTTTACGAAAATAAACAGTAGTTTTTTCATTATTATTACTTATATTTTTATATTTATCATTATAAGTTTTTATTATTTTTCAGAATTTTTTTATGAACATAAAAAGAAAATAAATTCCACTGCTAACTATTATTTATATTAACACAATCTCAAATTAATATTAAAAAGATAGATAATAATAATAAAGAAAGGCAGTAAAATAAATAACTAGTAGAAGAATTTAACTAACTTGGTGACGAGTCTTCAGATTCGCTTGTTTCCTCATAACGGCGCCAAAAACTTATTTGTTGATTCTTTAGTCAAATACTCGCAAGTGCAAGATTTGTTCGATGTAGATATGCGGTGCAAAGTCGATTCCACATGGAGGACTATGATTATGAAGTAAAATTATTCCTATAGTTTTAAACCAAATTAAATTAAATTCTAACCTAGTCCCAAATAATTTGATATTTGAATGGTAATTGCATTAAATAAAAGTAACTTTTAAGCAGATTTTAGATAAATTGATTTTAATTAATTTACTAGGGTTTAGAATCCATCAATGTCTATTTATTGTTTATTTTATATTTAATTCCAAGATTTTCAGGGAATAGATTCTGAAATCAATCTCACTATTTCCCTATAGATTTAACAATAAGTACAAAATTATAATTCAATTATAAATTTTCCTTCGCTTAAAAAAATATAATTTCTAAGCATTATATGTATTCAATTTAATGGAAAACAAATAATCAAAGAAATTAACTAATATCAATAATCACAAAGCAATGGGGAATTTATAACTATAAAAAATACGTGATATAATTAATGAAATAATATTCCCCTATTGAAGCGAAAATCATAAGCGTTAAAAATATTTCGTTAGAATTATTATATAAATATTAATAATAATACAGACATGGTTTCATCATAACTCCAGTAAAACAAAATTACTCACTCATAATAACAATGCAAATAAATAAATATTTCATAATATTATTACTCAAATATAATTTTATTACACAATATTTTTATTTCTCTCTCTCTTACAATAACTCTCTCTATTTGTTTTCTCCCTAAAAACACTACACCTTCCGCCCCTATTTATACTACTCCAAAATTAATAAAATAATAATTTTTAAAATATTTAAACCCCACCATTCAATTATTCACGGCTGCCAAAGAGGTACTGACGTCATGGATGACATCAGCAGAGAGTTGAATTTCCGGCCCAATCGGGTGTTGACACATGGCACAATATGGTCCGTCTATTTAATTGTCTTTCGAACGGTCATATCTTCTTCATACGAACTCGGATTCGAATGAATTTTTTTCTTAAAACGATCGTCTCGATGAGACGAATAAAATGAGACCAGTCGTGACTATATTTGAATTTTTTAAGAATATTGTCCTTGAACCAATTGATCTGTCTTGTACCGGTTGATTAACTTGCAGATATAATTTAATTCTAATTAATTATCCAAAAATGACACAAAATTATAAAAAATCTAACAAAATGAAATAATACAAATATATGGTAAAAATGATAAATTATCACACAAAACAGACAATTATATACATAAAATACTAATAAAAATATTATTCAAAATATACCAAATAATTTTTTACCTGAGTCGTCTACTCTTATACGGTGTCAAAATTGTCTTATGAAAATAACTTTCTCTCGTCTCTGCTTCCAGTTTATTTTCTCGGTCTCTTTTTATTTTAGTTGAATTTGTAGTAGATAGTCTACTTTATAATTTTATTGTAATTACATTATTGAAAATTCACAGAACCAACAACTTATGCATGGAAGATATGCATTTTATGCATTAAAATGTCCAATGCATCAAAATTACGCAATATATATATATATATATATATATATATATATATATATCATGGTTCTAAAAAATGCTAGGCGCTAGGCGTTCGGATTTCTAATGCTTAGCACATATAGGATTACTCGAGGATTAATCGGGGATTAGTCGGGCTAGGCGGATTTTTGTTATTATTTTAATCATTTATATATATATATATATATATATATATGTAAGATAATTAAAAATAGTTAAGATTTAACCATTTAAACAGATATATAATCAATTATATATTAAATTTGAAATATTAATATAGATATCAAGGAGTCACTAATATCCATAATGCCTCAGTTTAGGAATTTATAGTACTATTAGAACAAGACAAAAAATAAAAAAGTACAACTGCCTTCGCCCATGTAGCTAGGAAATTTGAAATATTGAGTAGTCCATAGTATCTTAACTTTTCTTCATAAGCCCCGCCCAGCCAGCCTATACGACCAATTAATCACCAAACGCCCTGTACAAGCGCCTAAATCATAATTGGAACGGTAGAGAACCTTCTAGGGATTAATCGGAGGATTAATCGGCCTAGACGGGGATTTTTAGAACACTGATATATATATATATATATATATATATATATATATATATATATATATATATATATATGTGTGTGTGTGTGTGTGTGTGTGTGTATATCAAAACATTGATCCATTATAACAATACATTCCATAAATAAATATCCATAAAAATAAATATTGACCATCAATTTAATAAAGATATATAATTAAATTAATTCATTTTTTATTTATTTAAACCTCATTTTCGCCGAAACCTCAGCCCCTGAAGCACCACTAAGCAGTGGTTTATCCTAAGATTTTTCGGTTTCGATCGGGGTAAAGATCGGGGATTCCCAAACCCTACCCAAACTTAATACTTCGGGTTCAGATCGATTCAGTTTCGGTCTTTACAACTGTGGAACCTAGACCCACCCAAATTATTCAGTTTTGGTCGTATTCGGTCCAATTCAGTTTTCTATATTATCAAAATTTTAGTCATAATTTGTACTAATTGTGTAATATATCATTTAAAAAACTACATTATAAACTTGTTAAAAAAATTATATAAAACTATAATATTTATAACCTAAAATAGTCCAAAATAAATAACTATCACAAAATGATCCAAAATATTCCATAAAAATAGCTTCCAACTTGCACTGAAACTGTTACAAAAAAGACCTAAAGCATTCCAAATACATCCAAAATAATAACTATCACAAAGTCCATTAAACAGTTTATAAACCAGTCCAATTAGTCAATAAAACAACTCACAGTTAAAATCAATAACATTAAGGTTGTTCTTTGTATTTTAACTTCTTGCTTCCACCTTTCACATCTCTTTTTTCTTCTACTTTTTAAGGTGACATGATATTCTTGAACATTTCTGCATTAAAAGACATATAATAATTGATGGGTTAAAAATGTAAATAATTTGTAATCAAGTATAGTAATTCAAATTCTAAAAAAATACTAATTCAAAGATAGAGATTACCTTTTTTAGTTCTCTCATAAAACTCTACTTCCTCTGTTATTGGTTCATGATTTAAAGCAATGTGACTTCTCCATACGCCCAGATCAGATCCATATTGAGGTGTGGCTTTGTCTGGGGGAAGTTGGAGTTCAGTGGCTAGCAGAGCTGTTCAACATCCTCCTCAGAGGTTCTAAGATGCTGACGGAGTGGAGGCGTAGTATTGTCGTGCCGTTTTTCAAGAACAAAGGCGATGCTCAGAGTTGTAGTAACTATAGGGGTATTAAACTCATCAGTCATACTATGAAACTTTGGGAAAGAGTGGTGGAATGCAGGGTTAGAAGAGAAGTTGAGATCTTAGAGAACCAATTTGGCTTCATGCCGGGGAGATCCACGACTGAGGCCATTCATCTCGCCAGACGCCTTATGGAGAAGTTTAGAGAGCGGCGTAAGGACCTCCATATGGTGTTCATTGATCTAGAGAAGGCTTATGATAGCATTCCACGCGATGTTATTTGGAGGAGCCTATAAGAGAGGAGGGTGCCGTTGTCGTTTGTTAGGGCGATCCAAGATATGTACTCCCAAGCTAGGACTTGCGTTAGGACTCCAGTTGGTGACACCCAGTATTTCCTGGTTGAGATAGAGCTACACCAGGGGTCGGCGCTAAGCCCTCTTCTCTTCGCTCTAATCCTTGACGTCATTTCACGGGGGATATAGGATAGCATCCCGTGGTGCATGCTTTTTACTGACGACATTGTGTTAGTGGCGGAGTTGAGGAGGGAGGTGAACTCGAAGTTGGAGCTTTGGAGGTCTAAGTTAGAATACGAGGGCTTGCGTGTGAGCCGGTCTAAGACCGAGTATCTGTGGTGTAACTTTAGTGGTGAGGCCAATGAGGAAGAAGTAGAGGTAATGATTGCGGATCAGATCGTACCTCGTACGGATAAGTTCAAGTATTTGGGTTCGATCATTCAGAAGGAGGGTGAGTGTGAAGAGGATGTCACTCATCGTATCAAGGCGGGGTGGCTAAGGTGGAGAGCAGCGACAGGGGTCCTGTGCGACAAGAAAGTCCCTCTAAAGTTTAAGGGTAAATTCTATAGAGCGCCGATCAGACCTGCAATATTGTATGGCTCCGAATGTTGGGCGATGCAAAAGTCGCTTGAGAGCAAGTTGGAAGCGGCTGAAATGAGGATGTTACATTGGTTGTGTAGTCACACAATGTTGGATAGAATCTCGAATGGGGTTTTCAGGAATGCGCTAGAAGTGGCGCCCATTTCAGCAAAAGTTAGGGAAGGGAGATTGAGATGGTTTGGCCACGTCCGTAGGAGGCAGGCTTCTGCTCCGGTGAGGAGGATCGAGAGTTTATTGGTTGCCGGGGAGAGGAGGAGAGGCATGCCGAGGAGGACATGATAGGAGCAGCTGAGATTAAATTTGAAGGCCTTAAACCTTTCCGAGACCATGACTGTTGATGGGTGCTCTTGGAGGCGCCAGATCAGAGTTGTGGATTCATTTGTAGGGAGCGGTGCTGTAGTTGAGAGCGTCAGAGTTGGGTTATTTCGGTTAGCTTTGACCTAGAGCATTGCATTTTTTTTACTTTTATTGTATATTTTATTCTATTGCCTTTTGCGTGTGGTGTATTTTTGACAGGTGTTGAAACATTTTGTTTTATACATTTATTGATAAAGTTTTGATGATTAACTTGATACACAAAACAAAAAAACAAAAAGGTGAAGCAAATCAACGAAGGAAACGAAGTGCAAAAAGCTGGAAATGGTTATGTTTAACGTACGTAATCTATCATATATAACGTACGTAAGTCTTCAAGCTTAACGTATGTAAGAGAGAATGCTTAACATACGTAATGGTGTATTTGCGAATTCAAACAAGAAAAACGTTGGATATGACGTCATGGCATATGTTAGCATGCAACAGACATATTGACTATGATAACGTACGTAATGTAAGATTGGCTAACGTACGTAACACAGAAAACGAAGGCCACTGGACTGTTTTATGAAGAAGCTAACGTACGTAACCAGTTGAGGTTAACGTACGTAATGTCGCTAGCGTACGTAATATTGGAGTGATAACGTACGTAATGGAGGCACAGGGAGCTAACGGCTAGTTTGATGAAGAAGGCTATAAATACGACATCCTTGGTATTATTCCATACAACAACTTCAGGCAATCAAAACATTGATCTGATATTGATATATATATTATATTGTTGTTGTGATATTGAGCTTATATTCTTAGTTTGAGTGTTTATACATTCAACACATACACGAGAGGTAAAAGAAAAGATACGATTGGATTCAATGTTATTAGGATCAAGGATCCGGTATTATTAGAATCACAATCGATATCTTCGTGAGGTTTATCTAGTACCCATAAAAAGCTAGAGAGGTTGAATTTATGTGTTGAACCGACACAAAGACAAGTACGAGAGGTTTATCGCGGACCAATTGAAGACGTAATTGTAACGGTTATCCCTCGACCGATAGAAGAGAGATGTAGAGGTTTATATCTTAATCATATAGAAAAAGATACCGAGAGAGGACGTTGGCTTCGTTAATAGCCGAACCTCTATAAATACTTATGTCCTTTATTTCCACACTTTAATTTTCGCTTCCGCACAACGGCGCATATTCCGATTCCGTTCCAAAAATTGGTATCGGAGCGGTACTCCTATAAGCGGCTTTACATCTGAGGAGAGAAGATCCAATGGCATTCCAATTTGCTCCAGTCGAAGGCCTCGCTCTAAATCGACCACCATTTTTTGATGGCTCGAACTTTATGACATGGAAGAAAAAGATATCAATATTCATCCGAGCTTATGACATCGAGCTTTGGAAGATGATATGCCTTGGTCCCAAAATTCCTCTCAAATCCAACGGTACGCTTAAATCTTTCGAAGAATATGACAACACGGATTGGAAAAACGACCATTATAATTGCAAAGCTACGCAATTATTGTATTGTGCTTTAAATCCGGAGGAACACAACCGGATACCGTCTTGTGATAGTGCCAAATAAATTTGGAAAATGTTAGAAATCACACACGAAGGCACAAATCAAGTCAAGAAGACGAAGATCAATATGCTTCTCCATGACTATAAATTATTCATGATGAAGGGTGACGAGTCCATCACCAACATGCTCGACCGATTTTCGGTCATCACCAATGGGCTAGCTTCATTCGGAAAACCATTATCTAGTAGTGAAAAAGTCAAGAAAATTTTACGATCACTATCTAGCGGATGGGACGACACCGTGACTGCGATCATGGAATCTAAAGATCTCAATACGCTTGATTTTAGCGCCCTTGTTGGTTCGCTAATTAATTATGAGATAGTTTTAAAATCACGAAGTGTCAAGCCAAAGCCGAAGGAACGATCAATAGCCTTGAAGGCTAAGATGTCAAAGAGATAAAAAATTCCGATGGATGATAGCGACGAAGAATCGGCATATTATGCCAAAAATATTAATAAGTTTCAAAACTTATTAAACCGGAGAAAAAAGGACATCCAAACAAGTTCATCTAAGAAATTCGACAACAATTGTCGATTATGTGGTAAACCAGACCAATTTGTGAAAAATTGCTGAGCAAAACCCAAGAAGGAGGTTCTAATCGCAACATGGAGCGACGAAGACGAAGATGATGATTTTATCAATTAAAATAATATCACTCTCATGGCATGAAGTTCATTCGCCGATAGCGACGTCGAAAGCCAAGTAAGTAATTCTTATGACGAACTATTTGAAGCATTTGAATTATTGCATACGGACTATCAAAATGCTTTATCCGAAATTAAATCCCTTCAATTTAAAAATAAATCATTGGAAAATGAAAATTTCAAAATTCTTGAAAAGGGAAAATTTATCGAGACCGATCATTCGAAATGCGTTGAAAACGAAAATATTTTAAAGGATGATCTTGTTAAAATTCAAACCGAGCTCAAAAATTTAACGAAGAAATTTTCTCTCGGAAACGAGAAATTTAAAAATATGCTCTCGGTGCAAAAGTTTACTTTAAATAAATAGGAGTTGGGATTCAAACCTCATTCTAAAAATGAACCCTTAAACTTAAAGATACCCCATTGCGAAAAATGTTTGAAAATATGGCATCATATTTCAAACTGTAAAAGCCCAAGACGGACGATTAAAATTAAGAAAATTTGGATTCCTAAATGAAGCACCATCCCAAACATCGTTCACGTCTCGAAACAAAAACCAACTATAGCTGGAAATGCTCATGTTTAACGTACGTAATCTATCATATATAACGTACGTAAGTCTTCAAGCTTAACGTACATAAGAGAGAATGCTTAACGTACATAATGGTGTATTTGCGAATTCAAACAAGAAGAACGTTGGACATGACGTCATGGCATAGGTCAGCATGCAACAGACGTATTGACTATGATAACGTACGTAATGTAAGATTGGCTAACGTACGTAACACAGAAGACGAAGGCCACTGGACTGTTTTATGAAGAAGCTAACGTACGTAACCAGTTGAGGTTAACGTACGTAATATCGCTAGCGTACGTAATATTGGAGTGATAACGTACGTAATGGAGGCACAGTGAGCTAACGGATAGTTTGATGAAGAAGGCTATAAATACGACATCCTTGGTATTATTCCATACAAAAACTTCAAGCAATAAAGACATTGATCTGATATTGATATACATTATATTGTTGTTGTGATATTAAGCTTATATTCTTAGTTTGAGTGTTTATACATTCAACACATACATGAGAGGTAAAAGAAAAGGTACGATTGGATTCGGTGTTATTAGGATCAATGATCCGACATTATTAGAATCGCAATCGATATATTCGTGAGGTTTATCTAGTACCCATAGAAAGCTAGAGAGGTTGATTCCTTGTCATACAAAAAGGAAAACAGTTTAACTTGAACCGACACAAAGACAAGTACGAGTGATTTATCACGGACCAATTGAAGACGTGATTGTAACGGTTATCCCTCGACCGATAGAAGAGAGGTGTAGAGGTTTATATCTTAATCCTATAGAAAAAGATACCGAGAGAGGACGTAGGCTTCGTTAATAGCCGAACCTCTATAAATACTTGTGTCCTTTATTTCCGCACTTTAATTTTCGCTTCCGCACAACGGCGCATATTCCGATTCTGTTCCAACAACAAGGAGCTGTACCCAGAGTCAACCTCTTTTCTGCTAGAGCAGCGTTCATCGAGAGTACAGTTGCCAAAGTCCCCTTAGGTAAGTCTCATGTGAATTAAACCATGGGCTCAGGTATGGTCTTGAGCTTTTTCGTATCATATGCTTCTTTGTATATATCACCCAGTACTTTGCTGTGCACTAACCTGGGGGTCTTCATGGAAATAGCCTCCCTACCATAAAAAGTAGGGGCATGGTCTGCGTACATCTTACCCTCCCAAGACCCTGCTCTGAGCGGGATATACTGACTATGTTTGGTTTGGTTTGGTTTGGTTTAACTTCCCCGTAGCCAATTTTGAGTAGAAGTTAAAGCTTCCACCATCTTGAGACTCAAAGAAGAACGGAGAATCAATGATACGTCTACTAGCACTGAAGCATGACTCGGAAGCAATTGTAGAAACCGAAATGGCTAAAATATCACGTGCAATAAGTGCCAATATAGGGTACTTAGATGCTCCATTAACGCTCCACCATTTAAGAATATTGAAGTTTTCATCCTCATCCCCTTCAATAGCATCCAAATATCTATCCTCATCACCTTCAATAGCATCCAATAAATATCTATCCACGCTGTTTTGAATGATATCACTTTTTTTCGCTTTCCTCATTAAACATTTTTTTTTTGCAACCTCATTTCTACTTGAGAACTCAAACTTAACGTCTCATTACTACTTGAAATCATTACCACTTGAAATGCATGCTATTACCCCCAACACTACTAGTTTCGCTATGAGGTCCTTGAACAATAGATACATCACCCCCATAAAAGATCCTGCACTCCATTTATGTGATCTTCTACGACCTTTTCACTAGAATAATTATTCTTTTGAAATTAAAAGATATTTTTGGGCCGAATGACTTTTTTGGCCCACTTTGCGGTGCATTCTTTTTTAAAAAAACATCGATCTCATTCGGGTTTTCCAAATCCGAACCCCAACCGTCCTGAATCAATTGATTTTAGTTTCGATTTTTGATTTCGGTTTCGGTTTTATTTTTTGTCTGGAAAAATTTGGTTCATATTTGATCGGTTTGGTTCGGTCGGTCGATTTTCGGATTTTCGAAAACACCCCAAGTTCAACAATGAGTCAAAATGTGTGACCTTGTGTATTTTTCCTCCCTGAGCCAACTTCATTCTCACGCTTCACCTGTGCCACCACTTCTTACCCGTAAATCCCCATTTCCCTTTTAAATAATGGAACTCACTTGTCCCGGTCCCGGATCTCTCTTCTTCCATTCCAGAAGGGCATTTTCGTCAATGACCACCTCACACTCCTTAACCGCCGTCAGCGCCGCTGTAACCACCAAACCTAGCCTAAGAGGCGTGGTGTTCGACATGGACGGGACTCTGACGGTCCCCGTCATCGACTTCCCGGCAATGTACAGAGCAGTGCTCGGCGATGAAGAGTATGTGAAAATAAAGTCGGAAACTCCGTCGGGGATTGATATCTTGCGCCAGATTGAGACATGGAGCCCAGATAAACATGAACGGGCTTATGAAATTATTGCGGATTTTGAGAAACAGGGTTTGGATCGTCTCCAAATTATGCCAGGCAAGGTTTTATTTTCCCCTCTTTTTTTTTTTGGGTTTCTGAATACACGCTCATATTAACACTTAGTACAGTTATTGATTATTGATACATCACTGTACTATATAAAGTTGCAGTATGTTGTAATCTTGGTGGAGCCATTATATGAATTGAGATGGCTAACGGATGGATCTAGGGGGGCATCTCCCCTCCACCTTTTTTTAAGAAAATGTACTTAGATGTAATGGTAGAAAATTCTAAGATACTCATACGAGAACTATATGTGCATGTATATTCACCGTTGTACTTGTAGCAAATAATTTTGATCATGAATACAAAGTATGGTACTCACATAGGTTAAACTTCCCTATAATAGTAACCAAAACTTACCATACATTCTATTTCGGTAACTCGTTTCAAATGGCAAAATGAAATCTCTATGGCATTCAGATTATGGTTGCAAATGATAGTGAATTTTTTCTTGAAAACTGTCTTTTACATCCTCAAACCTATCTAGTTTTCTCTTTGAAAACGTACACGAAAAGGGCACGGAAATTCCTCGGCCCAACATAAATTTTTTTTATTGAGAAAATTTCTACGAAATTTGGGATGATATGTTTCATATATGTGTTTGAGAACCTTGCCTTTTTTATTTCTTTTTCATTCGCGGATTTAGGGCTTGTTTTCTTGAAATTTGTTAGAAATGATTTTTCAGAAAAAAAATGGACAATAAAATTATGATTTGCGAATTTTGGCCATTTTTATCATATATATGATGTTAAATGATTTGGCACATTTTGAAAGATTATTGTTAATTTTTTATGATTATCTTTTTGCGCTTTACTTTAACTCAGAAATAAATATGTGGAATTAGATGACGATGAATTGATAATCATTTGGCTTCTGGTGATGAAATTGTGAAGTTAATGATATGTTACTAGAAACTTCAGTTGGAGTTAATTTAGGTTCGTTTATTAACAATTATTTCAGAATCTGCGAATTAAATCAAATTATATATATATATATATATGAGAATAATGCCCAAAATTCGCAAACCAAAATAAAAATGCGAAAGTTTTTAGTCTAATTTTCTAATTCTGAACACTAAGTTATAACAAATTTCACGAAAAAGTCCATAAATCCGTGAATGAAAATAAAAAAGACAAGGTTCCCAAATGCAAATAGGAAACATAACATCCCAAAGTAGTTTTTGCGATGCAGAAAATTTACCTTTGATTTGATGTTGGACCGAGGAATTTGCGTGTCCTTGACTTCAACAAGAAGAATAGTGGCTTTGAGAATATCAGATTTTTAAGAGCGTATTCAACAAGAAAAATTTCACTTGGCATTTGAAAGAGAGGTCTCTTATGCAGTCCTAATGGAATGGCCGCGGAGGATTCATTTTGCTGTTTGAAAGAAATTTCGAACCATAGCAAATGATTGTGTTTACAATGTAAGGCATGCGTGTAATATGTCAACTTGAAAGGCCAAAATTGTTACTTTAATATATTTTATTCAAACTTGCTATTAAGCTTATTGTCACCGTAGCATTATTCCAAAGACATAGGTTCGTCAGATATTTCTTTTAGTTTATGATTGAATGCATTTCATTGGTACTCCTGTCTCAATTTAAAATTTCCATTTCGATTGGCATGGGATTTAGCATGAGAGAAAACCAATTGGAGTTGTAGATAATGTACTACTTTAGGTAGTGTTTCGAGAGGGGTAACTTTTTTTTGATGAAAAGGAGCATTTATTTGTGACGTCTCAAAGTGATCAAACAGTGGGATTATTACCAACCACTGGCCTCTTTGTTTTGTTAATCTTGTCCCTAAAATGAATTTAGCAAAACTTATGAATTCATATTGAGATTTTTGCTACAAAGTGGCTCAAAAAGTATTGCAAAAGTATTGTTGTTGGGCTGAGAAATGAAATGTTTTGAAGATGCTAAATTTGTTAAGTTTCATAATAGAAGCAATCAACCGGTTGTCTCTTATTGTCAAAAATATTGTGTGAACTTAAATCATATTTTATGGTATGTCCACAAACTTTTTGTTGTATAGACCTCTTCTGTTTTTTTCCTTGGACCCTATCACCTGTGCAATGTGCACCACCTTAGAAAAAGAATCTACCTTTGGCTTTGGGCTTCTGATTTATAGTTTTCAGCAATTTTTGACTTGGATGGGTTTGGTCATTTTAGTTCTGAAGGCTATCATCTTAACAGTTCAATTTTTTCTCAGGTGCTTCAGAACTTTGTGGATTTCTCAATTCAAGGAATATTAGGTAATGTTTTAAGTGCATAATTAAGACATTAGTTTGTGGTTTCGTAAGCTTGATGACTGCTTGTTTCTTCTGCTGTATTCTCGATGGCTTTTTCCTTTCTTCTATCTTAGTGGAGTTACATTTACCACATATTTTGCTCTGAATTCGTTTTGTTACTTTATGTTTTGATCTGTACGCGAAAGCAGTGGCTAAGTGATTTTTCTTGACAGATAATTGTTTCCTTGTTTTTATGGTCTGCTTCATGTACTATTTGACCTGTATTTCATTGTCTTATCTGCCTCAATGTTTTAAAAAACGCGAGGCGAGTTTGAGGCGTTTTGGTTGGACGAGGCGAGGCGTAAGCCTCGAAGCGCATTGAGGCGTAAGCCTCAATTAAAAAAAAATACATATAAATCTCACTAAAATATCATATTATCCACGGAATTTACTAGAGAAGCAATAACAAACTCAAATCATCACATAAAACATTATTACATCAACATAGAAATCGATGGTCATCACACAAACATAACAAAGTCACCACATAAAAAAAGTAACAAAATTACTACATAAATAAGATAATAATAATATTTTTATTTTGCTAGTAAATCAAGTGAATCCGTATTCAGTGGTCTAAAATGCGGATCATATCGAGTGGCATCCCCATCATCATCATCATTGTCACTTCGAATCAAATCATTAGTAAATTGTAGATTTTCTTCTTCACCATAGTCCTCCTCATCTAACTCCTCATCAAATAATTGCAGTCCTTTTCCTTTTTCTGTGACATGAATATATGAGAAGTGTTAATATTAATAAAAAATATCTAGTGAATTACTATACGAATAGCAGTTGTTGACACTAATCTAAAGCCGCTATCTTTCTCTTTTGTCCACATACACGTCCACGACCACGTCCACGAACACGTCCACGTCCACGCGTAATCTGGGAGCCGCGGCCACGCCCAAAATCACCATCTTCACTACCTTCATTACCATCCACATCATCTCCAAATTCAACATCCACTGTATCATCAAGATTGACAGTCAACCCCGATGATCCACTAGCATCTGATGAATCTTTGTCAACAATCCATTCATCATCGGATGGCAAATGATCAAGAAGTAGTGGGTCGTCATCCTCCTTAAGTGACGCTTTCTTCAACCACCTTAACTTCAATCTTTTGTTGTACAATACATAAACTAACTTATTCAGCTTTATCATAGACAAACGGTTCCGTTTCTTCGTATGTATCTACATTTATATTTACATAAACTAGTCATTATTATCCAATTATAAAATAATTTTGTACACCTAGACTAGTAAATTAATTTAAAATCTAAGTGAGATATCAACATATACCTGATTAAAGGTACTCCAGTTACGTTCACAAGCTGACGATGAACATGTGAGACTCAAAATTCTAACCGCAAAGCCTTGAAGTTCTGGTGTTTCGTCTCCATATTGAAGCCACCAATCAACTAAGGAATTTAGGAAAGTAAACAATAATCAGAAAAAAAGAGGGTGACATTTAATAAAGTAAAGAACTGCAAGATTAAGGAAAGTACCGGGACTGCGTTTTTTACATGTTCTTTTTGCTGCTTCGAAGCCAAATAATCCTTTTCTACGCCGAAAAGCATCCATTTGAAGATCAATTTTTTCTTGAACTCGTGGGTCTGGCTAAAGTTTTGTCATACAAGTTAAAAGGCCAACCTTTACTTCCGGATGTGTCGAAAAGTCGTCATCATACTGATAGTAGGGATTAAGAAAGTACGCAGCCGCATGCAAGTGTCGATGCATCTGAAAGTCCCACTTGGCATCAATGATACTCCAAATCTCTTTGTAAGCTCCTTCTCCACCTCCTAAATTTTTGGCTATTTCCTCTTTTGCCTTATCCATTGCACCATATAAAATTTCCATCACGGGCATTTTTCAGATCGGCCATTCTCAATACACCAACCAGAGGCTTCGTCGACTTGATTGCATATGTCAAGCTCCCCCAGAAGTTTTTGTCCCTCAAAATGATGTTCTTCACATTTTTCCCTTCTTGATTTTTAGCCCAACTAGACCTACCCCATTCTGGAGAGGTGAACATTCGCTCTAAAGATTCTCTTGAAATAGACATACTTTCCAATGTCAAATAAGCCGTAGCAAATCTCGTGGCCGCGGGGCGAACAAGCTCTCTATTAGCATATTTTCGCATTAATGCCAATACCCATCAGTGATTATATATAAAATGAGACACCTAAAAATGTTTGAAAAATAGTTAAAACCCAAAGTAAACAAGATTATTCTAACGATCATAGGTAAACAGTAATATACTATGAAATTATACCTTCTTTGATTTTGTCAACGCATTTTTATGTTGCGGCAAGTCTCCGATTTTCTCAAGCATCAAATCTATGCAGTGGGCGGCACATGGTGTCCACCACAGACGTGGCCTCTTCGCCATTAGTAAGTCTCCTGCTGCCTTATAATTTGATGCATTATCTGTCACCACTTGAATTACAATATCCTCTCCAACCTCCATCACAACCTCATCAAGAAGTTCACACAGTATTTTTGCATCTTTAACTGCATCAGATGCATCGACGGATTTCAAGAAAACACTGCCATGTGGGTTGTTAACAATAAAATTTCTTAATTGTCTCCCTCTTATATCCTTCCACCCATCCGATAAAATCGATACCCCTGTTTGAGACCACGTTTTTTTGACTTCATCGACAATAGTTTGTGTGGTCTTTACTGCTCGGCCCAAAGATCCACGTGCTAAGTTCATAAGCTGTAGGTGGTTTAAAACCACGGCCAAAATTCCCAAGGGAACGACACATATTAATAAACGATGGACTACTCACGACGTTAAA
The DNA here is from genome assembly GCA_033398695.1 of Orobanche coerulescens. Classification (NCBI taxonomy): domain Eukaryota; kingdom Viridiplantae; phylum Streptophyta; class Magnoliopsida; order Lamiales; family Orobanchaceae; genus Orobanche; species Orobanche coerulescens. The sequence goes on from CM065802.1 coordinate 205,586,912, forward strand.
AGGAATGCCATTCTCAAAAAAACATCTACCGATGTCCAACTTCACTTCACTTGTTTAATAGCTTCCTTCTCATTTCCCGATTTTGCGTTACGTGCGTAACCATCACAATCACCATCACCATCACCATCCAAATCCACAACAAACCTATCCATTTGACCCCTCACTCCCCGTGTAACACTACCATTACTTGAAGTTCCTAAAGATGGTTTCTGAGATTGATAGTAGGCGCCATGATCAATTATTTCTTCTCTATTTCTCTGTGTATCCATCTTAGTTTTTTCAAACTTTTGCAAATACTCTATAATTTCTTTTTTCACTTCACCCGACACTTTAACGCACGGGGCTACGCCTTTATGATTGCCCGCAAGGTGATTTTTCATTCTAATAACCCCCCCTTTAATTGGTTTTTGACAAAAGTCGCAAGTTACATACTTGTACGATTTCCCATCCATTCCTTCCGACACTTCAGTACAATACTTCCAAGCAGGATCCTTTCGAGCAGCCATAAAGCACAAATCACTATGATTAAAAACAGCATTCAAAATAATATTCAATAAATATTGTGATAACTAAAAAAAAGATGAACAAAAAAAATTGACAAACTGGACTATCTACACCAAAAAATTGAAACACTAAAAACAATAGTGAGACAATCTGGTTCTGGTTTAGCAACAAAAAAAAAACTAAAAAGAAAAAAATCAGTCAGAACTCCTGTGCGCGGAAAAAAAAACTGAAAATAAAAAATGAGTCAAAAACTAATTTTATCTGACCGTCGCTGCTTCGGAACTTCTGTGCACGGACGGAAATTCTCTGCGTGGTCGGAAATTCGCCGCTTTCTCTGCTGATATTCCCCGAGTAGCGGGCTGTTTTTCTTTTAGGCGCTGAAGGTTAGGTTAGGTTAGGCGTGAGGTTTTTTTTGGTGGGTGAGGTTTCTTTTAGGCTGTTTATTAAACACCGTAAAAAAAAAAAAAAAAGAAAAAGGCCGCGCCTCTTGCGCCTCAAACGCACGCTTCGAAGCGTGCGTTTCTTCCGCCGCCTCGATCGATTGAGGCGGTCGCCTCTCCAGTGGTCTGAATTACAACGCCCGAGGCGTTTTTGCCGCGCCTCGCCTTGAGGCGCGCCTCGAGGCGTACGCCTCTTTTTTTTTTGGTTGAGTTTCTGTACTGCGTGTACAAAGTGAAAGAAAACATTTACGTCATTATCTGAGATGAAATAAAAATCGGGACTTAAAAAACTTCAACCTTCTTGGTGATGGTGTTGGGTTTGTCTCTTCTTATAACTTGGAAACATGAAGATGAGATAATTATGAGTTGTGACAATTATCTCAATTTATCGCGGTCTCATGATATTACAAGTGGAAGAACTTATGATGATGAAGGTTTCAGAATTTCATCGCATTTTTCCACCGTATGAAGGTTTTGACCGGAAGGGCATCCGACGTTAAACTGACATTTTTTTTTCATGAATTTATTGTGCTCATTAATTTTATTCCATTAATTGACGCTACCGATCCCAACATAGTTAGGATTAGATGATGATGTTGACTTATATGGTAAATACGACCCTTTATTTCCTTGGTTTTCTCAATGTTGTCGAATTTGAAGATAGAGGTGTAAATCAGTCCAAACGAGCCGAACGTATGTGTGTTCAAGCTTACAACAACAACAACATCAGAGCCTTAGTCCGAAAATGCTTTGGGATCGGCTAACATGAATCATTCTTTGAAAATGTCAAGTCGTCACCAATAGAACAATCATATGAAAAAACAATCATATGAAAAGGCAAAAGTGAAAGGTGAAAAGTTTAGTATGTAAAAAACATAATAATTTTAATTATGCAAAAATAAACAAACAAATAAGAAAATAATAAAAAATAAATAAAATAAAAATAAAAGAATAGTCCTCTAAAATATAATCAACCATCCGAATTCTCTCCCTCCAAATCGTCCTATCCGGTGTCATAACTTCTCAAATCCCAAGAAACTTCATATCATTCTCAATCACTCTTATTCATGCCTGTTTAGGTTTTCCTGTACCTCTCACAAGCTTATTGCGCTCCCCATTCTTCAAGCTTCCGCACCGGTGCATCAATCGACCTCCTTCTCACATGCCCGAACCATCTTAACCGATTCTCCGACAACTTATCCTCTATATGGGCCACTCGTACTTTTTCCTAATCACATCATTTCTAAGTCGATCCTTTCTCGTATGGCCACACATCAATCTTAGCATACACGTTTCCGCCACATTCATCTTATGCACATGATTATATTTTACGGCCTAACATTCAGTGCCATATAAAAGTGCAGGCCGCCCTTTAATCTGTAAGGTACGCCTTGATCACATTAGTAACCCCGTTGCACTCTTTCATTTCAACCATCCTGCCTTAATCCTATGGGCCACGTCACCGTCTAATTCTCCATCATTTTGAAGAGCAGACCCAAGATAAAACAACTCCGATCCTCGTATAACATTCCCATCAAAAGTGACTGTACCAACCTCTCTACTCCATTTCCACTTGAGCCACACTCCAAATATTCAGTCTTATTTCTACTCAGCCTAAAACCACGAGTTTCTAACGTATTTCTCCAGAGTTTCAACTTTCTTTCAACCCCGTCCTTCGTTTCATCAACCAATACTCATGGTTCTAAAAAACGCTATGCGCTAGGCGTTTGGATTGCTAACGCCTAGCGCCCAGATGATTACTCGGGATTAATCGGGAATTAAATCGGATTCCAAACGCCTAGCGCCCATATGATTACTCGGGATTAATCGGGGATTAATCGGACTAGGCGAATTTATTTTTTATTATTATTTTAATTATTTTTTTATATAAAAAATTATATATATGTAAAAAAATTAAAAATATATAATATTTAAATATTTGAACAAACATATAATTGATCCTGTATTAATTTTCAAATACTTCCTCCGTCCCACCCATCATGAGCATTTGCTTTTCGACACAGGATTTAAGAAAAGCTGAAAAGTAGTGTGTAAAGTGATAGTATGAATATATATTATTTAAAGTTGTGAGAGATAAAAGTGTCTTAAAAAGGAAATGACCAAGTATCTTGGGACGGCCCAAAAAGGAATATGAACCAAGATCGGTGGGACGGAGGGAGTATGTATATATGCCTAAAGTAGCCCATACTGTCTAAATTTAAGAATTTATAGTACTGCTAAAATAAAAACATAAAAAAAATGCTCACCCGCCTAGGCGCCCGTCTAGCCGCCCGCCTAGCCGCCTAGATTCCCGCCCAGCTTGCCTTTCTAGGCGCCTGCCCAGCCGCCTAGGCGCCCGCCCAGCCGCCTAGGCGCCCGATTAATCACCCAAACGCCTAGGACAAATGCCCAGGCCGTAATCGGAACGCCCGGGGGCCGCCTAGGTAGCCGCCCAGGCCGATTTTTAGAACAGAGCCAATACTATATCATCTGCAAACGTCATGCACCAAGAAATATCGTCTTGAATTGATCTTGTCAATTCGTCTGTTGTGCGGCGATTAATACGCCTCAGCGGCGATCGACACAATGACCGAGCGACCAAAGTCAGCATCAAATAAACCAAGGCAGACTTACCAAGCGAAGATCCCAAATCAAGTACCGAGCGATCGGCGTCCTGCGCGATCGTCTCTTGGCACCTAGCGATCGACCCTACTGCCCGACCAAGGACGACCGCCTTATGCCACGTGTAAAGCCAAACATCCGTCAAGTCCACAAAGATCGAATCTCGGGATGAAGACTCACGTGCAAGACCCGCAAACGGCGCCGCAGGAAAAGCTTTTTGACTCCAACCCATCACCAGCTGTGGGTGACAAGGACAGCCTCTCACCTACTGACAGATCCGCCGAAAGGTCCTAGGTGGGACCTCCCAAGACCGCGACATGAGGCGCGTGTTGTCCTCTCATTGGTTCGCACATTTGGCTGCCAGCAGCAACTGCGGACTTTAAGGAAACCGACCCACGTGCTGAGACGATCGCCCACTTAATTTAATGCAAGAAAGGCGATCGCCCGTTTGGGATTAAGACATCCCAACAACCTCCTCTTCTATAAATAGGAGACCTCCAACAGCTGAATGGAATGGACACAGAATTCCACAGCGAAAAGACAGTCTAACACAGTTGAAACTACAAAGAACACTTCATCTTTGTAACAAGAACTCACAGAGCATTAACTCTGGTTCTTCCGACAATCATCAGCACTCAAGAGCTAGATAACTAGGGTCATTACAATCATTGTAATTGTAACATTAAAATTTGTGCTCCAAAGCAGTATTTCTATTAATAATATGTCGCGAGAGCATTCAAGCCCGGGACTAACAACCCCGGGAAATCTTGGGTTATTTTCATTCCATCGGACGTGCTGGGTCTCGGCATCGGCGGTCGCCATGGCCTGCAGGAAAGCCGATGAGGGCGTGGGTCCCTCCACCAGGGGAACCGCGGAGAGCGGAGGCGCGGGGATCAGCTGCTCTTCAACAGTGGCGGAGGCCGGAGGCTCCTCCGCCCTCCGTCTCTTGCGGTTCAGCCGAAGTCCCTCCTCCCGAGTTTCTTGTTCCTCTGCGACCGGCTCCAGATGAGGCCTCACCTCCGGGACAGTTCGGAGCGTCGCAGGGGGAGCTCGACTCGTCTTCTTCTCTTGGCGCAGACGACTCATGATTCCGGGGTTCGACATAGCAACCTCTGCCGGGGGCTCTAGGAAGCGAGGGAAGTGGATTTCTGCAAAGAAAGCGATCGACAAAAGTTAGTCACCTTCCTCAATCAAGACGATCGTCAAGCGAAGGAAGATCGTAAAAATTCGTACCTGGAACCCTTAAGTGGCGAGGAAAACAAAAGAGCCGAGCGGCCAACCAACATGTTTCGTTGTTGATCCGGCGAGCGTCGATATGAGAATCCGGAAGACTGCGTATCCGCTCCCAAACGATCGCGAAATCAAAGGCTAGCTCGCCCGCCGCCGGAACAAGGACACTTACAAAATGAAAGCCAAATTAGATCAGTTCAGAATTTATCCGAACAAAGGGAGAGTCAAAACCCTTACTCGGACTCCTCTCCCAGAAGTCGGTGGGGATATCCAACTCGTCGGTCGGATTGTCACTCGTGGCCGATTTCCACGCACCGCCGACCCAGAACCACTTCGTCAGGTCGCCCCGGACCTTGTTCGGCACCCCAAGAATCACCCGGCCCGAGCGACCTTGAATGTGATAGCCGCCAACTGAACCCTTCTGAGCCGTCAGCTTGAAGAGATAGTTCATCTCCAGCGCCGAAGGAAGACGGAATAGCTGGTGACCGCCAAACAGAGTAAAGGTGCAAACGATCTGCAACCAGGCGTTCGGCGTCAGTTGAAGCGGCGCCACATTCCAGGCAGTCAGCAAATATGACACGGCGAACGGCAGTGGGAACCGCAGTCCGGCCCCATGATCGCCTCATTAACGGCGACCATACCCTCAGGAGGTTGGTCGACACGTTCATTCTCGGCGGGCACATAAAGGGAAACGTCAGAGGGGACATGAAAATCCACCCTCCAACAAACCAAATCCTTCCTGGTCGCCGAGCTTTTAATCTGGCCAAGGGACCACGGGGAGCGGCACGCGGCCCGGAACAGCGTCTGCCTTTCGGGTTCATGGGGATGGGCGACCGAGTACTCGTGGAAGTCAAATTTCGGATTCGGGCCAGCCAGTTTCTCCATGAGTTCGGCAAAGTCTGAAAAGGCTTTGCCGAACGCACTGTTTTGCTCCGAGTACGCCTTCACTGCCGCCTCCTCTTCGGCCAGCGAGCGCTTTCGCTCCGCCTCCGCCGACCTGGCCGCATCAGCCTCATTAAAAAGTTCATCAACTTCTGCGGGTTCAATCCCGGCGCGAATAGCCTCAACGGCCGTCTCCATATGGAACTCCATATGCTACCCGTCTCGTACGCCGATGGTTGTCCTCCAGACATCTCCAGAAAAAGAAAGGAAGAAGAGAAAAAGCTTTTTTCTTACCTAAAAAGTCTAGTCGAACGACGCTCGACAACTCAAATCTTCAGAGGAATCCGACGTTGCTTTCTTCTCAGGCAAAGTGCAAATGGGTTATAAACCAGAAACCCTAACCCCTTTTATAGGCGAGAGCAGGGTCTTGTGGGCAAATAAACAAAACTTCAAGGGCCGAAGCGCAAAGTTCGGGAAGTCTGCATTTAATGCTGCCCTCGAATCCCGCCTGCGCGTCGTTTCGAAGGCACGCTTGAAGTTAAGTCTGACAAAATCGTCGGACTCCCCCAACAGGAACGCGACACGTGCCCCAGTGACGTTTCAAGACAGCTCTCACTTCCCGCTCTTTTCAGCGACCGAGTAGGTCGTCCAAAGTCAAAATCAGTCCGCCAGAGTGACGATGGTCTGTTCCATAAAGTGATGAGTCGCTCGTCTAATTCAAGCGATCGCCAGTAGAACCACCTCACCCCACGTCTTTAATATCGGAGCGAGCTGGGGGGCAATTGTTGTGCGGCAATTAATACGCCTCAGCGGCGATCGGCACAATGGCCGAGCGACCAAAGTCAGCATCAAATAAACCAAGACAGACTTACCAAGCGAAGATCCCAGATCAAGTACCGAGCGATCGACGTCTTGCGCGATCGTCTCTTGGCACCTAGCGATCGACCCTAGTGCCCGACCAAGGACGACCGCCTTATGCCACGTGTAAAGCCAAACATCCGTCAAGTCCACAAAGACCGAATCTCGAGATGAAGGCTCACCTGCAAGACCCGCAAACGGCGCCGCAGGAAAAGCTTTTTGACTCCAGCCCATCACCAGCTGTGGGTGACAATGACAACCTCTCACCTACCGACGGACCCGCCGAAAGGTCCTAGGTGGGACCTCCCAAGACCGCGACATGAGGCGCGTGTTGTCCTTTCATTGGTTCGCACACACTTTAAGGAAACCGACCCACGTGCTGAGACGATCGCCCACTTAATTTAATGCAAGAAAGGCGATCGCCTGTTTGGGATTAAGACATCCCAACAACCTCCTCTTCTATAAATAGGAGACCTCCAACAGTTGAATGGACACAGAATTTCACAGCGAAAAGACAGTCTAACACAGTTGAAAATACAAAGAACACTTCATCTTTGTAACAAGAACTCACAGAAACTCTGGTTCTTCCGGCAATCATCAGCACTTAAGAGCTAGATAACTAGGGTCATTACAATCATTGTAATTGTACTCTAACATTAATATTTGTACTCCAAAGCAGTATTTCTATTAATAATATCTCGCGAGAGCATTCAAGACCGGGACTAACAGCCCCGGCAAATCTTGGGTTATTTTCATTCCATCGGACGTGCTCTTGCATTTTGTTTGTTACTCACCCGTAGCCATATCCAGCAAATCATTCCGAATAATATTTTCGGTAACAACATCGTCCATGACAATGGCAAAAAGAAAAGGACTAAGAGCCGAGCCTTGATGCACCCCAATCATAATAGGGATTTCCTCAGTCCTTCCCACGGTAGTACGTACACTTGTACTAGCTCCTTTGTACATGTCTCTAATGATGTCAATATACTTCCTAGACACGCCCTTTTTGGCTAATGCCCACCAAAGTACCTGCCTTGGTACCTTATCATAAGCATTCTCTAAATCAATATAAACCATATGCAAGTCTTTCTTCTTATCACGATAGTATTCGAAATATTGCTTCCACAGTTGATCTCCGGGGCATAAATGGACTAAAGTGCTTTTCCTCCATGCCAGTGGCATCTTGTTGTGTTTCTAAATCTTGTTGAAAAGTATAGTCGACCATTCGATTCTCCTCTCCCAAATACCCCCATTGTTCAAGCTTGTAGAAATTTTTATTGAGCTTTAACATAATGTTTGAGCTTGATTTGATTAGTAATCGAGATGAGCTCAACCGAGCTTTAATCGAACCGAACATGAACCGAGCTTGAGTAGTTTGATTTTCTTATATGCATTTTATAATTTTTTTTAAAATCGATCCGACCCGAGCTGAGCTCTATATCTTATCAAACACTAAAATTGTGTTCAAATTTGGTTCATTATATTGACGAACCGAGCTCGGATGAGTTTTTACCAATCAAACTCAAATCGAGTATCGAGTAGCTTGATTTGATTTTCAGCACTATTTGAATAGAAGAAGTTCAATTATCTGTAGTGGTATATTCATTTGGTCAAAGTTGGCTTTTATATCATCATGCTAGTGTTTTTTTATATCCAAAAAATATGGAAACTTTTACAACGAGTTTTCAGTTTATCGACATAGTCTCTTTTTGCTGTTTTAGATTGTTTACTTGAAGTTTTCAAGTCATGAGCTGTCAGGACCTGGATGGTCATTTTATTATTCTCTGGACTTTTGTGTATACGAGAGTTACTATAATTATAGAATACTGTTAGTCACTCTTTATACTTGTAAGTTTTATCCTTTTGCATGTATAAATCATCGAAATGTTCATTTTCAGAAGAGGATTAATCACAAGAAATGTGAAGGACGCTGTTGATTTGTTTCATCGACGGTTTGGGGTATAAGCTTCATAAGCTGCAAGAGTACTGTTTTTTTTCCTTAGAAACTTATTCGTCTATTATATCGACATATTTTTGTATGTAACTCTTATAACATTAAATAAAAAACTGAAAAAAAGGAAATAGAAACTTACTATTTTGGCTTGAGGTCTACAGCCATGCAGTTAGTGTTGAAATTTCTATGTTTCACCGTGAAACTGTCGGTGCAGATGATATTTTCTCCTGCATTAAGCAGGGATTTTCGACCTTATAAACCAGACCCGGCTCCCCTGCTACATATTTGTTCGATTTGGGATGTGCAACCGAATGAGGTTATGATGATTGGGGACAGTCTCAAGGATGATGTAAGCTCACTTTCTCCATGTTATATATATATATATATATATATATATATATATCTTTCTAAGTTCAGGTGTTCCTTTTTATCTTTTGCTAGATTATATGACCATTTTTTTCCTTCTAATTTTTGCCCAGTCTCATTTTTTGTTGGTTTCTTTAATTGATCTTTACGAGTTTAACCCTTCACTAAATACTCCTATATTTAGTCGGAGTTATTACAAAAAATACCCTTACAATCGAATTATAAAAAAGAACCATGTATATTGTTACCCTCTTATAACATTTGTTTCTAGGGTTTTTCTACGGCCAGGCAGTCTAATTGCCCTACCTGACGTCGAGCGTATATTAAACTACATAATCTTAATTTCTATTGCCATGTTGCGATACAAAAGGTCAACCATTTACAAATTATTTTGAAACATTCTCGAAAAAGAAATGATGACAGTGTTTTATTGCGAGTGTAAATTAATGCAGTGCAATCGCCTCGGTGCAGAAGGCGATCTATCACCTAATCCAATTTATCAATACTTCATTCTCACCAATACACTGTATAACCAATACAATGTATATCAATTATGCAAAGAACGATTCATCAGTAAATTTTAATCCATTCAACTAATTATCTAACGATAAAAGACAAATTATTCGAGGCGGTGCGAAGGCTTCCCACTGCCTGACCATAGAAAAGCCGTTGTTTCTATTTTGCGAAGTGCACCCTCATAGTAAGAAATAAAAATTATAGGTAATATATCACGAAATCTAAAACTGTTCATACCTACAATATTTTTATCTATTGAATTTTTTCTCAGTGTGATCTATTGGTGATTGGTCGGTATAGCTCGGAGGATAGTGAGAATATTTATTTGTCGGTATTCTGTGGGTAACTGTAAAATCTAGTGAAACAATCATTTTTGTCGTGAAACTAGAAAGGTAAGCTCTATCTGGTACTCCCTTGCGCTAGAATAAGATTGTCCGAATAGCAGCATTTAGATGTGATAATAGTGAGAAGGTTTCCAATGGCTATCATATAGCAATGAGTGGACTGGCAAGCAAGCCTGTACTTCTTTCTTTTACAAGCATTGCTGGTCCTAGCTCTGGTTGGGTAAACAAAGCTGGGGCATAGCCTCTATTGCTGGCTTGTCTGCCCTCTCTCACTTAGAATTGAGGACTTTTGAAGCCATCATTCACTTAATTTGGACATGCTTGAGAGTTGAGAGCTTTTCCACCTATACGGAGATCAACTATCCTGACTGATTAGGAAAGGAATGTTTGATTCTAATTGGACACCCACCCATTGTCCAGTTCCGGTACGTAGACCACACAAATCCTGCCGGTAATGGTGGGCGCGGGCAGATTATAGATAGAATACCACTAGCTCAGACTCATCATAAAAGAAAGAACCCAAAGAATCCACCCCTCCAGTTCTGGCATAGTGATTGATAAGGTCTTTACGTGTCGTGCCACGAGGCTACTTAGTTTCATTACTGCCCATTTCTAGGATAATCCTATGCATTTCTGCTTTATCATCATATTGGATTGGACTTTAAGGACCTAAGAGCGCCAGGAAGTAGAACAGCTATAAGACGAAGAACAGCTATAAATAAACACATTCCTTAAGGTGCTGCTCATTTTGTTTTGTTTTCTTTATTGTTCATATTTTTTTTGTCATGTTTCATGATGTACATATTGATTTTATAATATCAATCCTGTAATTGGACATGACTATAACAATCATTTCAACTCGTCGCCGTAAAAACTTTTGATGATGACGGTTATTGGAATTTCATCTCATTTCTTTGTGTGAAGGTTGCAACACGAAGGGTATCAGGCATAAAACTTTGCTACTTTATATTTTGCATGATTTATAGAGTTAACTTTGACCGTTAATTTCATGCCGCCGGCCCCAACATAGTTAGGATTAAGGTGCCCATGATTATGATTATTATTCTTATTATGATGATGATAATGATGATAATGATTGTGATCTATTTTTACAGGTGGCCTGTGGGAAGCGAGCAGGAGCTTTTACATGCTTGCTCGACGAAACAGGAAGGTACGATTCTCCCGAATACCAAAATGTGGAATTCAAACCAGATTACAAAGTATCTTCTCTTGTTGAAGTTCACAGTCTCCTGAAAGAAGATTTCAGCCTTTCTCCTTGACTTGACAAATCAAAATGCCGGCATAACGGGACTTGTGTAAGCGCTAATCCCTACTGTATCTGGATATATTTCGCACGTTCTTTGGTGGTATTTATGGTCGGATGAGATAGGAGAATAATTACTTAGCGGACGGAGTCGTTCACAAAAGTGAATGAAAGTTCCATTGTCATGTTAAGATGGGCTGAATTAGTTATCATTTAAGTTGTGCCTTTCACGGTGAACAATTAATTGTCAATGTGAAAAGGCTTCTGGAATGAAAGTAGTGTGTACTCAACTTTATTAGTGGTGTAAGAGGTTTACATTTATTTCTACAGAGCTACAACAAATAAGAATTTAACCACCTATCACGGAAAAAACTTAGTGTGACGCTATATTGCGTGAGACGGAGTCTAATTTTCAGTTTTTTTAGTCTTTATCTGTTGGTGTTTTTTGGGGCTTTTTTCCCAGGTTCTTTTAGTCCTTTTAGTTTTTCTATTATATATATAGATAAAAATTTAATAAAATTTAATATTATGTGATACATTTTAATAAGACCGTATGTAGGAAATGGTAGACGGACATACCAGGAAAAGATAGCATTAAATTTAAATAATCACCAGGAAATAACAAAATACCATGTTCAAATTTAAGTTACTACTACCTCTATCTTATGTTAATTGTCCTTTTAATTTTTTAGATAACACTTTGGGCATATATTATTTTATAAACTTTATATTAAATTTCATAAGAACTATACTGTTAGATTCGCATTATGTCCTTATATTTTGGGAGATAATCTATTTTTCAAAACGACATTTAATATGAAGCGTAGGAGTACTATTTTCTTAAAAAGAAGTTTAAAAATCGTTTTTGAAAATGCACGTAATTTTGAGACTGAAAATACGGTGCAGCCAATACATTTTGTAAGTTGATGAGGATTTCAAGCAGAAAGTGTGAGGTAGAGATGTAAATAATTGAAAATAAGTAAACTGAATCAATAAAAGCAGTTAAGGACCACTTTGGGCAAAAAGTACTTCTACATACAAAGCCATATACTATAGGAACTAAGAAAACACACTATATGATTAATGGAATCCTCAATCTTGGACTTGTTTTATATCTTTCATGCCAACCTTCCTATCAAGCTCCAGGTTCAGCCTCCCATAGTCCACTTGAAGTCATCAGTTGTTCCGTCAACATATCCGAGCGACTCGAACCCTTGACGTTTCACAAGAAGTGGCTAAAAGTACCTCGCTCTTGCTACTTGGCCAACTGGTCAGTGATCTCAATCTTGAATTTCTTAATAAGGGGAATAGTCAAATTTCCGAATAATTTGCGATGCTCTTATGTCGAGAAAACTATAAATTATATATAATCATGTAGTAAAATATTAATGTTACCAAATTTCTCAGTAGTTAAGCATTTGTCTCTTAAACATGTTAAAAGAAAACATAAAGATATTACACCTGACTTTTAGTCTAATTACAAAATAAAATGAAATCAATTTGTAAAATTACAAAAGAAACTTAATATGTCACAACAATCATAATTGAACTCCACATTGAGAACCTTGTTTGCTTCTTAATATACTAATGGATAACCCATGCCATAATAGCACAGTGCCATAATTGGATTAAAATGATCAAATTACCAGATTACCTTGCTAGAAAAAACATGTTGCCTGCTGGAGACCAAAAAAAAAAAACTGTCGGTCGTCGAAGGTCCGTAAGAGGAAAAGAAATTGCCCCGTTGTCGGAGGTCCATCGACGGCCTGCATGTGGCCGTAAAATAAATAAAAAAAAACAGAAAAAATGCCCGTTAGCCGGGGGCCTCGCTGGAAAAAGGCGGTTGGAAAGAAAACTGTCCGGTCGCTGGAGGTCCGGCGGGCGGTCGACGGAGGTTTGCCCCGCTATCTACTCGAGTGGTTGTCTCTCAAGCGGTAAAAGTGTCCATTAATTAGAATTGATGTGCTAAGTTCGATTCATCTTGGGGATAGGGGTGAAATAAATCCTGAAGAAATAAAAAAGGGAAAAAAACAGAGAAAGAAGCTGGCTGATAAATTATGATAGAAGTTGTACAATGAAAGTTCAGTGGGAAGTTGTAGCTTAACTAAGCTGGAAATGACCTTTTCCAGTGATGTTCCAATGGAAATTAATCCAAATTCCAGTCCATCATCCCATATGATATCCTCGTTTGAGGCCGCAGGTGCAGTTACACAGTCATTGATTATTGAACAGATGAACCCTTGCTCATTGAGTTGCTCATTGAAATCTGGCCTTATATTGTCCTTTATCGAGCAACAACATGTTTCGTGTCGATTTGATCTTGTTGATGTTGATACAGTTGTTTGCATTGCCGTTGCTGTAGTCGAAATTGTTGTCTAAGTAGTCTACTCTTGGTCTTTTCGGGGCTGTTGGCGGGTGATTTGATCTTTTTCTTGAAATGAGTCCTCTAGTAGTTCTTGATTTTATTATATGTTCTTCCTGGTAGGAATCTTGCAATTCTTGACCATCTACTCTCTCTCCCTCTCTCTCTCTCTCTCTCTCTCTCTCTCTCTCTCTCTCTCTCTCTCTCTCTCTCTCTCTCTCTCTCTCTCTCTCTCTCTCTCTCTCTCTCTCTCTCTCTCCCTCCCTCCCTCCCTCCCTCCCTCCCTCCCTCCCTCCCACACACACACACACACGGCGAAAGAAAAATCAGAATATTCCCTTTGTATGCTGATTAATGTTTGATAGTTGCTATAAATAGTACTACCTGTTTCCCCATTCAGCATGTAGTTGAATTATTCTCTTCATTAGGGGTAATTTGTCCCTTCTTGAGGTCTGGCCTCAAGTAGTTTACCCATCTGAGTACAACTTTTACCATTTCTTTTCAACCCTGTCATTATACACAAGAAATCCATTATCACTTGAATCACACGTTACTTGACAAGAAACCGAAGATAAGGAAAAGATGCGTCCATCACAAAGCTGATTATCTAGTTTTAGTCTGGAAATGCTGATCACAAAGAAAAAGATGATAGAACTATAAAACAATAGAACAAAACCCACAGGCACGGAGCTAACGAGGCCAAAATAGCCCGCAACACGACCAAATCAGTGGTTAGTTTTCCGCCGGGTCGCCGGGTTGGGAAAGGTAAGACCCGGACCCCACCCGTGTATACCACGGGTCCGGTTTGATGGATCCGACGGGTTGGCCGGGTTCGGGTCCTACACGGGTCAATCGGGTCCGGGTCGACGTCGACTCGTCGGGTCCGGGTTTTTTGGGCACCTCTGGGCCCAACAGCCACCTTGACATGCTACTTTTTTCGTGCAGGAACCTTAGGTGGGCGCACATATTTGAATATATATATAATAGCGTTACGGATTCTAAGCATTAGATTAATTCTCTCTCCTATATGGCATTTTCCTAATTTTGGATTCTTATTTATCTAAAACTGAATCACACGTCAATTTAAAATGGTACTTAACTGATGGACAACCTGAATAAATAGAATTCAATATCTTGAATTCCACATTGATTTAAAATAGAACTCTACCAATAGAGAACCTAAATAAATATCGAGAATTAAATGTTATATTGAGAAATTATTTTATTTTTATTGAAAATTTAATCTGGCCAATTATTAGGTTTGTATTAATAGTATTTATATATAAATTTAAATCCCACATCGGTTTTAAAAGAAACTCCAGCGATTGGATAACCTAAATAAATACTCATAATCAATATGTATTTTTTCATCTCACAATTATTTTGCACTACCGGTTAAAAGTTTTATTTTTATTGAAAAATTTAATTTGAACAATATTTTTGCCTAGACATAATTTGGCCAATTATTAGGTTTGTATTATTAGTATTTATATAAATTTAAATAGTATTATTTTTGTTGAAATATAATTTGGCCAATTATTAAGTTGGCTAAATAAATATTTTTATTAAAAATTAATTTGGCTAACTTATTGACGTTTAACTTAATATGTGTATCAGCATATAATAATTTGAGCAATTTGATTTTTTTTTGAAGTGAGACGTAATAACAATTATTATAACAACTTAAATTATTTTATATATTTTAGTAGATTTGAGAAATTAGTGCATATAGTTATATATATTTGCGAGGGGAACATGTGCTAAAAATATTTTTTAATTGAGTTTGAGACGGCTATATGTATATAAAATCTAAATGGGTTCGATATGGCTGAACTCTAGCTGTATTGTTTCGGGTATCAATATATGGGTTTGGGATGAAAATGCGTAGTAAATTCACCTTTAAGTCAGATGTCAGGCGAGTACGGGTATATAAATTATAAATGGGTTTTAGTGGCTGAATCCTTGCCCCATCTTTTTGATTTTTCGTTGTGTTCTGCTGCGGTGAGAAACTCCGAATGACTGAGGCTAATTAATAAATATAATTGGCGAGTTTTTTGCATTAATAAATTTGATAAAAAAATATAAATTTATTTTATATATATATATATATAGGGGACTTTATTTTCAGAAATCTCTTAAGTGCGAGAACTGCTAAAACTCCTCTAAACCAATGAGATTTTTAAATATTAAAAAATATTATTAATTTAAAAGGGTATTATAGTAAAATACAATTTTTATTACGAGAGATAACCCCTACTCCCTACTATAATAGCCCATACCGATGATAACTCCTACTATATATATAACCCCTACTATATAGTAGGGGTTGTATGCATTGACATAATGTACATTATGTATTATTAGGAGTACAAAAGGTGGTTCTCGCAGTTCTCGCACTTAACATGGTTCTGAAAATAAAGTTATACTATATATATAATACCGTTACGCATCAGGAGCACCATGTTAACTCTATCACATATGGTATTTTTTATATTCTATATTTTCAAATCGATTGATAGATAGCCAACTTTGTTTATCCCATCTTGATTTTAAATGACACTCCACTCAATGAATAATTAAATAAATATTTAACATAATTACGTATTTTAGCCATAATTATTTTACACCACCACGTTAATTTGGTCATCTATTGAGTTGGCCAAATGAATTATGTTATTTTTATTAGAAAATTAAATTTGGCAAATTATTAATTAAACCTCATTGGCCCAATATGTATATATTTATTTTTTAATATCTAATTTATATATGCATAAATATTATTTTTATATTTTTTAATAAACTCGATTCTCTTCACTTACAAATAAATATATAAAGCGTCTAATAGCAATATGGATTCAAAGTACCACGTTAACACTCTCTCCTATATGAATTTTCTTTTTTATTATCTATCTAAAATCTTGAATGCCACGTCAAAGTATATGTATATATTGTAAAGGGTTTTGAAGATTGTATAATTCCAAAATCATACTAGTGTTGTAAATAAGTCATGTATTTGATGAATGACTAATATGCTCCTGAAATTCTAGATGTGTACCCATAAATAGAGGTCTATGACCTTCATAATGATACACACAATTTCATTTGTTTCTCTCACCTTCTCTCATATTTTCCTCTTTCTCTCAATGTTTATAACACGTTATCAGAATGATATTCTACCAGTAAATTTTTTATTTCTCTCTGATTTTTGAAATATATATATAACAAAAACGAGCAGATTTTCTGCACCGCAAGACCGCGCAAAAATCGGTATTCCCGCTTTGTCAACCGTCGGATCAGCATGAAATTTTTACAGTATCTTCCTGACAAACAGATCTACAAATTCAACGGTGGAGATTGGATTCTAAAACGTATTGCATATATAAAAAAAAAGTCCGAGCAGAAATAGTGTTTTTTTTGCATTGGTGAACGGTATTAATTCAATTTACTCCTTCAAAAACTTTCTTGCATATGATGATTTCGAGAAAAAATATATATTCTTTAGTTATTAAATTTTATATTTTTGTGTGCATCATATATAAATAATATATATGATGACCTCGAAATCTATTATCAAATCATATCCTTTGTTTCCAGAAGAAACAGGATTCAACAATATTTAATAATCCAGAAAATTATTAAGATAAAAGATGTGTTGTAGTTCTTGAAGAAGGGCAACATTATCTTGTCATATTCTAGTTGAATCTGATGTGTTCATGAAGAACACTATGAGATCTAATAGTTTGTGCAATTCTTAATGAAAATACAAAATAATATTTCTGAAGAATATTGTAAGTGCTCTTGAAGAAACAATTATTTTAGTTTAGTTATTTCGAGCCTTGAGTAATTCTCGTACTATTTTTTTCCCTTTGTATATTCAATTATGGATCTTAAAATTATTGCTCCCGAAGTAGCACAATTAATTGTAATATTCTCGAAGAATATTACTATTCTAAAAGGTTAATTTTTATTTATACATGAATTATGCGGTAATACAATATTCCTGAAGAATATTGATTTGTTACTTATAAATATAATAGCATAATTAAATTATTATGCTCTTGATGTAGCATGATATTATCCCTGAAAGAAAATATAACTTATATCTCAAATAAAAAATATTAATATAATTTGAGAATATTCTCTATCGAGATTGTATCATATATGAGATACACCACAATCATAATCCGACTGTGCTCCAATGGTAGCACGATTAGTGAGTGGTCGAATATTCCTATCAAGTTGTTCCCGGAAGTGAACAATATTAAATTAAAAACTTCAATATTACATGTCTCAAATTTTATATCCCGAAGTAGATAAAATTTAGAGTTTATCTTTGTAGGGGATAATTACTTATAAATTTTATCCCGTGAATTGGATATTATCAATTGTTAATGATAAAGACACGAAAATGATAATCTTAAAATTATATATCAATATCTAATCTTATATATTGTGAAGTTTAATATTTTATTATCTCTTATGATATATTATGAGTTTTTATCAATATGAGATATGATGTCATACCTGAAGTATGATTTGAATTGATCGTTGCTATATAATTTGTGACAAAAATGTCAAATATCCTGAAGATATTTGTATTATTCAAATTCTTGGCTTATCTTATTTGTTCCTTTTGTGAATCGAATGCCAAGTTCTTGGGATTAAATAGTGGTCATGATTTATTGTTTCATCAAAGTGCAAATATGCATGATATCTTTATAAATAAATGATACTTTCCGTGTAGAAAAAAAGAATAGTGCTAAATTTATTGACAGTTCCTGAAGAACTACTAAATTCCTCCTTACAGGGTTGAAGATTATGCACTATTATCTTTTAAGTATCGATAAATTTATGGATTTCTAAACTATCGCTTGAAATATGTATGATTCCGCGATAACAAGTGAGACAAATGTATTAGAGAAATTATCAATGTAAATGACATACTAATCCCAATACTTTCAATATTTACATGTTTAAAATTACATGTGTGATGTTGAAGTCTATTTATAGTATATTTATATTTTATTTAACTACATGTTTATTTATGATATATATCATGATGATATATTAGTACAAATTATCACATGATGTATGCTAAATATTATAAATTACTAGCGAATGTCCTGAAGTACATTTATATACTTAAAATTATTTCAGTTGACCAGCTTTCCTCAACATTCTATAGATGTTGGATTAATTGCATAAGAATCATTGCACTTTCTTCTGTAAGAAGAGTATTAACGATAGTTATTACATATAATATTGATGATGATACTTGTATCATTGATAAAGTATAAATATGCAGTTGAGAAAAATAAATGCTCTTGAAAGATATAATATTTCTCCCCGACGGAGGAACTACTACTATCTTTTAATGTTTAAAGATAGAATATTATTGATATCTCTTGAAGTAGATTATCGAATTAAAAATTCAATACAATAAAGGTTGATTATGTCATAAACTCATTCAAGAACGAATTCGAGGTTGACATAGTTGTCTTTATTCTTATTTTGAATTCGAATCATCATCACAGTAAATTTAAAGTTTACATATTTGAATCATTTATGATTTGATATCGATAAAAGTGCATTATTTGAATTCCGACAAGTAATTCAGTGTGCATATCCCCCTTTATGGCTCCAATTGAATATGAAAATATGTCGGGTACGACCCTCTTTATGACAATACCTGAAGTATTGATGGGTGATGTGAATAAGATTGATATTATAAGATAGTATCATTCCCGAATAGATTTAACATAAAGGTTGATCATGTCATAAACTCATTCAAGAAAATTATTTGAAAAATTATGAACTTGAAATGTGGAGTCTATATTAATAGATTTAACAATAGCACTTGATACAAATAAAGATCATAATGATCTAGGTTGATTAATGTCGGAAATGAAATATTTGGTTAAAATGGTCAAAATAATCTAACATGATTTAGATTAATGACAATACTTTAGTATTTGGCCTGCAGTCCAAAATAGCATACTGAATAAAGTTTGTTGAATATTGATTAATATTCATATATTATATGATTATGATGATTGGAACTCTTGAAGAGTTACCAACAATTTTAAGCATTACTCATGCAAACATGAGATATGAAGCACGACTTTTGTAATCAAAATTGCTTACAATGATTATATTTTTTATAAGACCACTCGTGAATTGAATTATATATATATATATATTGAGTGAGATTTGGAAGTACAGTAAAACCTCGATAAATGAATATGATCAGGGACCGGAGAAAAATATTCATTTAGCGGAATTATTCATTTATCGAAAGAAAATTTGAACATGTTATAAAGAATTGGGACCGGAAAAAATTATTCATTTGGCGAGGTTATTCGTTTATCGAACATTCATTTATCGAGGTTTAACTGTACATGAAAATTTGTCTTATGAATACATAAAATCCTAGAAGGATGATATGCCTGGAGCATATAAATCAAAATCTAAATATGTATTCCTTCAAATTGCAAGAGTCTTTATATAGATTCAAATATTACAGTCGAATTTGAAATAACCATCTTAGTCAATATTATTCGACTAAACAAAGGTATATTAATGACTCAATGTCATATATAGATATGAATGATCTTAGATTGATTGGAACTCCAGAAGAGATCCAACTGACACTTGAATATTCGAAAAGATAATTTGAGATCATATTGAAATATCTGGAATATACATTGGGTTACAAACACTTGGAAAGTGTATTATTATATATCAACTCACTTATACCGAGAAGGTACAGAGAGATTTACATGAATGAAATACGATCATCAAAATGATTGATTAGTCACCTGATCCTATTAAGGACACTTGTATACCAAATGATGATGAAGAGATTCATGGTCCGGAAGCATCACATCTCAGTGCAATTATTGCATTTCTATATCTTACTAGTTCTACGTGAACTAATATATAACCAAGGCTTAATTCATCATCTAATGGTCACCATTCAAATAAGGTATTGAAAACTTCAGCGCTATCCGCAAAGAAAACAATATCTTTATTTATATGGTTCTCTGCATTTATAATGCATTGAAATAAGATCAATCACCCACTAGATCTGAAAGAATTGTGGGCTATAATAGAAGAATGGAGTTATCCCACTTATTTGCATAAAGTCAATATGGTGTGTGGTGAGAAGAAGATATGTCCATTCGTGATCTACAAGTGATGTGTGGATCAAGGGGAGAGACGATATAAATGATGTTGTCCGATCCAAAAGTTTCATAAACAAAATAAATAACAGTTTTGCAATTATAGCAGTATAAGTTGATGTTTATACTTAATTGGTGTAATATCCGCATTTTCTTTTCCCGGTATTTTCATTTTTGGTGTATTTTTCATCTTTGGCAACTCGCTTGTAACCGTATTGATAGTTCGAGAATATTTAATACTGGATTTTTGTCATCCGAGTTTGTTTCGGACTTGTTTTACTCAATTCCGTGTTTAATATTATTTTCGTCGCTATTTCATTCGATTCTCGTAATCGTTGTTCGGAACCGTCGTTTCGGGGTTGCCGCAGATCCATCCCATGTTATTATGCATGTTGTGAGCTTTCGTTTGGTGTTTCGATCATGTATCGTGCATTTCGGATGTTTTGGGCCGTTTTGTAATTTTCCAAAGTTTTGGGGTAATTACGTTTGTTGTTATTTTTCGAACCTTCGGGTAGTCGGGAATATGTTTTCCTTCAAAACATAGGTTCATCGCCTCGAATCCTTTGCATTCGTACCCTCGTGTTTTGTTCACCGTTGCATTTTGATTTTTCGGTTCTTTCCTTGCCTGTTGGTAGCGGCCTGTCAGCCTCAGGTATGGACATTACGTACGTTAACCCTGTGCTGTTACGTACGTAATGGTGGAGTTTTACTAACCCCCGAGTAATCGGGGGCTGGATGTCTGTTCTGCGTCCAGGTACATGCAGGTTCAGGGGAGTAGTCACAGGATTAGCACAAGAGGATGACGAGTTGCGATACTAATCAAGAGTCGAGAGTTGGTAGAGTTTGGTTGTATTGTTAGAGTTGATTCAGTCTTCCGCTGTATTGTGTTTCGACCCCTGTGTGGGTAATGTTGTTAATCAGTTCTGTTGATAGAGTTGTGTGACCTCATCGGTCTGTGTGTTTATGTGTAAGTGACCTTAACGGTCTGTATTATTATATTGTTTGACCCTGGCTGGGCAAGCATTTGGTTGTTTATGGATGTTTAGCCTGGTAGATCCTTGTGGAAAGGGTCTACGGCGTGTAATATTCCCATACGGTTTTGGGGGTGTTACATATACATCCGTATAAATTCATACACTTCGACAACAATGATTTCACGCAGTTACAATTCGTATATCAAGGTACTTGCCGGATACTCCGAAAATACGGTCGATTGGCAAAATCTGGAACTCCGATGAAAACAACGATCGGAAGGGCTCAACACCATATTTTTGTAGGGAAATCATCCCTAATATCCTATCATCGAATAAACAATCAATCACATGAGAAAAAACATCAAAAAACGACCAAATTTTTCTCTGCGGCATTTCCCCGGACACCTTGAAGGCGTCAAACGAAAGTTCATATAAACGACGAATCGGAAATGGTAAAACCAGGGAAAGATGATGAAAATGATAGAATACAACTTAATCTACAATTATCCATCAGTAATTTAAGTTCATATGGCTCGAATGGACGAAATCTACCAAGATCCCCAAATTTCCCAAAGTTTGGATTTTAGGAAAAACTAACCTTGATTCGGTCGATTGAAGGATGTTATGGAATGATCGATCAATGATATGAACTCAGGATCTTCGTGGATTTGCTGTTCAACAACATGCCTCCTTGCTCTCAAAAGCTCCAGCCGCGGACATGAAGGAAGAGAAGTGAAAAATGGGTGGAAACAGGACTGCTCGGTCATATATATACTGGTAACTAACTAGCGTGCGCTAGGTTGTTCGGGTAGCGTGCGTTATTGGCCGGCCCTGGTCCAGAATCTTTGGCCGGGGTCCGATAGCGTGCGCAAGACATCGGCAGCAGCGTGCGCAATCGGACCGTCCAGGACCTACTGGACTAATCTGCCCGGCTAGTTAGCGTGCGCCGGCCGAGCCGGTAGCGTGCGCTAGCCTGCCGAGTTAGCGCACGCAGATGTTCGGCCGTAGCGTGCACTACCTACTGGTCTGGCCGAAGTCCAGACCCTACTGCCTAGACTGCCCGATCGATTAGCGTGCGTTACCTCCCGGCAGTGGCGTGCGCTACTCCTGCGGGTTAGCACGCGCAGCTGTCCGGCCGTAGCGTGCGCTAGGCCGGTCCCTGCCGCAACTGTCTGGCAGCGCCCAGCCTCCATGACGGTCCATGCCGCACCTGTCCGGCAGCGCCCAACCGCCATGACCCGACGACTCGATTCTCCAAAATCGCATGGAAACGAACATGATGAAATGCTCGGTAGGAGTCTCGATCACGAATTCAAATCTCTAATATGCATCAAAGGAAATATTGCGGAAGAAAGTTCGTAACGAATTATAATAATATTATAAGTCACAAAAACCGAGATATACGAAAACGAGAAAAAAATAGGATTCTCACACGGTTAGGCGTTCGACGACGTCTCGACCACTTTAACGCACCGGTTATGATCCAAAACGATAACGACCAAATTACGAAGCATAAAATATCCCAAGCACGGAACGAACACGACGAAAAGCTCGTGGTCAACATCCACGATCCGAAATGAAAATGATGATATTCAACAATTCACCACATATGGCCCTAAATACAAAATCGATCGTCGAGAGGGAGAAATAAATAAATGCTGACGCCCGACAGTTGAGAAATTTCCGGTCTACAAAGAAAAATTCAAATTAAACCGGAAATGAAAAATCTCGGGTGTTACATTCTACCCCCCTTAAAATAAGTTTCGTCCCGAAACTTAAAGTAAGGAGCGGTGGAACAATCAAGGAAAAGTAATTACGTGCTCAGCCCCAAAACATCACGAGCAAAGCGCGAGTGCAAAGTTCCAGAAGTACGATGAACTGACCTAGCAAGTACAAGGCAGTTTAAAATGGTCAAAAGGTTCACAGATGAATTACCAACAACGAAAGTCATCCCATACCGAAAATACTAAGAAGAGTACGGGTAATACATTCCCCCATACTAAGAGGACATTACGATCCCGAAACTTAGAACAACAAAAGATGGAAATGTAAAGCAATGAAACGAAAAACGATCAAGTCACGATTGTTGGAATCAGCAACGACTAGGACATATTACAAAATATTCATTCTCCCATGTTAGGCTCCTCAGAAGGAGACATAGGGTTTCGAGACATTCTCCGGTCACTTGCTCTGTTCGCCAACAGGGTAGCATTCTTTGCCAGTTCGGAAATTAACTCACAATGTTTCTCCCGATGACCTTCACACCCGCACCGGTAACAAGTCAAGAGTGGAAAGGGACAATTTGCACGAACATGTCCCCGACGATTGCAGTTGAAACACCCTCCCTTCTTACCGAAAGTCACCGATGCTGGCTTGGGATTCCCAGCGCTCACTCCCGACCGCGAAGACGACGCGTTCGAACGACGTGGGGGTTTGGGAGCCTTAGACTCTTCACCGCCCAAAAATTTCCTAGATGTCCTCGGTCTCTTCGCTTCGCTCGTGGGCTCGACCACTGAGGAGATTTCATAGGATATCGTTTGATCTTGATACTCCTTCACCGTAGCATAAATCGTGGTCGTACGAACCACCTCGCCGCTTCCATTTCCATCATCACGTCTACGTCCGCCGAGGCTCGACATACTAATACGAATAATACCATTCAACAATATTAGTTTATCAGTCGTACAATATACCACAATTATCAACCCGAGTTTTAGTTAGCATCCTTAGAATAACGGTAATATCGTAAAGCACAAAGTTTTATGAAGTCAATTTCGAGTCCTTCGACGAGGACGATCATTATATGTATGCACTTAATGAAAACAAATTTTGGAAAAGAGGGCTAGTCACGTTGCGCCCAAGACTTGTAAATACTGTCTTTTATTTCGGAAGAGGAAGTTTATATAACGACTCTAAAAATTATTTTCGAGTAATATATAAAATAAAAATTGAAAATTGAATTGTAATTAATTTGAAATATTTCAAAGTGTTGAGTCCCAAATGCCACAATTTTGAAAATCTTTCCACTTCTACCAAAATGTTTATTCGAAAGAATTTTCCACCGAGATACGTGACCATTTAACATGACGATATTAAACCATGGCTTCTCACAATGTTAGAAAATTTCAAAGCACCACTTTAAAATATTCGTGATACTATAACGGCCGTGGGCCAGGAACCCACCAGGCTAAAAATCATTTTAAAAAAAATGTTCAAAATGCCAAAAAGGCCGATGTCGGTAATATTCTCAAATACTCACAAAAGTTATTTATAAAATATCAAATACCGTCGTAAGAATACTATCAAAACGTGCAAGACCAAAATATCAAAACTTGGTTTGCAAGATACCAAAAGCCATCTCAAAATACTCACGCAGCGGATAAAATTAACATTCATAAATTTATTCTAATAAAGTGCAGAAACAGAAAAATATGCTCGACTTCTGAAGCATACTACATAACCATTTTTACTCGGACCGCATACGCATGTTATATCCTAAAACAATAATATCACCAACAAGTTCCAATCCCTAGTTCACCTTAAACATATTAGCACAATATAATCAAATACGTATATAAGGGGACTTACGATCGGGAGGCTTACCATCACGGATTGCCGGAAGATGATGTTGGAACCACGATACTAAACACAACTCTGATGCGCGCGACTTACACAAGACATGGACTTGACCCAACGGCCTAGGTTTTTCGCAAACCAAAGCTCCGATACCATAAATGTAACACCCCCAGAATACGTCCGGAAATGTTACACGTCGTAGGCCCTTCTCACAAGGATCTACCAAGCTAAACTCCACTAGACTACATAATGATCGACCGACCGGGGTCAATCTAAGTACAATGCAGACCGACAAGGTCATTAGACAATTCAGAAACTAATGAATTTTACATCTCAATGACAAAAATAAACTTTCACACAAAAAGGGATGACAACTCCATTAATAAATGAAAACCTACACCCGTGCAAGGGTGAATACTCAACCAAATAGAAAATACCGACCCAGATGGAATAAAAGAAAAAGACTCTGACTCTTGTGTGATTAGCATCGTCGTCTTCCATCTCCTTCCAAGCCAATCCCATGACTGCTCCCGAGCTGCCAAAACCTGAGCGCATAACAGGCACACACCCCCCGAAAACTCGGGGGTTAGCAAACTGGAATTTTGCTAGTGCAAGTACATAATATACAAGATATACGAACAATGACAACACAAAACTCAACCATCGTGAAGTCTTAACACAAACCATACATTCCCATAGTCAACACAGAGTAGCACTCGCATACACAAGGTGAAAGATAATCACATAGTCATATTCTCTTTACGGAACATAACATCAATGAAACTTTAAACGAGCCCAAGGAGTCAGGAAAATCCCTTTTGTAAAAGGAAAAGTATTTTGATAAGATAGTTTGCAAACGTTATTATTGACTCGGGCCGTCTTGGGGTTTTGAAAATCGAATGGGAACACTTTTGGAAAATAATTTCAAAAGCTCTCGGGTCCTTGACCCAACATGTGGAAAACAATTACACGAAAGCCATGCCACGTTATTCGGGGTCCTTGACCCAATTTATAGAACACTGTCACAAACGAAATCATTACAACATCTCACAGGGTTCTCAACCCAATCCAAATAACATCATCACGAGATCAATCATCTCAACATTTCACAGGGTCCTCGACCCAATACATAGAATGGCACCACAATACAATCGAAGGCACAATCTCTCATTCGACATATCCTGCTCAAGACCCCCAATTAATTAACTCTCAGAGATTTCGTCAAACCTCCTTGGTTAATTAACCCTGATACCAACGCTTTAAAAACAAGTTGAAACAAACTTTCAAAAAACACGAATCGCGGTCTATAACAAGACAAACATTTGAAAGTGAGTTGAAAGAATTTGAGATACGAACATCGTTCGGTAACGGGGTCTTAGCTATCACTCAAATACCCGTAACCAATAAGCCTGCCAGGCGCCTCCCTTGCGCACCTGTGCACCGGCGTTCACTCCACTATGTTGGCCGATCCTTGAACATGTCACCGCACCGGCGATCACTCCCGTAAGAGCCGCCCCTTGCGCGCGCATTAGGTAACACCGGCGTTCACCACCCATATGGAGCCGCACATTGCGGATACACTGTGCCGGAGTGCACGCCCCGCCCTCAGAGGTTCCCGGATACGACGTTTCTCACAACAAGTATCCACATTATTTCAAACATCAAGCACACAGACAAACGTCACAACAATTATCAACTCGGTACATCAAGTCACACAATTTCTCCGCCAGTCCATAACCACACAAATAAATAATAACACGCACGTTATCAATCAAACTCAATCACAATAAGCCTTCAAGCATAACCAACCAACACCGCATATATATCCCTATATTGCGACTTAACCGAATATATATATATATATATATAACCTTACTATATTATATGAATAAGTATAGTTCATCCATCAATCCAAGTTGAGTACGTCAACTAGTGTTAGCATTCATCACTCGTCATTCACCGACATAGGCATAAATATTAATATACGTATATACATACATATATTTAACATATAAATATATATAAATATATATATATATATATATATATATACACACACACACATATATATATATATATATATATATATATATATATATATATATGCACATATATACATCCGTATAAATTCATACACTTCGACAACAATGATTTCACGCAGTTACAATTCGTATATCAAGGTACTTGCCTTGGTAATCTCTCGCGGATACTCCGAAAAGACGGTCGATTGGCAAAATCCGGAAATCCAATGAAAACAACGATCGGAATGGCTCAACACCAGATTTTTGTAGGGAAATCATCCCTAATATCCTATCATCGAATAAACAATCAATCACATGAGGAAAAACATCACAAAACGACCAAATTTTTCTCTGCGGCATTTCCCCGGACACCTTGAAGGCGTCAAACGAAAGTTCATATAAACGACGAATCGGAAATGGTAAAACCGTGGAAAGATGATGAAAATGATAGAATACAACTTAATCTACAATTATCCATCAGTAATTTAAGTTCATATGGCTCGAACGGACGAAATCTACCAAGATCCCCAAATTTCCCAAAGTTTGGATTTTAGGAAAAACTAACCTTGATTCGGTCGATTGAAGGATGTTATGGAATGATCGATCAATGATATGAACTCAGGATCTTCGTGGATTTGCTTCTAAACAACATGCCTCCTTGCTATCAAAAGCTCCAGCCGCGGACACGAAGGAAGAGAAGTGAAAAATGGGTGAAAACAGGACTGCTCGGTCATATATATACTGGTAACTAAGTAGCGTGCGCTAGGTTGTTCGGGTAGCGTGCGTTATCGGCCGGCCCTGGTCCAGAATCTTCGGCCGGGGTCCGATAGCGTGCGCAAGACATCGGCAGCCAGACGCAATCGCCCGGCCCAGTGACTATCGACTAATCGCCGGCCAGGAGTAGCGGCGCTGGCCGAGCCAGAGCGCGGCGCTAGCCTGCCGAGTTAGCGCGTGCAGATGTCCGGACGTAGCGTGCGCTACCTGCTGGTCTGGCCGAAGTCCAGACCCTACTGCCTAGACTGCCCGGTCGATTAGCGTGCGTTACCTCCCGGCAGTGGCGTGCGCTACTCCTGCGGGTTAGCGCGCGCAGCTGTCTGGCCAGAAGGCGCTAGCCGGTCCTCGCCAGAATCGTCCGGCAGCGCCCAACCTCCATGACGGTCCATGCCGCACCTGTCCGGCAGTGCTCAGCATCCGTGCCGGTTCCTGCCGCACCTGTCCGGCAGCGCCCAGCCGCCATGACCCGACGACTCGATTCTCCAAAATCGCACGAAAACGAACATGATGAAATGATCGGTAGAAGTCTCGATCACGAATTCAAATCTCTAATATGCATCAAAGGAAATATTGCGGAAGAAAGTTCGTAACGAATTACAATAATATTATAAGTCATAAAAACCGAGATATACGAAAACGAGAAAAAAAATAGGATTCTCACATGGTTAGGCGTTCGACGACGTCTCGACCACTTTAACGCACCAGTTATGATCCAAAACGATAACGAGCAAATTACGAAGCATAAAATATCCCAAGCAAGGAACGAACACGACGAAAAGCTCATGGTCAACATCCACGATCCGAAATGAAAATGATGATATTCAACAATTCACCACATATGGCCCTAAATACAAAATCCATCGTCGAGAGGGAGAAATAAATAAATGCTGACGCCCGACAGTTGAGAAATTTCCGGTCTACAAAGAAAAATTCAAATTAAACCGGAAATGAAAAATCTCGGGTATTACATTCTACCCCCTTAAAATAAGTTTCATCCCGAAACTTAAAGTAAGGAGCGGTGGAACAATCAAGGAAAAGTAATTACGTGCTCAGCCCCAAAACATGTATTAATATTTAAACGTACTGAGATTTATCTATCGAAACTAGATACACATGGACAATGATCTTCTTTTATCTTTAAGAAAATTTGATAATCAAAGTGGGACATTTAATTATACACTTGGCGTATAATCAAGGTGAGGCTTTGTAATATCTGCAATTTTGATTTTCGATAACTTTCTTTTTTTTAGCGGGAATCCATTTGACGACTCGCTTGTGACCGTTTCGTCATTCTGAGAATGAATAATTCTGCATTTTTTGCCATCCCAGATCGTTTCGGTGCCGTTTTGTTGAGTTCCGTGCTTCTTAGCGACTTTTCCGCACTCGAGTTCGATTCTTGCGAACCTCATTCGAAACTACTGTTTTGAGTTTCCCGTAAGTCCGTTTAACTTTCTTAGACGTGTTGTGAACTTCGGTTTGGTTATTCGATCACGTATCGTGATTTTCGGACGTTTTGGGCTATTTTGTAATTTACCCAAAGTTGTGGGTATCTACATTCGTATTTGTTGTCTTGATCGACTTTTGTGTTTATTTGGTCACGTGTGACTTATTGTCGCGTGGTATTTCATTTCGGATCGATAATGTTGTCCGCGAGCTTTTTGTCGTGTTTCATTCCGTGCATTTTCGGAAACCGAATCGTCGGGTCAGGGCGGTTGGGCACTGGCCGGGCGGGTGCGGCAGGCACTGTCGGAAGTGCTGGGCACTAGCCGGGTAGACACGGCAGGAACCGGCGTAGCGCGCGCTAGCCCGACAGGAGTAGCGCACGTTATGCGGCCGGCCAGCGCACGCTATCGGGCTGGGCAGAGAGGTCCCTGGAGTTCTGGACTCGGAGAGGATCGGCAGGTAGCGCACGCTACTGTCGGTCGTGGCGCACGCTAATCGGCATGTGTAGCGCACGCTGCCGGCTGACTAGCGTACGTTACCTGGCCGAGTAGTTTGGTCCAGAGGGTTTGGACAGGTCGGCTAGCGTCCGCGCAGCGCACGCTATCGGGGTCGGGCAGGCAGGTGCCGTCGGCAGGTTGGTTCGACAGTGCCGGGCCGTGCGGGCCCCGACCGAGAGTTCTGGGCCGATACTGACCGATAACGCACGCTAGTCCGGAAGGGATAGCGCACGCTAGGACGCGCCAGTATAAATATGGCTGAGCAGTCATATTTTCATCCGTTTTTCATTTCCATCTTCTCATTTCCGCGGCTAGAGGCTTGGTGGTCAAGAAGAGATGTTGTCAAGCAAGTAATCCACGAAGTTTGGGAGTTCATATCATTGATTAATCATCCTATAACGTCCTTTGATCCAAAGAATCAAGGTTAGATTTCCTAGAACCCTATCTTTGGGAAATTTTGGGGTTTTTGGGTTTTTATCCGATTCATTCCGAATTGTTGATTAATCCATGATGGGCATGATTAATCTTAGTGTTATTCATGTGTTTAACGTCATTTAATCTGTTGTTCTTCGCCGAATCAAGGTATATTTCTTGATTTTCCTTCGGGTTGACTTTTTGGGGGATTGGTTCTTGATTTCGTTTTCCATCCATTTTTGATGAATCGATTGTTGTTAAATGATGTTGTTAAACATATCCTATGGATTGTATATCCATATTTCGGTTTGGAATTCCGTTTTCGTGTTTTGCCGGGTACGGATCATGTTCTTGGCCGTTTTGGGAGAAACCCTTAAACTTTCGTTGTTTGTTCCTTGAATTCAACGGATTTAGGTCGTGTTATGGAATTCATTTTCATTGTTGTTATTGTTGTTCGTAGTTTATTGTCGCGGGTTGGCATTCGGCGGAGGCGGTGGGTTCATAGTCGGTTCGTGCTATCATACTTCGGTCGATTCTCCGCGTGTGTGTTGATTCGAGGCAAGTACCTTGTCCATACAATTCTTGTTTTGTGGATACGATGATTGGTGAATTCCTTAGTATATTTTTTGATTGTTTGAGATGAACTTTCAAAAGATTTGGTTTAGCCTTGTTAAAGGCTCACTTTCAAAATGCGTGTGTTTTATGAATGTTGCGTCTCGTGAACTGTTAAGTGAACCCTATGAATATGCTTGGTGTTGTTGTTGTTGTGCTTTGATAATATATATGCGTATATTATCTCATTTTGGTACGTTGTGATTTGACAATGGTGTCGTGCTTTGTGTTTGTTGCATTTGGGTGAATTGCTTGGATATCCTTGGTGTGACATGTTGATTGTGTGATTTGTGAATATATTTCGCTCACCTCGGGAGGGTTCGACGGGGCCACGGAGGGAATCCAATGGTACTCGCCCTAGATTAACGAGTGGTGTGTATGTTTTGTGAATGTATTTTGGTCACCTCGGGAGGGTTCGACCGGGCCAAGAAGGGAATCCAATGGTACTCGCCCTGGATTCACGAGTAAAACTTCACGAGTGGTATGTATATTTTGTGCATGTATTTTGCTCACCTAGGGAGGGTTCGACGGGGCCACGGAGGGAATCCAATGGTACTCGCCCTCGATTCACGAGTAAAACTTCACGAGTGGTGTGTATGTTTTGTGAATGTATTTTGCTCACCTCGGGAGGGTTCGATGGGGCCACGTAGGCCTGACAAATCGTGTCTTAAGAGGTCTTAACAGGTTCGGAGCGCGCGAATAACATAAGTTTCAAACATGAAAACGACTCGTTTAACACTTGGCTTTGGTGGTTTGAGTATGGCAGTTATTCGTTTTATGTATCAAAAAAGTTAAATATTGAACCCTAGAATACTAAAAACAGTTATTTTAAAAAATAAAAAAATTGCATAGTATATTTTTTCACTTAACAGGTCCTAACAGGTCCTAACAGGTACCCAATTTGCCAGCTCTAGGGCCACGGAGGGAATCCAATGGTACTCGCCCTGGATTCACGAGTAAAACTTCACAAGTTGGTGTTGATTTTATGCACGTCAAGGACATGTGACGTGGGTTTTAACCATGTGAATTGTTGTTGGTTTTCTATTTGCGAAAACAAAAACCTTTAGACCCCTGTTGATTTTGGGAAGAGAAGTTTTTGATAATCCTAAATTGTTTTCTACTAAAACTCCCGATGGCTTATTAAACCATTTTGTAAATTGTTTTCTCATGGATTGTGATCTTTTGGTTTTGGAATGTTTTACCCAAACTCTTGTCTCGGGAAGTATTTTGTTTCGTTGTATTTGAATCTTTGTGGATTCCTGGTTATTACTGTTCTCGGAACTTGAATTGTATGGCTCGTATTTGCACTTTGTACTTGCACTAGCAAAATAGTGGAATTTTGCTAACCCCCGAGAAATCAGGGGGTGGATATCTGTATTGCATTCAGGTTTTGGATCATAGCACGGGGAGGGCATGAAGGATGATGAAAGATGATTAATCACACGAGGACCCATTGATGTCGTATTGGTTTAGTTGTATTTTATTCTCCGTTGCAGTATTCTTTCCCCGTTGTATGAGAGTGTGTTGTACTCGACCCCTACGTGGGCATGTGTTGTGATTGAGTTGTATGTATTTATTGAAAGACCAAATCGGTCTACTGAGTCATTTTAGCCTTAAAGACATTGTTGAGATGTTCGATGTTGTTACCAGCCTGGTAGATCCTTGAGGAAAGGTTCTACGGCGTGTAATATCCCTGAGCGGATTGGGGGTGTTACATAAATGGTATCAGAGCTTAGGTTGTGGAAACCTAGGCTGTTGGGTCAAGTTGTGTCTATCGAGTTTTGTCTCGTCGGATTTTGTCTGAATGAGTCATGTCGCGATGCGTCGTCTGAGTTTGTTGGTCGTGATTAGTATCGTGGGGAGATCATCATCTTCGTGCGACCTGTGGCCGTAAGTCTCCCTTCTTTGTATTGTGCCTCGTGTGACACGAGCTATTTGTTTGATTATCTGTTAAGTGATGGAATCTTCATGTAGATTCTTGGTTTCGTGATGCGTTTATGTGACTCTCATGTTACGTTTATATGAGGAGTGTTGTCATTATTTATGTCCTTTTGACTAGGATATTTGGCTGTTTGTTTCCGGTAAAAGACAGATGTTGTCTTGGTTTTAAACGAGTTGATGTGTGTATTATGATTGTACGTAAGTGAATGTAGATACTTGTGAGTTTTGGGCATTCTGGCCGATTGGATTTTTGAAAACCTTGAGTGTCTTAGAAAATAAAATTCGAGACGTACTTTTAAATGGATTGTATTTTCGGGGCGCCTACTAGCGCAACTATCTATTTCAAAATTCTTCTATTTTGAGGACCAAAATATTTTGAGATATTTTCAATTATTTTTAGAAATGCAGTTGCTTAGATCCAAGGGTCGAATATTTCTAAAAGTTTCAATTTTAAGGAAAGTGTCATCGTTTTATCAAACGCAAGATGGTTTTCAAAGTCTCGATAATGGTGTTTGTACAACTTTTTGAAAATGTGATACTCAAGATTAACTGATGTTTCCAAATTGTTTTCAAAAGGTGGTTTTCGTTTTTAAAACCTATCATTCCTGTTTGTGGTCCGGGAATGTATATGGATATTCGCATTGTCGTTAGAATGTAGCTCCTGAGTATGATGGAATCGGTGGCGTGAACGTTGAGTTGTTTGCCACGCATTTGTTGTGATTAGCCCTCTGTGAGAGGTGAGATGTTAGTATTTAATGTTGTCGCTTTGTGATGATTTGTGTGTTATCGCACCAGTGCGAGCTGTTGGAACTTGAGTTTGCACGTTTTTGTAAATGCGTGATTGTTTCATGCTGTTTTGTGACGTGGTTATCGTTCGGGCCGTTGAGATCGCCGAACGATGCCGTCGTTGCTGTGGTGTTGATATGTGTGTTTCTTTATGATAGTAACCATCGTATGTGTTGCGTGATACGATTTTCTGTTGTGATAAGTTGGCATCTCCGGTTTGTTGTTTGGCGATGTTATATTCCATGGTACCTAGTAGTTATATATTCGGTATGCCGAGCCGAGGTGCTTCAACCGTATTGTGCCGGGGGCATGTATGTACAAATTGTCCTTCTCATCAGTAACGCATTTCAAGTGTAGACTCGAGGGACACAGAATTCAGTTTTGCGAATTGGTTACCGAGATTTCCGGAGTTCACGCTTTAGCACAGATATCAGGATCGGCTCTGAGAAGCCCATGGGAGATGTTTCTGTCGGTTGCTTTTTGTGTTGTTACCTTGCTTCCATTGTTGTGAGTTGCGGGGACGACATTTCTTTTATAAGAGGTCGAATGTAATACCCGTACTATTTTTGACTTCTGCATTTTCTCCTTCTAAATTCTATCGACTTGCTCGTGTTCGTTGATACTTTGTGAACTTGTTTGGTGTCTCGGTTGTCATCGTTTGAACGGGTTGTGACCTTGTTTTGGATCGATCTGTTTATCATTGTGACTTTTCCGAGTTCGGTTCGATTCTTGTGAACCTTGTTCGAAACTAATATATTTTAGTTTCTACCAGCTCTTTAATGTCTTGAGTTGAAGTGTGAACTTCAGAGTCATTTTTTTTCCTCGATCGTTGTTTTTTTCCTCGATCGTTGTTGTTCGATCATTGTTATTTGATCGTTGTTGCCCGATCATTGTTTTTCGATCCTTGTTACTCGATCATTTTTGTTCGATCATTGTTGTTCGATCGTTATTGTTTGATCATTGTTGTTCGATCATTATTGTTCAATCGTGGTTGTCCGATTGTTATTGCCTGATCTCGTACCGCGAAGAATTGTCGTTCACCGTTAGCTGTTTCAAGTGTGGCCAAATGGGTCACCGAGCCATGCATTGTGAGACGGTAGCTGAGGGTTTTTGAGAATTTCGGCGTAGTCCGAACTGTTTATGATTGTCCTTGTGAACCGTTTTGTGTTTAATTGTTGTTTTCTCGACTGTGTGTGTTTCTTTGTAATAGATGCTTAGTGGTTTGTGATTGTTCGGATAATTGACTTGACTGTATTATCTGTTCGATGACGCTTGTCACTTGTTGGTTTTATTATATCCCTAACGGCGACGTTGTGTTGGTCGTCGTGGAGCGTGTTTTCACGCCGTATATTCCTTTGTGTTGCTTGTAACGTTTCGCCGTTGGGCGTAAGTTACGCATTTCTTGTGTATCTCGTTGAGTTTTCCTGGCGGGATATTGCTTCTCCCTATTTTTTTAAGTTTCGGGATGAAACTTCTTTTAAGGAGGGTAGCGTGTAATATCCGCAATTTCGATTTCCGATAATTTTCTTTTTTTAGCGGGAATCCGTTTTGACGACTCGCTTGTGACCATTTCGTCATTCTGAGAATGATTAATTCTGCACTTTTTGCCATCCAAGATCGTTTTGGTGCCGTTTTGTTGAGTTCCGTGCTTCTTAGCGACTTTTCCGCACTCGAGTTCGATTCTTGCGAACCTCGTTCGAAACTACTGTTTCGAGTTTCCCGTAAGTCCATTTAACTTTGTTAGACGTGTTGTGAACTTCAGTTTGGTTATTCGATCACGTATCGTGATTTTCGAACGTTTTGGGCCATTTTGTAATTTACCCAAAGTTGTGGGTATCCACATTCATATTTGTTGTCTTGATCGATTTTTGTGTTTATTTGGTCACATGTGATTAATTGTCGCGTGGTATTTCATTTCGGATCGATGATGTTGTCCGCGAGCTTTTCATCGTGTTTCGCTCGCGGCGTTTTGGAAACCGACCGTCGGGTCGTGAGGCCGGGCATCGCCGACGGTGCGGCAGCATCGCCAAGTGCCGGGCAATCGCCGGTAGACGCAGCAGGAACCTTCATAGCGCGCGCTATTGCTGGAAGGCTGCGAGCGCTAGCCCGGCAGGAGTAGCGCACGTTATGCGGCCGGCCAGCGCACGCTATCGGGCTGGGCAGAGAGGTCCCTGGAGTTCTGGATTCGGGGAGGATCGGCAGGTAGCGCACGCTAGTGTCGGTCGTGGCGCGCGCTAATCGGCATGTGTAGCGCACGCTGCCGGCCGACTAGCGTACGTTACCTGGCCGAGCAGTTTGGTCCAGAGGGTTCTGGACAGGTCGGCTAGCGCGCGCTAGCGTCCGTTGATGTCGTATTGGTTTAGTTGTATTTTATTTTCCGCTGCAGTATTCTTTCCCCATTGTACGGGAGTGTGTTGTACTCGACCCCTGCGTGGGCATGTGTTGTGATTGAGTTGTATGTATTTATTGAAAGACCAAATCGATCTACTGAGTCATTTTAGCCTTAAAGGCATTGTTGAGATATTCGATGTTGTTACCAGCCTGGTAGATCCTTGAGGAAAGGTTCTACGGCGTGTAATATCCCTGAGCGGATTGGGGGTGTTACAGGCTTCTAGCATGAAGTACGGTGTGAGGTACTTTTGTGTTATAAAACAAACTTCATCCTCCTCACATATACAAGCTTGGCCGTGAGTATCATCAAGAGAGTAAATTTTTTAGGTCTTATACACTTGTCTTTTAAGTGTATTTTGAGAGGAAAAATAATATTTATAAAATACTTAGAGTATTTATAAAATTAAATACAAGCTAATTCTATCTACTTCTAGTCGTATTCTTCGAGAATAAGTTGATAGAATATTCTTCGGTCATCTTCCGACGCGTGATAGGTAGAGGCATGGTGTTTTCGGTGCTCGGGATTTTGCTAAAGATTGGAGTATTTTTTTTCAATATTCAATCAAAGGCCTTCAAGGGTATACTTTTTAATTCATACTTTGACTTATTATATTCGTATATATGGTGTTTGATCG
The DNA here is from genome assembly GCA_033398695.1 of Orobanche coerulescens. NCBI lineage: Eukaryota > Viridiplantae > Streptophyta > Magnoliopsida > Lamiales > Orobanchaceae > Orobanche > Orobanche coerulescens. The sequence continues at coordinate 205,623,502 of CM065802.1, forward strand.
ATGTTATTTCACGGGTTAGGTTTCTTAATTAGATCAATTTTATCATCTTGTAGCGCCTTCGGTTTTATGCCTCGAATTCCAACAGTGGTATTGGAGCAATGTCTATGCAAGCGTCTAAACGATATTCGCATTTGGAATGTTTGATTGAATATTTTTATGATTTAGAATCATAATTATTTTAATATTTAATTGTTCATCTAAAATTTATTTTTCATGATTTTATGTTACAATATAAATGTATTTTTCTTTTGAAAAACTTATTTATATGTGTAATTTAAAAATAAAAATTTAGATTCGGGATGAAAAGACGAGCTGGAAAAGTGACCGGACCCAGCAGCTCGGGAATGTCGGGAGGCTGCCGACAGCAAGGTGCCTGCTGAGTGCAGGCAGCGGCCGATAGGGGTTGACCTATCGGCAAGGGCCTGGCAGCCCTGCCGGGCCGCGGGCTTGGCCCGGGCCTTGTATGTCCGATTCTGTTTTTTATATTTAGTATTTGGTAAATTAATTTCCCATAAATTAAATTGAATTTCATTTGACTAAAATATAAATATGATATTTTTATTTTAAGAGAATTAATTTAATAAAATATTTAATTTTCATATAGAAAGTCTAATAGATAGATTAATTTTATATTGATTGGATCAATATATTAGATTAGTTATTTATGCTATTACTTTAATGTAATTTATTGCACTTATTTTGTGATGGTGATGCAGTTCATGGACTTAGTTTTTGAATTTATATTTGATGGGTTGTAGCCATTTTGATCCAGTTTATTTTATTAGAAAAATTTGTATAGGATGCAATTTTTATTGATGTAATAAATTAGCTATGACGAAGAGCCGAGGATGAACCGCCATGAAGACGAAGATTCAAGATATGTAATTTGGTTACTTGTAATTTTATCGCGTCGATAATGACTCGATACTTGGGAACGGTCCATGAACTGCATATTGGTAGATTTAGATTGTGGATGTTTTCATATTGTATGACAAACAAACTGACAAAGCACGCTTCTTCAACCCCTATTTTAAGGATTTGAGATCGCTGGTATTGTCTACTCCCCCTTTCCCTACTAAGGAATTCCCCGAAACAACTATTCAAAAACTGGTCACTGCTTTCTTCCCCTATCCCTAAACAAATAGTCAGTTGTAACGAGGTCGAATATCCTGTCTTCAAGAAGGCTCTGAAGACCTACTCTTTTCGGGCGGTTGTAGGACGAACGACACTTCCCACAGAGCTTAGCCTAGAGCGGACCGTGGTCCCATAAACGGATTAATTTGCAAGGTATAACATATAACGCGTAATAATCCCACTTACAAACACTAAGTTAAAAAGGTTACGAGGTTTTCATACCCTCCGTCAAACTCATAGAAAATTAAAGTCTAAATCGAAATACTATTCTTATGAGTATGTCGGGGTAGAATTTTAGGAAGATAGAGTACATTAGATGCCTTCGGTTGTGACAAATTAAACCCTTAGAAACCGTATGGATTGCCGGGTAAGATTCAATTGTCAAACTGATAGGAGTTTGACGGTTTAAACTTATATAGTTCAGCGAGCCATATATATCGTATGGGTTGATGGCAAGTGAACCAGGGCTAAAAGAAGATCGAATCATCCATTAGAAAGTTTGGTGTTAGACATCACTTTATAAAGAACGACATAATAGAAACTGAATGGATTGCCCTCTACTAAACTTTGTAAAGAACTCGATCACTACTATGAAGTCAACCATGACCTGCTGATTTCACATGGGAGTGTGTAATGCTGATAAAATAGTAGGATCCGAGTTATGAATAAAGGAAGTCCTTAAATTTTACTCAGATCATAATTAAACGAATATAAAATTATAGGGGGAACGGCTGGAACCCTTAACGCAATGTCTGGGGATGAAACCATTAACCCTAAAACCGGGCCCAGTAAGCGTGGGACTATAACCCAAGTGGGGGACCATGAGGCGAACAGGTCATGCTGGAAAACTTACCTCTAGATCGGGGGTGAGGTCGAGCCTCTTGGGGGGTACTCAGGACAGGTAACAATCCCCCTCTTCTAAGAAAAAACGAATCTAAAATTATTATTTGCAGTTAACAACAACACTTTCTCAATATGTTAATGAATGCACTCGTTATTTTACTTGAAAAGAACACACTTACTGGACCCAACTTTGTCGACTGGATCTGCAATCCTAGGATAATCCTTAGTATAGAGACGCTGGGCTACGTCTCAGGGGCAGACATCCCACGGGCTCCTACAAGGATCAGGGATAGTCAGGAAGAAGTTGATGCCCATGAGAAATAGGTTAAAGATGAAGTAAGGGTCTGAGGTTTCATGATGGCCTCAATGAACAATGAGCTTCATAGGGCACATGAGAGCATTCCCCCTTCAAGGGTGATTCTGGCACATCTTACTGAGCTCTATGGTGAGCATAGTCGAAATGCTCGGTGTGAGATACCAAAGAAGTTGTTTGGTGCTCGGATGAAGGAAGGTGAGAAAGTTAGGGATCACGTCATAATATACATGATCGAGATATTAGAGGCTCTTGGTTTTAGGATGCATGCTTCTATCCCGACCGACCTTATCCTACAGTCAGTTCTTGACTCCTTCTCTCATTTTGTAATAAACTTCAACTGTAATGAGATTGCTTGTAAATTGGATGGGCTGATGAACAAAATGAGTAAAGCAGAGTCTTAGATGAATACTAGGCCGAAAGAGGCTGCACTTGTATTTTCTTCTGGGTCTTGGAGGTATTCAAGAACAATAAGAATAAGGGCAAGAAGAAGTCAAGCCCAAGGGTGGGGTACAGAAAGATAATGGCAAGGCCCCAATGTTTTCAAAGAATAAGGTGGCCAAGAAAATAGATGCATGCCTCAACTGCAGTGAGCTAGTCCACTGGAGGAGGTACTGTCCAAAACTTGATTGCAATGCACCTTCAGGTACGGGAGTACTAGTTTTGGAAATGAATTATTCTGCAATGGTTAATTCTACTCCTTGGATACTTGATTCTGGTGCGAGTTCTCACAGAGTCAGGATCTAGAATGAAGTAGGAAACTTGAAGCTGGAGAAGTGATGGTTACACTCGGCAGTATGCATATTGTCGAGACTACTAACATCAGATCACTTATGTTGTATTTAGAATTCGATTTTATTATTACTTTGGATGATGTACTTGTTTTGCCCAAGGGGCACAAAAATATTGTATTAATTCCGGTCATGGACCGTAAGGGATTTTATTTCTTTATTGGAGATGGGTCATGTCATATTCATAGGATCATAATTGCTTTATAAGCATACTTCCCTAAAGATGAGTTCATTTAGGAAGCAGACAGGTAGAAATAATTCTTTAGAAGAAATAAAAGAACACCAAATGAGACACCTGTTGGAAATTGGTTTCAGAAAAAATGAGTTTTGATTCAATTTAAACCAATTTAATTATGATAAAATATTTAATTTTTGGGAATTAAATATTAAATTATGAATCTATGTTTCGAGAATATAAATGTATGATTTTATTTTTCTGAAAACTGATTTACGGTGAGTGAGAAATAAATGATTAAAGTTGGCCATTTAATTGAAATGGTGAAGAGTTAAAATGGGTATGAAAAGTTATCCCACATTGAAAAATTAAAGCCTTCTTAAGTAGTTTATTAGTAACAAGGTGCATGTGTAGTTCAACAAGCTAGTAGTATACACTAGTATACCAATGATGTAAAGAGAACACACACGCCGCTGCCCGCCTGCCCGCCAGCCGGCTCGGCTCGACTCGGGCATGGGCATGGGCTCGAGCGTGGGCGTGGGCTTGGGCTTGGATTTGGACTTAGTTCTTGGTTCTTGGTTCTTGGTTTTTGGCAATTAGACTTTAGGCTGGACTTGGGCGACTTGGGCCTTGCGAGCTTTGGTGTGTAACTATATTAATTTTTGCAGCCAAGTCCACTGTCATCAGCCAGGTTTAAAACCCAACTGGTTTTTTGGAGCCTGAAAACCCAACTAATTTTTGGAGGTTGAAACCCAGCTGCAATCAGCCAAGGATGGAAACCCAGCTGCAATCAGTTAAAGCTAGAAACCCAACTACAATCAGCCAAGGTTGGAAACCCAGCTGCAACCAGCCAAGGTTGGAAATCCAACTGCAATCAGACAAGGTTGTAAACCCAGCTGCAACCAGCCAAGTAGAAAACTCAGTTGATATTTGGACCCGGATGAAATGAGCCAGGTTGACAACCCGGCTTCTAGAATATGACTCTTCACACTTCATAGTGTAACGTTCGAATTTAATGAGACTATTTATGGAGGTAACCTTTCAGCTGAAGGGTTAAAGAGAATTAATGGCACTTTAATCTGAAATTACTCCCCACCTGATGGAGTGGTTTTTGGACCCTTTAAAAGGGGGTCTTATGCATTTCATTACATACACAATAACATAGAACGAAATACAAGCATACCACATATTGCAGCATATTTCCTCTTGGATTTCGTATCCAGTTTCCAATACTTGAACGTTCATCCGAGTTCTGCGTTTTGGAGAGCACTTAACTCAGAAACGTAGTAGTTGTATCTTGGGGACATCTTGTCTCATCCGTCTGCTCTTATAGGGGGAAAAAATTGTCTTATGGAAAGAGTTTTACTCACCTCTACTAAATTATATTTTTTTTATTCAGTTTTTTAATATACTAGAATTGTAATAGGTTGCCTTTATTTGTAATTTTATTTTAATTACATTGTTGAAATTCACAGAACCAACAATCATAAGACAATTTTTTTTTGTAATTTCTGTAATTTCCAATGGCGATCGATGCTGATGTTACCGCTGCTACTGCTGCTGCCAAAGCTGATGGACCTACTATTGCGATGCAAGCTGAGAAACCCGAGAAGTTTTTGGGTGTTGACTTTAAGAGATGACAGCAAAAGATGTTTTATTTTACTACCTTGGGACTTGCTATTTATCTCAAGGATGATCCTCCTATGTCCAGTGAGATGGAAATTGATCGTACGAAGCATTTTGTTTACGATTAGTGGTGTAATGGAGACTGATATGCCGTAATATGATATTGAATGGGCTGATTGATTCTCTGTACAACGTGTCCAGTCAAATCAAAACCTCCAAAGAGCTCTGGAGTTCTTTGGAGAAAAATTACAAAATCGATGATGCTGGATCCAAGAAATTCATAATCAGACGCTACCTGGACTTTCAGATGACGGACTTCTAAACCGTTATCAAACAAGTCAATAATTTCAATTGATTGTACGTGAAATCAATGCCAAAGAGATGATTCTTCCTGAACCATTTGTTGTGGGAGCGGTAATTGAGAAGTTGCCTCCTAGTTGAAGGGCTTCAAAAATTATTTGCGACACAAACAAAAGGAAATGAGCTTAGAGTACTTGTTGTTCGACTCAGAATTAAGAAAGACAATCGAAAGTATGATCCTAAGTTCAAGAGAGGCCCTATGGAGGCCAAAGTAAATTTGCTTGAACATGGGTTGTTGGCCACTAAGTATACAGAATACAACTTGGAAGGGGATAGTACAACAAGCTGTATGATCTTAAAATGTGAGTGCGTAGCGGAAGTTCGTTTAAGTGTGTTGCTGTAAATACGACAACTAGGCGTTCTCCTATTAGCTTAGTGCAAAAAGTATTTTGCAATGTATACTTGTATATAAATTACAATTATGAAAACAATAAAGACTAAAGGTAATAACACGCAATTTAAAGTGGTTCGAGGTAAACCCCTCTACGTCCATTGGTCCTCCACACAGGAGTAAAATGTTTATTAAAATCACTACGTACACAACTACGTGACTTTAATCAAACCTATCCTTGTATCATTCACACAAATTTATACAAAGACTGTAGCTTTCAACCGTTCACACAGATTGACTGTAGGCTTCTTTAACTTGCTTCTTCTCACACATACTGAAGCTTTGTCCTATTCGTACCACACATGTTAGAATATATTTCCCTTAGTCCACACAGGGCTAAGTTTACTCGATGTTAACAATGGTGAAATCACTGGTTTGAACAACAGCTTGATCGCTTGATGATCTTGCTGATGATGTGCTGTTCACGTTGACTGTGTATATTTCTTCTCTCAAATATTGTTATATGCTCAAAGAAATATATTTGCTCTTCTAAGCTTGATTGACAAAATAATCTTCTTAGAGTTTCTGCAATAATGAATGAATCAATCGTTAGTCGTTCTTAAGTGTTCTCTTGTATGGACTATTTATAACTTTGGAATAGATCCATTATAAATATTTCCGTTGTATGATTGGTGAGCATAATTCCAATCTGATTAGTTGATTTTAGACTATTTGACTTTCAAGATGCTTGATCCGGATTTTGCTCCTTGTCTGTAGATCCTTGTCGGTTGATATTTAAATACTTTATCCAATCAGTATTTAAATACTTTCAAAATGGTGTTTTGACTTTTGTGAATAAAGTAGATTCTCTCACAATGATCTTCAGTCATGTTGGATATTTCAACACTTTTAACCTATATGCTGTATACAGTATATATCCTTTTGCTGTAGATGTAGGCTCTGTAGGATAGACTGCATAAGATCTTCGATTGTTGTATGGAAGGGCTGTATGGATGTTCCAGACAGCTTCCATACTTAGCGGTATCACGAGTCTTTCGACTTCTTTGCTATATGATAAGTTCTAACAGCTTCCATGAGAAGTTTTATCCCAACAATTTATGATCTACTTTTGGGACTACTTGGTGTATGTTGGCACTTTATCAAAACGGGATTGTTTATCCCAACAATTTTTCCCTTTTTGATAATGCCAAAACCTCTTTAAGATAACTTCTTGATTCAGAGAGGCTGTCTCTTGGTCTTCTGTCGAATGATCTGATCTTCAGTACTTAGTATAACAATGTGAACTGCTCGCAGGCAAGTTCTAAGAAACTGAAAGCATCTTACATGGATGTGTATTATAACTTTAAACTTATGATTGGCGCGCAGGCACAATCTTACAGTGTATGTCTAGGTTGGATACAACTTAACCTATGAACTATTCGCATACAAGTTCTTACAGCTTTAAGACAAGTTCTATACTTGTTAGTTTGCAGAAAATAAATTCGTACTCAAATAGTAAAAACAGTAAGCGTAGATTACGAGGTGTAATCTTTCAAGAGAAATTGAATTTTATTGATAATCTGAGAAAATTACAATGCTCTAAAGAAAAAAGGTACAGAGAATAAAAACAATGAGAAAGGGCAAATAAGCTAATTCCTATACTGCGTATGTCTCCAAGGTCTCCTATCCGGATCATTCTCGGTTCCTCTCCACCAATTTTCCCGGGAATTCTTGCCCCGATCTCATTAGATCGCTCTTACTTCAGCGGATTGGTCGAAAAGCAAGTATCCAATCATGTGTATGGGTGAGACGATCACCTTTTCGGTGCCTTGACTTCATCAGAATTTGTATAGGAAGCTTTCCTTCTGCTAGCATATTCGTGAATTGTTCTGCAGGATCTGCCAGCGATTTGAAGTTGTTGAAAATGGCGGACTCCCTGATGAGTTTGACAAAGTATCTCATCAGTTCGTTCTTCCTACAGTTCTCTACTTCATCCACTGTAGGCTTTCGGTGAGTTGGCAGAGGAATATCGGATGGTTTTTGTACGTTGTTCTTCCAGGGTACATTGGGATCATGGAACTCTGGAGGAGAACCAGATACCCTGTATCCTTTTGCAGGCGCGGCCAGACGGCCAATTGCAGCAGCGACGCTTTCCTCTAAAGCAGCGTCCATCTCTTTCTCTCTTTCCATCCTCCCTTGCCGGCAATCCTCTCTGGCTTCTTCCCCCTTTTTTGGCATCATTAAGATCTGTGACCTTTGCATCAATCCTTTCAAGGATCTTCATAGCATCATTCTGTTTGGTCTCCAGATTTGTGATTTTGTCAACAAGAGTACTGAGGATCAGAGACATGCCGTCTATTTTCTTATCATGTCCTGACAGTCTGGATCCAGTCTCTTGGAGGGCAGCGACAGTCTTGGCTTCGGATACACAGAGCTTCTCCTGTTCTTGCTTTAGGATCTGCTCCTGGCGCTATTGCAGCTGAGTAAGCGCTTGCCACAATGCATTAGGCAGAATGCGAAATGCATCCTCAACCTTGGTAACTTCTCTTTTCAAACCATACAGCTCATCTGGGGCAGTCTCACGCATCCAATCTACCTCTTTGCCAACATCATACAGTGCCTTTAATGCATCCTGCATGAAGACTGTTTGGCGGCCGATTGCATAGAGTTACTCAATTCGGGCCTCAGTACGCGGGGAGCCAGGGTGCACTAACTTTTCTTCCTCAGGCTCTTTGAGTTGACGAATAACCACATTATGATAAGGGCGTCGTGGTCTATTGTCAGGCAAGAATCCATCATTGGAATCTGACTTGGATCTTACAGAGATGGGCGATACATGGGCATCTTGTGCGGGCTCGTTGGCGGCAGGTGCTTCGAATGGCTGTGCAGCTTCTTCAGTCTCGGGAATAGGAGGGACTGATTCCTCCTGATCTGTTTGGTTATCTATAGTCGGGCGTATATGAGGGAATGAATCCTCCAGTTTACTCTCAGCTTCCGCCTGCTTCGGCAGAGGGACTGATTCCACTGTCGGATGGCGCGGGCTTGTTCTTCTTGTTGGGCTGAGACAGGTTAGGCTGCCTGTTCAGGAATTTCTTGCTATAAATGAGGGACTGAACCCTCCTGATTATATTTAGCAGCTTCCTGTTGAGGGGTAGGGGACTGGTGTCTATCAGAGGTCCCCTGACCCTGTTGGCTTTGCATTCAGGCCAGTTCTTCTTCCCGTGCCTCTTCTCGGCTGATCCTAAGGTCGGCCTGTAAGTCATTATCGTCGGCATCTGAGTCTGGGTCGGACTTGTGGCTGTCCTAAGTGCCTTTGTCATTGGATTTTGACTTCCATTTCAATCGAGTCTTTTTTTTTGCTAGATAGAAATTGGAAATCAGCTCACGGGAAAAGTGGTTTTCCCATTGAATTAAGACCCAGATATCCTGGGTATCCGTGACTTCCAAAGTAAAACTTTCTTCATCCTTCCACTCTACCCAATTGTATAGGACGTCGTACGGAGTTGTCATAAATCAGTTATTTTGATTTTTATCAACTGGTAAGACTCCTATATTTATCAATATATTACCGAGTCATCTCTATACTGAGAAGATGCCATTGATTCTAAAGAAAATTAAGTGAAGTAGCAAAGAAAGCAGTAAATGCAGTAAGCTATATAGGTTGTTTGCTCTTAGACTCATTTAATTTTCAGAAATCGTAAAGAGTCGAAGGGAGCAAGAGACCGTCCTTTGATAGTGTGCAGAGAGAATTAGGGTAACAAACAGTGAACGGTCAGATTTAAGGGATGGGAACCGTATTTTAAAAGAACGAACATGATGAACTGAGAGTAACTTGTACGTCTTATCCATCTATTTTTGAAATAATAAACGGTCCCACTTCTGACAGTTCGGCTTCCCTTATTGCACGAAATGGTGGTTTGAAATTATTAAAATCACGGTATTTGAGATAGTGAAGTCCGGATGTCATGTAAAGCACTAAATAATAAAATGTTTGAATTTTTAAACAGGGCACGTGGACTAGAACTATTTTATTACGAATAGAATAATAATGTAATATTAATTGACGTCCCACAGTGTATGTACTGTATCCGCGAATAATACAGCGTCCCCCCTTAAAAGGTACATACAGGATTCAATTCTTACAGCAATGTTTGGCTTAGTACTGTACTCATGGGTCGTACTGTATTCCCCCTTAATTAATGCACACGTTAGTTGAATGAAGGTTTTGTACCTTTTTCGTATAGTAAGATCTGACTTGTTCTGAGTGTATAATTAATCAGAGGTGGATACTATATTCTTGGGTCTTACAACATTCCCCCTCAATTGATGAGTAAAAGCTTAAAAACTTATAGGGAGTCATGCTGTAGCCTTCCCAATTCTTGTCGAAGCATACAGAATCTGGTTGTGCTGAGAGGTTTTGTAAATATGTCGGCTAACTAGATGTCTGTATGAACTTTCTCGATCCGAGCATCCTTATTCTCAACATGATTTTTGATGAAGTGATGCTTCATATCGATGTGGTTAGTTCGCGAGTGGTATACAGGATTGTGCATTATTGCAATTGCACTCGTGCTATCGCACATGATTGGTGTCTCTTTGGCAATGATTCCATAATCTGAAAACTGTTTTTGCATCCAGAGAATCTGCATACAACAACTTCCAGCGGCATAGTAGTCCGATTCAGCTGTAGAAAGCGAGTTGGCCAATTGCTTCTTACTGAACCATGACATAAGTCTAGGTCCAAGAAAGTGACAAGTTCCGCTTGTACTCTTCCTATCCAACTTACAGCCTCCAAGATCTGAGTCGCTGTAGCCAATCAAATCGAATCCTCCTTTTTCAGGATACCACAATCCTACATCGGCTGTAACTTTGACGTACTTAAGGATTTGTTTGGCTGCCGTGAAATGTGACTCCTTAGGTGCTTCTTGGTACCGATCACACACTCCTACAACAAACTGGATATCGGGCCTGCTAGCTGTTAGGTACAGGAGTGAGCCAATAAGCTTCCTGTAGAGTGATCGATCAACCGTCTTTCTAGCTTCGTCTGCACTAATTTGCACGGAAGTGCTTATGGGGGTTGATGAGGATTTGGAGTTATTCATCCCAAATTTATTGAGCAGCTCCTTGCTGTACTTGTCCTGGTTGATGAAGATTCCTATAGGCAACTGCTTTACCTGCAATCCTAGGAAATAACTAAGTTCCCTCATCATACTCATTTCAAATTTACTTTGCTTGAGATTAGAGAACCTTTGACATAAAGCAAGGTTACTGGAACCAAATATAATATCATCTACTTATATTTGAACCATCAACAAATCGTTACCTTCCTGTATCTTAAATAAAGTCTTGCCCACAGCGCCTTTCTCAAATCCATTATTGGTTAGGTACAGGGACAGGGTTTCATACCACGCTCTAAGTGCTTGCTTAAGTCCCTATAGAGCTTTCTGTAGTCTGTATACAAGGTCTCCACCTTCAGTGTTGACAAAACCTGGTGGTTGTTCAAAATAGGCTTCTTCAACGAGGTCTCCATTCAGGAATGCGCTCCTAACGTCCATTTGATATACTATAAAGCTCTTATGGGCGGCAAAAGCTAGAAATATCCTAATGGCTTCTAATCTGGCTATAGGGGCAAATGTCTCATCGTAGCCTATGCTTTCTTCATGTTTGTAGCCTTGTGTGACTAGACGGGATTTGTTCCTGATTACTAGTCCATTCTCATCCTTCTTGTTTCTAAATACCCATTTGGTTCCAATTACAACTTGATGTTCAGGTCTGGGTACTAGATACTATACATTGTTTCTTTCGAAACCATTAAGCTCTTCTTCCATCAAAGTGATCCAGTGAGAGTTATTCAAAGCTTCATTGGTAGAAACAGGTTCGGATTAAGCTAAGAATACAGCTAGGGTGCACATAGCTAGTCTTCTAAGTCCAGTTTGAGATTTCCAAATAGGAAATGGATATTTCTCAGATTCGGGTTCTTCTTGCGCACATAGTATAGTTCCTTGTGTACTCTGTATTCTCCTGCGTGTAGATACCCCAACATCAATGTCTCCTATGATTAACTCCTATGGATGATCTCTCAACCATCTCCTGTCAGGTTCTAGTTCTGCGCCCCGTACTGTATCTTGTGGTGCTGTAGCTTCAGCTTCAGCTTCTATAGCGTCAGCTTCAACTACCTCTGTTCTTACAGCTGTGGGGTTGATCTTCGAATTTACGACAGGTTCTGTTGGAGTTTGAGGTTCTGTTGGAGTTTGAGTCGAGTCTTCTACTCCTGTAGGATCATGGTGAGGTTCTGTTGGAGTTTGAGGGTCATTAATGGAGAGTGTTTGGATATTCCGGCAACTTTTGCACTTTAGGGTGCAGACACTTATTTGCATAGTGCCCGGGTTTTCTACAGTTGTAGCACAAGTTAGAATCACCAGATGGAGAAGATTTGGAACTTTCCTTGTGAGACGGCTTGGGGCTGAAGGGAGTCTTTCTAGACTGTTTGATAAACTTTTGAATTTGTGCATGAGAAGAGCCATTTCATCATGTGACAGGATATCATTGTCACTGTCAGCAGTCTTGTGGGTGGACTTGGATGTGCTAGGTCCGGAGCTGTGTCTCCTGTTAGATATAACATCCAGTGTTGTAGTCTTGGCAGGTGACTCTTCGGCCTTCTCTCTCCTGTCAATATCGTACTCAAATGCTTTGAGGTCCGAGAAGAGGCCGGAAGTGGAAATATCATTATGATTACATGATACACGCATAGATGTAGTCTTAATGTCCCATCGGGCAGGGAGTGATCTAAGGATTTTCAAAATTTTCTCCTTTTGGGTATATACTTTACCCAATGCTTCAAGTTCACCGAAAATGCCAGTGAATCTGAGGTCAATCTCCTCAAGAGTTTCTGAATATTTCATTTCAAAAGAATCAAAAATTTGAGTAAGTTTTGAAATTTTCTTTTCTTTTGAGAGCTCAATTCCCCCGCAAATCATCTTGAGTTTCTCCCAGATTTCCTTAACTGTCTTACAGCTCTTTACATTCGAGAATGTGCCTTTGTCCAGAGTGACAAATAGTGCATTCTTAGCAACATTGTCTAGGTTCGCACACTTGCGATCGTCTGTTGTCCATTGCTCACGCTCCTTCTCGAGCATTTCAGCATGAGGTTCCTTCTATCATTTCGGCAGGATTAACCTTCATTAATAAGTGATTTTTGGATGACAAATATCATCTCCTCGTGCATGGATGACAAATATCATCTCCTCGTCCATGGCAGCAAGATGGGCCTCCATCCTGATTCTCCAATCATCAAATTCGTTAATAAAAAATATAGGAGCCTTGTTTATAATTGAGGTATCCATTAGAGAAAATAGGAAAGATGAGACTATTTTAAAAAATAAGTGATTTTTGGATCTGATTCGGTTAAAAATACGACTGATTCTTTTTAGAATCAACCGCTCCAATACCACTTGTTGGCCACTAAGTATACAAAATACAGTTTGGAAGGGGATAGTACAATAAGTTGTACGATTTTCAAATGTGAGTGCATAGTGGAAGTTCATTTAAGTGAGTTGCTGTAAATACAACAACTAGGCGTTCGCCTGTTAGCTTAGTACATACAGGGTTTTGCAATGTATACTTGTATATAAATCACAATTATGAAAAAAATAAAGACTGAAGGTAATAACACCCAATTTAATGTGATTCGAGATAAACCCCTTTACGTCCATTGGTCTTCCACACAAGAGTAAAATGTTTATTAAAATCACTACGTACACAACTACATGACTTTAATCAAACCTATCCTTTCCTTGTACACAACTATATGACTTTAATCAAAGTTATATCTGGGCTTCTTTCCTTGGTATAACATGACAATATCCTTTTGTTTCCATTCATGTGTCTGGAGCACCCAGAGTCCATAAACATTCTTCACTTTCTACTGATGATTCTGTGGCTGCTGCACAGTAATCCTTCCACCTTTTCTGCAATCATTTAAAAGAGATTTAGGTACCCAAATCTGAATGCATCCTATAGGGTTAGTGGATTTTTGGAAGGAATCCTTTCTTCTTTGATTATGAGGGTTGATCCGGTATCTATTATATTGTGCATAGTTATTATTCTTGTACCCTCTATATAGATTATGCACATGATAAGGTATATGATAAGCTTGGTGTGAACCATGGCTAAATCTTGGCTGGGGGCAAATATTAAAGTTTTGAGTTCTCCACACCTTGTGTTTTTGAAATCTTGGAATACCTTGAGGTTTCCATCTACCTCTCCCTTGTTGAAGTCTGTTTTGTGGAAATTTTTGGTAGTAAAATGGTTTTTGAAGGTGTCTAGGCTATTGATGTTGATTTGGCCATTGCGTAGTTATTTGTCTTGGTTGCTGCCTAGACTGTATTAGCTGCTGCCTAAACGTTCTTGGCTGCTGTCTAGACTGTCTTGGCTGCTGCCTAAACATTCTTGTCTGTTGCCTAAACTTTTGACTTGACTGCTGCCTATTTTGGAAAGTTTCAGCAGTTTGTACACTAATTTCTCCCCTTACAGAAGTAGTTTTTGAAATTGATGGAGTGTTAGGATCATATACAAGACCCGATTTTAAATAGAGTGGTCTCTGGTTTATACATAGTCCATCCAAGGTTATAGATGTCTTTCAGGATGTTATTTCTTTTGCTTGTATATTATTCAGCTGTGTGAGTTTTGAAAGCTCAGGTTTAGTATGAGTGAGTGCAACTGACTTTTTATTTTTTAACATTGTCATCCGATTTATCTCGGTCATGGCTATGTCGTTTTCACCTTGAACGATTTTGAAGTTTGATGTATCTTGGCTGAGTTTGTCTAAATCATTTTTCAGCTGCACTTTCTCATTCTTCAACCGAGTTTTCTCAACTGACACAAGTAGGTGTTCTCTTTTAAAGTTTCATAATATTTTATTAATTGATTGAGAGATCTACGCAGATCAAGATCTTCAGATATGTCTGAAGTAAGATATTTTTAAAGTTATGGTTAAGATGATACCTCTTCATCAACAGTGTTGGCCATCAGGCAGTTGTAGTCATCTTCATCTTCCGAGAAAAATTCACCACTTGATTCCACAATCTCAGGTGTCCGGTCTACCCTAAATAGAGATTTTCTTTTATCTTCCCTTTTGCCTGTGTCTTTCTTTTCTTCTTCTTTCTTCAGGTCAGGACACTCATATTGAATGTGACCTGTCTTATAGCAGTAGAAGCATTCCACCTTCCAATTTCCAACCTTTTGGTTTCTTTTGGGATTCTCTTTGTAGTTCTTCTTATATGTTGAGTAATTCTTTATGAAGTTTCCAAGTCATTGCATTATGAATGCCATTTCTTCCTCAAAGTTCAGAGGACTGGGAGGAGTGACTTCAGCTAGGTTTCTTACAGGGGACTCAGCTGCAAATGCAATTCTTTTCTCAGCTGGCTCACTGGATGATGAGAAAGGAAGTTCGAACTCAAATACCTTGATGTCTGAGAATAGCTCTTGGATCTTTATTTTGGTAAGATCATTTGATTCCCTCATAGCTATGGCCTTCATGCTCCATTCTGGGGTGAGAGACCTTAGAACCTTTAGATCCATCTCTCGGTTGCCATATGTTAGAGAATTGATCTCATTCATGATTTCTGTGAATCTGGTATCCAAATTATCTATGGTTTCTCCATTCTTCATTTTGAAATTGTCAAACTTTTGAGTAGCTATTAACAATTTGTTTTTCTTGATCAGATCAGTTCCCTCACACATTACTGCTAAGGTGTCCCAGATTTCCTTGGCATTCATGCAGTTCTTGATTTTAAACATGGTGGCTTTATCAAGAGTTTGATATAGAACATCTCTAGACCGATTGTCAAGATTGGCCAGCTTCCTTTCATCAATGGTTAGCTCTGATCTGGTCTTGGGAATCTGCTTTGGTTTCCCAGTTGAGATTTCTTCAGCAGTGTTGTTCGTCACATTTATGATAGGACCTTCTTAATAATGCTCCACATGTCATCGTGGATAGATGATAGGTGTGCCTGCATTCTTATCTTCCAGAGATTATAATCATCAATAGAGTAAACGAGGAGTCTAGAGTACATGTGCTCCATGTTAATATGAGAGTTATACATAAGTAAGGATCTTGTTCTTTTGAATACCAAATATGAGGTCTATGAACCAACCTCTCTGATATCACTTGTAAGTCACAAGTACAATGCTTGTAGAGTATATTTCTTTGGTTTGGTTTTGATCGCTTGTAAATGTTAACCACATCGTACTTCTACGCATGAGTTCTTCAGATATTTATAGTACTTCCTTTGAGCTCTTCATAGCCATCGCATCCTTTGAAACAAATTGGTCCGTTGGAGAGTGGACTTCTTTGTTTTTTAATTTCATCTCTTTTACACGGATTGATTCTTTCTTCAAATTTGACCATTCAAAAATATATAGTTGGCCCCACTATTTTCTTTGATTTCTATAATAAGAAGTCTTTAGGGCGCGAATCTCGAGGAATATTTATTCCTCAACTTGCGAGAATCATTCAGATTGTCTTCTTAGATTTATTTATGTCTGCATATGATTTACGTCTTTATTGCCTTTTCAACGATTGCTGATGTGGACATAGCTGAATAACTTACTGAATTTTGTCCAAGTATTTTGACATTCATACTTAGCTTACTGATTTGCCTTGGTCATACTCAGCTGAAGATTTGGCAATACCCGACTGATATTTTAACTCTTGGATACTCAGCTGATATTCTGATTTGGCGACACTCAGTTGATATTCAGACTTGGCGATACTCAGCTAATATTCTGAATTAGCTATACTTAGCTGAATGAACTTAACTTTAAAGCATATCATCAATCATTAGCCTAACTTTTAAAGGCCTATACAAGATACTCATTTGGTTCTTATTTACAATATCAATTACTTAGAACATTACATTTGAATTAAACTTAAAATACAGGGATGACATCATAAGAATCTTAAATGTACTCCTAGCACCCCCCTTCTAGCGGCGGTACCAGTCCAACAGCTCCATCATTCAGAGTAAAGATATAACATGATGCCCGTATAACCCTCCCCTTTATGTTCTCCACCACCTTATGTAAGAACCAAGTCTTTAGTTCTCTTCAGGTACTTGAGAATGTTCTTTACAGCAGTCCAATGTTCCTACCCTGTATTTGACTGAAATCAACTTACTACGCTCACAACATAGATAATGTCCGATCTAGTGCAAATCATAGCTTACATGAGGCTACCCACTGACGAAGCATAGGGTACCTTACTCATTTCCTTTTTGTATTTCTCACTTTGAGGACACATTTCTAAGGAAGATTTTATGCCATGTCGCATATGTAGAAAAACTCTTTTAGAATCTTCCATCCTAAATTGCTTTAGAATCTTTTCTATATAGAGGGCTTGAGAGAGACCTAACATTCTCTTTGCTCTATCCCGGTAGAGACTAATACCCATAATATAGATAGCTTCTCCCAAGTCTTTCATTGAGAACTCACTAGAAAGCCAAGCTTCTGAAGAAATAAGCATTCCTACATCATTTCCTATAAGTAGAATGGTCATCCACATACAATATTAAGAACAAAATTTTGCTCCTAGTAATATTCTTGTAAATACAGGGTTCCTCTTTGTTTTGGACAAAATCAAATTCTTTGACTGTCGAAGATTCCAACTTCTTGAAACTTGCTTCAGCCCAAAAATGGTACGCTGAAGCTTGCACGCTTTATGAATAGTGGTTTCAGATATGAATCCCTTAGGCTGTTCCATATAAATCTCCTCATCAAGGAATCCATTTAAGAACGCTGTTTTCACATCCATTTTCCATATTTCATAATCTAAGTGGGCTTCTATGGCAAGAATCATACAAATAGACTTAATCATGGCTACAGGCGTGAAGGTCTCGAAGTACTCGATTCTGTTCGATTGGTACCGCCACTAGAAGGGGGGTTGAATAGTGCCGATAAGAGTTTTGAACTCTTTTTGTGCGGAAGCTAAAATATCGGAGTAAATATAATGCGGAAAAGAAAGAACACAAGAAATTGTTCGAGAGGTTCGACTATTAATGAAGCCTACATCCCCTACCTAGTTTTACCGACTAGGACTTATCTTAGAAACTTAGAATGCATTTTCTAGTTTAGTACCAACTCTTACAATTTCTTGATTTCTAGGCACAAGAACAACCTCAATAAACTCTCTTGTTTTTCCGGGTACAAGACAACCTTACAATAAAACAATTGCGAGTAGGAACTCGACTTTACAAGATATATCGCTCTTTGATACAAGAATATAGATAATAAATAATAGAGCAAATCTTCTCGTATCACAATATGGAATGTGTATATCTCTCGAAATATTTTCTTGAAATCTTGAGTATGCTTGTAAGCTCAGATAACTTGTGTGTGTTCCAAATCCTTGAAAGGTGCTATTTATAGCCTTCATGAGGTGAGTTTCCCGTTGGAGCAGTGGCACCCTTAATGTACATTATGTAGGCTTGGTTACGTACGTTATTGATATTACGTACGTTACAGGACTTTAGTAACGGCCGTAATGAAATCCCAAAAACAATCCAGTGACATTTGGTGAAACTCCTTATGTACGTTATGGAATCAATAATTACGTACGTTATCTTTCAGTCAAAGATCCGTTGGATGTGAAGACTTGTTGTAACGGCTAATGACTCTTTTCGTGTTGACTAGAAACGAGCAAAATTTCGAACCTTACGTACGTTATGCATTATTCATTACGTACGTTACCTGCATAAAAACACTTGCCAAACTTGTGAGTGTTACGTACGTTATATGTGAATAGTTACGTACGTTAAATGTAGAAAAATATGTAAAATAAACTTTGGTTATATAACTCATCATCAAAATGTATAAAATGATTTAAAAATATTGTACCAACAATCTCCCCCTTTTTGATTATGACAAAATTTATATGGGAGTTTTTGAAAAAAAAGACGAGTTTTGGAGGATCGAAAGATTTTAAGAAAAACTCTCCCCCTGAATAATACTCCCCCTGAAACAAATAAGGGATATTTCAAAAACAAAACGGATTTTTCTCCCACTTTTTGTCATTAACAAAAAGATAAGAGAAACTGTAAGAGCAAGTCAATGAAACAAAAAATAGTCAACGAATATCAATAAAATAGCAACGAATAGTAATATATAGCAAAGAAAATCATCAATACGAAAAACAACACATTCATTAAAAAACAAAGGTAGTAAGAGTTTATGACAATAAACATAGAGAAATGCATGGAATATTGGTCTTTAACAAAATAGAATCATCATCATAGGAAAGAAAATCCGCTAATCAAGGTCGGCTTCCGGAGGTGTAGGAGGGATCCCGAAATGAGTACATATACTTTTAACCATAATTTTGATCTCGCTCATTTCTTTTTCCAGCTTATCCATACGAGCTACCATCTTGGACGAGGAACTCTCTTGTCTCGGGCAAGAAGGGCCGGGCTGAGTAGAAAGACGAGGCCTATATGAGCAATGCCTCGAGATGTGATCCTCTCCTCCGATCGCGGAAGCACACCACCCTCGATTAAATGATCGTCGTCCTTAAGGTAGGCGAAGTACACCCATCCACAGTTTCACGTTCGAAGATATCTCATGGTCCGGATGGTACCCTCGTGTACTAAGTTCCCCCTCGGGATGGCGATCCCGTGTAGCCCTGTAAGATCAACTCCAGTACTCTCAAATATTTCCGTCAAAATGGAACCAAAAGGCATTCCGGACTTGCGCTGACGGTCGACCTTAGCATATCTCTTCTTGTGGAAAATCATTCATTTTTCCACAAACCATCGTAGGACAATCGAAGCAAAGTTGACTTGGTGGTCTTTCCAAACATGGTATATTATTTCCATGTCAATATTTACTAGACGCTGCTGAGCATTGACCTTAGGCATTAGGCATCTAGTAATAGCATCATTAAGTAAACGAATATTGATTCCAAAGTCATTGTTTTCAAATCGACCCGTATTTACTTCAATCGCAGCTTTGTCCGACAAGAAATCACGAACTTTAGATTCATGAACACCATAGCTTTCATCGTCAGAAAAATTATCAATCACTTCATCCGGAGCGGCAAATTGACCTTTGCAACAAAATCCCACATTAGGGAGACCAAATAGCTCAGATAATTTTGCAGCATCAAACATGATAGGTTTTCCACAGACAATAGAATTGACAACGGCTAATCCATCAGAATCATAAGTCTCAAGGAAATTTGCGTAGAACTCCCGTACGCAATCCACAAAAATCGGACGAGCAAGACTTACAAAACGGTTGATACCGAGCATATCAAAAAATTCTTGTATTCCAATACCAATTGAGTTCAAAGATTCAAAGTCAAAATGGTGACTTGGAGTTACCTCTTCATCGATTAACACTTCTTTGAAGATCTTTGCGGCTTGGGAATTCCTGAAAATAGGCTCTCCAGGGGGTGAAGAAGAGGATTGAGATGTATCTCCTCTGCGTTTCTTGTTCGTCCTAGTAGCCATTTGATGGAGTCGGCCAGAAATTTGAGAAATCGGATGGATTTTGTGGAGTTTTGAGTAGGGTTTGACGGGAGACGATTTGGGATTAGAGAAAGAATGAAGGGAAAAATGTCGATCGGGGTATTTAAGTAACAGGGTCAAAAGACTTTACGAATGTTATAGGCTATAGGTAACGTACGTAATGAGAAATCTAAAACTCACTGGACTAAAAATTGGGATCAGTTACGTATGTAGTACAAAGCACCGTTACGTATGTAATGACCTCTTACGTACGTAATATACCTGTCTTAACGGCCGTAAGCCGGACCAGATGAACAATGATTTCCTTTTGATGATATCCCATTTTTAATGACCATTTAATGTAAATATGATGAATATGAAACACTTAAAAATGATTAACATGTCCCATTCCTAAATTTATGCGAATAAAGTTGAAAGCTTCTTCGGGTAATGGTTTTGTAAAAATATCCGCCAATTGTTCATTTGTACCAACAAATTGGAGACGTACATTCCCGTTTTGGACATGGTCACGAATAAAGTGGTGACGGATTTCTATATGTTTTGTACTACTATGCAATATGGGGTTTTTGCTTAGATTAATGGCACTTGTATTGTCACAAAAAATAGGTGTATTTTTAAGCTCGATGCCATAATCTAGAAGTTGATTTTTGATCCATAGGACTTGTGCACATGCACTTCCCGCAGCCATATATTCTGCTTCAGCCGTGGAAGTAGCGACACTAGTCTGTTTCTTACTCCCCCATGAAATTAAACATGAACTCATAAAATAACAAGTTCCGGTGGTGCTATTTCTATCAATTTTGCATCCACCGAAATCGGCATCACTATATGCAAAAAGTTGAAAATCAATGCTCGATGGATACCACAGACCTAAACCAACAGTATATTTTAAATAACGAAAAATCCTTTTGCATGCAATGAGATGGGATTCTTTAGGATTCGCTTGAAAACGTGCACATAAGCAAGTAGAAAATATTATATCGGGTCTAGATGCAGTTAAATAAAGTAAAGAGCCGATCATACCTCGATACTGTTTTTGGTCAACAGACTTACCTTTTTCATCTTTGTCGAGCTTAAGAGTGGAAGACATAGGAGTAGATATTTCTTTGCAATCTTCCATCTTAAATTTCTTCAGGAGCTCATTGACGTACTTGGATTGGTGAATGAATATTCCGTCATTGAGTTGCCTAATTTGGAGTCCGAGAAAGTTTTTCAACTCTCCCATCATGCTCATTTCGAATTCTCCCTTCATAAGATTTGAAAATTCTTTGGACAGAGATTCGTTAGTTGCACCAAAAACAATGTCGTCCACATAAATTTGGCAAATAAGCATATCGTCACCTAAATTCTTAATAAATAGGGTATTATCAACATTACCTCTTTTATACCCATTTGAAATAAGAAAAGTGCTTAAACGATCATACCATGCTCTTGGAGCTTGTTTTAATCCATAGAATGCTTTATGGAGCTTGTACACATGATCTGGATGATCATAGTCTTCAAAACCCGGCGGTTGCTTGACATACACCTCCTCCTGGATGATTCCATTTAGGAACGCACTTTTTACATCCATTTGATGGAGTTTGATTTTCTTGTATGCGGCAAAGGCACAGAGAAGACGAATTGCCTCAAGACGAGCAACAGAAGCAAATGTTTCCTCATAATCCAAGCCTTCTTCTTGAGTATAACCTTGGGCGACCAATCTCGATTTATTTTTAATTGGGAGACCATCATCATCGGTTTTAATTTTATGAACCCATTTAGTACCAAAGATTGATTTGTCTACCGGTGCCGGAACCAATTCCCAAACATTATTTCTTTCGAATTGGTTTAGCTCTTCTTGCATAGCAATAGCCCAATTCTCGTCATTTATGGCTTCATCGATATTCTTTGGTTCTGTAAAACAAATAAACGCAATATTGTTAATACAATCATTTATATTTTTCCTAGTTCATACACCTTCATCGATTTTTCCGAGAATTTGTTCCATTGGATGGTCTTTCACATTTGCCCAATCTTTAGGAAGGTTGTAAGTACTCTCCTCCTACTTGTCCGAGCTTAAGTCGAGCTTCTCCAACTCCTTTCATGCTTCTGACACTTCTTTAGCTGGAACCATACCTTTAAATATCTCATATGGAGTCATCATTTTATTCCTCCGGAGATGGACTCGATTAATAACATAACAAGCGGTGTTAACGGCTTCGGCCCAGAAATATTTAGGAAGACCATATTCATTGAGCATTGTTCGGCTCATTTCTTCTAGAGAGCGATTCTTCCTCTCGACAACTCCATTTTGTTGAGGTGTCTGAGGTGCCGAAAAATTGTGCCCAATACCATAATTATCGCACCAATCTTCAAAAATATTTGAATCAAATTCTCCACCATGATCGGTTCGGATGGCGATAATTGGTAACTCTTTTTCCTTCTGGGTAACCTTACACCACTTAACAAACTCGTTAAATGCATCATTTTTATTTGTCAAGAATTTTACCCAAGTAAATCTCGAAAAATCATCAACAAGAACTAAAGTATAAAGTTTACCTGTTAAGCTAGCATGTCGAGACGGACCAATCAAATCTATATGAATTAATTCAAGAATGCGACTAGTGGAAATTTCCATTTTTGGTTTAAACGAGCCTCTAGCATGTTTACCTTTAATACAGGCCTCACAAATGTGGTCTTTTCTGAAATTTAATTTTGGTAGACCACGGACAATATCGTTTTTGGCCAATTTTGAAAGAAGTGGTAAAGAGGCATGACCCAATTTTCGGTGCCAAATAACGGCATTTCATCGTATGAAAGTAAATATTTTTCATTGAAAGAATATTCATCTTGAAGATCAACAATATAAATATTTCCATATTGTAATCCAATAAAAACAACTTGGTCTTTTCTCATCGCAGTGCAATGCGTACTTTCAAAAATTAATTTAAGTCCAGTGTCACAAAGTTGAGAAACACTTAGAAGATTATGGCAAACACCATCAACAAATAGAACATTTTCAATAGTGGGTAAAGGTTTCTTACCTATCTTACTTGTCCCTTTTATTTGGCCCTTTTTATTATCGCCAAATGTTACACAGCCACGATCTTCCTTTTTCAGATCCGTAAAGAGATGTTCATTTCCACTCATGTGATTTAAACATCCACTATCAACATACCATTTATTTGATACTGTTGTCTTCCTTGATTGTACTTACAAAAATAATTTTTTTTCCGTTTTATAGGTACCCAGGCTAATTTGGGTCATGTGGAGTTAGATATAAAAACTTGGTTTTGAACAATGGTCCCTTTAGGTACCCAAATTTGTTTGACTTTTATAGTTCGTCTAGAACTTCTACAGTAAGTTTCGGTATGTCCTGGTTTTAAACATTTTGGACATGATGGAATTCCCGTTTTTAAAGTGTCCGAATCTTTCGTGGTAATTTCTAAGGACTTTTTCATTGGAAATGAATTATATCATAGTCCTTGTTTTGAAAGAGAAAATTTTTGACCAAATAAGAGTTGCTCAAATTTGTCATTACCACACGAGAATTTTCTAACGTAAAGTTTCAATTCTTTCTGAGTTTTGGGTAAATCATCTCTCGGAATTTTCTCGGTTTCTAGACAATTTGTATGATCAATCGATACGTCCTTGTTTTTCAATAATTTTGAATTTTCACTTTCAAGAGATTTTATTTTCTTTTTCAAATCTTTATTACTATTGCAAACTTTTTCGTATTCATTGTTTAAAGATTCGAAAGCATCAAGAAGTTCTTCATGAGAAGAATCACTAACATCGACTTCTTCGTCGCTATCTTCGGATGCGCGGGCCATTAGATCAAGATTGGTTTAAACTTGAGGTTCATCATCCTCATCATCATCGCTCCATTTAGTGACATAGACTTCCTTCTTTTTGAACTTTTCGTGAGGTGGTTTAGATGAACTCATTGGAGCAGCAACATGACAATCTTTAGCAAAATGGCCTGGAATGCTGCACCTTCAACAAGTATTGTCGAACCTTTTATTTTGTGGGAAGTTAGTCTTTTTGGATTCATCCCTCGGTTCTTGTTTGATGTCCCTCCGGCGCCTTTGTAGAAGATTTTTGAATTTCTTTATGTTTTTGGCATAAAAGGCGGTTTTTTCATCCTCTTCTTCGATAGGTTAATCTTCTAGATCGCTATCTTCTTTGGCTTTGAAGGCGATCATCCTTTCTCTCTCTTTGGGCTTTGGTTTTGAACTTCGAGATTTAATGACAATCTCATAATTGATGAGAGATCCAATGAGAGCGCTGAATTTAATGGTGTTGAGATCTTCCGACTCCATGATAGCCGTAACAGTAGCGTCCCATTCTCTTGGTAGAGATCGAAGGATTTTCTTGGCTTTATCACTACTTGATATAGGTTTCCCGAAGGAAGCTACCCCATTTGTGATAGCCGAGAAGCGGTCAAGCATAATAGTAATGCTTTCTTCTTCTTTCACAATGAAGAGATCATAATCGTGAAGAAGCATATTGATTTTTGTTTCCTTCACTTGACTCGCACCTTCATGGGTAATTTCGAGCATTTTCCAGATCTCTTTGGCCGTCTCGCAAGAAGATATTCTGTTGTGATCCTCTGGGTTGAGAGCACAGTAAAGCAGTTGAGTAGCTTTACTATTGAAGTGATCGTTCGTCCAGTCGGCATCGTCATATTCTTCAAAGCTTTTGATCGAGCCATCTGGCTTCTTAGGAATGGTAGGTCCAAAAGCATTGACCTTCCAAATTTCAATATCGTGAGCTCGGATGAAGATAGACATTTTCTTCTTGCATGTCATAAAGTTTGAACCATCGAAGAAAGGAGGGCGATTGAGAGCGTTGCCTTCAAGGGAAGAGTGGATAAAGGCCATTTCTGGATCTTTTCTCTAGCGGGTGTTAATCCGGTGAAAAAGAGACTTCTCCGATACCAATTGTTGGATTGGTACCGCCACTAGAAGGGGGTTGAATAGTGTGGATAAGAGTTTTGAACTCTTTTTGTGCGGAAGCTAAAATATCGGAGTAAATATAATGCTGAAAAGAAAGAACACAAGAAATTATTCGAGAGGTTCGGCTATTAACGAAGCCTACATCCCCTACCTAGTTTTACCGACTAGGACTTTTCTTAGAAACTTAGAATGCACTTTCTAGTTTAGTGCCAACTCTTACAATTTCTTAATTTCCGGGCTCAAGAACAACCTCACTAAAACTCTCTTGTTTTTCCGGGTACAAGACAACCTTACAATAAAACAATTGCGAGTAGGAACTCGACTTTACAAGATATATCGCTCTTTGATACAAGAATATAGAAATAAATAATAGAGCAAATATTCACGTATCACAATATGGAATGTGTATATCTCTCGAAATATTTGCTTGAAATAGCTTGAGTATGCTTGTAAGCTCAGATAACTTGTGTGTGTTCCAAATCCTTGAAAGGTGCTATTTATAGCCTTCATGAGGTGAGTTTCCCATTGGAGCAGTGGCACCCTTAACGTACGTTATGTAGGCTTGGTTACGTACATTATTGATATTACGTACGTTACAAGACTTTAGTAACGGCCGTAATGAACTCCCAAAAACAGTCCAGTGACATTTGGTGAAACTCCTTACGTATATTATGGAATCAATAATTACGTACGTTATCTTTCAGTCAAAGATCCGTTGGATGTGAAGACTTGGTGTAACGGCTAATGATTCTTTTCGTGTTGACTAGCAACGGGCAAAATTTCGAACCTTACATACGTTATGCATGATACATTATGTACGTTACCTGCATAAAAACACTTGCCAAACTTGTGAGTGTTACGTACGTTATATGTGAATAGTTACGTACGTTAAATGTAGAAAAATATGTAAAATAAATTTTGGTTATATAACTCATCATCAAAATGTAAAAAATGATTTAAAAATATTGTACCAACAGATTCCTTCTCTTTGGGAATAACACTTTGCCACAAGCCTGGTGTTATAGTTGTCAACTTTGCTATCTCTATCAGTATTTCTCTTATATATCCATTTGTTCCTAATGGGCACTATGCCCTTAGGACGATCTACTAAAGTCCAGACCTGATTAGCATGCATAGAGTCTATCTCAGCTTCCATAGCTTCTCGCCACTTTGCAGAGTCTACATCTACCGTCAGTTGGTCATATGTAGAGGGATCATTATCTTGGCTACTTTCTGTCATCTCATGAGGACCTAGTTCCTATTTATGCAGATAGCCATACCTCTCAAGTAAATGAGAAGCTCTAATAGATGTGTGATGTTGTGTTTGTATTTCAGAAGGTTCTGTTCCAATATCTTGTACAAAGTGTTGTTGGTTCTATGAATTTCCAGCAATGTAATTACAATAAAAATTACAAATAAATGCAACTTATTACAATTCTAGTAAATTAAAAAACTGAATAAAAAATACAGTTTAGCAGAGGCGAGTAAAACTCTCTTCATAAGATAATTTTACCCCCGTATAAGAGCAGACGGCTCAGGCAAGATGTCCCCAAGATACAACTGCCACGTTTCTGAGTTAGTTGCTCTCCAAAACTCATAACTCCGACATGTTGGAAATAAAAGGTAGTGGAAGCGAAGTTGGGAAAAATTTGATAAAAGCGTTTTACGCATCCATGAGCACAAATCCTATTTAGGCATGTTAATTAATTAACTAGTAAGATTAATAAGCAATTTAAATATTATTTATTATTTATTAAATAAATATATTGGTAAATTCAATATCCTAATCTAGATCAAAGTTCATAGGATATTTACCTTTTGAAGCGTAGTGGTTGCTTTCTTGATCTCTTTCTCAAAATCTTATAGAGTATGATCCCACCTTAATCTGGATGTTGTTTGGGCAACGAGTTACTGAATCTTGCTTGGACTTCAAGGATAGATCAACCGAAAATATATTTTTGTGAGTCTCTCGATTCTTCTTGTTTTTCTAGTATTATGTAAACACTCTTAGAAATTGATGTGTTATCTAAACTTTAGAATCAAAGACACAAGTCAATATCTACAATTAAACACAAGAAGAAAAATTTGATCCTTCAAGCATGCAAGATACCTCACGGCCGAACCCCTTCCTGTAAGTCTTATTTATAGGCTTTGAACTACTCTAGGGATCTTAAGGAGAATTAGGATTAAGACTCCTAGTGCAACCCAACTTTCCATATTAAGCCCTTCCTAATATGGTTGAGTTCACTAATATTAGTTCAATCCACTAAAGAATAAATATTGCACTTCCAACCCAAATCCCAATTTACAAAATTGAGCTCTTTATTTAAATATATTATTTCCCGTGTTTAAGATATCGAATGTCCATTAATTAATTTTAGCTACTGACAGTTTTAATTAATTAATAGCTTATCCAAGAGTAGTACCACTCGAACCTTATTATTATATCAGAATTAAATTCACCTGGTTTAATATAATAATCATTATCGATCTCCTCAAGGGGACATCATCAACCCGCATGAGTCGGGACACGATTTCTAGTAATAATAATTGTCATATAAATAATATTTTTGCCCAAGATATGAAGCTTATTGAGTCAATCACTTTGACTCTCACCCATGATAAATCAAAGCAATAACTATTATAAATACATAATTAAATATTATATACTTAGAATTAAGAAATAATAATTGTCTGAGATTTACGTTCTTCTTACAGTAAGTACAGAAGATACTATCTCACTTCGATCCAATTCAACGTATGCAAATACGCTAATGCATGCTAATAGTCAAGACCAACTAAGCTCAAGCATATACTACAACCTTTCATATAACTTGTCTAATAATTACATAGGTTGTGAACTATTGTATTATTTTATAAGGCACCAATAATGTGATCTTCCGTGTGACACCAACACACTTTATCTACAATATAAAATAATTAGACATTTTATTTGCATAACCATAACGTGAATAAATATGCAAAATATGTGATTAAATGTAATTAATATTCTCATAGGTAGTTACAGGAGAATAAGGTAATACAAGCATAAAGTATGCTTTGCAGTATACAACCCTAACAATCTCCCACTTATACTCAAAGCATGTTTTTAAGTATACTACTCTATTACATAGTCTCTCATTTCTCCCACTTATACTCAAAGCAATGCTGCCATACACCGTAATCCCATTCCTTCCACATGTTTCAAAAACTTTTGAGGGTAGGCCTTTCGTGAAAGGATCAACAATATTATCTTCCGATGCAACCCTAGCTACAAATACGTCTCATTCCTTTACTAAGTGTCGTATGATGTGGTACTTGCGGTTGATATGTTTACTTCTCTTTTAGGCTCGTAGTTCCCTCGAATTTGAGATTGTACCGGTATTATCACAATAAAGTGTAATACCCTTTGGCAAATCAGGAATCACATCTAAGTCCTACAGGAAGTATTTGAGCTATACCGCCTCTTTGGATGCCTTAGAGGCTGCCACGTACTCGGATTCCATGGTAGAGTCTGAGATGCATTTCTGCTTCACACTCCTCCAACTAATGGCTCCACCTCCCAGGATAAACACATAACCTGAAGTAGACTTGGACTTTTTTTTGCTTGATGAAAAATCTGAGTCAATATAACCCAGTGGACATAAGTCGTCTGATTGATATACTAGCATATACTCCTAGTCCTTCTCAGGTACTTGAGTATGTGCTTGACAGTAATCCAGTGTCCTGGTCTTGGGTTCGACTGATATCTAGCAGCCATGCCTACGGCAAGACATATATCTGATCTAGTGCAAAACATAGCATATATAAGGCTTCCCACAGCTTACGCATAAGAAATTAGCTTCATGTCATCTATCTCCTTTTATGTCTTGGGAAACATATCCTTAGATAGTTGAATTTCATGTATGTAAGGTAGAAAACCTTTCTTGAAATTCTCCATGCTAAACTGATTTATCACTGTATCGGTATAGGATGTCTGAGATAAGCACAACATCATTTTCTTCTGATCATGGAAGATCCTGATCCCAAGGATGTGTCCTGCTTCTCCCAAATCCTTCATATCGAACTGCTCAGATAGCAATAGCCTTACATCCTATCAGTCCTTCACGTTGTTTCCAATCAGAAAGATATCATCTACGAACAATACAAGAAACACCAACATGTTTCCATCGTATTTCTTATACACACAACTCTCAATCGGATATTGGATGAATCCATATGACTGGACAACTTCGTCAAATCGAGTGTTCCAAGATCTAGATGCTTGCTTAAGTCCATAAATGGATCTCTTAAGCTTGCACACTATTTGCTCTTCCCTTTCAACAATGACTCTCTCTGGTTGGTGCATGTAGATTTCCTTGTCTAGACTTCCATTCAAGAATGCAATCTTGACGTAAATTTGCCAAATCTACAGATCCAAATGCGCAGCTATAGCTAAAAGTGTAGGTCACAAGTCGTCCAGAAACAAGTCTAGAGGGGGGGGTGAATAGACTTGTAGAAACTCTTGAACTCTTTTTCTCGAAGAGTGAGTTTCTTCAGCTGATGATCAAACAAATGACTAGGAGTCGTTTGTTCTTGGATATGTGCGGAAGTCAGCTGATGACAAATATAAATTAACTTAATGAAACACTTAACAATGGATGCAGCAGTTAGAGTATGATGCAGTAAAATAGTAAATGACACAGGCAGTTTATAGTGGTCTCAGAGGTGGGGTAATCCTCTACTAATCCACTTTTCTCCAAACCAGTTGGAGATGAATTCACTATAATTCTCAACCAG
Organism: Orobanche coerulescens; assembly: GCA_033398695.1. Taxonomy (NCBI): domain Eukaryota; kingdom Viridiplantae; phylum Streptophyta; class Magnoliopsida; order Lamiales; family Orobanchaceae; genus Orobanche; species Orobanche coerulescens. The sequence continues at coordinate 205,653,313 of CM065802.1, forward strand.
TGATAAATATTACAGTGATTCACTACACACTACAACTTCCAACCGGTGGAATTCCGTGCCGTTGTACACAAACTTGATCGCCTTGCACCTCTTGATCCGCGATCCTCGGATGCCTTCTGATCTGCTACTTCAACCAGTGAAGTACCCCTTACTCAAGATTTAAAGACAAGAGTGTTTGTCTTCTCCAACTAAAGAGCTTCCTTGAATATGAACTTTTGGATCGCTCTTTTCTCGATGCTATTTGATTGCTTAGGATTGCTTTGTTTGCTTTGATCGCTTAGAGTATATGTTCGCACCGGTAGTTGCTCGGTTTCAAATCTCTGATATATATAGATCACGATCTCTCGAGCTTCTTCCTTGTAGCCGTTGCAAATCTGAACAAATCCGTCCGTTGGAGAGAGACTTCATTGTTTAATCTTTTCGAACGTTGCAAGGTTTGGATTCCCATTATTTAATTTCATCTTCCGACCGTTGTGATGACTTACGCATGTGAGCGCGAATCTTTTGAATATAAAAGGATTAAAGTCTTTCACGGTGGGTCGGGATGATTTAAATAAATCATATCTCTTATGGAATCACTCCAATTTGTCTCTTCACGTTGCATGTGAGCTTTCCGTAATATTTGACTTTTCAAAGCATGCCGACGTGGACTTGGAGTACTAGTCAGTAGTTGAGTAGATCGATGTGCAGCTTACTTCTCTGCAGGTAAGTCGTCTCTACCGTATCTTGTTTGAGACTTGTCCGATCAGGTGACTTCCCGAGGTTCCTCGGCCGTAGTCTGGTCAAACTTCTCGATAAATTTTAGTTGACCAGGGCTACTCGATTGAGTCACTGTACTTCTCTGATAGACTAGACTGTACTTTTTAGTACTTAGCCGATTTCCAGCCTAACTAACTTTGGCCTACAGAAGATACTCATTTGGTTCTTCTTTACACTTTGCCAATTTTATACTTAACACATTTTGGCCTATGGAAGATACTCATTTGGTTCTTCCTTACATTTTGCCAAGTAATAAACATTTGATTTTAAATTAATGACATCATCAAAATCTAACAAGTATTCCTAACAAATTCCCCCTATTTTGATGATGGCAAAACTAAGTAAGAAATCAAATGGCCAAGTCTGCACTTAAGTGCGAGACAAAACTGAAATCAGTCTAATATTGAGACAACTGGAAAATTGTCATTCAACAGACTGTTCATAAAATTTTCTGACTTTATCATAGAATTTATACAAGAATGTTTAAGTACAGAAAATAAATTACAAGTAAGAAAATATATAAAAGGTCATCTGCCTCTTCCTCTGCCTCTGCGAACAGGCTGCTTGGCAGGTCTGAATGGTTTGGCTCCAATGGGTCTTACTTTGACTGGAGCAAGGCCATACTTCCTTTTCACCACTAGAGCTGCGAAATCCTGCTCCTCCTGCGATCTGAATTTGTTTTCAAGGCAGACTCGCTTGATTTCCTCCTGGAGTTGTAGTTCATCAAGTTCACCATCCATGCGGACTGGTGCTTCTTCAGCTCTGAATTTAGGGATCATGGGAAAAGCTTTTTGTTCTTTTGCATGCTTCTTTAGAATAGCCCAAAGCTTGGGATGAACTGCTTCCATCCAGTTGATGAAAATCTCCTGTGGGGAGAGTTTGTCATCTGAAGAAGTTCCCAGGACATAAAAGTCTACGATGAACTTCTTCCTAGCAGCCTCCCCATATTTCAATAGCTTCAAGTGGGCAAAAATCTTCCACATACCACGGCTCAGGACCTTCCCACTCAAGAGTAGGTTCAAGCCGCCTCTGGTCCTTCGCGCTTCCCTTCGGGTTGGTCGGCCTTGTCTTCGAATCTACAGTTCCTTCCTTTTAAGGCTAGAGGGTCCTTCAAGCCGGGGACATCCCGCTTTTTCTTACTTCGAATTCTCTCCCTTCCCCGAATCCTCTCTTCCCCTTTTTGCCAAAGATCAATGAGGGTTGTTAATTGTTGCTCCATGCGGCTCATCCAATCGGACATGCCAAAGGCATTCTGCATTTGTAGGAGGAGGAGGCCGAGGAATCTGTCTGCAGCAGGTGTCTATCTTGGCATTTATCTCGTTGGAGGTCGGGAGTGACTGTGTTGACATGACTCCCAATGGTGTCTCTGACAATCTGCTTGATCAGCTCAGTCATGGTGGGTGATAACTGGGCTGATGGGGAGTGTTCTCCTGATCCTTCAGCAATGGAGCCACTCGACTGCAGGCTCCTGGCTGCAGCCGGTAGGTCAGATTGAGTCTTCTCTGGGGTGCCCGACCTTGAGTCCTCTGCCCGGCTACGCATCTAGCCGGTGTACCGGGGAGGCACAACAATCCTATCTGCAGCTTCGTTGGTAGGCTCTGGCTGCTTCTCTGGCTCCTTTTCTCTTTCTTCTTCTTCTCCTTCTTCTTCAGATTTCTCTTTTTCTTTCTCCTCATCTTCTTCTTTTTCTTCTCCAGCCGCCACACCAGCTCCTCCTTCACCTCCATCATCATGATCATCATCATCATCATCCTTAGCATCATCTTTTTCCTTCTCTCCTTCATCAGCATCATCATCTTTTTCCTTCTCTCCTTCATCAGCATCATCATCCTCCTTACTTTCTTCTTCTTTTTCTTGCTCCACTTCTTCTCCTTCTTCTTCATCTTCCTCATCTTCCACTTCTTGTTTTTTCAATTTCCTCTCCTTTTCAACCGGTATGTTTTCTTCTTGTTCGGCTTTTGCTTCTTCATCCTCCTCAACTAAATTGATAATTTCATTCTCTTCATCAACTTCCTCTATCCTAATCTCCTTTTCTTCTTTCTCTTCCTCCTCTTCTCCAAAAGTACCATCAAAAACACTCAACATTATAGAGTGGATAAAATGGTCCATGTTAGTCTCAAAGTGTGACATGAACCAGTTATCCTGGAGGAGTAAGGTTAAGTCTGACTCCTTGCAAAAATCAGTCAGAACATCCTCCGTGGCTTGGGGGTATTCCCAACCACTAGTTTCAATAAAAATTTGAAAATTTGAAAAGGACATGGTTTTAAGAGTTTTCCATTCCTTAAAAATATTGACAAAGGAATGTTTTTCTGCTTGTGGCTTGACAAGCTGAAGTTGTTCTATGGAAAGATTAAAAGTGTTATTTTCTAAAAGGTTGAATGAGTAATCTGCTTCAGGGATAGATATGACAAGACCTGCTTCCTCTTCTTCGGTCATGTATACAGGAGGAGTAATGACAGGTACAATTCTGGTTTCGGTGCCTGGGGCAGGCAAGTCTGGGTGAGCTGGAGACTGAACTGGTGGACTGGCATGATGTTCAGGCTGATCTCCTTCACTGAACTGCAGCTTCCTTGGCCTCTTTGGAGAGGGTTCAGGTGATGACTGCAGGTTGGAAGGTCCTTCTGGGGCTGGTCCCCTTCTCTTGAAACGGATGGCGATAGGAGTATCATCAGACTCATGCTCGGACTCGACTGCAGTTCCGACCTCAGCTGCAGGTTGGTCCGAGTCTGATAGATCGTACCTTGGGCAATAGCTTGAGTCTGGTAAGTCCTTCAATATCTGGGCTGCCCTCCCAGTGACTCCAACCTTTTTCTTATCATGGTCCATGTGACCAAGCCTCTTGTTCGGGTGGAAAGGGTCAATGTTTCCCTTGGCCACTCCAGTCTGTTCCAAGAACCAACTAAGATGCGTTCCAAACGCCAACTTAGTCTTGAACTTCTTCTCTTCCTCGAGCCATTCGACCTTGTTCACTTCACGAACAAGTTGCCTGAAAATGTAATCGGCCCAATCTACTTCCTCTCGCTGAATTAGCGCACCCAACACCATGAACTTTGAGGATGATAGTTGGTCATAGCTTCCTGCCATTCCCATGACTATTTTATTTGTGATGTCCAGAGCGACTCGGTAAACTCTTTTCAACTCATTTCTTTTCGCCGTAAACTTCAACTTCTCAGGGACATTTTCAAGCTTAATCGTCTTCCATGTTTCGGCGGGTGATTGTTTGAGTGCTTCGACCGCCAAACCGCGATTTTTCATCCCGAATACAGAGCGAATCTTCTCTGTATCTATGGTGACTGGTACTCCACCGACCGTGCTCAAATCGTCTTGAATCAGGTACGCGTTGCGGTAAAATTCAACCACATCTTCTTTGAACAAGTGTTGAGGGTTGATTTCAAGAAACGGGTAGATTCCGTTCAGTTTCATCGCTCGGATTAAGTCGAGCATATCAAAGTCGTCTAGATTTGCTTCCAGTAATCCTTCGAAATCGACGACCATGGAGAAGATAACTTGGTCCTTCATCGCCTTCAAGTTTGCTCCGTCAAAAGATGCCATTTCTGCAAAAAGATTTTAGGATTTAGTGTGTATTTTGCTCTGTGAATTTTTAGGGTTTCTGAAAGCGTAAAGAGGAAAGTGAAAGGGTTTTCTTCCTTATAAAGAAGATGAAGTGACGTTTGGATTAGTTTATTATAAGTTTAAACGGTGGTACGCCTTTTCATATTCTTTTGAATTTCAAATTTGAATCGGTGGCCCCATTTAAAAATTTGACGGTTGATTCTGATTGGCCACCGTAGAGGTTAATTAAATGGGCGTGTGACACGTGTATTTAAAATTGCCACTTGGCTTATAAAATGTATTTTTAAATGCTATTTCTTAAGCCAAAATAATATTATAAATATGGCAGATAAAAAATTAAAATTAGAGATCAGTTTAGAGAACTTAGCTGGTCTGATTCGTTGACTGTTGACCGCTCTGCTACAGGTGAGTTTGACCTCTCGCCTGGTGCTCATGCCTAAGTTGCTTCGACCGCCTTCGTCTTTCGCCCGCATCGCCTTAGGCTGATTCTCGGGGTTCGCCCTTCCTTCAACTTGCTTTAATGGATTCCCAATCTAGTAATCCAAGATCTCTCGCAGCTCTAGAATCTCTCTTCCGGTGGGTTTGGTGAAGATGTCGGCTATTTGGTAGTCTCAGGCCGACTCTTTCAACTCTAACCCTTTTGTTAAGCACATGGTCTCGAATAAAATGGTGCTTAACGTCAATGTGCTTCGCCTTGAGTGCAAAACCGGATTGTTGGTTATTGCAATAGCACTATTGTTGTCACACCATATAGGAACTTCGTTGGCAATAATATTGTAGTCCCTTAATCGTTGTCCGATCCATAGGATCTGCGCACAACAATACTGCAGCTAGGTATTCGACTGTAGTGGAGATAGAGTTAGAAACTCGCTTCTTGCTAAACCAGATATCACCGGTTCCTAGGAATTGACACGTTCCACTAGTGCTCTTCCTATTGATTTTGCATCCGGAAATCCGCATCCGAGTATCCCGATAGCTCAAGTTGTCATCTTTGGGATACCACAGTCCAACGTTAATGGTAGACTTTAGGTACTTAATTATTCTCTTGCCGCATCTAGGTGTGATTGCTTCGGCTTGACTGAATCTTGCACAAACTCCAATCGCATATGATATGTCCGGCTCGCTGCCGTTAGGCATGTAAGAGATCCGATGAGTCCTCTCAGAGTGGGTTGAGTCAACGATATTCCCGCCGTCTGCATCCGTGTGAGTACTTGTGCTCATTGGAATTCTTGCAGTTTGCCGATTCCATTCCATATCTCTTGATGAGATCTCGGTATACTTTGCACGATTGATGAAAATTCCTTTTTCCATCTGTTTAACTTGTAATCCGAGAAAGAAGTTAAGCTTTCCCATCATACTCATCTCGAATTCTCCTTGCATGAGGTTGGAGAATTTCTCACAAAGTTCGGATTGGTTGACCCGAATATGATGTCATCCACATAAATCGAACTATTAGAATGTGGCCTTCGTGCTCCACTCTAAATAGGGTCTTGTCCACTTTTCCTTTGCAAAATCCATTTTTCTCAAGAAACACAGACAGTGTTTCATACCATGCTCTCGGTGCTTGCTTGAGTCCATACAGAGCCTTCAATGCCTTATAGACTTTGTCTCCTTTGACAAAACTCGGGGTTGCTCTACATAGACTTCTTCTTCTAGGATTCCATTTAGAAACGCACTTTTCACATCCATCTGTAGACTTCAAAATCCTTGAATGCAAGATATGCGAGGAATAGTCGATGGCTTCTAATCTTGCAACAGTGCATAAGTTTCATCAAAATCTATTCCCTCACATTGTGCATATCCTTTGCTACGAGTCCGGCTTTATTCCTAACAATGACTCCGTCTTCATCACTCTTGTTTTTATACACCCATTTGGTGCCAATAACTTTCTTGTGATTAGGTCTGTCATTAGTTCCCAAACATTGTTTCTCTCCATCTCGCTCCAATTCCTCTTGCATGGCATTAATCCATGAATAATCTTCCAAGGCTTGTTCGCTGCCTTGGGTTCAATTTGCGACATGAAACATGAGAACATTGCCATTCCCGCCGGTAGGGTTGATGTCTTGTCTTGACTCCATCCAACTTTCCGATAATTTGCTGAATTGGATGATCCTTGAGCCATTTGGGGATCTCGCCCTCTTCGGGTTTGTTCCCTGTTGGATTGCTCGTGGTTATCTCAGATCATTGGATTCTCGCCGCAATCGGATCGCCACGCTTGTCATCTGCAGCTTGGTCTGATCGCAGATGAGTCTTTGTCACCTCATTGGTCTTTCAAAGAATCGGATCGATAGGTTTGGTGATCTGTCGATCTGCAGATTGGGTCTTCATCACCGCATGGGTCATCAGCCGATCTGCAGTGAGTCCACCATTCCAGTGTCATGTACAATGACTTCTTCAAGGGGTGCCGACTTGAGCTTGTTCTCAATTTGCTCAAGCTGTTTCCTGTACTCAACAAGATTCATCAAAAACAACATGGGGTGTTTCCTCCACAACTAAGGTTCTTTTGTTGAAAACTCTATATGCCTTGCTTCTTTGGGAATATCCCATAAATAGACCATCATCAGTTTTAGCATCAAAGGCATTTAGCCGTGTTTTACCGTTGTTGTGGATGAAACACTTACAACCAAAAACATGAAAGTAAGCAACAAGAGGAGTTCTATTATTCCAAACCTCATAGGAGTTTTGCCATGTCTCCCTACTATCATACTCCTTTCGGTGTGGCAGTCAGATGACAGCCTTCAGCCCGTAACCTTTGGGGTAGGTCCGCTTCGCAATCATGGACCTTGCCGCTTCCTTCGTGGTTCTTCCTTCTTTCAAGAACACCATTCTCTGGGCGCCCCTGCCGCAGAGCTCATCTGGATCCCATTACGATCACAAATCGCTTATCGCCTTGTTGAGAAACTCTCCTCCTCTATCCGATCTGATCTTGATTATGGAGAGGGATTTCTCATTCGATCCTTCTCGGCACTCGAGTAACTTGGTCAAGGTTTCACTTTTCTTGTATAGAAAAATGATCCAAGTGTACCTTGAATAATCATCTACAATCACAAGAGCATGCTTTCGCCGCTCAAAGTCCTTGGCTTGATAGGACCAAATAGATCCATGTGGAGTAGATCTAAGATCCTTGTTGTGAGCGTTGTAGCCAGACCGCTTGAACGACGCCTTGGTCCGCTTTCCCTTGACATGCATCACAGAGTGCTTCCTTCTTGAACACTTCATTTGGAATTCCTCGACCACCTTCGAGAGCTAATCTTGTTGATGGCTTTGAAGTTCAGTGTGACATAGTCTTTGTGCCACACCATCCATTCTCGCCATACGTCTTGGATAGAAAACAGAGTTAGGTGTTCCCGTGTTCCAATCAATCATGTATACATCTCTTCTTCTAAACCTTGTAGCTTTATTTCTCTAGATAAGAAGTCTATCACCATACACTTCAAGATTGTGAAGACTACTAGATTCTTCTCGCCGCAGAATCGGCTTATGCTCGGGAGGTTGTATTTGAGACCTTTGACATAATGGACTTTGGATATTACAATGTTTCCTCGGTGCAGCTCTCCAAAGCCTTTTGTCTGTCCTCTAGAGCTATCTCCAAAGGTTACATCGGGACCTCTTTCTTTGATATATTTGGTCAGCATCTTCTTGTTCCCGGTCATGTGCCTTGAGCATCCAGAGTCTACAAACCACTCTTCACCTCCAAAATTTGAGCTTGAGGAGATGTGGTTGTAGTCCTTCCACCTTTTCTGCAATTAAACAAGCAGAGATTTAGGTACCCAAATTTGTGTGGGTCCTTTGGGGTTAGTGGGTTTCTGGAGAATTGATTTCTCCTTGGATTATAAGAATTATTATTATAACCCTTAAAAGGTGCCTGTGGTCGAGGTCTAAATCTCTGGTTGGATTGTATACCGGATATTCCTCAAAATAGTGTGGGCCATTTCTAAATCTAGGTGAGACCATTTGTTAAACCTTTGTGGTCTCCACACTTGTTCGTTTTGGTAATTTGGATAACCTTGAGGTTTCCATCCGCCCTCCCATTATGAAATCTATTTTTAGGGAGTTGTTGGTAATAGTGGGCATGTTGTCCTGGCCGCCGCTTTTGCGGCCATCGCTTAGTCGCTGTCTAGGTGGTCTGGGTGTAACCCGATTGCGGCTTAGACGTTTGACTTGGCCGCTGTCGTTTTTGAAAATCGGTTTATACACAGTGCTCGTGATCGAGACCATTGTTTCTCCCTTGATGAAAGTGGTTTTAGAACTAGAGGGAGTGTGGGGATCATATCCAAGGCACGATCTGGGAATACGGTGGCCTCTTGTTAGTACACAATTCGCAGAGTTAACGACGCTTCGGGGAGGTTATTTCGCGCCCGAGTTTTATTTATCATGCGGCTTAGTAAACTCGGCTTTGGCATGAGCAAGTGCGGTGACTTTTCTTTAAGTAAAATATTTAGCGGTCTATCTCAAATTGTATTGGCACTTGCACGGTTTTTAAAATCAATTTGTATTTGTCTCGGTCTTATTTAAATCTAGTGAGTTTTTCAAAATCATTTTTCACCGCCTATTCTCATCTTGCACTTAGTCTTCTCTGATCTGACTTGATGTGCGATTTAAGTGTTTCAAAATCTTTGAATAATTGATTTACCGATTCATGTAAATCCATATCTTGCGACATGGCCGAGCTATTATTTGAACCGGTAGGTTTAGAGGTTACCTCTTCATCGCCCAAGTTTGCCATCGTGCAATCATATTCCTCGTCGTCATCGTAAAAGAAGCCGCCGCTTGATTCGACATGCTCTGGTCTTCTCCGATGAGAGCTTTTCTTCATCTTCCTTTCGGCCACCTCCTTTTTGGTTTCATCCTTCTTGAGCTCGGGACAATCCATTTGGATGTGTCCTATCTTGTGCGATTGTAACATTCAACTTTCCACTTCCAAATTTCCTCGGTTTCTTCTGGGATTCTCCTTGTAGTTTTTCTTATACTTGGAGTAGTTTTTCCTGAAGTTACTGAATCTTTGCATAATGAAAGCCATTTCCTCCTCAAAGTCTAGCGGATTTGGAGGTTTCACATCAGACAGGCTCTTAGCAGGGGACTCGGCTGCAAATGCGATTCCCTTCTCTGCAGGCTCAGTTGAGGATGAGCTTGGAAGCTCGAACTCATAAGCCTTTAGATCAGAGAACAGCTCCTGAATCTTTATCTTATTCAGGTCTTTGGACTCTCTCATAGCTACAGCCTTCATGCTCCATTCTGGATTTAGAGATCTGAGGACCTTGAGTGCCATTTCCCTGTTGCCATAAGTCTTGCCCAGGGAGTTGATTTCATTGATAATTTCAGTGAACCTTGTGTCCACTTGGTCTATTGATTCTCCATTCTTCATTTTAAAGTTGTCAAACTTTTGGATAGCTATTGACAACTTGTTCTCCTTGATCAGCTCCGTTCCTTCACACATTAGAGCTAATGTGTCCCATATCTCTTTGGCATTCTTACAATTTTTGATCTTGACCATTGTGGATTTGTCAAGAGTTTGGTACAGACATCTCCGGCCTGTTGTCAAGATTGCGACTTTCTCTCTTCGGGGTCGGCTCGGTTCTCTTCTTAGGAATTTTTCGGGCCTCCCAGTGCGATTTCCTCGGGCGTGTTGTCCTTCTCGAAAATGAATGGACCATCTTCAATGATGCACCACATGTCGTCATGGATTGAAGATAAATGTGCCTCGCATTCTTATCTTCCAGAGATCATACTACAACCGAAAAGACAGTAGTCTAGAGTGCATGTGTTCCATTATAACGTGAGAGATAAGATATATATCTTAATATGGATCTGGTTCGAGAAAAAATGAACCAACCTCTACGATACCACTTGTAGGTCACAAGTCGTCCGAAACAAGTCTAGAGGGGGGGGGTGAATAGACTTGTAGAAACTCTTGAACTCTTTTTCTCGAAGAGTGAGTTTCTTCAGCTGATGATCAAACAAATGACTAGGAGTCGTTTGTTCTTGGATATGTGCGGAAGTCAGCTGATGACGAATATAAATTAACTTAATGAAACACTTTAACAATGGATGCAGCAGTTAGAGTATGATGCAGTAAACAGTAAATAACACAGGCGGTTATAGTGGTCTCAGAGGTGGGGTAATCCTCTACTAATCCACTTTTCTCCAAACCAGTTGGAGATGAATTCACTATAATTCTCAACCAGTGATAAATATTACAGTGATTCACTACACACTACAACAGCTTCCAACCAGTGGAATTCCGTGCCGTTGTACACAAACTTGACTGCCTTGCACCTCTTGATCCGCGATCCTCGGATGCCTTTACAGTCTGCTACTTCAACCAGTGAAGTACCCCTTACTCAAGATTTAAAGACAAGAGTGTTTGTCTTCTCCAACTAAAGAGCTTCCTTGAATATGAACTTTTGGATCTGCTCTTTTTCTCGATGCTATTTGATTGCTTAGGATTGCTTTGTTTGCTTTGATCGCTTAGAGTATATGTTCGCATAGTTGCTCGGTTTCAAATCTCTGGATATATATAGATCACGATCTCTCGAGCTTCTTCCTTGTAGCCGTTGCAAATCGAACAAATCCGTCCGTTGGAGAGAGACTTCATTGTTTAATCTTTTCTGAACGTTGCAAGGCTGGATTCCCATTATTTAATTTCATCTTCCGACCGTTGTGATGACTTCTGCATGTGAGCGCCGAATCTTTTGAATATAAAAGGATTAAAGTCTTTCACGGTGGGTCAGGATGATTTAAATAAATCATATCTCTTGCGGGAATCACTCCAATTTGTCTCTTCACGTTGCATGTGAGCTTTCCGTAATATTTGACTTTTCAAAGCATGCTGACGTGGACTTGGAGTACTAGGCTGTAGTTGAGTAGACTGATGTGCAGCTTACTTCTCTGCAGGTAAGTCGTCTCGGCTGTATACTGTTTGAGACTTGTCTGATCAGGTGACTTCCCTGAGGTTCCTCGGCTGCAGTCTGGTCAAACTTCTCTGATAAATTTTAGTTGACCAGGGCTACTCTGATTGGAGTCGGCTGTACTTCTCTGATAGACTAGACTGTACTTTTTAGTACTTAGCCGATTTCCAGCCTAACTAACTTTGGCCTACAGAAGATACTCATTTGGTTCTTCTTTACACTTTGCCAATTTTATACTTAACACATTTTGGCCTATGGAAGATACTCATTTGGTTCTTCCTTACATTTTGCCAAGTAATAAACATTTGATTTTAAATTAATGACATCATCAAAATCTAACAAGTATTCCTAACAAAAAGAATCCGGATTGACTTAAGCATGGCTACCGATGAAAAGGTTTCATCATAATCGATACCCTCTTTCTGAGTGTAACCTTTCATTACAAGACTCGCTTTGAAGTTTTCAACCTTCCCGTCACCTCTTTTCTCTTGCTTGTAGACCCACTTACTCCCAATGGATTGTACCCCATTAGGTAGTTCTACTAGCTCTCGCACTTGATTGGAATCCATAGATCCCATTTCTGATTCCATTGCTACTTGCCAGGAGTCAGCATCTTTATCTTGGATTGCCTCATTGTAAGTCTAGGGATCTAGTTCATTTTCTCCTGGGATTGAGTCCAAAGACTGTCCCACACCTATGAATCATTTCGGTTGATGTACAACCCTCCCACTACAATGAGGCAAACCCTGAGTTGGTGTAAAAATCTCAAAATCCATATGTGGTGCAGTGTTAGTTGGCGCTTGTGTGATTGGTATAGACGGAGTCTCGCCCCTCAACTTTTATAGAATTATTTCGCTCATTGGTTTGTGACTAATCATATAATCCTCTTCCAGGAATCGGGCATTAGTGCTATCTTAGGGACTATAGAATAAGCTATCCTTCATTCCCTTAGGGTATCCTACAAACACTCGTACTTCTATACGAGATGCCAAATTATTAGCCTCCTTATTCAGCACATGTGCTAGAATACCCCAAATACGAACATGTACTAGACTGGGCTTTCGCCCACTCCACAGTTCAGTGAGTGTTTTCGCAACTAATTTCGAAGGCACCAAGTTTAGAATGTACACCGCTATTTCTGAGGCGTATCCCCAAAACGAAATAGGTGGATCCGAATAACTCATCATTGACCTAACCATTTCTAAAAGAGTTATGTTCCTTCTCTGAGTAACACTATTTTATTGTGGAGTTCCCGACGCAGTGAGCTGGGACGAAATCTTCTCATTTGCCAAGAAATCCAAAAACTCTCCACTAAGGTATTCGCCACCATGATCAAATTGTAGTGACTTGATACTCTTTACATGAAGCTTCTCCATTTCTTCCTTGAAGTCTCTGAACTTTTCAAAGGCTTCAGACTTACGTCGCATCAAATAGATGTATCTATATCTCGAATAATCATCTATAGATGTGATGAAATATTCGAAACCACCCCTAGCCTGGATATTTATTGGATCACATATATCCGTATGAACCAATTATAACAGGTTTTGAGCACGGTTTCCCTTGGTTTTAAAAACCCTTTTTGTCATCTTTTAGGATTCACAAAATGGAAATGACTCAACTTGGAGGTCATCCAATGGGCCATAATCTACCAATCTTTGAATCCTCCTAAGGTTTACATGACCTAACCGTAAATGCCACCGATATGTTTAGTTTCTGCTCGAAGGTTCTTTTCTCTTTTTAGGTTTATACAAAGAGTTAAGCGATTTATATTTATACATGAGAGTTTGTGCAGTATTTATGACATACAGTCCAATCAGTATAAATACCTTTGCAAACTTATTCACCGATTTTTTTAATAATAGCATCACCATCAAAAGAAACTGAATAACCATCACAACTTAATTTAGAAACCGAAATTAAATTCATTCAAAAATATGGTACTAATAATACATTATTAAGGATTAATATTTTATCATTAATCTTCAACTGCAGGACTCCCACTGCAACATCCATAAGCCTAGAATAATCGCCCCAGTTGATGGTGATCTCGCCTACACTAAGTTTCTTGGTTACCTGAAAACCATGCGAGCCAAAGCAAACATGATCAGTGGAGCCTGAATCAACTATCCACGAAGTGGAAGAACAAGCTACCAAACATGTTTTGACTACTAGTGCATGAGACATACCTTTCTTAAGAGCAGGACAGCCCGCTTTGAAATGTCTTTTCTGACCGCACTTGTAGCACTTTCCCTTTGGATTTTTGTTCGCCTCAGGATGAGGAGCTTTTCTCTTTAACTTGAGAGTTGCCACTTGCTTCTGGCCCACTTGTTTCTTCTTCTTCCCCCACTTGGGTTTAGAAGTCAAAACACCAGTCGCTGCAAGAACTTGATACCCTTGCCTAAAGAGACCTTCCGCAGCTTGAAGCTTTGTGAGCAATTCCGCCAAGGTATACTCCATACGATTCATATTGTAGTTTAGGCGGAACTGCTCAAAGCTCCAAGGTAAGCTGCCTAGGATGACTTCGGCCTGCGTTTACGCATCGATAGTTGCCCCTAAGATATCAAGTTTGTTTAGATGAGAAATCACCTTTAGAACATGATCCTTTGTCGGGGTTCCCTCAAGCATTTGGGTCGTCATCAAGACCCTCAGAGCATTTTGCCTAGCCGCCCGGTTCTGATGAACAAACATCTCACCTAGCTTTTTCATCATTTCCGCGGTTGTGCCCATACTCTGATGCTGATGCTGCAATACATTTGCTAGAGAAGCCAATATGTAACAGCGAGCCATCTCATCAGATTTCTTCCATTTGCGGTATTCTTTCACCTCATCAGGTGTTGAATAGTTCCAATGGGCATTCCTCAGTTAGAATAAACTTGTGTTCCTCAGCAGTCAAGACAATATTAAGACTACGTTTCCAATCAGCAAAGTTAGTGCCATCTAGTTTGTTTCTTTGAGAATTACAGCAAGTGGACTGAAATACATCTGAGATACAATTAAAAACATTCATCACATAATGCATAGCAAAATATATTGAAAAACCTCAAAAACACAATATATATGCTAGCAACCACCACCTCGAAAAACCCGCATTGCAAGTCACGATCGTGTGGATGTTTACACACACATATTTCAAGCAGATTTTTACGTCTTTAATTTTACTATCTAGTCAATTTATGTTTTGAAAACTAAAACTAAAAGTTGGTTCCTCTTGGCTATGTATTAATTAATATAGATTCTGATGGGAGCTTATTAATTAATACACCCAAGTGAACACCATAATTTAACAACCTTAAAATATTATGTTTTCAATAATAGTCCTACAGATGGAGAGATCCTATCATAAAAATCATATTTACCTTTTTAATCATTAGAAATTTAAAACTAGCGAACCTATATTTAGCACATCCGATATGGAGGAAGACTTAATGTCAACGCGCATGCTAATTATTTCACAATTTAAATTAATTTTGGAGCCCAATTTGATTTTATTTAAAAAATAAATCGATAATCACTTAGTTATTTTAGTCTTAAAGTTTTTAATTTTCTCGTCCTAACATGTAAGAAACATATCACACATACATTCATACATGCCATACATCAAAATGGTAAAAACCAAAATAAAGGTATGGATAATTAAATTGTCCAATTATCATGGTCTTCTTCCTTGAATTGAACCCGAAAAAATCTTCGACTTAGTATCTTGTAATATCCGCATTTTTCTTTTTCCGGTATTTTCATTTTTGGTGTATTTTTCATTTTTAGCAACTCGTTTGTAACCGTTTCGACATTTGAATCTATTTTATTCTTGGAGTTTCTCCATTTGGACGAGTTTCGGAGATGTTTTGATATTATTCCGCCTTTTGTTATGTATTGTTGCATGGAGCTTCGATTCTCGTAGAACCCATTCGATTTGGTAATTTCTTTGGTTTCACGAGTTCGTATGGTTGAGTTGTTCGTGTTGTGAGTTTCGGTTTCTTGATCCGACGTCGTATCGCGATTTTCGGACGTTTGAGCCGTTTTATAATTTCCTATAAGTTTAGGGAATTTTACTTTCCTTGTCGTTTCTCGGATTCCTCAGTAGTCGGAATTGTATTTTCCTTCAACGCTTAGCTTCGTTGTCGTGATTATTTCATGTTTACACTTCTGGAATCTGTCCTGGTGTTGTGTCTTGTTTTCGGACCGCCCGTTGCAGCTAACTTCGTTCAGCAGTGTTGAACTGCTGCATCAATAACGTGCGTTATGCATGCTTCCTTGCATGCGCTATCGGTACCTTCATAACATACGTTATGGCTCATTGCTAACGTACGTTATGGCCTTCAGCAGATTGAACAGATTGTTCTGTCCGAACCATTACGTACGTTAACATCTTCTGTTACATACGTAAATCCATAGTAGCATACGCTAAACTATCCGTCGTAGCGTACGCTATCGAACCCAACGTTTTTGGACAGTGAGTCTATCCAGTTTTGCACAGATCCTTATGTACGTAAAGACGTTGGTGTTACGTACGTAATTCTCTTGTAGCGTACGCTAGCTTGTTGATGTAGCGTACGCTAACGACCTCAGCATTTTGGACAGATTTTGCTGCCCAACCATTACGTACGCTAATACTTGAGGGTTAACGTACGTAATGAGCATTACGTACGTTAACCAGCTTATGTAACGTACGTAATGGCAGCCCGGGTTTTATAAATCAGGAGTTGACCTTCACTTCGGCACATTTCTTCATTTTTTCCTTCCGTCCGCAGCGAGTGTTCTTAGAGAGATTTGAGCGATTCTTCAAGTTTTGCCCGTGGAAATCCTTATGGAATCAAGTATTGTGTTCCTAGTGTAGTTTATCATCATCGTAATCGTCTTCCTCCATCTGAATCAAGGTAAATCTTCTAAGAACCCTACTTTTGGGTGAATTGGGGGTTTTCAGTTATATTGTTTGATTCGTTCCATATTGTTGATTAATTCATGATGAATATGATTAATCTTGTTGGTGTTCTTGGTTTTCCTATGGATTCATGGTATATTTCGTGGTATTTTCGTAATCGAGAGGGTTTGGTTGTGGTCCGCCCTCGTTGTTGTTCTCGTACGAATATACATGAATCGTAGGCGGGTTTTCGGGTGTATTCCTTTTCCGTATTCATTTGAAAATGGTTGTGATTGTATTCTTCGAATCGTTAGGTTCGGTTCCGTTGATTCCTAGTGTTCGTTGGTGATTTTCCTTTCCATTTGTTGCGTCGTCAATTATTCAAGCCAAGTATTTTTGGAAACCTTTATGCTTAACATGAAATGGTAATGTATATTGTGTGTGCTTTGCTCACCTCGGGAGGGTCCGACGGGGCCTCGAGGGAATCTATGACTTCACTCTGGATTCACGAGTTTGTTTCGCTAGCCAGCTCGGGAGGGTCCTTAGTGGCCTCGAGTGGGATTTGTGGCTTCGTCCTGGTCCTAGGCGATACCTGTGCGTGATTTGTTTTATGATTGTGGCCATCTCGGGAGGGTCCTTAGAGGCCTCGAGTGGGATTTGTGGCTTCGTCCCGGTCCTAGGCAAATGTGATTGACTGTTTGTTTCCGGAAAAGAGATGTCTGGTTTTGGTTTTTGAAATGAATTTGGTGCATTGTACTATGAAATGTGGGTTTGCCTTGATTACTTGTACTAGCGTAATTTCTAACCCCTCTGGGGACCCGTTGTGGGGAAATTCTTGTTATGGATTTCAGTTTATGATCATCCGGACGAGCGGGCACTGGGACAGTACGAGGACGCTAGCCAGGGTCGTTGACATATGCATTTGAGTCCTTTTATTTCCATTGTTCCCTTCGATATGGTTGTTGTCTACTTTATAAACTTATAGATTGTACTCGCGAGTACTTAGGTTTTTCTCCTCGTATTGTGATTCGTATTCATTGAAGTCATTTATGGTTGTCGATATGGATTATTCCGCCGGTTATACTGGGCGTGTTGTTTGATTTTCATCTGGATGATGTGTAATTTTACTGTGGTAATTCGTATTTAGCCTGGTGGGTCCCATGTAGGGGTCCACAGCACTGTAATATACCTTGAATATCTCAGGGGTGTTACAGAAAATAGTATTAGAGTACTAGGTTTATGGATACCTAGGCTTGTCGGTTATTTGGGTCTAGTTGTTTTTTGTGTTGCACATTGTTCTAACCAAGTCCGATTCTGTCCGCTGGATCGCACAATCAGATCCCAATCCTGATAAAACCGATATCACATGGCACATCTGTAAACCAACTGTCTCGAGACAATGGCAAGCCCCGGATATCAATACAAAGCATGAACGCTCACATAATCAATAATGATAAACAACCAATGCATCAAAACGGGAATATCAATGACATGATAACTCCACACAAGATCGAGAAAGGATCGACGACCGGGATTACCAATGGCACGGTAAACTCCAATAAGATCAATAAAGTATCAACAACCGAGAATACCGATGATACAGTAAACTCCAACAGGATCAATCAAGGACCAACAACCGAGAATAACAACGATATGGTAAACTCCAACAAGAGCAATAAGGGATCAACAACTGAGAATACCGACGACATGGTAAACTCCAATAAGAGCAATGAGGGATCAATAACCGAGAATACCGACGACACGGTAAGATCAATAAGGGATCAACAACCGAGAATACCGATGACATGGTAAACTCCAATAAGAGCAATAAGGGATCAACAACCGAGAATACGGACGACACATTAAACTCCAACAAGAGTAACGGGGGATCAACAACCGAGAATACCGACAACACGGTAAATTCCAACAAGATCAATCAAGGACTAACAACCAAGAATACCAACGGTAAGGCAAACTCCCAAACAGAATTAATAAGGATCAATAACGAACGAGATTACCAATGACAGGGTGAAATCCAAACGAGATTAATAAAGGGTCGATAACAAATGAGTTGACCATCGATATGGTAACTCCGAACGAGATTAGTAAAGGGTCAACGGGGACAGATACATGAGAGGATAAAATCATCGACCATATACAAATCATATATATGGGATTTCAAAGACAACCCGAATTTCGAACAGATACGATTATACATGGACTGTGAACGACCAATCAAAAAGACTCAAGATGAACGTCACGATACACCCGATCCGGGCATGTGTCCATATACAAGCCAACCCCGGTATTGATCAGATACACGTCTGGTCTCATACCTAATCAGCCTCACGAAGTACGTCTCGTGCGCCCGGTTCAATATGAGGTCGAAACCAGCATATGCTACACGTGCCGCCCTAAAAATCCTACACATGACCGACCAGAACGTATCTGAATCCGGATATGTCACGATACAACATGACAACGAATCTCGAAGAAACGCATATCCAACAAGGATCAGAAGACTTTTCAAGAGGGCAACGATAACTCGATCATGAAAGACCGACACGACCACAATGTCGTATTCCGTCAGACAACAGTTCACAGCATGCTCAACAATGCATGAGATAATAGCATATAAACTCCCAAGGCAGCATCTAAGGGTCACAGAAGCATCTACTCAGGAATACTCCATACAATATCACATAAACTCCCAAGGCAGCAGTCTAGGGTCACGGAAGCATCTACTCAGGAATACTCTGGACATAGGTGCCATTTAGGTCTTATCCCCTAACACATTTCCATACGGGTACCATACATGTTTTATCCCTAATACATCGGCCCCACAGATTACAGCTCAAAGAAAGAGCACATCACAAAATGTAACAAACAATGGTGCACACTCACCACATGAAATATCAACACACACATGCAATAATGCAACATGATGATTATCATAATCTAACAATATTAATTTACCTCAAACTGCAGACGCTCACCTTTCCACGACCAACATCCCTGAACGAATAAGCGGTTATCCAAATAATCCAAAAATGAAGTACAGTCCATAACTAATACCAAACCACCACCGCGAGTTCAATGTCGGCATGATAACTAACCTTGATATCTAATCCCTCACAAAATAGACCAAATATAATTCACGTCTCCGTTTCCACTAGACATCTTTAAAATCATATACATTATGATTTATCTTAATCCAAGCATAATATGCATACCATCATCCGATAATTCATATTCCATGATACCATTACTATATGAATCATAAATGAAATGAAAACGAAATCATTTATTAAACATTATGAACTGAGCAAGCATAACTTGTCTCGATACCGATACGATGAAGTTGTGACCAATCTTGTCGTCTTCATCTACAAGCTCCGCAGCCCCAGTGCAATGATCAATTAACAATATGTTCGATAACAATCAACAACCGATATAATCAACTAATCAACTAAACGTTCAACGATATCTCGATCATACGAAACCAACCCATTACAATTCAACAATACGAATACAAGCCGCAATTCGGTAATCAATCAATCCTAACAAGTTTCTCAACATCCTAAATCCCGACTTGAATCTTACTTACGGATTATCACGGGTTATCCTTGTAAATTCATAGAAATTCAATTACCAGTTTTCATCACGAATAACCATATACCGAAATTAACCGTAATTTTTCCAAATTCTGTAAAATCACGACATGTAACTCAAGAGTTCTTCAAGAACATGAATTAATCCATAATCATGTTTGTAGCCAATAAAACGACGTATTCCGACGGGGTTTACATTTAAACAATCCTCAAAGAAAGACAATGTTCTTGTCAAATTCATAATCACGATTTGTATATCATCAAGACCATACGGAAGATCAAATCACCATTCACATAACTTGTCCCTTAACATCCATAATCATCATCACTTGTTCTAAATATCAACATTCCATGTTCATATCTAAAACATAAACACTTGAAACATATACTCGCCATAATCATCATCTTCTTCAATATACACCTCATATATCTTCAGGAAGTATAACCATAACACCATAACCATCATAATACGAGGAAGACATCAACAACAACATCAAAATCCGAAATACAAGAGAGGGATTATCCAACATACCTCTTGATAGGGCTGTAAACGAATAGAGCTGTTCGCGAACAAAGCTCGGCTCGTTAAGGGCTCGGTTCGGCTCGGTTCGTTAAGAACTCGAGCTCGATCTCGAACACAAAATCAGTGCGTTAAGAAAACGAGCTCGAGCCGAGCTTGGGCATGTGCGGCTCGAGCTCGGTTCGGCTCGGCTCGTTAAGCTCGATTAATAAATATATTTTTAAATTTATTTTAATAATATTTATATATTATATTATAGATTAATAATTTTTAAATAATTTTTAGGTATTAAAATAATAATTTTCATATATATTTAAAAATATATAATTTTTAATGATTATTTTATAATATTTATTTTAAATAATTCAAATATATTATTTAAATAATTTAAAAATATATAATTATTCGCGAACAGCTCGAGCTCAGCTCGAACTCGACTCGGCTCGAGTTGTTCGCGAACAGCTCGAGTTCGACTCGTTTTATTAACGAGCTCGAGCTCGAACACGTTTTTTGTGCGATAACAAAGCTCGGCTCGGCAGGAAAAAAAATTGAGCTCGGCTCGTTTAGGTCAAAGCTCGGCTCGGATCGGTTCGTTTACAGCCCCACCTCTTGAAGATGAATAATACCATCAAACACTTCAAAAACTATTAACAACTTCATATTCAAGCCTCAAATCCATGATCCCAAGCTCATAACCAAGTTAAAAGTGTCTAGAACACATTTAGAAGTGAAGAAGGACGGATATGGAAAGGAACATCTCTTTGGTTCGTAAGGGAAATGAAAGTCCACACTTTATTTTATAAACTGCACTCTTCATTACGTACGCTAAGGTCCTCACTTAACGTACGCAACAAACCTTAACGTACGTTATACATCATCCGTAGCGTACGTAAAACTTAGCCAGAACTCCCTGCCTCATTTTGTGAACATCATTACGTACGTAAAACATTCTCCATAACGTACGTAATACGTACGTTGACTTGCTACAGTAAAAGCTCATATTACGTACGTAATACACCCTGTGTAGCGTACGTAATACGTAGTTGACTTGCCCATGCACGTTCTCCGCCGAAAGCTACCGACACAGGGCCCCGCCTGGCGACCATAGCTCGGTCCTGTCCGATTCCCTCTGTTACGTACGTAATGCCTTAGCCTTAACGTACGTCACACTAGCAACTTAGCGTACGTAAGTCTTTAAAGCTAGCGTACGTAATGGCCTTCTATACTTGGCCAAAATCCAACTATTCATGTCCGTCTCGACATACTGGATACGTCTACGCACATACTGAATACATAGGCTTGTCCCAATATCATTCTCAGACAATACTTCTGATGCACGATACCTCGAATACAACTGACGACCAAGTACGGCAATTGTACAAATACTCATACAGTATATCCGACATCGAAAAACATACCAAGCATGTAATATCCTAGAATTAAAGTAACCTCGATATACATACTGGCACGACTGTCACAGTTCCTAAAATTATTTATCCACACTGTATCGGTCCCACTCTGTACAGTACAACTCAGATAAAATAATGCAAAGAATCATAGCAAAATTCTAGGATATTACACTCCACATATTCCAATACAATAGCAAGCTAACTCGAAGAGATTGGAAGGAAAACCCCCAAATCCCAAAATTCTAGGTTTATGAAAAGTTTACCTTGATTTGGAGCGGTGGAGAAGATTAAATGTTGAATAATCCGAACTAGAAGCTTAGAGGTGTTGCTAGATGATTGCAGCTCGAAGAACTCTTCACAAATCGCCTGGAATCGCCCGAGGAAGGAAGGGAATGGAGAAAGGGGATGAAATGAACTTCTCTCCCAAAAATCCACTGAAAAAGTGGTGATCTGACTCGCGTGCCGCGGCGCGGACTGAGTGTGCTGCGGCCGCAGCTGAAATTCGCGAGCAGCTCCCAGCTTGGTGCTGCGGCACGGCCAACAGAGGGCCGGGGCACGCGGTACATCTGCTGCCAGGTTGAGTCTGCAAGGTGCGTGCTGCGGTGCGCAACCCCTTGTGCCGCGGCGCACGCTGTTCGGGACCAAAAAGTGACGAAAAATGACTCGGGAAGAGAATAAACATAATAGAACTCCAAAGTTGGGAATAATAACACGAAATGGAATTGCGGGAACCCCAAAACGGCAGTTCCGAGTGATGATCACGAAAATTGGTTCAAAGTCGCACGATCCGAACAAGAAAGAGTTAATTCGAAATGATATGAACTCCAAGATCAACATCAACTCACTAAATTCTTACAACGAGTGTTAAAATACAGGAGCACCAAAATGGAAAAATTTACAAAAAGTACGGGTATTACATCCTCCCCCTCTAAAAGAAAGTTTCGTCCCGAAATTTAAGAAAGGAATAGCTCTGGATATCGGGCATGCATGCTCTCTTCGGTTTCCCACGTTTCTGTTGGGATTCGGTGCCCAAAACGAAGGCCCAGCGGAAGCGGTAAAACGAAAATTAATTCGATCCGAATCCCTACGAGGATCGATCGAGCTACGTAATTACGAATATAAAATAAACAAAGGAAGATTCGAAATCATACCCTTGTCGTCCGTTGATTATATGGATTTCCTTCTCTTGAGCTATTCCCCAAACGATCCAAAATGCTCCAAGACCTTGGATGATCCAACGCCGAAAAACCGCGTCTCTACTTGTCACGCGTCGGAGAAACGAACGGAATGACAACACTCGATTAACCTCTAAGGTTACGGCTAGAATGAAGTGATGAAACTTTAGTTATAACACTCTAAGTGTTTTAATTTATATCTCTCAATATATCTTTAATTTTCTCCAAGAACAATTAAGATGATATGAAAAAGATGATGAAGACAATTGAGAAAATGGTTTCTCTCTCTCTCTCTCTCTCTATCTCTATCTCTATCTCACTCTCACGTAGGAATGTGTAGGTGAAATGAAAGATGTCTTCATCCCTTTTATTCAACTCCCCACTACTAGCAACAACTCATGCATGTGGGAATCTAACCCCACCTCCACCATTATCATACATTAAAGAATGAAGACATAAGTACAAAAGGAAGGTGGCTAGAAATGGGGGGGGGGCCCATGGAGAAACGGATGAGTTTGATTCGTTTCGGACTCCCGAGAGTCCAGACAGATAAATTCCAATTCCATTCCGATGTATTTGTATAGTTTAATTAATCCAATTAATTTCATCATATCAAATACAAAATAATATAATTAATTTCTCCAAGAAATAATTATATATATGAATTAAATTAATCACCCAGTAATTTATTTAATTCATTAGGCCGTAAATTAATTTATACAATAAATCGATTTAAACATCCAATGTTCCAAAATTAGATATCCAATATCTAATATTCATAATGAGAGAATTAGCTTTATTCATTCCGTCGTCAGTCCTATTGCGCGACTCGGTAGGTCCGTCTCAGTCAGCAATGGGAGGAACCAAAGAGTAGTAGCACCACCTAGCCAGCCTCGCGGCCTACACTGTACCCCAACTGAGAACGAATGATTGGGATCATTCAAGAACCATTCTGTCGTGAATACCAGTATACGTATAAACCCTTCTTTCAAATGTCCCGATCAAGTTATAGAGTCACGATCAGTCAAACCCTATCTGTACTTGACGTTATGCATTCGTTAATGCAAATCGAGATCATCGAGCTGTCGTGTATCTAATACAACTAGCTCCAATGCTTTGGCCAAAGACTTATGATCTCATCTGCCAATAACCGCATAGGATATATAACCCGCTCACTAACGGGAGAAAGAATTCTATCTTGGTATTCAGTAGGACCTGTTACTTGCCCATCAAGATGCACGTCGAGATTGACCCCCGCCTTCCGGTTTACAGGGTCGAACTACTCTAATGAAAATCTTGACGTCACAAGCACATCCCTACTAAATCCTCAAGTCGAAGGTTCACGAATACCTATCACAACCTTTCGATTCCGTCATTGACTGTCCCAGAGTGAAATCCGTGTGACGAATCGAGGGTGAGTTGGTTCGAGTATACTAATCCAATTAGCATACCTATAACGTGTGCTCCCACTAACCATTAGTGTTCGACAGACCCTCTCCATGTCAAAGAACACGTCATACAAGTCTTCACATAAACTTAACGCCCAGTCAAGTTTCATCGACTTGCGAACGATTAAGTATTTGAGCTATAACCTTTCCAGTGCCGACCCCCTTATCCAATAAGGAGTGGAACGTTTTGCTCTCAAATATACAGACTAGTTTCTATCTGTTTATTTACGAGTTAGGAATGCCAGTAACTACCAGTAAATAAAGAAAAATTCATTTGCCTTATATAAATGGTTTACATAATTACAAGTACAATGCCCTCACTCAACAACCTCTGAGTGGCATTCGAGGGCATACTCCTAACAATCTCCCACTTGCACTCAATGCCACACACTATGGTATCTAATACCCATGTTCTCCAGATGACGCTCCAAGCTAGTCTGAGAAAGTGGCTTGGTCAGTGGATCGGCGACGTTGTCGGCCGAGTCTACTCTGTGCAGCACAATGTATCCCTTGCGAACAAATTCTCTTACGAGATGATACTTCCTCTCAATATGTTTGGTCTTTGTTGTGAAACCTCGGCTCCTTGGCTGCGCTTCTGACTCCGTTGTTGTCGCGATGCAGTGATAACAGCATTTCGGCACATGGTATTATTTGAAGTTCTCCCAGAAACTTCTTAATCCAGAACCCTTCCTTGGAAGCCTCCGAGGCTGCTTGATACTCAGCCTGACAGGTGGAATCAGCAGTTGCGCTTTGCTTGGCGCTTCGCCAAGATACTGCTCCTCCATTAAGAGTAAATATGTAGTCAGACGTAGACATCGAGTCGTCCTTCAGTCCTTGGAAGTCCGAATCAGTGAATCCCACCACATCCAAATCTCCACCGCCATACATCATAACCATATCTCTAGTTCTTCTCAAGTACTTGAGAACGTTCTTTACGGCAGTCCAATGTTCCCTACCTGGGTTTGCCTGAAACCTACTCACCACGCTTACAGCATGCGCGATGTCAGGTCTTGTACACAACATAGCATACATAAGGCTACCCACGGCCGAAGCATATGGTATATTACTCATTTCCTTTCGTTGTTCCTCATTTTGAGGACACATCTTCAAGGTGAGTTTTATTCCATGTCGCATCGGTAGGAACCCTCTTTTAGAATCATCCATCTTAAATCGCTTTAAGATTTTATCTATATAGAGGGCTTGGGAAAGACCTATTGTTCTCTTCGCTCTATCCCGGTAGAGTCGAATACCAAGAATATAGGTAGCTTCTCCCAAGTCTTTCATGGAGAAATTACTCGAAAGCCAAGCTTTCACAGAACTGAGCATTCCCACATCATTTCCTATTAGTAGAATGTCATCTACATATAGTACTAAGAATGCGATCTTGCTCCCACTAACCCTCTTGTATACACAAGGTTCCTCTTCATTTTGCACGAAGTCAAACTCTTTGATCGCCTCGTCAAAACGAAGGTTCCAACTACGCGACGCTTGCTTCAGTCCATAAATGGAACGCTGAAGCTTGCACACTTTCTGAATATCGACTTCGGACACAAAGCCTTTAGGCTGCTCCATATAGATTTCCTCCTCGAGGAATCCATTAAGGAAAGCCGTCTTTACGTCCATTTGCCATATCTCATAATCATGGTAGGCAGCTATAGCAAGCATCATGCGAATAGACTTGATCATGGCTACGGGCGAGAAGGTATCGTGGTAATCGATCCCTTCCTTCTGGGTATAACCCTTTGCCACAAGCCTGGCCTTATAGGCGTCAACCTTGCCATCACCATCGGTCTTTCTCTTATAGATCCACTTGTTCCCAATAGGCACTATGCCCTTGGGGCGGTCTACTAGAGTCCAGACCTGATTGACATGCATCGAGTCTATATCAGCTTCCATAGCTTCACGCCATTTCGCGGAGTCTACATCCACCATCGCTTGATCATAGGTCGTCGGGTCGGTCTCTTGGCTATCACTTGGAACCTCATGGAGACCCAGCTCCTCCAAGTGCACAATCCCATACCTCTCAGGTAAATGAGACACCCTACTAGATCTACGAGGTGGTTGTACTT
Organism: Orobanche coerulescens; assembly: GCA_033398695.1. Classification (NCBI taxonomy): domain Eukaryota; kingdom Viridiplantae; phylum Streptophyta; class Magnoliopsida; order Lamiales; family Orobanchaceae; genus Orobanche; species Orobanche coerulescens. Next base: position 205,679,646 of record CM065802.1, read on the forward strand.
GTGTTTCAGAAGGTTCGGTTCCAGTTTCTTGCACAGGTGTCTCCCGAGGAGTTTTATTGTATTCTTCTAAAGAAATACTTCTACCTGCTCCGCCTTCTTAAATGAACTCATCTTCCAGGAAGTGTGCTTGTAAAGCAACAACGATCTTTCGATCTTCGGGCATGTAGAATAGATATCCCATCGTCCCAGATGGGAATCCAATGAAACGTCCCTTTGTGGACCTAGCTTCCAACTTCTCCACCTTAGTCTTCTTGACATAAGCGGGACATCCCCAAATCCTAATGTGATTAAGACTTGGTTTCCTGCCCTCCCACATCTCATGTGGAGTTTTAGGAACGGATTTGGAAGGACATCTATTCAAGATATACACGGCAGTCAGGAGTGCATACCCCCACAGGTAAATTGGTAAGTCAGTGTAGCCCAGCATGGAACGGACCATGTTTAACAAGGTCTGGTTCCTTCTTTCTGACACACCATTTAACTGAGGAGTACCTGGAGGTGTTAGTTGTGAAACTATTCCATGTTCCTTAAGGAACTCGTCAAACTCCGTACTCATATACTCGCCACCTCGGTCCGACCGAAGTGCTTTGATATGATTACCAGTTTGTTTCTCGACTAGGGCCTTGAATTCCTGGAATTTCTCAAAAGCCTCGGATTTATGTTTCATTAAGTATACATAACCATACCTAGTATGATCATCTGTAAATGTAATGAAATATTGATATCCGTCTCGTGCTGCTTCCAAAGCACCACAAACGTCGGTATGGATTAATCCCAGTTTATCAGCGGCTCTTTCAAAAGTCCCTGTGAAGGGGGAGTTAGTCATTTTACCAAAGGCAAGATTCACAAGTAGGAAAGGGATCCGATCCCAATGGACCCATAAGTCCATCCTTTTCCATCTTGTAAACCTTGGTCTGACCAACGTGACCAAGTCTAAGATGCCATTTCAAAATTTGATTGGTTTCATCCCTACCACGTTTTCTAGTCATAGTATTCACAACTACTTTGTTGCTGAGATTTAGATGATATAATCCATTTAACAATGTAGCAGTACCCACTAGTTTATTTCTGAAATAAATTTTGCAGGAACCATCACCAATGAAAAATGAAAAACCTTTTCGGTCCATGACCGGAATGGATACAATGTTTTTGTGCCCCTTGGGCAAAACAAGTACATCTTCTAAAGTCAAAACAAAGCCGGATTCTAAACCCAAAAGAAGTGATCCTATGTCGGTCGCCTCGACACTATGCCCACTTCCGACTGTGATCATAACTTCTCCAGCTTCAAGCTTCCTACTTTGTTCAGATCGATTCACAGTACGGATATGAGAACTAGCACGAGAATCGATATCGAAGTAGAAAATACGATGTGAGAACAATTTGTTTCCAAAACTAAAAGTTCTGTACCTGAAGTGCCATGAAGAATCGGATAGTCTCTAGCCCAGTGGCCCAGCTCACCGCACTTGAGGCAAGCATCCTTCTTCTTCTTGTTCTTTGGAACCATCGGGGCCTTGCCCTTACCCTTAAAGTCCTTTGCTTGTGGTCCAGTCCGCTTCTTGGTCTTTTTCTTCTTATTCTTAGACTTAGAAGTCCGGAAGAAATCACAAGGGCCGACTCCTTCATCCGCGAGTCTTCATTTGAGGCGAGCGGTCACAAGTTTGTTCATTAGCCCAACTAAATTACATGCAATCTCATTGCGGTTGAAGTTCATAACAAGCTGTGAGAAGGAATCAGGAAGAGACTGTAGGATAAGGTCGGTTTGGAGAGAAGTATCCATTTTAAAATCAAGAGCCTCCAATCTCTCGATCATGGATATCATTTTGAGGACGTGTTCCCCAACCTTCTCACCTTCCTTCATCCTTGCACCGAGCGATTGCTTGGATATCTCATATCTAGCGATTACTTTGTGCTCACCATAAAGTTCGGTTAAGTGAGATAGAATCTGCCTAGCAGAAGTCATTTTCTCATGAGCTCTCTGAAGCTCATTAGACATGGAAGCCATCATATAAGCATGGACTTTCACGTCATCCTTAACCCACTTTTCGTGGTTTTCAATCTCTTCCTGATTGGCTCGGGTCCGCACAGGAGGCGCCGAAATGTCCGTCTCCAAGACGTATCCCAGTGCCTCTATATTGAGGACAATCATCAGATTGCAGAGCCAATCCACAAAGTTAGGTCCCATTAAGGTGTTCTTTTCGAGTAGAATTGCGAGTGGATTCATTGTCATATTGAGATTTATGCATTAAGTATAGCAGTTAATTAGTGACTTGTTATATTATGATCTGAGTATAGAATTAAGGTCTTTTCTATTCTTGTTACCCAGCTCCCACTATTTTTATCGGAACAACACACTCCCATGTGAAATCCGGAAGTATCGTCGCACTACTTCATAGTGGTGATCGAGTTCTTTATAAATCTTAATAGAGGGCAACCGAATAGGTTTTTAGTCTATTAATTTTCATAAAGTGGTGTCCAACACCAACCCATCTAATGAATGATTCGATCTTCTTTTTCCCCTTGTTCACTCCCCTCAACCTATACGGTTTCTATGGTTCGTGAACAAGTTAAGTTTATACCATCGACGCAAATCAGTTTCACAATTGAATCAGGTTTCTAGGGATAAAATTTGCTCCAACCGAAGGCATCCATTGCGCTCCCGGTAATTTATCCGTCCTCCCCAAACGACTACCCCGATAACTCGGAAGCATAGCACATCCGGTTTGGATTTCAATTTCCCGAAAGCTCGATGGAGGGAAGGAAAACCTTGAAACCTTATAAACTTAATAATTTGTTGTGGGAGAATTTTCGCGATTAACGTTACACTTTGCACATTAATCATTTTAGCGCGTTTGTTGCATTCATACAATATGTAACAACCATTCACAACCTAGTTGCTACCAACATGTGGTTCATGGACCGTTCCTAGAAAACAAAAACTCCGTAATCTAATTACAAGTCTTCGTCTTGAATCTTCGTCTTCTCGAAACGGATCTTCCTCCGGTCTTCGTCATTACATATAAATTTTACATTGAAAAATTGCATCCTAGATACAAATATTTCTAGTAAAATAAATAGGCTCAAGCGGCCTTTACAACCCAATCGAATAAAGCGAGCGATTCAAACTAAGTCCATGAACCGCATCCCCATTCAAAAGCATTCATCGATAAATACTCAATAAATGGATAGCGAGAAGATTACATATGATCCAATCAATAATCAACAATAAATAGAATTGATCCAATCAATTCAACAATAATCGACAATTTAATTTTAAATCAAGTAGTATACCACTAAAAATATTTTCTTTGAATTTTCCCTCATCAAAAATTCCAAATTAATGATTTTAAAGCAGGAAAATTCAATAATCGAAAATATCTTGAAAAGCAGACCAGGTGCCGGGCTGAAGCGCGGCGTGCAGGCACCACGGCCGGCGGCTACGGGCCACGCCGGCTCCAGACGAGAAAGGGGGCCCGGCCATGCCGGACACGGCCGTGAGATACGGCACTACCGGCCGGATACATCGAGCACTCGGCTCGTCTGACCTACGCCCGGCGAGACTCGGCTCGTCTGACAAGCGTCGGCCGGATCGGCGAGCACTCGGCTCGTCTGACAACACGCCCGTGAGGACTCGGCTCGTCGGCAAGTGTCGGCCGGATCGGCGACACTCGGCTCGTCTGACAACACGCCCGACAGGACTCGGCTCGTCGGCAAAGCGTCCGCCACGGGCGGCGTGCTCGGCCATACTCGGCATTGTATAAAAAAACATCCAACGATTCGATCTGACTCGTTTTGGGCGATTTCTAAAATCCTGTTATTCCTGATCTGAATATTATTAATATAAATCATATTTCCAAAAAAAACCTGATTTATACCATAACATAAAATCACGGAAAAACAACACTACGACGAACAATAAAATATTTACGATTATCAAAGTGATTCTAAATCACAAAATAAGCATACCAAATGCTAAATATCGTATATACGATCGCAAGACCTCGCTCCGATACCACTGTTGGGATTCGGTGCCTAAAACGAAGGCCCAGCGGAAGCGGTAAAACGAAAATTAATTCGATCCGAATCCCTACGAGGATCAATCGAGCTACATATATACGAATATAAAATAAACAAAGGAAGATTCGAAATCATACCCTTGTCGTCCGTTGATTATATGGATTTCCTTCTCTTGAGCTATTCCCCCAACGATCCAAAATGCTCCAAGCCCTTGGATGATCCAACGCCGAAAAACCGCGTCTCTACTTGTCACGCGTTGGAGAAACGAATGGAATGACAACACTCGATTAACCTCTAAGGTTACGGCTAGAATCAAGTGATGAAACTTTAGTTATAACACTCTAAGTGTTTTAATTTATATCTCTCAATATATCTTTAATTTTCTCCAAGAACAATTAAGATGATATGAAAAAGATGATGAAGACAATTGAGAAAATGGTTTTTCTCTCTCTCTCTCTCTCTATCTCACTCTCACGTAGGAATGTGTAGGTGAAATGAAAGATGTCTTCATCCCTTTTATTCAACTCCCCACTACTAGCAACAACTCATGCATGTGGGAATCTAACCCCACCTCCACCATTATCATACATTAAAGAATGGAGACATAAGTCCAAAAGGAAGGTGGCTAGAAATGGGGAGGCGGCCCATGGAGAAACGGATGAGTTTGGTTCGTTTCGGACTCCCGAGAGTCCAAACAGATAAATTTCAATTCCGTTCCGATGTATTTGTATAGTTTAATTAATCCAATTAATTTCATCATATCAAATACAAAATAATATAATTAATTTCTCCAAGAAATAATTATATATATGAATTAAATTAATCACCCAGTAATTTATTTAATTCATTAGGCCGTAAATCAATTTATACAATAAATCGATTTAAACATCCAATGTTCCAAAATTAGATATCGATATCTAATATTCATAATGAGAGAATTAGCTTTATTCATTCATGCGTCAATCATTGCGCGACTCGGTAGGTCCGTCTCGATCGGCAATGGGAGGAACCAAAGAGTAGTAGCACCACCTAGCCGGCTGGCGGCTACACTGTACCCCAGAGCGAATGATTGGGATCATTCAAGAACCATTCTCGTGAATACCGGTATACGTATAAACCCTTCTTTCAAATGTCCCGATCAAGTTATAGAGTCACGATCGGTCAAACCCTATCATGCACGGCTATGCATTCGTTAATGCAAATCGAGATCATCGGTATCGTGTATCTAATACAACTAGCTCCAATGCTTTGGCCAAAGACTTATGATCTCATCCGCGATAACCGCATAGGACATATAACCCGCTCACTAACGGGAGAAAGAATTCTATCTTGGTATTGATGGGACTGTTACTTGCCCATCAAGATGCACGTCGAGGTTGACCCCGCCTTAGGTTTACGAGGTCGAACTACTCTAATGAAAATCTTGACGTCACAAGCACATCCCTACTAAATCCTCAAGTCGAAGGTTCACGAATACCTATCACAACCTTTTGATTGTCATTGGTGTCCGGAGTGAAATCCGTGTGACGAATCGAGGGTGAGTCGGTTCGAGTATACTAATCCATTAGCATACCTATAACGTGTGCTCCCACTAACCATTAGTGTTCGCAGGCACTCTCCATGTCAAAGAACACGTCATACAAGTCTTCACATAAACTTAACGCCCGGTCAAGTTTCATCGACTTGCGAGCGATTAAGTATTTGAGCTATAACCTTTCCGGTGCGACCCCTTATCGATAAGGAGTGGAACGTTTTGCTCTCAAATATACGGACTAGTTTCTATATGTTTATTTACGAGTTAGGAATGCCAGTAACTACCAGTAAATAAAGAAACATTCATTTGCCTTATATAAATGGTTTACATAATTACAAGTACAATGCCCTCACTCAACAACCTCTGAGTGGCATTCGAGGGCATACTCCTAACAGTTTCTTCCTCAACTCCGTGGTTCGACCACTAAACTTTAACCAATGGAATGGTTTTGTGTCGGAGTTGTTTTACACGATTCTCTAGTGCTTTCACTGGCCTCTCTTCAAACGTGACGTCATCTGCTACCTCGATATCCCCATTATCAATGATATGGCTTGGGTCTGGGACATACTTTCTCAACTGATAAACGTGAAATACATTGTGAATGTGGCTAAGGGCTGGAGGTAACGCCAACCGATAGGCCAACTCACCAACTCTGTCGAGAACCTCAAATGGTCCAATATACCTCTGGCTAAGCTTGCCCTTCTTCCCGAACCTGTAGACTCCTATCGTCGGTGATACCTTGAGTAGGACGTGATCTCCCACATCAAATTCTAAGGGCCGACTATGAGTGTCAGCATAAGATTTTGGTCAACTCTGAGCAATCAACAATCTATCTCGGTTAATAGAGATCTTCTCTTTGGTCTCCATCAACATATCGGGCTCCGTCCTGTCTAAATTTGAAGCTTCATCCCAACAAAGTGGGGATCTACACCGCCTACCATATAATGCCTCAAAAGGTGCCATTTTGATTGATGCATGCCAACTGTTATTGTAAGTGAACTCGATCAACGACAGGTGTATTTCCCAATCGCTACTCCTGTCCAGGGCACACACCCTCAGCATATCTTCCAATGTCTGGATCATCCGCTCAGTCTGACCGTCAGACTGTGGATGGAAAGAAGTACTCAAACTCAACTCGGTGCCCAAAGCCTGATGGACCGACCTCCAAAAATGCGACATGAAATGACCATCTCGATTGGAAACAATAGACTTTGGCGTACCGTGTAATCTCACGATCTCCGATATAAAAATATAGGACAATCGCTATGGTCCCCACATATCCTTAATGCCGAGGAAATGTGCCGACTTAGTCAATCGGTCAACAATAACCCAAATCATATTCATCCCCGTCTTAGTCCTTGGCATCACGGTGATGAAGTCCATGGTAATATCTTCCCACTTCCATTCGGGAATAGGGAGAGGCTTCAACATCCCAGCCAGCTGTTGATGTTCGATTTTGACTTGTTGACATGTCAAACAACTTGATACAAACTCGGTGACGTCTCTCTTCATGTTATTCCACCAAAAATTTCTCTTAAGATTTTTGTACATCTTACTCGTCCCATGATGGATCGAGTAAGGTGTAGCATGGGCTTCTCGGAGTATTCTCTGCCTCATCTCCGAGTCATTCGGAACACAAAACCTACCTTGAAATCTCAAGGTGCCATCCTCGTGGATCATAACACCAGGGGCTTTCCATTTTTCCACATCCACCCTCAATTGGACAACCATTAGTTTATTCCCATGTTTCTCCCCGATATCATCGACCAAGGACGGAATAATCTCAAGAGTACGCATCTAACCCTGAGCCCGCTGGATCCATACTTCGACTCCTTGCTCAATCAACTCCCGTCTGATCTTCACTTGAGGTGTAAGGACCTCAAGCATCTGAAGAGATACCGATTTCCGGCTCAACGCGTTAGCTACAACGTTGGCCTTTCCTGGATGGTAAAGGATCTACAAGTCATAATCCTTTATCAACTCCAACCAACGATGATGTCTCTTATTCAGTTCCTCCTGGCTAAAAATGTACTTTAGGTTCTTGTGGTCGGTATAAATTCGACATGAAGAACCGTACAAATAGTGACGCCAGATTTTCAAAGTAAACACTACAGCAGCTAACTCCAAATCATGGGTAGGATAATTCAACTCATACGGTTTAAGTTGCTGTGAAGCATAGGCGATAGTCTTATCGTGTTGAAGAGTACACACCCAAGTCCTTGTCCTAATGCGTCAAAATAAACCGAATACCCACTGATTCCCAGAGGCAGGGCTAAAACCGGCGCGGTAGTCAGATGCTTTTCCAGCTCTTCGAAACTCCATTTTCTCTATTCGTTCTATTCGAACTTTTCAGACTTATGGAGTAATTGAGTAAGTGGTCGAGCAAGTTTAGAGAATACCTCTACGAACCTTCGGTAATACCCATCCAGACCCAAAAATCTACGAACTTCCTTCACGTTCCTAGGTGGTGTCCAATCTAACACTGCCTCAATCTTCTGGGGATCTACTCGGACCCCTTCCGCTGAAATCACATGTCCGAGAAACATGACTTCCTTCAACCAAAATTCACACTTAGAAAACTTTGCATAGAGGTGTTGAGTCCTCAAATCTCCAACACTAATCGCAAATGCCAAGCGTGTTCCTCATCATCACGAGAATAGACCAGAATGTCGTCGATAAAAACGACTACACAATTATCAAGATGCTCAATAAATATCTTATTCATCATTTGCATGAATATCGCTGTTGCGTTGGTTAATCCAAAAGGCATAACCACAAACTCATAATGTCCGTACCTCATACGGAAAGCGGTTTTAGGAATGTCGGGTTCCTTTATTTGAAGTTGGTAGTACCCAGACTTCAAGTTGATTTTTGAGAACACCGCAGCTCCCTGCAATTGATCAAACAAATCATCGATACGTGGTAAAGGGTATTTTTTCTTAATGGTCACTTTGTTTATCTCCCGATAATCGATACACAAACGTAGTGAACCATCTTTCTTTCTTACGAACAAGACCAGCGCACCCCAAGGTGAAGCACTAGGTCTAATATACCCCTTATCCAACAACTCTCCCAACTGTCTTTTCAACTCTTGCATTTCTGAAGGTGTCATACAGTACGGTGCCCTAGAAATCGGGGTTGCACTTGATTCTAAATCAATTGTGAATTCAACCTCTCGCTCCGGTGGTAGTCCTGGTAAATCATCTGGAAAAACATCTGGAAATTCATTTACCACAGGAATAGAGGGAAGTTCAACTTTCCCATCCTCTACTTTCGCACCATAGCACCAACACCCAACACAGCCTTCTCTAATAAGTTTTGTCGCCTTCAAAGCGCTAATTAAGAATTTCTGACATCCCCAATTGTACCCCGTAAAAGAATGCTCGGTACCGTCTTCAGCCAACATTGATATGACCTTCGTGCGATAATTCATTACCGCTCCGTGTCTATCAAGCCATTCGTCGTCTAGGATTAAGTCTTCATCAATGATATCCATGATAATTGTAACACTTCAGAATACGTCCGGAAATGTTACACGTCGTAGGCCCTTCTCACAAGGATCTACCAGGCTAAACTACACTAGACTACACAATGATCGACCAACCGGGGTCAATCTAAGTACAACGCAGACCGATAAGGTCATTAAACAATTCAGAAACTAATGAATTTTACATCTCAATGACAAAAATAAACTTTCACACAAAAAGGGATGACAACTCCATTAATAAATGAAAACCTACACCCGTGCAAGGGTGAATACTCAACCAAATGGAAAATACCGACCCAGATGGAATAAAAGAAAAAGACTCTGACTCTTGTGTGATTAGCATCGTCGTCTTCCATCTCCTTCCAAGCCAATCCCGTGACTGCTCCCGAGCTGCCAAAACCTGAGCGCATAACAGGCACCCACCCCCCGAAAACTCGGGGGTTAGCAAACTGGAATTTTGCTAGTGCAAGTACATAATATACAAGATATACGAACAATAACAACACAAAACTCAACCGTCGTGAAGCCTTAACAAAAACCATACATTCCCATAGTCAACACAGAGTATCACTCGCATACACAAGGTGAAAGACAATCACATAGTCATATTCTCTTTACGGAACATAACATCAATAAAACATTAAACGAGCCCAACGAGTCAGGAAAATCCCTTTTGTAAAAGGAAAAGTATTTTGATAAGATAGTTTGTAAACGTTATTATTGACTCGGGCCGTCTTGGGGTTTTGAAAATCGAATGGGAACACTTTTGGAAAATAATTTCAAAAGCTCTCGGGTCCTTGACCCAACATGTGGAAAACTATTACACGAAAGCCATGTCACGTTATTCGGGGTCCTCGACCCAATTTATAGAACACTATCACAAACGAAATCATTACAACATCTCACAGGGTTCTCAACCCAATCCAAATAACATCATCACGAGATCAATCATCTCAACATTTCACAGGGTCCTCGACCCAATACACAGAATGGCACCACAATACAATCGAAGGCACAATCTCTCATTCGACATATCCTGCTCAAGAGCCCCGATTAATTAACTCTCAGAGATTTCATCAAACCTCCTTGGTTAATTAACCCTGATACCAACGCTTTAAAAACAAGTTGAAACAAACTTTCAAAAAACACGAATCGCGGTCTATAACAAGACAAACATTTAAAAGTGAGTTGAAAGAATTTGAGATACGAACATCGTTCGGTAACGGGGTCTTAGCTATTACTCAAATACCCGTAACCAATAAGCCTGCCAGGCGCCTCCCTTGCGCACCTGTACACCGGCGTTCACTCCACTATGTTGGCCGCTCCTTGAACATGTCACCGCACCGGCGATCACTCCCGTAAGAGCCACCCCTTACGCGCGCATTAGGTAACACCGGCGTTCACCACCCATATGGAGCCGCACATTGCAGCATAAACCAGGCCGGAGTGCACGCCCCGCCCTCAGAGATTCCCGGATACGACGTTTCTCACAACAAGTATCAACATTATTTCAAACATCAAGCACACAGACAAACGTCACAATAATTATCAACTCGGTACATCAAGTCACACAATTTCTCCACCAGTCCATAACCACACAAATAAACAATAACACGCACGTTATCAATCAAACTCAATCACAATAAGCCTTCAAGCATAACCAACCAACACCGCACATATATCCCTATATTGCGACTTAACCGAATATATATATATATATATGTATGTATATATATATATATATATATATATATAACCTTACTATATTATATGAATAAGTATAGTTCATCCATCAATCTAAGTCGAGTACGTCAACTAGTGTTAGCATTCATCACTCGTCGTTCACCGACATAGGCATATATATCAATATACGTATATACATATATATATTTAACATATAAATATATATAAATATATATATACACACACACACACATATATATATATATATATATATGTGCACATATATACTGTAATACCCATAATTTCGATTTCCGGTAATTTCTTTTTTTTCGGAGAAAGTTCGTTTTGACGACTCGCTCATGACCATTTTATCATTATGAGAATGATTAATTCTGCACTTTTCGACATACGAGTTCGTTTCGGTGCTGTTTTGTTGAGTTCCGTGCTTTTTAGCGACTTTTCCGCGCTTGAGTTCGGTTCTTGCAAATCTCGTTCGAAACTGTCGTTTGGGGTTTCTCGTAAGTTCATTTAACGTTGTTATACGTGTTTTGAGCTTCAGTTTGATTATTCGTTGTCGTATCGTGATGTTTCGGACATTTGGGGCTATTTTGTAATTTCCCAAAGTTGTGGGTATGTCGTCATACCCATTTCTGAGATGTTCTGTTGCTGTCTCTCTGAGTTGTTAGCGCACGCTACGCTTTGTGGCTAGCGCACGCTAAGTTGCCGAAGTTAGCACACGCTAAGTGTTGCCGTTAGCGCGCGCTAACGGGTGGTGCAGAAACAGTCCAGAGGCTACTGGACTGGGTTAGAACGTTGGTTAGCGCACGCTAGGGTGCATTAGTAGCGCACGCTGGGGGGGAGGATAGCGCGCGCTACCGTGCCAGGCGATCCGAAGCTCTTTGGGTAGTGCAGGGTCTCGTTAGCGCACGCTAACATTTGTAGCTAGTGCGCGCTAACTGTACATTTTGGCAGAACGATTTGTTCTGATGCTTCGATAGCGCACGATAATCAGGTAGGATTAGCGCAGGCTAAGCTGTCCAGTATATAAGCTGGACAACAGTCATTACTCTTCATTTTTCTTCATTTATTCTTCTTCCTCCGCGGGTTGAGACGAGGGCGACTAGGGCTTGGGCTCCTGGCCGATTTCTACTCCATCCAAGGTGTTTTGGAGTATCCTAGGTGATTATAACATCATCTAATCCATTGTTCTTCACCGAATCAAGGTATTTTTCTTGAATCCCTAGAGTTGACTTTTGGGGGGATTTGTTTTTGATTTCGTTTTCCATACATTTTTTATGGATAGATTGTTGTTAAATGATGTTGTTAAACATATCCTATGGATTGTATATCCATATTTCGATTTGGAATTTCGTTTTCGCATTTTGATGGGACGAATCGTGTTCTTGGTCGTTTTGGGGGAAACACTTGAACTTTCGTCATTCGTTCTTTGAATTCAACGGCTTTAAGTCGTGCTATAGAATTAATATTCATTGTTGTTATTGTCCTTCGTAGTTTATTATCGCGAGTTGGTGTTCGGTGGAGTCGACGGGTTCGTAGTCGGTTCGTGCCAACCTACTTCGGTCGATTCTCGGCGTTGTGGTTATTCGAGGCAAGTATCTTATTATACGACTTGTATCTTGCGATTAATAATCACGTATGAGATTTATAATGATTTTGCTTGCCTTCGTAAATATGTTCCTTTTGAATTGGTTGTGTATTCCGCAATTTGAAGGCTTGTGATAATAGTGTTATATTGGTATATGTGTTAGGTGTTGTGCCATTTGTGCAGGATTGCAACGTACATATGGGATGGTTGTACACTTGGTTGTGCAATATATTGTGTATCGATCGTGTGTTATGTTGGTTGTGTGTCGTTGATTGATGATAGTTGTTGCGAGTGTTGAGATTGTGTTATGTGCGTGTGATGTACGATTTTATGATGATCAACGTGATTGATTAACTATGATCATTGTTGTATGAAATGTGATTATGAATGTGAATATGTGCTGGAACGCTAAGTTCACTCGTGTGGGTTCGACGGGGCCTACGAGGATTCATGGCACAGGTCCATGGGATCAGAACTTAGTGTGTGGTGCTGAGGTCCAATCGTGCGGGTCTGACGAGGCCTACGATGATTCATGGCACAGGTCCATCGAATCAGGACACAGTATGTCCAACCGTGCGGGTTCGACGGAACCTACGGTGACACGTGACACAGGTTCACGTGGTCAGGACCAGTTGTTGTGATTGTTGTGTTGTTTCTTTCCGTGAGGGTTATCGAACCTACGGAGACTCGTGGCAGGAGATCACGGGGTCATGAATATGTTTGGATCGTCCAAGTTTTGAAAATGAAGTTTTCTAGAAATGAAAGTTGGACCGAGCCCTAAGCTTGAGTAAATGTTTTCCGTTTTGTGAACTTTTGATTTATGAAATAAGATTTGGGTTAAAGCCATCAACCCCTCTTTTGAAAGGCATGGTGAACCAGGACTCAGAGTTTTAAAGGTTTTGAAATTCCAAAATTCCCGAGGTGATGAACTTATTTTCGAAATGCTTCATAGCTTAAATTCCCTTATTAAAACCCCCGGGAATACATTGATACTTGAATATTGTGTTTGATTCTTGATTATGTTTGCTCGTTACTTTTCGTATGATTTTATACTTGCACTAGTAAAACAGTGGAGTTTTACTAACCCCCGAGTAATCAGGGAGTGGATGTCTATTCTGCGTCCAGGTACATGCAGGTTCAGGGGAGCAGTCACAGGATTAGCACAAGAGAATGACGAGCTGCGATACTAATCAAGAGTCGAGAGTTGGTAGAGTTTGGTTGTATTGTTAGAGTTGATTCAGTCTTCCGATGTATTGTGTTTCGACCCCTGTGTGGGTAATGTTGTTAGTCAGTTCTGTTGATAGAGTTGTGTGACCTCATCGGTCTATGTGTTTATGTGTAAGTGACCTTAACGGTCTGTATTATTATATTGTTTGACCCTGGCCGGGCAAGCATTTGGTTGTTTATGGATGTTTAGCCTGGTATATCCTTGTGGAAAGGGTCTACGACGTGTAATATTCCCATACGGTTTTGGGGGTGTTACATTTATGATATCGGATCTTAGGTTGCGGAAACCTAAGCTGTCGGGTCGAGTCAAGTCGTGATCTGTCGAGTAATGTGTTGTCTTGTCGTTCGAGTCGTCAGGTGACAAGTTGAGTTGTGCGTAATCACAATGTGTCGGTTATGTTGTCAGACGAGATTAGTATCGTGGGCGACCGTCACCTCCGTGTGGCCTGTGGATGTAAGTCTCCTCCTTTATGCGTAATACCTATGTATCTCGATTTTATCTTAGTGAGTTAATTGTGGTGCATGATTTTATTTACACAGTATTGTGTAATGTAGTTGTGTTTAATACTCGTGGCACATAGTATGAGTATAGCTGGGCGTATTGTTGTTTTACTTTTGAACCACCGTGTGGGGTGGTATGGTGTGAAAGATGTAAACCTTGATGGGTTCTGTGAAGGTATCAATGGTAGAGTTTGTGAGAAACTCCGATTAATGATTTTGCTGTGTGTTTAAACTTGATACCACGAGATACATTTGATTGAATTGGCGACCCTGGTTGCCATTTGAGTATGTGGTTTTAAATTCGACTGTTTTTGGAATGTTGTAATTTTTGTCCAGTTTGAGAATATTTTCTGTAGGACTTTACAGTTTGAGAATTTTTGTAGAAATCGATTTTGGAAAATATTTTGCTGGTGCGGTCAAACCACGATTTATGTGGATTTTTAAAATTTGTTAAATTTTGACAAATGGGTCGTGTATTTCCAATGACACAATCAGACGGTATTTGAAAAATGCGTTTTGAAGTACTTCGGACAATGTAAAATATTACTGTCGTTTTGGTTAGGAACTAAAGGATTTTGGGAAATTTTTATTTTGCAGAACGACTTTTGGTTTTCGGAATTTTGAACTTCTTATGTCCACGTGTTGGGGTTAAGTGGTTGTGATAAGTTTGTGGTGTTGTTGTGCTTGCCGGAGGATGTTTCAGTGTTTTCTAAATGTTGAGATACATGGTTTTGATTAAACGATCGAGGTATTAAAAGTGTTTTCAAAAATTTCATTTCACCAAATTTTTCAAACTTGAGAATTTTAAAATTCTATCATTTGAATAATACCCCGGAAATATTTTATTTTTGCTGCTAGTGTTTGATCCCTACGATACGTGTGTGGTTTTGACTGTGTTTGGTTTGGTAAAATCCAAACACCTCTGTTGATGTGACTGTGTGAATTATTTTTGAATGAAGTTCTTAAATTACAGTGTTAGTTCGTCTACTTGTGTGATGACTTGGAGTTGATGCTTTATCATGCTGCTACTATCGTCCTATGTTGACGTTGTGATCTTTGTTTAGTTGCGTTATTATGTTTGGTCGTCCGTTCAGTATGCCGAGAGGTCGTGGTCGTAGTCGTGGTCGTGATCAGGAGCGTGAGAGGGCGACTCCCTCCTTGCCGAGTACCAATCAGCTCAGTACAGATCAGGGACATTCGAATAGCGTTAATATTGACGTTGGCGCCGCCACCATCCTTCGTCAGGTGGTTGATCAGTTAGTGCAGATGAATCAGGTCGTACATCGGAATGAGAATCCAGATGGGGATAACGGGGCTAGTAAGTGGTTACGAGATGTGATGAGGATGCAGCCGCCCCGTTTTGTGGGTTCGTCTGACTCGTTAGGTTGGGAAAATTTGGCTCTTCGGTTGGGTGAACATTTGAGGCCGTAGCTTGTCGGATGAAAAGAGGGTACCCATTTCTCGATACTTGCTTGATAAAGAAGGCTGCGGTGGTGGCGGTGTAGTGCTGCAGATCATACACCTACATGGGCTGAGTTTAAGACCGCCATAGAGGCAGAGTATTACCCGTTGCCTGTTCGTGAACGCAGGATCGTTGAGTTTTTCTCGGCTACGCCCCAGGATGTGTCGATATCCCAGGCGATAGTCGATTTTAATCGACAGCTGGCTTATGTTCGTGATCAAGTGAGAAGTGAAGCGGACAAGGTCCGATACTTCAATATGCGCATGAAACCCCATATCCGTGAGAGTATGGCTCCGCTCATGTGTACCACCTTGAAAGATTATCAGGACCGAGCTCTAGCCATCGAGATGGCTGTTTCCATGTCAGAGGATAGCTCAGGAGGTAAGAGGCGGAAGACCTCGAGTAACTTTTCAAGAGGCCAGAGAAGTGAGATTCGTGAGCCTATTACCTTGTGTTTCCCTTCTGGGAACACTTATCGTTCGTTTGATCAGTCTAAGAATCCTACTCACGATCCGAGTAAGACAAGCGGCGTGAAGTTATGTTTCAATTGTAGACGTGTGGACCATACTCGGAAGAATTATCGCTCGCCGCAGGTTAACTGTTTTAAATGTGAACATGTGGGACATCACGCGGTACACTGCGAGACCGTCGTTGTGATGTTCGGGAGCCGAGATCCCGCCCCTACGCGTGGAGAGCTCAGTGGTGCCCAGTAGCATAGTTGCGTGTTGTATTTGTGTTGTAATTCGAGTAGAGATTGATATTTGTTGCGTGAACTTTTTGGTTTTGTTTGTATTCTACCCTGATGTTTTATTTTAAGTTTCGGGACGAAACTTATTTTTTGTGTGATAGAATGTAATATTCGGTACCCTCGTTTTCCGTTATCTTGAATTGTTGGTGTTTTGACGTCGGACATTTTCTTGTTGATGAGAATCAGAATGATTTCTATCGCGATACTCTATTTGTTTCTATCGCATAGCCGTTTTAGTCGGGTGCGACCTGTTGTCGCGTACATTTCTTTTATTAAATGTGTGCATGTGATGTGGTGTGTGATGCGTCGTTAATTGCTCGTTATTGTTTTGAATCATTGTCGGTGGCGTTGTGTTGGTCGTCGTGGAGCGTGTTTTCACGCCGTATGTCTCCTTGCGTCTCTTGCAGCGTTTCGCCGTTGGGCGCGAGTTTTCGATTTTTGTGTATCTCGTCGAGTTTTCCTGGCAGGGATATCGCTTCTCCCTACTTGTTTTAAGTTTCGGGACGAAACTTCTTTTAAGGAGGGTAGAATGTAATACCCGTAATTTCGATTTCCAGTAATTTCTTTTTTACGGCGAAAGTCCGTTTTGACGACTCGCTCATGACCGTTTCATCATTCTGAGAATGATTAATTCTGCACTTTTCGACATCCGAGTTCGTTTCGATGCTGTTTTGTTGAGTTCCGTGCTTTTTAGCGACTTTTCCGCGTTTGAGTTCGGTTCTTGCGAATCTCGTTCGAAACTATCGTTTGGGGTTTCTCGTAAGTTCATTTAACGTTGTTATACGTGTTGTGAGGTTCGGTTTGATTATTCGTTGTCGTATCGTGATGTTTAGGACATTTGAGGCTATTTTGTAATTTCCCAAAGTTGTGGGTATGTCGTCATACCCATTTCTGAGATGTTCTGTTGCTGTCTCTCTGAGTTGTTAGCGCACGCTATGCTTTGTGGCTAGCGCGCGCTAAGTTGCCGAAGTTAGCGCACGCTAAGTGTTGCCGTTAGCGCGCGCTAACGGGTGGTGCAGCTTGATCCAGAGGCTCTTTGGGTAGGTTAGAACGTTGGTTAGCGCACGCTATTTGGTAACATAGCGCGCGCTAGAGTGCATTAGTAGCGCACGCTGGGGGGGAGGATAGCGCGCTACCGTGCCAGGCGATCCGGGAGCTACTTGGGTAGTGCAGAGGTCTCGTGAGCGCACGCAAACATTTGTAGCTAGCGCGCGCTAATCGTACATTTTGGCGAACGCTTTGTTCGATCCTTCGATAGCGCACGCTAATCGGGTAGGATTAGCGCCGCGCTAAGTCATCGATATATAAAGCGGGACGATCATTACTCTTTATTTTTCTTCATTTATTCTTCTTCCTCCGCGGGTTGAGACGAGGGCAACTAGGGCTTGGGCTCCTGGCCGATTTCTACTCCATCCAAAGTGTTTTGGAGTATCCTAGGTGATTATAACATCATCTAATCCATTGTTCTTCACCGAATCAAGGTGTTTTTCTTGAATCCCTAGAGTTGACTTTTGGGGGGATTTGTTCTTGATTTCGTTTTCCATACGTTTTTGATGGATAGATTGTTGTTAAATGATGTTGTTAAACATATCCTATGGATTGTATATCCATATTTCGATTTGGAATTTCATTTTTGCATTTTGACGGGACGAATCGTGTTCTTGGCCATTTTGGGGGAAACACTTGAACTTTCGTCATTCATTTTTTGAATTCAACGGCTTTAAGTCGTGCTATGGAATTCATATTCATTGTTGTTATTGTCCTTCGTAGTTTATTATCGCGAGTTGGCGTTCGGTGGAGTCGACGGGTTCGTAGTCGGTTCGTGCCAACCTACTTCGGTCGATTCTCCGCGTTGTGGTTATTCGAGGCAAGTATCTTATTATATGACTTGTATCTTGCGATTAATAATCACGTATGAGATTTATAATGATTTTGCTTGCCTTCGTAAATATGTTCCTTTTAAATTGGTTGTGTATTCCACAATTTGAAGGCTTGTGATAATAGTGTTATATTGGTATACGTGTTCGGTGTTGTGCCATTTGTGCAGGATTGCGACGTACATATGGGATGGTTGTACACTTGGTTGTGCAATATATTATGTACCGATCGTGTGTTATGTTGGTTGTGTGTTGTTGATTGACGATAGTTGTTGCGAGTGTTGAGATTGTGTTATGTGCGTGTGATGTACGATTTTGTGATGATCAACGTGATTGATTAACTATGATCATTGTTGTATGAATGTGATTATGAATGTGAATATGTGCTGGAACGCTAAGTTCACTCATGTGGGTTCGACGGGGCCTACGAGGATTCATGGCACAGGTCCATGGGATCAGAACTTAGTGTGTGGTGCTGAGGTCCAATCGTGCGGGTCTAACGAGGCCTACGATGATTCATGGCACAGGTCCATCGAATCAGGACACAGTACGTCCAACCGTGTGGGTTCGAGGGAACCTACGGTGACACGTGACACAAGTTCACGGGGTCAGGACCAGTTGTTGTGATTGTTGTGTTGTTTCTTTCCGTGTGGGTTGTCGAACCTATGGAGACTCGTGGCAGGAGATCACGGGGTCATGAATATGTTTGGATCGTCCAAGTTTTGAAAATTAAGTTTTCTAGAAATGAATGTCGGACAGAGTCCTAAGCTTGAGTAAATGTTTTCCGTTTTGTGAACTTTTGATTTATGAAACAAGATTTGGGTTAAAGCCCTCAACCCCTCTTTTGAAAGGCATGGTGAACCAGGACTCAGAGTTTTAAAGGTTTTGAAATTCCAAAATTCCCGAGGTGATGAACTTATTTTCGAAATGCTTCATAGCTTAAATTCTCTTATTAAAACCCCCGGGAATACATTGATACTTGAATATTGTGTTTGATTCTTGATTATGTTTGCTCGTTACTTTTCGTATGATTTGATACTTGCACTAGTAAAGGAAATCGGGCAGTGGGTTCTGCCAGCCCCTTACGTACGCTACGAGTTTGGTTGCGTGCGTTAGCATGGATCATTACGTACGTAAGAGCTTTCCCATAACGTACGTAATGACCTATTTATTTTCGGACAGAAGGTCCTGCCCATGCTTTACATACGTAAGACGGGAGGGCTTACGTACGTTAACCCGCTAGCGTACGTTAGCTGCCTGTGGCTAACGTACGTAACGTGGCCTGGGTTTATATACCCAGGTGTTTACCGATTTCGGTCATTTTCACTTCTCCTCCTTTCCCCTCCGACCTCCAGGCGATTTCTTAGCATTTCCAGGCGATTTGAAGCCTTGTAACTCTGAGCCATCATCTTCCTCGAGTTTTTGGAGTGTATTATCAACATCTATTCGTGTTTTTCGTCTTTAATCCGAGGTAATCTCCTAGAACCCTATTTTTGGGAAACTTGGGTTTTTTGAGTTTTTGTCCGATTCGTTCCATATGGTCGATTAATTCATGATGAATATGATCAATCTTGTTGATATTCTTGGTTTCCCTACGGATTCATGGTATATTTCATAGTTGTTATGTATTCGAGAGGGTTTGGTTGTGGTCCGCCCTCGTTATTATTTTTATACGAATATACATGGATCGTAGGGGGGTTTTCGGGTGTATTTCAATTCCGTATTCGTTTAGATATGGTTGTGATTGTATTCTTCGAATCGTTAGGTTCGTGGTTGTCGGTTCCTAGCCTTCGTCGGTGATTTTCCTTTCCGTTCGTTACGTCGTCAACTATTCAAGGCAAGTATTTTTGGAAACCTTTATGCTTAACATGAAATGGTGTATATTGTGTGTATGTTGCTCACCTCGGGAGGATTTGATGGGGCCTCGAGAGAATCCAATGGTATAGCCCTGGATTCATGAGTTTGATTCGCTAGCCAACTCGGGAGGGTCCTTAGAGGCCTCGAGTGGGATCAATGGTATAGCACTGTTCCCAAGGCGATGCTTGTGCGTGATTTGTTTTATGATATGACTAGCTCGGGAGGGTCCTTAGAGGCCTCGAGCGGGATCAATGGTATAGCCCTGTTCCCAAGGCAAATTGATTGACTGTTTGTTTTCGGAAAAGACATGTCTGGTTTTTGGTTTCGAAATGAATTGGTGCATGTACTATGAAATGTGTAAGAGATTGGTTTGCCGTGATTACTTGTACTAGCGTAATTACTAACCCCTTTGGGGACCCGTTTTGGGGAAATTCTTATTATGGATTTCAGGTTATATTCAGCCGGACGAGCGGGCGCTGGGACAGTACGAGGATGCTGGCCAGGGTCGTTGACGTGTGCATTTTGGGTCTCTTTATTTATATTGTCTCTTTCGATATGGTTGTTTCCAAACTATAAACTTATAGGATGTACTCGCGAGTACTTAGGCTTTTCACTCCAAATTATGGTTTGTATTATTTGAAGTTGCTATGTTTGTCGGTTGATGTTTATTACGCCAGTTGTTCCGGGCGCGTTATTATACGTTTGTATTGTTAATATTTGTCCCTTCGCTAACCGAGACGATTAGTCGAGTAGTGTTTTTCTTGTTTAGCCTGGTGGGTCCTATGTAGGGGTCCACGGCACTGTAATACACCTCGAATATCTTGGGGGTATTACAAAAAATGCTATCAGAGCTCTAGGTTTATTGATAACTAGGCTTGTCGATTAGTTGGGTCTAGTTGTGTTTTGTTTTGCACATCGTCACACCGCTGCCAGCATCTTGGTAATTCCAGTGCTCGTAAGTTTTCCTTACTCGATTAATTGTTTTCTCGCATCGTATTTCCGTTTCTTGAGCTGTAATTGTTTTCCCTCTCTTACTTATCATCGATGTGCTTCTGCTACCTTTTAACACCAGTATGGATGCTGGAAGAGGCCGTGGTCGTGGACGCGGTCGAGGACGTGGGGCAGCCGGTGGGGCGGCCACATCGCATTCTTCGGGAGTCGGCAGTACCGGCGACCGTCATAGCCATGCTACTTCTCAGGATGGCGCTAATCTTGGTGTTGCAGCTGTAATGCAACAAATGGTGAACCAAATGGCTGCGATAGCTCAGGCGGTTCAGAATCCGACTCCGGCCCACGCTAATCGGGGCGGAGCAGATCGTTGGCTCCAGGATGTCATCAAGATGCATCCTCCTCAGTTTTCGGGGGCATCAGACCCGGTCGGCTGGGAGGGGTGGATCAAGGAGATATCCAAGGTTTTTGTCGCCACCAACTGTCCTGAGGACCGAAAGGTCCCTATTGCCCAGTACTTTCTCACTGGGGACGCTACTGACTGGTGGGAGGCTGTTGAGCCTAAGGACCACGTTGCTTCATGGGCGGAATTCAAGGATTTGATGGAGACTGAATATTGTCCGTGTCCGGTTAGACAGGCTCGAGTCCATGCCTTCTATGATGCTCAACCACAGGATATTCCTGTCTCTCAAGCTATTGCCGATTTCAACCGGGAGTTGGGCTACGTGAAGACCTAAGTTATCGAGGAGTGAGATAAAATCTTCCACTTTTCCAGGCGGATGAAACTGTCGATTCGGGACTACATGTCTGGGCTCGTCTGTACTACCTTGAAAGATTATCAGAGTCGAGCTCTTGCCTATGATATGTCCGTAACGGACAGTGAGGCGGCTCGTGAGAGTAAGAAGTAGAAGTCCGCCAGAAATTTTTCGGGCCACAAGGGTGGAAGCCAGCAGAAGTCTCAGTCTGCAAACGATCCTGCGGGCGGTTCGGCTCGTTTCTATGGGAGTTCTCGGGGTGCTACCAGAGCTCCCGTTCGTGATATCACCTGCTTTAACTGTGGCAAGTCAGGTCATAAGAACCAGGAGTGTCTTCGTCCGCAGCTGACTTGTCATACTTGTGGTCAGTCGGGCCAGAAGGCTTTCTATTATGAGCGAGTAGGACAGATTCTCGGTGCCTAGACTTCTTTTCCAGCACCTAGGAACCAGGGCTCGCTTGCTCTGCAGTCCCCACCAAGTGTTAGCCGAGGGATAGGTCGGGGTCATCCCGCTAGAGGGGGAGTATCCAACGTCGGCTCCGCCCATCCACGTGTCTATGAGATGAGGAGGGCCGATGATCCAGCGGCCACTATGGCAACTGGTAACGTTCATATCCATTCTCATCCTGTCAGTGTGCTTTTTGATTCGGGTGCTACACATTCGTTCATCTCTCTAGAGTGTGTACGTCGCTTGAGTATTGATTGTTTGTCGCCTTGCGAGCCTTTCATCGTTAAACTTCCTAGCGGTGATAGGATCATTGGTGATCGGGAGATCCGAGATTGTTCTGTGATTATCTGCGAGAGGGCTTGGCTCTCTAATCTTATTGTTGTGGGTATAGAGGGTGATGATTTGATTCTCGGGGATGATTGGCTCGAGCGGCATGGTGCGATCATGAACTACCGCACGAGAATCATCACCATGTTAGCCGAGGATGGCACCGAGCACTCTTTCGCAGGGCAAAAGAAGGGAAATCGGAAGTTCGTTATTAACGCTTTGAGGGCAATGAGACTCCTGCGGAAGGGGTGTACTGGTTATTGGTGCTACGCCTTGAGGGCAGAGAGTGGTGGAGTCGAGCTTTCATCGATTCCAGTCGTCAGTGAATTTCCTGATATTTTCCTGACGAGTTACCGAGGTTGCCACCGGACCGTGAGGTTGAGTTCGCTATAGAGTTAGAGCCGGGTGCGGCTCCGATTTCGAAGGCGCCGTATCGCATGACACCTTCAGAGATGGCTGAGTTGAAGAAGCAGTTGAGTAAGCTTCTTGAGTCGGGATATATTCGACCGAGCGCTTCGCCTTGGGGCGCACCGGTTCTGTTTGTGCGGAAGAAGGATGGTTTACTGCATTTATGTATCGACTATCGTGAGCTAAACAAGTTAACCATCAAGAACAAGTATCCTTTGTCGAGGATTTATGACTTATTCGATCAGTTGCAGGGAGCTGCAGTATTCTCGAAGATTGACTTGAGATCGGGGTACTATCATCTTCGGGTGAAGGAGTCCGATGTTCCGAAAATAGCTTTTCGGATGAGATACGGACATTATGAGTTTGTGGTTATGCCCTTCGGGTTAACTAATGCGCCTGTAATGTTCATGCAGTTGATGAACAAGGTCTTTATCGAGTATTTGGATAAGTGTGTCATCGTCTTCATTGACGATATCCTCATTTATTCGAAGAACGAGGAGGAGCATGCCTATCATCTGCGTGTGGTGTTAGACATTTTGAGGACTGAGCAACTCTATGCGAAGTTCTCGAAATGTGAGTTTTGGCTAAAGGAAGTGATGTTTCTGGGTCACGTGATTTCAGCCGAGGGGGTCCGTGTGGATCCACAGAAGATTGAGGCAGTGCTGGATTGGGCGCCACCTAAGAACGTGAAGGAGGTCCGTAGTTTTTTGGGTTTGGCTGGCTACTACCGTAGGTTCGTCGAGGGGTTTTCAAAACTAGCTCGACCACTTACACAGTTGCTCCAGAAATCCGAGAAGTTCGTCTGGAATGACGAGAGGCAGTCGAGTTTTGAGGAGCTGAAGAGGTGTTTGACTTCAGCCCCGATTTTGGGGTTGCGTGTGGCAACGAGGGTTTTTCCGTTTATAGCGATGCTTCGGGTTAGGGTCTTGGGTGCGTGTTAATGCAGCGCGACAAGACTATTGCTTTTGCATCGAGACATTTGAGGCCGTATGAGCTTAACTACCCTACTCATGATTTGGAGTTAGCGGCGGTTGTTTTTGCACTGAAGATTTGGCGTCACTACCTTTTTGGCTATGCATGTCAGATTTTTACCGATCATAAGAGTCTGAAATACATATTCACTCAGCGGGAGTTGAATATGAGGCAGAGGAGGTGGTTGGAGTTGATTAAGGATTATGACCTCGGGATTCTTTATCATCCGGGCAAGGCGAACGTCGTGGCCGACGCCTTGAGTCGGAAACCGGTTGTGTTGAGGACACTTGAGATCTTTACGTCTCAGTCTGAGCTTCAACGGGATTTGATTGAGTTATGTATTGAGATTTCGTTACCAGGAGCTGTTGGGCAACTTCGCGCTTTGGAGATTTCGTCGTCGCTGATCGATGAAATCAAACTGAAGCAGACGGAGGATTCGATGATTATTCAAATCCAGGAGAATGTTCTTAAGGGAAAGTCTCCTGGGTTTGTGATTCACGAAGATGGTGTATTGAGATTCCAGAGTCGACTTTGTGTACCGAACGACTCAGAACCGAGGCATGTTATTTTGCGGGAGGCCCATGCTACGTCTTACTCCGTTCATCCTGGTTCGAGTAAGATGTACAAGGACCTGAGGAGGAACTTTTGGTGGAATGATATGAAGAAGGAGGTCGCATGGTTTGTAGCGAGATGTTTGACTTGTCAGCAGGTCAAAATCGAACATCAGCGAACGGCTGGTTTATTGCAGTCGCTTCCCGTTCCGGAATGGAAATGGGAAGATATTTCGATGGACTTCATCACGAGTTTGCCGAGATCGAGGTCGGGCATGAATATGGTTTGGGTGATTGTTGATCGTCTGACCAAGTCGGCACATTTTCTGGGCATCAAAGATACTTGGGGTCCGGAGAGGTTGGCTCGTGTGTTTATCGCGTAGATTGTGAGGCTTCACGGTACTCCGAAGTCTATTGTTTCGGATTGTGATGGCCGTTTTGTATCGCACTTTTGGCAGGTGGTGCATAGGGCGTTGGGTACTCGTTTGCGTCTGAGTACTTCTTTTCATCCTCAGTCAGATGGGCAGTCGGAGCGCACTATCCAGACATTTGAGGATATGTTGCGTGCTTGTGCTCTCGATTGGAGCACTGATTGGGAGGAACACTTGTTGTTGATCGAATTAACGTACAACAATAGTTGGCACGCGTCGATTCAAATGGTACCGTATGAGGCATTTTATGGGCGGCGTTGTCGAGCGCCGATTTGTTGGAATGAGGCGTCCGATTTGGTCGGGACCAAACCGGATATACTTAATTAGTTCGCAAGTCGATAAAACTTAACTGGGCAGTAAGTTTAGACAAGACTTGTATAATGTGTACTTTGACATGTAGAGTGCTTATCTTCACTAAGGGTTAGTGGGAGCGCACATTATAGGTATGCTAATGGGATTAGTATACTCGAACACGACTCACCTCGATCCGGTCACATGGATATCACTTAGGGATTGTCAATGATTGGATCAAAAGATTGTGATAGGTATACGTGTACCTTTGACTTGATCTTTCAATAGAATATGTGCTTGTGTTATTAAGTTAGTCACTAGAGTAGTTCGATCTAATCACCGGTTGGTGAGGCCAACCTCAAAATACAACTTAATAGGCAAGTAGCATTCTCTACTAAATAAAATACAATTTATTACCCAACAAGATCCCATTTGAAATTAATGTGCCACATTTTTTCATTCTTCTGGATGTAATGTAATCTAATGTCAAATAACAAATGGTCACGATGTATTTCTAGTTCTCACCAGGATTGTTTTTACCAGAACTATATATATAAGATATTTCATTCGCATACCAAAACTAACACAAAAAGTACTTGTATGAAGTACTTTGATTACAGAAGATATTGCATTCGGAACTTGTAACCCAACACTACATTACTCACTGAGGTATATACTTAGGATACTTGGATTTGTCAGATTACATTGGATACAAACCCGAACAGTTATTTTTGTAATTATTTTAGTGCGTAGTGTTTCTGTAATATTTTTTAAAATGTATTAGACGGTATAAAATTACTCTTCCGCGATTACTTTTAAGGATCGAGGCCCAGTTTGAGATGAATTTGAAGATGATTGGACATGGACAAACAAGAAGACTTTAACTCTTTGCTCGGGTCCAACCAGAAATCCTAAACACAAGTTATTAGATTTCAACTGCAAGACTATTAACTAAAAAAGTACTTATGTTTACAACAAATAAAGAAATCTGGTACATCTCATTGAATCACAGCCTAATCCAGAATGATTTATCATACTTCTACAGGGAAATGGTCATAGTGTCGGTATTGATACTAGAAACAGAGAGGGTTAAGTTAATGTAACATGACCACAAACAGATATGAGCAGGTCCTCCGTTCCCAGTAATCCCAAATTCAGAACACAATTTTATAAGTTTAACTTCCCTCTTGTGAACATCAACGCCATACTGGGATGCATCAACACAACTACTTGCAATCTTGTGACAACATGCGGCCGCTTTGATTTGCAGGGCTGCAAAAAAGAAAACAAATAAAGATTCAAAATAACAATCCACCAGCATGCTGAGGAGGGTGGGGGGAAGGGGTTACGGAAACAAACTACGTGCATATGGGTAAAAAAAAGTTCTAAAGAGTTACCATTAGAAATTAAAATGACAAAAGGAAGTTTGAGGGACAAAGGAAGTTTTGTTTTTCTTTTCTCTTCCAATTTTAACACCACAGTTCCTGTTTCTATTTGTTTCACTAACTTAACGCTAATCGAGCACGAATACCTGCTTCTAGCACTTCACCAACCGAGCAACATTAGCAAGAACCATCCTCAAACTTCTGATACCGGCCCCGGGTTTTGAGCTTATCATCATCTGCAATTTGAGACGAGCTTTTTGTAAATTTAATTCTATAAGGTCAGAGAAAATGCAAGTTAAAGTCTATCATACCAAGGGTTGGACTGCAGATTTCTTTGCTTTGAGGTTCTGTAACATCAAAGATTGCCAGAGACAAAAAAAAAAAAAATTATGGATAAATGTACAAACACGACACACTTAGGGCATCCACAACGTTCATGTTGATTCTAGATAGCCAACTAAGCAAAAAAGTTATATGGTAAATGTCAAATCACCATACATAAAAAAATTGCTACAATGGGAATGTTAATTTTTTCACTAATTCCAATAATAGAATAAATATTTATTTTTACAACAACAACATCAGAGCCTTAGCCCCAAAATGCTTTGGGGTCAATTGCTGAATCAATCTACGAAAAGTCACGTCGTCTCGATAGAAACGATCGTATGAAAAGCGAAAGTGAAAGGTGAAATGTTTAGTACGTACTAAATAGTAGTTAAAAAAAACAGTAATAATAACTATGAAAAAGTAAATAAATAAATAAATAATAAAAAGTAAATAAAAAAATAGTAATAACCATTATGCAGGAAAAAAAAATAAAGAATCATCAAATATAATCAATCACCCGAATTCTCACTCCACGTCGTCATATCCAACGCCATAACTTCTTCAATCCCAATAAACCTCATATCATTCTCAATCACTCTTATCCATGTCTGTTTAGGTCTTCCTCTATCCCCTCACCAGCCTATGCGCTCCCCATTCTTCAAGCCTTCGCACTAGTGCATCAATCGGCCTCCGTCATACGTGCCTGAACCATCTTAACCGATTCTCCAACAGCTTATCCTCTATAGGGGCCGCTCGTACTTATAGGTGATATGGTACTCATTTTGAAGTTCTCATTAAATTACATAATATGAAATTAACAAAAAAATAATTTATTTATCAATATTAAAAATTTAAAGAAGAAAGAAGAAAAGAAAAAAAAATTAAGGGAAGGGGGTTCAAATTGCCATGTCACCCACTAAATGGCAAGCTAAATTTAATATTGTATTTGACATGCCCATTGTGCAGAATATTTCAACTTCTACAAAACTTCCCTCACTAACATACATGTGTTTTAGTGTATCCACAAGGTTTTTACCTCTTCAATTTGGGTTGCTCGGCGCGCCACGTCAATTGGGAAAACCAAATCAGTTTTTGTTAAAACAACTTGGTACTTAGTTTGGGAACTGCACAATAAAGACAGAGACAGTAAATTAACCAATAATCTTTTTCGACGGAATTAACAATAAAAACTATTACCAAAATAATTTTTAGTATCACTAAAGAATGCTAGTATAGTCAATAAACAAAGCATGGTTATCATGAAAACGACTAGTCGTCGACCAGCCGACAAGTCGAGATTCTAGAAAAAGTCGACCCACAATTTATGAGTTTGGACACTGATGGGTTTGATGTGGAACCCAACCAAAACTCCGGATCTGAAATTTTAAAAAATAAAGTTTAAACACATAAAATTTGCGCATATTCCATCATCTTTGTGTTGGAATATTTTATTCCATATATTCATTAATATAGTTTTGATGATTAAAGTTGTTAAACAAAGAAAAACAACAAAGAAGCGAAACAAAACAACGAATGAGTCGAAGACGCAAAAAGTCGCGTAATCCGAAAAAGCTATCTATTCAAGATCAGTCAAGATGACCAACCTACCTGCAGTCAGTCAAGAGCAACCTACCTGCAGATCAGACGAGTTCAACGCTACCTGAAGTTAAGTTACCTGATGAAGATAGTGCATGCTACGAAGGAAGGATAACGCACGCTATCGAAAGAATATTACCATTGTGAAGACTTTCAACACAGAATGACATATGCAGTGACATAAGGCATAGCGCACGCTATGAATGATTTAGCTCACGCTAAATAGCATTTGTATTCAAATATATGAACGTTGGGAATTCGGTGGAAAGTCAAGTCAGAAGTCAAAAGCTACAAACGGATATATGACGCATGCAATGATGCGTTATTAGCGCACGCTAAGAAGATATATTAGCGCACGCTAACAAAGAGAGACAGTAGCCACTGGACTAAATATGGAAGTAGTTAACGTGCGCTACATGGTGTACATAACGTATGTAACAGGCAACAACACGCGATAGCGCACGCTACGCAAGAAAGCTAGCGCACGCTAAATTAAGCTGGCAGTAACGGCTAGTTTGAGGAAAATGGTTATAAATACCAAACCACTTGGTATCAAACAACACAATAACATTGAGCAAAGCATTCATACTTGAGATATCATTGTGAACATAATAGTTGTTGTTCTTGAGCTTATATTGTTTAGTGATTGAGTGTTATACACGAAATCATACAAGAGAGGAAAAAGAAAAGATACGATTGGATTCGGTGTTATTAAGACCAAGGATCCGGCATTGTTAGAATCGCAATCAATATCTAAGTGAGGTTCATCTAGTACCCATAGAAAGCTAAATTGGTTGATTCCTTGTCCAATAAAAAAGGAAAACGTTTTAACTTGGACTGACATAAAGACAAATGATTGAACGGTTTACTCAGACCGATAAAAGACGAGCTTGTAACGGTTATCCCTCGACCGATATAAGAGAGGTGCAGAGGTTTATCTTTAGCCTAAATAAAAATATACTGAGAGAGGACGTTGGCACGTTTGGCCGAACCTCTATAAATCCTGTGTCAATTTATTTCCGCACCTTTACTTAAATCGCTTCCGCAACGCGAAAGAGTTTTATAACTCTATCTTCAAACAGCGACACCGACCAATAGTGCTCCAACCATTGGTATCGGCGCGGTACCTTCAATAAGCGGCTTAACATCCAAGGAGAAGATCCAAATGGCGTTTCAACTTGCCCCGGTCGAAGGTCTTCCTCTTAACCGACCTCCATTTTCGACGGATCAAATTTCATGACATGAAAAAAAAGATGTCGATATTCATTCGAGCCTACGACATCGAGTTGTGGAAAGTAATATGTCTTCGTCCGAAAATTCCTCTCAAATCCAACGGTACGCTTAACTCTTTCGAAGCATATGATGACGTGGATTGGAAAAACGACCACTGTAATTGCAAAGCCGCGCAATTATTATTTTGTGCATTAAATCCGGAAGAACACAACCGGATATCTTCGTGTGATAGCGCCAAAGAAATATGGAAAATGCTTGAAGTCACACATGAAGGAACGTCTAAGTCAAGGAGACAAAAATAAACATGCTTCTTCACAATTATGAGCTATTCCAAATGAAAGAAGAAGAATCCATCACTATTATGCTCGATCGATTTTCGGTCATCACAAATGGATTGGCATGTTATGGAAAACCACTTTCAAGTAGTGAAAAAGTTAAAAAGATCCTACGATCACTACCTCGATAATGGGACGGAACGGTGACGGCGATTATGGAATCGAAAGATCTCAATAATCTTAATTTTAGTGCCCTCGTGGGTTCACTAATAAATTACGAGATAGTCCTAAATCTCGATACAAAGCTGAAACCGAAGGAAAAAACAATAGCCATGAAGGCTAAGATGTCAAGAAAAGAACAAATCCCGATTGATGAAAGCGACGAAGAATCGGCATATTATGCCAAAAATATTAATAAGTTCCAACACTTATTAAACTGGAAAAAGCAGGACATCCAAAAGGGCGAATCCAAGAAGTTCGACAATAATTGTCGATTATGTGGTAAACCAGATCACTTTGCGAAGAATTTCGAGCAAAACCCAAGAAGGAGGTTCTAATTGCAACATGGAGTGACGAAGACGAGGACGAAGATTTCATGAATCAAAATAACCTCGCTCTCATAGCCCGGAGTTCATTCGACGATAGCGACGTTGAAAGCGAAGTAATTCTTACGATGAATTATTTGATGCATTTGAATTATTGCATACGAATTATCAAAATGCTTTAAGTAAAATCAAATCCCTTCAATCGAAAAATAAAATTTTGGGAGACGAAATCTCCAAATTTGAAAAAGGGAAAAATATTGTCGAGACCGATCATTCTCAATGCGTTGAAAATGAAAGTATTTTAAAGGATGGTCTCTTAAAAGTTCAAACCGAGCTTAAAAATTTAACGAAGAAATTTTCGTGTGGAAACGAAAAATTTGAACAAATGCTCTCGGTTCAAAAATTTACATTGAACAAACAGGGGTTGGGATTCAAACCACATTTTAAAAACGAATCCTTAAATTTCAAAATACCCCATTATGAAAAATGTTTAAAAATTGGGCATCATATTTGAAATTGCAAAAGCCCACGACGGACGATAAAAACTAAGAAAATTTGGATTCCCAAATGAACTTTTATTCCAAATATCGTCTACGTCTCAAAACAAAAACCAACTCTCGATTGGATCCCCAAAAATTGATTTTCATCAAATTGGTATTATACTCAGGGGGTAATTTTTTTAACAGATATTTTTGTCAGGGGGAGATATACCCTATCATGCATATTCTATACATCAATTGGTATTTTTTTATATTACACTTTTTTGCTGATAACAAAAAGAGGGAGAAAGGAGTTGAATGGGATAAAAAGCGTGGAAGAATGACGAGAAAAATAAAAAGTAAAAAGGGGGAGAGAGAAATAAAAAGGAGAAGAGTAGAAAAATAAAACGAAGAAATTGAAAAGGAGAAAAATAATATCTACAAAAGGGGGGAGAATCGAAGAAGTCAAAAAATAACAGAAAAAGAAAAGATGGGTGGAACTAACGAAACGATCAAAGCCGAAAATTTTGATTCGTACAAATATACATATATTTTATTTTTGCAGGTTTTATCCATTCAAAGGGTGTTTTGTAATCATCAAAAATGGGGAGATTGTTGGAATATTTATTTCATACATTCATTAATAGAGTTTTGATGATTAAAGTTGTTAAACAAAGCAAAACAACAATGAAGCGAAATAAAACAACGAATGAGTCGAAGACGCAAAAAGTCGCATAATCCGGAAAAGCTATCTGTTCAAGATCAGTCAAGATGACCAACCTACCTGCAAATCAGTCAAGAGCAACCTACCTGCAGATCAGACGAGTTCAAAGCTACCTGAAGTTAAGTTACCTGATGAAGATAGCGGACGCTACGAAGGAAGGATAATGCACGCTATCGAAGGAATATTACCGTTGTGAAGACTTTCAACACAGAATGACATATGCAGTGACATAAGGCATAGTGCACGCTATGAATGATATTTAGCGCACGCTAAATAGTATTTGTATTCAAACATATGAACGTTGGGAATTCGGTGGAAAGTCAAGTCAGAAGTCAAAAGCTACAAACGGATATATGACACATGCAATGATGTGTTATTAGCGCACGCTAAGAAGATTTGTTAGCGCACGCTAACAAAGAGAGACAGTAGCCACTGGACTGAATATGGAAGTAGTTAACGTACGCTACATGATGTACATAACGTACGTAACAGGCAACAACACGCGATAGCGCACGCTACGCAAGAAGGCTAGCGCACGCTTAAATAAGCTGGCAGTAATGGCTAGTTTGAGGAAAATGGCTATAAATACCAAACCACTTGGTATCAAATAACACAGCAACATTGAGCAAAGCATTCATACTTGAGATATCATTGTGAACATTCTAGTTGTTGTTCTTGAGCTTATATTGTTTAGTGATTGAGTGTTATACACGAAATCATACAAGAGAGAAAAAAGAAAAATATGATTGGATTCGGTGCTATTAGGATCAAGGATCCGGCATTGTTAGAATCGCAATCAATATCTAAGTGAGGTTCATCTAGTACCCATAGAAAACTAGATTGGTTGATTCCTTGCCAATAGAAAAGGAAAACTGTTTAACTTGGACCGATATAAAGACAAGTGATTGAACGGTTTACTCGGGCCGATAGAAGACGAGCTTGTAACGGTTATCCCTCGACCGATAGAAGATAGGTGCAGAGGTTTATCTTTAGCCTATAGAAAAAGATACTGAGAGAGGACGTAGGCGCGTTTGACCGAACCTCTATAAATCCCGTGTCGATTTATTTCCGCACCTTTACTTAAATCGCTTCCGCAACGCGAAAGAGTTCTATAACTCTATCTTCAAACGGCGACACCGACCAATAGTGCTCCAACACTTCGACAAGTCGAGATTCTAGAAAAAATCGATCAACAACTTAGAGGTTTGATCCAAAACCCGACCCAAAAACCCGGATCAATTTAAAAATATAAAAAATTAAACACACAAGACTTGAGCGTACTTGATAAGAACCAAACAGGTACAGAAAAACACTGAACCAAAATTGGTATTTCTACCCGAATGTTTAAGGGATAAAACCTGGATTTCGAGAACCAGGGAGTCTCCAAGTACAGGAAAACAAAACCAATATTCTGGACATCCAAATCCTAAAGGAGGTCGGCCCTATATAAAGTCGATCCTTGCCTTCTTATTTTTTTGGAAACTAATTAAAACCAAAATCAATACCATAATTAGAAAATGACTTTCCAGAAACTCTTAATTACCCCCTTTACGCTGGTAAACTTTCCCCCAACGCCCCTGAACCTGTTTCTCTTTCTGTTTCGCATCATTACTCCCGCCCCGCAAAAGCACATTGTCCTCAAGGTGCAGGTCAGGAAACTGTTGCTTGATCAACTCGAACTCTTCCCAAGTTGCTTCACTGTTTGGCAGTCCCTTCCAAGCTACTAGAACCTCCTGTCGGTTTTCCACTTCACGAATGCCCAACACCTCCTTAGGAATGAACACCGTTTGACACGGGAGATAATTCGTAGAAGACAAACGCTCTTCGTACGATGGAATAGGATAAATTTCTTAATATCTTAATGTTGAAATCTTGATATATTCTCAATCATATGATCACCTATTTATAGGTGTAGGTACATAATAGGCTGAAAAGTCATTCAAACTTGTAATAATGAACATGCAGAAAATTAATAAAATGGTCAAAAAGGACTGGTCAAACTTTAGAAAAGTCAAAAGACTATTCAATCTTTAGAATTCTGAACCCTATGAGTAGTAATTTGTCCCACATTAGCGCCCCTCCCACCTGAAAAGAACTCGCCCTCGAGTGATTCGGATAGAGAGATGGTTCGGTGGGAAAATAACGAGACAAATCTGCCACGTTGAATGTTTTCGAGATACCCATCGACTCAGGCAAGTCCACCACATAAGCATTATCATTAATCTTATGCACAATCTTGTAAGGACCATATTTCTTTTGCTTTAACTTATGATAATGCCCAACTGGGTAACGCTCACGACGAAGGAAAACCATCGCCTAGTCGCAAACCTCGAACAAATTAACTCGACGATGTTTATTAGCAGCTTCTTGAATTTCTGATTAGTTTCCAACAACTTCTGTCGAACCTCTGTTTGAACATCCAGTGACTCTTTAGCCAAATTTGCAGCACTTGTACTTTTTCTAGCAGCTTGTGGCAATTTCACCAAATCTACAGCATGTCGTGGTGGCTTTTGATAAGCGACGGCGAAAGGCGATCTTCCTGTCGAACTATGAATAGCATTATTGAAGGCAAATTCTGCTTGTGGCAAAGCATGATCCCACTGTTTTGGTCGATCCCCGCAAATACAACGAATCAGGTTCCCAAGGGTTCGGTTGACAACTTCAATCTGCCCATCGGTCTGCGGGTGTGCTGTGCTACTGAAATTTAGAGAAGTATCAAACATACGCCACAAAGTAACCCAAAAATGGTTGAGAAACTTAGTATCTCGATCGGAGGTAATAGATTTAGGCACCCCATGCAGACGAACCACATCTCGAAAGAACAGTCGGGCAATGTGTGAAGCATCTGATGTCTTCTTGCAAGGAATAAAATGCACCATTTTGGAAAATCTGTCAACCACCACGAAGACAAAATCAACCCCACGTTGAGTCCGGGGTAGACCAAGGACGAAATACATGGACAGGTCTTCCTAGATAGCTTCAGGAACAGGTAAAGGAGTATAAAGGCCAGTGTTTTGTGCCTGCCCCTTAGCCGTTTGGCAGACGTAACATCGGCTAACAAAACACCCCACTTCTCTCTTCAATTGTAGCCAATATACCGCTCCTCCAAACTAGCGATAGTCTTCTCTCGACCCGAATCGCCGTAACCTTTTCTTGGTCCACACGAATCCCTTCACCACTAATAACGAAGCCCAAGAAAACAAGGTTGGTCTGTATGAAGATGCACTTCTTTTGGTTGATATAAAGTTTATTAACCTGCAATACCACCAAGACTTGCCGCAAATGCTCCATGTGCTCAAGTTCGTTAGCACTATAAATCAAGATATCATCAAAATAGACCACAACGAATTTGCCCATAAAAGGTTTCAATACCTCATTCATCAATCGCATGAAGGTACTAGGAGCATTTGATAACCCGAAATGCATAACAAGCCACTTGTATAATCCCTCCTTTGTTTTGAAAGCGGTCTTCCACTCGTCCCCCGGTCTTATGCGGATTTGATGATAACCGCTCCGCAAATCAATCTTACTGAAAATCTTTGTGCCCGATAAGTTATCCAGCATATCCTCAAGTCGCGGTATGGGGAACCTGTATCGCACAGTAAGTTCATTTATCGCCCGGCTATCTGCGCACATGCGCAACGACCCATCTTTCTTTGGAGTAAGTAGTGCTGGAACGGCACAAGGGCTCATGCTCTCTTGGATTAGACCTTTGTGTATTAACTCCTCCACCATTTTCTATAATATCTCACTCTCTTTTGGGCTCATTCGATAATGCGGTAGATTTGGTAAGGTGGCTCCAGGAACCAAATCAATTGCATGTTGAATATTTCTCATTGGTGGTAATTCGGCAGGGAGCTCCTCGGCACGACTCTGGAATTCCTTGAGCAATTCACATACAACATCGGGAATCGATCTGACTCGGCTAATACATCAAAAACACTACCTTCATCATTAAGGCATGAAGCTCCTTGGTACGACGTGCATCCGCTACCAGATCTGATCCACATCGTGTAAGGGTCAAGAAACTCGCTGCCTCATGTTGCTCGGTCTGCTTCTTGAAACCTAATGGTAGCAATGTTATTTTCTTACCATCTTTTGAAAACTGATAAATATTCTTCCGCCCGTCATGACTAGTTCCTAGATCAAACTGCCAAGGCCTGCCAAATAGCAACTAACAAGCATCCATATCTACCACATCACAAATAACCTCATCCTTATAGTATTTACCAATGGATAGGGGAACACGACACCTCTCTTTCACCTTAATTCCCTCCCCCTTCGTAACCCAGACAATACTATAAGGTTCAGGGTGTTTCTCAAAAGGTAGTTTCAACTCATTAACCAGATTTCGAGAAATAATATTTTCGCAACTACCACTATCAATAATCAGTTCGAAAATACGATTAGAAATTGTGCACCTGGTTCGTAATAATGCATTCCTCTGTGAATGATTGATTCGTGGCGAGAGTAAGACCTTTCGAACCACTAAGGCTTGTTGCACATCGTCCTCATCCCCATCTGGTTCACAAATCCCCTCCTCATCGTCGTACTCACCGGCTTCATTATCAAAATCTGCCATATTAACGGGGCGACGTGGGCAATTATTTGATCGATGTCCATTCTCCTGACATCTGTAGCACTTATCTCCGATTGTTCTCGCATATGGATTATTGTTTGGATTCTTAACGGGCTCTTTCTCTACCATCACACATTTACCAGGATTGGAAGTGTTTTCAGTATTAGGCTTAGGATTAGGATTTACCCTTTCAGAACTGCTCCTGCGAGCCTCTTCTCGCCCATAACGTTGAAACCCCACGGTTTCTGCTCGTTGTGCCATATTCTGAGCCTCACTAAGGGTAAGGATAATTTGGCATCCGATCTTATCACGAATAGCTGGCCTCAACCCATGAACGTACCTCGCAACTTGTTGCCCCTCGGTCTCCATTAGATTGTTACGTGAGGAAAGGCGTAAAAATTCTGTAGTATACTCAGAAACTAATTTTTGTCCTTGTATCAACGTCTGGTACTGGTGGAATAAGAATTGATGATAATCTGGAGGAAGGAACCTGGCCATCAACATCCTTTTCAACTTTGTCCATAATCTGATCGGTTCTTTTCCCAAACGTCGTCGTTGGGCCTGATTTTGTTCCCACCACGATGACACACCTCCTTTTAAACAATAAGCCACCAACTTCACTTGCTTGTCTTCAGGTATTTCAGCATAATCGAAAAACCTTTCAACTTCTGCCATCCAATCCAGAAATTCTTCAATATTGAAATTCCCGTTGAAGGAAAGAAGATCCGTCTTCAACCGAAATTCATTTTGCTGATACGGTCGATTTCCTCTATGGTTAGGATTCCCACAAAAGATTTCTGCCACTTCTTCATCAGATGATTCATCCTCGTAGGCCTGAAATCCCCGTGGTTGTTGTGGAGCCCCATGATAGATTTGGTCGACGTGAGCAACTCTCATGCCTCCAGTTGTGCCATTCGGGTTACCCCGGGCAGCTTGCAAATCTGCCTCTGTGCGTTCAACACGAATTGATAGTGTTTGAAGTGCTGTTGCAATTCTTTGAACCTCTCTGAGCACGTCAGCAAGGGAAGGTTCTCTATCGTCAGCCATTGCCAAGGAGAAACCTAGGCTGTTGATACCAACTGACACGGGAGATAATTCGTAGAAGATAAACGTTCTTCGTATGATAGAATAAGATAAATTTCTTAATATCTGAATGTTGAAATCTTGATACATTCTCAATCATATGATCACCTATTTATAGGTGTAGGTACATAATAGGATGAAAAGTCATACAAACTTGTAATAATGAACATGCAGAAAATTAATAAAATCATCAAAAAGGAGTGGTCAAACTTTAGAATAGTCAAAAGACTATTCAATCTTTAGAATTCTGAACCCTATGAGTAGTAATTTGTCCCACATCACTGTTTCACCTTGTATGTCTTCTCGGAGACTTGACACCACCTCTCGAGCCCCAATAGCTTGTTTAAGCTGTGAAACATGAAAGACTGGATGAATGGCCAATGTTGGCGGAAGCTTGAGCCGATAAGCCACCCTTCCGATTCTCTCCATTACTTCAAACGGCCCGTAAAAATGTGGTGCTAATTTCTGACTCATCCTTTTCGCCACCGTCACCTGTCTGTAAGGTCGCAATTTTAGGAAGACCCTATCACCCACCTCGAAGGTGACATCCTACCGCTTCCGATCCGCTTGGTCTTTCATTATTTGTTACGCGCATAACAGTTGCACTTTAAGTTCATCCAACACCTGATCCCGGCATCATAAGTACTGATCGACTTCAAAGGTTAAAGCTGCCCCATTATCATAAGTCACCAAACGTGGGGGATCCCATCCGTAAAGAACTTTGAAAGGCGTCATCTGTATAGCTGAATGATATGAGGTGTTGTACTAATACTTT
The DNA here is from genome assembly GCA_033398695.1 of Orobanche coerulescens. NCBI lineage: Eukaryota > Viridiplantae > Streptophyta > Magnoliopsida > Lamiales > Orobanchaceae > Orobanche > Orobanche coerulescens. The sequence goes on from CM065802.1 coordinate 205,717,773, forward strand.
GCCCATGGTAACCATTTCACCCATTCTTTTGGACGCGTCGATGCGAAGCACCTCAAATACGTTTCCAGGCTGCGATTAACCACCTCCATTTGGCCATCTGTCTGAGGGTGGTAAGCAGTACTGCGCTTCAATGCTGTACCCTGATGTTTAAATAATTCCCGCCAAAAATTACTTAGGAATACCTTGTCGCTGTCGGAGATGATTGACTTTGGAATTCCATGAAGCCGCACCACTTCTCGTATAAAAACTTCTGCTACGAACACTGCTGTATATGGGTGTTTTAGCGGAACAAAGTGGGCTGATTTGCTTAGTCGGTCCACTACCACCAAAATCACGCTGAAATCGGAGGACTTTGGCAACCCGTCTATAAAGTCCATCATGACGTCTTCCCATATCTGCGAGGGTAACTCCAATGGTTGCAATAAACCCGCTGGTGACAGATTGGAGTATTTGTTTCTTTGGCACACCTCGCACTCGGACACCATTCGTGCAACGTCGCGACGCATACCGGGCCAAAAAAATTCTCGTGCCATTCGCTGATAAGTCTTTTGTGTGCCTTTGTGGCGACCCGCAACCCCTCCGTGGACCTCTGTGAACAATCGGGTTACCCACTCGAACGTTCTAGGTATTACCAATCGGTCATGAAAGTGAATCACCCCTCCGTTGACGCTGTACCCTTCGGTATTGCCATCACCAGCTTCCATCTTTTCTTTTAATGCCATCAACTTGGGATCAGTTTGAAGGGCTTGGGTCATTTGAGCTTGCAACCCAATGGAGGTGACAGAGAGGGCATGTAGATCAGATTCCGCCACTCTCCTTGATAGGGCGTCGGCTGCTCCGTTCTCTTTTCCGGGGCGATAGGAGATATCAAACTCATGCCCAGACAGCTTCGAAATCCATCTCTGATGTTCGCCCGGTACCGTCCGTTGTTCGAGCAAATATTTCAAGCTTTTTTTATCTGTCAGGACAGTGAACTTGCGTCCTAATAAAAATGGCCGCCACTTTTGAACGGCCAACACAATGGCCATTAATTCGCGCTCGTAGACCGACTTCATTTGTGCGCGCGGCGCTAACACTTGGATGAAGTAAGCGATTGGGCGACCCTCTTGCATTAGAACGGCCCCGATTCCGTATCCGGACGCATCTGTCTCTATGATGAATTGTTTTGCGAAATCTGGTAAGGCCAACACCGGTTCTGTTGTCATTGCTTCCTGTAGGTTATGGAATGTCTGTGCTGCAGACCATTGGAACTTGTCTTTCTTTAGTAAATCTGTAAGGGCTCGTGCAATTTTCCCGTAGCCTTGTACAAACTTTCGATAATACCCGGTCAGCCCCAAAAATCCGCGCAACTCTCGTTTGTTTGGGGGAATTGGCCACTTCATCATTGCAGTGATCTTGGAGGGACCCGCCTTCACTCTGTCGCCCGTAACAACATGGCCCAAGTAATCCACCCTTGGTTGCCCGAACACGCACTTCTTCCGATTACAATATAACTTCTCGGTTTGCAGACATCCGAATACTGTCTTCAAGTGCTTTTGATGTTCTTCAAGGGTTTTGCTGTACATCAGGATGTCGCCGAAGAATACGAGCACAAACTTGCGCAGGTAGGGCCGGAATACCCTGTTCATGAGGGCCTGGAAAGTGGATGACGCATTGGTCAGACCAAAGGCCATGACAAGGAACTCGTAGTGGCCCTCATGAGTCCGGAAGGCCATTTTCTGAATGTCAGTGCTCTTCATCCGAATCTGATGATACCCGGATTTTAGATCCAGCTTGCTGAAGATAGTCGCCCCGTGCAGCTCGTTCAATAATTCATCAATCACGGGAATCGAAAATTTGTCCAAGACCGTGGATTTATTTAGTGCCCTGTAACCCACACAGAAACGCCAGCTTCCGTCCTTTTTCACGAGCAAGACGGGACTTGAGAACGGGCTGGTGCTCGAATGGATTATGCTTGATTCCACCATTTCTCCAACTAGCGTCTCAATCGTCTTTCTGTAATTGCGGATATCGATACGGACGGATATTGACCGGCTCCGTTCCTCCCTTTAAGACTATTCATGGTCACGGGGGGTGGTCAACCTGTAGGCATCACAAACACATCGGAGAATTCCATTAGTAATTCGTCTAGGTCAGGGTGAACCTGTGATTCGGGCATGTCTATCACTTCAGCGTTTGCCATGGTGACAATGTAACTTCCTTCGATCTCGGGCAGCCCCCGGGCGAGGGCACGCAGGGAAGCCGCTAACCTATGTAGACCCGGATCACCTCGCAGAGTCACCTGCTCCCCTTTGTGAAGGAACGTCATAGCTAGAGTACGCCAGTTCACGCGGGTATCACCTAGCGTCATCAACCATTTGACTCCCAATATTACATCAGTGCCACCCAATTCCAACGGAAAGAAATCTTCGGTAACGACCATTCCCGGCAGGCGTAACTTCACCCGTCTACAAATTCCAAAACTCTCTGCGGCTTTTCCATTCCCTAAAATTACTCCAGTTTCGTTGTTGCCCGATACAGCCAGTTGCAGCATTCGACAAGCTTCATCGACACAAAGTTGTGGGTTGCCCCACTATCAATCAGTACCACTACCTCGACTTTACCAATGCAGCCACGTAGTTTCATGGTTATCCCTACCACGGACTGGGCTGAAACTTCGACGGCATCCAAATGAACATGGTCTTCTTCTTCCTCGTCCGGTTCTTCCTCGTCTTCCTCCTCGTTGGGTATTATTAGCACTTGAAGTGTCTTTTCCGGGCAGCGGTGACCTGGTCCGAATTTCCCGTCACATCGGAAACATAACCCCTTAGCCTTCTTGTCCGCGAACTCAGCGTCAGTCATGCGTTTGAATGGCGGTTTAGTACTACGCGTTGCTGGTCGCGTGCCTCCTGTTACGAGAGTGGTTGCTGGTCGCATACCGTTACCCACATTCCGCGGCGTTGACCCTTTTCTGCTGCTTTTTCCGTGTTCGGCATGGTTGCCCGAGCGGCTCTCGTCGACCATAAGGGCTAATTAATGGCCTGATTCAGCCCCGTGGGTTGTAGGAGTCGTACCGATGCTCGTAGCTCCTGTTTCAACCCTTTTATGAACGTGCCTTCCATCACTTTCTCCAGGATACCATCCAACTGCGCAGCCAATGTCTTGAACATTCCAATGTACTCTCTGATGGTGCCTTCTTGCTTAACGGCCAGAAATTGTTCGTATATGTCACCCTCCTGAGACGGTTGGAAACGATCCAGCACCCTCCCTTTCAGATCTTCCCAGTGCCGAAAAGGATTTCGCCCATCGCTCCACCGAAACCATGCTAGGGCTTGTCCCTCCATACAAAGTACTGATGCCCGCAGTTTCTCCCCCGTTGTGACAAAACCCTGGATATCGAAGAACCTCTCGATGCGATAAACCCAACCATAAGCATCTTCCCCTTCAAAGAGTGGATCTTCAGTTTTCGTAAGCGGTAATCGGTACCCGGTGCCCAAGTCCGATCTACCAGGGATCCCGATTCGCGTCCAAACGCGCTAAGAAACGTGGGTGGTCCCGTATTCATGAACACGTTGCTCATTGGCACAGATTGTGGGACTTCTGGATGCACGAACAGTCTGTAGCCTCCCCTGTTTGCGCTGGACCCTTCCGAAGGCGGTGGTACTGGGAATCCGAGGTCGTTAAATATCAGATTAGAGGCTTGAATGTTTGGCATGGCTGTTGTGAGTGGTGGCGGTAGCGTGGCGGCGAGCGGCGGTAGTGGGCGGTGACTGCGGTTTAGATGATTGAACTTGCTGCAACAAAAGTTGCCTCAGTTCAGCATGTCGTTTCTCATATTCAGCTCGCATGGACCCCATCATGCTCTCCATCTTCTCAAATCGTTCTCCCACCTCTTCCTTGAATTGTGCCAGATCTTGTTCCACGTCGGTGTTCTTCGAATCGCTTCTTGTTTTCGTCATGTCTGATGCGTACGACTCACAGGAGGCAGAATGAAGTCTCCGATGCCAATTTGATAAGAACCAAACAGGTACAGAAAAATACAGAACCAAAACTGGGTATTTCTGCCCGAATGCTTAAGGGATAAAACCTAGATTTCGAGAACCAGGGAGTCTCCAAGTACAGGAAAACAAAACCAATATTCTGGACATCCAAACTCTAAAGGAGGCCGGCCCTATATAAAGCCGATCCTTGCCTTCTTATTTTTTGGAAACTAATTAAAACCAAAATCAAGAGTCAAGACCATAATTACAAATTACTGTCCAGAAACTCTTAATTACCCCCTTTCGTTGGTAAACATTCCCCCAACGCCCCTGAACCTGTTTCTCTTTCTGTTTCGTATCATTATTCCATCCTTTTTCCAAAAAAACACTCGACATAAGACCTGAGGCGGCGACTCAGGATTTTTTCCGGCCGTCTTCTCCATCCGAAGACTACTCTATTCTTCATATGTCGTCTCTCTCTCCTCTCTACTTTCATAACCCTAGATCTTAATAAAACCATAATTATTTCTATTACTTTTGATTTAAACTATGAAATTGACGTGTGTTTACTTACATTACATATGAAAGACTTGTCGACTTATTATGACTAGTCAGGCGACTTGTCGGCTAGTCTTCCTAAAGGTACTCAAACGACTTGGCTGGACCTGGCGTCGTGTTAGCAATGAAACAAAGGGTAGGGCTAACTACATCCAACCATTTACTTAAAATACTACAATTACTAAGGGGCTGTTTACCAAATTCTCCATTAAGTCCTGTATGAATAAATTTGTATGTCTGGGTAAATATGTCTGTCTCAGTAAATTAATGCTGTTATTTACTTTTTCATCTGAATAAACTGTCTAAATAACAGAAAAGACCGATTTACCCCTGAATATGAATTATAAGTTGTTTTATAAACTGCTGTTTATTTTTTAAGCCATATAAATGATATAATCCAAAAATGGCAAAAATAAATTTACTAGTTTTCGAATTTTTTAAATAGTTCAGAAATTTTTAGATTTTCTAATTTCCGAATTTAAAATAATTTTTTTGACTTTTTAATATTAATATTCCAGAATTAAAAATAAAATTACATAAATTTCACATTTTTTTTAATTTTGCAAATTTTTTTAAATAAAAATAAAATAAGTTCCGATTTTTTTTACTTTTCAGATTTTCTAGATTTTTTATATTCTTTTAATATTTTTTATTATTTTTACGAAAATAAACAGTAGTTTATTATTATTATTTATATTATTATTTTATGTTTGTATTATTTTTCAGATTTTTTATGAACATAAAAATAAAAATAAAAAATCTGATTATTTTAACTTTTATTATTTTAAGTTTGTATTATTTTTTTCAGATTTTTTGCTAATTAATAGGTCGTGAAAGGGGAGGGGAATAGCGGGTGTCATTTTTGTGTCTGTATAGGGACAAGAGGGGGGAGGTGACTAAGTCGTAAGTAAACACTCATCCATATGTGCGCGAATAAGTCGTCCAGCCCATTAAGTCCCATTAAGTCGAAAGTAAACAGCCCCTAAAACATATAAAGACACATCTAATTGAACTAAAATACACTTTACTCCACAAACCAGAAAATTGAAGTATGAAAAAACCTTGCATCCTATTATATAAAATAAGTGATTGTCATCATTTTGTCTACTTCAAATTTAGTTTTTCGTGAGATTTTGGCCAAGTTGAAAAATAAAATACTACATTGCCGATCAGAATAGGCCGAACAAATTGGATTTTGGCGCATGTTGGCGAACATTCTGGTGATGTTCGACTAGGCAGAGTGTCCAGCCCTTGGTACGCCGAACGACCCGTACAGAACAACACATTCTTGGAGAATGATTCTCCTAGCATTTCTCCACGAAAGTTTTTGAGATATTTTGAAGGACAAAGAAAACACAACTCAATATAGTTGAAGTATGAAAAACATCTATTTAACCAAATAATATCAATTAATCGGGAATTTTCAACTCGAATGAGTTGTTTCATTCCATAGGTCATGTCGATCAGCTTATGTAGCTTAAGTGCTCAACGCGATTATTGATCTACCGTCAGCAATAGAGTGTCACCGGTGTTTGGTTGTGATAGAATAAAGGGCTGACACACAAGAACATTAGAAAATTCTAAAAATTTACTAACGGAAAGGACACCAATATAAGAAATAAAATATATTGTGAAATGAAGAAAAGAACCAAACAAAGGAGATAAATCCCATCCCAAGCCAATGGTCGATTCCTACAGAAAATATATCCCAAGCCAATACCGTAAACAATGATCTCCAAGATAATCTAACTAAGGAACACAAAAGCTATATAAATAGACTCAGAAACCCTAACCCTAACTTAAGCTCTAGCAATTTATTCACCGACTTAAATTAAAACCCTAAACAGTAATCAGTAAATAAGAAGCAAATCAATTCCTTTCCCCTTAAAAGCAGGCTTGTCCTCAAGGCAGATCCGGAGGTTCTACCAACCTGATCCCACCATCAAACTCATATTTTGCGGCAAAGGGACTTGTTGCACAGTTGTGTGGGGTGGTACGGCTCGTGGCATTTGAAGCAAAGACCCTTTGCCTTGAGATTCATAACTTCAGCATGAGACAACTGTCGAGTTTAGTTTCCTGAATGCACAGACCTGACAGAAGGAGGTGGGATCATAGGCGCACCCGAACCTGCGGACAGTCCGGGCCATGATCCCCCACCGTCCGGGGTTGACTATGTGGAACTAAGGAAGTGTGCTGGTAGTCGCGGGCCTTGAGATTGAGGGTTGCTCTTTTAAACCCCAAGGCCTCAACCAGCCATTCAAAGGTTTGTTGAGGCGAATAAGCTGCGAGGGAATTGCAAACAACCCAAATTTCCAGCACAATCTCGCAGGCATTGAATTGCCCCAAACAAATCAAACGCATCCTTAAATCGACTGCAAACTTGGATATTGGCCCGAATCCCGTTGAGAAACAACCCCAGGAAGTGCTGATCAGATATCCCTTGAACATGCGCAGCCTTGGCAACAAATGCATCAACATATGCATCAACTTTGTCGGTTTGTACTATAGCGGCTAGCCTTTTGAATTGATTAGCGTGCGGGTTATCAACGAATCTCTGAAGCAATGCATTTGTAAAAGCGGCCCAGGTCATGTTGGGCTGACGGCGGAGCAGCCACTGCAGCGCCGATCCATCCCGGACAACTACGGCGTTGTCCACCTTTGTCGTGTGTTCAGTGCGATGGACTCGAAAAACTGCTCGGCGCGTGAGAGCCACGCGGCCGACTAGTCTCATGTGGCTCGGAAAGTCCAATTTGCGACTCAAATATGGGGTCTCACGCGACGGAGCATCCGTTGTCGCATCTGGCCTAACTGGCTGAGAGGAGGCAGAGTCCTCGCCCCGCCCCCGTTGCAGCCTTCTCCAAAACTAGAGTTCCGAGCAGGGTTTGGATTTGTTCCAGCTTCAAATCCTGTTTTGCAATTTCTCCACAAACATCTTCAAGGCCCTTCTCTATCATCTCTATGCGTGATTCCATCCTTTTCATGGCAGGTCAGACCAATTGATAGAGTCAAGGACTGACAAACAAGAACACTAGGGAAATTAAAATTTTTACTATTGGACAGGACCCCCATATAGGAAATAAGATATATTGCGAAACGAAGAAAAAAAAAACAAATGGGATAAATCCCGTCGCAAGCCAATGGACGATTCCTACGGAAAATATTCCGTCCCAAGCCGAAGCCATACACAATGATCTCCAAGATAATCTAACTAAGGGACACAGAAGAAATATAAATAGACTCAATAGTCCTAACCCTAACTTAAGCCCTAAGTAATTAAGCCAACAGGTTCATTTCACCAACTTAAATTAAAACCCTAAACAATAATTAATAAATAAGAAGTGTATCAGGTGGTTTTTCTTGGTGGGTTACGCTGGGAGGGAGAGAGAAGTTTGTTTTTGTCTCTAATATTAAGAAGTGGGATTATTTGGAGTAAATATAGGAAAAAGTGCAACCAAATTAATATAAGATTTGGGAGGGAGAGAGAAGTTTGTTTTTGTCTCTAATATTAAGAAGTGGGATTATTTGGAGTAAATATAGGAAAAAGTGCAACCAAATTAAGATAAGATTGGCGTAAATTAAGTAAAGTGGTGGGGTGTATTCTCTGAAGCACGGACTCTCCTACACAGCGAGAATGTCCGAGTTCAGTTCGTTTTGGACTCGGACTCGCCGCCGACGCGGTCGGACGGTGTTCTGCTGATGTGGCTTTGTCGACGCGGGCGGGACGCGGCTTCCGATGCGGGTGCCCCCCCTCCCCCCTTTTTTTTTTTTGGTTAAAACAGGACATGAATAAAAATAAAGAAAAGAAAAGAAAAGAAAACGGGACAGTAATAAAAGGAAAACGGGACAGGAAAAGAAAAGAAGAGGGCGACAGAAGAGGCGACGCACCGGGACGGAGCCCTAGGTCGCGCGCGCACCTCCAACCGCGACGCACCTCCACCTAACTCTCATCGCGGCTTTCCAGCAAGTAACTCGAATCCCTTCCTTATTTGATTTCTCTTCTTTTTTTTCACAAACAAATGATAAAATAACAACAAATCAACCGCCCCCTATGAAGGAGGTGTGTGCTGCTGTTTTTCTGTTCCGCTTCGACTGAGTCGGTTGTGTTTGTTTCCATTTATTCCCTTTCTTTGATGTGCTGGAGAACGTTTATGTTATGTTTAGTGGGCTTTTCTACCGTCAGACCAGGAAAACTTGGCCTGACGTTAGGCCGATGTTAAAATTACATATTTTTTTATATTTGTTGATTCCAATCCGTAGAGTTCAATCCTAACAAGAAGAATATACAACTTAAATCGACAAATATGAAAAAATATGTAGTGTAATTAAGATGTATTTTCTTATCGTCAGTCGGAAAACAGTGCTTATATTAAATTTGATTAAAATTGCGTATTTTTCATATTTGTTGATTCAATCCGCACAGCTCAACTCTAATAAGAAGAATATACAAATTGGAATCGACAAATATAAAAAAAATATGTAATTTTAACATCGGCCTAACGTCAGGCCAAGTTTTCCTGGCCTGACGGTAGAAAAGCCTTAAAAAAAAGTACCCTTGCTATCTGAAACTTTTAAATATCATTTATAGTTGCCCCTTTGAATGACTAGTTACTAATTACTAATTACTAATTACTAATTAGTTTTTTTAATTAATTTTTACAATGAATCAAGACGAAGGAACAACAAATAAACTGCCCCTATGGAAGTATGTCACAGTGCAAGAAAAAAGTGGGAAGGGAGGAAATGTGAAGTTTGTTTGTAACTATTGTGGATTGTGTGTTACTGGATCATATTCAAGAGTTGAGGGACAACAACAACAACAACATATAACCATTAGTTCTAAAATGATTTGGGGTCGGCTAACATGAATCAAACTTTAAAACCGTCAATGATCGTTACATAAATAATATAAAAGTAAAAAAATAAAAAAATAAAAAAAAAAGAAAGAGGGAAGAGAAAAAAGCAAAAAAAAAATTGAAAAATCCTGAAAAATAAATTAAAAGGTAGCATGAAATAAAAGAAAATAGGAATTAAAAAAAAAGAATCAGATTCCATCCACCATCCGTATTCGTTCCCGCCACATTTGCCTCTCCATCGCCATACTTTCCCCAATTCCAAGAAACCGCATATCATTTTCAATCATCTTTATCCAAGTTTTATTGGGTCTTCCTCTACCTTTCACAATATTACTTGTTCCCCAACATTCTAGCCTCCTCACTGGGGCATCAACAGGTCTTCTTCTCACATGACCAAACCATCGTAATCGATTCTCCATCATCTTGTCTTCTATAGACGCAACTCTTACCTTCTCTCTAATCACCTCATTTCTGAGCCGATCCTTTTTTGTATGACCACACATCCATCGTGGCATACGCATCTCCGCCACATTCATCTTTTGAACGTGACACTGTTTTACAGCCCAACACTCGGTGCCATATAAAAATGCAGGCCTAATTGCCGTGCGGTAAAATTTACCCTTTAATCTATGAGGCATGTCAGGATCACATAAAACTCTTGTGGCACTCTTCCACTTCAACCACCCTGCCTTTATTCTGTGAGCCACATCGCCATGTAGCTCTAAGGTCTATAAAGCCATAGAGGGGTGCCGCGGTTTGTGGGCCATCCTTTTGGATAATAGATCCAAAATACCGAAAGAAAGTGGATCCATGAACAACTTTCCCATCAAATGTGATCATCCCCGCTTCTCTATCACTGTTTTCGCTAAACCTACATTCTGTATATTCAGTCTTACTTCTGCTCAGCCTAAAGCCTCGAGCTTCCAAAGTATCCCTCCAAAGTTCCAATTTATGTTGCACGCCAAACCTTCGTTTCATCAATCAACACAATATCATCTGCGAACATCAAACACCACGGAACGTCATTTTGAATTTCTCTTGTCAATTCGTCCATGACTATGGCAAAGATAAAAGGACTAAGAGCAGATCCTTGATGCACCCCAATCGTAATAGGGAATTCTTCTGTCCTCCCAACATTAGTACGTACACTTGTACTCCCTCATACAGGTCCTTTATAATGTCAATATATTTCCGCGATACATCATTCTTTGCTAAGGCCCACCAAAGTACTTCCCTTAGTACTTTATCATATGCCTTCTCTAAAACAATAAAAACCATATGTAGATCTTTCTTTTTATCTCAATAAAAACAAGAGTTGAGGGACATTTGCTGAAAATTGCTAACACAGGTGTTTCAAAGTGCTCTAAGGTGACTTCAACGGATTTCATGAACATGAAAAGAGAATCTGATGATTATGATTTAATGGTGCAAAATTCAAAAGCTCGCCAAGTTTCATTACCACCATCAAGTAGAAGCAAGAGTTGTTCATCCAGTGCTTCAACTCCAAGCACAATGAGACAATCGGCATTTGAGCCTCTTTTCTCAATTTCATTTTTTTAATTTACATGTAGTTAGTTTTAGTAATTAGTTTAGTTTAATAATACAATGTATAATTATATAGGTATTATAGCGTTCAATGGCTTGATGAATCTCCCCCACATGTTCCCCCACAAAGATGATGAGATTTCTGCTATGAGATTGAAGTGTTTGGAAAGATATTTCCCTAATGAGATTGAACGTAGGCAATTCAATACGGAGTTTGCCAAATTTTCTGAAGCTCTAAGAGAGTTTGCCAAATCTGATTCTGTTAGTGATAGAGGATTGATGGATCCCGACTTATGGTGAGTGACACATGGTTCTTCAACACCTTTACTCTAGAATGTGGCTTTGAAATTGCTTGGGCAACCATCTTCGTCATCGTGTTGTGAGAGGAATTGAAGTACATATAGTTTCATTAACTCTTTAATTAGAAACAAGCTCACCCCACAACAAGGAGAAGACTTGGTATTTGTTCATTCAAATTTCCGACTTTTGTCGAGGAAATCTCCACAATATTCTACGGGTGAAAGTAGAATGTGGGATGTTGGTGGTGATGCATTTGATACTATGGATGGTGTTGGAATACTTGAGGTGTCAAATCTCTAACTTGGGGTTTTTCCCTGTGTCCGTATCAGTGTCCGTCTCCGTGTCGTGTCCGTGTTCGTGTCGTGTCCGTGTCCATGTCCGTGCTACATAGGGTGTATTTAACCGCATGGAATCAAATAGGAAGAAACATATTTATTAATTGTCCTAATAGGATTAATTTACCACGAAATCTAAGTACATATACATCGGGTTAGGTTCATGTAGGAACATTTGTTTAATTAAAAAATTCCTAAATGGACCAAACTCTCTCTCTCTCTCTCTCTCTATATATATATATATATATATATATATTTTGATCTATTATAATATAAGAAAATACTTTCCTTCCTTATACATATTGAGAACTTAACAAACAATGCTCGTAATTTCAATGTTAATCATTTAGTATAAGTCTAATACTTATTTCCTATAGTATTTGACCAAAAACAAAACTTTCAACACATAATTAAATTATTTAGGTTAAGTTTAGAAAATCATAAAAATTAGTTGCAAGTTCATGTTGAATTTACACAAGAAAAATATAGTAATTTTTGAAGTGCTGATTATTTAAATAGGTTATCGCTAAAGTGTGTCATAATTATAAGTAAATAGTAGAACAAAATACATATACTTTTTGCAAATATTAGAAAATAAGTACAAACACTATATAGAACAATAATAATGCTTAGATATGATTCCCACTTGAAGCGTCTACTTTGGTTAAGGTACACGTTTTAGTTTGTCACTTTAACGAAGGTACAACTCTTTCTAAAGCATCTATCCACATTTACTTTTTTAATTTTTCTCAATCAATTAATATTACTCCCCTCGTTCCGCCATAAGTGTCATATTTCACCCCACACATCGTCCATTCAGAAGTGTTACATTTCATTAAATACCTCCAGTGATCCAATCACATCAAACCATCACAATTTCTCCTTTAATCTCCACACTCATCATCAATACCTTTTACCTTTAAATCTACATCACATACTCACCATCAATACTTTTTACATTTTACACTCATCATCTATCACATTCAACCATTCTCCTAAAATAAATTAATTTTATCCCAAATGTAACATTTGAACTGGGACGGAGAACCTATGATTTATATAACGGAAAATATTAATATTTAAGCAATTTAAAACAAATTTTAATTAGATATTAAGGTTTAGTGTTAAGTAAACTCTTATATTCAGACAAAATCATATTTGCAAAGTAGACTCTTCAAGTGGGACGAAGAGAGTAGTTAATTTACATAAAATACCACTTTCCACTTTGCAATTATCAAAACCTACCGTCAAGATATGCCGTTTACTTCCCGTGAAATTTTGACGAACAATGATGATTTCACGAAACTAATTATGCTTCCCAATGATGAACAAGAATGCCCTTAATAAACTTGGAAAGGGTGTTGTAGATTTGTAATGTGACTCAGACATTATGGACTTGCGACCTCAAAAACAAACTGGGTTAAGTCTCCAGCCGGATGATAAAAAACTATCATAAATCATCAGCAACCAAGATAAACTTGAGCCACTCAGACTCGGGAGTTTTAATAGATTACATAAAACCTCTTATCTGACTCGCACCTGACAAAAAAATATAAAATTCTAGCAACTTGGGAGCATATCTGTCATGTAACTCTACGGTTTATATAAGACAAAAACACCCCTGCAAAGAAATACTATCACAAATGATAAGAGGCAGTAACAACACAGATACAGAATAGTATGACGTACCTTTCCATCAAATCAATAAGTTCCAGATCCCTTGGTTTCATACCCCACTTTGCGTCTACAAGAATGCATACTCGTTTTAGGCCTACACGTGTGGTAACATACTCTTTCACCTACAAGTTGTGCATGAGGGAACATAAGTGAGAAATTACTAAGACAAATAAAATGAAACTAAATTATACGTCGTAAAAAGTGAAAACCCATAAAGAAACATTTGCAAAGGAACAGATAGGCCTTAGTACATAACTAGTACAATCAATGCACATTTTATTCAAATATTTCAACCGCTGGATGAAATGAGTAATGCACTAATATGGGATTTAAGATTGTTAGCCAGTTTCACAATGTTTCAAGTCAAATTTATCAGATTCAGCATGGGATACTATCAAATGCAAGAAAAATGTATAAATTTAAGAAAAGGAAATAAAAATTACACGATTCTCTTTCTCCAAAAAGGAATTTTATACTTATTACGACTATGAAAATAGAAAAGGACTTCTTCCATTCCATATATCGTATATATCGGATCTGACTTCATCGAGAAAACAATAAGAGAAGAGAACATAATTTGGGCTCACAGAATTGACTGTGTACGTGGTAGGTAGGTTATCTCCATTTGCAGAGTTCTTGTGCTACTATATCCAATTTTCAACAAATATGACACACCACGCCGTTTCACACGTAATTCTTAAAAAGGACTTCATATCATTCTGAGATCACTGGTTGACATGTACTTCACAGTTGAACACACACACACACACACACACACATATATATATATATATATATATATATATAACAGTGCAAACAACCACGATGTAACATACTCCGAACCCTTTACTCTCACCAAAAGGAAAATGTTAATTTTGTCATGGCCAAGATTGATCAAATGTTTGAACACGTTATCTTGATAAAGAAACGTGAAAATGGAAATATAAGAAGGAACTGTATATACACATATGAGTCCGTTCATATTTGGTACGGATTCACTGCAAACATAGTATGCTCTAATGCATATTCATTTTTTCTCCCAATGCACAGTGAACCCGTACTAAATGTGTGCACTAAATCCAAAAAAATGAATATGCATTACAACGTAATATATGTGTGCAGTAAATTTGTAGTAAATATGCACTGGACTCAAGTTACCATTATAAGGACTGGTTCCCATTTGAATCAATCCCTTTTTTATCTTTTTTACCAAAAAACAATCCTATATATATGTATATATATGTATGTATAGTGTGTGTGTGGAGAGAGAGAGAGAGAGAGAGAGAGAGAGAGAGAGAGAGAGAGAGAGAGAGAGAGAGAGAGAGAGAGAGACTACTCACAAGCTCCTCCAAAGCTTCCTTAACTTCTTCTTTACCATACGCAAAACCATATCCAGGCAAATCCACTAAAGACAGCTTCGGTCCAAGCTTAAAGAAATTGATAGTCTACAAAATCATTGTAGATTGTGATTAATATGTATATCAACTATATTTTGAGTTGAGTCGTAACAACATGTGGCACCTGTGTGAGGCCTGGTTTGTCTGATGTCCGCACAACACCCCATTGCCTGGTTAGTGCATTGAGCAATGATGACTTTCCCACATTTGACCGCCCTAACAATGTTTTGAGTCTCAAGTAAATATTTCTACTATATTCCTGAATAAGGATGTAATACTTTCTCCCAAAAAGGTTCACTACAAAAAACAAGGCATCTGTAACAAGAATATTCCAACGAATTTTTCTGTCGTCGCTAATAGCAACGGACTGCCTACCAAATAGCAACAATTTTATTTTACGTGTACTTCATACGTTATTCGCAACGCCATACTAACAAAATCTCCTACAAATTTTATTTTTGTTGCAAAACATGTTATTTCCGACGATGACATTCCAACAGAATTTTAAGTCGTCACTAGTAGCAACAAAATACCTACTAAATACCAACGAATTTTTTAGAATAAATTTTCATGTGCAATTAGCAACAACATACAAACAAAACTTCCTACAAATAGATTTTTTTCTAAATTTCCAACAAGTTTCTTCACACTAATCCGTTGGTATTAAAAATTTAATGTAAATTACTCAAAACGCTTAGGAGAATATTACTTAAATAACAAAAATTATTATTTTTAAGCAAGTTGCAAGAAACTAATTTTTCAGTATAACAAGATCACGACTTTATTTAACGCAATGCAACAGACAAGACAATTCGACACACATAGTTGTTTGTTAAAGGACAACCATTTTTTTTTGAAAAAGTAGAGGCCAAGATTAGGGGTGTTCAAAAATATTCGATATCCGATCCGAAATATCCAAAAATCCGAAGTTTCGGATATCCGGAACTTCAGATTCGGATATCGGATAGTAGTTTTCAGAAAAATCGGATATTCGGATATCCGAAATATCTGAAAAATCCTAAAATTTTTATTTTTTTATATTTTAAATAATAAAAAGTATTCGGATATTCAGATATCCGATATCCATATCCAAAGTTTTTTTCGGATATCCGATATCCAAATCCGAATATTTTTTTCGAATATAAGGATATCCGAATAAATTTTTATTTTTTTCCGGATATTCGGATATCCGGTTTTGAACACCCCTAGCCAAGATATTTCATTTAGCAAAAATTGAAGGATCTGAATGCCAAGATGTGGTCCGACAATACACCAAGTCTCCGGAATAGATAAAATAAGTCTTAAACATATAAAAGTATAACATTAAAATTTACTGTAACACTACAAAAAAAAACAGTTTTTACCGACGCCAAACGCCGTTGGTAAAACAGAAAATGGCGTTGGTAAAAAAATTACCGACGCCATTACCGACGGAAACCCGCCGTTGGAAAAACGCTCGACGGTAATTTTTTACCGATGCCATTACCGACGCCGCCATTTACCGACGCCATTTTTGGCGTCGTTAAATTAAAAAAAAAAAATCTAAAAAGTCGGAGTCGGGACTCGGGCGGGTCACGTGCAGGCTCGGGTAGTCGGGTTCGGTCGGTCCGGGCGGGTCGGGTCTGGGTCCGGGCGGGTCAGGTTCGGGCTCCATTCAATTTCAAATGGTTGAGAAGGATTTTGGTATATAAACCACCTAAAACACTACTGTTTTTTCGATGTGGGATAGTGCAAAAAATTTACCGACGCCATAATGGCGTAAACGGCGTCGCTAAATTTAAAAAAAAAAAAAATTACCAACGCCAAAATGGCGTCGGTAAATGGTGTCGGTAAACGGCGTCGGTAAATGGCGGCGTCGGTAAATGGCGTCGGTAAATGTCAAAAAAAAGAAAAAAAATAAGTCTGCGAACCGGTCGTCGGTAATGGCGTCGGTAAATCAATTAAATAACGGGCGTCGGTAATGGTGTCGGTAAATTATAAGTTTAACAACGGCGGTACGGGCGTCGGTAAATGGCGTCGGTAAAAACTGTTTTTTTTGTAGTGTAACCTACAAGATGCTCCTAAGCATGTGCATCTTCAGATAAGAAACCTCTTCCCCAAAACCACGGACAATTGTGGCCCACATTAGATTATTGGGGTGATGGTTGAGCCCATTATTTGATGAATCACGGATGAATCACACGAATAATTTCAACTCCATCTCATTCATTATCTTCGCTCCATCTCACCATCTTCCCCAAAACCATACGCGCGGCGATGAAAACTCTTCCGAATCCACGAAATTTCTTCAATTTTTTTGTCATCCCGCCAAATTATATCGTCCCTTCATAATTTAGAGTCCATATGGTAATGGAGTCGTTCGCCCAATTACTAACGGATGGAAACCCTAATTTTGGCTATTTATACTCACACCGTTTCACAGTCTTCAATCGTCCTCAGCTCTATACTATTTTTCAACTCGAAGAACAAGGTTTGTGTCCATTTAACTATGTGATGGTCTCTTCATTTATCTATATGAATGGAGTGCATTTGTCTAACTTAAATGACCTTGTCTCATTTTGTGTTTCTTTGGCTTGGCTATAGAGTTATCGTGTTGTTAAGTTTGTAAAAGGGTGGTTTCGTTTAGTTGCAAATTTGTTTGTAATGTTTCTTGTTTTTGGAATTTTGGTGTGTATTTTGAACACTTCTTGTGTTGGGAATATAATGATATTTTAATTTCTTAAAAAGACAAAAAATTGTCTCGGTTAGATGAATGGTTTTAGTTTGTTTCTTGGATTTTTTTTTTTTGGTTTCTATTCGGGTAATTTGTTATAGGAAGTCATTGTGTATTGGACTTCTTCTGGTACTGGCATAATGAAGAGAGTAGATAAGTATTGGACTTCTAGGATTGAGATGTCTGTTTGCTGTTAATGAACCACATATTTATATATGTTATACTACGAAGCATGTTCGAATCTCATAGGCATATCCTATCCGTTTATGCAGTATGGCAAGAAAAGTCAAGAAGACGAGTAAGGGTGCAAATAGTTCTCGCAAGCGAAATGGTGGCAGGACCCCAGTTGTGGAGGATGCATTTTCACCCATTCGCGAAACGGATGAGCGAAATGATGAACTTCAAGTGAGTGATGGTGATGATGCTTCTAGTAACGAGGGCAGCAGTACTCGTCCCACTAGTCTTGCTGCATCACCAGGACGAGAAGAGGACTTGGATTCGGAAGATGATGAGTCTGTGGAGCTGCACAAGACACGAGGACCAAACCGTGGAATGGATGTTCCTGAAGACTTAGAAGATCGTCCTACAATTTTTACCGTTGGTGGCAGGTTATTCACTTCCTTTTCTTTTATATCATTTTGCTTTCCTTTTTCTTTGTGTAAGGTGATATTTTTTCTTCTAAATATACTTACACAGGTTCCCGGATACACGTGTAACCCGATATCTCGATTACTATAAAGGCAAATTTTGAGGATGCATGGCCTACATGGAGGAAAGTACCTCAAAGTATGAGGGACCTATACTGGGATAAGTTCAAGGTAAATTATTAAAACATGTCTTTTTGGGTAAGTCTTGAACAGATACATATAAGATGTTATACACTTAGTTTGTTACTAATTTTCTGAGTACTAGTTCAAGCTAGCTTACGGATACTACTACTATGAAAGTAACATATATTATTCCATGAAACTATACATTATAGTCATGTTTGATGAATAAATGCATTAGTATCCCTCTGATTTCTTATAATTTTATTAGTTGAGTTCACACAAATTACACTATTTTTCCGTTTTCAAACATCGATGAAAATCATTTTTATAAAATGCATCATTTGCCTAGCAATAATTATTTTGAAGATATTTTTCGTCCATTGCAAGACCACGACCACACACTTCCACCATTTTCAAATTTTCAGACTCGGTTCTAGCTCCCGTTCGCCGGTAAATCGGAAATCCGACTTCGTATCTAAATTCTTTCACTATCTTAGCTTGCTCAGTCTTAG
The DNA here is from genome assembly GCA_033398695.1 of Orobanche coerulescens. NCBI lineage: Eukaryota > Viridiplantae > Streptophyta > Magnoliopsida > Lamiales > Orobanchaceae > Orobanche > Orobanche coerulescens. Next base: position 205,736,392 of record CM065802.1, read on the forward strand.
GCAACAAAGTAATCAGAGTGGTGTTTACAGTTCTAGGTAAGAAACCAGTGATAAAGAACTGATGCACAGCTTCACACACATCCTGTCCTACATTGGTTCCATGTGCATTTAAAAAAAATGTAGATTAAATCCATCAATCCCAGGGGCCTTGTTGGAGTTCATACTAAATAAATCATCCCTATTTCCTGGTCAATAACAACTGCACACAATTGAGAGGTATTTTGAAGCACATTTCCTCTCTGGACTATGGAAGGTTCAAGCATGGGCATGTACTCTGGCACTACCCATTAGCTTCACATAATATTGTCTGATTTCATAAAAAAAATGGTTGAAGTAAAAAAAATAAAATAAACTCTTAGTATAACTTTTTTGAGTAAATATCTTAAAGTAGTCTTTAGATTTGGAAGTTCAAGTAGTTTGAAGTATTAAGAATGTTTTTGGAGAATTAATGAAGTACTAAATATTATGAATGTTATTTATAATTTATGATAACTTATAAAATTATGTCTCATATTTTTCAATAATACCACCTAGCACAGAAGAATGGTCCACGACAACAAAAAAGAAAAAAATATATGCGACGAAAAAAAAAAAGCGGTGGCGGCCGCCAAACTCCATTCGCCGGACAAACGACAGAAGAACGTCCTATCTCCGACAATTGATCGACCAATGATTGATGTCGACTGAGAAAAATTCAACAGTTGGCCGGTGACGATGGTTTCGGCGGCCGGCAGTGGTGATCCATTTTACCACAGGGTAGAGATTGCATTCTATTTACTTTTATACAAGGGTGCAAATGAATTACAAAATCAGTGTAAACTTTTATTTGTTTGTTAAATTTATAAGAGTCGTGTTTCGTATGACAAAATCAAAATAAATGTGTATTTATTGCCCCATTAGTCTTCACAATCTTTCTATAAAATTGCTTTGTCTGATTTCATATTTTATGTACTTTTGTGTTACACATTGTCTACCTCAGCAGTGTACAGCATTTAATGGACTTTGCTCCAGTTCTAGCTTTATCATAAGAGTGAAAGAACTTAGAATTTCCATCACCAAGCTTAATCCAATCTACTCTGTCCTTCTGGCCATAGTTTTTCCTCAATATTGCTCCACCTCTCAATTTTAGCCAGTACTAGTTATTCTCTCTGTATGAGCTGCTCACAGTAATATTAAGATTCATCTCATTTTGAACAACTCTCAGCTCATCTCTATATGTGTATAACTTTTTAGCTATATTCCTGTTCATGAATGTCCCGCCTCGGTTTATTGCTTGAAAAAAAAATATATTTTGAAGATGGCATATGATTTTGTTTATGATATCCCATCTGTGTTTGTAGAAACATTTTAAATGGCCTTTGCGGGGAGAAAGTCGGATATATAGCGCATGGTGTAAGACTTCCTCTGATCGGTTTAGAGACATACTTGGCTCCGCCAGAAAGAAGGCAAAAAAGTTGTCGGGCTCAAAAAATGCCAAGGAGTGGATTGACTTAAATCCAGAATGGATGAATAACACGATATGGAATAAGTTAATTAAAGATTTTTGGTCGAAGAAGGAATGGCAAAACAAGTCTGATTCTGGAACTAAGAATCGTTTCGGCGGAAATGATAAGGCTTCACCAACTTACACAGGTGGTTCCATCCCAAAAAAAAAATTAAAGGTCCAGAGGACTTCAGCGCCGACCGCCGCAGCTCCACTTCCAGCCGCCACCGCCACCGCTCCACTTCCAGCCGCCGCCACCGAGACAGTGAGAGGAAGAGGAATTTATCGAAGAAGACAATCTTGAAGAAGAAGAAAAAGATGATGAAGAAGAAGACGGCTATATGGAGCTTAGTGATGATTGATGGATTAATAATTTGATGAAGTTGTTGTAGGAGGACTTATTGTTACCTATCACCTACTTTAGTTTATTTAAGTATTGTCTTTTGCTTGTAGAATTGCTTCTAAAAGTTTATCATTTTATTTTGTGTTATGTTATAGTTCTAGTACTTTTTTTTTGGCGCCTCACCTCGCTCAGGCGTGCGCCTCGCCTTGCGCCTTGCGCCTCAGGCGATACGAGCCCTCATCGCCTCGGTGCGCCTTTCGCCTTTGATAACTATGATCTAAAGGCCAAGGGCCACTGTTTTAAGTGTCGTGAGCCATACCACCCTTTGCATAACTGTGGGAACAGTCGCTTCCCGTCATAATTACGATACAAGAAGATGGTAATAACGAGTCCGGGGGCCTCGAACAAAATAAGGGAGAGGGGAACAAGGAAGAGCTGGTGGAAACCAACATACAACATATTGAGATGTCCCCGTTGGTGAATGGGGGCTTCAATGACCCTGAGCGATGAAATTCTCAGCCTGCGTTGATCGTTCGGAAGTTCATATTATGGTGGATAATGGAACTAGACATTGTTTTATTATGGAGGATGTGGTGCGGGCAGTCGAATTAACGATTGACTTCTCTGTCACACCCTTGGTAAGAATGGGCGAGGTCCGCGTGATCGAATTATTGGGTTGTGTTGTGCAGTACTGCTTGCAGTAGAGGGCGTTCTTTTCCGATTGATTGCTTTGTATTTCCGCTTGTATTTCGCAATGTTTAAAAGAGGGGCGCCCCGCGCGCCTCGGAGCGCCTTCCGCCGGAAACATCTTGATGCGTTTGGCGACCTGCGAATACCAGGTAAGGCGTACGCCTTTCATACGGGGCGCACGCTTTAAGGCACATCGTGCACCTTTGGCGCCTTTTACATAGGGCGCACTATTTTTTTGTTTTTTGTTTTTTAACTAGAGCCTGGAAACGACGTCGTTTCCCGGAAGGAAAGAAAAAAGGTGAAGGAAGGAGCCGACCTGTTTGACCAAAGTCAGAAACTCTAATTGGGTAGGAAAAAAGACGCCGCTGTTTTTCCTTCTCCCGCCCGTTCAACATAATAAAAAAAACTGAGTCTTAAACCTTTGAATCTGTTGATTACGATGTCACTTAGTCATTTATCGTTGTACTTATTTTCTTTCATGTTGAACTTGTGGCTTTTATCTTTGAACTTATGTTATTTTCTTGGATTTTGATTGTACTTATGTTTTTAAACTTTATATATGTTGTTTAAGTTGTATTATTACGTATTTGAAGCTTATATGATTAAGGGGTTATTATTTAAGTGTTATTCTTTATTAAAAAAAAGCACGTTGTGCTTACGCCTCTCTTTTTTGCAGGCCACCGCCTAGGCTTACGCCTTCGCCTTTTCAAACACTGGTTTTTCGACTGAAAGCCGTGGCAGATAAACTGACGGATTTGGACTGAAATGTTAAAACAGTCCATTTTTACCTCAAACATGCGCAGCAGAGGATGAGACTAGCGGCAAATAAGCACTACCGATATGTTCATTACCATGCCGTTTAGGGGGATTTCAAATTATTTGCCTCTTTCTTAACCATAACTTAGGTTTAAATGTTATCTCACTCTTCGAGATCCGGTTAGAGGCTAAGAAAGCCAGTAATGATTCTCTTTCACTAGCCGAGTCATTGAGGAAAAAATTAAAGAAGGAGGGGGATATGGTGTTTTTAAAATTGCAAGCGAGGACAAGCGGCAATAGATAAGCGCACGAATGTGAAGTTGGCAAGTTGGTACTTTGGACCATTCAAGGTGGTGGGGAAGATAGGTGAGCTAGCATATCGGAGTTGCTGGCAGTCAGTTGTGCGGTCCAATGAGAAGTCTGCACGCGTCTGAGTCGCTGTCATGGGCGGTCCCACCTTGTACCTTTCGGCGGGCTTGTCGGTAGGTGAGAAGGTGGTGACAGGCTGTGGTCAACGATCCATGAAACGTGGCGCCTGTCGCGGATCTGCACATGGGCGCTGCTTTGAGGTCCAGTCTTCGTGGACTTTGACGGACGATGGTCTCTGTCTGTGGCATAGGACGATCGTCTTAAGTCGGGCACCAGGGTCGATCGCTAAGTGCCGAAAGGCGATCGCCTTGGGAGTCGATCGCTGGACACTCGACGGTGGACTGGTATCTTCGGCTAGGCGAGTCTGCCATAGTTTGACTGGTTGTGGACTCGGTCGCTCGGCCTTGTAGTCGATCGCCTGTCGAGGTGAACAAATCTTGACACAACAATTGCCCCCCAGCTCGCTCCGATGTTGGAAACGTAAGGTGAGGTGGTTCTGCTGGCGATCGCTGAATTTTGACGAGTGACTCTGCATTTTATTGAACTGGCGATCGTCTTTGAGTTGATTGATTCTGAATTTAGACGACCTGATAGGTCGCTGAAAAGAGCGGGAAATGGCAGCGGATGCGGAAAAGTCTCTGGGGCACGTGTCGGGTTCCTGTTGGAGGATACCGACGGTCATTTATGACTCCTCGTCTGACGCGTCCTTGAAAAGACGCGTACGCGGGTTTCAAGGGGGCCAATAAATGCGACAGTTGCACTTCAACCCCTGAGACTCTCCTTAATTGCATTGAAGTCCCTGCCCTCACCTATAAAAAAAAAGGGCAGGGTTGCAGTGTTCATTCTTACGCGTTTTTATCGGAGAAGGAAGGATAATACCGCTGAAGAATTTTCCTGGAGATCTTGCTGCCGATCGTCGATCGATCCAATCTTGGGTAAGAAGAACACTCATTTTCTCCTTTTTTCTTCGAGAATGGCTGGAACATCTTCTTCACACGGAGTGGGCACCAGCTCCGCCGCCGGGGCATCGACTGTCCAGGGAGAATCCTCTGCAGATTTCCATCTGGAGACGGCCGCCGAGGCTATTCGGGCCGGTATTGATCCTGCGGAGGTAGAGGCGTTGTTCAATGAAGCCGATGTGGCTAAGGAGGCGGCCGTTGAGCACAGGCGCTCGCAGACGTAGAGATATCTGGCGGTGAGGGCCTATTGGGAGCGGCATAGTGCCTTTGGCCAGGCCTATGTGGCCTTTGTTGAGATTATGGAGAGGTTGGCCGGTCCGTCTCCAAGATTCGATTTCCGGGAGTATTCGATCGCTCACCCTTACCAGTTTGCTAAACGGTCGCTGTTTCGGGCTGCGCAGCGATCTCTGTGGTCTCTTGGCCAAATCAGGAGTTCGGCGACCAGGAAAGACCTGGCCGTCTAGAGGACGAGGTACCATGTTCCTTCCGATGTGGATCTATTTGTGCCGGTGGAGAATGAGCGAGCCGACCAACCCCCGACGGGTATGGTCGCCGTGAACGAGGCGATTATGGAGGCCGGGCTGTGATTTCCTTTGTCTTTTGCTGTCTCCCATCTGCTGGCTGCTTGGAACCTGGCGCCACTCCAGTTGACGCCGAATGCTTGGCTCCAGATAATTTGCACTCTCACCTTGTTCGGCGGTTACCGACTGTACCGCCTTCCTTCGCCGTCGGAGATGAACCACCTGTTCAAGCTGACGGCTCAGAAAGGGTCGGTCGGAGGCTATCATATTCAAGGCCGATCCGGTCGGGTGATCCTTGGCGTCCCGAACAACATAACTGGGAACAGATAATACCTGGGTAAATACTGAAGGGTCAAAAGTACAAGTCCAAATCAAAGTGTAGGTCTCATTCATATAGTCAAAGTTCAATATCAAAGGTTCGAATAATCAAAGGGCTAATATCAAAGGTTCAATTCACATGTATCAAATCAAAGATGCAATGTCAAAGGTTCAAACGAAGAGTTCGAATATCAATAGTCCAAAATAAGATAGGCAAATAATATAGAAGAGCGAGAAAGGTCATGAGAGAGAAAGTAGTTGTACTCTTGCTGAAAGAGTACGGAATAAGAACAGTACGTTTTTCCTGGGGTAGAAATCTGCACGGCCAAAGCCGAAACAATGATCTGCGATAATAATCCCTACTAAACATAATACGCCTACTTAAATATACTTAATTCTACGGGACCTAAGCCCAATTAAAATACAATTAGCTGTTACACTTTTTTTTTTTTTTTTTTTTGAAAAGTGAACTTCATTAACCCAACCCAAACGGACCGCCTAAACTCGAGAAAAGAAAAGGCGACCGGGGCAAGAGACTACAACAACTCAAAATTACACCACATGTTCCAATCTACACTTTTACATTTATGCCTATGAGAGAACCAAAGAAATCCCAACGCTTTCACTTCCGTAACTATCTCGGGAGCCTTAATATCTCTACCTTCAAAGAGCTTTTCATTCCGCGCTTTCCACAATCTCCAACACGTAATAATGACCAAGCCATGAAGCACCTCTTTCTTTAACCTTGAACCAATAGCATACTTGGAAGCCTCTAACAAATCTGACGTCTCAAAAGCAAAAAGAGGAGGAATTTTACACCAAACAGAAATGGCTTGCCACACTTCTGAAGCTAGCTGAAGAGCTGTTACACTTTTATTAACCAATTAAACTATCAGGAAGTGTGAAGCCCAACTCGACTTGTAGCCCATCTATCACCGTACGAAACAGCCTTATACTCAAGGCGGAAATGTGGAAGTTGCCCCTTGACATCCGACATGTCCAACCACATCCCCTCCTCTTCTCCTTCGCCCTGCCTCTCAACCAACACTTGCAGCCATTCATCCCATCCCTTTCTAATATTATTTAAAACCGAAATCGACTCAGGCTCAAAGCTTGAATCCTCCGTTCACCATTCCAAAGGTAACTCCTCAGACACTCGGTGGTCCCCAGCTACTGCCTTCAGCTTGGATACAGGAACACCGGATGCACCCAAATGGACTCCGGTATAGTATTTATTGGATGAATGTTTTTGAATGAGGATGTGGTTCGTGGACTTAGTTTTTGAATCGTTCGTTTTATTCGATTGGGTTGTAAAGGCCGTTTTGAGCCTATTTATTTTACTAGAAATATTTGTATCTATGATGCAATTTTCAATGTAAAATTTATATGTAATGACGAAGACCGGAGGAAGATCCGTTTCGAGAAGACGAAGATTCAAGACGAAGACTTGTAATTAGATTACGGAGTTTTTGTTTTCTAGGAACGGTCCATGAACCACATGTTGGTAGCAACTAGGTTGTGAATGGTTGTTCATATTGTATGAATGCTACAAACGCGCTTAAATGAATTGATGTGCAAGACGCATAGCAATCATAAGAACGAGTCCGTAAACCGAATTTTGTGACCTGACCGTTCCAACTGAAATACGATATATTGGCATTCCAATATGTTGAATAGAAATTTTCTTTCATGGTTTAAACGTCTTCAGATATTGTCTTGCGTGTAAAACACATCTCGTTCTTTATACTTGATTCGAATATTTAAATCGGAATCAACTCTTGTTTATGTATCACCCATTCCTTGGTATACTTGTCTTATGTGCGTCGAGTGGAATATCGGCCTATTTTTCCGCGAGCCTTTTGGCTGGGGCAAATTTCTATCCCAGATTTCTATGCCCTTATATTCATCAATTAATTACTACATTTAAATTGATTCCTAATCAATCTACCTGCAAATGCAATATCTGGGAGATCAGGAGAGGGAAATGATGATGACATCTTTGCGGCAGCAAAGAATTCTAATTTATTCCTGAATACCTGAAAAAATAATTAGGATGAACACATGTTAGAAGAAATTAAAACAGGTCATCATTTGTTTATGATCTCAGACGCACTATAGATCCAATCGATCGATAGTATCGAAGTGTTTATAATTGCATCATATAGCCGATTTGATCTTGCTTCAGAAAGTCCTCTTATTAAAAGTGAAACATTTTGCAATAAAGCATAAATAACATTGTTATCACGTCGACGACTAGTTGCCGACAAGTCACCCCAGAGAATTAGTCGGTGAACGACTTACTCAGTTTGATGACGGCGGGTTAAACCCGGATCCAACTATACTAGGTATCAAACGATAAACCCGATCAGGCGCAGTGTTAGAGAAAAAGAATTATATGCGTTCAAAACTTAAAAAACTCGTTGGAAACCCTATCCCCTTCTCTAATGGGCGGCTGTTGTAAGATAACTAGAGTCTTTACACTCATTGTAATTGCACTCTAACATTAATATTTGTACTCCAAAGTATTTGTATTAATGACATCTCGCGAGAGCATTCAAGCCCGGGACTAACAACCCCGGCAAATCTTGTGTTATTTACTTTCCCACGGAAGTGTTCTCGCATTTATTTGTTACTCGACCATTCCAGCAATATCATCTCCGTATAATATTTTGGATAACAACATGTAGGAATACTCAGTTATTTACATCTGGATTGAAATCGGTTGAATTTTATTGATTATCATGGTTTGTTGATTTCACATTAGTTCATAGTAAATTTGGGGAATTCATTTTGGGAGCGAAGTACACATTTAAAATATCATGTTTATGCATATAATTGTGAATTCAATTTCCGGAATTCCCAGTAGGTCTCTGATTTTTTCAAAATAAAATTTGCATTGCGGGTTGATTAACACTAAATACATATGGGAAACACTAATCGGTTTAACAATAAACCATTACCCTAATTGTAATCCTGGTATAATATATGCATTTTTAGTTAAAAATCATAAACAACAGAGTTGATATGCATAAGAAAACAATTTTTTATGCATTTTTTTTAAACAGACAAACTATTATGCATTACTGAAAGCTGTTATGCATAAAAAAACAAATATGCATACAAAACCAACTATTTCTGCATACCAAACAAACCGATTATGCATAACCGAATAATCCATATATATAAAAAAAAAAAAAAAAGAATATCTTTATTTGGTCTACATACCAAATTCTAATTGGGGAATGATAAACAGTAATTCGTGAAATCTAAACCCTAAATACATGTGATAAATCCTAATTGTTTAACAATAAACTATAATTTAACTATAATTATAATCCTGGCATAATAATGCATTTTTACTTAAAAATCTATGCCTACGTCAACGAGATCATATGCATACAAATTCCAACCATAAATAAACCCTAGTTGGATGCATAAGCCCTAATTAAAATTCATATGTATACACAATAATAGGGTTTATAAATGCATTCGAACATAAATGTCTCTGGTAGAAATTCGGTGAATAAATTCTAACTGAGATTTAACAAAAATAAGTATATATTACACTTGTGATGCATCGTAATTATATATTTCATGCATTAACGTATAAAATGCAATGTATCACTGGATCTGCAATACTATAAGTAAATTAATAACCAATATTCGCAACAAAATTAATAGAAATTAGAATTATAATATCAATAAACAAATAAAAGCATACAAGATAAATTTGGAAATATCCCATCATTTCCACAGTATTTACTAGATGTAATTAATATAAGATCCCATAATTTTAGGATAGGAAATTACTTTTATTAACAAAATTACTAACTTATCCTCAATCCATAAGAAAAGGAATTTCAAGCGGCTGATTAGAAGGATAAATATTAACCATAGATTAGACTAAATCAAAGGTATAGATTCATTCCCATTTCACATCTTAATTGTCATTCGTAGATGATCCATAATCTATATCAATATATATATATATATATAATCAAATGAGAATGGTTCTTATCCTGTGAATTGCGAATATACATGAGTTTTGTACTAATTATTGATGAAATATATATATTTCGTGCATCAAAATTGCAATGCATTAAAATATGCATTATATGCATCAAAATATCGATGCATTAAAATATTGCATTATATACATCAAATTTTTGTGAGAATAAATCTAGGTCATTCATTTCTCTCTCCCTCTCTCTCCCTCTCTCTCTCTCTCTCTCTCTCTCTCTCTCTCTATATATATATATATATATATATATATATATATATATATGATTTAAGAGTGAACTTGGTCATGGTGTGAGAACTAAGAACCACTCTTATTCATTGGATCAATCAATAAGAATGATCGAAATTTTGCCACGCCATCACTTATAAATAGCATGTGGATTAAATTAATTAAGGAGAAAGGTAATTTGTCCCTTCATAAATAAATTACTTCCATTTAAAATACAATAACTTAATCATTTATTATACATTTAAAATAAAAAATATATTAAATTAATCATCTTTTTCATGATTTATAATAAATTTAAGATGCACATTGCGTACCTAAAATTATAAGGGATCTCTCTTTTTTAGTACCAAACCATAAAAGTAACAAGTTATATATCCCCATTCATAAAACTATAAATTTTTGATACCAAAATGTGTTAAAAGACTTTATTACCCTTAAAGTCTACCAATAAGAGAAAAAAACAACTAAAAAAGAAAAAGGAAGATTATTAAAACTAAACAACAATAAAAAAGGTCCCACAACTCAATATTCCAAAAAACTCTCCTCTCTGCAAAAAAAGTCTCCGTCGTGAAACCCTTCGGCCGGCGGAAAATGTCGACCTCAGGCTACCACGAGAGAATCAAGACGCGGAAGTTCCGCTAGCGACACTCCATCTCGAAGAGCAATTCGCCAATGAGCCGCGGTTAGTGTATTTTCATTCACACACGATCGTGCCAAGGCGGTTGTTCATCTTCCCACGATCGTCTTTGAAGAAGATGAGACCATCGTGGACACGATGGTCTTTCGTGGGCACGATCGCTACACACGACGGTCGTCGATCGTGTGTGCCGTCGTGTGCTAGAAGTGCAAAAGCTCTGCCTTGCACACGATCGCAGCACACGATCGTTTCCGTCGTGTGAACCGTCGTGTGGCACACGATGGTCTTCACCACGACGGGCATCGATCGTGTGCATGCGATCGTGTGCAAGGCGAATTTTTTTTTCGTTCTCTTAAGCATTTTATCATATTCTTATGAGTTGTATGTCCATGTGCAGGTGGTTGCGTATGGAAGAGACCTACATTGCATTTTGTTACACGTCAAGTGAATCTTTACATACGGGAGGCGGTATTTAAAGAGATCATTGAGACATTAAAAGTATGGGCCGCAATTCCATTTGTTCTTGATCGAGCTATCGAGAGCTTGGCCAGGGGTCTGGGGCGCTTGATTAAAGTTAGGAGGAATGGGAGTTCAAATCTTGTCCTACATCACTTGATTGCTCGTCAATTGGAGGGTGATCAAATCCCCGGATGAGTCGTGGTTCGAGGTTTGCGGGAGGACCATTCGTTTACGGCCGTGATTTCGCCTTGATCACGGGACTCCATTTGGAAACTCTACCTTCCATCCCGGGACGACCATCTCCTTCCGTTCGACGGTATTTTCCTGAGAATACTCCATGGCAAAAACATTAAGGTTAGTGTTACGCGGAAGAGGTTCAATGCTCGAGATTTTGGTAGAGACATAAGAGATTATCTCAAGGTTGCCAATTTGCTTATATACTACTACTTTATCTATGCCGTGACGACATGATGGTGAGACATGGGCATGGGCATTAGTGGAGGATTTCGAGCGGTGGGATATGTTTCCTTGGGGTTCTTATGCCTTTGGGGTTTTATCTTACTACATAGGCAACGTTGCCATGAAGGAGGGACAAGAGCACAAAGACTATCACTTCTATGGTCTGTTTGGGCTTTACAAATATGGTCGTATGAGATGATTCTGCATTGGGAGCATTGTGTGGTAGTCGAGATAAAGCTGTCCAAGTCCCGGTGTTTGATGTGGACTACGAGGAAGATGTTTTGTGATTTCACTCATTTCTTCGACGATAAGGTACATAAATTTGTAAACGTATTTTCTCCTAACTTCACTCATCTCTTCAACATTATGTGATTGCCCATCTAATGGTATGCTTTAATGACTATTGTTGCGAAGACAAAGTACTTCCTCTTTACCGCATCTCGAGGAGGATGAGGTGAGTACTACTACGAGCTTTGAGAATGGCTCGCCTTATGACGTTAAATTCATTAAGCTGTAAGAATAGCCGTGAGGAATAAGGAGGATGAGCTGCGCGATCCAGGAAGAAAGTTATGGATAGGTTGAAGAAGGTCTAGGAAAATTGATTACATATGAGTCGGCACATAAAGTGTCGAAGCGACGCCGACAGTACCCCACCGGTATATGGTGCGAGACATCGGACCGAGAGGCGGCGAGAGAGGGTGTGTTGTGTCCACGGACTTCCTTGTCGGACCACACCGAGACACGAGCGAGGATGAGTACTTCGATCGCCGTTTGAAGGCGATCTTGTCTGACGATCGAGTCGGTTATTGCTCGAGTTTCTCGCCGGTGCTTTGCGGGATCGTGGATTTCTTCGGACCTATGCATAGGCGTTCTAGGAGCCGTACACTACTCGGTGGGAGCCATGATAGGCCTCGTCATTACGCATCGATAGCGGTGCCGGCGGAGGATTCCCGACCCTCCACGTCACTCGGTCTGCGCGCGGCACCACGGTCACCATTCTCATCGTCGGCTAGTCATCATTCGAGTCACCATTCTCGGCGCTCGGTAGTCACCATTCTCGGCATCCGCCTACCCACCATTACGAGGTCCGGCCACAGTCACCATTCTCGAGATTCATCATTACGTTGAGCGGACTCGGCGGCCCCTTGATTACGAGCATCGGTATGAGCCATTTGAGGCGCCGTTTATTGATATGGGACGATGTTCGATTTGGTTTCGGGGCGAGCATCATTACGATTCGATGTTTTGCGGTGAGGGTGGTGGTCTGGCGGCAACCTCCATTTGGTCAGCGGCCGAGTTTTGAGATCGAGCGGCCAGTATCTGACTCTACGATTGTTATAGTTGTGAGAGGGATCCGAGGGTGACGAAGATGGTGAGAGTGCGGAACGCGGCATTTGGGTGAGCGTAGTCTTCCACCGCGAGTGAGTCGACCATCTGCTTTGCTCTTCGAGAGCCTTTTGTGGTTGTGCCTCCCGGAGATAGCGAGGCTCGAAGAAGTTGTACCTACGGTTTAGGAGGAGCGACCACGTGATGCTATTGTCCGTGTTTGGAGGCTGGGCATGCTCTCACCCGGGCGTTATTTGACCGGATAGAGTCTACCGTGAAGACTTTGATGCCGAGGTGATAGGCTGTTATGTGCTTGCGACTCGAGCGAGGCTTCGGAGGAGTCCGTAGTGTTGGTGTCGGTAGAGTTGGCCTTGTACTTGCCGGCTCCCTATTTTACGTAAGTTCTATAACCTACTCACTTGTATATCATTGGTTTGATATCGCTATTTTTAATTTTGTGGTTTGGCTTTTTGTAGTTAGTTTTGGCCAACGAGTTTGCAAGACTCCATCGGATGATCCACTTGGCATCAAGGTGACGGGGAAGCCGGTTTACAAGGAGTGGAAAATTCTAAATGCATCGAGGACTACATGACAGTCTTGATACACCACATGCGGTTCCATGGTTAAATTGCAACGAAGTAAGTTTGAAATTTATATTTATAAATAATTGACGATTTGTTGCCATTTGAAATTTATATGTATAAATGATTCGCTATGTTTGATGTGATGATCTTATATGATTACATATTGTGTTTGAGCAGATCATTGCCATTTGTTGCCTCGACCAAAGCCCGGGTGACTATCAAGATTGACATCATAGCATGGACCGTGGAGTTATGCGATTCCTTGTCACACCACCACGAAGATGGTCGTTCTGGATTCAACCAAGCTGCGGCCGATTATGCGTCGATGCCTCGTGTGCTAGCTCAATCCGGGTATTGGATGAACAACCAATCAGCGAAGTATGACACGGAGATGAGTTTCAAAATTATGCCACGAGAGCTACGGTTCATACAAAGCGACAATCACGATTGTGGCCCCTTCGCGTGCATGTACTTGGATCGACTCGTCTCTGCAAACCCGGGAGCAAGGCACCAAATCAAGGAACTTAATGAAAGATATATTAAGAAATATCGATATGGCCTATTGCTAAAATCTTTATGTTGTCTTTAGACATGTAGAATGGTTTATGTTGTGTTGTACAATATTTATGTTGTATTTAGGCAGTTTTGGATGAATGTGTCGGTGTTGTTAAATCTGAATGTGTTGGCTCGTGTTACACACGATGGATGCACACGATCGTGGCCATCGTGTGTTACGATCGTGTGCAACCTTCCCACGGTCATGCGTCGATCTTTGTCGTGTGCGCCGCGATGTTTGGCATGACCGTGCGCAAACGACCGTGAGTACCATCGTGGGACCGGCCGTGCACACGATCGTGTGTTCATCGTGGCCACGGCCGTGTACACGATCGTGTGCATATGAACTTTTGGTATTTTTGCAAATTTGAAGTATTGTGTTATCTAGAATGATGTTTTGTGATTCAAACATCGCATGTTCAAACATTAATTACAATATGGCTTCTTATACGAACTCCTATTTGTCATTTCGTTGTAATTCATTAGTATATGAGGTCATTCATCCAGATGATTGAACTTATCCGTACGTACTAATAGAACAATTGGATGACACATGATATGCAATATATTATGGTAATTCAATCAATAACTTTTTATATAAGTGTATCATTAATAAATAATTGTTAATATATAAGTAACAACACCTAAATTGACGAGTAATTTGAGAAATTGGTGAAAATTCTTGACGTTCTTGTGCACACGATCGTGTGTTCAATCGTGTACGGCCCGTGTACACGATCGTGTGCATATGAACTTTTGGTATTTTTGCAAATTTGAAGTATTGTGTTATCTAGAATGATGTGTTGTGATTCTAACATCGCATGTTCAAACATTAATTACAATATGACTTCTTATACGAACTCCTATTTGTCATTTCGTTGTAATTCATTAGTATATGAGGTCATTCATCCAGATGATTGAACTTATCCGTACGTACTAATAGAACAATTGGACGACACATGATATGCAATATATTATGGTAATTCAATCTATAACTTTTTATATAAGTGTATCATTAACAAATAATTGTTAATATATAAGTGTTAACACCTAAATTGACGAGTAATTTGGGAAATTGGTGAAAACTCTTGACGTTCTTGTGCACACGATCGTGTGTTCAATCGTGGCCACGACCGTGTACACGATCGTGTGCATACGTGGATACAGCGCCAATTTGACACCTGGTTGCCAACGTGTCACACGATTGGAACACACGATCGCGGCGATCGTGTACACGGTCGTGTGCATACGTGGATACAGCACCAATTTGACACTTGGTGGCCAACGTGTCACACGATTGGAACACGCGATCGCGGCGATCGTGTACACGATCGTGTTCACTTCAAAGGTCAAATTATTTTATTATAAAATCCCGTCGGTCCCCCCCCCCCTTTATTATAAGTCGATCCCCCCCCCCCCCTTTACTTTAAAATCCCATCGTGTCGGTCGGTCTCCACCCATTTTTCACTTCAAACCCTAATCAATTAACCTCAGTTAAAATTCATTAAAATCAAATACGCGAAATGAGCGGCCGATTACGAGAAACCGATTTAGGAGGAAGCGAAGCACCACCACCAAAAAGAAGGAGGAGGATACCTACTCCCAACCCACCATCTGAGAACTAGGCCGAGAGGAAGATACTCAATGCTCGAGTAAGTTTTTGATTTTGTTGTATGTGTAGTGACTATCATTGCAAATTAATGTGTTCCATGAAACAGGGCCTATTTAAAAACAACTGCGAGCACTCCGGTCATACTATATGGTGATGATGATAATGATTTGGAGATTTACGAGTAAAAGCAAAAATTTATTTTGGAAGAGGAAGTTCATGAAGACGGTGATACAAGACTAAAGATACAACAGATTGGGGAAAAGGGATCGATTGATTGTTTTTGTTATGTTATTATTAGATATTTTGTGTGATGGTGATTAAATTTTGTTTTGTAAAGTTATATGCTTTGGGCGTAAACTATTGCTCTTTGAAGTGAGCTACTTTGTTATGGTTAATGTTTGGCTCCATAGTCACCTTTATTTGCTTTACATTCTTGAACACTTAAATTTCAATTCAAAGGTAAAGAAAATATACACAAAATTATGCATTTCAACTAATAATCAGAATACTGAATTAATACATGGTCCATCGAGGATCAAAATATCAACACATAATTGTTGCTAGTAAGTCACAAAATATAAAAATACATAAGCAATTTAAGTTTCACGGTATGGACATCCCCTTATGTCATGGTCATCATTACGGCAAATGCTACACCTCTTCTTCTCAGGCGCCTTTGCCTCGGTTGTGCATCGATTTCTTGAGTTTCTTGAGGATATTCAAATCCACACCCCCTATGGGAATGAATGCTTTGCAAGATTTTCTATTGTTGCGGTTCCTTTACACCTACCGCACACACAGGCCGTCCACTGCGTGCAAATTTTCAACAGCGGACCGTGCGCGACTCATCCTTGGTCGGTCGGCTTGTCGTACCTCTTACGGAGGTACGCAAACGATGGATGAGATCTCCGGTGGGACATTCCACTCATCGGGATGTGGGATGGGACTAATATGCTCCTTATAAGTCTCTCTAAGGCCTTGTTGCTTGAAATAACGACTAACAAAATCATACACGGACAAACCATTGCCGGCGCGCCTGTTACAATAAGCAATTATGTCAAGGATGTTGTATAGGATAATGTATTTTTTATTGATGAGGTGATAAATCCAGACCATCCCTGTTTTGCAAACGATGGGAAAACACGATCGCGTCGATCGTGTGTTACGATCACGGGGATCGTGGGGTCACGATCGTGTGTTACGATCACGGGGATCGTGGGGTCACGATCGTGTGTTACGATCACGGGGATCGTGGGGTTACGATCGTGTGTTACGATCACGGGGATCGTGTGTTACGATCGTGCCCATTGTGTTACGATCGTGCACATAGTGTGTCCCATCGTGGGTTACGATAAGGGCGATCGTGGTTACGATAAGGGCGATCGTGGTTACGATAAGGGCGATCGTGGTTACGATCGTGCCCATCGTGGGTTACGATCGTGCCCATCGTGGGTTACGATCGTGCCCATCGTGGGCTACGATCGTGCCCATCGTGGGTTACGATCATGCCCATCGTGGGTAACGATCGTGCCCATCGTGGGTAACGATCGTGCACACAACAGCAAAGACATGTACCTTATAGCGGCAGCGGCATGACGACATGGAATCTGATCCAAATCAAACTCACGACAACAACATGTCCATGTTCGAAGGTCGACCTCATAAGAAACTTTGTTTTCTTCGACTTTATAAACAAGTAGGGTGGTTGCTCGAACTTTAAGAGTCAGACTGGCTTGCACAGAGTTAGAAAGCTTTTCAAAAGTGTGCATTGTCAACTCATGGTCTCTTGACGTAGCTTCTCCCCGCTTCTCATCAAACCAATTCTCTAAAATTAGGCGAAATATCTCAAGTAACGAGCAAACAGGTAAACGTCTAGCCCACAACATACGATTATTAAAGCATTCAACAGCATTGGATGTCAAGAAGTTATAGCGTCGCATCGGACACTTCGACCTAGCCCACCTCTGCGGCCCGATTTGAGAAGGCGCATGTGCGCCCATTAGGAACTTTCGATATGTAGTTTAAAAGTAGTTTTCAAAAACTTCTTCTCGATGCGTGTAGGCGATTCTAAAGAGTCCTATAGCATGCGCACCATAGGAGGTCGATTTTTGCAAGATGGTGATAGCAAAACCCGTGGAATGCATTCGGATAGGCGGCTCGAGCGTGCAGATGCTCTTATGTTGGTCACTCACAATCGGTAAATCTTAGTCGGATTGTAGCATCTGCGCGAGTTATACGAAAATAAGTCCATGACTCGTCGTTCTCTATCGGACCGAGACCAACGGAAGAGGAAAAACTTGCTCGTTCCCATCAAATGTAATGACGCAAATAGAGTTCCTTTATTCCTTCCCTTTAGGTGGGTCCCATCAACTATAATCACCGGTCGAAGGCACGTATCAAATGCCCTAATACTCTCCGAGTGCAACGAACATGTGGCGAAACATTCCCTCACGAGTCGTCTGCAAATCATAAATTGTCCACTGGATTACTGTTTTAACAAATATAGATAAGATGGGAGCCTCGATCGACTCATCGAAGCCGCCATATGTATTCTCTATCGCTATATTCCTCGTCAGGAGAGCAAAGCGTATAGCATGTCAATGTCATACTCCTACATATCTCTGCAATCATCTCCTTTGGCCTCAAAGTGACCCCCTCACCAGTCGATCTTTTAGCAAAATAATGGCGGCAACCTCGAAGTGACCGATCGTGCGGCAAGACAGTTCAAATCGAGTAATTTGTGCTCGATGTCAACTTAGTAATTCTCCAAATAGTTGCACCCTCAATAGCACACAACCTAAGCTGACAATTTCTTCGCCCACTCTTACAGACAAACACTATACGTTTATCGGCGGAGCGATCGGTGATACAACGTAGCATGTTTTCCAAATGATACATTCCTACGGTTATCCTCAACTCTGTCTTGAGCGAAAGGTGGACCCCACCTCTAGGTGGCCGTGCTTAGGTGGAGGCGCTCGACCCGACCCAAAGTCCCGGCACTACCGGGTCGGAAATGGAATGATCGATTCGCATTGATTGTAGATGCTCATGCTCTCATGATTGATGGTCGGATGAGAAGTTCCGGACGACTCATAATCCTATCCATTTGGGCGGTTGGCGAACCCAAGCAAGAAATTCCGCACATAGTGACTCAAGCAAGTCTTTACAACAATCTTCATCTTCGGATGTATGCACCTCTTCATCTTCCTCATCTTCCTCGTCTTCCTCATCTTCCTCGTATTGATACTCTTTGGAAGGCATGTCATAATTTATGTTGCGGGCTCTACTCTCGATGCTACATCCCATATTAACCTCGGGAGTGGAGGAGCCTGTTGTTCTCAACATAGACCTCGGGATCCTCATTGTATTCTTCTAGTAATCGAAGTATCTCTGTATCGCCCCTTAATAGGACTTTTACTTTGTTTCCTTTGGCCATGTGTGTCAAGTACCATAATTTGTAATCGGACTCATTTGGACCACCCAAACCCTCTCTGATAACCCCACGAGGTTTGCACGACTAACTTTGCTCGTGTCGATATAGACAAAAAGAGTCCCCGTCTACATATGTCGATCGCTCCCAATGACCACCGTGATGTATCAAAATACGCGCCACGACATCGATTACAAAAAGATGAATAACTATTGGAAAAATGAGCGAACAATATTACGGTGCCTTGGACACGGCCGATGCACACGGTCGTATACTCTGGTGTGCGGTGATCGTGTGCAAGTTTACGTCCATGAACACGATCGGCGCGATTTTATACGATCGTGTTAAGCGATCGTGTACGTTAGTGTTGCGCCGCGATGTTAAGGTCGTTGCGCCGCGATCGTTGCACCGCGATCGTTGCACCGCGGTGGCTTCCCATCGTGTGCGGCGATCGTGTCCGTAAACAGTCTGGAATTTTTTTCATCGTTCAAATAATGATACATACCTTCTTTATGAACTCGGAAGCACGACAAATGAAGTCTATTTCACCGTCAACTTTTATTTTGAACAATCTTGTGATTTCTATAAGATTTTTTGAGAGACCCTTTGTCAAAAATAAAATGGCTGTGTTGTTTTGATGTATATGTTTGTAGTTAAATTTTGGTTCCTGGACATTAATATCGATCGGAGGAGGAAAGTAAAAAAGAAAAAAGAGAAGAAAAGTAGTTTAAAATAAATATATAAAAAAAAAGAGAGAAGTCAACTTTTAACACAAAAAGAGAGGACATTTTAGTCTTTTCAATCAAAATGGTACCAAAAACTTATAGTTTTATGAATGGGGATATAGAACTTATCAATTTTATGCTTTGGTATTAAAAAATTGATTCCCACAAATTATAAAAACAAAAAAAAAACAGTGCATTTGTACACTATGAAGCAGTGTATTTATATATATATATTCTGCATTCAAAGTATTATAACTATATCCATACTTAATATTTTTTAGTATCCTTTTTTGTATTGAAAATTAGACCCACATGGCTTTCCAGTAATATATACATGACTCCCAACTCATATACAATGAAAGCAGTTTATTTATTGAAGTGGATGGTTTGAGAAATTTTGGTGCAAAATTTGAGGCAGAAGCAGTACTTTGTATGCTATAAAACACTGCATTTATACACTATGGAGCAGTGTATTTGTAAATTAAAGCAGTGTAGTTATAAGCTAAGAAGCAATATGTTAAAAGTCAAATTTTGAAGCAGAAGCAGTACTTTGTATACTATGAAGCAGTACATTTATACACTATGAAGCAGTGCATTTGTACACTATGAAGCAACACATTTGTATATTCTTATAAAATAAGCATCGTGGTAGTTTCCATTCAATGCATCATAACTCTCTCCATACTTAATATTTTTTAGTGCTGTTTTTTTTTGTTGGAAAGTAGACTCATTTGGCTTTCTAATGGTATATGACACGACTCTTAATACATATATAATGAAAGCAGTTTATCATTGAAGTTGACTGTTTTATCAGGATTTTTGTGTTAATTTTGAAGCAGAAGCAGTACTTGTATTCTTGTGTGATCTACTGTCCAGATTAAAATATGCGTTTCATGCAATAAAATACCAAACATTAAAATTATGCAATATATGTATCAAAATATCGATACTTTAAAATAATGCATTTCATGCATAAATTTTCATGTGAATAAATTTTGACCATTCATTTAATCAAGATCTATATACCAAACTCGTTATTATTTCTTAATTTAAAACCCATTCTCACTATAATCACCCTCTTTATCTATAACTAGATGTCCTCCCGTGCGATGCACAACGCAAAATTTAAAATATTTTATTATATTAATAATATGTGATCGAATTTCAATAATATTATAAAATTATTAAAATATATGTGAGTCAGTATACACACATATACATATATTATTATTTAATTTAATTTCATTTATAAACTCTTATCATGTGATCTAAGGACATATGATAGGAAAACCGTAAATTAATTAGGCACCGACATTTATTTTTTCATATAGGACAATATGAGTCTTATATCTAATTTTATAAATAATAAATTAAATTATGTTTATTGTTACCAACTTTCATTATAGCCGACCCCAAAGCATTTTGGACTAAGACACTGATATTGATGTTGTTGTATTATCAACTTTTATTAAAAGTATACAACCGATATTCTTACTAATATAATTTTTTATATGATTTGACATTAATGTAATATATTTTACTATTTTATAATCAAAACAAAATAATTCTTAAAAATCAAAATAATTGTTAAAAAGCTACGAAAATAAATTAAAAATATATTTTTCTTCAATATTCTTATATTTTTATATTGAAAAATTTTAATCATCTAAATATATTATAATTATATTTATATTACTTTATATATACTATATGGATGTCAAATTAAAGAGCACGAAGTAAGAATTAATTTGATATATTTTTTTCAAAATTAAAATTTATACATAAAAGTTATAATTGTTTAAAATATTAGCTTAAAAATAAAAAGAATAAAATGAGAGAAAGTTTTTAATTGGTAGATAGTATATAATGGCATAATCCCCTAACCCCTCCCAAATTAATATCCCTTTTTTTTAAGATTTTTAAAAAGAGGATTAACGTGGAGATGACACATGTTTCCTTAAATTATTTTGCGACTTTCTTTTAATATTAAGTATAGCTATGTAAAAGTTCGATATAAAACATATAAACATGACAGTAATCTATATGATCATTGTATATTTGTAATATTTATATTAATATACTAATAGAATTACATATCAGTATAGCGAAAGAACGTCATATATTTTTGATAAATATTTAGATTAAAGTCACATATTTTATACTTAATAATATACCATGAGATCCACAATGATATTAACTCATTAGGTATAGGATGATAAAGTATATTATTGTGACGTATTTAAATAAAAATATAATCAACTTATTATATTTATTTATATAATTTTTCTTTTCACAAAAAAAAGAATCAATCAAGAAATTATTTTAACTAATAATATATCTTTCTAGTGGGAATTGTAAGT
Organism: Orobanche coerulescens; assembly: GCA_033398695.1. Classification (NCBI taxonomy): domain Eukaryota; kingdom Viridiplantae; phylum Streptophyta; class Magnoliopsida; order Lamiales; family Orobanchaceae; genus Orobanche; species Orobanche coerulescens. The sequence continues at coordinate 205,758,227 of CM065802.1, forward strand.
CTAACATGTCTATAATTCTTTTTCCAAATATTTTTAAAATAAAATTACTCAATAATCTAAAATTATTATAAGAAAGTGAAATTGAAGTAAAAATCTTAATCTTGTAAAAGGATAAATTTACTTCAAAGAAATTATTTGAAAATTATCTGATTTTTGTATTTTATATATAAATAATTTAAAATCAAGATATCTTGTAATAATTATACAAAAATAACTTATATTCAAAAAGGAATATTTTAATTATATATGCCTAATGAATGTTAAATCAAATATATTAAAAAGAAGATTAATTTAAAATATTAATAATAAAAAATAGAGTTGAGACGATAAAACTATTAACTTCTTAACATTGTGAGAAAAATAAAAAAAAAAGAAAAAAAAAATTGGTTCTCATTAACTCTCATTCACATGTGTAGGAATTAGTGTATTTTTTAGAAAAAAAAAGATAATTAATCCAAAAAGTCCACATGAAGACATGTGTCTTATACAATTCTCTTTTAATAGTAAAGTAGATTAGTTAGCAATAGTAAGACAATTGAATCATTAATTGAAATGGTTGTCTTTTTTTTGGGCCATAAATAATAATTATCCTACCAACCCAAATTTGAGTCCAACTGAAACCTGATCTTAACCATTTTGACCCACCCAAAACCACTATATAATAATATCATTTCCCTTCTCTGGCTGAAATAAAAAATACTCATAATTAATAATATCCTTTTATAATCTCAAAAAAAAAAAAAAAAAAAAAATCAACACGGCCGGTGACGACCTCCTCTGATGGACAGACTACGCGCAATAGCCGACGCTCATTACCGGGCAAGCCCTCCGGCAGTCCAAGCCTTAGCGTACGATTTTTTCAAAGCCCTCGACGCCGATCATGATGGCCGAGTCAGCCTCCACGAATTCATGGCCCTTATGAAACAAGAAGGCCACACGCGCCTAGCCAATCCCCACTTCTTTAAGGATCTCGACAGGGATGGTAACGGGAGTTTGGATTTCTGGGAAGTCCTGACACTTTATTACATAGTCAAGAGTGGGAGGCCTCTCTGCGAGTGTTGTGGGATCCTCATACCGGGCACATTTTTCTCGTGCGTTGAGTGTTTCGACAGCCCCGGAGGGTCGTCTTACTCTCTGTGCATCTATTGTTATAGATCTAAGAAGAGTGGTCATAATCATGGTGGCCGTCAGCAGTTCTTGGACACTTTTACTTTGCTGCAAACCAAGAGAAGAACATCGTCACATTTGAATGAGGTAATAACTTTTGGTTTACTTCATCCATAATATTCCCTCCGTCCACCAATCATGTGCATTGTTTTGACCGATACAGATTTTAATATTTCAATTGACTTAGTTGGTTAAGAGTGTTGAGAGTGGAGTAAGGGCCATTTGTGCTAAAAAAAGATTATCAAAAATAAACAACACACATGGATTGCGGACGGACTGAAAAGAAAATTGTTGCAGCATGGGTAGCGGACGGAGGGAGTACATTTATATTGTTTTCTTTGTTGTTATTCAATTTTTTTCAAGTTACAAGTTAGGGCTTTGTTAGGAAAAACTCATTTGATTTGATATATTAGTTGGAACTGGTAACTGGTAGACGGAATCATCAGTTGAAGCAATAAGCTAGCTAGAGCTGATTAAGTTAGCTAAACCATAAACAACATGATAAAACATGTTAAGTAGCAACATAACATGGTAAATTTGTCCACTGTCCTTAACTGGTTTGATAAGCTATTTCTAAACCTATCCCTTATAACTTGGGAGCAACGGTTGGATTTCTTTAGGGAACTTTGTTTGGGGATGAAACCTTAACCCGAGAAACGAGCTCAATAAGTGTGGACCTATGGTCCAAGCAGAGGACTAAGGGACGAACATTTCATGCTGGAGAACTTAGCCCTAGACCGAAGTCAGACAGAGTCCCTAGGGGTGTACTCAGGACTGAGGACAATCCTCGTCTCTTATGGAAAAAAACAGTTACGGATAGCTTATTCAATAAGTTAATACATTAAGCAAATCAATAGACTTGGTCTATTGGCCACCACCTTGACTCTAAAGTTATGTGTGGGATGGAGGTTACGGGTTCAAACCTCGCCTTCATAAAAAATGATCCCCGGAAGACATGTCTGCTGATGAAGACTTAGAAGGACCTGATACTGAGTATCTTTCGTATGTGCTTAATTCGGGGGGAGGATTATTCTTCTCTTTACCTCGGAGGACCTGGTTGTACGTTAGCAGAACCAGACAAGACACTGTTGATGATACTGTAATGACAATGAGGAGCCTATGTTGGTGGTAGTAGTGAGGAGCCGATACTGGTGGTAGATAAGACATATTCCGTAGTTTACTTTGGTGGTAGTAATGAGGAACCGATAATGTCGCTCTCAGATGTAAACCGAGAAGGTGAGTTATAAAATACATAAATAATAATTAAGGGTTCATTCATGCACCTATAATCAAGTAAAATAGTCATGATTTATTATTGTAATCTTGCAATTTTATCAAACAGTCAACTCTTAATTTTCAATAAAAAATATAGATTCAGTGTGTGATATGTATTTCCGAATTCAATATTTAGAATGAATAAAAATTCTGACAAACTTGCTCTGCAGCCAAGAAACACGACAACTGGTCCACCAGGCTGGACTCCTCATCAAACCCCGGATGCCATTGTTGTTCCTGAAGCAAGAAATGTGAGTACTATGTTGATGATGGTAAAACTTCAAATATTAATCATATAACTTAAGGGCAGCACTAAAATGGTATTTTCATTTTTCTTTTGTTCTTAAAAACTTGTCATTTTCTCTTGATTTTTTTTATGTGGACGTCACCCTTTTATATTATAAACATTTTTGACAAAATGAATGGTAATTTCATTTTTTACTCTTGTCATTAAATCAACTGTATAGATTACATGCATATTTAATTTGTCAGGTTTAAATCTGAATGATTAATGTGTGAGATCTCTTTATTTATATTTCTGTAGAACAAATGGAAAGTTGCACTCACCGCACTGGAGATTGGACTCAGCATTGGAAGCATTTCAACTTCTTTATGCACAATCCTGTAAAACATTATAAACGTATTCTAAATTCCCTGAGCATCATTCACACTGTGTTTTAGAAGTAGCAGTAGTACTCTTTTTTCTTTCGTATTGTCGAAATTCGTCTTTGTGTTGATGGCAATAGAACAATGATACCGACGTTCGAGAATTTCCATCTTTCTTCACTTGGTAGACAAGGGGAATCATGAAGGTGTTGGTGTTATATCCTGCGTGAATGTGTAGAAATAAAATTATGAGGTATTCATACGGATACATTACCTGCATGTATATTTATCATTATAACAAATAATTTTCATCATGAATCAAATAATTAGGGGGTTGGGAGTGCTTCACTCACTCTCTCTCCCTTCACTCACTCCCAACCAATCCCCTTACGCCACATCATTCCCCATTTTTTCCATCACTCACTCATATTTTTAGAGGCGCCACTTCACCTACCATTCACTCATTTCCTTTTTTTTTCTTTTTTCTTTTTTAAATTCCATTAAAATTTATTAAAAACTAAAATTTCATTAAAATTAAATAAACATTACATAATATTATTAAAAAACATAAAATAACATTACATAATACTAAAATACTAAAATTCACAATACTAAAAAACTAAACTTCATTATCTTCATCGGCTTCATCGTCCAACTCGAGACTACTATCGTTAGACCACTCAAACGGCTCGTCTAACAATAAAGTCGAACCTATTCTTTTATGCTCCAAATAATTGATTTTTTTTTTTTTTGGTTTGGATCGGATGTTTTTTTTTTTTGCTCTCTAGGTATGTTTTTTTTTTTTTTTTTTTGATTTTGTGCTTTCCACCCTCAACAAACACTCATTTATATACAATAAAATAAAAAAAAACGTTACTGGATCCCAACGGCTAGATTCCATCTCCAACGTTCGTTTTTTTCTTTCCCCTTGCGTGAGTTCCTCACTCAAATGGGGCTCCCCGTGCGGTAAGGAGAGGCCGGCGGCGGTGTTCCCGTGAGTGAGGGATCCCGCCCCGCACCCTCACTCACCCACTACCAGTGCCCTTAATATACGTGCAAAAGTATCTTTGTGGGTACCTTAGAACTTTCAATATATAAGAAAAGAATCAGTGAATTTTGTCCTGATATGAGAATTAAGAATCAGTCTTATTCATTAAGTGATATATATATATATATATATATATATATACACACACTAGTATAACACCCGTGTAATTACACGGGAACACAAAAAAGAACTCTTATGTAAATATAATATGTAAATCGTTCATTATAAATTTCATATAATTCTTTATAAACCACACTATTTGTTTGTTTATGATTACACTATTTTCATTGCAACAAAAGATTTCTAGTCTTTCCTGATCTTCACTCTTGATATGGCTGCATAAAGCTAAACATGACCGAATACTGGTCTGATACGTACCGACATGAGAGAGCGTGTGACCTTGACTCTTAAATATAGTCATGGTAAAGCTTATAATAAGTGAGAACTGGCGTATTTGAAATTTAAATGGTAATCTGCTATCTAACGGGCTTAATATCAATTGTGGAATAAGTACTTTACTCTCAAAATTGTTCCCCGAATTTTTTGTTCAATAATATGGTTACAGATTTGGATAATTACTAATGATGTGATATTTCATAATCCTGATGATTGATATATATTTTGAATTAGCATAATTGAGACTCTAACTTACGATTTCAAGATGTGATTTGGAATTCTAGAACAGTTGATGCTATTCAAAAAAATTCATTGAATATACTTGATTTTGACTTTAGAGGTCGCAGAAATTTTGCATATACTATCAGAACTGAGATATCCGTTTGTCTTTTGAAATTATAGACATCACGTAATCGTTTACTCTCTCAACAATGTCGTTTGTTGGCGTCACGGTTGCTCTTTCTTCAGAAAATTACTTTATTGAAAGTTACTTATAAGTAAATGGTAGTGCTTTCAGCAATGGCTGTAATATGATCTTCGGCATTCCAGATTAGTAAATATCAAGAATATCAATCAAGATTTCTCTATCGACTTCTTCACCCAGCTCATCATCTACAATTTTGAGGATTCATTCGGAGAAGTCCTTAATTTCTTATAGATGGTGAGATGACATTGTCTGTCCAATAATTAATCTCATATTCTTGGTCAGTCTTATGAGTTTGCAATGATACCAAAGTGAAGAAGAACTTATACTTGAATAAACGATATATGTATTGTCCTTTAATACAATTCCATATGTATAATTATACTAAATAATTGTGGCTAGTTTTAGTAATGTTTTTGGAATTTAAAAAACTTTTGGAAATACATAATAGATCTTGACTTACAACTTAAAATAAAGCACTTTTCAATCCTTATATTTGAAAAAAATACATAAATAATTTGAATATAATTTAAAATACAATAGAAAATTCAAAACTTTCAAATATATATAGTTGATTTCAAAAGTAGATAAATTAACAAATCTTTTAAAACTTAAAAAACCAAAAATCACTTAAAATTATTTAAGAAATCAATTTGAGTACCTTTTTAATTATATATATATATTCAACACTCTTTTAAGTTAATATTTATTTTATTGATATACATAATTATAGTGACTAACTAATACAAACTATATAATATGGAAATATTATAGTATTTTCGTGAGATTTTAGGTTTAAGTTTTTAATATATAGTGCACACTACTATATTAAATTCTCTTTGTTTGGAATTTATATTTTTTAATTAATGAAAACGTAAAATATTTTTGTAATATAATGAATTTCTATTTATTTATAATTCATATTCCTCAATTCGTAGAAATTAATAAGGTAGGTAGGAGTTATTTTGTAATACCCGTAATTTCGATTTCCGGTAATTTCTTTTTTTCGGCGGAAGTTCGTTTTGATGACTCGCTCATGACCGTTTCGTCATTCTGAGAATGATTAATTCTACACTTTTTGTCATCCGGGTTCGTTTCGGTGTCGTTCTGTTGAATTCCGTATTCTTTAGCGAGTTTTCCACGTATGAGTTCGACTTTGTTGGATCGCCATTAATTTTTGGAAACTCCAAAAATTCTGAATCTTTGCAATATTATAAATCATCGAGTTAGCTTTCCAATGGTTCAAACGGTGAGTCAATCGGAGTCCGGACGAGGGAGTTATGGTCGAAATAGCTAAGTCACTCTCATTCCCAGTTTTTGGCCGAGCACTCTGTACCTTGTGCCGCGGCACATTCCGGAGCCGCGGCACACTTGCCGAGTCACTTGCTGCAGATTGGCCTTGTGCGCGGCACACTCCCGGGGCCGCGGACACTGTGCGGCTTTATTTATGGCCCTGCAGACGGGTTTTTGGCCATTTTTCTCAATCTTTCCTTTCTCTTCCGCGGATGTGGTCTTGGGAATCTTGAAGCCATGTTGTTTAACAACAAATCCATGAAGTTCTTGAGGTTATAACATCAATCAATCATCCGTTATCATCCTTTGATCCAGCGAATTAATGTAATCTTCCTTAGAACCCTAATTTCGTGAAATTGGGGGTTTTTGCATTTTCGTCCGATTCGTTCCGTGTTGTTGATTAATTCATGATGGGTGTGATTAATCTTGGTAGTATTCTTGTGTTTAACATCATTTAATCCATTGTTCTTCATCGAATCGAAGTATATTTCTTGATTTCCTTCAAATCGACTTTTTGGGGGATTTGTCCTCGATCTCGTTTTTCATCCGTTTTTGATGGATCGATTATGGTTAAATGATGTTGTTAAACATATTCTATGGATTGTATATCCATATTTCAACTTGGAATTCCATTTTCGTGTTTTGTCGGGACGAATCGTATTCTTGGCCGTTTTGGGGAAAACACTTGAACATTCGTCGTTCGTTCTTTGAATTCAACGGCTTTGAGTCGTGTTATGGAATTCATTTCATCGTTGTTATTGTCCTTCGTAGTTTATGAACGTGAGTTGGCGATCGGTGGAGTCGGCGGGTTCGTAGTCGGTTCGGGCCAACCTACTTCGGTCGATTCTCCGCGTTGTTCTTATTCGAGGCAAGTACCTTGTCCATATAATTCTTGTTTTGTGGATATGATAATTGGTGATCGTCTAAATGTGTTTGTTTGGTCGTTTGAAAATTATTTTCAAAAGATTCGATTAGCCTTGCTAAAGGCTCTCTTTCAAAACGCGTGTGTTTTGTAAGTGTGTGGGTTGTAAGTGACTACGTGTATCCTTTGGATATGTTTGGAGTTGATGTGGTGTTTGATAATGCGTGTGTACGTATATGGCTTCATTTCAGTGTATTGCGGTTTGACATGATGTGATGTTAGTTGTTACTCCTTTGAAAGGAGGTTGCGATGCTTAATGTTGTTTCGTTTCATAATCGATTATTGTTGTGTGCTTGTTATACGTGATGTGCCTCCGGGTAGGATTGTTGAATCTCCGGGATCCATACTTGTTAGTATGGGTCGGGCGAGACCGTAGGGTTATCCAATCCGGGTATGTCTTGTGGGGACTCCGAGGTTCTGTAATACCCAGTTGTAATTCAGTAATTATCATTCAGTATTTATCATTCAGTAATTGATACTCAGTAATTTTCACTCATTATTAATCATTGTCACTCATATTCAGTCATGGTATTCATCATTCAGAGTAATTGTATCGTGTATCAATCGTCATTCATCACTAATCTGATCGGAGTTTCGTGCCGTGTTTATCGTCGTTGTCATTTTCGTCGTAGGCTGTGCGTGAGGAGTAGCGCACGCTACGTACTCTTTTTAGCGTACGCTAATTGAGTACAGGTAGCGCACGCTACCACTCAGCATTAGCGCACGCTAATGTTACCACAGTTGCGATCCGGAAGGTACCGGATCAGGTGCAGTGATATATGTAGCGCACGCTACGAGAGGTAAGTAGCGCGCGCTAGCGGGTTGTAGTAGCGCACGCTAAATTTGTGGAGTAGCGCGCGCTAGGGACGGATCAGGTTAAGTCCAGTGGCTACTGGACTGCACTGGATTAATTCATAGCGCACGCTATGCGTGATATTTAGCGTACGCAATCGATGTTATAGCGTACGCTAAACAATGGTTGTAGCGCACGCTATCGAGGTCAGATCAGAGGTCAGGCAGTTTCTGTATTCCAGTACTGGGCATCAAATTATTCGTTAGCGCACGCTAACTATGAGCACTAACGCACGCTATTGATATGGTCGTAGCGCACGCTACAAAAAGGTACGTAGCGCGCGCTACCGTTTTCGGACAGTGGGTACTGGAATACCCAAATTTCCCGTTAGCGCACGCTACGCATTAGGGCTAGCGCACGCTAACCTGGACTGACTATAAATTGGACAGTTTAGTCAGAGTTCGTCATTTATCATTCTAATCTCTTTCTCTCGTCGGTTCTTGGCGATTTGGGCGATTTTGAGAGTATCCTTCAAGGTGTAATCATCAATCATCATCTTCAAGTCTTTGAGTTGGATTAATCATCACTTCATCATCTCCAAAACATCGAATCAAAGGTATTAAATTCTTGGATCTAGAATTTCGGATTTTTGGGTTTTCCTTCCGATTTCTTCGTGTAAGCTTGGATTATCATTGGAATATGTTAGTAATGGATTATCAACCTTGGATAAATATATTCCTACGGATTTAATGGTTATTTTCGGAATTATTTCAAGAACCCTTGGGGTTGACTTCGGTTAATTGGGGATTTTCCGATTGATGTTATTGTAGTCATGAATTATGGATTCCTAATGGATTATTGATATCATTGAAGTGTTTTGTTGGTTCGAAATACTCAATTTGGTGTTGGTTTCGACATATTCGGGATTAGATATTTCCGAAGTTGTGTGGTTGGTTGTGTGTTCGTTGGAATGCCCTATGAGTTTGATTATCGTTGTTTTGACATTTGGGTTAGTCGTGTTTTGTTGCTTGATACGTGTATTGAACGATTGTTGGTAATTATTGTTATTCAAGGTTGTTCGAGCGACCGGTGTTTCCCTTAGGACGTTGTTCGTGGACGGACATTCTTCATCGGTATTGTGTAAGTTAAATCTTACTCGGTTAAAGGGATACTCATTCCTTTTGTTGTTGATTGCTCATAATCATAATTCATTCATCATAATATTAATCATTTTGAGACTTGTAATTGTCGAATAATCATTTCATTCACGAGGAACGACGGTTCCAAATCATTTCATTGGGTTATCAATCACGTCACTATTACTTTCATATCGGTGAGTCATCTTGGCCTTGTCTAATTATTATTCATTGATATTCATCATGGTCATTCTCGTTCATGTGACCTTAGGGTTCATATTGCGTGGCCGGGTGTGGCTGTGTGGAATTTTTAGTCGGGCACACGATGGTCATGTATTGGGTTCACCGATACATCGGACCGTGCACACAGTAACGCTTACCTCCGTGAGACTAATTAGGTACAAGGACGGGTGTGTCCGGTCATTCGTCTTGTACACTTACACAGAACATTACGGGCGTACTATGATACTCCTCTTCAGCGTAATTCATAATTAAGAATATTTCATAACTTCAGTTAATTCATGATTGTAATTTCAACTCTTGAGGATTGTTGTTACGTAAATCGGCCCGTTGGGGATTTTGTTTTCGTGTCACGGCAAGGCAAAGGCACGGAAGAGCATGTTGACGGCGAGTCAGTGATACTAGTAGGGGGCCCAGTCATTCCATTTGTTTGATCATTTTATCATTTCAGTCATTTGTATTTTCCGCTGCAAATTCCGTTTGAAATGTTTAGTTATTCAGGGTGGTGTATTTTATCTTCATATAAAATACACTAGTATTCGGTATTGTCCTGGTGTGTTGTACTTAAATTCCTCATCGGAGTATTTGGTAATATAATGTGGTTCGGTACTACAATTATATTATTTAATTCATCATTTTCATTTGCCTGGTGGGTCCCAGTCGGGGATTCACGGCACTGTAATATCCGCCTAGTTTGGGGTGTTACAGGTTCGTGGCTTGTTAGCCCGATGCCGGGATAACTAGTGGGGTTATCATCGGGTATGTCTTGAGGGGACTCCGAGGTTCGTGGCTTGTTAGCCCGATGCCGGGATAACTTATGGTTGTGATTTGTGTGTGACTTGTTTAGCTAGCCAGCTCGGGAGGGTCCTTCGAGGCCTCGAGTGGGATTTGTGGCTTCGTCCCGATCCTAGGCGATGCATGTGTGTGATTTGTTTAGCTAGCCAGCTCGGGAGGGTCCTTCGAGGCCTCGAGTGGGATTTGTGGCTTCGTCCCGGTCCTAGGCGATGCGCGTGCGCGATTATGTTTTGTTGATTTTTATGTTCGTCGAGGACACGTGATGTTGGGCTCTGGACCTGTGAATTGTTGTCGGTTTTCTATTTGTGAAAACAAAACCTTTGGGCTATGACCCCTGTTGATTTTGGAAAGAGAAGGATTCGGTAATCCTAAATTGTTTTCTATTAAAACTCTCGATGGCATTTTAAACTGTTTCATAAATTGTTTCCCTTTAATTGTGGTCTTTCGGTTTTGGAATGTTTTACTCAAATTCTTGCCTCGGGAAGTATTCGTTTCGTGGTATTTTAATCTTTAAGAATTTCCGATTATTGTTATTCGTGGAATGTGAATTGTATGGCTCGTATTTGCACTTTGTCCTTGCACTAGCAAAACCGTGGAGTTTTGCTAACCCCCGAGTATTCGGGGGTGGATGTCTATTTTTGCATTCAGGTTTTGGAGCATAACACAGGGTCGACACGAAGGATGATGAAAGATGATCGATACTAATCACATGAGGAACCGTACTTTGTTTATTGGTTCAGTTGTACTTTATTTTCCGCTGCTATATTTTCCCCATTGTACGGGAGCATTTTGTATTCGACCCCTGCGTGGGCATGTAATGTGTTAGAGTTGTATGTTTTTATTGAAAGGCCAAATCGGTCTACTGAGTCTTTTTAGCCTTAAAGGCATTGTCGAGTTGTTCGTTTGTTGTTAATAGCCTGGTAGATCCTTGAGGAAAGGTTCTACGGCGTGTAATATCCCTGAGCGGATTGGGGGTGTTACATAAATGGTATCAGAGCTTAGGTTGTGGAAACCTAGGTTGTCGGGTCAGTGGTGTCTGTTGAGTTTTGTCTCGTCGGATTTTGTCTGACTGAGTCGTGTCGCGACGCGTCGTCTGAGTTTGTTGGTCGTGATTAGTATCGTGGGCGATCATCATCTTCGTGCGACCTGTGAATGTAAGTCTCCCTTCTTTGTGTTGTGCCTCGTGTGACACGAGCTATTTTTATGATTATTTGTTAAGTGACAGAATCCTCTTATGGATTTTGATTTCGTGATATGTGGTTATTTGACTCTCATATTTCGTTCATATGAGGAGTAGTGTTGCTGGATTGTGCATGTTGAACTGTATCTCTTTTATCTGATGCGTGAGTTCTTTTGTAATGACTTTCGGTATTTTACAGACCGAGTTTTATTTCGAAAATCGATTCCCTTAACCGAGTTTTTGGCATTGTGGCCTTGATCATTTTGGCGAAATTCTTATGACGGTATTTAGTATTTTGTAAATGGATTTTGTGAGTTTTTGAAATATTACCGTCATCGGCCTTTTTGGCGTGTTTGTAAATGGTTTTATCCTGGTGGGTTCCGGCGTGGGACCCACTGCGCTATAATGTTCCGTGTAATTACCTGAAATTTTTGGGCATTCTAGCCCATTGAATTATTTTCAAAAACCTTGAGTATCTTAGAAAATAAATTTCGAGACGTACGTTTAAAATGAATTATTTTCTCGTGGTACATCCAAGGCGCCTGCTAGCGCAACAATATGTTTCAAAATTCTTCTATCCCGAGGACCAAAATATTTTGAGATATTTTCAATGTTTTAGAAACACTTTTACTTAGACCCGAGGGTCGAATATTTCTGAAAGTTTTTCACTAAGAGAAAGTGTACTCATTTTTATCAAATGCGAAATGGTTTTCAAAAGTCTCGATAACAATGTTTCACGTTTGTACTTTTTTTAAAGGTGATACTCAAGATCAACCGGCGTTTTTCTAAATTATTTTCGAAAGGATGTTTTCAATTTTAAAACCTATCCATTCCCGTTTGAGGGCTGGGTATGTATGTATGATGTTTGCTTTGTCGTTATGATGTTGCTCCCGAGTATGGTCGAATTGGTGGCATGAACGTCGAGGCGTTGCCATGCAATTGTTGCACTAGCCCTCTGTGAGAGGTGTGAACTGGTGTTTACTATTTATCACCTCGTGGTGATTTGCGTGTTGTCGCACGAGTGTGAGTTGTTAAAGCTTGGATTTTTGTGCTTTTATGCACATGTGTGATTGTTTCATGATGTTTGTAATTATGTGCTGGTTATCGTTTGGGCCGTTAAGGTCGCCGAACGATACCGTCGTTGCTGTAGTGTTTGTGTGTGTATTACTTTACGATGGTAATCGTTGTATATGATATGTGTTATGATTCTTTGTTATGCCAAGTTGGCATCTCCGGTTTGTTGTTTTGTGATGTTATGTTCCATTGTATCTAGCATCTGTATTTTCGATATGCCGAGCCGAGGCATTTCGAACGTATTGTGCCGGGGGCATGTACGTGCAAATTGTCCTTCTCGTCAGTAACGCTTTTCAAGTGTGGACCCGAGAGACATAGGATCCAGTTTTGCGAGTTGGGTTCCGAGTCTTTCGGGGCGCGAACTTCAGTACAGATATCAGGATCGGCTCTTAGAGGCCCATGGGAGATTTTTCTGTCGGTTGCTTTTTGTGTTGTCACCTTGTTTCCGTTGTTGTGAGTTGCGGGGACGACATTTCTTTTATAAGAGGTCGAATATAATACCCGTATTATTTTTGGCTTCTGCATTTCCTCTTTCTCAGGTCTATCGACTCGCTCGTGTTTTTTGATACTTTCTGAACTTGTTCTGTATTTCAGTTTCATCGTTCAAACAAGCTGTAATCTTGTTTTGGTTCGATCTGGTATCGCTATGACTTTTTCGAGTTCGGTTCTATTCTTGTGAACCTTGTTCAGGAGTGACATCATCTGGTTCTATTAGTTCTTTTATTCGAAGTAGATCGGATTTGAAACTCTTGTGTTTTCGACTTCGTCGACTCATTTATGTTCGTTGACATTTCTGAGCTTGTCGTGCCCCTTGCTTTTGTTGATCGAACGAGTGTGGTATTGTTTTGGAATAACTCATTTGTCGCTGTGACTTTTCAATCGCTATTCCCTTTCCTGTGGATCTTATGGGAATGCATGTCTTGTAGTTCTCACTAGATCATCCTGGGAGTTGTTGTTTGAGTTTTATTATCCTTCGTGTTTCGGACATGATTGTTCGATTTTTGTTGTCTCGATCGTTTGTTTGTTCGGTTTTTGTTCTCGTTTTGTGATTGTTGAGCGTTCAGGCTCCTTCCTAATTCCTTTAAGTTCGGGAAATTAGTCTCGTTTTTGATCTTCCAACCCTTGGGCAATGGAATTCCGTATTTGTTCAGCGTTTGGCTCTCGTTTTGATTGATGTACCGTTGGGTCGGTCAATCATATTGATTTTCGTTCGTTGTGTTTTGTGAATGTTCGGATAATTGACTTGACTATATTATCCGTTTGATGACGCTTGTCATTTGTTGGTTTTATTATATTCCTAACGGCGACGTTGTGTTGGTCGTCGTGGAGCGTGTTTTCACGCCGTATGTCTCTTTGCGTTCTTTGTAGCGCTTCGCCGTCGGGCGCGAGTTTTCGGTTTTTGCGTATCTCGTCGAGTTTTCCTGGCAGGGGATATTGCTTCTCCCTATTTATTTTAAGTTTCGGGACGAAACTTCTTTTAAGGAGGGTAGAATATAATACCCGTAATTTCGATTTCCGGTAATTTCTTTTTTTCGGCGGAAGTCCGTTTTGATGACTCGCTCATGACCGTTTCGTCATTCTGAGAATTATTAATTCTACACTTTTTGTCATCCGGGTTCGTTTCGGTGTTGTTCTGTTGAATTCCGTGTTCTTTAGCGACTTTTCCACGTATGAGTTCGACTTTGTTGGATCGCCATTAATTTTTTGAAACTCCAAAAATTCTGAATCTTTGCAATATTATAAATCATCTAGTTAGCTTTCCAATGGTTCAAACGGTGAGTCAATCGGAGTCCGGACGAGGGAGTTATGGTCGAAATAGCTAAGTCACTCTCATTCCCAGTTTTTGGCCGAGCACTCTGTACCTTGTGCCGCGGCACATGCCGGCAGGGCCGCGGCACACTGCCGAGTCACTGCCGGCAGATTTGGCCTCGTGCCGCGGCACACTCCCGCTGGGCCGCGGCACACTGTGCAGCCTATTTATGGCCATGAAGACGGGTTTTTGGCCATTTTTCTCAATCTTTCCTTTCTCTTCCGCGGATGTGGTCTTGGGAATCTTGAAGCCATGTTGTTTAACAACAAATCCATGAAGTTCTTGAGGTTATAACATCAATCAATCATCCGTTATCATCCTTTGATCCAGCGAATCAAGGTAATCTTCCTTAGAACCCTAATTTCGTGAAATTAGGGGTTTTTGCATTTTCGTCCGATTCGTTCCGTGTTGTTGATTAATTCATGATGGTTATGATTAATCTTGGTAGTATTCTTGTGTTTAACATCATTTAATCCATTGTTCTTCGTCGAATCGAAGTATATTTCTTGATTTCCTTCAAATCGACTTTTTGGGGGATTTGTCCTCGATCTCGTTTTTCATCCATTTTTGATGGATCGATTATGGTTAAATGATGTTGTTAAACATATTCTATGGATTTTATATCCATATTTCAACTTGGAATTCCATTTTCGTGTTTTGTCGGGACGAATCGTATTCTTGGCCGTTTTGGGGAAAACACTTGAACATTCGTCGTTCGTTCTTTGAATTCAACGGCTTTGAGTCGTGTTATGGAATTCATTTCAACGTTGTTATTGTCCTTCGTATTTTATGAACGTGAGTTGGCGATCGGTGGAGTCGGCGGGTTCGTAGTCGGTTCGGGCCAACCTACTTCGGTCGATTCTCCGCGTTGTTCTTATTCGAGGCAAGTACCTTGTCCATATAATTCTTGTTTTGTGGATATGATAATTGGTGATCGTCTAAATGTGTTTGTTTGGTCGTTTGAAAATTATTTTCAAAAGATTCGATTAGCCTTGCTAAAGGCTCTCTTTCAAAGCGCGTGTGTTTTGTAAGTGTGTGGGTTGTAAGTGACTACGTGTATCCTTTGGATATGTTTGGAGTTGATGTGGTGTTTGATAATGCGTGTGTACGTATATGGCTTCATTTCAGTGTATTGCGGTTTGACATGATGTGATGTTAGTTGTTACTCCTTTGAAAGGAGGTTGCGATGCTTAATGTTGTTTCGTTTCATAATCGATTATTGTTGTGTGCTTGTTATACGTGATGTGCCTCCGGGTAGGATTGTTGAATCTCCGGGATCCATACTTGCTAGTATGGGTCGGGCGAGACCGTAGGGTTATCCAATCCGGGTATGTCTTGCGGGGACGAGGTTCGTGGCTTGTTAGCCCGATGCCGGGATAACTAGTGGGGTTATCATCGGGTATGTCTTGAGGGGACTCCGAGGTTCGTGGCTTGTTAGGCCGATGCCGGGATAACTTATGGTTGTGATTTGTGTGTGACTTGTTTAGCTAGCCAGCTCGGGAGGGTCCTTCGAGGCCTCGAGTGGGATTTGTGGCTTCATCCCGGTCCTAGGCGATGCATGTGTGTGATTTGTTTAGCTAGCCAGCTCGGGAGGGTCGTTCGAGGCCTCGAGTGGGATTTGTGGCTTCGTCCCGGTCCTAGGCGATGCATGTGTGTGATTTGTTTAGCTAGCCAGCTCGGGAGGGTCCTTCGAGGCCTCGAGTGGGATTTGTGGCTTCGTCCCGGTCCTAGGCGATGCGCGTGCGCGATTATGTTTTGTTGATTTTTATGTCCGTCGAGGACACGTGATGTTGGGCTCTGGCCCTGTGAATTGTTGTCGGTTTTCTATTTGTGAAAGCAAAACCTTTGGGATATGACCCCTGTTGATTTTGGAAAGAGAAGGATTCGGTAATCCTAAATTGTTTTCTATTAAAACTCTCGATGGCATTTTAAACTGTTTCATAAATTGTTTCCCTTTAATTGTGGTCTTTCGGTTTTGGAATGTTTTACTCAAATTCTTGCCTCGGGAAGTATTCGTTTCGTGGTATTTTAATCTTTGAGAATTTCCGATTATTGTTATTCGTGGAATGTGAATTGTATGGCTCGTATTTGCACTTTGTCCTTGCACTAGCAAAACAGTGGAGTTTTGCTAACCCCCGAGTATTCGGGGGTGGATGTCTATTTTTGCATTCAGGTTTTGGAGCATAACACAGGGTCGGCACGAAGGATGATGAAAGATGATCGATACTAATCACATGAGGAACCGCACTTTGTTTATTGGTTCAGTTGTACTTTATTTTCCGCTGCTATATTTTCCCCATTGTACGGGAGCATTTTGTATTCGACCCCTGCGTGGGCATGTAATGTGTTAGAGTTGTATGTTTTTATTGAAAGGCCAAATCGGTCTACTGAGTCTTTTTAGCCTTAAAGGCATTGTCGAGTTGTTCGTTTGTTGTTAATAGCCTGGTAGATCCTTGAGGAAAGGTTCTACGGCGTGTAATATCCCTGAGCGGATTGGGGGTGTTACATATTTGATGTATAATTATAATGTAATTAATGCAATGGTGATTAGGCGAGTAATTGATTATGTGTCAGCTGAAGCATGAAAGGGTGACACATAAGCACACGAAGCACCAGCAGAAGACATGTGGCAGCCGAAGCATGAGAAGCTGTCATTTAGGCTCAACGTATTCTGCATTAGTATATAGGGGATATTTATAAACTATACATGTTGAGAATCTCAAGAAATATGTAAATTTTTTAACATAGTGTTGTTTGAGCTTACTTGGAAATGAAATTAACTTGAAGGGATTAGTAAAATTAACAAAAAAATATTAAGAATTATCTAAAAATTAAATATTAAGAAATCTGAAGGCGAAAAAGACAAAATCGATTATGTGTTTTCAAAGGAAAAGACTTAACAAAGAACAAAATTTGTCCGAGTGTTTTTTTTCTCTGTTTTTCTTGCTTTTATTTTAGCGAAAGAATTGATTAAATTTATCGAAATATTTCATACTTTCATTAATTAACAACATAAATCCCAATCAAAGACATATTTAATATATCAGTTTGCACTATATATTAAAAATTTAAACCTAAAATCTCGCGGAAATATTATATATTACACTAATTAGTTAGTTTATATTAGTCAGTCACTATAATTAGACATATCAAAAAAATAAATATCAACTGAAATGAAAGATGCTTGGGAGTAGTGTTGGGACCGGTTCGGTTCTTGGTGAAAAATTAAAGAACCAGAACTGGTTTTTAAATACATAAACCGGTTTGGTTTTTGACCACTTTTTTTCAGGAACCGAATTAGGAACCGAAATTGAAAAAACCGGTTTTTTCTTCAGGAACCGAATTAGGAACCGGAACCGAATTAATATGTAAAAACCGAGGTTTTCGGTTCTTTTAGGAACCGAATTGTGCAAAAAAACTGAATTTTGTAAAAAAAACGAATTTTGAGTAGAAACCGAATTTAATATGTAATATTTTGAACAAAATACATTTAATTTGCTTTATTTAATACATATATTATGTAAAAATTTATATATAATATTATTTTTATTATTATATATATAATATATAGAACCGATTCCAAACTGGTTTTTTCTAAAATCATAAAACAGGAACCGGAACCGGAACCGAATTATTAAAAAGGAACTGAATTAAGAACCAAAACCGGTTAATAATAAAAAAACCGGAACCAAAACTGAATTTTTCGGTTCGGTTCTTATTAAAATTCGGTTCTTCGGGTAAAAATCACAACCCTACTAGGGAATATTGCAAAAGAAGTATTGAATATATATAACTAAGAAGATACTTGAAGTCATAATCAATTAAATAAATCAAAATACTCTTATTAAAAATATTGTTGAAAGTGTAGAAACAATGGTTTTAATCATTATTTATGTAATATCCGGAATTTCTACTACAGCTGTTTGATATTATTTTATCCGAGTTATATTGTACAGCGTGGAATCTGTACAGTAGGGATAAAATAAATAAAGGACTGAGATGTCAGTATCGGTATAATTGTCGTATCTGGTCGACAGTTACATTTGAGGATATCGTGTATCAGGTTATCGTACTTTCGATATAGAGTATATCGTATAAGAATATTATTGGATTCAGTGTTTGTGTTCAGTGTGTCTTATGTTCGTTTTTGGTACGTCAAGATGTTGGACAGAAATTGCGGAAAATGGCTAAGTGTTCATTAGCGCACGCTCGGAGTGCAGTAGCGACGCTAAGAGGTTGATTACGTACGCTAAGAAGGACCCTAACGTACATAACGACTTGTGGGTTAGTTCGGAAGGTGGCGGCGAGTAGGCGGAGTTGATTTTTATATTGATTAGCGCACGCTAACATATGTTGGTTAGCGCACGCTAACATCAGATCGCCAATAATGGAATCTTAGCTTTGGTAGGTGGACCCGGCCACTTACGACGCGTGTCGAGATAAGGTCGGCGGGTGTTTGTCATGTAGGGCTAGCGACGCTAAACCATATGGTTAGCGCACGCTAATTCCAGATCGGTCAAAGGAATCCGATAATCGCGGATGCTTTCGGCATGTGGGGGCACGAGTGGTAGGTGTGTCTTGTAGCAAGTCAACTTCGGATAGCGCACGCTAAGGTAAATGACTTGCGTCGCTAAGCAGGATGTTTTACGTGCGTTAATGCATGGGCATTACGTCGTAAGCTAATTCTGAAGCGAGGCAGTAGCCTCTAGGCTTCGATAGCGCACGCTAACAAAGTCAGTTAGCGCACGCTAAACATGAGATGATAGCGCACGCTAATAATAAATATTATAAAAGGGGACAGAAGGGTGTTGAGAAGTATTTCGTCATTTTCTTCTTTCAGTCGAGAGAGAGAGAGAGAGTTGGGATATATTTGAGGTTCCCAAACAATGTATAATGATAATCTTTAACAACATTAGATTGAGAGCTTGGATTCAAGCCTTGTCCTTCAAGTTGTTCATGATTCTTTGGATGGAGTTCTAGTGTTCTTCTTTTTGGTTCATCTAAACCAGGTAATCTTCGTATTCCTTCGTTAGTGGTTCGTTTTTGTTGGATGATTTCATGCAAGGAGCATGTTGGATAATCATATGATGATGTTATATGAGATTTAATGGAATTTTGATAAGAGTTTCGGATGTTAGTTAAGATTCTTCATACCATAAGGATGTTGATTCATTTAACCCGATCTAAGAAGGATTTCTGAATCTTGGTAATTATATTGGTCGATTTA
Organism: Orobanche coerulescens; assembly: GCA_033398695.1. Lineage (NCBI taxonomy): Eukaryota > Viridiplantae > Streptophyta > Magnoliopsida > Lamiales > Orobanchaceae > Orobanche > Orobanche coerulescens. Next base: position 205,777,613 of record CM065802.1, read on the forward strand.
GATGAGATGAATCATGATACTAGGTTGAATTCCAGATTTAGCATGATACGATCCTTGTTATCGAGTAAGTTTGATTGTTGATGTTGTTATTGATATGTGGACATTGACATGATCATTGTGATAATTATGGGGTCGTTTATCTTCAAGAGATATGGAGATTTATGTCTTCCTTCATTCGGATTCGTAGTCGCAAGATGTGAGTCGATCTTTGGAATGCATGTAACTGCACGTCATTAGCGCACGCTAAGCCTACTGGCTAGCGCACGCTATCGGGAACAACTTAGCGCACGCTACGGTAAGAGATTAACGTGCGCTAAGTCAACAGGCAGGGTAATATATTCTATTTCGATTATGAATTCGTGATGGTTTGATTTGGTTTGTTCTGACTGCGTTTATTCGAGGTTGTGTTGAACCGTTGAGTTCGATTGGTTAGTTTTGTCGGTTGTTGATTGTTATCGGATGTATGTTATTTGATTACTTCGATAGGTTGAGATTATTGATCGGCGATTATAACCGGATGTTGCGGTCGTGTTCGAGCGTGTTCGTGAATTACATGGTCAGGGCCGAGGAGCTCGTAGACGAAGGCATTGTGACTGGTAGCGGCTTCATCATCATCGTATCGGTATCGAGGCAAGTTATTACTTGCTCAGTTATAATATTTAATGAATGGTTTCAGTTTCATTTCGTTTATATTGCATATAGCGATGATTATTATTGTGAACTCTGGGTATTCGGATCGCATATCGTTCCTTCGATTCTGGGAGGTAAATCATAATGTATATGCTTTATCTCAGTTATTGGTATGTTCGAGTATCGAGGTTACATTATGGTAAAGACGAGGATATGAGTATCTATAGTTCATTGTACGTTTGGATCGCCGAGCATTGAGGATAATCGTCGGTGATGATTGGACATCGAGGTTGCTCCCGAAGGACTCGGGGTAAGTATTCCATATTGATTATGGTTTAATGTTATTTATTTTGGTCTCGTACATTTTCTTTCATGTTGTTGAACATGAAGTCGTCCTAGTAAATTGTCATGTTGTCGTGCATGTTATGTTGTTCATGTTGATGAACGTGTTGATTTGCATATGTGTATGCATATTGTGTTGTTTATGTTGTGTAAATAATCCGATGGGATTATGAGGATCTATCTTGAGAAGCTGGATCGAATGTCCATCATGCATTGGTTCGACGGATCATCATGAGGATCTATCTCGAGGCTTGGATCGGTGGACGGGTTTTCCACCATGCGTTGGTTCGATGGGATCATCATGGGGATCTATCTTGAGGGCGCTGGATCGTTGGATTACAGATTGTGTTGATGGAATCTTGTGAATTCGCATCATTGATTTTATCATGTGTTGTTGTTCATATGTGTATTGTTGGTTATCCACCTTATGATGATCCGATAGGATCATCAAGGGGATCTATCTTTGAGAACCGGATCGTCGGATTTCCATTGAGTATACATGATTGTTATTGTTGTGATTATATTGACGCGGTCATATGAGTATGCATTTGTAGGTCTTGTGTTAGGACCGTGTCCGTATTGCATTGTTCTGGTCTCGGATTAGACTGATATGATTGTTGTGGCACTTCATATCTCAAGGTATGTCCCGTATTTTCCTTTGGTATTTGTCCTTGATGGACAATCGGTTATCGTCTTGGGATTTGATGATATTATTCGATGGATCGTATTGGTCAGAAATGGTATATTTCCGTATCGTGAGTTGGTTATGATAGTTTGAGAATCTTGAGCATTGTTTGAGGTACAATACAGATATTATGTTCGAGTTTATTGGTTAATCGAGTACAGGATGTGAAATGTGATAATGGTTATTCTTATTTTGTATTCTCATTGGTATGTAATTATTAATGTGATGTGACAGTTATCATTGTTGGATATTATGGCTGACCCCGTCGTGGGATTTATTTTTAGGTTCTTGGAGTATCGAGCTTGTAGCGGTCGTGAAGAGATGAGCTTCCCGGAGGATACTGGCTATGACATGTTTTCTGCATTGAGTTTCTTGATTGGTTCTCGTGTTCCGCTGCTAGAGTATCTTTATGGTTGGTCTTTTTCCGCTGCGTGAGTATTCTGAAATGCTCTTTTGGTATCTGGTAACTGAGGTTACTTTGGAAATCATTTTCTAAACTTTTGAGTGTCGGCAGTTTGGCCTTGCGATTTCAAATGAGTTTTTACGACGGTTTTCGATAAATGGATTTTATAAGTCTTTGTGAATTTTTAAAGATAGTACCGTCGTTGGCCTCTTGGGCATTTGCTAATGTTTGCGAAAATTTTTTTAGCCTTGTGGGTTCCATCTCGGTGTAACACCCCCAATCCGCTCAGGGATATTACACGCCGTAGAACCTTTCCTCAAGGATCTACCAGGCTGGTAACAACAAACGAACAATTCGACAATGCCTTTAAGGCTAAAAAGACTCAGTAGACCGATTTGGCCTTTCAATAAATGCATACAACTCAATTATAATACATGCCCACGCGGGGGTCGAATACAACACACTCCCGTACAACGGGGAAAGAATACTGCAGCGGAAATAAAATGCAACTAAACCAATAACATCATACGGATCCTCATGTGATTAGTATCGTTCATCTTTCATCATCCTTCGTGCCGACCCTGTGCTATGCTCCAAAACCTGAATGCAATCTGGACATCCACCCCGAATACTCGGGGTTAGCAAAACTCCTTTGTTTTGCTAGTGCAAGTACAAGTGCAAAAATACGAGCCATACAATACAAGTTCCAAGAACAATAATAATCGAAATCCTCAAAGTTACAAACGTAATGAAAAGCACTTCCCGAGGCATGAGTTTGGTAAAACATTTCCAAAACCGAAAGATCGCAAATAAGGGAAACAATTTACAAAACGGTTTAAAATGCCATCGAGAGTTTTAATAGAAAACAATTTAGGATTATGAAATCCTTCTCTTTCAAAAAATCAATAGGGTCACAGCCCTAATGTTTTGTTTTCGCAAATAGGAAATCACCCACAATTTACAGGGTCAGAGCCCAACATCACGTGTCCTCAACGGACGTAAAATCAACGAAACATAATCACGCACGCGCATCGCCTAGGACCGGGACGATACCACCGACATCCCACCGAGGCCTCGAAGGACCCTCCCGTGGCTAGCGAAACAAATCACACACATCTCACGGTTGGATCAATCGCTTGTTGCATCCTGGCCACATGATCACATGCCATGTGCCACCGTAGATTATCTCGAGCTCTCACGGTTGGATCAATCACTTGTTGCATCGACCACATGATCGCGTGCCATGTGTCACCGTAGACCTTCAACCATATCCACACATTCACACAAATAACACAATGCAGCAAAGATATCCAAACAATTCACTCAGAGGCATCAAACACTTAGCAAAACACCACGTCAAACCACAACGCACCGAAATGAAATAATATACGTCCACACGCAAATACCAAGTGAATCATCAACACAAAATATATCCATAGGATTCACATAGTCATATACAAGACACAACATTCACAAAACACACGCGTTTTGAAAGCAAGCCTTTAACAAGGCTAAACCGATTCTTTTGAAAGCTGCTTCAAACAATCAAACAAACATATAAATACGATCACCAATTATCATATCCATAAAACAAGAATTATATGGACAAGGTACTTGCCTCGAAATCGCACGCAAGTATTCCGACGAACACGGCTCAACCGGAAAGCTTGAGCGCCCAATGCTATCGAAGCGGAAGACGACGGCGAGCGAAAGGGTTCAACACGGTTTCTTCGCAAGAAACACGACCCTAACATCATACAATCAATAAATCATCGATCATACGAGGAAGAATAATCGTAGAACGCCCGAAAACCCTCTATAACATTTTAGGACACCTTCAAGGCGTCGGTCAAGAACTCGACCCAAATAACGAATCGATACGATCCAACCATGGAATAACAAGGGAAATGATATAGTACATCTAAATAATCATCAATCCATCAAAATCCTAAGTTAAATCGGATTAAACGGAAAATCGAACAAAATACCCAAAATCCCCAAAATTAGATTTCTAGAAAATCCGACTGATTCGCTCGATCAAAGGATGTTATAGGACGGATGATTGATGATATGAACCTCAAAACTACAAGTATTCATTGTACCACAACATCTCTAGAAGATTCACACAAACACAGCCGCATACGGGAAGAGAAAGAAGCAGAAAATGGTCAAGAAAACCGTCATGCAGCCTTAAATAGCCGATCACGGCCGTTACGACGTAATCGCCATGGCTTACGACGTAATCGCCATGGCCGAACTCTGCTGGAAAATGCGGAACGTTACGCACGTTACGGCCAGGGCCTTACGACGAATCGGCCTTACGACGTAATGGCCGATCATTACCGCACGTTACTCGGCGGTGGCTCGCCCGATCATGCCCGGCCATGACTCGGCCGACCAACTCCTTCGGCCCGAAAGTCCCCGAATCCCGCACCTGAGTACGAATCGAAGATTCGGTTACGAAGTACTCGAAAAGACGAATCCGAGCACTAATAGAACATACGATTCCGACTACCGAAGGCTCGAAACTCGACAACGGAAAGTAATTACCCCAAACTTTGGGAAATTACGAAAATGGCCCAAAACGCCCGAAAATCACGATACGTGATCGAAACACCAAGCCAAAGCTCGCAACATGAATAATAACATTAAATGAACTTACGAGAAAGTCGAAACAACAGATTTGACGAGATTCGCAAGAATCGAACTCAAGTGCGGAAAACCGCTAAAAGCACGGAACTCAACAAAACGACACCAAACGAACTCGGATGACAAAAGTGCAGAATTAATCATTCTCGGAATGACGAAACGGTCATGAGCGAAGTCGTCAAAACGGACTTCCGCCGAAAAAAGAAATTACCGGAAATCAAAATCACGTGTATTACATTCTACCCTCCTTAAAAGAAGTTTCGTCCGAAACTTAAAATAAGTAGGGAGAAGCAATATCATTGTCGGGAAAACTCGTCGAGATACCCAAAACCGAAAACTCGCGCTGACGGCGAAACATTGCAAGAAATGTAACGGAACATACGGCGTGAAAACACGCTCCACGACGACCAACACAACGCCACCGATAGAGAAATAATAAAACCAACAAGTGACAAGCGCCATCAAATGGATAATACAATCAAGTCAATTATCCGAACAATCACAAAACACAACGAACGAAAATCAATACGATTGACCAACCCAACGGTACATCAATCAAAACGCGAGCCAATCGCTGAACAAATACGAATTCCACCGCTCAAGGGTTGGAAGATCGAAACGAGACTAATTTCCCGAACTTAAGGGAATTAGGAAGGAGCCTGAACGCTCAACAATCACGAAACGAGAACAAAACCGAACAAACAAATGATCGAGACAACAAAAATCGAACAATCATGTCCGAAATACGAAGGATAATAAAATTCAAACAACAACCCCAAGGTTCACATCTCGACTCGAGACAATATATGATCCGGTGAAAACAACAGGATGTGCATTCATATAAGATCCACAGGAAAGGGAATAGCAATAGAAAAGTCACAACTACAAACGAGTTATTCCGAAATAATACCACACTCGTTCGATCAACAAAAGCAAGGGGCAGGACAAGCTCAGAAATGTCAACGAACATAAACGAGTCGACAGAGTCGAAAATACAAAAGTTCAAGATCCAATCCACTTCGAATAAAAGAACTAGTAGAACCAAAAGATGTTACTTCCGAACAAGGTTCACAAGAATCGAACCGAACTCGGAAAAGCCACAGCGAAAACCAGATCGACCCAAAACAGGATCACAGCTCGTTCGAACGATGAAACCGAAATACAGAACAAGTTCAGAAGGTATCAACGAACATGAGTGTATCGATAGACTGGAGAAAGAGAAAATATAGAAGCCAAAAATAATACGGGTATTATATTCGACCTCTTCTAAAAGGAGTGTCGTCCCCGAAACTCACAACAACAAAATCAAGGAGACGACACAACAGGCAATCAACAGAAACACCCTTCAAAGGCCTCTCAAAGCCGATTCTGATATCTGTGCTGAAGCGCGAACTCCGAAAGTCTCGGTAGCCGATTCGCTAAAATCAATTCGGTGTCCCTCGAGTCCACACTCGAAATGTGTTACCGACGAGAAGGACAAATTGCACGTACATTCCTCCGGCACATCACGGTTGAAACACCTCGGCTCGGCATACCGAAAATACAAATGCTAGATACAATGGGGCATAACGTCGCAAAACAACATAGCGGAGATGCCAACTTAGCACAACAAAGAATCATAACACATATCATATACGACGATTACCATCGTAAAGTAATATATACACATACACCACAGCAACAACGGTATCGTTCGGCGACCTCAACGACCCGAACGATATCCAGCACGTAATTACAAACATCATGAAACAATCACACATGTACACCAACGCACAAACCCAAGCTTCAACATCTCACCCTCGTGTGACACACGCAATCCACCACGAGGCGACAACCATTAAATACCAGTTCACACCTCTCACAGAGGGCTAGTACAACAAATACGTGGCAACACCTCAACGTTCATGCCACCAACTCGATCATATTCGGGAGTTAACATCATAGCGACAAAGCCAACATCATACATACATACCCAGCCCTCAAACGAGAATGGATAGGTTTTAAAAACGAAAACCTCATTTGGAAAATAATTTAGAAAAACACCGGTCGATCTTGAGTATCACATTTCCAAAAAAAAGTAAAAACGTGAAACATCATTATCGAGACTTTGGAAAACCATTTCGCATTTGATAAAAATGAGGACACTTTCTTTTAGTGAAAAACTTTTCAAAAATATTCGACCCTTGGGTCTAAGCAACTGCATTTGAAAATATCTCAAAATATTTTTGGTCCTCAATCGGAAAATTTTTGAAATGTATTGCGGCATTAGAAAACACCTTGAAAACACCGCAAGAAAATAATTCGTTTTAAAAGTACGTCTCGAATTTTAATTTTCTAAGATACTCAAGGTTTTCAAAAAATAATTCAATGGGCTAGAAAGCCCAAAAAGTTTAGGTACTTACACGGAACATTATAGCGCCGTGTGTCCCGCTACGAACCCACCTGTGCTAAAAACCCTTTACAAAAATGCCAAAAGGCCGATGACGGTAATATTTCAAAACTCACGAAGCCATTTAGAAAATAATAAATACCGTCATAAGAATTTTGCCAAAACGATCAAGGCCATAATGCCAAAAACTTCGGTTAAGGGAATCGTTTTTCCAAATAAAACTCGGTCGGTAAAATACCGAAAGCCATTACAAAAGAACTCACGCATCGGATAAAAGAAATAAAGTCAAACATGCACAAGACAGCAACACTACTCCTCATATGAACGAAAAAAATGGGAGTCAAATAATCACGTATCACGAAATCAAAATCCATAAGAGGATTCCGTCACTTAACAAATAATCATAAAAATAGCTCGTGTCACACGAGGCACAACACAAAGAAGGGAGACTTACATTCACAGGTCGCACGAAGATGATGATCGCCCACGATACTAATCACGACCAACAAACTCAGACGACGCGTCGCGACACGACTTAGTCAGACAAAATCCGACGAGACAAAAACTCAATAGACACCACTGACCCGGCAGCCTAGGTTTCCACAACCTAAGCTCCGATACCATTCTGTAACACCCCCAATCCGCTCAGGGATATTACACGCCGTAGAACCTTTCCTCAAGGATCTACCAGGCTGGTAACAACAAACGAACAATTCGACAATGCCTTTAAGGCTAAAAAGACTCAGTAGACCGATTTGGCCTTTCAATAAATGCATACAACTCAATTATAATACATGCCCACGCAGGGTCGAATACAACACACTCCGTACAACGGGGAAAGAATCTGCAGCGGAAATAAAATGCAACTAAACCAATAACATCATACGGATCCTCATGTGATTAGTATCGTTCATCTTTCATCATCCTTCGTGCCGACCCTGTGCTATGCTCCAAAACCTGAATGCAATACAGACATCCACCCCCCGAATACTCGGGGGTTAGCAAAACTCCACTGTTTTGCTAGTGCAAGTACAAGTGCAAAAATACGAGCCATACAATACAAGTTCCAAGAACAATAATAATCGAAATCCTCAAAGTTACAAACGTAATGAAAAGCACTTCCCGAGGCATGAGTTTGGTAAAACATTTCCAAAACCGAAAGATCGCAAATAAGGGAAACAATTTACAAAACGGTTTAAAATGCCATCGAGAGTTTTAATAGAAAACAATTTAGGATTATGAAATCCTTCTCTTTCAAAAAAATCAATAGGGTCATTTCAAATGTTTTGTTTTCGCAAATAGAAAATCACCAACAATTTACAGGTTCAGAGCCCAACATCACGAGTCCTCAACGTACGTAAAATCAACGAAACATAATAACTCACGCGCATCTCCAATGACCGGGACGATAACACCGACATCCCACCCGAGGACTCTAAGGACCCACCCGAGTGGCTAGCGAAACAAATCACACACATCTCACGGTTGGATCAATCGCTTGTTGCATCCTGGCCACATGATCACATGCCATGTGCCACCGTAGATTATCTCAGGCTCTCACGGTTGGATCAATCACTTGTTGCATCCTGACCACATGATCGCGTGCCATGTGTCACCGTAGACCTTCAACCATATCCACACATTCACACAAATAACACAATGCAGCAAAGATATCCAAACAATTCACTCAGAGGCATCAAACACTTAGCAAAACACCACGTCAAACCACAACGCACCGAAATGAAATAATATACGTCCACACGCAAATACCAAGTGCATCATCAACACAAAATATATCCATAGGATTCACATAGTCATATACAAGACACAACATTCACAAAACACACGCGTTTTGAAAGCAAGCCTTTAACAAGGCTAAACCGATTCTTTTGAAAGCTCGTTTCAAACAATCAAACAAACATATAAATACGATCACCAATTATCATATCCATAAAACAAGAATTATATGGACAAGGTACTTGCCTCGAAATCGGCACGCAAGTATTCCGACGAACACGGCTCAACCGGAAAGCTTCGAACGCCCAATGCTATCGAAACGGAAGACGACGACGAACGAAAGGGTTCAACACGGTTTCTTCGCAAGAAACACGACCCTAACATCATACAATCAATAAATCATCGATCATACGAGGAAGAATAATCGTAGAACGCCCGAAAACCCCTCTATAACATTTTACCGGACACCTTCAAGGCGTCGGTCAAGAACTCGACCCAAATAACGAATCGATACGATCCAACCATGGAATAACAAGGGAAATGATATAGTACATCTAAATAATCATCAATCCATCAAAATCCTAAGTTAAATCGGATTAAACGGACGAAATCGAACAAAATACCCAAAATCCCCAAAATTAGATTTCTAGAAAATCTGACCTGATTCGCTCGATCAAAGGATGTTATAGGACGGATGATTGATGATATGAACCTCAAAACTTCATGTATTCATTGTCCAACAACATCTCTAGAAGATTCACACACCCACACCTGCCAGACGGGAAGAGAAAGAAGGAGAAAATGGTCAAGAAAACCGTCCGCAGCCTTAAATAGCCGATCACGGCCGTTACGACGTAATCGCCATGGCTTACGACGAATCGCCATGGCGAACTCTCTGCTGGAAAATGCCGGAACGTTACGACGTTACGCCGGGGCCTTACGACGAACCGGCCTTACGACGTAATGGCCGATCATTACCGCCGTTACTCGGCGAGTCGGGCTGGCCCGATCATGCCCGCCATGACTCGCCGGACCAACTCCGACGGCCCGAACGACCGAAACCCGAACTGAGTGCGAATCAAGATACGGTTACGAAGTACTCGAAAAGACGAATCCGAGCACTAATAGAACATACGATTCCGACTACCCGAAGGCTCGAAACTCGACAACGGAAAGTAATTACCCCAAACTTTGGGAAATTACGAAAATGGCCCAAAACGCCCGAAAATCACGATACGTGATCGAAACACCAAGCCAAAGCTCGCAACATGAATAATAACATTAAATGAACTTACGAGAAAGTCGAAACAACAGTTTCGGACGAGATTCGCAAGAATCGAACTCAAGTGCGGAAAAACCGCTAAAAAGCACGGAACTCAACAAAACGACACCGAAACGAACTCGGATGACAAAAAGTGCAGAATTAATCATTCTCAGAATGACGAAACGGTCATGAGCGAGTCGTCAAAACGGACTTCCGCCGAAAAAAAAGAAATTACCGGAAATCAAAATCACGGGTATTACACTCGGGGCCCACGGCGCTGTAATATTTCCGGTTAAATCTGGGGGTGTTACAGAATATGGTATCGGAGCTTAGGTTGAGAAAACCTAGACATTTGGGTCGAGTTGGGTCGTGTTTTTGTTGCGTCATTTGAGTTGTCGATTGACAAATGTTAGAGCCGTTAGTCTTTGTTGTTCACTCAGGCTTGTGCGTTATCGGATTTGCCAGTATCGTACTGGGCTTGTTATAACTTTTCCAAATGACGTTAACGAGATTCTCTGGAATGAGATGTATTGTGTTCTTGAGTCGAACTGATTTGGCAAACATGTGTTTTGAAAATATCCATGTCGAGTATTTTCTAGAGTCGAGACATGTGCCAGTATCACGGGGAATCGTCGGCTTCACGATCTGTAAGTATTTGGATTTTTGAATTTCATTGAGATTTATTGCCGTTCTAAGTTGATATGTTTTGAGATTCAGCAGATATCATGCGTTACAGTATGAGATGTCAGAGTGGGACAGGATTGATGATCTTGAGAAACTATGATTTTGGAAATCAGTATGTTGGTTAGATTTTGGAACGGAATTGTGTATTTGGGGAGAAATATTGTGCATGGTTGAGAAGAACATGTAGCATGTTAATTCATTTTGAGATATATGAACTGCTTTTGATCATTTGAAAATGATACCTTTCAAAATGAATGTTTTACGGATGTTTTACGGAAAATGATTTTTGGGCCGAGACCCAATCGATTTTGAAATAGTTTTGTAACTCATGACTTGGAGTCCGAAAAGAGTTTTCTACTTTTTAAACTTCTTGTAATGCGGAATAAGATACTGGCTGAGACCCTAATGTTTCAAAAGAAAGCTTTTCTGTTTTCTAAAACTTCCGAGATTTGTAAAACTCTTTATCAATCGTTTATTTATTTTGTTCCTACCTTTTGAGGTTTTTGGTTCACTTGTTCAAATGGAACTTCTCGAGAAGTCTTTCGTTGTGTTTGATTTGTTGATTTGTTTAAATGTTTTGTCATATCATATTTGAGGTGATCCAGGATGGATTAAGGATTGACGTTGCGAGTAGTATGTAGACAGGGGTTTTTATCAGAGTCTATATATTTGAGATTTTGGAACTCTATCGTGTGGTTTTCTGATGGAATATCAGTGGATATTGGTGACGAGCCGAAGTGGTATACAGGAGTATGGATATGCACAAGCATTTGCATAAATTCCATTTTATTTAATCGTGTCTATTCGAAAAGAATTTTGATCGAGAACTTGGCACCAGCGAGCCGATTTAATTTTTAAAATTGATTTCGTGGTCTTACGAAAATTTATGTTTTGAGTTTTCAAACTCTTGAAAGAACTTTCGAAAATTGTCTTCGTGAAAAGAATATATGATTTCAAATTGGCTTTGGAAATGTGATTGGTGTACATACGCATTTAGTGCATCGGGCATATCATATCGAGGGTACAAGGAAAAGAGATTCGAAGTTTAGTATGGTAGATTGGTTATGCAAGGATGATCGGTTATTTGATCAGATAACTGCGTGTTGTAGATTCATGTGCAAGATGTAAATTTGGAACTTTGGACTTTGTAAAACCGGGACATACGTGCTATGTGAGTCCATGGGTGCGGTAGTAGCGCAATCTTACCATAGTGATCTTTGAATGATTTCTTTGTAAGTGTAAATTTGGGGATGGTGACCCCATGCTGGTTGTTTTGGATATTGAGTGGTCGTTCCCACTCCTTGTATGAATTGATATGTTCGTCGATTTGCGATTCGTTATTCGTATGCCGAGGGAAATGTTCGCCAGTTGGGTATGTTTATTGAGATCTACTGTACGTGATTGATTTGTCGTTTTGAGAATGTTATTCTTTCGTATATCTGTTTCTGTGGTTCTGTGTTGATCGTGTTGGAGTTTACCGTGTGAAGGTATTCTCGATTTTCGTTGATCGTTCGTCGGTAATATTGGAGTTTATCATGTTGATGATATTCTCGAGTGTGTTTTGACCTCTGGTTGGTCATATTGGAATTTATCATGTCGATGATAAATTCGGTTGATTGTTGATCATTGTTGGTGATCATCTGAGCGTTCGGATTTTGTGTCGGTGTCTCAGGATTCGTGTCGTTTTGGGTAGTTGTTTCACAGATATATCGGATATTATTCGTTTTATCGGAATTGGAATTTGATCATGTGATCAGGCAAACAGGATTTGTCACGGATAGATTATTTCATCTGACAATGATATAATTTTGTTGAGACTCAAGGAATCGTGATTGTAAGCGTATTGGGACTGTACAGTGAGATCGCTTGCCAGTATCTCAGGAGATCATCGACCTGCGTATTGTAAGTGTACTCTCTTGGTTATTCAGTAATGATGATGATTGATCGTTGTCGTGATGGCTTGGGATATTTTGGTTGAACGGTATGTTTGTTTGTTTTTATGACGGATTGCAAGTTTCGAGGACGAAACTTATTTTAAGTGGTATAGAATGTAATATCCGGAATTTCTACTACAGCTGTTTGATATTATTTTATCCGAGTTATATTGTACAGCGTGGAATCTGTACAGTAGGGATAAAATAAATAAAGGACTGAGATGTTAGTATCGGTATAATTGTCGTATCTAGTCGACAGTTACATTTGAGGATATCGTGTATCAGGTTATCGTACTTTCGATATAGAGTATATCGTATAAGAATATTATTGGATTCAGTGTTTGTGTTCAGTGTGTCTTATGTTCGTCTTTGGTACGTCAAGATGTTGGACAGAAATTGCGGAAAATGGCTAAGTGTTCATTAGCGCACGCTACTAGGTACAGGTAGCGCACGCTACGAAGTATTGATAGCTTACGCTAAGAGGTTCGGTTACGTACGCTAAGAAGGACCCCTAACGTACGTAACGACTTGCTGGGTTAGTTCCGGAAGGTGGCCGACAGGTAGGCCCAGGTTGATTTTTATATTCAGTTAGCGCACGCTAACATATGTTGGTTAGCGCACGCTAACATCAGATCGCCAATAATGGAATCTTAGCTTTCGGCGGGTGGACCCGGCCACTTACGACGCGTGTCCAGATAAGGTCAGCGGGTGTTTGTCATGTAGGGCTAGCGCACGCTAATTCCAGATCGGTCAAAGGAATCCCGATAATCGCGGATGCTTTCGGCATGTGGGGGCACGAGTGGTAGGTGTGTACTGTAGCAAGTCAACTTCGGGACATTCTTACTACTGTTTTCTCGACGGCTATTCAGGGTACAACCAAATCGTAATAGCCCCAGAAGACCAAGAGAAAACAACATTCACATGCCCTTATGGAACATTTGCCTATAGAAGAATCCCATTCGGATTGTGCAATGCTCCAGCCACATTTCAAAGATGCATGATGTCAATATTCTCAGACATGGTTGAAAAAATCATTGAAGTTTTCATGGACGATTTCTCGGTTTTCGGAGATTCATTTGATAAATGCCTAATTCACTTAGGCATGGTCTTGGAAAGATGTGAAGACAAAAATCTAGTTCTCAATTGGGAGAAATGTCACTTCATGGTCCAGGAAGGAATCGCACTTGGCCATAGAATCTCACAACATGGAATTGAAGTCGATAAGGCAAAGATCCAAGTGATTGCAAAACTTCCTCCACCAATTTCGGTGAAAGGAGTAAGGAGTTTTCTCGGACATGCAGGATTCTATCGGAGGTTTATAAAAGATTTCTCAAAAATAGCAAAACCTCTCTGTTCTTTGCTTGAGAAAGATACACCATTCCTTTTCACAAATGAATGCCATGTGGCCTTTGCAACTAGACCTGCAAACGGGCGGGCCCGGTCCAAACGGTCCGGGCATAAAACGGGCGGGCCTTTTTTGGGCGGGGCCAAAAAGGCCCGTTTTTTTCTGGGCCAAAATTATTAGGCCGTGGCTGCCAAGGCGCCTCGGCCGACCGCGGGCCTCGACTTTTTTTTTTTTTTTTGAAATATTAATTCTGAAATAAATATACAAATATTTTTCGATCCTTAATTATTATATTATTCACTATACTATCACAATCAGATAAATAAATATACAATTATTTTTATTTGATAATTACATTATTTACTACACTACCATAATCAAAAGACAAATATACAAAATCCGTTTGGTGATTGATGATTCGTGTGGTGTTATTCTCGTAATACTCGTGGTGCTATCGCGTTCTTGATATTGTTCGGGGGTTCGGGGCTATTCGACCGCGTCCTATCCGTCGTCTCGTTGCGATTGTGATATAGAGGCAAGTACCTTGCCCATACTTTTCTCGTTTTATGTATATGATGATCGGTGGTCGTCTTGATGTGTTTGTTTGGTTATTTGAAATGAAGTTTCAAAGGATTTCGGTTTGGCCTCGTTAAAGGCTTTCTTTCAAAGCGAGTGTGATTTGTGAACGATGTTTTGAGAATTGATTATGATTTGGTTATTTTGAACGTTGAAGGATTTTATGATGATACTCCTATTGTTTAAGTTATGGAATCGTGTATTCCGTATTTAATCTTGTTATGGTGTTTTGAAGAGTTTGATAATGGTGTCGAGTTAATGGCCATCTCTAGTGAGTATTCTTAATGAACTTACATTCTTAGCATATTAGTATTGCATGAGTAACGTGTGTGTGTGTGTATGCTCACTACGGGTTAGATCCGACGGGGTCTCGGTAGGGGTCCACGGAGGTGTGGATCGACGAGCTTTGCTTTTAACCACTACGGGTTAGATCCGACGGGGTCTCGGTAGGGGTCCACGGAGGTGTGGATCGACGGTTAATTGTGGTGAATTTTGCAAATGTGATTTGATATTGGCATTTCCGGAAATGAGTGCTTTTGAACGGTTTTCATGATTGCATGCATCGACTAAGTGTGTAAGCGGTAAGTTGTTCGTTTGGCTTACTTGGCTAGGATGGCACAAGAGTATTTTGTTGTTTGTTTTAAATCCTTTATTTGTGGATTTTGATGTTGGGAGACGAACCTTGTGGTCGTTCTTGTGTACTGTGAGTTGATGAGATTTGGGGCTAAAATCCCAATAGTTTGTTAAAAGTCATTTTATGGATTTGGGGCTAAAATCCCAACGGGTTGGTAAATGTCATTTTTCGGAAAGTAAAGATTTGGGGCGGCGACCCCTTTTGTCTTGTGGATTTTGAAAAGTAGGATTTGATAATCCTAAATGGTTTTCTATTAAAACTCTCGATGGCATTCTAAACCGTCTTATAAATTATTTCCATTGATTTATGGTATTTCGATTTTTAAAGGTTTTCTCAAACCCTTGCCTCGAGAAGTACTTTTCGTTTCGTTTGGATCTTTGAGGATTCCTGGTTATTGTTATTCGTGGAATGTGAAATTGTATGGCTCGTATTTGCACTTTGTATTTGCACTAGCAAAACAATGGAGTTTTGCTAACCCCCGAGTATTCGGGGGGTGGATGTCTATTTTTGCATTCAGGTTTTGGAGCATAACACAGGGACGGCACGAAGGATGATGAAAGATGATCGATACTAATCACATGAGGAACCGTTCTCTGTTTATTGGTTCAGTTGTACTCTATTTTTCCGCTGCTATATTTTCCCGTTGTACGGGTGTAGTTGTATTTTGACCCCTGCGTGGGCATGAGTTGTATTTGAGCTGTATGTATTCGTTGAAAGAACAAATCGGTCTACTGAGTTATTTTAGCCTTAAAGGCATGTTTGAGTTGTTATATGTCGTTACCAGCCTGGTAGATCCTTGAGGAAAGGTTCTACGGCGTGTAATATTCCTGAGCGGATTGGGGGTGTTACACACGTTTCCCACTTGAAGCGACTGAAACAGAATGGGAACTTCTGGATTGTGACCCATTGGAGCGATAAGACGCCATTGTTATGGTGTTTCAAGATTTCACAAGCTTTCAGATTTTCAAACCTTCAGAACTCAACAATGGTGAAAGATGAGATCTAGGGTTTAAATGAAGAAGATGATACTCAGAATCTGATTTGGCATCCACGTGAGCAACTTGATAGCCAACTAGACTACAGTTAACGCCGTCAACGGAAAAGCATAACCAAGGCTGACTTTGCTTTAAATTTGAAAGATAAAGGACTTAGTTGGTACAAAAAAAAGATAAAGGACTAAATCGTTACCTAAAATTAAGTTAAGGGACCGCAGGAACATTTTAGCCTTTAATTTATGTGTGTATTAATTTTCTTATTTTTGTTTTTTTTTTATTTTTTTTATTTTTGGAGTGTGAATAATAAAGAGTCTTGCTCGGGACTAGCAAGAATTCAAGTTTGGGGGTGTGATAAGTGTCAGTTTTGTACACTTATTCATGGTTTGTATCGATAAAATTCACCCATAATTGAGCTAGTCTACTCGTTTTTTGCTTTTAATTTATTAGTTTTAATAATTTTATTTTTATCGGATGATGATCGGATTAAATAACTGAATTACTCAAGAAACAACATGTTTAATAAATATTCTCTTTATTGAATTTTGATATATTCATGTTGTAGGGCTTTCCGAGACGAATTCGGCAGTCTTTCCGGATTCAAAATCAGAGTTATATATCAAAAGTTATCATCCGAAGAAGATGTGGGGCAAAAATGCAAAGTCTGAGAAATTCTGGGCCGAAAACGTAACTATCCAAGCTTCAAATGAGAAAATTTACGAAGCCGAGTTACGGCCGTAACATTCAGGGGTTACGGCCGTAAGTCACCCTAGTTACGGCCGTAACTCCTGAATGTTACGGCCGTAACTCTTGACAGATTGCTATGATTTGTCTAATTTTTTATACTTTTTGTGTATTATTGAGGGGATGGCTGGCATTGATCCGATCTAAAGTAATAATGCTGGAGTTTTGGAGATATTAGATGACTTTAGGTGTATAAATAGACCCCTTAGATCCTTCATCATTCATTATTCATCTTATAATTTTCCATTTTTTTTGTAAACTTTTCTTTTTGTGTGAAGAACACACTTGTGTTCTTGAGTGATCTTTGTAAGTGTGGTATAGCATATGTTGTTTAGAGAGTTTATTGCTTCTATCTCTTTTATCTACTAAGGGAGTTAGGATCAATTCTTTCTCTTGATTCAACTAAAAATGACCACCAAAGCTTGTAATATGTGTAATAAACCCTTCATGGGCTAAGTAATCTTTAGTTGGGATTATAAACAAGGTTAGTCATGTTATTTATGTTTGTATAAAGATCTACTATGAATTACTTATTATTGTGTGTGATTTTCATTGTTTGAACAATCTTTATTTATTTGGCCAATAAATGACGATATTAATGGTCTTCATATGTTTCGAAAGAAAATATGTCTGATTAGATCAAATGATCTTCACTCTAAGTTGTTCTAGGGGATAGAAATATACCCCTAGTCCTTAGATGATTCTTTGAGTTATTTTCATAAATCCTAATGCTATGTATTGAAGCCAATCAACATAGAAATATAGTGGATTGATTCAATATGTAAGGGGCGTTTTATAGTTCGAAAGAGAAACCGTCTTTTTAAGGAAAATCGAATCTACACAACATAATAAGTAAATTCATCTTATGATCTCCAATACATCTTTTATAACTAATGACGAACTAAGTTTGTAATCCCAACTATTTTATTTTATCGATAATCAATCTATTATTATTACAATATTTTTATTTCTTTAAAATATTAAGACTATTATTGCATTTACTTTGCAACAATTAAACCAAACTCTTTAAATTGTGTGTTTCACTCATCTTAGTATCTATAAAAATAGACTAATAGTGTATAATTCAAATTATAACAAAACTTCCTTGTGGGATCGATAAACCGGACTCAAAAAGTCAACTTTACTACTTGATACGATATCGTGCACTTGCGATAGTTACACTTAAAGCGTGTCAAGTTTTTGGCGCCGTTGCCGGGGAAGTATAAGTTATATTTGAAAAATTACATTATTAACTATTGTTATAAATACAACTTTTTCTTTGTTGTAGATTCTCTTGTCTATGCGAAGGACATACAATCGCGATTTAGTTTCACTAGATCCCGAGATCGAAGCCACATTCAGAAGAAGGCGAAGAGAACAAAAGAAAAACATTATTTCTTCACCATCAATGGCAGACGAACTAAATCCACGTCTCCCCCAAGGAAATGATAACGAAAGAATTCCTCCGGTGGGGTGGATACCTAATGTTCAAAACATTCAACATCAACAATATCCTATTGTACCGGAAATAGATGAAGACAACATGCTCTTTGGGGAATTCATGAACCCCCCATCTTTGAGCGTTCAATCAAGTGTAATCTATCCACCATTTGGAGTGGACAATTTTCAAATTCGCCCAGATGTCATCAATCTCTTCTCCAACAACAACTCATTCTATGGAAGAACCGACGAAAATCCATATCTCCATATTAACCGTTTTGTGGAAATATGTGGAAATTTCAAATATCCAAATGTAAATGACGAGGCGATCAAAATGAGACTTTTCGTGCACACTTTGAAGGACAGAGCAAGAGAGTGCCTAGATACTTTGCCACCACGAAGCATAACAAATTGGCCCGAATTTGTCCAGAAATTCACCACTAAATACTTTCCACCAATAAAAGTGGCGAAACTCAAATACGAAATCTCTACATTTCGTCAACAAGATTCAGAATCATTCCACGAAGCATGGGAGAGATACAAAGATATGCGACGAAAATGTCCTAACCATGGTTTCAATTTGGGAGCACAAGTCAATTACTTCTATTCTGGAATTTTACCTTCATGCCGAGCCAATGTCGATTCATCATCAAATGGCTCACTGGGAAACAAAACTATGAAAGACGCTTATAATCTTTTTGAGGTTATAAGTGAACAAAGTGCAAGATGGCCAGACAGAAATATCCAAAAGAAACCAAATGGTGTTTTTGAAGTGGATTCTTATTCACTTATGTTGGCAAAAATTGAAGCTCTATCAAAGAAAGTCGAGGAAATGTCTTTTTCAACTCCTCAATCTGTGAAGACGGTGCAAACTCCACAAATTTCAGCTTTTTCATGTGAAAATATGTGGAGCAACTCACAACAGCACTATCTGCCCCTTAGTGCAACAGGAGCAGTCACCACCACCAGAACAAGCGGCGTATGCTCAGAATTTCCAAAGGCAAGCATACAATCCTTACGAGCCAACATACAATCCAGGATACAAAAATCATCCAAATTTTTCTTATGCAAACAACAACAATGTGTTGAATCCAACGCATCAAGAAAAGAAGCCCGGATGGGAAGAAGCAATCACGAAGCTAGCTGAACAACAACTGAAGTATCAACAACGCAATGATGCTTCAATTAAAAATCTGGAGACACAAGTTGGCCAAATGGCCAAAATACTTTCAGAAAGATCTCATGGCACGTTACCTAGCAATACCGAGGTAAATCCAAGGGAAAATGTACAAGCTATCACAACAAGAAGTGGAGTGCAGTTGCCCGAAATTTCTATGGAAAACCATCTGGAAAAACAAAAAATTAAACAAAATCAAGAATCAGAAAAAGAATCTGATACAGGACCTTCATCTCAAAAAGGTCCAATTGCTACAAAATCTTATGTTCCACCTATCCCATTTCCTCAACGGTTGAAGAATCACAAGCTCGATGCTCAATTCGGGAAATTCTTGGAAATCTTCAAAAAGCTACACATCAACATTCCTTTTGCCGATGCTCTAGCACAAATGCCAAGCTATGCCAAATTTATGAAAGATATTCTTTCCAACAAACGAAGGCTTGAAGAATACGAAACTATCATGCTAACATAGGAATGTAGCGCAATACTACAAAAGAAGTTGCCACCCAAGCTAAAAGATCCGGGAACTTTCACAATCCCGTGTACAATTGGTGAAGTGAATTTTGGCAAAGCTCTTTGTGATTTAGGGGCAAGTATCAACTTGATGCCCCTGTCAATTTTCAACAAATTGAACTTGGGAGAAGCAAAAGCAACAACAGTTTCACTACAATTAGCCGATCGGTCAATCAAATATCCACGTGGGATAGTTGAAGATGTGCTCGTCAAAGTTGATAAATTCATATTTCCAGCAGATTTTTTCATCCTCGACATGGAAGAAGATCAGGATATTCCCATTATTTTGGGACGACCATTTCTCGCAACCGGACGTGCTCTTATTGACGTCTATGAGGGAAAGCTAATTCTCAGAGTGGAAGACGAACATGTCATCTTCGATGTCTTAAAAACTTTGAATCAACCCTCCACAGATGAGTATTGTCTAAAAATAGACACAATTGAAGCCATGGTGAACAAGTCTTTAGAGAAAATTCTATCTAAAGATCCTCTTGAGACATGTATAGCAAATTCTCTAACCAAAGATGGAAGAAGAATATCACTTCGAAACAGTTAACTATCTAGAAGCACTACCAACCTTAAGAAAGCATTCACATTTTGAAGAATTGGGGACAAGCTCCGCTAAACCCCTCCCTTCTTTACAAGAAGCTCCAACACTTGATCTCAAACCTCTACCCACACATTTGAGATACGCTTACTTGGGCGTTTCTTCAACACTTCGGGTCATCATATCTAACATATTGACCAAACTTGAAGAAGGGAAATTACTAAGGGTATTGAGGAATCACAAAAGAGCAATTGGATGGACTATTGCAGACATTAGAGAAATAAGCCCCTCTATATGCACTCACAAAATCTTGATGGAAGATGACTGCAAACCTTCAATTGAGCATCAACGACATTTGAATCCAAACATGAAGGAAATTGTGAAGGCAGAGATTCTTAAATTACTTGACGCAGGAATCATTTATCCAATCTCAGATAGTCCATGGGTGAGCCCTGTACATATGGTGTCAAAAAAAAGTGGAATCACGGTCATAGAGAACGAGCACAATGAACTTATACCAACACGACCGATCACAGGATGGAGAATGTGCATTGATTACAGGAAACTAAACAAGACGACAAGAAAAGATCATTTTCCACTCCCATTTATTGATCAGATGCTAGATAGATTGGCGGGACATTCTTACTACTGTTTTCTCAACGGCTATTCAGGGTACAACCAAATCGTAATAGCCCCAGAAGACCAAGAGAAAACAACATTCACATGCCCTTATGGAACATTTGCCTATAGAAGAATCCCATTCGGAATGTGCAATGCTCCAGCCACATTTCAAAGATGCATGATGTCAATATTCTCAGACATGGTTGAAAAATTCATTGAAGTTTTCATGGACGATTTCTCGGTTTTCGGAGATTCATTTGATAAATGCCTAATTCACTTAGGCATGGTCTTGGAAAGATGTGAAGACACAAATCTAGTTCTCAATTGGGAGAAATGTCACTTCATGGTCCAGGAAAGAATCGTACTTGGCCATAGAATCTCACAACATGGAATTGAAGTCGATAAGGCAAAGATCCAAGTGATTGCAAAACTTCCTCCATCAATTTCGGTGAAAGGAGTAAGGAGTTTTATCGGACATGCAGGATTCTATCGGAGGTTTATAAAAGATTTCTCAAAAATAGCAAAACCTCTCTGTTCTTTGCTTGAGAAAGATACACCATTCCTTTTCACAAATGGATGCCACGTGGCCTTTGCAACTTTGAAGGATAAGCTTACATCAGCTCCAATCATCATTTCTCCAGATTGGACTATTCCTTTCATTTTAATGTGCGATGCAAGTGATTATGCCGTAGGGGCCGTACTGGGCCAGAAGAAGGACAAAATGATGCAAGTGATCCATTATGCTAGCAGGACTATGAATGATGCTCAGCTGAACTACACAACAACTGAAAAAGAGATGCTTGTAGTGGTTTATGCCTTTGACAAATTTCGATCCTACTTATTGGGATCAAAGGTCATAGTCTACACTGATCATTCAGCTTTGAAATATTTAATGACAAAGCAAGATGCAAAGTCAAGGCTAATCCGATGGGTTCTACTTATGCAAGAATTCGACATAGAAATCATAGACAGAAAGGGAACAGAAAACCAAGTGGTGGGTCATCTCTCTAGACTCGACCAAAACAATGCTCAAGAGAAGAAAATAAATGAAGTATTTCCGGATGAACAACTATTCCAAATCTCTAATATCCAGGGAAAACAAAATGCACCATGGTATGCTGACATCGTTAATTTCCTTGTTAGTGGAATAATTCACCCAAATTTTTCCCATCATCAAAATAAAAAATTCTTCTCCGAGTTGAAATACTATTACTGGGAAGATCCTCTGTTGTTCAGCCGAGGACCTGATCAAATCATCCGGAGATGCATACCGGAAGAAGAAATGGAGAAGGTATTAGAAAGATGTCATTCCTCTCACTATGGAGGACATTTTGGGGGTTCAAAAACAGCGGCAAAAATTCTTGAAGCAGGATTCTATTGGCCCACTCTGTTCAAAGATGCACATACACTTGTCTCGAAGTGTGACCGGTGCCAAAGACATGGAAACATGTCAAAAAGAAATGAAATGCCAATGAATTTCATCCTTGAAGTTGAAATCTTTGACGTTTGGGGAATTGATTTCATGGGACCCTTTCCATCATCATTCTCTAATGAATACATCCTTGTAGCTGTAGACTACATATCCAAATGGGTGGATGCTGTTGCATTACCAACAAACGAAGCTAAGGTCGTGGTAAATTTTCTAAAGAAAAATATATTCACTCGCTTCGGAACTCCGAGAGTTATTATCAGTGATGGCGGATCTCATTTCTGCAATCACCAGGTTAAAGCTCTATTGACCAAATTCGGAGTAAAACACCGTGTCGCTACCTCTTATCACCCACAAACCAGTGGACAAGTCGAAGTTTCCAATCGTGAACTGAAACGTATACTTGAGATGACAGTCTACTCATCTCGGAAAGATTGGTCGAAAAAGCTGGATGATGCGCTCTGGGCTTACAGAATGACTATAAGACACCGATAGGCATGTCTCCATTTAAATGCAGTTTTGGAAAAGCTGTCACTGCCCGGTAGAACTTGAACATCGAGCTTTTTGGGCTATAAAAAAATTAAACTTTGACGAACAGTTGGCTGGAAAGAAAAGGTTGCTGCAGTTAAATGAGTTGGATGAAATCCGACTCGACTCATATAAAAATGCCAAAATCTACAAAGAAAAAACGAAAAGATGGCATGACAACAGAATTTTAAGATGAGATTTTAAAACAAGAGACCAAGTCTACTTTTTAATGCATGAATGCATCTGTTTCCGGGTAAGCTGCGATCACGATGGACAGGCCCTTACACTGTAACACCCCCAAAACCATCCGGGATATTACAGCGCCGTGGGTCCCGCGCCGGAACCCACCAGGCTAAAAACCATTTACAAAACCAATTCAAAAACGCCAAAAGGCTGATGACGGTAATATTTTTCAAATACTCAAATATTTTCAAAAACAAAATTCTGAAATACCGTCATAGAATACCATTTGAAAATACAAGGCGAAATGCCAAATCTCAACAGTTCAAAGTGTACGTTAAGCCACCCCTTAATCGTACCGATAAAATAATTTGGGAAAAAGAGTTTGACAAAAATAACCCAAGTTCGTAAAATGCCAAAAAGGCCATTTTGAAATACACACACGCAGTGGATAAATGCAGTTCAAAATACACATTTGCAGCGGAAATGAATAACCAGAAAAGAAATACTCGATACTCCAAAACATGCCACCGCCAGTATCACATCGGGAAGCTCATCCCTTCACGACCGCTACTAGCTCGATCTCCGAGTACCTAAAAATAAAGCCCACAACGGGGTCAGCCACAATACTCAATAATGATATCGATCACATCGTCATAAATAATTACATACCAATGTAATAATACTGTAAGATTACTACCAACGTAATCTTACCATTATAACCTTACCAATTCATGGCAATCCAAACCAAATCGATCCTTACCATAATTCAGATTTCGCATTCTCAAATGACGAAAAGAAATCAACAATTATCCTGCCGTTTTCCAAAATACCAACAATCCTCCAAACCTCATCATAACTTATAAGTGTGGAATTAATCCAATCTGTGCCAAATCCTGTCCGTCGGATCGCACAATCAAATCTCAATTTGTATAAACCAATAATACACAACATATCTGCATATCAACTACCACATGATAATGATAACGAATCCCGAACATCGACGTACAATCCGAATGCTCATACGGTCAATAACAACGATCAACCAATACACCACTGAGAATATCATCGATATGATGAGCTCCAATACGACCAACCCAAGGTCAAAGTACAACTGAAATTATCATCAACATGATGAATTCCAATACGATCGACAAAGGATCAACAATAACTGAGAATACCCTCAACATGGTAAACTCCAAATGATCAATAAAGATTGATGTTAACCGAGAATACCCTCAACAAGGTAGACTCCAAATGATCAACAAAGATCAACAATAACTGAGAATACCCTCAACAAGGTAGACTCCAAATGATCAACAATAAAGGATCTCAAAGAAATAACTCTGACTGTCGAACATACCCCTCTGGCGTATGAACAACCAGTCGCAAACCGTCGAACATATCCAGTCATACATGGATTATGAACGACCCAATAATATGGCTCAAAAGATGGACATAACAGTACGCCCGATCCGGAAATGTGTCCGTGCACAAGCCACCCCGGGTATCGATCAAATACACGTGTGGTCTTGTACCTAATTAGCCTCACGAACTACGTCTCGTGTGCACGGTTCAATTCGGAATAATATCAACACATAACCATCATGTGCCCAGCTAAAAATCCTACACAGTAACCAATCGGAACGCAGATATGATTCCAGATATGTCACGATGCAACATGACAACGAAACTCAAAGAATTACATATCCAATAAGGATCAAAAGACTCACCGAAGTGAACAACGACGATCTGACAAATAAAAGTCGACACGACTAATTAATAATCAAAACAACAATCCTGGGATCACAAACCCCAAAGGATAATCCATACAATTAACAATCTCAGACAACAGTTCTGGGATCAACATCCCTCGATGAGATGATCAACACAACCATTAATACCAACAATAGTCCTGGGATCAACACCCCTCAACGAACAACCAATACGAATCTCAATATACGAAGCCTCAACATACAACATATACAACAACTCGACATAATAATTATCTCATAACTGAACATAAATTACCTCAAGGCCGAAGATAACATCCTCTCCACGAACAACATCCCTGAACGAATACACAGTTGTACGAATAATCTCAAATAAGGTACCATCCATTCAATACCAATAAACCTTTATCCCGATACTTATGTCATCGCGATAATTATTCTCGATATCCGATATACTATACCCTTGACCAAAAATAACTCACGTCTTCCTTGAACACGATTAAATCATATACCTTATGATTTAATGCAAACCAGAGCACGATATACAACTCATTAACCGATAACTTACCTTTCTAACAACATTGCTATACGAATTATAAATGAAATGAAAATGAAACCATTCATCAAATATTATAAACTGAACAAGTATAAACTTGCCTCGATACCGATACCACGAAACTGTTACCAGAATCCATTGCCTTCGTCCCCGAGCTCCTCAGCCCCGACCAAAAGCAACCTACGAACTCTTCAACCTTGACCGCAACACAACGGCCATAATCAACGCTCAATTAACGCGACCTAATGCAATAATCAAATGACAACACATCCGATAATAATCAATAACCGGTATAACCAACCAATCAAACTCAGCGGCTCAACAATACCTCGATCATTTACAAAACCGAACAATACAACTCAAACAATTACGAACTCATATCAACAATACAAGCCGAAATCCGATAAATCATAATTATCAATCAATAACCGATCAATAAACCCAACAGTTCCACAATATCTCGATTAAACACAGTCTTAAACAATCCAGTTCAAACCATCACGAATTCATAATCACAACACGAAAATACTACACTGTCTGCCTACTTAGCGCGCGTTAAACGCACAACGTAGCGTGCGCTAAGTTGTTCCCGTTAGCGTGCGCTAGCCAGTAAGCTTAACGTGCGTTAATGCTACACAGTTGCATGCATTCCAAGCATCGACTAACACTTTGCGACTACGAATCCGAATGAAAAGGAAATCATACTCCAAGATTAACAATAACTTTTCCAGATTCAATCTCATCATCATGATCCATATCTTATCATACGAACTCAATCACTACAATCAACATAATGTTTACTTTCAATTATCTTATCCATGTTAATAATCAAACCAACATATATCCCTCCTCTTTGATGTGATATATATCCAAGAACACCAAGAATACCATGATTCCATAATCATGTTCATGACAACCATCATAATCCGATATGCTAACATGTAATTAATCACCTAAGCCATATATATCCGTATATCATATTGACATCAAATCCGAATTGAAGGGAGATATAAATCGACATATCTCCTGAACACCATTCAAAACCATACAAAACATATCAATATCCGCATACCAACAATAACATCAACATCACTCAGTAAGGCATCTCGAATCATACTTATCAACTCATTAATATGATAATCATCATCTCAAGAACACCAATATTCGATCCCCAAAACGAAATCCAAAGTGGAGATTAATTACCTTTTTGAAGAAAAAGGGTGGATTATCAAGGTTGAATCCGTTCCCAATCATTTCCAAGCTCCAAATGTTTATAAGGATGCTCAACTCCCTCATAATCCAGTATTAGGAACCTCCAGACTCTCTCTATGAATTCCATTCCAAGAATCGTTAATAATTTCAAGAACAAAGCTTTGAATCCATGCTCTCCATCTTAATCTTGTTAAAGATCATCATCACAGAGTGTTTTAGGAACTCAAGTACCTCCCAAAGCTCTCTCAATCGAGTGAAAGGAAAGAAATGGACGAATTGCTTCATAACGCCCGTCTGTCCCCTTTTTATAAAGTGTATTACTAGCGTGCGCTAAACCTTATGTTTAGTGTGCGCTACGGCCTTAGCGTGCGCTAACCGACTTTGTTAGCGTACGCTATCGCAGCCCAGAGGCCACTGTCTTGCCTCGAACATGAGCTTACGTACGTAATGCCCATGCATTAGCATACGTAACTTACACTGTTTAGCGTACGCAAGTCCTTGCATTTAGCGTGCGCTAATATCAGTTGACTTGCTACAGTCTACGTACCGCATGTGCCTCCACATGCCGATCTGACGAGGATAAGATTCCTTTTGACCGATCTACAATTAGCGTGCGCTAAGCCTCATGCTTTAACGTGCGCTAATACTTCAGGACAACAACCGTTGACTTACCAGAACGTGCGCCGAAAGCAGCCGGGTCCACACACAGATTCCTTCTGATCTGACTGCATTTAGCGTGCGCTACATTTTGCCTCTAGCGTGCGCTAACCATGTACGATAGCGTGCGCTATACTTGAACATTAGTGCGCGCTAATCAGGCTATACTTAGCCATTTCCAATTCTCCTCGTCCGTCTCGACATACCAAAATACGAACATACGGCATACTGAATACATGTACTGAATCCAATAACATTATCATACAATATACCCAATATCAAAAGTACGATGACCTGATACACGATATCCTCAAAATAATTGTCGAACCTCTACGACAGTTATACGAGTACCAATACACCCGTCTCAGTTCTCAATTTATTTTATCCATACTATATAGACACCAAGCCATCCAGTATATCTTAGATAAAATAACGCGAAAAATTCATACTGAAAATTCGGGTATTACATACACGATCAAAGAGGTGTTTTCTCATGGAGCTGTGGAGATTTATAATACAACCGACGGGAGTTTCAAAGTAAACGGTCAACGGTTAAAGCCATATCTGGGAGGAGAATTCTCGACAGCAAAGTCAATCATAATGCTGGAAATACCTAATTAATCTGACGAGAAGTCAAGCTAAGGACGTTAAACAAAGCGCTTATTGGGAGGCAACCCAATCTCTATTATTTCGCAAATAAGTTTGGGGGTAACACGGAAGGATTCAACAACAAGAGCAAGGATCAGATCGTTCATAAAATCCAGGGAGTCTTTCTTTCATTATTCTCACACATATAATAATTATAATTTTGTTTTAATATATATATATATATATATATATATATATATATATATATATATATATATATATATATATATATACGGCCGTATCCTAAATAATACGGCCGTAAGTAGTATCATGCTTTTTAACGAATGGTTTATACGGCCGTAACTCCTACATGTTACGGTCGTATCTTAAAACAGATTCCAAAAAAAAAAAAAACCGAAACTATCATACGGCCGTAAGTCTGAAAAGATACGGCCGTAACATAAAAAACTGTTTGAAAAACCAAAGCAACTTATGGCCGTAACTTGGATAGGTTACGGCCGTAACTACTAGTCTGTATTAAAAAAACGGACTTTACAAAACTTTCACAAACCAGACGAGACACAAGCGGCCGGGAGTGCTATTTTTTCCCCCTATCAAACCCTACTTTCTAAAAACTCAAATTCCTCAATACAATTCATTAACATATCAACATTAACACATAATCATCAGGTTCTCTTTCAATCATTGTTTCAATTTATATATTCTTGAGTTTTAGTTTTTAGTTTTTCTCTTCATATTTGTTTTTCGATTCTTATTTCCGTATGATTCGTTGATTAAATCTTGTTCGTTTGTGAGTATTGTTGATATTTGTGTGGTTATTTGATTCATTGATTTGTGGTGGCTTTATGGATTTGAGTTTGAATAAGAAAAACTTGTTAAAAAACTATGAACTCAAGGTGTCCGACGAAATGCCACAACGAAAATCTTTGAATTTTTTTTATGTTTTTATTGGTTTTGCTTGATGATTATAGTCGTGTGATGAAAAGAAGTTGATTTTGTTAAATTTCAGGGATGGCACCGAAGAAATCAACAAAGGGAAAAGAAAAGGTCGGTTCGTCATCTCAAGGTCCGGCACCGCCACAAAGAAATCAAAACACAAAGTGCATTAAGGAAAGATTGTTCAATCTTGATGATTTCATCGGCGATGCGGATAGAGACACAATCACTACCCCTTTCATCCAAAAATTCTTAGACAACGGCTGGGAAAAGTTCGTTCCCGATCTCCCAAATGGTAACCCGACATTGACCACGAACTTTACAATTCTTTCAACAAGTCCATTGGGCAGGTAGGGTCACCTACTTATCATCAGACTACTGTGAATGGGAAATCGATTAATTTTTCACCGGATGTCATTAACAAGTTTTTGGGGGTTAATTGTACTAACGCGGTTGACATTTCTATCTTACCTAATGAAGAGGTGCCGGATGATAGAGTTTTACGCTGGGCGTTAGTGAGCGAGTTGCATGACAGTATTGGGATGATCAAACCCCGATACAACCAGGCGGACCTAATGGATGATGCTTGGTATTTATGGATGTGGGCAGCCGGGAGTATTTAGCCGACTTCGACTCTGACGACGGTTTCCATTGGCCACCTGCGAGGTTTATTTGCTATTCGCCGGGGGGTAAAAATGGATTTGGGTACTCACATTTACACTACTATTTGTCACTATGCCGGCATGGTCCCGACTAGGCAGAAGATGCCATACCCCTGCCTTATCACCGGTATTTGCAGGAGCCAGAGAGTCAAAATTTCGGCAGGGGGTGATATTTTAACACATGGGGATCGACTGAACGGCCGGAGTAGTATTTTTCGAAGTACTCAATTGAGAAGCAAACGGGCACGTTTGGAACCGGAAGAGGATAGTAGCGAGGAGGAGGAATATGAGGCCGAGGAGGATGCCGGTTATGAGTTGACGCCTTTTGAGGAAAATTTGCTTGAAAGAGTTCAGGGATTAGAAACATCCCAGGCTGAAATTATGAGAAATCAGAATGAAATACTCGAGCGACAATTAGAAATGGAGAAGTGCTTTGAAAAGCTTTTCCGTTTTCTAAACATCCCTGACGACACACCTGGAGGATCACAAAGCTAAAATTTCAGGGAGTTTTCTGTTTTCTCGCTTGCTATTATTTTTTTTAAAACTCGGGACAGTTTTACTTATAAGTTTGGGGGTGTTTTCGTACTTGTGTGTTTATTTTGTGGTTTTTGAACTATGATGTTTATTTGGATTTTGATTGTGGTATGTTTTGATTAGTGTATTGTGTGGTGTGTTTTTATTATTTGCCATTGATTAGGTTTAGTGAATATATATTTCTTGATATATATATATATATATATATATATATGAGATTTCTAGATCTGGCCATAAACACCAATAAATTAGCTATATACTAGCTTCTAAAATCGTTTTAACCGGTAAAAAAATTGTATATTCCAAAAAATTTTTGAGCCTTAATCTCTCTTTCCAAGCCTTGTAATTATCATATAAAATCGAGTCATTCGTTACCTTGAGAAAAGAAGAATCAATTGGTTGATGAAAAATAAAACTGAAATTTACTTAATTTGTGGAGTTTTTGATTTTTCATGTTTAACTAAAAAATGATTTTCTGCAAAAATTCTATTCCCTAAAAAAAAAAAAAGGAGTCATTGGTGAAAAGAGCTACACGTTAGCAAATAACGGTGTGAAAGCTATCACCTAAAAAAAATGACGAAAAGGAGAAGTGTTGAGCAGCAACATCTGCCTAATTTTGGAAGTCTTAAATTTTGCGAAAAATAAAGGACTAACCATTGTTGGTGCGTAGCTGCCGTCTCAGAAAAATTGGTGAAAAGAGCTACACATTAGCAAATAACGGTGTGAAAGCTATCACCTTTTTATGAAAAAAAAATAATGAGATAGAAATTGTGTTAGTAAAAAGAGCTACACGTTAGCAAATAATGGTGTGAAAGCTATCACTAAAAGGGATGTAGTTTATGAGCATATTTGAATTAATTAGCAGCTGAATTTCAATACACTCAATTTTGTGAAAATCACAATATTTGATGACGCCAATGAAATTCTTCTTCATATTGAGTCGAAAAATAAACGAGTGATCGAGAGCAACCATTAAAGGGAGTCGTGTGTATCACGAGTGGGAAAGAAATAATCAACCTTTTGGGGGGAAAACCTTACATTTTGGAATTACAAAATAAAAACCGTGTTTTAACTTCAAAAACATTTGTAGATTTATTTTGAATCTTGATTCATTTCTATCTACTGTATAAAGCTGGTTGTTGTTTATTAATGGCATTTTGATCTCCTTTTCTCTTTTTATATTTTAATTTATGTGTGTATTAATTTTCTTATATTTGTTTTATTTTTATTTTTTTTATTTTTGGAGTGTGAATAATAAAGAGTCTTGCTCGGGACTAGCAAGAATTCAAGTTTGGGGGTGTGATAAGTGTCAGTTTTGTACACTTATTCATGGTTTGTATCGATAAAATTCACCCATAATTGAGCTAGTCTACTCGTTTTTTGCTTTTAATTTATTAGTTTTAATAATTTTATTTTTATCGGATGATGATCGGATTAAATAACTGAATTACTCAAGAAACAACATGTTTAATAAATATTCTCTTTATTGAATTTTGATATATTCATGTTGTAGGGCTTTCCGAGACGAATTCGGCAGTCTTTCCGGATTCAAAATCAGAGTTATATATCAAAAGTTATCATCCGAAGAAGATGTGGGGCAAAAACACAAAGTCTGAGAAATTCTGGGCCGAAAACGTAACTATCCAAGCTTCAAATGAGCAAATTTACGAAGCCGAGTTACGGCCTTAACATTCAGGGGTTACGGCCGTAAGTCACCCTAGTTACGGCCGTAACTCCTGAATGTTACGGCCGTAACTCTTGACAGATTGCTATGATTTGTCTAATTTTTATACTTTTTGTGTATTATTGAGGGGATGGCTGGCATTGATCCGATCTAATGTAATAATGCTGGAGTTTTGGAGCTATTAGATGACTTTAGGTGTATAAATAGACCCCTTAGATCCTTCATCATTCATCATTCATCTTATAATTTTCCATTTTTTTTGTAAACTTTTTTTTTGTGTGAAGAACACACTTGTGTTCTTGAGTGATCTTTGTAAGTGTGGTATAGCATATGTTGTTCAGAGAGTTTATTGCTTCTATCTCCTTTATCTACTAAGGGAGTTAGGATCAATTCTTTCTCTTGATTCAACTAAAAATGACCACCAAAGCTTGTAATATGTGTAATAAACCCTTCATGGGCTAAGTAATCTTTAGTTGGGATTATAAACAAGGTTAGTCATGTTATTTATGTTTGTATAAAGATCTATTATGAATTACTTATTATTGTGTGTGATTTTCATTGTTTGAACAATCTTTATTTATTTGGCCAATAAATGACGATATTAATGGTCTTCATATGTTTCGAAAGAAAATATGTTTGATTAGATCAAATGATCTTCACTCTAAGTTGTTCTAGGGGATAGAAATATACCCCTAGTCCTTAGATGATTCTTTGAGTTATTTTCATAAATCCTAATGCTATGTATTGAAGCCAATCAACATAGAAATATAGTGGATTGATTCAATATGTAAGGGGCGTTTTATAGTTCGAAAGAGAAACCGTCTTTTTAAGGAAAATCGAATCTACACAACATAATAAGTAAATTCATCTTATGATCTCCAATACATCTTTTATAACTAATGACGAACTAAGTTTGTAATCCCAACTATTTTATTTTATCGATAATCAATCTATTATTATTACAATATTTTTATTTCTTTAAAATATTAAGACTATTATTGCATTTACTTTGCAACAATTAAACCAAACTCTTTAAATTGTGTGTTTCGCTCATCTTAGTATCTATAAAAATAGACTAATAGTGTATAATTCAAATTATAACAAAACTTCCTTGTGGGATCGATAAACCGGACTCAAAAAGTCCACTTTACTACTTGATACGATATCGTGCACTTGCGATAGTTACACTAAAAGCGTGTCATAGGCCCAGGTTGATTTTTATATTCAGTTAGCGCATGCTAACGTATGTTGGTTAGCGCACGCTAACATCAGATCGCCAATAATGGAATCTTAGCTTTCGGCTGGTGGACCCGGCCACTTACGACGCGTGTACAGATAAGGTCAGCGGGTGTTTGTCATGTAGGGCTAGCGCACGCTAAACCGTATGGTTAGCGTACGCTAATTCCAGATCGGTCAAAGGAATCCCGATAATCGCGGATGCTTTCGGCATGTGGGGGCATGAGTGGTAGGTGTGTACTGTAGCAAGTCAACTTCGGATAGCGCACGCTAAGGTAAATGACTTGCGTACGCTAAGCAGGATGTTTTACGTACGTTAATGCATGGGCATTACGTACGTAAGATAGTTTACGAAGCGAGGCAGTAGCCTCTGGGCTTCGATAGCGCACGCTAACAAAGTCAGTTAGCGCACGCTAAACATGAGATGATAGCGCACGCTAATAATGAATATTATAAAAGGGGGCAGAAGTGTGCTGAGAAGCATTTTGTCATTTTCTTCTTTCAGTCGAGAGAGAGAGAGAGAGAGAGTTGGGATATATTTGAGGTTCCCAAACAATGTATAATGATAATCTTTAACAACATTAGATTGAGAGCTTGGATTCAAGCCTTGTCCTTCAAGTTGTTCATGATTCTTTGGATGGAGTTCTAGTTTTCTTCTTTTTGGTTCATCTAAACCAGGTAATCTTCGTATTAATTCGTTAGTGGTTCGTTTTTCTTGGATGATTTCATGAAAGGAGCATATTGGATAATCATATGATGATGTTATATGAGATTCAATGAAATTTTGATAAGAGTTTC
Organism: Orobanche coerulescens; assembly: GCA_033398695.1. Taxonomy (NCBI): domain Eukaryota; kingdom Viridiplantae; phylum Streptophyta; class Magnoliopsida; order Lamiales; family Orobanchaceae; genus Orobanche; species Orobanche coerulescens. The sequence continues at coordinate 205,811,673 of CM065802.1, forward strand.
GGATGTTAGTTAAGATTCTTCATACCATAAGGATGTTGATTCATTTAACCCGATCTAAGAAGGATTTCTGAATCTTGGTAATTATATTGGTCGATTTATATGAGACGAATCATAATACTAGGTTGAATTCCAGATTTAGCATGATACGATCCTTGTTATCGAGTAAGTTAGATTGTTGATGTTGTTATTGATATGTGGACATTGACATGATCATTGTGATAATTATGGGGTCGTTTATCTTCAAGAGATATGGAGATTTATGTCTCCCTTCATTCGGATTCGTAGTCGCAAGATGTGAGTCGATCTTTGGAATGCATGTAACTACACGTCATTAGCGCACGCTAAGCCTACTGGCTAGCGCACGCTATCGGGAACAACTTAGCGCACGCTACGGTAAGAGATTAACGTGCGCTAAGTCAACAGGCAGGGTAATATATTCTGTTTCGGTTATGAATTCGTGATGGTTTGATTTGGTTTGTTCTGACTGCGTTTATTCGAGGTTGTGTTGAACCGTTGAGTTCGATTGGTTAGTTTTGTCGATTGTTGATTGTTATCGGATGTATGTTATTTGATTACTTCGATAGGTTGAGATTATTGATCGGCGATTATAACCGGATGTTGCGGTCGTGTTCGAGCGTGTTCGTGAATTGCATGGTCAGGGCCGAGGAGCTCGTAGACGAAGGCATTGTGACTGGTAGCGGCTTCATCATCATCGTATCGGTATCGAGACAAGTTATTACTTGCTCAGTTATAATATTTAATGAATGGTTTCAGTTTCATTTCGTTTATAATGCATATAGCGATGATTATTATTGTGAACTCTAGGTATTCGGATCGCATATCGTTCCTTCGATTCTGGGAGGTAAATCATAATGTATATGCTTTATCTTAGTTATTGGTATGTTCGAGTATCGAGGTTACATTATGGTAAAGATGAGGATATGAGTATCTATAGTTCATTGTACGTTTGGATCGCCGAGCATTGAGGATAATCGTCGGTGATGATTAGACATCGAGGTTGCTCCCGAAGGACTCGGGGCAAGTATTTCATATTGATTATGGTTTAATGTTATTTATTTTGGTCTCGTACATTTTCTTTCATGTTGTTGAACATGAAGTCGTCCTAGTAAATTGTCATGTTGTCGTGCATGTTATGTTGTTCATGTTGATGAACGTGTTGATTTGCATATGTGTATGCATATTGTGTTGTTTATGTTGTGTAAATAATCCGATGGGATTATGAGGATCTATGCTGAGGGTGCTGGATCGAATGTCCATCATGCGTTGGTTCGACGGGATCATCATGAGGATCTATGCTGAGGGCGCTGGATCGTTGGACAGGTTTTCCACCATGCGTTGGTTCGACGGGATCATGGGGATCTATGCTGAGGGCGCTGGATCGTTGGATTACCAGTATTGTGTTGATGGAATCTTGTGAATTCGCATCATTGATTTTATCATGTGTTGTTGTTCATATGTGTATTGTTGGTTATCCACCTTATGATGATCTGATAGGATCATCAAGGGGATCTATGCTGAGGGCGCTGGATCGTCGGATTTCCATTGAGTATACATGATTGTTATTGTTGTGATCATATTGACGCGGTCATATGAGTATGCATTTGTAGGTCTTGTGTTAGGACCGTGTCCGTATTGCATTGTTCTGATCTCGGATTAGACTGATATGATTGTCGTGGCACTTCATATCTCAAGGTATGTCCCGTATTTTCCTTTGGTATTTGTCCTTGATGGACAATCGGTTATCGTCTTGGGATTTGATGATATTATTCGATGGATCGTATTGGTCAGAAATGGTATATTTCCGTATCGTGAGTTGGTTATGATATTTTGAGAATCTTGAGTATTGTTTGAGGTACAATACAGATATTATGTTTGAGTTTATTGGTTAATCGAGTACAGGATGTGAAATGTGATAATGGTTATTCTGATGAGAATTACTTGAGTAAGTAAAGTTATGGCGGTAAGATTACGTTGGTCGTATTCTTATTTTGTATTCTCATTGGTATGTAATTATTAATGTGATGTGACGGTTATCATTGTTGGATATTATGGCTGACCCCGTCGTGGGATTTATTTTTAGGTTCTTGGAGTATCGAGCTTGTAGCGGTCGTGAAGAGATGAGCTTCCCGGAGGATACTGGCTATGACATGTTTTGTGTATTGAGTTTCTTGATTGGTTCTCGTGTTCCGCTGCTAGAGTATCTTTATGGTTGGTCTTTTTCCGCTGCGTGAGTATTCTGAAATGCTCTTTTGGTATCTGGTAACTGAGGTTACTTTGGAAATCATTTTCTAAACTTTTGAGTGTCGGCAGTTTGGCCTTGCGATTTCAAATGAGTTTTTACGACGGTTTTCGATAAATGGATTTTATAAGTCTTTGTGAATTTTTAAAGATAGTACCGTCGTTGGCCTCTTGGGCATTTGTTAATGTTTGCGAAAATTCTTTTAGGCTTGTGGGTTCCATCTCGGGGCCCACGACGCTGTAATATTTCCGGTTAAATCTGGGGGTGTTACAATTTATAAATAAATCAAATAACTTATGAAATAAATCAATTAGTCTATTTTAGTTTTAATCTTATTTAATTAATATAAAATAACAAAATAAATGAAAAAACTTATATTTACGAAATTATATAATTACTGAATTTATGAATTTTCAAAGAGATATTTCAAATATATAAGAAATTAAATTGTCTGAATGTTTTTTTCCTCTGTTTTTATTGCTTTTTTTTTACATATGTAAAACTAATTGAATATCACTTTTATTGTGTTTTTCTAGCTTTTCAATTTTCATAATTTCATAATTTCTAGCTTTCCTCTGCAGACCTAGTTTTTAAGCGGCAGGAAAGGATATGCTTGCTTCTTGTGCATATTTTTTTTTAAGCGGCGGCCAATAATTTAGGTAACATTATTTACTACATAGTAACATTATTTACTACATAGTAATTTAGGTAACATTATTTACTAATGCAGAATATGCTGAGTCTACATGGCAGCTCCCCATGCTTCGGCTGCCACGTGTCATCTCTTGGTGCTTCGGCTGCTCATGTGTCATATTTGCATGCTTCGGTTAACACATCATCATTCCCTAACCTATTTATTAATTACCTAAATTAATAAGTATTAAATATTATATGCTACCGCTTAAAAAAACAGCACAAGTCTGTCGATTTCATTTCCCTCAACCCTAATTCTCTCCGCCGCTATTACTCAACATTTCATTTCTCTCAACATTTCATTTCCCTCGACCCTATTTCTTTCCGCCGCCATAACTCGATTTGCATCCCCGGACTGTGAACTATCCCTGATCTCCACACCCGATTCTTGCCGAGTCCGGCGACCCGATGAGTCTTCAACAGCCGGAGCCTTCCCCGACGACGAACCCATCTACGACCGAAGCATTTAATTTCCCTCAACCCTAATTCTCTCCTCCGCCATAACTCGATCGGCAAACCGAAGCATTTCATTTCCCTCAATCCTAATTCTCTCCGCCGCTATAACTCGCTTCCCTAATCCAGATCCAGGAGTTGGCGACCCTCAACACTACTTATGCATCATGTTAGTAAAAACATAAGAAAATCATCTATGATGCCGTTTGAACTCTTATGCGTTTTGTTCTTTTTTTTTGTGTGTTTGGATTTCATCTGCCAATATTCTTCTTACCCATTTTACTTGATTTTCGTATGAACCGATAACTCATTTTTTTCTCCGATTTCATCTGCTGCATTTCCTCGCCTTGAGCCGCTGCTCAATCCAAATCGTTTGATCATCTGACCGCGCCGGTATAGCATAATCCAGATCCAGGAGATGACGAGGTATATCTCCAAGATTCTCTTTCACATCTTAACATTATGTTAATTTTCTGTTTTCTAAATTTTTTTATTTCGTGGATTTTTTCTATAAATAATTGCAGTACTTTTTCAAAAAAATAACAAACATAACACTACTTATGCATCATGTCAGTAAAAACGTAGGAAAATTATCTCGCATCCATTTGAACTCTATTTGGATTTTGTGGCAAGACTCTTTATGTCATCCATTCATATGATTTGGGTTCATTGAAATCTGCACTGTTCATGAATTCTGAATTCTGATCCATTTATAGTGAAATCTGCACTGTTCATGAAATCTGCATTGTTCATGAATTCTTACAAGTACCCCCTTCATATTTTTTCTATTTACAAATTGCACCCTTAAGATAATCAGAGGGAGGTATTTGTAAATTTAAAGAATAACTGGATTTGTTTGTAATAAAGATTCGTTTACTTTATGTAATTTATCTTTGTATATTTACAAACACGACACTACTTATGCATCATGTCAGTAAAAACGTAGGAAAATTATCTCGCATCCGTTTGAACTCTATTTGGTTTTTGTGGCAAGACTCTTTATGTCATCCATTCATATGATTTGGGTTCATTGAAATCTGCACTGTTCATGAATTTTAAATTCTGATCCATTTATAGTGAAATCTGCACTGTTCATGAAATATGCACTGTTCATGAATTCTGAATTCTGCATTATGATTTTCATACAAAATAATTTTCATACATAATAGTTATTCATGAATTCTGATCCATTTTGCATTTTGTTCATACATAATAGTTATACAAAATAATTTTCATACATAAATAGGAATCATTTTGCGTTTTGTTCTTTTTTTGTGTTTGGATTTCATCTTCCAATATTCTTCTTACTCATTTTACTTGATTTTCGTATGAACCGATAACTCATTTTTTTATCTCCGATTTCATCTGCTGCATTTCCTCGCCTTGAGCCGCTGCTCAATCCAAATCGTTTAATCATCTGACGGCACCGGTATAGCATAATCCAGATCCAGGAGATGACGAGGTATATCTCCAAGATTCTCTTTCACATCTTAACATATTTATGTTACTTTTCTGTTTTCTAAATTTTTTTTATTTTTGCAAGGCTGCCATTAGTGCACATCCCTCGATTTAACACTCGTCTGATCAAGGGACCTCTGATACAGGTGGGGAGAGTTTTTTGTCTCTCACTCAAACAATAAAAGGAAAAATTGACACATCTTCTCTCAAGTTATATAGAAATAGAAAATATGAACTTTTTAAGATATAGTATGTAAAAAATATTTGGACATAAAAAAAATATCGGGGACCAACTAAAATGAGACAATTGCTCCATTTTTGTCAAAACTGAGAGTCATAGACTAGGGTGGTATACCGTACCGTATCGAAACGATTAATCGATATCGTATACCGTGCCAAATTTTTGGTACAACAAAATTCATAACGATACCGTACCTAAATTTTCGGTATACTGAAATTCGATATCGGTATGGCTTTCGGTCCATACCGAACCAATTTCAGTATACCGAATTTTATTTTGGTATTGGTATATACAGAACTTATCGAAATACCGAATTACCAAAATATCGATTTTTTTTGGTAAACCGACCGAACAACAAAAATACAAAAAAAATCGACATACCAATATATTGAAATCTGAACATGGTATTTCGGTATATCATACTGTTATCGTATTAAAAATTCGATATACCAAAATTTTCGATATTTTCAATAATTTTTTGATACGATAAATTTGATATTTTCGCGTTGCGATATTTTTTTTGACTACCATAGGCGCTGGTCACCCAGAGCTTGACGGAGCCCTTCCAGTCCCAGCGTCTGGAAGGGAATTTAAGTCCCAGTGCCTACGTGGCGCTTGACATGGCTGCCACGTAGGCTGCCACCTATGGGATTGGGTATTTTTTAAGAGAAACAAAAATAAAAGGTGTTGAATTGTAATAAAAAAATTGTTATCTTTATTTTTAAACTTTAAATTTTTTTATAAATACAGAAACTTATTTTTTAAAATAAAATTCCAAAATTTTAATAAAAATTGCAAATACGAAAAAAATATATATTTAAAAACCTGAAAAAAAAAATCAGAAACAAAAATTGGTAATAATAAAAAAACTATTTTATTGTTTGCATCATAAAATAAAAGGTTTGTAAAAATTTTTTTTCTTAAAAAATATCTGAAATTTTTTTTCCGTGAAAAAAAAATATTTGGATATATATATATATATATATATATATATATATTAGCTTAATATACGGATCTTTGACAGATTCATCAGAAAATTTTTGGAATCCGAAAGTAGAACAAATATCGAGAAATTCCTTAACATGCATATATGCATATACGGATTAAGTTCGAAATATTCCAATTAAACTAAATGTCTAAGAATACTGTAAATAAAAAATAACAACTAAAAATACAATCTATATTTACCAGTACAAGATTCTATTTAAACTAAATACAAGATATAAAATATTTTAAAAATTTTTAAAAAAAATCTGATTTTTTTTCATTTTTTACTTTCTTTATATTTTTTTAATTTTATTTTATTTTTAGACTAATAATATTGAGCTATATATATATATATCCAAAAAAAATTTTCACGGAAACAAAATTTTAAGAAGAAAAAAAATTACAAACCTTTTATTTTATTATTCAAACAATAAAAATAGTTTTTTATTATTACCAATTTTCGTTTCTGATTTTTTTTCAGGTTTTTAAATATATATTTTTTAGTATTTGCTATTTTTATTAAAATTTTGAAATTTTATTTTAAAAAATAAGTTTCTGTTTTTATAAAAAAAAATTAAAGTTCAAAAATAGAGATAACAATTTTTTTATTACAATTCATCCTCTTTTATTTTTGCTTCTCTTAAAAAATACTCAATCCCATAGGTGGCAGCCTACGCGGCAGCCATGTCAAGCTCCACGTAGGCGCTGGGACTTAAATTCCCTACGCTGGGACTGGAAGGGCTCCGCCGCAGAGCTTGAAGACGCTTCTCTCTATTCCTTTTTAATATATTCTATTGTATGTGTAACACCCCCAAACCACTCGGGAATATTACAGCGCTGCAGACCCTCTCCGCGAGGATCTACCAGGCTAAATACAAAACAATGCATCACTTCACATGCCGACTTGGCTACGTAAAGGACCATTAGACCGATTTGGTCTTTTGTCACAACACACACAACCATACATACAAGATTCTTTCCCAAAACTCATACCCGCGCAGGGGCTGAAATACAATAACACTCCCATAAATTGGGATAACAACACATCAGAGGTGTAACACCCCAAAAACGGCTATTACAGTGCCGTGAATCCCACGCTGGGACCCACCAGGCGATAATCAAAACAGATTAAACAATTATTATTTGTGATACCGAACCACAATGAATAGTCATCACTCCGATCAGGAGTTTAATAAAATATGGCCAACGGCCTTACAATACACATGATCCAAAAACAAGTATAAACCATATGGAGATGGAAAATACTTCAAATGTCAAATACAACCAAATAGCAAATTAAATGAAACAGGAAATAATATAACACGGTTTAACATAACCGGACAACAAGAGATGTGGGGGCCCCCGAACTAGTATCCCTCGAACCCTTCGCCGTCGACATGCTCTTCCCGTGCCTTGCCTTTGCCTCGACCTAAAATACAATACAAGTATTTCGCCCAACACAGGGTCAGATATACATGATAATCAATTCTTCTGACATATACAATTCACATATATAGATTTCAAAGAAATCATTCCGACTATCAATCATACCCCTCGGGCGTATGAAACGATCAGTCACAAGCATCCAATACTATGGACGATTTACGGTATGGCTCAAAGATGGACATCACAGTACGCCCGATCCGGAAATGTGTCCGTGCACATGTCCGCCCCGTATATGGAATCCAGAATATACGTAGGACAATATACCTAATTAGCCTCACGAAACTACGTCCCGTGTGCACAGTCCAATGCGGAATAATATCTGCCAATGACTATATGAGAAAGGCTAAAAATCCTACACAATAACCAATCTAACGCAGATATGATTCCGGATATGTCACGATACAACATGACAACGAATTCAACAAATCACATATCCGATTAAGGATCAAGAAAAACTCACCGAAGTGAAAATAAGGCCAACGAGATTCAATGATTCAAACGACGTACTTGGGAATGCAATCCCATGAAGAAAACGGAATAACATCAAGGACAATGTCAAATCACGACAAACATTTCATGAACAATTCATACATATGAAAGATATAACCATCAGAAGAATCTAATCATCATTATAACCAAGCAAGATAACTTGCCTCAAATCCGTCAGTGAAAGATAGTCCTTCTCCAAATGATCAAATGGACGGTATCCTCGGTTAAACACTCAATCGAACGAGCAACCTTGAATGAAACGTAATTCATTCAATAACATATTCACATAATATTAATATCAATTCGTAGAAAACGACGCCCGCAACTTATTCGAATAATTCATCCCCCCTTGATGAATACCTTAACGATTAATGAAAGGTTTCAATACGACTAATTCATCCTCCAAAATCGGATTACCATACCAAAAGTGTCTTGAAATTCTCTTGTTATTCCATGAACAAAACATCTTCCATTTGCCAATAAAATTGGTTTAAATCAAATTCTTATGTTCTACAACATCTCCTATTTATAAAAGGATAGTCATAATGAATTTGATACTCAATATACCATGATAGTATTATTCATAAATGACATCATCTTACTTAAGAACACTATCTATTTAGCATGATGATGAACCACATTCTAAGTTATCAACACAATAGATTGATGAAAAGTTATTGTTGTCAGATCCTTATCATTCTTCAAAGACTTGTGGAACTGAACAAATATGCTTTGTTAAAGCTTCTAAGATTTCTGAACTAGATCATCTAATCTCATCTTTAACATTATCAAGTTCTTCTCAAGGTAAATAAATACCTAAAATGGTGTTTAAACACTTTATGATATCAAGTTCTTGATTAAATCCAGTTATGAAGAAGCTAACCGATCCAACAATGTCCTACTGAGCTAAATTCGTCCAGAAGGTGAGTAATGACAATTACAAACATGATTAAAATCACTATATCATCAAGAACACCTCCATCTCAAACCCTTATTTAACATATTCATCAAAAGTGCTTAAAGAGTTTAATTATAACCATGTTTTACTTGTTTAATCTAACTCTAGGTGAAGTATAATTCGTTTATAACACCAACATAAGAAATTAATGCAGAGAAGAAAGCACACCTACCTCTAGAAATGAAGAACAACTTCAATGCTATGAGAGAATATATTCCAAGCTCAAAAACAACTCCAAATCTCCAAGGGAATGAGCTCCACTCCAAGATTCAAGGCTTAGAAACAAGTTGGTGAAGGTTGATATCGTTTTTAGAGTGCAGAGGGACGATAAAATGGAGAGAGAATCGGTTTAGAGTTGTGAAGAAAGGAAAAGCAGCCGCCCTATAAATAGATGGACATACTTAGCGCACGCTATCGGGAAAGATTAGCGACGCTAATGAACTTACGTACGCTATCCGGTCGATATTACGACGTAAACGGCTTACAGCTCTTTGTCTTGAATTATCGCAGCCGTTAGCGCACGCTAATGATAAATGGGTTACGCACGCTAATAAAAGTAGATTCTCACCACACGATGACTCGACTTAGATCTCATGCATGCTAACGGTTAAAAGGGTTCACGTGCTGAAGTCAATCTTGCCGCGATTCCCTCTTAGCGTACGCAACAGAGGAAACCTTACGCACGCTAAGTCACGTGATTAGCGTACGTTAATAGTACTGTGTAGCGTACGCTACGTTAACAAAAAATTGAAAATGCAACACTCTAATAACATCGAATCATCACATATGAAATAACAACGATATGATATTCAAATCTATAATACCTCAACATAATACTAAATGCAACGATTCATGATAATCAGATTATCCGAATAATACAATGACAGGTAAAAATGAAAAGTTACAGTCGGATGTTACATACTCCCCCCCTTAAAAAGAGTTTCGTCCTCGAAACTAAGGGGTAAATAACTCGGGGTATCTCGCTCGCATACTATCCTCGGTCTCCCACGTAGCCTCCTCGACTCCGTGTCGTGACCACTGAACCTTCAGTAGGGGAATCGTCTTGTTCCGCAATCGCTTGATCCTCCTCTCGAGTATGCATACAGACGCTCCTCGCACGAATGATCCTCTGCTAATTCAATATCTTGAATTGAAGTACATGGCTCGGATCGGCAACATATTTCCTCAATCGGGAGACATGAAACACGTTGTGAATTTTACTCAAGGTCGGTGGCAAGGCTAGTCGATAGGCCAGATCACCTACGCGCTCCAGAACCTCAAACGGCCCAATGTACCTTGGGCTCAGCTTGCCCCTCTTCCCGAAACGAAAAACACCTCGAGTAGGAGACACCTTCATAAACACATGGTCACCAACCTCGAACTCAAGCGGTCGTCGACGATGGTCAGCATAAGACTTCTGTCGACTTTGAGCCGTTAACAACCGACTCTTAATCAAAGTGATCTTCTCACGGGCGGCTAACAACATATCGGGTTCCGTACCCAGAGATTCTGATAGTTCGTCCCAACACAAAGGGGACCTACAGCGACGGCCATACAATGCCTCATACGGTGCCATCTGAAACGAAGCGTGCCAACTATTATTATAAGTGAATTCCACCAAAGGCAGCTGGGCTTCCCAATCGTTTTTCCAATCAAGAGTACATGCTCTCAACATATCCTCTAGAGTCTGAATGGTTCTCTCCGACTGAGCATCAGTCTGTGGATGAAAAGCCGTACTGAAATTTAACTGCGTGCCCATCGCACGATGAACTGCCTTCCAGAAGTGTGACACAAATCGCCCGTCACGGTCTGATACAATGCTCTTGGGGGTACCGTGTAGTCTCACAATTTCCTTAATAAACAGCTGGGCCAATCTCTCGGGGCCCCACGTGTCCTTAATCTCCAAAAAGTGGGCTGATTTGGTCAGACGGTCCACAATTACCCAAATCGCATTCATTCCTCGACGACTCGTCGGCAAGCTAGTGATAAAATCCATAGATATGTCCTCCCATTTCCACTCAGGAATCGGGAGCGGTTTCAGCATTCCTGCGGGTCGCTGGTGTTCAATCTTAACCTGCTGACAGGTTAAGCACCTCGAAACGAATTCGGCAACCTCACGCTTCATATTCCCCCACCAATAATTCTTCTTCAAATCCTTATACATCTTGCTAGAGCCCGGGTGAACAGAGTACGGGGTAGCATGGGCTTCTCTCATGATAGAGTTCCTCAACTCTTTGTCAGCGGGTACACAAACTCGATTTCTAAAATGTATCAATCCATCCTCTTGGACCACGAATCCAGGGGCTTTCCCCTGAGTTACTTCATCCCGAACTCGAGATAAGAATGGGTCCGTAATTTGCTTCGATTTGATCATAACATCAAGAGACGAAGAAATCTCAAGGGTGCGAAGTTGTCCCTGAACACGCTGTAACCAAACTTCAATTTCTGACCTCATAAGGTCCAACTGCAATTCCCTCTGTGCTGTTAAACGGCTCAGCATCTGCTCCTGCACCGTCTTACGGCTCAATGCGTCGGCAACCACATTTGCTTTACCCGGATGATAAAAGATCTCGATATCATAGTCCTTGATTAATTCTAGCCACCTTCTCTGCCTCATGTTCAACTCCTTCTGAGTAAAAATGTACTTTAGGCTCTTGTGGTCCGTAAAGATCTGGCAGGTAACTCCATAAAGATAGTGACGCCAGATTTTCAAAGCAAACACCACGGCTGCTAACTCCAAGTCGTGGGTCGGATAGTTAACTTCATAGGGTCGCAATTGTCTCTATGCATAGGCGATTACTTTCCCTTCCTGCATTAGTACACATCCCAGACCCTGTCTCGACGCGTCACTATACACCACAAATCCTTCCGTTCCCTTTGGTAAGACCAAAACAGGTGCCGAAATCAATCGACTCTTGAGCTCTTCAAAACTTTGCTGACATGCTTCTGACCACAAATACTTCTTGTCCTTCCGCAGTAAGTTAGTCATCGGTTGCGAAATTTTAGAAAATCCTTCTACGAACCGTCGGTAGTAACCTGCTAGGCCGAGGAAACTACGAACTTCCTTCACGTTCTTCGGTGGTAGCCAATCTCGAATGGCTTCCGTCTTTTGTGGGTCCACTCTCACCCCTTCGGCTGATATCACATGCCCGAGAAAGACAACCTCAGGCATCCAGAATTCACACTTAGAAAATTTCCCATAAAGTTGTTCCCGCCTCAATGTATTGAGAACTTGGTGGAGGTGACGCTCGTGCTCCTCGTGGTCGCGAGAGTAAATCAGAATGTCGTCTATGAAAACGACTACAAAGCGATCCAGGTAGTTAATAAAAACTCGATTCATCAACTCCATGAATACTGCCGGTGCATTAGTCAGTCCAAACGGCATCACCACAAACTCATAATGCCCATAGCGAGTACGGAATGCTGTCTTTGAAATGTCAGACTCTCGAATCCTCAGCTGATGATAACCAGATCTCAAGTCGATCTTAGAAAACACGGCAGCTCCCTGAAGTTGGTCCAATAAATCATCAATACGAGGCAAGGGATACTTGTTCTTGATGGTTACCCTGTTCAGCTCACGGTAATCAATACATAAGCGTAGAGATCCATCTTTCTTCCGTACGAATAACACTGGTGCTCCCCAAGGGGACGCACTAGGTCGAATATAGCCTTTGTCAGTCAACTCCTCCGTGGTTCTTCAATTCTTGCATCTCGCCGGAGCCATACGGTACGGTGCTTTTGAGAGCGGGACGTGCACTGGTTCTAACTCAATAATAAACTCCACGTCACGATGAGGAGGTAAGCACAGTAACTCGTCTGAAATACATCGGGTAATCTCGGACTACGGAATGTCGGCCAATTCAATCGTCGATCTCATTGCTTTGGTCATGTAGCACCAATAACCAATACACCCTTGATTAAGCAGTTTCACTGCTTTCATAGCACTGATGACTCTCCCAGAACGACTGGGATTATCACCTCGAAAAATACACTCGAATCCATCATCAGAAGTGACGGTAACCATCCGCTTGCGGACACTGAGTATTGCATCATGACGATCCATCCAATCGATACCCAAGATTATATCATCCTTAGGTAGATCGACTACAATTAGATTTGACAACCACTCACGGTCGTTCAAACGAATCGGACAGTCCTGGACTTCACGATTTCCAATAATTCTTCTACCATCAGGTAGACCAATCACGTAGGGCTCACAGTTGATAACATGGTCTAGAGGCAAACGACTTAAACAAGAATAAGATATAAAGGAGTGTGAAGCACCGGTATCAAAAAGAACATATACAGGCTGGGAGTGGATCTCGAGTATACCTGAAATCATGCTGGCCTCGGGATCGTCAGCTTTCTTCATCTCGTAAATCCTGGGTTTTGCAAGACGGCACTGTGTGTACCACTTTGATTCCCACGGCCCATTCCCTATTCGCTCGGTGGTACGATAGGATGCGGACGGAAGCGTCCGGTTCTGGACAGAAGATTGAACTGGAGCATGAGACGCCACTGGATCATGTCCGGGCCCACTCCTGCAAAAACGAGCACGGTGACCATTCTTCCCACAAGTATGGCATGTGATGGCAGGCTTTGGGCAATTGAAGTTGATATGCCCCTGGCCCCCACAGTTGTGGCACACCGCGGAAGAGGGAACCGCTCGAGAGTGCGATCCGGCGGGCTTTGACGCCATGGGTGGTCGATCGAAGGGTTTGGCAATGACCGGGCTTCTGAATGTCCCCGATTACTCTCGATCTGCCTACGGTTCTTGGACCTTTTGTTGTTGGATCGTGGTTGTTTCTTGGAAATCTCTTTCGCGGTGAGCTCGTACTCGAGCCTTCTCGATGAACTCCGGAAGGTAGTGCGGTGGTGATTCAACAGTTGCATTCTCATTCGGGGTTTAAGCCTCTTGAGAAAGTATTTGATCTTATCGGCCTCGATCGGATAATTGTCGTGGCAAAAGGAAGAAGTGCACGGAATTTCTCAAAGAAGATAATACATCATCGTCTTCGACGGTCGTGGTTCAATAGTTCCGGCGTTTGGCCTCGCGGAGTGGCCACAGGTAGTAACGGTCTAGCATGAGGTGTTTAAATTCCTCCCAAGTGTAAACACCATCACCGGCCCATCGAAAGCCACCAGTGTGAGCGCCTTTGCCAAGGTAATACGCGGCTCAAACGCGATTCTCTTCCGGCGATCCACCATCCGGAAAAGTTTCTCAAAATGCTCGATCCAATGCACATGTCGCAGCTCGCAGGAGCCTTCAAAAGTCGGTGGTCGGCGAGAGATGTCGGCGATAATTCGGCTCACGGGTCCGCCAATCACAGGAGGAGGATGAGCCCCGCCGCCGGCGCAGCGGCCCTCTGCATAGCTTCCATTAGTTGACCCATCTGGGTCATCTGTGTCATCATGCCCTGCATTACGACATAAGGATCGACACGCGCATCCCCGCGCCCACTGTGGTGCGATTGTTCCCTAGAAGGCGAACCACTGTCTGCGGAACTCTGATCCGCATTCGCGCGTCTGTTGGCTCGAGGTATCGGGATTTGGCCCCTACCGCGGCCTCGTCCCCCTCTGCCACGACCTCTCAGGTTTCTTTCCATACTGAAAGAATCAATCATAGTGATAATCATAAGTACAATTCAAGATACTAAAATTCATGCTAAGTTAATAGCAACAAGGAATCACATATTCAAGTAAACGGTTATCGATACCACAAATGTCGCACCGAATATCATATCTGTGTCAAGTCGAACAATTTCAATTGTATAATAAATTCAGCATTTACCTCGGATTATCAATCAGATAAATCCTGTCACAATTCCTCGAAATAACATGATCAACAAAGAGACCCATACTGATATCAATATCATGCCAGTAATTAAATCATGGCTCATAAAGTACATACCGTATTTGGCTCGTAGGGTCAGGCGCTTGCACAGGTCACACGTGACACGAAGGTCTCTTGATACTAGTTCATTTCTCAATGTCTCAGAAAAAAAAATAACTCTCTGATACCATCTTCTGTAACACCCCAAAAACGGCTATTACAGTGCCGTGAATCCCACGCTGGGACCCACCAGGCGATAATCAAAACAGATTAAACAATTATTATTTGTGATACCGAACCACAATGAATAGTCATCACTCCGATCAGGAGTTTAATAAAATATGGCCAACGGCCTTACAATACACAGGATCCAAAAACAAGTATAAACCATATGGAGATGGAAAATACTTCAAATGTCAAATACAACCAAATAGCAAATTAAATGAAACAGGAAATAATATAACACGGTTTAACATAACCGGACAACAAGAGATGTGGGGGCCCCCGAACTAGTATCCCTCGAACCCTTCGCCGTCGACATGCTCTTCCCGTGCCTTGCCTTTGCCTCGACCTAAAATACAATACAAGTATTTCGCCCAACACAGGGTCAGATATACATGATAATCAATTCTTCTGACATATACAATTCACATATATAGATTTCAAAGAAATCATTCCGACTATCAATCATACCCCTCGGGCGTATGAAACGATCAGTCACAAGCATCCAATACTATGGACGATTTACGGTATGGCTCAAAGATGGACATCACAGTACGCCCGATCCGGAAATGTGTCCGTGCACATGTCCGCCCCGTATATGGAATCCAGAATATACGTAGGACAATGTACCTAATTAGCCTCACGAAACTACGTCCCGTGTGCACAGTCCAATGCGGAATAATATCCGCCAATGACTATATGTGCACGGCTAAAAATCCTACACAATAACCAATCGGAACGCAGATATGATTCCGGATATGTCACGATACAACATGACAACGAATTCAACAAATCACATATCCGATTAAGGATCAAGAAAAACTCACCGAAGTGAAAATAAGGCCAACGAGATTCAATGATTCAAACGACGTACTTGGGAATGCAATCCCATGAAGAAAACGGAATAACGTCAAGGACAATGTCAAATCACGACAAACATTTCATGAACAATTCATACATATGAAAGATATAACCATCAGAAGAATCTAATCATCATTATAACCAAGCAAGATAACTTGCCTCAAATCCGTAAGTGAAAGATAGTCCTTCTCCAAATGATCAAATGGACGGTATCCTCGGTTAAACACTCAATCGAACGAGCAACCTTGAATGAAACGTAATTCATTCAATAATATATTCACATAATATTAATATCAATTCATAGAAAACGACGCCCGCAACTTATTCGAATAATTCATCCCCCCTTGATGAATACCTTAATGATTAATGAAAGGTTTCAATACGACTAATTCATCCTCCAAAATTGGATTACCATACCAAAAGTGTCTTGAAATTCTCTTGTTATTCCATGAACAAAACATCTTCCATTTGCCAATAAAATTGGTTTAAATCAAATTCTTATGTTCTACAACATCTCCTATTTATAAAAGGATAGTCATAATGAATTTGATACTCAATATACCATGATAGTATTATTCATAAACAGCATCATCTTACTTAAGAACACTATCTATTTAGCATGATGATGAACCACATTCTAAGTTATCAACACAATAGATTGATGAAAAGTTATTGTTGTCAGATCCTTATCATTCTTCAAAGACTTGTGGAACTGAACAAATATGCTTTGTTAAAGCTTCTAAGATTTCTGAACTAGATCATCTAATCTCATCTTTAACATTATCAAGTTCTTCTCAAGGTAAATAAATACCTAAAATGGTGTTTAAACACTTTATGATATCAAGTTCTTGATTAAATCCAGTTATGAAGAAGCTAACCGATCCAACAATGTCCTACGAGCTAAATTCGTCCGTAAGGTGAGTAATGACAATTACAAACATGATTAAAATCACTATATCATCAAGAACACCTCCATCTCAAACCCTTATTTAACATATTCATCAAAAGTGCTTAAAGAGTTTAATTATAACCATGTTTTACTTGTTTAATCTAACTCTAGGTGAAGTATAATTCGTTTATAACACCAACATAAGAAATTAATGCAGAAGAAAGCACACCTACCTCTAGAAATGAAGAACAACTTCAATGCTATGAGAGAATATATTCCAAGCTCAAAAACAACTCCAAATCTCCAAGGGAATGAGCTCCACTCCAAGATTCAAGGCTTAGAAACAAGTTGGTGAAGGTTGATATCGTTTTTAGAGTGCAGAGGGACGACAAAATGGAGAGAGAATCGGTTTAGAGTTGTGAAGAAATGAAAACAGTGGCCCTATAAATAGATGGACATACTTAGCGCACGCTATCGGGAAAGATTAGCGTACGCTAATGAACTTACGACGCTATCCGGTCGATATTACGACGTAAACGGCTTACGGTGGCTACTGTCTTGAATTATCGCAGCCATTAGCGCACGCTAATGATAAATGGGTTACGCACGCTAATAAAAGTAGATTCTCACCGACACGGCTCGGACTTAGATCTCATGCATGCTAACGGTTAAAAGGGTTCACGTGCTGAAGTCAATCGCCGCGATTCCCTCTTAGCGACGCAATGAGGAGGAAACCTTACGCACGCTAAGTCACATGATTAGCGACGTTAATAGACTTGTAGCGACGCTACATTAACAAAAATTCGAAAATGCAACACTCTAATAACATCGAATCATCACATATGAAATAACAACGATATGATATTCAAATCTATAATACCTCAACATAATACTAAATGCAACGATTCATGATAATCAGATTATCCGAATAATACAATGACAGGTAAAAATGAAAAGTTACAGTCGGATATTACAAGAGGGATAACCAACACGACTCTACCAAATACTCTACAATTGGTCTTCACGTGATTAGTATCTTCGTCTCCCATCATCCTTCGTATCGATCCTGTGATTCGCTCCCGACTACACCGCAAGTACCGGACGCACACTGAGACATCCACCCCCCGAATACTCGGGGGTTAGCAAAACTCCATTGTTTTGCTAGTGCAAGTATAAAACAGAAATACAAGCCATACGCAACATACTCCAAGAATATAAAAATCTTGAATATATTTCCCGAGATAATTCACTTAATCACAACAGTTTGATTTATAAAAAGTAGGAATAGAACCATGAATCTTATACAAAATATTTTACGATCTCGGGAGTTTGAAAACATTTGGAATTAAGAAATTCTCAAGTCTTTCGAAAACACTTGGGGGCATGGCCCGAAATCATCTTCCCAAAATACGATTCCAATAATAAAACGCGGATTCACAACCCAATTCACAACCACGGGGTCCAAGACCCGAATCATAAGCCACAGGGTCCACGACCCGAATCTCATAACACATGTTCCTAAGTATTATTCGCGTCCCGTGCTAACAAGCCACGAACCTCAGATGCTCCCGTAGAACATACCCGAGTGAATAACCCAATAGGAAAACATACCAAGTCACATGTCCTCGTGGCAACAGCCACAGAACCATTCCAAACAACAACCATAAGTTATCCCGGCATCGGGATAACAAGCCACGAACCTCGGAGTCCCCGCAAGACATACCCGATGATAACCCCCACAAGTTATCCCGGCATCGGGCTAACAAGCCACGAACCTCGGAGTCCTCGCAAGACATACCCGGATTGAATAACCCTACGGTCACGCCCGACCCATACTAGCAAGTATGGATCCCGGAGATTCTACAATCCTACCCGGAGGCACATCACTTTCAACGATCACATAACAATGAGCAGAACATCAAGCCAAGCAACACTCAAACATCACAACCTCTTTTCAAAGGAGTAACAACTAATATCACACCCAATACGTTCTTACCGAACAAGTACACATAGCATTATGTAATCCCCGGCAAAGGATTACGGTCTATTAAACTCACTCAAAGTGATCATAGCATCTTTTCAACATACAAAACCAACACACATATTCCGAGAATACATATAGTCACGAAGTACACGAATTATCGTTGAAAGACAACATTTATCGAGAACATACCTGTAACACCCCCGATATATTCAGGAATATTACAGCGCCGTAAATCCTTTACATAAGGATTTACAAGGCTGAAGAATTGAACAAACATTAACAAGGTACTAACGAATGGAAATGACGAAATTAAGATACAACAGTCCTGACCGAATACTGAAAGTACAATTGTTCAACAGGAACTTAATAATACATCACCAAATTCAAATTCAGTATAAATGACTTCGTACTCGAGTACTTATTGAAATAACCAATAAATAACAGACAAATAAACCCGGCCGAAACATCACTCTGCACCCTCGTCGTCATGCAGCTCCAGTGGTTGTTTTCCTGCTCTCCTGGATCCTGAACATAAACAAAATGTTCACCCCCGAAGGGGTTAGCACAACGATGCTAGTACAAGTACCACAACATATTATTCATATCTCACGAAGAATGTAAATGACAAAAATACCAACGAGTCTTCTCCTACGAGAAACTCAAAAATGACATACACAACTGATAATCACAACATGATATCATAACATACACATGGTAATTCCGTCGATCCAGCGTTCACTGCCTAGAACCCACGATGATCCCGTCAGACCAACCCGTGGTGGAAAAACCCGTCCGATGATCCAGCGCACGCTAGCATAGATCCCTCGATGATCCCGTCGGACCAACACGAGGTGGACATACAACAACGACATACATGCACGACAATATGTATAACATCAATACATAAAACAAATAAAGTACTTGCCTCGATTTGAAGACAAGAACAATACTTCCACGAAAATGAACACTTGAAGATCGTCCTCCTCAATTAATCACGTAACAGGACCAAACCTTAACAAAAGAAATGATATAGGATTTATCTCACGTCGTACGAACGTTTAACAATTCGACTCACGGCCAAAAGTTCATAAAATGTAATCTGCCTGAACTGCTTAGCGCACGCTAAGTACTCTGTGTAGCGTGCGTTAAGTCTGCCCGATAGCGCACGCAAATAACAAAGCCTAGCGTACGCTAACTATGCATGGTCAGTACTTCACTGATCAGTCGACTGACTCGACTGATGGCCTAGCGTACGTTACGTACCAAACGTAGCGTACGCTAACTCGTGCTCGATAGCGCACGTTAATCTTCATAGCTTAGCGTGCGCTATCTATGCATGGCGCTTCATCTTTGGCAAGAATCGTTCTCATCATGATCAAAACAATGAAATCTTCCGTGATAATTCATGTTACCTCCATGAATATCATGTTCATACTCTTATGAATGATTTTTACGGATAACAACAACTTCGGATTCAGGGATATGTATACCATTATAAAACCATATTCCATTTCGACTACAAATCTTCATATGACGGTTCGAAAGGCTTAACGGTTGATATCAACACCTTATATCCATCGAAATTATCATGCTGTAGTTGTTTAACATTCCATCTATACTAGATAAATTCTTCCATGATCAATCCCTTAGATTCATCTAACAATAATAATGTTAACGTCAAGTCCATGATTGTTATGAAGTCATCTACTAGATTCGGATTACCAATGATAGAAGCTTCCTTTACTTGTTCAATGCAATAAGATTTGAATCATGATGATCATAATCAAGGTACTTAAGGCTTATTCATCTCAATATTCCAAACATGATGTACTTTTGATAATTCACTTATGAAAATCAATATCTCGTTAATATGATCACCCAATTCTTTAGAATCCAACTCTAAGTCTGGAGATAGGTTGAACATACCTTAATATGACGAAAATCACTGAATCGTAAGGTAGAATCCGACTCCGGTTGGTTGTATGCCACTCCAAGGTGCTATTCCACTTCGATGATTACTCCCAAGTGATAACCAAATACAAACACCAACAAGATGTGTTCTAAGTGTGTATAAGGATTATTAGAGCTCTCTGGCCTCTCAAGAATGCGGAATGGACGAGTAAAATGTAAGCCAAAATGGGTTGTTGTCCCATTTACAATATTCTACATTTTAACAAGTTAGCGCACGCTACTAAGCTTTCCTTAGCGTGCGCTAATAAGAGTTGACTTCAGAACTGTCCAGGTTCATCCGCGGGAATCTTATCCGGACCCATGTCCCGGCTGGCGCATGTGCTAGTCGTCCCGCTCAATAATTGAGTTCTTAGCGCACGCAACTACTACCTGCATAGCGTGCGCTCGTAGTAGCCCGATAGCGCGCGTTAAGCTACGTTCTTAGCGTGCGCTATCACGAGTTTGCATGAGAAATTTTGCATGTTTCTATACTTATGTACAAATATATCAATGCAAGAAACATCATACTCCAATAATCAAAACCACAAATTCGAATAATACAGGGTTTGAATACAGATGAAATACACCGTAATAAATCCGGATATTACAATACCGATCCCTTTTTACGTTCATTAAATATTGAGTTTCGCATAAAATCATTTATCATTAATTACGCCTACAAAACATGAAACGTATGTACAAGATACTTTCCTCGATATCACGAGCGACGAAACGACGAACGGGCACGATCGGGCAACCTTCGAACTTCCAAAAACGATCAAGACTTCAACAGCCCACGAATACTACGAAAATAGCATCATCACGAAGCAATAACACTAATCGAAATCCGAAACGATCCTAAAAACGACAAGGATCTAAGTGTTCTCAAAGAAATCAAGAATCGTTGATCCGGGCTATAAAAATCGATGAACAGTTAACAAAATCTGAAGATTAAGGTCAAGACAAACAAGAACAAATAACCGATCAGATGAGATCGGTTAAGAATCACAAATCCAAGCAAAAAACCCAAATTAAGAAAATAGGGTTCTAAAAAGAGATTACCTTGATTTGGACCAAGAAGACGATTAGATGTTGTTAAACATCTACAAATCCGCTCAAAGATGAAGCTAGAAGAAAAAGATCGGTCCTAATCGCCTCTGGATCTCACTCCTGTTGGAAGGGATGAAGAAAAGTGGGAAAATGACGACTTAATGCTGCTGTCCAGTATTTATACTGGACAGTTATTAGCGCGCGCTAAACACCCTGCATTAGCGTGCGCTAACGGGGTCAACGCTCCAGAGAAACAGCCTACAACAAAGTTAGCGTGCGCTAGCTAAAAGCCATAGCGTGTGCTAACGGGTCACAAGACCAATCCACTAGCCCCTGGACAGAACCGCACCTACCGGGTAGCGTGCGCTAGAAAGAAGAAAGAGCGTGCGCTAAGCAGTCGATAGCGTGCGCTAGCTATCGGCCTTAGCGTGCACTAACAAAGCTCGGTCGATCCGGTAGCTCTTTGGGCGCCTCTGGATCGCCGGATTAGCGTGCGCTACACATTCAGTAGCGTGCGCTAAACACCACGCAGTAGCGTGCGCTATGCCTCAAGCATTAGCGTGCGCTACACCACAAAAACTCAAAAACTCACATAATGATCTGAAACGCCTCCAAACACGTGTCCCAACAAGACACACCTAACAAGTCACAAAATTCCAATGATGAGGGCAATAACACTCTGATAAAACCCCGAAAACTCAACGATTCCGGAACAAAAATCTCGGGTATTACATTCTACCCCTCTTAAAAGAAGTTTCGTCCCCGAAACTTGAAACATATAACGAACGATGCAAAACAAACTCAGATAACACACGATATCCATTGCCGAAATAACAAAACACAATGAACGAAAATCAATACGGTCGAACAATTCAACAGTACATCAACCAAAAAACGAGCTATATGCTAAACCAATACGAAATTCCACAGCCCAAGGGTTGGAAGATCGAACACAAAACAAATTTCCTGAACTTAAGGAAATTACGAAGGAGTCCTAACGCTCAATAATCACGAAACGAGATCAACAAAAACCGAACAATCAAACGATTTAATTACAACGATCGAGGCACAAAAGTCGATCAGTCATGTTCGATTCATGACGAACAATAATACACAAAACAACAACCCCAAAGTTCGCATCTAGACTCAAAACAATATACGATCCGGTGAAGACAATAAGATGTGCATTCACATGGGATCCACAGGAAATGAAATAGCAATTGGAAGGTCACAACGACAAACGGGTTATTCTAAAACAATATCACAACTCGATCGATCAACAAAAGCACAAGACAGGACAAGTTCAGAAAATGTCAACGAACATAAACGAGTCGACATAGTCGAAAGTACAGAGTTCAAAATTCGATCCACTTCAAATAAAAGAAGCTAATCTCCGAATTTCGAAACAACAAAGCAAGGGAAATAACTCAACATAAAACTGATAGACCATGCCCTTCCGGGACTACTCGGGGTCGATCCAGATATCGGTGCTCAAGTCCGTGCCCCGGAAGGCTCGGTAACCAACTCGCAAAACTGAACTCGGTGTCCCTCAAGCCCGCACTTGTAACACATTACTGGCGGAGAAGGACAATGTGCACGGACATGCCCCGCCACATTACAGTTAAAACACCTCCTGGCTTTACCAGGAGTCACAGCAGAAGACTTGGAACTCTCAGCCCCACGCAACGAGCGACAGAGCTTCACAGCCGAAAGACTACGACATTGCGAACTAGAAACACCAACTCCTGCACTATCCACAAGGTCATCGGACTTCCTCTGTTTCTTCGACTCGGGCACACACTCCGACGATAACGAAGCTAGTTCACGGGCCAAGGCTCGATCTTGGTAGTCCCTCAACGAAGTGCAAGTGAGTCCCGACATATACACGCGAATCTCTGGCTTCATTCGTCTGTCAAAATGAAAGATCCTCTCTTCCTCGGTTCTCACCCGATCTCGCACATAACTGAGTTGTTTGCTATAATCGATGATAGCTTGCGACACCGATATATCTTGCGGTTCTGCCAAGTAGAATTCGCGAATCCTCTGCTCTCTAATCGGTTTCAGACGGAACTCAGCTTCCATAAATACCTGGAACTCCGCCCACGTGACATCACGATCACGAGGTTTAACAGCATCCCACCAATTAGCGGCATCTTTGTCAAGAAGGTACTGAGCGATAGGTACCTTCCGTTCTTCAGGACATCCGACGGCCTCGAAAATCTTTCCCAATTGGAAAATCCAACCATCCCAGCCCAACGCATCCGCAACACCGGCGAATCGAGGGGGATTCATATGAACTACCTCGCGAAGCGATTGGTTTACACCGACGTTCTGACCCGCGTCAATGCTACGTTGAACCACCTGGGTCAACTGAGTCATCTGAGTCGCTACTTGTTGCAATATAGTAGCAACACCCAAACTAAAATCATTCCCAGCGACATTCTCTCGATTCCGCATTTGATCCCCGTGGCTATCAGCACCACGGTTACGACCACGACCTCTGCCCCTCGGCATACTAACAAACAACAACCTATGGCAATGAAGGATCATAACACATAGCAAGATATTCACATCTCTATCTTTAATCCAACATCATTAAATCATATACATATTACCATTTAATTCTAGGTAGAGCACAATATACAAACTATTATACCAAAAATCTTCATTTATAATGCCGTTGTTATGCGATTTATAAATGCGATGAAATTGAAATCATCCATTATATCAAAATCATTTTCTGTACGGTTTCCGCGCCGGAACTCACCAAGTCGAAAACCATTTTCAAAAACGTTCCAAAATGCCAAAAAAAGCCGATGACGGTAATACTTTCCAAATACTCCCCAAAAGTCATTTTCCAAATACCAAATACCATCATCAAATACCATTTGAAATTACAAGGCGTAGACGCGGAAACTCAATAGTTTCAAAACATACGTTAAGTCACCCGACAAAAGAGTTAGGAAAAAGGGTCAACGAAATAATTCAAATTTACGAACCCGAAAGGTAATTTTGAAATACACACTATTTGGTAAAAGTACCCAAAAAGTCATTTTGGACTTTACACACGCAGCGGACAAGAACACAGTTCAAATTACACATAATCACACACAACAATCGTTATTCATGAACAATACACATAGAGTACAGTCTCAAACGGTCAGCCTAACAATCGCAAAAGTTAGACTTACGGCTAGAATGTAGTTTCCGAGCTTCTGCTTAGACCGATTAGGGTATGATTTAATAGAGACTTAGCGTGCGATAGCCATGCCACGTTAGCGCGCGCTAGCTATTTCAATCCAGCAACACATTCATAAACATATACCAAGTAATATCAAAAGTCAAAGGTTACAAGTAATCACCAACATATGAATCCAAACGCCAACAATTTACATCCTCACTACATATCTGTTAACCGAAAAGTTGAAGGCGAAAGTCACGTCTCGAGTAAACTTTAAAAATATATGTAGTTGAATTCTCAAAATCTTCGGTCTCGAGGTCATCATATGAAAATCAAATCATTTTTCCTTCTCGAAGGATATTTTTAAATAGAACTTACATGACTTCCCCAAAACATTTGAAATTGACATACCACATTGATAAACTTTTATTGAGTAACCAATCCAAAACATAACTCCTGTAAAAACGATTTTACACAAAGATGTAAATATATATACATACATACCGGTACTACTCTTTATTCCAACACAATACGAGAATCAAACAAGTATGGAGTAAGTATTCACGAGGCACAATTAAACTCCACCTAATAACATAGAATCACATAAACTCGTATAATATGAGACACAACAAAGTAGGGAGACTTACATCCACAGATCGCACGAAGATGATGGTTGCGCCTCGATACTGTAACACCCCCAATCCACTCAGGGATATTACACGCCGTAGACCCTTTCCTCAAGGATCTACCAGGCTGGTAACAACAATCGAACAACTCGACAATGCCTTTAAGGCTAAAAAGACTCAATAGACCGATTTGGCCTTTCAATAAATACATACAACTTAATTACAATACATGCCCACGCAGGGGTCGAATACAAAATGCTCCGCATAACGGGAAAAAATCTGCGGAAATAAAATACAACTAAACCAATACGACATCAACGGGTCCTCGTGTGATTAGTATCGTTCATCTTTCATCATCCTTCATGTCGACCCTGTGCTCTACTCCCAAAACCTGAATGCAATACAGACATCCACCCCCCGAATACTCGGGGGTTAGCAAAACTCCACTGTTTTGCTAGTGCAAATACAAAGTGCAAATACGAGCCATATAATTCAAGTTCCACGAATAACAATAACCAGGAATCCTTAAAGATTAAAATACCACGAAACGAATACTTCCCGAGGCAAGAATTTGAGTAAAACTCTCCAAATCCGAAAGATCACAAATAACGAGAATGGTTTGCAAAATGGTTTAAAATACCCTCGGGAGTTTTAATAGAAAACAAATTAGGATTATCAAATCCTTCTCTTTCCAAAATCAACAGGGTCACAACCCAAAGGTTTTATTTTCGCAAATAGAAAACCAACAACAATTCACAGGGCCAGAGCCCAACATCACGTGCCCTCAACGGACATAAAATCAACGAAACGTAATCACGCACGCGCATCGCCTAGGACCGGGACGCCACCACAGACATCCCACCCGAGGCCTCGAAGGACCCTCCCGAGCTGGCTAGCGAAACAATTCACAACATATCACAACCATAAGTTATCTTGACATCGTACTCGCAAGTACCGATTCTCGGAGCCCTCTCCAGACCTACCCGATTAGATAACCTTATGGTCAAATCATATCAAATGGCCGTACTCGCAAGTAACGCGCCGTCGGAGGCCTCACGGGTCCCTACCCGGTAAACATCAATCGAATATACCCACAAGTTATCGTGACATCGCACTCGCAAGTGACGATTCTCGGAGCCCTCTCCAGACCTACCCGAATTGATAACCTTGTGGTCAAATCATCAATGCATAGAGTTCACAACGACAAGGGTTTCACATTTGCCACAATCACAATTATGTCAAATCATGAGTTAATGCCAACAACACTTAGCAAAACACCACGTCAAACCATAACGCACCGAAAAGAAACCATATACGTCCACACGCAATACCAAGTGCAACCTCAACACCAAACATATCCATAGAATTCACATAGTTCGCAAACCACACCATTCACAAAACACACGCGTTTTGAAAGAGGGCCTTTAACAAGGCTAATCAAATCTTTTGAAAGTTCAATTCAAACGACCACACAAACACATTTATACGATCACCAATTATCATATCCACAAAACAAGAACCATATGGACAAGGTACTTGCCTCAAAATCGGCACGCAAGTATCCCGACGAACACGGCTCAACCGGAAAGCTTCGAAACGCCCGATGCAATCGAAAAGAAGGACGACAACGAACGGAAGGGTTCAACTCAGTTTCTTCGCAAGAAACTCGACCCTAACAATATATAATCAATAAACCATCGATCATACGAGGAAGAATAATCGTAGAACGCCCGAAAACCCCTCTAAGACATTTTACCGGACACCTTCAAGGCGTCGGTCAAGAACTCGACCCAAATAACAAATCGATACGATCCAACCATGGAATAACAATGGAAAAGATATAATACATCTAAATATTCATCAATACATCATAATCCTAAGTTAAAACGGATTAATCGGACGAAAACAACCAAAATACCCAAATTCCCAAAACTAGATTTCTAGAAATCGATTCGATCGGTAAATCGGAGGATGTTATAGGATGGATGATTGATGATATGAACTCAAGACTTCATGGATTGATTGTCTAACAACATTCTTCCATGATTACAACACCTCCACCATGGAAAAGAAGGAAAACCGAGTGAAAATGGTCAAGAAAACGCCGCTGTGCCTTAAATAAGCCGATCACGGCCGTTACGCACGTAATCGCCATGGCTTACGACGAATCGCCAGGCCGAACTCACCGCTCGAAAATGCCGAACATTACGCACGCACGCCGTGGCCTTACGACGAATCGCCGATCACTACCGCGACGTTACTCGGCCAGTGGCTCGCCCGAGCATGCCCGCCATGACTCGCCGACCAACTCCGACGGCCCGAACGACCCGAAACCCGAACTCGAGTACGAATCAAGATACGGTTACGAAGTACTCAAAAGACGAATCCGAGCACTAATAGAACACACGATTCCGACTACCCAAGGCTCGAAATTCGACAATGTAAAGTAATTACCCCAAACTTTGGGAAATTACGAAAATGGCCCAAAACGCCCCAAAATCACGATACGTGATCGAATAACCAAACCGAAGCTTGCAACATGAATAATAACATTAAATGAACTTACGAGAAAGTCGAAACAACAGTTTCGGACGAGATTCGCAAGAATCGAACTCAAGTGCGGAAAAACCGCTAAAAAGCACGGAACTCAACAAAACGACACCGAAACGAGCTCGGATGACAAAAAGTGCAGAATTAATCATTCACGTAATGACGAAACGGTCATGAGCGAGTCGTCAAAACGAACTTCCGCCGAAAAAAAGAAATTTACGGAAATCGAAAATTGCGGATATTACATTCTACCCTCCTTAAAAGAAGTTTCGTCCCGAAACTTAAAACAAGTAGGGAGAAGCAATATCCCGCCAGGAAAACTCAATGAGATACGCAAGAAACGCGTAACTAATGCCAAACGGCGAAACGTTACAAACAACGCAACGGAATATACGGTGTGAAAACACGCTCCACGACGACCAACACAACGTCGCCGTTAGGGATATAATAGAACCAACAAGTGACAAGCGTCATCAAATGGATAATACAATCAAGTCAATTATCCGAACAATCACAAAACACAACGAACGAAAATCAATACGATTGACCAACCCAACGGTACATCAATCAAAACGCGAGCCAATCGCTGAACAAATACGGAATTCCACCGCTCAAGGGTTGGAAGATCGAAAACGAGACTAATTTCCCGAACTTAAGGGAATTAGGAAGGAGCCTGAACGCTCAACAATCACGAAACGAGAACAAAACCGATCAAACAAATGATCGAGACAACAAAAATCGAACAATCATGTCCGAAATACGAAGGATAATAAAATTCAAACAACAACCCCAAGGTTCACATCTCGACTCGAGACAATATATGATCCGGTGAAAACAACAAGATGTGCATTCATATAAGATCCACAGGAAAGGGAATAGCAATAGAAAAGTCACAATGACAAACGAGTTATTCCGAAATAATACCACACTCGTTCGATCAACAAAAGCAAGGGGCAGGACAAGCTCAGAAATGTCAATGAACATAAACGAGTCGACAGAGTCGAAAATACAAAAGTTCAAGATCCAATCCACTTCGAATAAAAGAACTAGTAGAACCAAAATATGTTACTTCCGAACAAGGTTCAAAAGAATCGAACCGAACTCGGAAAGTTACAGCGATAACCAGATTGACCCAAAACAAGATCACACCTCGTCCGATCAATGAAACCGAAATACAGAACAAGTTCAGTAAGTATCAACGAACACGAGCGAGTCGATAGAATCGAGAAAGAGAAAATGCAGGAGTCTAAAAACCACACGGGTACTACATTCGACCTCTTATAAAAGAAGGTCGCCCCCGCAACTCACAACAGTGAAATCAAGGTGACGACACAACAAGCAACCGACAGAAACATCCTTCGAAGGCCTCTCAAAGCCGATTCTTATACTTGTGCTGAAGCGTGAACTCCGAAAGTCTCGGTAGCCAATTCGCAAAACTGAATTCGGTGTCCCTCGAGTCCACACTTGAAATGTGTTACCGACGAGAAGGACAATTTGCACGTGCATGCCCCGGCATATCACGATTGAAACGCCTCGGCTCGGCATACCGAAAATACAAATGCTAGATACAATGGGGCATAACGTCGCAAAACAACATAGCGGAGATGCCAACTCAGCACAACAAAGAATCATAACACATACCATATACAACGATTACCATCGTAAAGTAATACACACACAAACACTACAGCAACGACGATATCGTTCGGCGACCTCAACGGCCCGAACGATAACCAGCACATAATTACAACCATCATGAAACAATCACACATGTACACAAACGTACAAACTCAAGCTTCAACAGCTCACACCCGTGCGACAACACGCAAATCACCACGAGGCGACAAACAGTAAATACCAGTTCACACCTCTCACAGAGGGCTAGTACAACAAATGCGTGGCAACGCCTCGACGTTCATGCCACCAATTCGATCACAATTCGGGGTTAACACCGTAACGAAAGTTCGAAAACCATACACGCATTTCCGGTCCGCAAACAGGAATGATAGGTTTTAAAAACAAAAACCACATTTTGAAAACAGTTTGGAAACAACAGTTGATCTTGAGTATCATTTTACAAAAAGTAGTACAAACACCATTATCGAGACTTTGAAAGTCATCTAGCGTTTGAACAAAAATGAGGACACCTTTCTTTTAGTGAAAAACTTTCAAAAATATTCGACCCTTGGGTCTAAGCAATCGCATTTGAAAATATCTCAAAATATTTTTGGTCCTCAACCGGAAAATTTTTGAAATGTATTGCATTAGAAAACACCTTGAAAACACCGCAAGAAAATAATTCGCTTTAAAAGTACGTCTCGAATTTTAATTTTCTAAGATACTCAAGGTTTTCAAAATAATTCAATGGGCTAGAATGCCCAAAAATTTCGTAATTACAAGGAACAATATAGCGCCGTGGGTCCTGCGCCGAACCCACTGTGCTAAAAACCTTTTATAAACTACCAAAAAGGCCGATGACGGTAATATTTCAAAAACTCACAAAATCCATTTACAAAATACTAAATTCCGTCATAAGAATTTCGCCAAAATGATCAAGGCCGTAATGCCAAAAACTCGATTAAGGAATCGGTTTTCGAAATAAAACTCAGTCGGTAAAATACCGAAAGCTATTACAAAAGAACTCACGCAGCGGATAAAAGAAATAAAGTCAAACATGCACAAGACAGCAACACTACTCCTCATATGAACGAAAAATGGGAGTCAAATAATCACATATCACGAAATCAAAATCCATAAGAGGATTCCGTCAATTAACTCATAATCATAAAAATAGCTCGTGTCACACGAGGCACAACACAAAGAAAGGAGACTTACATTCACAGGTCGCACGAAGATGATGATTGCCCACGATACTAATCACGACCAACCAACTCAGACGACGCTGTCATGACACGACTCACCGATAAAATCCGACGAGACAAAAACTCAATAGACACCACTGACCCGACAGCCTAGGTTTCCACAACCTAAGCTCCGATACCATTCTGTAACACCCCCAATCCACTCAGGGATATTACACGCCGTAGACCCTTTCCTCAAGGATCTACCAGGCTGGTAACAACAATCGAACAACTCGACAATGCCTTTAAGGCTAAAAAGACTCAATAGACCGATTTGGCCTTTCAATAAATACATACAACTTAATTACAATACATGCCCACGCAGGGGTCGAATACAAAATGCTCCCGTACAACGGGAAAAAAAATACTGCAGCGGAAATAAAATACAACTAAACCAATACGACATCAACGGGTCCTCGTGTGATTAGTATCGTTCATCTTTCATCATCCTTCATGCCGACCCTGTGCTCTACTCCCAAAACCTGAATGCAATACAGACATCCACCCCCCGAATACTCGGGGGTTAGCAAAACTCCACTGTTTTTCTAGTGCAAATACAAAGTGCAAATACGAGCCATATAATTCAAGTTCCACGAATAACAATAACCAGGAATCCTTAAAGATTAAAATACCACGAAACGAATACTTCCCGAGGCAAGAATTTGAGTAAAACTCTCCAAATCCGAAAGATCACAAATAACGAGAATGGTTTGCAAAATGGTTTAAAATACCCTCGGGAGTTTTAATAGAAAACAAATTAGGATTATCAAATCCTTCTCTTTCCAAAATCAACAGGGTCACAACCCAAAGGTTTTATTTTCGCAAATAGAAAACCAACAACAATTCACAGGGCCAGAGCCCAACATCACGTGCCCTCAACGGACATAAAATCAACGAAACGTAATCACGCACGCGCATCGCCTAGGACCGGGACGCCACCACAGACATCCCACCCGAGGCCTCGAAGGACCCTCCCGAGCTGGCTAGCGAAACAATTCACAACATATCACAACCATAAGTTATCTTGACATCGTACTCGCAAGTACCGATTCTCGGAGCCCTCTCCAGACCTACCCGATTAGATAACCTTATGGTCAAATCATATCAAATGGCCGTACTCGCAAGTAACGCGCCGCCGGAGGCCTCACGGGTCCCTACCCGGTAAACATCAATCGAATATACCCACAAGTTATCGTGACATCGCACTCGCAAGTGACGATTCTCGGAGCCCTCTCCAGACCTACCCGAATTGATAACCTTGTGGTCAAATCATCAATGCATAGAGTTCACAATGACAAGGGTTTCACATTTGCCACAATCACAATTATGTCAAATCATGAGTTAATGGCAACAACACTTAGCAAAACACCACGTCAAACCATAACGCACCGAAAAGAAACCATATACGTCCACACGCAATACCAAGTGCAACCTCAACACCAAACATATCCATAGAATTCACATAGTTCGCAAACCACACCATTCACAAAACACACGCATTTTGAAAGAGGGCCTTTAACAAGGCTAATCAAATCTTTTGAAAGTTCAATTCAAACGACCACACAAACACATTTATACGATCACCAATTATCATATCCACAAAACAAGAAACATATGGACAAGGTACTTGCCTCAAAATCGGCACGCAAGTATCCCGACGAACACGGCTCAACCGGAAAGCTTCGAAACGCCCGATGCAATCGAAAAGAAGGACGACAACGAACGGAAGGGTTCAACTCAGTTTCTTCGCAAGAAACTCGACCCTAACAATATATAATCAATAAACCATCGATAATACGAGGAAGAATAATCGTAGAACGCCCGAAAACCCCTCTAAGACATTTTACCGGACACCTTCAAGGCGTCGGTCAAGAACTCGACCCAAATAACAAATCGATACGATCCAACCATGGAATAACAATGGAAAAGATATAATACATCTAAATATTCATCAATACATCATAATCCTAAGTTAAAACGGATTAATCGGACGAAAACAACCAAAATACCCAAATTCCCCAAAACTAGATTTCTAGGAAATCTGACCTGATTCGGTAAATCGGAGGATGTTATAGGATGGATGATTGATGATATGAACTCCAAGACTTCATGGATTGATTGTCTAACAACATCCTTCCATGATTACAACACCTCCAGCCGCGGAAAAGAAGGAAAACCGAGTGAAAATGGCTGAAGAAAACGCCGCTTAAATCTTAAATAGGCCGATCGTCACGTTACGACGTAATCGGCCATGGCTTACGACGAATCGCCATGGCGAACTCACGCTCGAAAATGCCGGGCGTTAACGCGTTACGCACGCCGGGGGCCTTACGACGTAACCGCTTACGCACGTAATCGCCGATCACTACCGACGTTACTCGGCGGTGGCTCGCCCGCGAGCATGCCCGGCCATGACTCGGTCGGGACCAACACCGACGCCCCGAACGACCACGAAACACGAACCTGAGTACGAATCGAAGATACGGTTACGAAGTACTCGAAAAGACGAATCCGAGCACTAATAGAACACACGATTCCGACTACCCGAAGGCTCGAAATTCGACAACGGAAAGTAATTACCCCAAACTTTGGGAAATTACGAAAATGGCCCAAAACGCCCCAAAATCACGATACGTGATCGAATAACCAAACCGAAGCTTGCAACATGAATAATAACATTAAATGAACTTACGAGAAAGTCGAAACAACAGTTTCGGACGAGATTCGCAAGAATCGAACTCAAGTGCGGAAAAACCGCTAAAAAGCACGGAACTCAACAAAACGACACCGAAACGAGCTCGGATGACAAAAAGTGAAGAATTAATCATTCACGGAATGACGAAACGGTCATGAGCGAGTCGTCAAAACGGACTTCCGCCGAAAAAAGAAATTTACGGAAATCGAAAATTGCGGATATTACAGATACTAATCACGACCGACAACTCAGACGACGCGTCGCGACACCACTCAGTCAGACCAAATCTGACAAGACAAGACCCGACAACACACAACTCAACCCGACAGCCTAGGTTTCCTCAACCTAAGCTCTGATACCATAATCAGTAACACCCCCAAACCACTCGGGATATTACAGCGCCGCAGACCCTCTCCACGAGGATCTACCAGGCTAAATACAAAACAATGCATCACTTCACATGACGACTTGGCTACGTAAAGGACCATTAGACCGATTTGGTCTTTTGTCACAACACACACAACCATACATACAAGATTCTTTCCCAAAACTCATACCCGCGCAGGGGCTGAAATACAATAACACTCCCATAAATCGGGGTAACAGCACATCAGAGGGATAACCAACACGACTCTACCAAATACTCTATAATTGGTCTTCACGTGATTAGTATCTTCATCTCCCATCATTCTTCGTATCGATCCTGTGATTCGCTCCCCAGCTACCTACAAGTACCTGGACGCAATACAGACATCCACCCCCAAATACTCGGGGGTTAGCAAAACTCCACTGTTTTGCTAGTGCACGTATAAAACAGAAATACAAGCCATACGCAACATACTCCAAGAATATAAAAATCTTGAATATATTTCCCGAGATAATTCACTTAATCACAACAGTTTGATTTATAAAAAGTAGGAATAGAACCATGAATCTTATACAAAATATTTTACGATCTCGGGAGTTTGAAAACATTTGGAATTAAGGAATTCTCAAGTCTTTCGAAAACACTTGGGGGCATGGCCCGAAATCATCTTCCCAAAATACGATTCCAATAATAAAACGCGGATTCACAACCCAATTCACAACCACGGGGTCCAAGACCCGAATCATAAGCCACAGGGTCCACGACCCGAATCTCATAAGACATGTTCCTAAGTATTATTCGCATCCCGTGCTAACAAGCCACGAACCTCAGATGCTCCCGTAGAACATACCCAAGTGAATAACCCAATAGGAAAACATACCAAGTCACATCTCCTCGTAGCAACAGCCACAGAACCATTCCAAACCACAACCATAAGTTATCCCGGCATCGGGCTAACAAGCCACGAACCTCGGAGTCCCCGCAAGACATACCCGGATTGGATAACCATACGGTCACGCCCGACTCATACTAGCAAGTATGGATCCCGGAGATTCTACAATCCTACCCGGAGGCACATCACTTTCAACGATCACATAACAATGAGCAGAACATCAAGCCAAGCAACACTTAAACATCACAACCTCCTTTAAATGGAGTAACAACTAATATCACACACAATGCGTTCTTACCGAACAAGTACACATAGCATTACGTAATCCTCGGCAAAGGTTTACGGTCTATTAAACTCACTCAAAGTGATCATAGCATCTTTTCAACATACAAAACCAACACACATATTCCGAGAACACATATATTCATGAAGTACACGAATTATCGTTGAAAGACAACATTTATCGAGAACATACCGATCCCTTTTTACGTTCATTAAACATTGGGTTTCGCATAAAATCATTTATCATTAATTACGCCTACGAAACATGAAACGTATGTACAAGATACTTGCCTCGATATCACGAGCGATGAAACGACGAACGGGCACGATCGGGCAACCTTCGAACTTCCAAAAACGATCAAGACTTCAACAGCCCACGAATACTACGAAAATAGCATCATCACGAAGCAATAACACTAATCGAAATCCAAAATGATCCTAAAAACGACAAAGATCTAAGTGTTCTCAAAGAAATCAAGAATTGTTGATCCGGGCTATAAAAATCGATGAACGGTTAACAAAATCTGAAGATTACGGTCAAGACAAACAAGAACAAATAACCGATCAGATGAAATCGGTTAAGAATCACAAATCCAAGCAAAAACCCCAAATTTAAGAAAATAGGGTTCTAAAAAGAGATTACCTTGATTTGGACCAAGAAGACGATTAGATGTTGTTAAACATCTACAAATCCGCTCAAAGATGAAGCTAGAAGAAAAAGATCGGTCCTAATCGCCTCTAGATCTCACTCCCATCGGAAGGGTTGAAGAAAAGTGGGAAAATGACGACTTAATGTTGTTGTCCAGTATTTATACTGGACAATTATTAGCGTGCGCTAAACACCCTGCATTAGCGTGCGCTAACGGGGTCAACGCTCCAGAGAAACAGCCTACAACAAAGTTAGCGTGCACTAGCTAAAAGCCATAGCGTGCGCTAACGGGTCACAAGACCAACCCAGTAGCCCCTGGACAGAACCGCACCTACCGGGTAGCGTGCGCTAGAAAGAAGAAAGAGCGTGCGCTAAGCAGTCGATAGCGTGCGCTAGCTATCGGCCTTAGCGTGCGCTAACAAAGCCTGGGCCCCGATCCGGTAGCTACCGGATCGCCTCGATCGCGCTAGCTCGCACTACACATTCAGTAGCGTGCGCTAAACACCACGCAGTAGCATGCGCTATGCCTCAAGCATTAGCGTGCGCTACACCACAAAAACTCAAAAACTCACATAGTGATCCGAAACCCCTCCAAACACGTGTCCCAACAAGACACACCCAACAAGGCACAAAATTCCAATGATGAGGGCAATAACACTCCGATAAAACCCCGAAAACTCAACAATTCCGGAACAAAAATCTCGGGTATTACAGTATGTTGATGGGCACCCATTTCTGTATATGGACGCCGTTATTTTTTAGTCTAACAGCTTAAATAGGTCGAAATTTAATATGGTATTGTTATAAAATCAAAATATTATCGAGAGGATTTAGAGAGAGAATAGAGGGAATGATTCTCAGGTATGATTTCATTAATAATTGAAGTCCTATTTATAAAAACTTCAGATGGCACAATCGTAAATACATAATTACACCAGGAGCATAATAGTCATTCACATATTATAGTATATTATCTTATTACGCACTTTGAGAAGTGCGCATGTCAACACTCCCCCTTAAATGACTATTTACATAAATATCTGGTGAACTAGTTTGAAGAAAAAACCTAATGGGAGAAAATCTCTCAAACTGTTTGTATTTAAGCTTGTCACAATCATATAATGTTGCATCATAATGTTAGTAGGAAATCTCGATTGGATAAAACTTCCGCAATCTGTAATCTCGTAAATTTGCTTCCCCTTATCTTGATAGTTCTTGTATGAGTATTCTTGTGCCGTCTCAGTAAAACCTCGTGGGACAAAAACTGAGTGAATCTGTCATGTATATCGTTCGTTGTTGGAGTATCCACGTGTTGCCTCATTAAAATCTTGTCAAGAAAACTCAGTGGATAAAACTTGATCAAAGGAAAAAGAGTACAACTACTCCTATTTTTAAATCTTTGAGGAATAATCTTGATATTTGTAATGTTCCTCATTATGCCATGAATATGCCTCCTTAAAACCTTATTAGGAAAACTCAATAGGAAAAATCTTAATGAAGGGAAAAAGTTCATTATTCATACTAATACGTCATTCCTGTTGGCTCGTTAAAAACCTTGCTAGGAAAATCCAATTGGACAAAACCCCATTCAAGGAAAAAAGAGTGCAACGGGTATTTTATAAATAAGCCCCAGGCATTTCAATAATCCTCCGAGGATTAGTACGAGTATCATATTTAGTGCAGTTTGTAATATCGAACTCATATTTTTTGCAATATATTCCAAATCTCTTTTGGAGATTCCATATTAGTTATTGTTAAGTTGCCTCGTTAAAAGAATTGATAGGAAAACCTAGTGGGATAAAACCTCAGTCAAGGAAAAGAGTACAACATATAATTTTCTTTCACAATACCTTATTTTGAGTGACTGCACGCACTGATAATATGTTTAAAATCACTTTAGGAGTTACTTTCAGTAAGACCCTATGTTTCATTTTATTATAAGGGCATATATTTCAATTTCGATTGATTTCAATATCCTCATTTCCAGTATTCATATTTCACAATCATGGATTTTAATATCCCCATTTCATTCATAGCGCTATATTGTGTCGATATATTTTAATATTTATTTCCCCGTAGCAACATAACTTGCCGAGATATCTCATTATCAATCATCCATTGGAATTACACATTATAGTTATGTCTATATACTTCTCAAAAGTATATGCCTCCTTTTTCATTTGCTTTAAATTCTGGGAATTATTATTTATTTATCAAAGCAGTTGTAGTTGGTACCAAAGATTAATAATCTATCATACATCTTTGAACATCAAGTTTATTTCAGTTGTGAGGATATAGTGTGATGCATTTCTGTAATATCCGCCATTTTCATAATATAATATTATTATTTATAATAATGTTAATAATGCATTTCATTTTATCTAGTCTCATTACATTGTCGAGTGAGTAATTATTGTACAATTATTTTTACTTCAAGAGCGAATCAATCTTTTAATCTCATTTAATGAGATCATAATTATTTTCATTTCACCTCATAGATTATAAGCCCGAGTCTGCTTATCAATGAATTTTAAGGGATGTTTAATATTAATTATTAATATTAATATTATGTTATTAGTATTGACGATATTAATATTAGTAATTCTATTATTATTATTATCATTAAATATCATTATTATTATATAAAACCCAATAGGCTTTAATTATAATGTTATTGTTATTTGGCCCGACTACCTTTTGTAACCCAAAATACTAAAGTCCAACAGATCTATACTACCATATATACTCTTAGGGCTACCTAACACTAACCTAGGAGTATAAATACAAAACAATTCTGCAGTAAAAAAAAACACAATACGTAAAACACAAAATATGTCACCTACACCTATTAGACTTCCGGACGACCAACAAAGTCCAGCATCCGGAAGTTCATCCAAGTGCAGTAAAAAAAAGAAGACATCATCTTCATATTGCAAGGGTCGATCATCATTCATCATTCAGTCTCCATATTCCCAGCAAAAGTAAAATTTAGATCCTCCTTTCTTTTATCCTACAAATTATAGATACAATATAAGACCAGGATTTCAACATCAAATACGCAGTTTCAGACCCTTTTGTTCATATTCTAGTGCAATTCTTAAATAAAATTTAAGAAAAACAACCAAACCAATAGAAACAATCAACAACCCAGACTTTCTGTTCATCGAGCCATGAACCACCTCTTCAAAATACTGATTCTAAATCAGAGCGGCCCGAACCTGCGAACATAGCCCGCATAAGGATCTGATAGCCCAAATCAGAACCCAGAACCCACAAGCATCGCTAGACCTGTATCTTGGTCGTGGGTTGCCCGCCGAGCCGCCGCACTATCAAATCATCGCCACCATCACCGGATATCTGTTGTGTGACACGGACTTCACGTGTGTCTGTAGTCGACCATGTTGGGAAAAATACCGACTAACATCACGTCACAACGAATAAAGCGGAACCTCATTTGACAAATTCCCACTCTTCAATCGTAACTTTGTGGTTACCGACGAGTAGAGCAACAATTACAACTCGATAAAATTAATACAAATGATATCCGAAAAAACAATAAGCACGAGAAACAAATTTTAGCGTGGAAAACCCCTCAAGACGAGAGTAAAAACCACGGGACCGAAGCCGCTTAAAATCCACTATCACCAATACACACAAATACACAATCGTCCCTAATACAAACTAGGGATATACACCAATCGTTAAATACTTGGTAATAAATGTTCTTCAAGTATTTGGAATCAACAACAACAA
The DNA here is from genome assembly GCA_033398695.1 of Orobanche coerulescens. NCBI lineage: Eukaryota > Viridiplantae > Streptophyta > Magnoliopsida > Lamiales > Orobanchaceae > Orobanche > Orobanche coerulescens. The sequence continues at coordinate 205,851,303 of CM065802.1, forward strand.
CAAGATCGAGAAAAGAAACAACCGTAAATATCTTACACAAAGAGCTAACGAAATACCCATACTTCCGGACTCAAAAACTCGATCTACACCGGTGAAAAGATTTACCCAATAGCTACCAAGCTCTTGTCAAAAGATCACGATGATCCGACCGATAAATATCCGGGAAAATGAAAAATTGTATTTCTCTCTCTTGTTTCTCTCTCTATCTCTCTCTCTCTCTTGTTCTAAGTGTGTAGAAGATGAAGTTGTGAAGAACTCCCATTCCAAACAGCATAAAAAGAACAACATGTAATATCCGAAATTTCTACTACAGTTGTCTAACAGCATTTTATCCGAGTTATGTTGTACATCGTGGAATCTGTACAGTATGGATAAAATAAATGAAGGACTGAGATGTCAGTATTGGTATAATTGTTGTACTTAGTCGACAATTGTATTTAAGGATATAATGTGTTGAGTATATGTATTCAGTATGCCATATGTTCGTATTTTGTATGTTGAGACATTGGACAAGAGTAGCTGAAAATGGCAAAGTGTAACATTATTAGCGCACGCTAATATACATGCCTAGCGCACGCTATCGTTCTGGTTTAGCGCACGCTAGAGGAAAAAGATAATGCACGCTAGTACAGACCAGATCAGAAGGAATCTATGTGTGGATCCGGTCACTTTCGGCGCATATACCGACAAGGTCAACGGATGTTTGTTGTGAGCTATTAGCGCACGCTAATGTATATTTATAGCACTCGCTAATCAGATCGGTCAACAGGGAATCTTGGCTTTATTGGTTGCTTTCGGCATGTGGGTCACGATCATCTTCGTGGTAGGTATAGACTGTAGCAAGTCAACTGGTATTAGCGCACGCTAAATGTAAGGACTTGCGTACTCTAGACAGTGTAAGTTACGTACGCTAATGCATGGGCATTACGTACGTAAGCACATGTACGAAGCCAGACATTAGCCTCTGGACTGCGATAGCGCATGCTAACAAAGTCAGTTAGCGCACGCTAAGGCTGTTGCGCACGCTAAACATGAGATGTTAGCACACGTTATTCAGTATATATATGTATAGTTGGGCATTATCCTTCATTTCGTCCATTCCTTCCTTGCAACCGAGAGGGAGAGTTTTTAGAGAGAAGTTTGAGGTCCCAAACACTGAGAGATGATGATCTTTAACAAAGATTAAGCTGAGGAACATGGATTAAAGTCTTATTCTTGAAATTATTGATGATTCTTGGAATGAAGTTGATTGTTCTCCTTCATGATTCGTCTATACAAGGTAATAGTTCTTCACTTTTGGATTTCGTTTGGATTGATTATTGATGTTCTTGAGTTGATGATTATCATATATTCGAGTTGATGAGCATGATAACGAGTTGGATTACCGAACTAAGTTAGTGTTGTTATCAATATATGAGTATTGATATGTTTCGTATGGTTTTGGATGGAATTCAAGAGATATGTTGATGTAATTCCCTTCTTCAATTCGGATTTTTGATGTTTTGTCGTTGATTACTTCGTATGGTAACGATTATGGTGGTGCTGTTGTGATTTTTGAAGTTATATGAATTGTATGTCGAAGAACATGATGAATAAAGATTTTTAGATGTTAGAACGCATCGGATTATGTCATTTTATGGATCATGAACGTGAATTCGGATAATTCGTGTTCTTGAAGAACTATTGAATTATAAATGTCATGATTGTTATGAATAAGAACTGGAAATTGGAAAGGTTACGAATGACTTTGGAATGTGATTATTCATGATAATAACCGGTAAATTATTCTATGAATTTACCAAATATGAACAAGAAGGAATCTTGTTGATTCGTGTTTAAAGATTAAAGTTGGAATCGAATATGTTATGAAATCCTTAATATCGAGATGAGTTGATCATTGATATGATGGAAGTGTTAGACGATACTTGGAATGCATGCCACTGTACAGCATTAGCGCACGCTAAGCTTACTGGCTAGCGCATGCTAACGGGAGAAACTTAGCACACGCTACGCTATGCCTTCAATGTGCGCTAAGTAGGTAGACAGTGCAGTATTTTTGTGTTGTGATTATGAATTCATGATGGTTTGATTTGGTTTGTTCTGACTGCGTTTATTAGAGGTTTTGTTGAACCGTTGAGTTCGATTGGTTAGTTTTGTCCGTTGTTGATTGTTATCGGATATGTGTTATTTGATTACTTCGATAGGTTGGGATTATTGATCGGTGATTATAACCGGATGTTGCGGTCGTGTTCGAGTATGTCCGTTGTGTTGTTTTGATCGGGGCCGAGGGGCTCGTAGAAAAAGGCAATGTGTTCGGTAACAGCTTCGTGGTATCGGTATCGAGGCAAGTTATTACTTGCTCAGTTATAATATTTAATGAATGGTTTCAGTTTCATTTCGTTTATAATGCATATAGCGATGATTATTATTGTGAACTCTGGGTATTTGGATCGTATATCGTTCTTCCGATTCTGGGAGGTAAATCATAATGTATATGCTTTATCTCGGTTATTGGTATGTTCGGGTATCGAGGTTATGTTGCGATAAAGACGAGGATATGAGTATCTATAGTTCATTGTACGTTTGGACCGCTGAGCATTGAGGATAATTGTCGGTGATGATTTGACATCGAGATTTCTACTAAAGGATTCGGGATAGTATCTTAGTTTGATTCGGTTTAGTGTTGATGATGTTGATCATGCAGGTTGTCATTCATGTTGCTGAACATGAGGTCGTCCTAGTTGTGTCATCATAGTGTCGTTCATGTTTTGATTCATAAGTTGTTCATGTTGATGAACATATTGATTTGCATATGTGTATGCATAATTGCATTGTTATGTTGTAAATGATCTGAAGGGATCATGAGGATCTATGCTGAGGGCGCTGGATCAGATGTCCACCTCGTGTTGGTCTGACGGGATCATCTTGGGATCTATGCTGAGGGCGCTGGATCATTGGACGGGTTTTTCCACCTCGTGTTGGTCCGACGGGATCATCTTGGGATCTATGCTGAGGGTGCTGGATCGTTGGATTACCCAGTGTTGTGTTGTTGTATGTATATTATTGGTTATCCACCTCGTGTTGATCTTGTAGGATCATCTTGGGATCTATACTGAGGGCGCTAGATCATGGGATTGCCATTGAGTATACATTGTTATTCTTTTTTAGCATATTGACGTTGTCACATGAGTATGCATTTGTAGGTCTTGTGTTAGGACTGTGTTCGTATGTTGCTTTGATCTGATCTCGGATTAGACTGACATGAGTGTCATGAAATTGTGCATCTTGAGGTATGTTCCGTATTTCCCTTGGTATTTGTCTTTGATGGGCAATTGGTTTTCGTGTCGATATGTGATGATGTTACCCGACGGATTTAGATTGGACAGAGTTAGTAGATTTCGTAACAGTGAGTTATGATGATGTTTTGAGAACCTTGGGTACTGTGCGAGATGTGAATTTTGGTAAGGTTATGACGATAAGATTACATTGGTCGTATTCTTATGTTGTATTCTCATTGGTATGTAATTATTAATGTGATGTGACGGTTATCATTGTTGGATATTATGGCTAACCCCGTCGTGGGATTTCTTTTTAGGTTCTTGGAGTATCGAGCTTGTAGCGGTCGTGAAGAGATGAGCTTCCCGGAGGATACTGGCTAGGACATGTTTTGTGCATTGAGTTTCTTGATTGGTTCTTGTATTCCGCTGCTAGAGTATCTTTATGGTTGGTCTTTTTCCGCTGCGTGAGTATTTTGAAATGCTCTTTCGGTATCTGGTAACTGAGATTACTTTGGAAATCGTTTTCTAAACTTTTGTGTGTCGGCTGTTTGGCCTTGCGATTTCAAATGAGTTTTTACGACGGTTTTTGTTAAATGGATTTTATAAACCTTTGTGCATTTTTAAAGATAGTACCGTTGTTGGCCTCTTGGGCATTTGTAAATATTTGCGAAAAATTCTTTTAGCCTTGTGGGTTCCATCTCGGGGCCCACGGCGCTGTAATATTTCCGGTTAAATCTGGGGGTGTTACAGAATATGGTATCGGAGCTTAGGTTGAGAAAACTTAGACATTTGGGTCGAGTTGGGTCGTGTTTTGTCGCGTCATTCGAGTTGTCAATTGACTAATACTAGAGCCGTGAGTTTTTGCATTCACTCAGGCTTGTGCGTTATGTGATTTACCAGTGTGGTATTGGGATTGTTGTAAACTTTTCCAAATGGTGTTAACGAGATTCTCTGGAATGAGATGTATTGTGTTCTCAAGTCGAACTGAGTTTGCAAAACGTGTGTTTTGAAAGTCCGTGTCGAGTATTTTCTAGAGTCGAGACATGTGCCAGTATCACGGGGAATCGTCGGCTTCACGATCTGTAAGTATTTGGATTTTTGAATTTCGTTGAGATTTATTGCCGTTCTAAGTTGATACGTTTTGAAATTCAGCAGAATATTATACGTTATAGTATAAGGTGACAGAGTTGTTACAGGATTGATGATCTTGAGGAGTTATAATTTTGAGAATCAGTATGTTGGGTAGATTTTGGAACGGAATTGTGTATTCGGGAGAAGGACTATGGATTGTTGAGGAGAACATGTAGTCATGTTAGTTCATTTTGTGATATATATGAACCGCTTTTGAACATTTGAAAATGATACTTTTCAAAATGAATGTCTTACGGATGTTTTACGGAAAATGATTTTTGGGCCGAGACCCAATCGATTTTGAAATAGATTTATAACTCAAGACTTGAGGTCCAGAAGAGTTTTCTATTTTTTTTAAACTTCTTGTAATGCGGAACGAGATACGGGCTGAGACCCTAATGTTTCAAAAGGCTTTTTCTTGTTTTCTAAAACTCCCTAGATTTGTAAAACACTTTACCAATCGTTTACCTATATTATTTCCGCCTTTCGAGGCTTTGGTTTACTTGTTCAAATGGAACTTCTGAGGAAGTCTTTCGCTATGTTTGAATTGTTGATTTGTTTCAATGTTTTGTCATATCATATTTGAGGTGATCCAGGATGGATTAAGGATTGACGTTGCGAGCAATATGTGGAGGAGGAGTTTTTATGATATTAGGATTTTGACGAGAATCGTTGGATTACCGGAGGTGGTAAGGTTATCGTTGAGGTTATTATTCTCATGATGCATGGCATGTGAATATTTATGTTTATGTACTTGCGGTTATTTGTCGGACATTATTGCTGACCCCGTTGTGGGACTTGTTTTTCAGCTATTGAGGACTTTGATGGTTGCGGTCTTGAGGCGAGGATTCCGGACGATACTGGCTATGGCATATTGTTGGGAAATCGTGTATTTTGTTGTGTATATCATTATTGATGTATATGTATCTTGGACTGTATTTCTATCCGCTGCGTGAGTTCTTTCAAATGGCTTTCGGCTTTATGCCAACTGAGTTTGATTTCAAAAAAACGATTCCCTTAACCGAGTTTTTGGCCTTGATCGTCTTGACGGTAGTTGGGTGTTTTCAAATGATTTTGTGAGTTTTGGAAAATACTATCGTCATCGGTCTTTTTGGCGTTTTTGTAAATGATTTTTAGCCTGGTGGGTTCCGGCGCGGGGCCCACGGCGTGTAATACTCCCGTAAGGTTTTTGGGGTGTTACAGCATATATGTAAAACCATCCGTCTTGTGATAATTGAACTCATCACATAGGAGGTATAGTAAATATGTAAAATCATCCGTCTTGTGACAATTATATTTATTACATAGGATGTATCACCATCCATCTTGTGATAATTAAACTTGTCACATGGGAGTTATCATCATCCATCTTGTGGTAATTAAATTTATTATATGAGAGGTATCACCATCCATCTTCTGATAATTAAACTCATCAGATGGGAGGTCACCATCCACCTTATGATAATTATACTTATCACATGGGAGGTATTGTAATATATAAATTACATAATGTAAGCTCAACAAATAGATGGTTTCAACCACCACTTAAAGATAATTACAATAAAGTCAGGAATTTGATTACTAAATATTTAACATGTTTCTTCTGGAGCAAGTTCGTCCAACTATTTTCTCAAAGTATAATCATGTGGTAGTAGGTTGAATCATTAAAAGTTATCATCGACCCCAGTTGCTGGCATCAGTCCCGTCTGGTCGTTCCGTAATATTATACATACCACTTTGTAAATTTTCACAGTATATATATATACTGTGAAAATTTATATATATATATATATATATATATACAAATCCTTTCAATATTTTTGAAGGAATCAGGTACTAATTCATAGATTTTTAATAAAATTTAGTAATAATATATATTAAAAGAATTGTTACTCCATATCAATATTAATGTCAAATTGAAGCTCTCGTAAAATAGATCACGATGGTATCAATAAAAATTAATTCCGATATAATATGTATCTTATATATAAGAAAAACGAATGTATAATTTAATAAATTAAAAAAAAATATATTCTTTTAATATTTTATTATTTCTCCTTTCTAGTATTCTTGTTCACGTCTCGTCCTTTTTCTGCATGTGCTTCTTTTTTTGTTAATATAACACACATATTGACACAGAGAAATTATCTCATGAATGGATTCAAGTAGATCTCTACTTGAATCGAATTTTGATTAACTTTGGCTGTCACATCACTGGACAGCATCAGCGGAGATCCGGTGGCGCAGCTGAGTATAGACGCCGTGTGCGAGAAGGTGACTGTTTCGGTCCACCAGAGCGTAGCGGTGGTTTTCACGATCAGCGGCTGTTACATATTGACCCTCCACTACAAGAAAAACTGTACCAAACAACGGTTTTTGCCCGTTGTCTAACTTCCTGTCTTCCCGTTGTCTATTGAGACGCCGTCTCTTACCTGCCTCAGACAACGGTACATAATCTGTTGTGTGAAAGAGTGAGAGACAACGACTTCATCTCTAGACATAGGGATGTCAATGGGTCGGGTAGGGTACGGGTATGCCTCCTCCATACCCTACCCTATTTGATTCGGATCGGGTTCGGGTATTGCCCATCGGGTAATCGGGTACCCAATGGGTAGACCTGGCAACAGTGACCCAGGCCCACGGGCCGGCCTAGCCCACCCATGAATAAATGGGCGTTGGGCTTTACTTTTTTAGCCCATAGAAACTTGGGCGTTTTTGGCCCGCCCAGATTTTGGCCCAGCCCAGGAAGGCCCAGCCCACGGGCGCCCAGAGGCCCATGAAAAATTTAATAACTAATAAATATTAATTAATTAGGCTAAGGTTAATGGGTATAACCTTACACCGTAACTTATTTCAATTAAAAGTTGATTTTGTTTAGATTTTTGTATTGATATTTTGCTATCGAATACAGATAATGGACCAAGTGATGAGCTACCTTTTGTACCGCTGGTTGTAGTGCAAGAATCTAACGGTTTTAAAGTATTGAAATGGATGTTTGAACTTTTTAAAATAGTTGAAAATATATTTCTATCATATTACTGATACTTTTAATATATTTTGGTTAATTAAGTTGGAAGCAAGAAAAAATCTGTAGCTCATGGGCTGGGCTAGGCCCGCCCAACATGGGCCACGAGCCTCAATATTTAGGCTCAAAAAACCCTGGGCCTTTTTGGCCTAGCCCAAAATTTGACCCACCCGTTGGCAGCCCAGCCCGTTTGCCAGGTATACCAATGGGTATTCGGGTACCCATATACCCTATATTTAAGAATATAAATATTTTTTAATATATATCATATATACATATAATGTAACTAATAAATTAAATATTTAAAATATAATATTTTAGATAATAATATATATAATATATAATATAATATAATCATTATGTATAATATATAATAAAAAAATATTTATATAATTCAAACGGGTACGCGGGTCGGGTAATCGGGTAATATACTATACCCATACCCTACCCATACCCGATCATAAAATTTCGGGTTCGGCCGATACCCAACCCGATTTCGGGTTTATCCGACGGGTAGGATCGGATACGGATAAAATTGGCATCCCTATCTAGACACCGTTGTGTAATAGCCATAAACAACAACACTCCACTTAGAAACTATTGTTGTTTGGGATGCTACACAATAGTTTTATAACAATACACACTTGTCAGAAAGGAAATTACACAACATTTTTGTAGAATTTATCCATTATCTGTCTGCTTATAACCCAAGTGTTGTTCATTTAAAACATGTTGTTAGAATTTATCAAACACAATTATGTTTTATTTTGAATATGTTGTTAAGATTTTAAACACAATGGTTTCTTAAATTTACCTAATTACCTAATGACAAATCAGACAATGATTTTATTTGCATTAAAACTACTTATTTAGACAATTGTATTTTATTTTTATTTTTTTTCATACTGCACCTATTTCAAATTATATGAATTATAACCAAGAAATCAAAATAAATAAAAATTAATATGAAATAAAAACATTTCATTCAACAATAACAATCAACCGTTCATTTTATTACAACAACAATAATTAACATTAAAAAAATAAAAATAAATCCTATCACTAGAGCCCTCATTTCTTTGTTTCTTTCTTCAATCTCTTTAACTTTGCATGCCTTATAGCTTTGGTCAACTTCAGCACACCTTTATCTTGAGCATTGCCTTCATTTTCGCTTGTAGCTTTATCTTCATTTTCTGCAGCGGCAGATTCTTTCGGCACCTTTGAGGCTACACAAAAACTCAAGAGCGTGATCAACAAGTAATTTGGAGTTTATTAAAGGGCCACAAAAGAAAACTGAAATAGACAAGATACCAGTCCTGAAATAGATATGGTACTCAAGTACAACGCCTTCCTTAGTCTTCAACTCAATAGCAATCGAACCCAACTGCAAATCACAATAAAAAACCACATAAACACATCATTAATCCAATATATATAAATAGAACAAACATATGCGTTAAAAATATTTAGAAACAAACCCATTATGGCATATTGATACATTGAAGAGTCATCCAATCAATCCTAGGTATTAATTTGACGATGACTCGTTGTCGCACATTATCCACATCCACAACTTACAATACACAAAGCTCGAGTTCAATATCAGACTGCAGATGTGAAGAGTCTAAGAAGCCATGGAAAGAACAATAACTATTTTGATTTATAACATGAGAGGCTGGAAAACAAGGGCCACAACAGAAGGCCCATAAAAGCACTTGAGAAATTAAGATATACATAACAAACCATCTGAAGTGAAATGTCATTTGCACCACGATTATATAATATTGTTTGTTTAATACCCCTAGATCAAGAAGCATCAGTATCTTCTATGTTTTGAAAGTGGATGAATTACAAATTACCTGGGCACATCATATCTGTTAACCATACGGGTGGAAATGCCGTGTATTTGTTCATTTGGCACATTGCGTTCCGGATTCACTAGAGTTTGGAAAGTGCTGTTCTCACCCCCGCGAAGGTCTTGACATGCAAACTCAACAATCCTATCTCTTCCTCTGCCGAACCCAGTCGTTTCAATATCAAAGCAAATAACACTTGCGATCTTCGCCAACTCAGCATAATATTGATCCGTTTCCACTTCTTTTGTTTCTCCTTTATATGTATTAAAGTTAGTGCTTGTACTTTCAGAAATGATCTTGTTTCTGATACCTACTTTTCTGCACCTTTTTACAGTAGTTTCGAACTTAGTACTGTTTGACTCACTGCTTGTTGCAGAAATGATATCATGCCTGAGACTCGTATTGTTAATTAAGCTCTCATTGCTTACCGCTCCTTTTGTATTTAAACTTCGTCTAGTCCACCTTCTGTTATTTCAAAGAAAAACACTAAACTCGGAGCTAAAATAATTCTTGAAATTTGATTCTACGAGCACAACAATTTAACCATAACTTTAACACAAAATCAACAGAAGAAATGAACAAAAGTAACCCCAAACCTCATACATCAAAATAAAAACTAAACATTACACGAAATAGCCGAAAAATAAATTACCAAACTGAGGGAGGGATGTAGCGACTGGAGAAAAGCTTCGACCGACTGGAATAGAGACGAAACTATTGCGCTTGGATGCGCAATTTTCGGTGGGGGAGGAGGAGCGGCTGCCGGTGTTGGTGACAGGTCGTGGATGGTGAGTCGGGGTCCGGAGCTGGGTGCGGCTGGGTGAGGCGGGGCAGTCGGAGTCGGAGTTCGATTCTTACCTAAATTGTAAGCTTGAATCTGGACAATTCCGAGTCAGCTCAAGCCACCCGAAGTCGAACCCTACATCGCCACCGCGACTTGGACCTCCGCCCTGCATCCGCCGCACACCACCTCTGCTCCGCACCACTTTCACCGGTCTTCGTCCCGTATCCATGGCCATGGTGTCGTGGTCGTCCAGTTCGTGGTGGGTTGGTGCTGCTGGTGTGTACTCTTTGTGTGTGTGTGTGTGTGTGTGTTTGAGAGAGAGAGAGTCGACAGAGGTGAGAATCAAGAGAGAAAGAAGTGAATCATGCGATTGATTAGGTTAGTGTATTTATACCAAAAAAATTTCAGTATTATCAATTGAGCCCCTCATTCCTACAACATCTCAATTTAATCTCAATCTATTTATAATTTCTTTTAATTTCAGTTCATAAAGTGTTCAATTCTCTCAAATCAACCCCAACCTACTTATAAGTTATAAAATTTGTATGCTATATATTAGAGTCATATTGTTGTTTCTATCAATGATCCAATCGTACGTATGTCAGTATATATCTAATTGAGTGATGTTCCTAAATTTTTGAAAAATAAAAAATTAATTTGGTTTGAGATCATAGCAAACCACTACTAAGTTGACTAGTACTAGTTAACTATTGCTTTGTCCTGGATTATTATTTCTATTTTTTTAAAATATTTACCGATGATCCAACCGTACGGATGTCAAGATATATAATTGAGTGATGTTCCCAAATTTCCAAAAAATAAAAAATTTGGTTTGAGATCTTAGCAAACAACTAGTAAATGAACAGTAATAACTAATGCTTTGTCCTGTATTATTGTTTCTATTTTTTCAAAAATATTTATCGACGATCCAACCGTACAGATGTCAACATATATCTAATTGAGTGTTGTTACCAAATTTTCAAAAAATAAAAAATTAATTTGGTTTGAGATCTTAGCAAACCACTACTAAATTGACTAATACTTGTAACTAGTGCTTTTCACGGATTATTATTTCTATTTTTTTAAAAATATTTATCGACGATCCAACTGTATGGATGTCAATATATATCTAACTGAGTGATGTTCCCAAATTTTTAAAAAATAGAAAATTAATTTGGTTTGAGATCATAGCAAACCACTACTAAACTTACTAGTAATACTAATAACTAATGATGTGTCATGGATTATTGTTTCTATTTTTTCAAAAATATTTATCGACGATCCAACCATACGGATGTCAACATATATCTAATTGAGTGATGTTCCCAATTTTTCAAAAAATAAAAAATTAATTTGGTTTGAGATCTTAGCAAATCACTACGAAATTGACTAGTACTAGTAACTAGTGCTTTGTCTTGGATTATTGTTTCTATTTTTTTAAAAAATATTTATCGATGATCCAACCGTACGAATGTCAAAATATATCTAATTTAGTGATGTTCCCAAATTTTCAAAAAATAAAAAATTAATTTGATTTGAGATCATAGCAAACCACTACTAAATTGACTAGTAAAAACTAATGATGTGTCATGGATTATTATTTCTATTTTTTCAAAAATATTTATCGACGATCCAACCTTACGGATGTCAACATATATCTAATTGAGTGATGTTCCCAAATTTTCGAAAAATAAAAAATTAATTTGGTTTGAGATCTTAGCAAATCACTACCAAATTGACTAGTACTAGTAACTAGTGCTTTGTCTTGGATTATTGTTTTTATTTTTTTAAAAAATATTTATCGACGATCGAACCGTACGGATGTCAATATATATCTAATTTAGTGATGTTCCCAAATTTTTAAAAAATAGAAAGTTAATTTGGTTTGAGATCATAGCAAACCACTACTAAATTGACTAGTAATAACTAATGATGTGTCATAGATTATTGTTTCTATTTTTTCAAAAATATTTATCGACGATCCAACCGTACGGATGTCAACATATATCTAATTGAGTGATGTTCCCAAATTTTTAAAAAATAAAAAATTAATTTGGCTTGAGATCTTAGCAAACCACTATTAAATTGAGTAGTGCTAGTAACTAGTACTTTTCACGGATTATTGTTTATATTTTTGTAAAATTATTATCGACGATCCAACCGTATAGATGTCAACATATATCTAATTGAGTGATGTTCCCAAATTTTCAAAAAATAAAAAATTAATTTGGCTTGAGATCTTAGCAAACCACTACTAAATTGACTAGCTAGTAACTAGTGCTTTTCATGGATTATTGTTTCTATTTTTGTAAAATATTTATCGACGATCCAACCGTACGGATGTCAACATATATCTAATTGAGTGGTGTTCCCAAATTTTCAAAAAATAAAAAATTAATTTGGTTTGAGATCTTAACAAACCACTACTAAATTGACTAGTAACTAGTGATTTTCAGAGATTATTGTTTCTATTTTTTTAAAATATTTATCGACGATCCAACTGTACAGATGTCAAGATATATCTAATTGAGTGATGTTCCCAAATTTTCAAAAAATAAAAAATTAATTTGGTTTGAGATTTTAGCAAACTACTACGTGCTTTAGATAAAGTACGTGCTTTAGATAACGGTTTTAATATTCCATTGTTTGAAGCATGATTAAATATAAAATATTAAAAACACTTGCGAGTCACAGCGGTTTTATGACACGTTGTGTGAAATGTAATAAAACAAGCGTAGTTAAAAACACTTGCTTATTTCAACAGCTTAACGTGGCGTTATCTTGTAATTCACACAATATATTTTTAAAAGCGATTTATCTAATCACGAGTTTGTAACACCACCGACAAAAAGCCTTGTCTGATTGATTTTTCTAGACAATGGTTTTTAAACCGTTGTAATATACTTGGATTACACAATACTTTTACGAGGATGAAAATAAACCGTTGTCTGTTAATTTCAGCTAACACTTTTTCGGCCGACTGTTGTCTGATTAGTGTTGTCTTGCGTTTTTCATGTAGTGCTCTGTTTCTTGAGGGACCTCCAATTCCTCCATATAATTTCCCAACTGAACTGAGCCCATGAGTCTGCAGACAGAAAGATTTCTTCTGGGTAGAAAAAGGACTACGGGCCAAGATTGCTTCAATAAAGGGAGTTCATATGACCCCGCCATGTTTAGCACCTCTATATGCTGTGTTCTTTGAGTTTCGCTAGTGGGTTGTGTGTGTGTATTTTTTTTCACTGTATGTATTATTTTTCTGATTTTTCGGTCTGATAGAGACTCGTGCTAATAACGTGTTATAAAATCGAAATATTATAGAGAGAATTTAGAGAGAGAATAGAGGGAATGATTCTCAGGTATCATTTTCATTAATAACTGAAGTCTTATTTATAGGAAAACTTGACACAATTATAATTACATAATTATATCAGGGACATAATAGTCATTCATATATTATAATATAGTATCTTATTACGCATTTCGAGAACTACTCATTTCAAACAGGTATCATTATTTTTGGGTAACGTTGGAGTTCAAGTCTCTCAATTATTGACTCCACTCAAATTAATATATATATATATATATATATATATATATATATATATATTACATCCGTTCTATTATAACTGCAACATTTGGACTTTTACGTTTGCCAATGCACAACTTTGGTTACAAATATCTTAAATTCTTTATTTTTAAAAATTATAAGAAGTTGATATTTTGAAAGTATATTTCGAGATAAATCTAACAAGATCTCACATGACTATATTTTTTCATATATATAAATCATAAAAGATGGTCAAAGAGAGTATTTGAACAGTGTAATAGTCAACACGTTGCAATAATAAAAGAACGGAGGAAGTATATATATGTTTGGGTTTCCCAAGAAGGAAAAAATGAGCCACAAATAGATATTAGAAAAATAATACAAATAAAACGAATTCCAGTATTGCCTTTTTTTTGTGATATAAAAATCCGACATTAATTAACTTGAACTTTTTAGGTGAGATAAAAATCTCTCAACCAAGTATCGGTAAATTAGAACTTGAGACTTCAAATTGCATTGCCGAGTTAGATTGGTTTGTTGGAGTTAAAACTTTAGGGGTTTTCAATCGGCAATTTATACATATCAAGAGGTTATCATAAATTTGTTGGCTCAATGGGAGAGCTGGAAAGTCGAAGCCTTAAGATCATGACCAGAGTTTTTTGTCAGACAAAAACGAAGCTCGAGTTGACCTGAACCGAGTAATCCATCGATGCGGATGGTCTGGCTCGATTGACATCTCTACCAGAGAGCCGATATTAGGCTGTTCCTCTTTTTTTAGGGTAGATAAGACGTTTACCTCTTTTATATAAATACAAATACTCTCCCCATCACACATGTAGTCCACATCTAATTAATACACTAAAAAGAAAACCCAATCAATATTTTTGACAGCATACAATTCACTGATTTTGGCAGATTAACCTTTTTGTGTTTTACAAATTGAGTCATTTATCTCACTATGTTATTTTATCTGTCGATTATCCTCCTACTTTTTTGTTACTTCTTGTGTAAATTAAATAGGCACATTACCGTCGCGTATTTTTTCTTTTTTTTTTTTGGTAAATAAAATTATTTTATTTCCAACGTAATAAGCCCAGTCATTCTTTACATCCAACAAACAAACATACTGCTACAAATATAAAGAAACTAAGTACGCAACATTCTCATCAATTTGGCATTCTTCCTGCTCCGAATAGCAATCATAAACTTGCATTTCTGGACAATGCCCTCCATACTTTCTTCCTTAGCTTGAAACCTTCTAGTATTACGTTCTTTCCAGATATGATAAACAGTTGTGGTCAAGAGCAATCTGTACATTATTTGTTTGGCAGTTTTGGATCGGCATTGTGTATTTAAGTAGTGCTTCTCTTGCTCCCACCCTTGTGTTGATCTTTGCATTCCACCCCATGCAAGCACTGTCTTCCAAATTGCTGCTGAAAATTCACTCATAAAGAACATGTGCTCCATTGTTTCCTCCTTATCATGACAAAGAATACACTCTTTATCACAAACCACTCCAAACCGAGTAAGTCTATCACAGGTAGCTAACCTGTTGAGAACAGCCAGCCAAGTAATAAAAATGCACTTGGGTGCTGCTACGTTTTGAGTAAGAAGCTTACTCCACGGTACTTTTGGGTTCTCTCCTCGAAGTTTCACATAAACTTCTTTGATCTTGTAAGTTGGAGCTGTTAGAATTCTGGCTCCATCTTGAATTCTAGTGAGGAAATCTCGAGCATTAAACACCTTCTTGATAACCCATGATGCATTTGCAGGAGCTCGCATGGTGTGAATGTCTCTACCTTTGATGTAGTATCCGTGTACCCATCTAACCCATATTTTATCTTTCTTCTGAGCCAAACACCACAACAATTTGCATAAAGCTGCTTGATTCCACGCCTGTGTTGCTGTGATATTCCATCCCCCTGCTTGCTTCGGCATACACATATACTCCCATGCAACCAGTGCTCGCCTTGATACTTGCTTTGCCGTCCACATGAATGTTTTGCATCTTTGCTTGGATGAATTTCAGACCTTTTGTGGTAGGAGAAAGACTTGACTCAATAAGCTTGAATGCTAGTGAGAATCGATTGGATGAGCTGAATTCTTCCCGCGTAAGATAAGAGTTTGGACGACCAACACTCAATTCGTGCAAGTATTCTCTGAATCAATGGCTGCCATTGCATGATAGTAAGCTTTTTGGACGAGAGAGTCACTCCTAAATACCTGAATGGTAATTCTCCTTTCACCATGCCTAAGCTGGTCAAGATACTCTCTTGTTGCTCCATAGGAACTCCAGCAAAATAGACACTACTCTTCATCTGATTAGCTTTAAGTCCAGATGCATCAGAGAACTTCATAAATGCTTTCATTAAGCATTGCATTTCAAAAATGTGCATTTCACCCCTCTATCGTCTTGTACACAAATGAGTAATTTGCATCGTCTGGATAAATTACATGTGTTAATCACATAGCGAATAATATGCTTATCTAATATATAGGAGGATAATCGATCTATATTTTAAAAATATAAATAGATGATCGACCTATTTAATTCATATAAAAAATAAATAACTCATTTTATAAAATACATGAATTTATTTATCACGCACCCGACAAATTCATTTCATTCTTTAGCAGAGGATATGATGCGAATTCTCACTTGTGATGCGAATTCTCTATCGGTACAGCGGAAGGCTGTTTTGACGAGCGGAAGCGATCAGCAAAGAAGCGTCGAGGCGATAACAACGATTCGCTACGGCAATATCTTGGCGGCGATATGCGCGCGATGAAGACGGACTCATACAAAGAACAAGACAGGAACTTGGCCGAATGGAAATAACTCAAAATAGGTAACCTCCAAACAGCGGCACTCGAAACAGCAAATTTCGGTCGGATGCTAATAGAAATAGAAAACAAGTTCGAACAATCGAACAACACTTGAAGCGAAATTTTGATTAAGTACAACACTGTATCGAAAATAGGAAGAATATCGAAACAGGATAGAAACAGTTGTTTTTATCGAATTAGACCTATAATTCGATAAAGAGATTTCTCCTCAAGACCTATTGAGAATCAATCAGATTAATACTCGAAAATGCGTCGAATAAAATCAAGTTTTGATGAAAAGCATTCACCAGGAAAAACACAAAGTGTGTTCTTATTTCTTCAACATTCAATGATTTTTCAATACAACTTCATCGCCCTATTTATAGGCAAAAGTAGCCTGACAAAAGCCTGACAAGATAATCTTAAACTATTACAAGCTGGGTTTAAATACTGAAAAGATAATAAAAAGGTTCCTTATGTCACTTGCTGACAAAAGTAAAAGCTGGGCCTTGTCTCCAAGTTGAAAGCTGATAGCCGCTTTTTCACACAGCATGTTGCCGAGAATTCTGCTGCTCTTCTAATAAAAAAGTGCTGAAATTCTTTTATTCTTTTACCACTTGGCCCCCTTTCCCCCAAGATGCAAGTTTTAAGTTACTCCAAGTCCGGTTATTAAGGTAACTCCGTGTCTCGTTTTCTCACCCAAGTATGTTGCATGGTCGCTTACGTCGATCATCACCTCGTCTTCTTTCCTTGGACTTGTCAACCCTGTATCATCCCCTCCCCCTTTAAAAGGAATTGTCCTCAATTCTGCAATCTCGTCGTCATCAAGATAAGGAGATAGATCACCTATGTTGAAAGTAGCATGCACTCCATAATCGCCCGGAAGTTCTAACTTGTAAGCATTGTCGTTCACCCTCACAACTATTTTAAATGGCCCCTCGGCTCGTGGCATTAACTTATTCTTACGCTTACTCGGGAATCTTTCCTTCCTCAAATGCACCCAAACTAAATCCCCGACTTTGAACACTCTTTGTTTCCTTTATTTGTTTGATTTTCTTTTGTACGCCTCATTTATCTCCTTGATTAGGTTACGCACCTATTCGTGTAGTTTCATCGTCGATTTTAGTTTTGACTCCACATCCTTATGCACCAATTCGTCATTCGGTAATGGTATTAAGTCTAACGGTATGTAAGGATTCAGACCATAAACTACTTCGAATGGTGACCGCGTCGTGGCATGAGTAGGAGAACGGTTATAAGCAAACTCCGCATGTGCGAGCTTCAAATCGCAATCCTTTTGTGTTTTGCTTACCAAGCCTCGCAACAGCGTTCCCAGTGTTCGATTAGTCACTTCAGTTTGTCCGTCTGTTTGAGGATGATGCGAAGTACTAAATAAAAGCTTGGTTCCCACCTTTCTCCACATTATGTTCCAAAAGTAGCTTAGAAACTTCGAGTCCCGGTCTGAAACAATAGTTTTCGGAACTCCATGTAATCGTACCACCTCTCGGAAATATAAGTCAGCAACATTACCCGCATCATCGGTTTTGTGACAAGAAACAAAAGGAGCCATTTTTGAAAAATGATCGACAACAACCATAATCGCATCCTTACCTCGTTGGGTTCACGGCAAAGCAACAATGAAATCCATCGAGACATCTTCCCATGGCCTCTCTGGAATTGGTAAAGGTGTGTATATTCCTGGTTTGAACGAACTCTTCGCAATATGACACGTCACACACTTACTAATTATATTATTGACATCCCCCTGCATCTTTGGCCAATAAAAAGATTCTTTAAGCACATCCAATGTCTTGGCCGAACCAAAGTGGCCAGTCAAACCTCCCCCGTGAGCCTATCGAACCAGCAATTCACGAATCGTGTGCCTGGGTAGACAAAGACAATTTCCTTTAAAAAAAAACCCTTCCTGTATCGAAAACTCTCCCATCGGTCCAGATTTGCAAAGGGCGAAGGTTTCGCCAAAATCCGCATCACTGTCATAATATTCTTTCACTGTATCGAATCCAAGCAATCGAACATCAAGGGTAGAGAGTAAGACATACCGCCTGGACAGCGCATCAGTCACCACAGTTTTGGGATTCCACAGAAAATAAACGCAGCGGAAGAATAAACGGAATCCCTAAGAGGATCGATCAAGTAACGTATATACGAAAAGAATAATACGAAGATCAAGGAATCAAAATCCCATACCTATGATGTCTCTGAAAAACCTTCGTATGATGATGATGATGATGATGATGAGCCCTTCGTTCCAAATACCTAAAGCAAAATGCCTCTATTTCACACGCCGAAACTTGATGGAAAAATCGACAAGCTTCCTTTCTTCAAGAATGCGGCTAGGGAAGCTTGTAGGAATTTTCTCTCTCAATGTATTCTTCTTATATCTTGTCTCTAAGATCAAGATGAAGTTTTCAACCTTACACTCTCTCTCAAATTCGTGATTTTGAGTTCTTTCAAGAAGAAGTTGTCCTCTCTCCTTTTTAAAGACTTTTATTTATAAAAAAATGAAAGTCTACCTTTAACACATGATTGAGGATATCAAATACACCTCACATATGTCACCTAGTGACATAAAATAAGTATAAAAGAGACAAGAGAGGGAGGGGGGCGGCCTTAAGGGGAATTTCCAAGAAGACGGGTCGAATTTACTCGGCTCGTGTACTGGATGTTCGTCCAAACGAATCCCTCGTGTACCGGATGTTTGTCAAACGAATCCGTTTTATTTTCAATGTGTTTGGACTAATTAATTAATCCAATTAATTAATTATATCAAACACAAATATATATTTCTCTAAGAAATATAATTTATGAATTAATGTAATCACCCAGTAACCTACTTACAATTCATAAGACCGCTATTTGATTTATCCGATAAATTAAAATTAGATATCTAATATCTAATATTATAAGAGAGATTATTAATTCATATTTATCCATCAATGATCCTATTGCGCGACTCGTAGGTTCGTCTCGGCCCGGCATTGGGAGGAACAATGAGTGCGGGCGGCACTTAGCCCGACTAGCGGGCCGCCTTTGTAAACCCGGCGAGAACGAATGAACGAATCATTCCGAACCATTATGTCGTGAATACTATATACATATAGACCCTTCATCGATGTCCCGGTCAAGTCTTGGGTCACGGTAAAGTCAAACCTACTGTTGACTAAACTCTATACATGTGTTAATGCAAATCAAGACCGACTGATTAATAGTGTATCTAATACGACTATATCAGAATGCTTTGGCCAAAGACTTATGATCTTATTTTCCATTAACCGTATAGGACATTCGCCTGCTCACTAACAGGAGATAGAATCCTTTCTTGGCGTACAGCAAAGATTGCTACCTGCCCGTATAGTCCGCACTTCGAGGTCGACTCAGCAATTAAGCAAATGAGTCTAACTACTCTAATGACAAACTAAACGTCACAGGCACATCTTCTACTGAACCCTCAAGTCAAAGGTCCACGTATACTATCACAACCTTTCGATTCGTCATCGACTCTCCGAGAGTGAATACCGTGTGACTGAATCGAGTATGAGTCGTGTTCGAGTATAGTGGTCCCACCAATATACTTATAACTATGCTATCAAGACGTGCACACATCCTAGCATCAATTATACAAGTCTTATTAAAACTTAATGTCCTGTTAAGTTTTATCGACTTGCGAACTAGTTAAGCATTCGAGCTCTAAACACTTCTAGTGCCTATCTCCTTATCTCCATAAGGAGTAGAATGTTCACTCTCAAATGCAAGGACTATTATTCTATATACCAAATCATAATGCCAGTGATATACAATAATATAGAAATAATAATTGCCTTATTAAATATAATATTCATAATTACAATACAATTGCTCTCACTCTCTCATCCTCTGAGTGGCATTCGAGGGCATATTCCTAACAATCTCCCACTTGCACTCAATGCCACAAACTATGGTATCTAATACCCATACTCTCCAGATGTCTCTCTAAGACCTTCTGAGATAGTGGCTTGGTAAGCAAATCAGCAACGTTATTTCTTTGTGTCTACTCTCTGATGTAACATTCCCATCCCAAACCATTTCTCTAACAAAATGATATTTTCTCAATATGTTTGGTGTTGTGGTGAGCCCAAGGCTCCTTAGCACGTGCAATGACTCCGTCGTTGTCACAAAAGCGATGTCACGGGCTTCTCTGCGTTAGGAACCACTTTAAGTTCCTCGGTGAACTTCTTTATCCAAAAAGCTTCTTTAGCGACCTCCGTGGTTTGCTGATATCGGCTTGACATGTATAGATAGCAGTCGAACTTTGCTTGGCACTTCTCCAAGAAATCGCCCCACCATTCGGAGTAAAGATATACCCCGATGTGGACATCGAGCATCCATGTCCCCAGAAAAATCTGAGTCTGTATAACCCATCACTATTAGTTCTCCACCGTGTATGCAAGAACCAAGTCTTTAGTCCTCCTTAGGTACTTAAGAATGTTCTTTACTGATCCAATGTTCTCGCCTGGATTTGACTAAAACCGACTTACTATGCTCACAGCATAGGCAATGTCCGGTTTAGTGCAAATCATTGCATACATAAGGCTACCTACTGCCGAAGCATAAGGTACCTTGCTCATTTCCTTTCTATCTTCCTCACTTTGAGGACACATCTCTAAGGAAAGTTTTGCACCATGTTGCATAGGTAGAAACCCTCTTTTAGAATCTTCCATCCTAAATCGCTTCAGGATCTTTTCTATGTAGAGGGCTTGGGAAAGACCTAACATTCTTTTCGCTCTATCTCGGTAGAGACGAATACCCAGAATATAGGTAGCTTCTCCCAAGTCTTTCATTGAGAACTCTTTAGAAAGCCAAGCTTTCACAGAACTGAGCATTCCTACGCCGTTTCCTATAAGTAGAATGTCATCTACATATAGTATTAAGAACGCAATTTTGCTCCCACTAACCTTCTTGTAAATACAGGGCTCTTCTTCGTTTTGGACAAAATCAAACTCTTTGACTGTCTCGTTAAAACGAAGATTCCAACTCCGTGAAGCTTGTTCGGTCCATAAATGGCACGCTGAAGTTTGCATACTTTATGAATATTGGTTTGAGATATGAATCCCTTAGGCTGTTCCATATAAATCTCCTCCTCGAGGAATCCATTTAGGAATTCCGTTTTCACATCCATTTGCCATATTTCATAATCTAAGTGGGCTGCTATAGCAAGCATCATGCGAATAGACTTAATCATAGCTACAGGCGAGAAGGTCTCGAAGTAATCGATTCCTTCTCTTTGGGAATAACCCTTTGCCACAAGCCTGACCTTATAGGTATCAACCTTGCCATCTCCATCAGTCTTTCTCTTATAGATATATTTGTTTCCAATAGGCACTATGCCTTTAGGACGATCTACTAAAGTCCAGACCTGATTATCATGCATTGAGTCTATCTCAGCTTCCATAGCTTCTTGCCACTTCGTGGAGTCAACGTCTACCATCGCTTGGTCGTATGTAGAAGGATCATTCTCTTGACTACTTTCTGTCATCTCATGGACACCCAGTTCCTCTTGATGCAGATAGCCATACCTCTCAGGTAATTGAGAAATTCTACTAGACTTGCGAGGTTGTATTTGTATTTCAGAAGGTTCGGTTCTTATATCTTGCATAGGCGTCTCATTTGGTGTTTCTTTTATTTCTTCCAAAGAAATATTTCTACCTGCCCCTCCTTCCTGAATAAACTGATCTTCCAGGAAGTGTGCTTGTATAGCAACAATGATCCTATAATCTTCGTGCATGTAGAATAGATATCCCATGGAATCCCCTGGATATCCTATGAAATGACCTTTCACAGACCTAGTTTCCAATTTCTCTACTTTAGTCTTCTTGACATAAGCAGGGCATCCCCAAATCCTAATGTGATTAAGACTTGGTTTCCTACCTCTCCACATCTCATGGGGAGTCTTAGGAACGGATTTGGAAGGACATCTGTTCAAGATATGCACAGCAGTAAGGAGCGCGTAACCCCATAGAGAAATCGGTAGATCAGTATAGTTAAGCATGGAGCGAACCATGTCCAACAAGATTCGGTTCCTTCTTTCTGATACACCATTTAATTGTGGAGTAGCTGGAGGAGTGAATTGTGACACTATTCCTAGTTCTTTTAAGAACTCATAAAATTCGGTACTCATGTACTCACCACCCTGTCAATGAAGAGTCTTAACACGGTTACCTGTTTGATTTTCAACTAGGGCTTTAAATTCCTTGAATTTATCAAAAGCTTCAGACTTATGTTTCATTAAGTACACGAATCCATACCTGGTATGGTCATCAGTGAATGTAATGAAATACTGAAAGCCGTCTCGTGCCATTTCAAAAGGGCCACAGACATCGGTATGGATCAATCCAAGTTTTTCAGCAGCTCTTTCAAAAGTCCCTGCGAAGGGTAACTTAGTCATTTTGCCTTGAAAGCAAGATTCACAAGTTGGATAGGGATCTAATCCCAATGGACCCGTAAGCCCATATTTCTCCATTTTATGAACCTTGGCTGACCGATATGACCAAGTCTAAGATGCCACTTAAGTGCTTGGTTCGTTTCATCCCTACCACGCTTCCTAGTTATAGTGTTCACAGTTGTCTTATTCTTTAAATTTAAATGGTATAAACCATTTAATAATGTATCAGTACCAACCAATTTATTTATGAAATAAATACGACAGGACCTATCTCCAATAAAGAAGTGAAATCCCTTTCGGTCCATGACCGGAATTGATACAATATTCTTGTGCCCCTTGGGCAAAACAAGTACATCATCTAAAGTGAGAATAAAACCAGATTCTAAATCCAACATAAGGGATCCGATATCAGAAGCCTCGACACTATGCCCACTTACGACGGTGACCATCACCTCCCCTGAATCCACCTTCCTACTTCGTTCCAGATCCTGATTCATTGTACAAATGTGAGAACTCGCACCGGAATCAAGTATCCAAGAAGTAGAATATACAGTTACAGAACAATTTGTTTCTAAAACCAGTAGTTCCGTACCTGAAGGCGCATTACGGTCAAGCTTTGGATAATACCTCTTCCAGTGGCCTAGCTCACCGCAGTTGAGGCATACATCCGTTTTCTTGGCCCCTTTGCTCTTTTGAACCATTGGGGCCTTGCCCCTTCCCTTGTCGATCTTGGCTATCGGACCTAACTGCTTCTTGTTCTTTTTCTTCTTATTCTTGGACTTCCAAGTCTTACAAGAAATCACAAGTGCAGCTTCCTTTCCCTTTGTCTTCATCTGAGACTGGGCAGTCGTCAGTTTGTTCATTAGCCCAGCTAAGTTACATGCAATCTCATTGCAGTTGAAGTTCATGACACATTAGGAAAAGGAGTCAGGAAGTGACTGCAGGATAAGGTCAGTTTGGAGAGATGCATGCATTTGAAAATCAAGAGCTTCCAATCTCTCAATCATCGAGATCATCTTGAGGACATGGTCCCCAACCCTCTCTCCTTCCTTCATCCTGGCGCCGAATAATTGCTTTGATATCTCTTATCTAGCAGTTCGGCTATGCTCTCCATAGAGCTCAGCCAGGTGCGCTAAGATGGCTCGTGAAGACGTCATCTTTTCATGGGCACGTTGAAGCTCATTGGTCATTGAGCCTAACATGTACCCTCACACTCTTATGTCGTCCTTTACCCATTTCTCATGGGCATTGACATCTTCCTGATTAGCTCGGGTTCTTGCAGGAGCCGCTGGGATGTACGCCTCCAAGACGTATCCCGGCATTTCCATAGTTAGGACAATCCTCAAGTTCTGAAGCCAGTCCACATAGTTCGGACCAGTCAGGACGTTCTTTTCAAGTAGTATAGCGAGTGGGTTCATTGTCATATTGAGAGTTTTGTTAACTGCAGAGAATAATTTGAGATTCGTTAGTGATTGTTTAATTATGATCCGAGTAAAGAATTTAAGAACTTTCTTTATTCATAATTCGGCTCCCACTATTTTATCGGCATTTACACACTCCCATGTTAAATCCGGAAGTCTTGGGTGACTTCATAGTGGTGATCGATTTCTTTACAAAGTTTAATAGAGGGCAACCCATACGGTTTATATTCTATTATTCTTTATAAAGTGGTGTCTAATACCAACCCATCTAATGGATGATTCGATCTTCTTTTACCCCTAGTTCACTTGCCCTCAACCCATTCGGTTTCTATGGCTCGCTGAACTATCTAAGTTTAAACCGTCAACTCCTATTAGTCTGACAATTGAATCTTACCCGGCAACCCATACGGTTTATAGGGGTTTGATTTGTCACAACCAAAGGCATCTAATGCACTCTAGGAATTTATCAACTTTCCCCAAAAATATTACCCCGACATACTCGGAAGAATAATATTCCGGTTTAGATTTCAATTTTCCATGAGTTTGACGGAGGGTAGGAAACCTCGTAACCTTTATAACTTAGTGTTTGTAAGTGGGAGTATTAACGCGATTATATGTTACACTTTGCACATTAATCCGTTTATAAGCGCGGTTTGTGGTTTGTCAATCATTCAAAATGAAAAACAATAAATAGCAACCTAGTTACTACCAACATATAGCTCATGGACTTTTTCCTAAGTATTGGGCCAAGCCAAATAAAGAAAGGAAAAATACAGTATTGATTCTTCGCCTTCTAGTCGGTCGTCTTCGATCTTCGTCATAGCCATATGAATAATTACATCATTGAACAATACGTCCTATTATACATATTTTCTAGTAACAAATAGGCTCAAAATGGCCTTTACAACCATATCGAATCGAACAAATCAACAACTAAGTCCACGAGCTATATCACCATCACATAAGGCATTCCATACAACATGTAACGGTAAATGAAATTAAATAATCAATTAATATATTTATCCAATTAATATAAAAATTAATCTATTTAATTTCTACAATATTAATCAAATTAATATTTATAATCGTCATTTTAATCCGTTCAAAGTAATCCGGCCAAAACAATATTCTCATCTAATAATTTCCCTTAATAAAAAGATATACCAAATATTTTATTAAATCCAATTAAATCCAATTTAAATTTCGGAAATTATTACAACGAAATATAAACACAAAAATGGAGTCCCGGAAAATCCGGTATCAGGCTGACCACGGCCCGATTCAAAATCGGTCGAAAACCCGAGAACGCCGGACCGAGTCACTCTCGCCCTTGCCCGACAGTGGCGGCGGTCTGATAGCCTACCGAGTCACTCTCGGCCGGCCAGCGGCGATCGATGAGCTGCTGCCGTGATGCGTCTTCGTGCAGTATTCGTGTTTAACCCCCGTTTTTCTCATTTTTTCGACTCGCTTTCAAAACGAAAAAGTTTCTTAACTTCATGAAGAACTTATAAATCTACAAAAATCAAAATTTTCAGATTTATAATTCACATAAAATAGTCGAAACTTGACTTACTACGAACGATTAAATTTCTTCGATTATATCTATTATGATTCTAAATCATAAACATCATCAAATAACATTCCAAATGCAAAGATGATCGTATATACGATATATTTGACCTCGCTCCGATACCACTGTTGGGATTCCACAGAAAATAAACGCAGCGGAAGAATAAACGGAATCCCTAAGAGGATCGATCAAGTAACGTATATACAAAAAGAAAAATACGAAGATCAAGGAATCAAAGTCCCATACCTATGATTTCTCTGAAAAACCTTCATATGATGATGATGATGATGATGAAGAGCCCTTCGTTCCAAGCACCTAAAGCAAGATGCCTCTACTTCACACGCCGGAACTTGATGGAAAAATCGACAAGTTTCCTTTCTTCAAGAATGCGGCTAGGGAAGCTTGTAGGAATTTTCTCTCTCAATGTATTCTTCTTATATCTTGTCTCTAAGATCAAGATGAAGTTTTCAACCTTACACTCTCTCTCAAATTCGTGATTTTGAGTTCTTTCAAGAAAAAGTTGTCCTCTCTCCTTTTTAAAGACTTTTATTTATAAAAAAATAAAAGTCTACCTTTAACACATGATTGAGGGTATCAAATACACCTCACATATGTCACCTAGTGATATAAAATAAGTATAAAAGAGACAAGAGAGGGAGGGGGGCGGCCTTAAGGGAAATTTCCAAGAAGACGGGTCGAATTTACTCGGCTCGTGTACTGGATGTTCGTCAAAACGAATCCCTCGTGTACCGGATGTTTGTCAAACGAATCCGTTTTATTTCCAATGTGTTTGGACTAATTAATTAATCCAATTAATTAATTATATCAAACACAAATATATATTTCTCTAAGAAATATAATTTATGAATTAATGTAATCACCCAGTAACCTACTTACAATTCATAAGACCGCTATTTGATTTATCCGATAAATCAAAATTAGATATCTAATATTTAATATTATAAGAGAGATTATTAATTCATATTTATCCATCAATGATCCTATTGCGCGACTCCTTAGGTTCGTCTCAGCCGGCATTGGGAGGAACCAATGAGTGCGGGCGGACTTAGCTTGACTAGCGAGCCGCACTGTAAACCCCGACTGAGAACGAATGAACGAATCATTCCAGAACCATTATGTCGTGAATACTATATACATATAGACCCTTCATCAGATGTCCCGGTCAAGTCTTCGGGTCACGGTAAAGTCAAACCCTACTGTTGACTAAACTCTATACATGTGTTAATGCAAATCAAGACCGACTGATTAATAGTGTATCTAATACGACTATATCAGAATGCTTTGGCCAAAGACTTATGATCTTATTTTCCATTAACCGTATAGGACATTCGCCTGCTCACTAACAGGAGATAGAATCCTTTCTTGGCGTACAGGAAAGACTGCTACCTGCCCGTATAGTCCGCACTTCGAGGTCGACTCAGCAATTAAGCAAATGAGTCTAACTACTCTAATGACAAACTAAACGTCACAGGCACATGTTCTACTGAACCCTCAAGCCAAAGGTCCACGTATATTATCACAACCTTTCGATTCGTCATCGACTCTCCGAGAGTGAATACCGTGTGACTGAATCGAGTATGAGTCGTGTTCGAGTATACTGGTCCCACCAATATACTTATAACTATGCTATCAAGATGTGAACACATCCTAGCATCAGTTATACAAGTCTTATTAAAACTTAATGTCCTGTTAAGTTTTATCGACTTGCGAACTAGTTAAGCATTCGAGCTCTAAACACTTCTAGTGCCTATCTCTTTATCTCCATAAGGAGTAGAATGTTCACTCTCAAATGCAAGGACTATTATTCTATATACCAAATCACAATGCCAGTGATATACAATAATATAGAAATAATAATTGCCTTATTAAATATAATATTCAGAATTACAATACAATTGCTCTCACTCTCTTATCCTCTGAGTGGCATTCGAGGGCATATTCCTAACACACATTGCTCTTACCGTCCTTATACTTCGATGAAAAGTAAAATGATTGCAAGAATTCCACCCACTTCGCATGTCTGGGACTCAACTTCTGTTGCCCGTTAATATACTTTAAAGATTCATGGTCCGAATGCAGAATAAAATGTTTCGGCTGAAGGTAATGACTCCAATGATCAAGAGCTCTCACTAAGGCGTAGAACTCCTTGTCGTAAGTGCAATAGTTGAGTCGAGCTCCACACAACTTCTCCTAAAAGTACGCAATAGGCCGCCTGCCTTGAATGAGGACCGCCCCAATACCAACTCCACTAGCATCACACTCCACCTCGAACGGTTGTATAAAATCGGGTAACGCCACGATAGGTGCTTCACATAACCTTGCCTTTAACTTTTCAAATGCCCCTTGGGCAACCCTGCTCCACACAAACGGGCCCTTCTTCAAACACTCAGTTATCAGACTCGTTATGGTGCTGAAATCTCGAATAAACCTCCGATAAAAAGAGGCAAGACTGTGGAACGATCTAACTTCAGTTACGGTTTTAGGAGTAGGCCACGACTTAATAGCTTCAATTTTCTCCTGATCAACCGACACTTCATTCTTTGAAACAACATAGCTAAGAAAAGTTATGCTCTCGACGAGAAACGCACACTTTTCTTTCTTCCCATACAACCTTTGAGACCTAAGAGTCTCGAATACTTGCTGTAGATGTCCGAGATGCTCCTCCACCGACCGACTATAAACCAAAATATCATCCAAATAAACAACCACAAATCTGCCCAAAAATGCCTTAAGTACTTCGTTCATCAAACGCATGAAAGTACTCGGGGCATTCGTAAGTCCAAATGGCATGACGGTCCACTCATACAGCCCATGTTTAGTTTTGAAGGCCGTCTTCCATTCATCTCCCTCCCGCATACGAATCTGGTGATAGCCACTTCGCAAATCAATTTTAGAAAAGACCACCAAGCCATGTAGCTTGTCCAACATATCATCAAGCCTTGGTATCGGGAATCGATACTTGATCGTTATGTTATTTACGGCCCGACTATCGATACACATCCGCCAAGAACCATCCTTCTTAGGAACAAGTAGGACCGGAACCGCACATGGACTTAAACTTTCTCGAACATACCCGTGGCTCATCAGTTCTTCAATCTGCTTCTGAAGTTTCTTTGTTTCCTCGGGATTACACCTATAGGCAGCTTTATTCGGAAGAGGTGCACCTGGTATAAGGTCGATTTGATGCTCAATTCCACAAATTGGCGGCAAACCCGACGGCAATTCTTCAGGGAAGACGTCCGCGAACTCATGTAATAAGTCGTCTACTGTATCCTCGTTTTTCGCTGCCACGAAATCATCTTGAGTCTCCTTTATCACCAGCATGTAAACACGCTCACCACTCTCCATAACGTGTTCAACCTCCCTTTCGCTAGCGAACATGGTGAGGTTCGGTTTTTACCCTTGTTTGGCACTCATGGAACGGATAGCTTGGGGTGACATTGGCTTCAACACGATCTTCTTTCCCTTATCTCGCAACTAGTATTCGTTGCTCCTTCCCCGATGCAAAACATCCCTATCAAATAACCAAGGGCGTCCTAAATGTACGTGACAAGCATCCATTGGAATCACATCACATAATATCTCATCGTGATATGAACCCATTGCCAATCCGACCCGAACTTGCTTCGAAACCCACACCTTAGTTCCGTCATCAAGACAATGTAAAGCATATGGCTTAGGGTGAGCTGTGGTGGTTAGTCCAAGCTTCGTCACCATTTCACTCGAAGCTACGTTGGTGCAACTCCCTCCGTCGATAATCAAACTACACCACTTATCTCCAACTTGACACTTTGTATGGAATATCTGGTCCCGTTGTTCTGACTCGCTCGGAACCGACTTGGCTTGCAAAGTGCGAAGGACCAAGGCTGTATCGTAATTCAGAGCATCGTAAACCTCACATTCTTCTCCTTCTTCATCTTCCATGTTGAAATCAAATACATTCCCCAGTCTTTCTTTTTCGTCTTCAACCAACAATTCGTCTCGGATCGTGACAGCTTCCCTTAGTATCACCACTCGTTTGTTCGGACAAGCATTTTGATAATGCCTGAACCCTTGCCATTTGAAACATCTTACTTTAGCCAGACTCGTCTCCTTCGGTACGTAGGGTGTCTTAGGAAACGCAATAGGGACCAGAGTCGGTACAGTTGCCTTAGCAGTTGAACTAGACCCGACGCTTGGGTTTCCAAATTTGACTGGAAACTCGGGTTTATACAACTTCATCCTGTTTTGAGCTTCTAACTTCACACATAGCCCACATAATGTATCGAAGTCCTCGTATGGATACAGTTCCACCAAGTTAGCCATGCTTCGGTTCACGCCACGCAAGAATCGCGACATCTTCTGCTCCTCATTCTCCTCTATTTCTCCCATTAAGGTCAGATTCTCAAACTCCTCAATGTATTCACTGACATTCAACTTTCCTTGCATGAGATCTGCAATCTTCCTGTACAAGGACAACCGGTGTGATGTTGGTACATATCTTTTATGAAGTTTTCTTTTTAATGAATCCCACGAACGGATCTTTTCTTTCCCCGCACGAGCTCTTCGTGTTTTAATTCCTTCGTACCAAAGTGAAGCTCCTTTCCCCACTTTGAGAATTGCATACTTACACCTTTTCTCATCGTCAAGTTCTTTAAACTCGAACATACGATCAATTTTTCGTACCCATTCCAGGTAAACTTCAGGGTCTGTCCCTCCAACGAACTCCGGAAGCTCGTTCACCTTGAACTCTTCGACATGGCGTGAGGGTCGTTCATAGTCACCACACCTAGGTTGCCAACGCTGGTCGCGTTGTTCTGGTACGTCACGCAATGTATCGCGAAGTTTTGCCAAGAAATTAGCGTCGTTGAGATCCATAATGCCAAAGATCAAGAACTTGGTCTCCGATGCCATTTACGATGCGGATTCTCACTTGTGATGCGAATTCTCTATCGGTACAGCGGAAGACTGTTTTAACCAGCGGAAGCGATCAGCAAGGAACTGTCGAGGAGGTAACAACGATTCGCTACGGCAATATCTTGGCGGCGGTATGCGCGCGTGATGAAGACGGCAGCTCGATACAGCAACAAGACAGGAACATGGCCGAATAGAAATGACTCAAAACAGGTAACCTCCAAACAACGGCACTCGAAACAGCAAACTTCGGTCGGATGCTAATAGAAAAAGAAAACAAGTTCGAACAATCGAACAGCACTTGAAGCGAAATTTTGATTAAGTACAACACTGTATCGAAAACAGGAAGAATATCGAAAAAGGATAGAAACAGTTGTTTTTATCGAATTAGACCTATAATTCGATAAAGAGATTTCTCCTCAAGACCTATTGAGAATCAATCACATTAATACTCGAAAAAGCGTCGAATAAAATCAAGTTTTGATGAAAAGCATTCACCAAGGAAAACACAAAGTGTGTTCTTATTTCTTCAGCATTCAATGATTTTTCAATAGAACTTCATCGCCCTATTTATAGGCAAAAGTAGCCTGACAAGAGCCTGACAAGATAATCTTAAACTATTACAAGCTGGGTTTAAATACTGAAAAGATAATAAAAAGGTTCCTTATATCACTTGCTGACAAAAGTAAAAGCTGGGCCTTGTCTCCAAGTTGAAAGTTGATAGCCGCTTTTTCACACAGCATGTTGCCGAGAATCCTGCTGCTCTTCTAATAAAAAAGTGCTGAAATTCTTTTATTCTTTTACCACTTGGCCCCCCTTCCCCCAAGATGCAAGTTTTAAGTTACTCCAAGTCCGGTTATTAAGGTAACTCCGTGTCTCGTTTTCTCACCCAAGTATGTTGCATGGTCGCTTACGTCGATCATCACCTCGTCTTCTTTCCTTGGACTTGTCAACCCCGTATCAGGATATCATTTTTGTCCAATTCTAGCGGTCATTTGATCCTAACCGAGAGGTAAGCTTTAGTGGAACTTTAAAGCCTAGAATGTTCTCTTCCAACAAAAAATTGCAAACCTCCGCACAAGTTTTAAGAGAGAAATTGAACATAGAAATGGGCTTAGAGCTATTGAAAGTAGATATGCATGGTCTTTGAAAATTGGTTTTAGAAAAATGAGTTTTGACTCAATTTAAATTAATATAAAAATAATAAAATATTTAATTCTTGTGAATTAATTATTAAATTGTGAATCTACGTTTCGAGGAGATAAACGTAGGATTTTATTTTTCTCAATATCGATTTTCGGTGAGTGAGAAATAAATGATTAAAGTTGGCTAATTGAAATGGTGAAGAGTTAACCAAGTTTAAAACTTGAAAACCCATCTGATACTTGGGGTTGAAAGCCCATCTGATATTTGGGGTTGAAAACTCATGTGATATTTGGAGCTGAAAACCCACCTGATATGATATTTGGGGCTGAAAACTCATCTGAAAACGCATCTGATCTGATATTTGGGGCTGAAAACTCATCTGATCTGATATTTGGGTTGAAAACCCATCTGATCTGATATTTGGGGCTGAAAACCGATCTGATCTGATAGTTGGGGTTGAAGACTCATCTGATATGTTGGTCTCGGCTGAAATGAGGCAGGTTGAGAACTTAGCTTCTGGAATATGACTCTTCACACTCCGTAATGTAATGTCCGAATTAAATGAGACTATTTATGGAGGTAACTCTTCAGCTGAAGAATTAAAGATAATTAATGACACTTTAATATGTAGTAACTCCTCACGTGATGGAATGGAATTGGACCCTATAAAAGGGGGGGTCTTATGCATTTCATTTCATATACGAAATATAAGCATACCACATATTGCAGCATATTTCCCTCTTGTTTCCATGCCCAGTTTCCAGCACTTGAACATGTAATATACGGATAATTGTTGTGTATTTTCATCTGTATTTGAACCTTGTAATATTTGACTTTTTGGTATCTATAATCGAAGTATGATTTTTCTCGTATTCATATTCCTGTTACATGTATTTTTGTGCGCTTGATTATCATTATTTTATCTCCATTTTTGGTTTAAATCTGCATAAATGAGCTCTTAATGCATTATGTTTATATATTTTGAAGGAAATTAGAGTCCGGGAGCTTAAACGAAGAAAAACGGGCCAAAACGACATTTTTTGGTCAAGGGCCGCGTCGCATCGAGCCAGAGCCGCGGCACAGGCACATCCAGAAGTAACCGGTACAAACTGTACCGGGGGCCGCGTCACGCTCATCCTGAGCCGCGGCCCGTAAGGAAAAAAACCGCCCAGGCCTGGCAGCACACGGACAAGGGCCGCGACACCCTAAGGCCGAGCCGCGGCCCGCGGCGCGAGATTTCTGATGTCAGCCCACGATGTTGACTATTTTGGAGGCCATTTTCGACCTAATCCTCGGACGCGTTTTGGAGGCGGAAAGAAGGTTATAAAAAGACGGCGAAGGTCAGAAAAGAGAGCATCGAAGATGAGGAGAAAAATACCTAGCAGCAGAAAGCAAAGAGAGAACGGAAGAAACCAGTCTTCAATTGTGTTTGATTTTCTTTCTTATGTTTAGTTTGAATATTTGTGTATTGATTTCTAGCATGTCGGGCTAGACCCTTTATTTCTAGGATTGTGATGAAACCGAGATTTTGATGAATTAATTCTTGATTTTATGTTATTAATATATTCCCCTTTTCTATTGAGTTTTCCCTAATTGTGCTTAATGCTTTCAATTGTGTGGCCTATAATTGAATTGATATAATTACGCAACTCGAATTGGGAGAGTAGAGTTAGTAGTGAAAATTGGGGGAAAACCGTTTTGTCTTGTGAGATAGGAATATACTCATAAGAATTATGTAGCTCGTTTGAAGATTTTAGAACCGTCTAACTATTGTTGAATTAACTCACCTAGGAATATAGTGAATTATTCACCTTAGAAAATTCTACTGACCTCGGAAGAGGCATTAGATTATCTTAGAATCTCCGCTTTCAATAAATTGGGAAATTACATAAATTATATTAATCAAGATTAATTCGGATTAATCGAGGCGAATTCTCAATCTTAGATTCCTCTCTTATTTGATCTCCTTTCTTCGAATTATTGATTTTGTTATTTATTTCTAGTTTATCGCTTTATTTAGTTTTTAATAATTCTTCAACCTCAATAATTCGATAATTCAAATAAAATTAGGAATACGAATAAATTAGTAATTAGTACGTCAGTTCTCGAGGGAACGATATCTTTCTCATCACTTTATTACTTGATTACGACAACGTGCACTTGCGTTCACAAATATACGTAACAAGTTTTTGGCGCCGTTGCTGGGGACTGATTGTTTTTACTAATATCAATTTCGGTATTTTTAGTCTTAATTTGAACATTATTTTATTTTTGTGTAAATTTGTTTTTATTTGTTCTCCCTTTAGGAGTTCGTTTAGCGCATGAGAAAATTTGGTAATGAAGGTCTACTCCCTTTGGATAACGAACTCGAATGCACTTTGCGGAAAAACCGGAAGGAAAGACGTGAGTTGTCAACTACAGATACCATGGCTGACAACACGGAAATCAAGAGATCGACAATCCTATTCAGCAAGCTCAACCGGCATTGGCACTCCGTGATTATGCACTTCCACAAATCAATGCGAATTTTTCGGGAATTCGGCGTCCAACCATTCAAGTGAATAATTTCGAGATTAAGCCGGCCATCATCCAAATGGTGCAAGCGAGCCAATTTTGCGGACTGAATAACGACCCTAATGCTCACATTGCTTCATTTCTCGAGATTTGTGACACATTAAAAAATAATGGAGTTTTTGATGACGCCATTCGTCTACAGCTTTTCCCATTCTCTCTAAGGGACAAAGCCAAGTTTTGGTTGAATTCACTCCCGCCGGGCTCTATCACGACTTGGACGGAGTTAGCACAAGCTTTTCTGGATAAGTTCTTTCCGCCAGTGAAGACATCGAGACTTAGGAATGAAATAACGACCTTCGAGCAATTTGAGATGGAATCGCTTCATGAAGCATGAGAGCGATACAAGGATTTACTAAGGAGATGCACACATCATTGTCTACCGGATTGGCTGCAGATTCAGACATTCTATAACGGACTGAGTGCTTCTACACGCACTCTTGTTGATGCAGCCGCTGGAGGTGCTTTAATGGGCAAGACGATGGCTGAAGCTCATTCTTTACTGGAAGATATGGCGGCAAATGCGTATCAGTGGCCTTCTGAGCGTCTGAATCCGAAACTAGTTATGGGAATTTCCGACAATGATCCAATATCTACGCTGATGATTCAAATTAAATACTCGCAAGTGTACGAATCGCTTTTGTAGGCAGCGACAAGTAACTCTGAGGTCGATCTCACAAGGAGTTGGAAATGGTTTGAAGTTTGATAATGTTCGGCAAATAGTCGAATAAACAAAAGTAAAGTAAAGTAAAATACACCAAAGATTTGATAGGATAACAATCACAATGCGAAAAATTAAAATAAAGGAAACGTTAATAACACCGAATTAAAGGTTGGACAATTGAGAGATTACAATTATGAGAATGATATGGGAGTTTAGAATCACCGACACACACGTAATCTATTATTAGTTCCGATACACAAAGAATTAAGGTTTGGAATTATCGATTGCTCACGATTAAAAGAAATCCATTTGATGGCGGTAATCCTAAAAATCACGATTGTAGTAATCGAAATAAGAGATACTCCTTTGATGGGGACGAATCTCTACTAACAATCGACTAGCTAATACCTTTGATGGGGTAATTCGCTAAAAGATCACGGAAAAAAGGTTAGAACATTCACAATCACTTCTATCGGGTCGTTTGATGGCGAACACCGACAAAAAACCTCGACTTTATAATAATAACAACTATGAAATAGGTTTGATGATCTAAATCAAAAGTTCTTATGCGAAGAAAAAATAAGGAGGAACAATCCCAACTTTACCCGGAAAATCAATAGGAACAAACAATGGATAACATGTGTGTGGCTCAATCTAATAACCCATATGAAAAGATTAGCTACACATGATTATTTCAACAATAATAATGGAAATTTTAAAATAAAACATGGTAGAAACTTCTCTTGTAAAAGCCGAAATTGAATTCTCAATGAAGGTTTGATGATCTTCCTTCAAGAACTCACAACAAAATGATACAAGGATTTTTTATTCACTCACAAATGTATTTTTCTTCAAGACAAGCATACAAAGAAGATGATGAAAATCTCTCTTTTCTCCCTATCTTGGTGTTTCTCTCCTTAATCTTGTGTTTTTCCACACAATATCTCACACAAAATCTGAATATCCATCCTAAGGGTCTCCAATACCTTTTTATAAAGCCAAAAGTGCCAAAAAAATCCATCCAAATCATGTAAAATGTCAAAGAAATGGACTTGCACCGAAAAGTGACACGGCCCGTGTCCTGGGACACGGCCGTGTCGTACTATCCTGGAAATTGCAAAGTGTTCTGTCCACCGGACCCGGCCGTATCATATGACACGGCCGTGTCACACTGCGCTAGAAATGCAGATTAGACTGGATCGTGACTCGGCCATGTCCTATGACACGGCCGTGTTGTACTCTTCTGGAAACTGAAATTCTCACTAGAACGAGACCCAGCCGTGTCCTATGACACGGTCGAGTTGCTTCTTCTTGTTTTGATTCCGTTTTTTGGTCTTCTTCGGCTTGATCCTTCGTTCTTGTATCAATACACCTCGAAATTTAGCGTATGATATACCGTTTCGAAGCTAATTTCAAGAGGAATTTATATCAAAGGAGAACACATCTCAATTCGGAGTGATGATTCTGGAAAATACGACCGATATTGCTTCAATCTTTTATCGTTTTAGGCCCCGTTTTAGCTCTTGGGCGTCATAAACTCCAATATTGGCTATGAAAGTGCATATTTCACCACAATCTTCGCTTGGCTACCTATAAATTAAAAACACAACATACCACGCATAAAAGAGAACAAAATACTAAAAAGCAAACAAAAACACGACTAAAATGAATAGAATAAGTCGATCAAGAATCGACTCATCATACGCTATCGGCCCAAGTTGCGGCCTTGACTCAACAACTTCAAGTTTTATCGTACGCTCCTTATACCATTACCACGGAATTATGTAATTGATGCAACGGGTCACATCCTAGTGCTGAATGTCAAGTCGGGAATCCTTTTGAGCAAACTCTGATGGAACAAGCTCAATGTGTGGGGAATGAAAATCGACAGAATAATCCGTATTCTAACACTTACAACCAAGGGTGGCGAAATCATCCAAATTTTTCATGGAGGAACGGGCAAGCATTGAACAATCCTCCACAAGCTCAAGTCACTCAGCCACCACAGCATCCCCCTCAACCACCGAAGGTTTCTTTAGAAGATGCCATTACTCAATTGGCGGCTAACACGTGTCAATTCATGACCCACACAGAAACTACTCTACAGAATCATTCCGCTTCTATTCGCAATTTGGAAGTCCAAATGGGTCAAATAGCAAATTTGTTAACATCCCGACCTCAGGGTACTTTGCCAAGTACAACTGAGACGAACCCCAGAGAGAGTATTAATTCCATTGGCTTAAGAAGTGGGAGGGAAGTGTGTGGGCAACCTGGGAAAAACAAAGTGAGAGGTGAAGATGAGGAGAAAAAAAATTCGGCATTAGGAGAATTACAAATTTCTAAAAACTTGAAATTATTTCCAGACAATCCGATAACCTATGTGCCACCCACCCCGTATCCGCAGCAACTGCAAAAGCAAAAGTTAGACAAGCAATTCTCCAAGTTTCTTGATGTTTTCAAGAAATTACATATCAATATTCCATTTGCCGACGCCTTGGAACAAATGCCGAGCTATGTGAAGTTTATGAAGGAGATTTTATCTAATAAAAGAAAGCTCGAAGAATATGAAATGGTGGCACTGACTGAAGAGTGCAGCGCTATCTTGCAGAAAAAGCTCCCGCCTAAATTGGAGGATCCAGGAAGCTTCACTATACTGTTCACTATTGGAAACCTGTCTTTTGATAGAGCGTTATGTGACCTCGGCGCCAGTATAAATCTTATGCCTCTTTCTATTTTCAAGAAACTAGGAATTGGGGAGGCCAAACCTACTACGGTCTCTTTGCAACTAGCCGATAGATCCATCAAGTATCCGAGAGGGGTAATAGAAGATGTCCTGGTTAGGGTTCATAAATTCATTTTCCCCGCTGATTTTATTGTGCTTGACATGGAAGAGGATCAGGAGATTCCGATTATTTTGGGTAGACCATTTTTAGCCACTGGTAGGACTCTTATTGATGTTCAGGAGGGTGAATTGAAGCTTCGGGTTAAAGATGAGCAAGTCACATTCAAAGTGTTTCGATCTCTCCCGTGTCCAAGCAGTGTCGAGAAGTGTTCACAAATTGAAAGCTTAGATATTTTTGCGAAAGACACACACCGGGAAAGTTGTCAGCTGAAGTGTTCAGAATCCGTTTTAGTTGCTCCGACATCTAAAAAATGGAGAACGAGTCGCGTATCTTAGGCATTTGGATATGTCGTCTTCATCGTCCGTTCACCCACCATCGAAAAATTCTCATACCGTCATACGTTCGTTCACTAAACCGGAAGTGAAACGATTGCCAAGTCATGTGCAATATGGGTGTTTTGGGAAGTTACTATTGTTTAAATCTTTTCGCAAAGAACATTGGATGTCTAAACCAAAAATCGAACTGTTAAAGACTAATGGTCAAAAATTTAAAACACATATGAATGGTTCGATGGACTGGGCGGAGTCCAAATGGTGTTTGCGAAAAGCAAAGTGATTTTAAAAAGGTCCGGCTGAAGACTATAAACTTAGCGCTTCTCGGGAGGCAACCCGAGTATTAGTATAGATTTTAGTTTTTCGCTATTTCTTTCATTTTATGAGTCTATTTTTTCGGCATTTTTGCTTTGCTTTACTTCTCTTTTATGTTTTATGTGTTTTCACTTGAAAAATATGTGCAGGAACTCTCCAGGGCAAAATTTTAACTTAGGGCCGCAGCATAATGAGAGCGGGCCGCGGCTCATATAAGTCTCAAGAATCGGCTAACTAACTGTACTCTGTGCCTCGGCACAAGAGTTCTGAGCCACGGCACACTCGCCCCAAGAGCCGCAACATGATGAAGGCAGGTCGCGGCACGCCGATGACCAGAAATGCGCCCAGGAATCTGTACTCTGTGCTGCGGCACGAAGGTGCTGAGCCGTGGCACACTAACCCTGGAAGCCGCGGCACCCGTGCAATAAGCCGCGACACACTGCGAGACACCCCAACACCCAAAACAAACTGTACTATGGGCCACGACTCACTTTATATGTGCCGCGGCCCCTGCCGAGAATTTAAAGAGCCAGCGCATGATTTAAAAATCAGTCGGCCGAAACAGGTAACACTCCTCCAATCTCTTCTTTTTCCGTGCGGCGCAAGGTCACCATCTCCGAACTTCTTCTTCTCATCTTCTTCAATCCAACACCAGGTACTCCTTAATCTTTAGTTGATTTGCAATAAGGATTGAAAAACGGGGTAATGTTTGTTTCATTCATTGATGAATTTGTTTTTCTTTTCTAAGTCTAGCAAGATTTTGATCGGAATATGTTGGTATTATCGATTGATTGTTGATTGTGTTTCGTTAATTTGGCATGAATCTCTGTGATATTGTTATGGTTGGGGATTGAATTCACCAATGATTATTCTTGTTCTTCATTTAAGTTTACGCACGCAAGGTGTTTGATGAAATACCCCAATGAAACATTTTTGATCTAAACATCTCCAATTTGTTTGCAACAGTACGATTATCTGAATAATATACCCCCATACATTAATGCTTAGTTTGAGTTAAAATTTTCGCATCATATCCCTCATACGGAAGTGCGAGTCTTTGACGCTATATTCGTTCCCGCACGTACAAGTTGTGGTTGGTGTTTTGTTATTAAACTAGTCTGATTGTCCTGCTTTTATCTTTCAGGAATACATAATGGCACGCAACAGAATGTTGAGCTCCACTCGTGCTATGACTCATTCTTCTCCACCTAGAGGAGAAACATCGCAAAACCGCACGGAAGAGCATTCCCAACAATTCTCCGACCCGGAAATCCATCACATCTTTAATGAGAAAATACGTCCTTGTCCCATAATTCCCGAACGGGGATTCACTCCCGCCCCCAAGACGGCGAGCTCTTAACTGTGATCACTGAAATGGGATGGACTAGATTCGCCGCACAGCCCGAGCCGGCGGTAATTTCTATCGTCCAAGAATTCTATGCCAGCGCGTTATTACTGCATATCCAGGCAGGGAAAATGATGGGACGACTGGATATACGTACTGAGGTCGTCGTCCGTGGCCAGACAGTGGACTTATCGGCAGCCACGATTCGGAGGTTATACGAGCTACCTGAGGTAGACGAATCAGCATTCACGTCGACTATGGGTGGCCTCACGAGGGAGGCATTGCTAGAGGCGCTTGCTCAGCCGGATTCCGTTTTGGAAATGCGTGTCCCGGGGTCCACAAATTTCTTTTTCAAGAGTTCCCGTCTCAGTCGGTTCGGGAGAGCTTGGCTATATTTTCTCTGCTCACGAGTCGACCCTACTTCGCAGATCCGCTCTGTCCTGCTTCCTCGTGCCCAACTTCTATATGCCATTATGTTCGGACTTCGATTTGATGTGGCCCCACGTCTAGCCCGGTCTATTCTCCAGTGCATCCAAGGAGGGGCCAAGACGGGGGTAAAACGTCCCTCTCTCATTTGTGCCTTATGCCGCCAGTCGGGCGTGACTTGGTCGGATGACAAGCCGACTATAGCACCTCAGGGTCCGATCGATCATCGTATCATCTCTCACTTTGACCAGTGGGGTGGAGCGCGGGCACATGCTCGAGGATGAGGATTTCTTCTATACGAGCCACATGTGCACTTCCCCGATCCACTTCTTCTGATGCATGAGCCGGCGGCTGATACTGAGGATCAGACCGAGTCCACCCCACCGCCAGCGAGAGATCACCTTCTTCAGGCGATGTTTGACGGCTTGAGGGAGGAGATGCGAGAAGAGAGAGACAACATCCTCGCAGCCGTTCGACAGGAGATGCACGAGCAGGTCCGCCGGGCCAATCGGTGTGCGGAGAGACGCTTAGCTGCGAGAGACGCCTACCACCGGGACTATTTAGCTGTTTGGACGGACCACATCCTTCGCCCAGACTCATTCCTCCGGTCAGGCCACCTACACCACCCACTTCGCCGGACGAGGCTGATGCCAGTGCCTGAGCTTACCTTAGGGGAGTACTTGACCTTTCTCTTACTGCGTATTATTATTTGTTGTCCATTGTGGTCACTGTACTTCTTAAGTTTGGGGGGGTTACTTTTAGTTGTTATTTACTTTTTAGTTGTTAGTTATTGATTTTAGCCTTGCTTGTCTTCTAAGATATTCTGGACATTGTTGCATTCATGAGTATTTCGTGCTGCCTTGTGTAAGACCGATTATATGATACTGTTTTCTTTTTGTAGAAATAAATGAGTATTGTTCGAGTTCACATTATGCGATATTTGTTTCCCTTGAGTATTCATTTTGGTCTGATTTTTTTGCGTCATTGTGGTAGTCTTGGCATATAAGAAATGAGACATACGTGTTTGTATTGTCCGCATTACACGAGCCCTCGTCTATACGTTTGGTTGTGCTATTCACTTAGCTAGTCATCCAGTAACATTAGTCTTGTTGGCATTTAATTTAAGTACCTAAGGTTAGGCATTGAGTCGGATAGTTTTAATTCTCAAAATTGGAGCAATTTTGCTTATTCTATGATGGGAAGTCTAGTAACCGGGGGTATTCACGTGACCTGTTGTTTACTCTCGCGTAAAACGACAACTCTGAATAGACTAATGGTTCAGAAAAATCGCATCCCCGATGATAGGAAGCCAAGTAACCGGATGTATTCACGTGACCCGTCGTTTACATTCGTGTAAAAAAGCAACCTTGAATCGGACGTGCGGTAGTAGCTATTCGAGTTTTTTCTCCGCTGTAGAGGGAGACTTAGTAACTAGAAGCATTCATGAGCCCCATAAGTGTGTTTTACGTCAAATGGTTCCCCAATACATGAGAATGGAAATCCACCCTAAGGTTCTTCCGATGAAACATCCCGGGAGACAAAACCTAGTGGTTAACTCGAATAATTATAGTGAGTATATATAAGGGAGTGCTGTCCGGGAATATTATTTATGATAAAATTCTTGTGTTTTTGCCACGAGACTGTGGGACTGGGCGAGTTGGCTTATTTAATCTGAACATTCATATTGGCGGTCGGCTAAATTCACGTTTGTTAATCTTTGAGCCTTGATTTTCTTCATGAACGATTGATTAGCGCTAAAAATGGTTACCTTGTGGAATCATTGTCCGTAATATGCCTCACTAGTACGATACTCGTATTATTCTTTGAGATTTTTAGGGTAATATTAATTAGTTGAGCACTATGGATTTGCACGATCGTCCACGATACTTGTCATCTTATTTGAAATTGATTTTTGCTTGGGGACAAGCAAAGACTTAAGTTTGGGGGTATTTGTTACATGTATTTTTGTGCGCTTGATTATCATTATTTTATCTCCATTTTTTGTTTAAATCTGCATAACTGAGCTCTTAATGAATTATGTTTATATGTTTTGAAG
The DNA here is from genome assembly GCA_033398695.1 of Orobanche coerulescens. Taxonomy (NCBI): domain Eukaryota; kingdom Viridiplantae; phylum Streptophyta; class Magnoliopsida; order Lamiales; family Orobanchaceae; genus Orobanche; species Orobanche coerulescens. The sequence goes on from CM065802.1 coordinate 205,893,792, forward strand.
GAAATTAGAGTCTGGGAGCTTAAACGAAGAAAAACGGGCCAAAACGATATTTTTTGGTCAAGGGCCGCGTCGCATAGAGCCGGAGCCGCGGCACAGGCACATCCAGAAGTAACCGGTACAAATTATACCGGGGGCCGCGACACGCTCATCCTGAGCCGCGGCCCGTAAAGAAAAAATCGTCCAGGCCTGGCAGCACATGGACAAGGGCCGCGGTACACTAAAGCCAAGCCGCGGCCCGTGGCGCGGGATTTCTGATGTCAGCCCGCGATGTTGACTGTTTTGGAGGCCGTTTTCGACCTAATCCTTGAACGCATTTTGGAGGCGGAAAGAAGGTTATAAAAAGACAGTGAAGGTCAGAAAAGAGAGCATCGAAGAGGAGGAGAAAAATACCTAGCAGTAGAAAGCAAAGAGAGAACGGAAGAACCCAGTCTTCAATTGTGTTTGATTTTCTTTCTTATGTTTAATTTGAATATTTGTGTATTGATTTCTAGAATGTCAGGCTACACCCTTTATTTCTAGGATTGTGATGAAACCGAGATTTTGATTAATTAATTCTTGATTTTACGTTATTAATATATTCCCCTTTTCTATTGAGTTTTCCCCAATTGTGGTTAATGCTTTCAATTGTGTGGCCTATAATTGAATTGTTATAATTACGTAACTCGAATCGGGAGAGGAGAATAAGTAGTGAAAATTGGGGGAAAACCATTTTGTCTTGTGAGATATGAATATACTCATAAGAATTACGTAGCTCGTTTGAAGATTTTAGAACCGTTTAACTATTGTTGAATTAACTCACCTAGGAATAGAGTGAATTATTCACATTAGAAAATTCTACTGACCTGGGGAGAGGCATTAGATTATCTTAGAATCTTCGCTTTCAATAAATTGGGAAATTACATAAATTATATTAATCAAGATTAATTCGGATTAATCGAGGCGAATTCTCAATCCTAGATTCCTCTCTTATTTGATCTTCGTTCTTCGAATTATTGATTTTGTTATTTGTTTCTAGTTTATCGCTTTATTTAGTTTTTAATAATTCTTCAACCTCAATAATTTGGTAGTTCAAATAAAATTAGGAATACGAATAAATTGGTAATTAGTACGTCAGTCCTCGAGGGAACGATATCTTTCTCATCACTTTATGTAATACCCGGTTGTAATTCAGTCATTATCATTCAATATTTATCAATCAGTAATTGTCACTCAGTATTTTTCACTCATTAATGATCATTTTTCACTCATATTCAATCATTCTATTTATCGTTCAGAGTAGTTGTATCGTGTATCAATCGTCATTCATCATCAATCTAGTTGGAGAATCGTGCGGTGTTTACCATCGTTGTCATTTCATAGTGTGCTGTGTGTGAGGAGTAGCGTACGCTAATTGAGTACGGGTAGCGCACGCCACCTCTCAACATTAGCGCACGCTAATGTAGTTGAGCAGGCAGTCCAGAAGGCACTGGACTGCAGTTGGGATTGTAGGTAGCGCACGCTACGAATGGTAAGTAGCGCGCGCTAGTGAGCCGCAATAGCGCACGCTATGCAGTCGGTGTAGCGCGCGCTAAGGTCGGATCAGGTTGAGTCCAGTGGCTACTGGACTGAATTAAATTAATTCATAGCGCACGCTATGAGTGGTTTTAGCATACGCAAACGGTGTAGTAGCGCACGCTAATTGTTGGATGTAGCGCATGCCACCGAGATCAGATCAGAGGACAGAAGGTTCTGGACTCCAGTACTGGGCATCAGATAATTCGTTAGCGCGTGCTAACATTTGGGTTAGCGTACGCCAATTGTACATCCGTAGCGCATGCTACCAAAGGTACGTAGCGCACGCTACTATTCTCGTACAGTGGGTACTGGACTACCCAAAATACCCGTTAGCGCACGCTACGCAAAGGAGCTAGCGCACGCTAAACTGGAGTGACTATAAATAGGACAGTGCAGTCCATTTCGTCATTTTTTCGTCTCACTTCACTCCTTCGGCGGTTTTGGGCGATTTAGGGAAATTTGGAGAGTATTCTTCGAGGTGTAATCATAAATCATCATCTTCAAGCTCATCATTCAGATTAATCATCATTTCATCATCTTCATCACATCAAATCAAAGGTAATGATTTCTTGAATCTAGAATTTCGGATATTTGGGGTTTTCCTTCCGATTTCTTCATATGAACTTAGATTGTTGTTGGAATATGTTAGATATGGATTATCTACCTTGGATTAATGTATTCCTATGGATTTAATGGCACATATTTCGGATTTCAAGAACACTTTGGGGGTTGACTTTGATATTTTGGGGGTTTTCGATTAGATGTTGTCGTTAACTCGAACTATGGATTCCTATGGGATTATTGATATCATTGAAAGTGTTTTGATGGTTTGAAATTCCGCCGCGGGCCTGGCTAGGCTCCCCGGCTCTTTCAGATATTTTGGGGCTTCATTTCTGCCCCTGCAATTTTATTAATAATTTTACATGTAATTGTAAAAACAAAAAAGAAAAAAAAATATACATTGTGAGATGGGTCAGACCGACTCCTGGGACCACCAAAATCAACACGGACGGGGCCTCAAAAGGCAACCCCGGGGATTCAGCTGTGGGGGGGATCGCGAGGAATTTTTTGGGCGAACCTATCTTTGCTTTTCACGAATTTATCGGCAATCATTCTAATAATTTTGCCGAACTTTTTGCTATTTGGAGAGCGCTGGATCTTTGCCACGAGAGAAACATTCACAAGGTTTGGGTTGAGATGGACTCGGCCATTGCCCTTTCTCTTGTCAACTCGCCTAACAAGGGGAATTGGCAAGTGCTAAACATTTGCCACAAAATTGCATCACTCAGGCGTGTCATGGATATCACATTTTCCCACATCTTTCGGGAAGGGAACACATTGCGGACTATCTGGCTAATGAAGGTTATAAGTTCAGAAATTTTCGTCTGTATAGCCCGCCTGATCTGCCCGGGAAGATTAATGGCTTGGTTAGACTTGATAAAAATAATTTTCCATATGTTAGATTTAAATAATCTCCTTGGCTGTTATTTTTCGTTAATTGGGGCGTGTAGAGGGGCTCGTCCTCCCTCATTCGTTTTGGGCGTGTAGTGGGCCTCGTCCCCCCACATTTCTGCTTCGTATAATAATTTTCAGTTTGTTTTAAAAAAAAAAAGTTCTAAAAAAAAAAATATATATATATGTATACATCTTTGTGTGAAGTCGCTTTTACAGGGATGATGTTTTGGACTGGTTACTCAATAAAAGTTTATCAATGTGGTATTTTAAACTTCAAATGTTTTGGGGAAGTCACGTAAATTCTATTTAAAAACATCCTCCGAGGAGGAAAAATGATTTGATTTTCGTATGATGACCTCGAGACCAAAGATTTTGAGAATTCAATCTACACATATTATATTTTCATCTTGTATTGAAAATTTTCAAAATTTGATTTTTAAATGCTTAAACGAGGTTTACCAATAGTTTACTTGAGACATGACTTTCGCCTTCAACTTTTTTCGGTTAAACGATATGTAGTGAGAATGTAAATTGTTGGCGTTTGGATTCGTATGTTGTTGTTTATTTGTAACCTTCGGCTTTTGGCATTATTTGGTATATGTTCGTGAATGTGTTGCTGGATGAGAATAGCTAGCACGCGCTAACGTGGCATGGCTAGCGCACGCTAAGTCTATGTTAAATCATACCCTAATCGGTCTGAGCAGAAGCTCGGAAACTACATTCTGTCCGTAAGTCTAACTTTTGCGATTGTTAGGCTGACCGTTTGAGACCGTACTTTATGTGTGTTGTTCATGAATAACAATTGTTGTGTGTGATTATGTGTAATTTGAACTGTGTTCTTGTCCGCTGCGTGTGTAAAGTCCAAAATGACTTTTTGGGTACTTTTACCAAATATTGTGTGTTTCAAAATGACCTTTCGGGTTTGTAAATTTGAATTATTTCGGTGACCCTTTTTCCTAACTCTTTTGTCGGGTGACTTAACATATATTTTGAAACTATTGAGTTTCCGCGTCTACGCCTTGTAATTTCAAATGGTATTTGATGATGGTATTTGGTATTTGAAAAATGACTTTTGGGCAGTATTTGGAAAGTATTACCGTCATCGGCCTTTTTGGCATTTTGGAACGTTTTTGAAAATGGTTTTCAACTTGGTGAGTTCCGGCGCGGAAACCGTACAGAAAATGATTTTGATATAATGGATGATTTCAATTTCATTGCATTTATAAATCGCATAACAACGACATTATAAATGAAGATTTTTGGTATAATAGTTTGTATATTGTGCTCTAGCTGGAATTAAATGGTAATATGTATATGATTTAATGATGTTGGATTAAAGACAGAGATGTGAATATCTTGCTATGTGTTATGATCCTTCGTTGCCATAGGTTGTTGTTTGTTAGTATGCCGAGGGGCAGAGGTCGTGGTCGTAACCGTGGTGCTGATGGCCACGGGGATCAGATACGGAATCGAGAGAATGTCGTTGAGAATGATTTTAGTTTGGGTGTTGCTACTATATTGCAAAAAGTAGCGACTCAGATGACTCAGTTGACCCAGGTGGTTCAACATAGCATTGACGCGAGTCAGAACGTCGATGTAAATCAATGGATTCGCGAGGTAGTTCGTATGAATCCCCCTCGATTCGCCGGTGCTGCAGATGCGTTGGGCTGGGATGGTTGGATTTTTCAGTTGGGAAAGATTTTCGAGGCTGTCGGATGTCCTGAAGAGCGCAAGGTACCTATCGCTCAGTACCTTCTTGACAAAGATGCCGCTAATTGGTGGGAAGCTGTTAAACCTCGTGATCGTGATATCACGTGGGCGGAGTTCCAGTCATTTATGGAAGCTGAGTTCTGTCCGAAACCGATTAGAGAGCAGAGGATTCGCGAATTCTACTTGGAAGAACCGCAAGATATATCGGTGTCGCAAGCTATCATTGATTATAGCAAACAACTCAGTTATGTGCGAGACCGGGTGAGAACCGAGGAAGAGAGGATCCTTCACTTTGACAGACGGATGAAGCCGGATATTCGCGTGTATATGTCGGGATTCAATTGCACTTCATTGAGAGACTATCAAGATCGAGCCTTAGCTCGTGAACTAGCTTCATTATCGTCGGAGCGTGTGCCCGATTCGAAGAAGCAGAGGAAGTCCGATGATCGTGTGGACAGTACAGGAGTCGGTGTTTCTAATTTGCAATGTAGTAGTCTCTCCGTTGTGAAGCTCCATCGCTCGATGCGTGGAACATAGAGTTCCAAGTCGTCTGCTCTGACTCCTGGTAAATCCAGGAGATGTTTTAACTGTAATGTGGCGGGACATGTTCGTGCATATTGTCCTTCTCCTCCAGTAACGTGTTACAGGTGCGGACTCGAGGGACACCGAGTTCAGTATTGCGAGATGGTTACCGAGCCTTCCGGGGCACGGACTTGAGCACCGATATCTGGATCGACTCCGAAAAGCCCCTGAGTGGCTTAGCCTATCAGCTGTTTGTTATGTTAATTCCCTCGTTTTGTTGTTTCGATGTTCTGGAGATTAACTTCTTTTATTTGAAGTGGATCGAATTTTGAACTCTGTACTTTCGGCTCTGTCGAATCGTTTATGTTCGTTGATATTTTCTGAACTTGTCCTGTCTTGTGCTTTTGTTGATCGAACGAGTTGTGGTATTGTTTCAGAATAACCCATTTGTCGTTATGACTCTCCAAATTGCTATTCCCTTTCCTGTGGATCTTATGTGAATGCACTTGTTGTCTTCACCGGATCGTATATTGTCTCGAGTCGAGATGTGAACTTTGGGGTTGTTGTTTTGAGTATTATAGTTCGTCATGAATCGAACATGACTGATCGACTTTTGTGCCTCGATCGTTGTAATTCAATCGTTTGATTGTTTGGTTTTTGTTGATCTCGTTTCGTGATTGTTGAGCATTAGGACTCCTTCGTAATTTCCTTAAGTTCAGGAAATTTGTTTTGTGTTCGATCTTCCAACCCTTGGGCTGTGGAATTTCGTATTGGTTCAGCGTATAGCTCGTGTTTTGGTTGATGTACTGTTGAATTGTTCAACCGTATTGATTTCCGTTTATTGTGTCTTGTTATTTCGGCAACGGATATCGTGTGTTATCTGAGTTTGTCTTGTGTCGTTCGTTTTATGTTTCAAGTTTCGGGGACGAAACTTCTTTTAAGAGGGGTAGAATGTAATACCCGAGATCTTTATTCCGGATTCGTTAGGTTTTCTGGGTTTTATCGGATTGTCATTGTCCTCATCGTAGGAATTTCGTGCCATGTTTGGTTGTGTCTTGTTGGGACATGTGTTTGGAGGCATTTCGGATCACTTTGTGGGTTGTTGAGTTTTTGTGGTGTAGCGCACGCTAATGCTTGTGGCATAGCGCACGCTACGGCGTTGTGGTTAGTGCACGCTAACTGGCAGTCCAGAGGCAGTCCAGTAGCTACTGGACTGGGACTAGAGCTTTGTTAGCGCACGCTAAGGCCGATAGCTAGCGCACGCTATCGACTGCTTAGCGCACGCTCTCTCTTCTTTCTAGCGCACGCTACCCGGCAGGTGCGGTTCTGTCCAGGGGCTACTGGACTAGTTTTGTGACCCGTTAGCGCACGCTACGGCTTTTGGCTAGCGCACGCTAACTGTGTTATAGGCGGTTTCTCTTGAGCGTTGACCCCGTTAGCGCACGCTAATGTAGGGTGTTTAGCGCGCGCTAATAATAATCGGTATAAATCTTGGACAATGACATTAAGTCGTCATTTTCCACTTTTCATCATCCCTTCCGACGGGAGTGAGATCCAGAGGCGATTAGGACCGATCTTTTTCTTCTAGCTTCATCTTTGAGCGGATTTGTAGATGTTTAACATCTAATCGTCTTCTTGGTCTAAATCAAGGTAATCTCTTTTTAGAACCCTATTTTCTTAAATTTGGGGTTTTTGCTTGGATTTGTGATTCTTAACCGATCTCATCCGATCGGTTATTTGTTCTTGTTTGTCTTGACCGTAATCTTCAGATGTTGTTAACCGTTCATCGATTTTTATAGCCCGGATCAACGATTCTTGATTTCTTTGAGAACACTTAGATCCTTGTCGTTTTTAGGATCGTTTCGGATTTCGATTAGTGTTATTGATTCGTGGTGATGCTATTTTCGTAGTATTCGTGGGCTGTAGAAGTCTTGATCGTTTTTGGAAGTTCGAAGGTTGCCCGATCGTTCCCGTTCATCGTTTCGTCGCTCGTGATATCGAGGCAAGTATCTTGTCCATACGTTTCATGTTTCGTAGGCGTAATTATTGATAAATGACTATATATGAAACCCAATATTTAATGAACGTAAAAAGGGATCGGTATGTTCTCGATAAATGATGTCTTTCAACGATAATTCGTGTACTTCGTGAATATATGTGTTCTCGGAATATGTGTGTTGGTTTTGTATGTTGAAAGATGCTATGATCACTTTGAGTGAGTTTAATAGACCGTAATCCTTTGCCGGGGATTTCGTAATGCTATGTGTACTTGTTCGGTAAGAACGTACTGTGTGTGGTATTAGTTGTTACTCCTTTGAAAGGAGGTTGTGATGTTTACGTGTTGCTCGGCTTGATGTTCTGCTCATTGTTATGTGATCGTTGAGAGTGATGTGCCTACGGGTAGGATTGTTGAATCTCCGGGATCCGTACTTGCTAGTATGGGTCGGGCGTGACTGTAGGGTTATCCAATCCGGGTATGTCTTGCGGGGACTCCGAGGTTTGGGGCTTGCTAGCCCGATGCCGGGATAACTCATGGGGGTTATGATCGGGTATGTCTTGCGGGGACTCCGAGGTTCGTGGCTTGTTAGCCCGATGCCGGGATAACTTATGGTTGTGGTTTGGAATGGTTCCGTGACTGTTGTCACGAGGACATGTGATTTGGTATGTTTTCCTATTGGGTTATTCACTCGGGTATGTTCTACGGGAGCATCTGAGGTTCGTGGCTTGTTAGCACGGGATGCGAATAATCCTTAGGAACATGTGTTATGTGATATGGGTCGTGGACCCTGTGGCTTATGATTTGGGTCTTAGACCCAATGTGTTGTGAATTGGGTTGTGAACCCGCGTTTTATTATTGGAATCGTATTTTGGAAAGATGATTTTGGGCCATGTCCCTAAGTGTTTTCGAAGGACTTGAGGATTCCTTTATTCCAAATGTTTTCAAACTCCCGAGATCATAAAATATTTTGTATGAGATACATGGTTCTATTCCTACCTTTTATAAAACTGTTTTGATTAAGTGAATTATCTCGGGAAATATATTCAAGATTTTTTTTTATATTCTTGAAGCACGTTGTGTATGGCATGTACTTCTGTTTTATACTTGCACTAGCAAAACAGTAGAGTTTTGCTAACCCCCGAGTATTCGGGGGGTGGATGTCTGTATTGCGTCCAGGTACTTGCAGGTAGCTGGGGAGCGAGCCATAGGATCGATACGAAGGATGATGGGAGACGAAGATACTAATCACGTGAAGACCAATTATAGAGTATTTGGTAGAGTCGTGTTGGTTATTCCTCCGATGTGTTATTTTCTTGAATTATGGAAGTGTTATTGTATTCTAGCCCCTGCGTGGGTATGTGTGCTGGGCAAGGATCTTGTATGTATTGTTGTGTATGTTGTGATATAAGACCTAATCGGTCTAATGGTCCTTTATGTAGCCATGTCGGCATGTGAAGTGATGCATTGTTTTGTATTTAGCCTGGTAGATCCTCGCGGAGAGGGTCTGCGGCGCTGTAATATTCCCGAGTGGTTTGGGGGTGTTACAACTACTTCCATCTGCATAAATCGTGTCGTATCTAATCACAAACTGTATGGTCCCTTGTTACAGAAGACGTTGGTATTGTGTTAAAATACGATACTCATTATGTAGCAAACTGTAGTGTCTTTAGGTAATAAGGACTTAAATAATATATAACCATCAGAGGAATTATAATGACTTAATCCATATATAATTCTCTTTGTTATGTCATATCCAATACGATGTCTCCACATGTATCTATGACGTGATATAACATCTCATGTTCATGACCAGTAAAACATAGCCATCGTATCATTATCATACTAGTAATCATATTACTAGGGATATCTAGAATAAATATTCTTTAATGCTTTAACGAGCTTTACTATCAAGTCACATACTTGATGATCGTAAGCAGAATATTAATTCAATAATATAATCAATATTATATAATAGTAAATGTCTCCACATTATTATTAAACAGTAGACTTAGAGCATTATACTAAAAATAATAAGCTGCAATAACAAGGATAATCATTATGGATTCAAGCATAGCGATTGGAGAGAAAGTTTCATCATAATACACCCCATGAATTTGTTTGTAATCTTTTACTACCAATCTAGCTTCGGAAACTTCCGAGTTTTTATCCATGTCAGTTTTATCTTAAAAACCCATTTGTTACCTTTAAGTTTTATCCCATCAGGCAAATCAACCAAGACCCATACTTTATTTTCATACATTTAGTCCATTTTGGATTTCATGGCTTCTCACAATTTCTCGAAATTCGGGCTTGTCTCAGCTTTCTTGTAGATGCTCGGTTCACTTCTGCATGACTAGATAACTTTTAGTTCGATTGATATCATAGTATCTTTGTGGCTGAATTATATGTAACACCCCAAACTAGGCGGATATTACAGTGCCGTGAATCCCCGACTAGAACCCACCAGGCGAATGAAAATGATGAATTAAATAATATAATTGTAGTACCGAACCACATTATATTACCAAATACTCCGATGAGGAGTTTAAGTACAACACACCAGGACAATACCGAATACTAGTATATTTTATATGAAGATAAAATACACAACACTGAATGAAACGGAGTATCCAAATGAAAGTATGCAGCGGAAATTAAAGGACAACAACATGGATAACTGAAAGATCAGGACCCCCTACTAGTATCACTGGGACTCCTCGACGTCAACATTCTATTCCCGTGTTTTTGCCTTGCCATGACCTGAAAAACAGAATCCCCAGCCGGGGTCAGTTACACAGAACAACAATCCTCAAGGGTTGAAAAATACACAATCATGATTTAACTGAAGTTATGAAATATCCTTAGTTAGGAATTACGCTGAAGAGGGGTATCATAGTACGCCCGTAGTATTCTGTGCAAGTGTACAAGACGAATGACCGGACACACCCGTCCTTGTACCTAATTAGTCTCACGGAGGTAATCTGTTACCGTGTGCACAGTCCAATGTATCACTCCCAATACATGGCCATAACGTGCCCGACTAAAAATTCCACACATCCGCACCCGGCCACGCAATATGAACCCGGAAGGTCATATGAACGAGAATGACCATAATGAATATCAATGAATAATAATAATCTGACAAAGTCAAGAATGACTCACCGAGATGAAATGATAATGAAGTGATTGATAGTTTCAATGAAATGATTGGAACCGCCGTTCCTCGTTAATGAAGTGATTATTCGACAATTACAAGTCTCCAATGATTAATATAATGATGAATGAGTTATGATTATGAAAGATCAACAACAAAAGGAATGAATATCCTTTTAACCGAGTAAGAATTAACTTACACAATACCGATGATAATTATCCTTCCACGAACAAATGTCCTAAATGCGATTTCGGTCGCTCGAACAACCTTGAATAACACAATTACCAACAATCCGTTCAACATACGTATCAAACACGAATATAACGAACTCAACACGCCGATACGACTAAACCAAGTCCATTGAGGCATTATATCGAACACTATGTGGCCAAACTTCGATTGTTAACAACCCAACCTTGATTATACCCACATCAAAACCCAAAAAGTGTTTCAATCCAACAAAACATCTTCCAAATGGTCAATAATACAAAATGAATATCCAAATTCATGATTACAACAACAATTAATCGAAAACCCCCAATCCCAATTCAATATTCAAAGTGTTCTTGAATAATCCTTCAATAATCTATTGAATCTTTATACAAACTCATAATCATATACATATCCCTTCATATAACATGATTATAACGTCCAAAACATCATAACTCAACACAAAATTGAAATCCAAGATGTTGAAGAAATTACCTCTTGAAGATCCAACCACTTCGATCCGATGAAGAACAATGATTTGATGTTGATATAATCGATAAGGATCCTCAAAACGCTTAGAAATCAAGTGGAATCGACCAAAACCTCAATTTCCCGATTTTTTAAATGCCGGCCCGCGGGTGAAGAAATGATGAAAAATGAGGGTTTGGCGATCATGACCTATATATGGCCCGGCCAAGATTCTGGCCGTAGTAACCGGGACTTACGGCCGTAACGGCATTCGTCAAAACCCGCCTAGCCCGGCCGATCGCTTACGGCCGTAGCAGACAAGGACTTACGGCCGTAACTCGGCACTTCTGGCCCGTACCAGTCACTTACGGCCGTACGGGCATTCGTCGGAAGTGCACGGCACCGTCTGGCCGTAACTCGGCCCTTACGGCCGTAACGGCATTCGTCAATCCATGCCTGCCGAGCACGTACGGCAGGAACCCGCACCTTACGGCCGTAACTCGGCGAGCCCGGCCAGCCGGCTCGTAGTAGCCACTCCGACGACGACCCCGAAACCCGAACCTGAATATGAATCGAAGATATGGTTACGACGTACTCGCAAAGACGCATCCAAGAGTTAAGAGAACACACGATTCCGACCACCCGAAGTCTCGAAATTCGACTACCGAAAGTAATTACCCCAAACTTTGGGAAATTACGAAAATGGCCCAAAACGTCCGAAATACACGATACGCGATCGAAACACCAAGCCAAAGCTCTCAACATAAATAATAACATTAAATGAACTTACGAGAAACTCGAAACAACAGTTTTGGACGAGATTCGCAAGAATCGAACTCAAGTGCGGAAAAGCCGTTTAAGAATACGGATCTCAACAAAACGATACCGAAACAAACTCGGATGACAAAAAGTGCAGAATTAATCATTTCTAGAATGACGATACGGTCATGATCGAGTCGTCAAAATGGACTTCCGCCAAAAATGAAAATTATCGGAAAATCGAAATTGCGGATATTACATACTACCCCCCTTAGAAGAAGTTTCGTCCCGAAACTTAAAACAAGCAGGGGGAAGCAATATCCCGCCAGGAAAAATCAACGAGATACACACAAACAAGAATGATCACAATGAATGATAATGAATCAAAATCCAACAAGGATCAAGAATGGCGCACCGGGGTGAAATGATAACACAATGAGTGATAGCTCAAATGAAATGATTGGAACCATTGTTCCCCGTGAAGGGAATGATTAGTTTGATAATTATAAGTCTCAACGTGATTGATATATGATGAATGAATTATACGAATGAATGAACGACGATGAAATGAATGATTATACTATTACCGAGCAAGAATTAACTTGCTCAAAACCGCTGATAAATGTCCTATTGTATCACAGTTAAAGCAAACAACAGTCGAACTCGTCGTCTGAGATGAAGATGCTCTCCCAGCACGAAGACGACTAGAAATGCTCTCTTGGACGTCAGAGTCCGATGTCCCTCTGACAGCTCTTTCCATACAGGCAGGAAAGTCACATGATAATTACAGATCCCGTATGAAGATCGCATTATGATTACGAGACGAAATGATAACAATGAGCATACACGCTCTAACACAATGAATGCATTAATAATGCAATGAAATGATCGTCGAAATGACGCCGGAATATGATAAGATCGCATGAAAGATTAAGTGAGGTGACAAGACTATCTGATGAAATTCCTGAAATGATTACCTTAAACAAGTTAACAAGGTTGAAAATTTGATTCACAAGATCAACAACTGAACCGTGAGATGGACTGGATGATTAATAAATTAACTGAACAATGAGATTGACTGAGTGATAATGAATTAACTGAGTGATGAGATTGACTGAGTGATGAATGAATTAACTGAGCAATGAGATTGACTGAGTGATGAATGAATTGACTGAACAATGAGATTGACTGAGTGATTAATGAATTAATCTGAACAATGAGATTGACTAAGTGATGAAGGAATTAACTGAGTGATGAATGAATTAACTGAGCAATGATATTGACTGGGTGATGAATGAATTAACTGAGTGATGAATGAATTAATTGAGTGATGAATGAATTAACTGAGTGATGAATGATATTGACTGAGTGATGAATGAATTAACTGAGTGATGAATGATATTGACTGAGTGATGAATGATATTGACTGAGTGATGAAAAACGGTAATGAGATTAAGCTGAGTTCCCATAGCACGATGAACTGATTTCCAAAATGAGACACGAATCACCCGTCACGATCAGAAACGATACTCTTAGGAGTACCGTGCAATCTCACTATCTCTTTGATGAACAGCTGGGCAAGTCTCTCGGGACCCCACGTATCCTTAATCTCAAGGAAATGAGCTGACTTAGTTAAGCGGTCCACGATCACCCAGATCGTATTCATGCCCCGATGACTCGTCGGCACTCTCGTGATGAAATCCATAGAAATGTCTTCCCACTTCCATTACGGAATAGGGAGCGGTTTCACATACCCGCGATCGCCGATGCGGACCTCGATCTCGGGTCTAAGGAATTCCTGCTGAAGCTCCTTCTGAACTGATAAACGAGCAAGCATCTGCTCCTGAACGGACTTATGACTCCAGGCGTAGGCGACAATGTTCGCCTTGCCTGGGTGGTAAAGGATCTCGATATCAAAATCTTTGATTAGTTCCAACCACCGTCTTTGTCGCATATTTAACTCCTTCTGAGTAAATATATATACTTCAACTCTTGTGATCAGTGAAGATCTGACAGGTGACGCCAAAAAGGTAACGATGCCAAATTTCCAATGCGAAAACCACAGCTGCTAGCTCCAGGTCGTGGGTCGGATAATTAATCAGCTAATCCGAGGAAACCTCGGATTTCCTTAACATCTTTCGGAGGTTGCCAATCTCGGATAGCCTCCATCTTCTGAGGGTCGACAAGAACTCTGGCAGATGAAATTACATGCCAGAGAAAAGTCACTTCGGACATCCATAACTCACATTAAGAAAACTTTCCATAAAGTTGCTCGCGTCTTAACACGTCGAGAACCTGATGAAGATGTACCTCGAGTTCCTCTCGATCACGAGAATAAATCAAAATGTCATCGATGAAGACAACAACAAACTGATCCAAAAAGTCGATGCAAACCCGATTCATTAACTCCATGAATACCGCAGGTGCATTAGTTAGCCCGAACGGTATAACTACGAACTCATAATGACCATAGCGTGTACGAAACGCCGTCCTTGCGATACCCGACTCTTGAATTCGCAGCTGATGATATCCAGATCTTCAGTCGACCTAGGAAAATATTGAAGCTCCCTGAAGTTGATCTAAGAGATCATCAATACGGGGTAGAGGATACTAATCTTGATCATCACCCTGTTCAACTCCTGATAATTAATACACACACGAGACGAGCCATCCTTCTCCTTGACAGATCACACTGGTGCTCCTCACGGGGACGCACTCGGTCGAGATAACCTTTCTCGAACTATTCCTCAAGTTGAATCTTCAACTCCTGCATTCTGGTCGGGGCCATCCGATATGGTGCCTTCGATAACGGGGACGTACCGGCTCCAACTCACTCCTGAATTCCACTACTCTATGTGAAAGCAACCAGATAACTCGTCTGGAAATACATCGTCAATCGATGACAATGATACCACGAATGATTGAACATTTCGATTGCCCTAGAATGGTCAATCGATAAAAAGTGATACCAATAATGATTGAACAACTCGATTGCCTTAGAAAGGCCAATCGATGAAAATGATACCTGAATGTTTAAATAACTCAATTGCCTTAGAAAGGCCAATCGATGAAAATGATACAATGAATGATTGAATAACTCGATTGCCTTAGAAAGGCCAATCGATGAAAATAATACACTGAATGTTTGAATAGCTCGATTGCCTTAGAGAGGCCAATCGATGAAAATGATACAATGAATGATTGAATAGCTCGATTGCCTTAGAAAGGCCAATCGATTAAAATGATGCAATGAATGATTGAATAGCTCGATTGCCTTAGAAAGGCCAATCGATGAAAATGATGCAATGAATGATTGAATAACTCGATTGCCTTAGAAAGGCCAATCGATGAAAATGATACAATGAATGATTGCACAATTCGATTGCGGAATTTCTCTGCTTTCGTCATAATAATAATTCTTCTGGAACAACGGGGATTACTTCCCTGAAGCACACATTCGACAACCAAAGACGGAAAGATAGCGACCAAACGCTTACAAACACTGAGGATAGTATCAAGACGATCCAACCAACTAATACCGAGAATTACATCGTCCTAAGATAAATTCACCACGATTAGGTCCACCAACCAATCGCGGTCACTAAGCTTACTTCGGTATGATTTCCGAAAATTCTTCCATCGTCAGGTAGACCGATGATATGAGGTCCACACGCAATAGGACTATTCCAAAATAAGTCTATTCAAACATGATTCGAAAATTAATGAATGCGGTGTACCAGTATCAAAAGGTACACACAGGTTGAAATAAAATTACGAGTATACCTGAGATCATTCGGGCCACCGGATCGTCGATCCTCCTCATTACATGAATCCGGGACTTGCCGGCCCCTAAACCGGACGCTCCCGTCTGATAAATGTGAGCTCCGACTTTATTTGCTTCCATTGTCCTAAACGATGTTGTGAAGCGATCGATTCTGAATCGCTGTTTGCTTCGGGGCCTGAGATGCCGCCGGAGCCGACTAGGAGTCCTTTCGGCAAAAACGGGCCTTATGCCCAAAATTCCCACAATTATAGCACGTGATAGATGGTTTCAGACACTTAGTGCTGTAATGACCCGGCGTTCCACAATTGTAACAGGTGATGGCCGAACTGGCCGCTCGGGACTGAGATCCCGCACGATTATGTACCGTAGGACGTCGCTCAGAAACGATAGGACTCACACGAGGCTTCTTGAAGGTTGACTGACCGCCTTCGGATTGATTACGCTTCGTTGATTTCTTGCTGACAGATGAAGGTTGTTGTTCAGCACTTTCCTTAGCAGCTGGCTCATACGGGAGAGTTCTCTCGATTAATCCGGCCAGAGTGGCGCAATGATGATTGAGCAATTGCACATGGGTCATCATGGCCTGCATAAAAGTGAATGGATCAACCCGAACATCTTCTGATCGAGCCGAGTCCTGGGCACGATTTCCCGACAGCGAGTGATTATTTCTCGGGTTTCGGCCCGCACCGCGGCCTCTCCCCGTGCATCCCCTGACAACTCTCCCCATACTGAAGTAGGAAGGTCGCATAATTATTATATTTCCCCGCATGATTATCACGTTATGATTATGTCATGAGATGATGAAAATGAGTATACATGCTCTAACTTAGTGATTATATGAATGATTTACTGAAGTGACATGATTATCTGATGAAATTCTTGAAATGATTATCTTGAATAACTTAACAAGATTAATAATATGATCATCCAGATCGACAACTGAGTAATGAAATGAATTGAGTAATTAATGAATTAACATGATCGTCCTGATCATTAACTGAGTAATGAAATGAATTAAGTGACTAATGTGTTACCATGATCGTCCTGATCATTATCTGAGTAATGAAATGAATTAAGTGATTAATGAGTTAACATGATCGTCCTGATCATTATCTGAGTAATGAAATGAATTAAGTGATTAATGAGTTAACATGATCCTCCTGATCACAATGAATGATGATGTTTGAGGATTGTTAATTGATGAATGATGAATGAATAACTATTGCCAGAAATTATACCATGGCGTTAGAAATCTTACAGTTCTTTCGGTCTGATTGGCTCGGCATTTGCACAGGTCACACGTGACGCGAAAGTCCAATGATACTAGTCTGATGACGATGATTTCAAATGAGACATGACTCGGAAGGTAGTATTCAAAACCACTCTCCGATACCAACTCTGTAACACCCCAAACTAGGCGGATATTACAGTGCCGTGAATCCCCGACTGGGACCCACCAGGCGAATGAAAATGATGAATTAAATAATATAATTGTAGTACCGAACCACATTATATTACCAAATACTCCGATGAGGAGTTTAAGTACAACACACCAGGACAATACCGAATACTAGTATATTTTATATGAAGATAAAATACACAACACTGAATGAAACGGAGTATCCAAATGAAAGTATGCAGCGGAAATTAAGGACAACAACATGGATAAGCTGAAGATCGGGGCCCCTACTAGTATCACTGGACTCCTCGCGTCAACATGCTATTCCGTGTTTTTGCCTTGCCATGACTGAAAAGCAGAATCCCGAAAGTCGATTACAGAACAACAATCCTCAAGGGTTGAAAAATACACAATCATGATTTAACTGAAGTTATGAAATATCCTTAGTTAGGAATTACGCTGAAGAGGGGTATCATAGTACGCCCGTAGTGTTCTGTGCAAGTGTACAAGACGAATGACCGGACACACCCGTCCTTGTACCTAATTAGTCTCACGGAGGTAATCTGTTACCGTGTGCACAGTCCAATGTATCACTCCCAATACATGGCCATAACGTGCCCGACTAAAAATTCCACACATCCGCACCCGACCACGCAATATGAACCCGGAAGGTCACATGAAAGAGAATGACCATAATGAATATCAATGAATAATAATAATCTGACAAAGTCAAGAATGACTCACCGAGATGAAATGATAATGAAGTGATTGATAGTTTCAATGAAATGATTGGAACCGCCGTTCCTCGTTAATGAAGTGATTATTCGACAATTACAAGTCTCAATATGATTAATATAATGATGAATGAGTTATGATTATGAAAGATCAACAACAAAAGGAATGAATATCCTTTTAACCGAGTAAGAATTAACTTACACAATACCGATGACAATTATCCTTCCACGAAAAATGTCCTAAATGCGATGTCGGTCGCTCGAACAACCTTGAATAACACAATTACCAACAATCCGTTCAACATACGTATCAAACACGAATATAACGAACTCAACACGCCGATACGACTAAACCAAGTCCATTGAGGCATTATATCGAACACTATGTGGCCAAACTTCGATTGTTAACAACCCAACCTTGATTATACCCACATCAAAACCCAAAAAGTGTTTCAATCCAACAAAACATCTTCCAAATGGTCAATAATACAAAATGAATATCCAAATTCATGATTACAACAACAATTAATCGAAAACCCCCAATCCCAATTCAATATTCAAAGTGTTCTTGAATAATCCTTCAATAATCTATTGAATCTTTATACAAACTCATAATCATATACATATCCCTTCATATAACATGATTATAACGTCCAAAACATCATAACTCAACACAAAATTGAAATCCAAGATGTTGAAGAAATTACCTCTTGAAGATCCAACCACTTCGATCCGATGAAGAACAATGATTTGATGTTGATATAATCGATAAGGATCCTCAAAAACGCTTAGAAATCAAGTGGAATCGACCAAAACCTCAATTTCCCGATTTTTTCCGTCGCCAGCCGCACCCGGGTGAAGAAATGATGAAAAAATGAGGGTTTGGCCGGTCACAGCCTATATATGGCCGACCGGGTTACGGCCGTAACCGGCAGGACTTACGGCCGTAACCGGCATTCGTCAAAACCCGCCCAGCCCCAGCCGATCGCTTACGGCCGTAACCGACAAGGACTTACGGCCGTAACTCGGCACTTACGGCCGTACCCGGCAGGTCCTTACGGCCGTAACCGGCATTCGTCAGGAAGCTGCCTGGCACCCGTACGGCCGTAACTCTCGGCCCTTACGGCCGTAACCGGCATTCGTCAAGCCATGCCTGCCGAGCACGTACGGCCGTAACCGGCACCTTACGGCCGTAACTCGGCCAGGCCAGGCCCGGCTCCGGCCGTGGCCACTCCGACGGCCCGACGACCCCGAAACCCGAACCTGAATACGAATCGAAGATATGGTTACGACGTACTCGCAAAGACGCATCCAAGCGTTAAGAGAACACACGATTCCGACCACCCGAAGGCTCGAAATTCGACTACCGAAAGTAATTACCCCAAACTTTGGGAAATTACGAAAATGGCCCAAAACGTCCGAAATACACGATACGCGATCGAAACACCAAGCCAAAGCTCGCAACATAAATAATAACATTAAATGAACTTACGAGAAACTCGAAACAACAGTTTTGGACGAGATTCGCAAGAATCGAACTCAAGTGCGGAAAAGCCGTTTAAGAATACGGATCTCAACAAAACGATACCGAAACGAACTCGGATGACAAAAAGTGCATAATTAATCTTTCCCAGAATGACGATACGGTCATGAGCGAGTCGTCAAAACAGACTTCCGCCAAAAATGAAAATTATCTTAAAATCGAAATTGCGGATATTACATTATATATATTTGAGACCTATGTAGGGGTTTAGCAACTTCTGTAGTAGTTTCCAAAAATGGTTCTGGCAGTTTCGTATGAAACAGGTGTTTCAAAGGAGATACCATTAGTAGTTTCCATCTGTTTGATGCACTTCTAGAACTTTTTCGAGATGAACACTACTCCCACTTATCTTTTTGGAAAGATGTTCCTTTTCCAGAAGTACACCTTCTCGAGCAACTAACATTTGTTCTTAGAATGGTGGTAGAAGTGATACCCTTCTATCTCTTTTGGATTTAACCCACAAAGAGATATTTATCTTATTTGGGAGAATTCAGAAACTAGATGTTTCATATATGCTTCATATATCTATACATTGAGAAATCATAATTTGGAGAACTTTTCCAATCCATATCTTATATGGAGTCTTTTCTACAGCTTTGGACGGTGCCCAATTTAGTTTAAGTGCAACGGTTGATAGACCATGTCCCAAGAAGACGATTGTAAGATTAAATTAACTCATCATGGATCCATCCATATCCGAATCGTTCAATTTCTCCTTTATGACACCATTCCATTGGGGTGTCTAGGAGGGGTGATTTGGGATAGAACCCCACAACTCGTTAGATGGTCATCAAACTCTTGACTCATATATTTGCCATCATAATCCGATCAAAGTGCATTTATCTTCTTGCCAAG
Organism: Orobanche coerulescens; assembly: GCA_033398695.1. Lineage (NCBI taxonomy): Eukaryota > Viridiplantae > Streptophyta > Magnoliopsida > Lamiales > Orobanchaceae > Orobanche > Orobanche coerulescens. The sequence goes on from CM065802.1 coordinate 205,913,938, forward strand.
TTGATTTTCTACTTTATTTTGAGATTCCAATTTCTCGAAAGATTCATACTTATGCCTCATTAAGTAGACATATATCTACTTAAGTCCTCTGTGAAAGTAGTAAAGTAGATGAATCCACCTCTTGCGCCTGAACTCATTGGGCCATAAACATCTGTGTGAGTGAGTCCTAATAGATCACTTGCTCTTTCGTTCATCCCAATGAATGACGATTTTGTCATCTTTTCGATTAAACTTGATTCACATGCCTCAAATGGCTCTAAGTCAAATGAATCCAGAATCTATTCCTTGAGGATTTTCTCCATACGTTTTATATTAATATGACCTATATGATAATACTAGATGTATGTTGAATTCTATTCGTTTGGTTTAGCCTTTTGGTGTTTATGTTGTAGATTTCATTTCTTTATCCATATTTAGCACATACAAACTGTTGTTTAATTGTGCTTGTACAAAGAATATATTATTAAGATAAATAGAGCATAAACCTTTTTAAATCCTAAACTCATAGCCTTTGATGTCTAACACTCAAACAAATATTATATTCTTTGCAACGACAAGAACATAATAACAATTGTTTAGTTCCAAAGCCCTGAGGGAAAAGATAAAACAAACATTTCGACGGCTAATGCAACAACTCTTGATCCATTTCCCATGCGTAGGTCCACTTCGTCTTTCCCTAGTCTTCTACTTAGTTTTAGTCTTGCACATTTGAACAAATGTGGGAACCACATCTGGTATCCAATACCCATGAAGTAAGACTAGTAGAATGACAATCTATAACACAAGTACCTGTGATTGTAGCAACGTTTTCATTATTCTAATCTTCTAGAAACTTAGGGCAATTTCTCTTCCAATGCCAGGTTTAGAGTAATAGAAGCCAGAACTTTCAGCGGGAGTTTTAATAACCTTCACCTTCCTAGAAGTTGGTTGTGGTTTGAGCGCAGCCTTCTTGCTTTTGCCTTTTGACCACTCACTTTTATAGCCCTCTTTCTTGAAACCCTTAGCTTTCTACATCAAGAGGACCTCATGGTTAGGCTCCACCTTGATTGTTAGCTCATCAATCCTAAGCATACCATACAACTCAATCAACGACCTCTCCATTATGTTCATGTTATAATTCATCTTGACAATATCATAACCATCATGAATTGAATGGAGAATGAGGTTACTAGCCAACTCTTCACTATTGGAAAACTCAGCCTCGTCATGTTGTCAAAGTATCCAATCATCTTCAATACATGAGGCCCAACCGAAGCCTAGCATCGAGAATTGCTTTCGAGGTCTCAAACCTCTCAATTCTGGCCTGCTCTTGAAACGTGTTCTTCAGCTGCTGAATTATATTGTACATATCCACGTTCTCAAATTGCTTCTACAAGTTCGAGTCCATGGTCGCCAACATCAAGCAAGTGACATCAAACGATTGTTATTTAGGACGGCTCTCAGCCTGCCTTTGGGCGTTTGTAGCATTTGGCCCCGGAATAGGGATAGGATTGTCAAGAACTGACTCTTTTATCGTGCTTGAGAACTATTTTCCCAGACTTCTATTTACTTCGATTTTACCCCAGACAAACTTTAAATATTCTTCAATCAACCCCAACAGCTTTTAAAATTCACTTCCAGTCCTATTTTGACCCAAAATATTAAAATGTTGACTTTCAATTAATATTAATAATTAATCTGAATTTATGCATATATATTTTAATTTCAGTCATTATACCGTAATATTTTATAATGATTAAATATTATTATATGTAGACTTTATCGAGAAATTACGGGCTTAGGACTGTGAGTCGAGCATCTTCATCTTCAAGTCAGGCATCATCATTTATTCAGGTGGGCATTTTCACTATCACTTTAATTGCTTTAATTGGACTGCATATGTGATATTCAATTCATGTTTATAAATTAACGATGCACGTTGTAAATCAGGCTCACATGTATTCGCGTAAGAGGCTATCTTAAGATTTATGTTGTGTGGGGACACCTGCACAACCTTAATATTCACATGCGTGCTCGATTCATGTTATATGTGGTATATGTAACACCCCCAATCCGCTTAGGGATATTACACGTCGTAGACCATTTCCTCAAGGATCTACCAGGCTGGTAACAACATAGAACAACTCAAAAATACCTTTAAGGCCAAAATGACTCAGTAGACCGATTTGGTCTTTCAATGATTACATACAACTCAAACTCATTACATGCCCACGCAGGGGTCAAATACAACACACTCCCGTACAACGGGAAAGAAATACTGCAGCGGAAAATACTCTATAACTAAACCAATGACCTCATACGGATCCTCGTGTGATTAGTATCGTTCATCTTTCATCATCCTTCGTGCCGACCCTGTGTTATGCTCCCAAACCTGAATGCAAAAACAGACATCCACCCCCCGAATACCCGGGGGTTAGCAAAACTCCACTGTTTTGCTAGTGCAAGAACAAAGTGCAAATACGAGCCATACAATTCACATTCCACAAATAACAATAACCAGGAACCCTCAATGATCCAAACGTAACAAAAAGTACTTCCCGAGGCAAGAGTTGGTAAACATTTCCAAAACCGAAAGATCACAAGTAAAGGGAAACAATTTATAAAACAGTTTTAAAGATGCCTTCGAGAGTTTTATTAGAAAACAATTTAGGATCATCAAATCCTTCTTTTTCCAAAATCAACAGGGTCCTCGACCAGTAGGCGGAAAGCAATTTGCAAGAAAACCATTCAATCAACCCAAGCGAGTCTTCACAAATATTTCCACGGGATTCTCGACCCAAATCCAAATAATATCAACACGAGATCAATCATTTCAACATTCCACAGGGTCCTTGACCCAATACACATAATAGCACCACAATACAATCAAAGGTACAATCTCTCATTCGACATATCCTGCTCAAGACCCCCGATTAATTAACCCTCGGAGATTTCGTCAAACCTCCTTGGTTAATTAACCCTGATACCAACGCTTTAAAAACAAGTTGAAACAATCTTTCAAAAACACGAATCGCGGTCTATATCAAGACAAACATTTAAAAGTGAGTTGAAAGAATTGAGATACGAACATCGTTCGGTAACGGGGTCTTAGCTATCACTCAAATACACGTAACCAATAAGCCTGCCAGGCGCCTCCCTTGCGCACCTGTGTACCGGCGTTCACTCCATCATGTTGGCCGCTCATTGAACATGTCACCGCGCCGGCGTCACTCCCGCAAGAGCCGCCCCTTGCGCGCGCATTAGGTAACACCGGCGTTCACCACCCATATGGAGCCGCACATTGCAGCATACATCAGGCCGGAGTGCACTCCCCGCCCTCAGAGGTTCCCGGATACGACGTTTCTCACAACAAGTATCCACATTATCACAAACCTCAAGCACACATTCAATCGTTGTAACAATTATCAAATCAATACGCCAATTCACATAATTTATCCGTCAGTCCACGACCACACGAATAAATAACAACACGCACGTCAACCATAACACGACAGAAAGAAACAATATACGTACCCACACATTATCAAGCGCAACATCAACACTAAACATATCCAAAGGATTCACGTAGTCACTTACAACCCACACAATTTACAAAACACACGCGTTTTGAAAGTAAGCCTTTAACGAGGCTAGCCGAATCTTTTGAAAACTCATTTCAAACAAACAACAAACACACCAAGACGATCACTAATTATCATATCCACAAAACAAGAAAAGTATGGGCAAGGTACTTGCCTCGAATCCATGAACGCAACAAGACGACGGACGAAATACGGTCGAATAGCCCCGAACCCCCGAACAATATCAAGAACGCAATAGCATCCCGAGTACTACGAGAATAACACCACACGAATCATCAATCACCAAACGGGATTCAACATCGGAAATCCTCGAGCACCTAAAATCCTCCGGAAGGAACAATAAAGGATGATTACGACGGGAATCAAGGTAAAAACGACGGAAATCCCAACAAACTATCGAAAGGAACTCATTGGGGCATTTAATCGAACACTAAATGTTCAATAATCCCCAAGAACACTCGAATCGCCAATCGAGTTAAACAAACTCGATATATGGATATACAATCCGTAGAACACAATTAATAACATCATACTACACCAACGGATGTATCAAAATCGGACTTGAATCGAAATCAAGAACAAATTCATCAAAAAGTCAACTTGAAGAAAAATCAAGAAATATACCTTGATTCGACGAAACACACGGACTAGATGTTGATATAATCAACAAGGATCTTCCAAAATGCTTTGGAAATGAGCAGAATCGGCCAAGAACTCGATTCCCCGTCGCACCCATCTGATAGCCGCAAGAAAGTGAGGAAGAATGAAAAAAAAAACGGGTTGCCAGGCCTAAAATAGGCTGATCTGCAGTGTGTGCCGCGGCCCAGCCGAAGTGTGCCGCGGCACAGGGCCAAAAATCGCGCCCAGTGACCGACAGACCGCTATGTGTGCCGCGGCCCTGTCGAAGTGTGCCGCGGCAATGACTCGGCATTGTGCCGCGGCCCTGTCGGCATGTGCCGCGGCACAAGGTACAGAAGGTTTTGGCCGATAAGTGCCACACGGGTGTGCCGCGGCCCGGACGAGTGTGCCGCGGCTCACGGTACAGCTGCCGAGCACTACCGGCCGTAACTCGGCCAGTGCCGGCTTGGGCCCAGATTGCCCGACCATGACTCGGCCGGGGCCAACTCCGACGGCCCGAACGACCCCGAAACCCGAACCTGAATACGAATTGAAGATACGGTTACGAAATACTCGCAAAGGCGAATTCGAGCACTAAGAGAACACACGATTCCGACCACCCGAAGGCTCGAAATTCGACAACAGAAGTAATTACCCCAAACTTTGGGAAATTACGAAAATGGCCCAAAACGTCCGAAAATCACGATACGTGATCGAATAACCAAACCTAAGTTCACAACACGTCTAACAAAGTTAAACGGACTTACGGGAAACTCGAAACAACAGTTTCAAACGAGATTCGCAAGAATCGAACTCAAGTGCGGAAAAGTCGCCAAAAAGCACGGAACTCAACAAAACGACACCGAAACAAACTCGGATGACAAAAAGTGTAGAATTAATCATTCTCGGAATGACGAAATGGTCATGAGCGAGTCGTCAAAACGGACTTCCGCCGAAAAAAAGAAATTACCGGAAATCGAAATCACGGGTATTACAGTATGTATGTTTCATATTGTTGCGGATGGTTTACTTAAAATCACGGATTGATTTTAAGTGGAAAGAGATGGTTTGGATAGTAATAATGTTGTTGTTTCCAGACATCGTTACTATAAATAAAATGAAAATGAAAATAAAAAGTAAACCATCCATCTAAATAATTGAAAGTAAACATGCAATCTAGTTAGTTAACATTCTATTCATTTAGGTCCCTTTTGAATAAAATGATTCCAGGATCCTTTATCACAAACCTTTGAGCAAGCCTTGCCTTGTCATTTATTAGTTTTTGACAAAAGGTAAGTAATCTCATTACTAATAGTATCCAATACTACTCTTGGCTCATAGGTTACATCTAATGTCATATCATATTTTTGCCTCAACATCTAATGACTCCTTGTAACACCCCCAAATCTCATTGGGTCATTACAGTGTCGTGGACTCCATACCAGGAGATCCACCAGGCGAACACGACAAAAATACAACAAACTGACCAAAAGGGGAATCTCAGTCCCTACTATGACATCCGACATAATATTCCGATATGGAATTTCAACGACAAAAGTGGGCCTACATGGCCAAAATAAAAATACAACAACATTCATGAGCCTTGCTCGGATAATACAAAATGACAACAACTGAACAAAACTGGAGTACTCCAAACTGTCTGACGGACATGAACACCAAAACATCTCGGACTAGTATAGCTTGAATGCCTCGTCGCCATCGTCATGCCCCTGTGTCTCAACTCTCTCCTCGCAAGCACCTAAAACATGAAAACATGTTCTACCCCCACGGGGTCAGTCATCCAGATAATGAACATCAAATACATGTACAACATGATATGCATCCAAAGGCAGAATGAACAGTACAACAATGGTAATACAAGATGCTCACAAACCAAGGTAAGAATCGAGCATTCGTGAAACACTATGCCCACGACATACGATCGGTACCTGCTCAACAGGTTAGAACACAAGTGCCCAACGGCGAATCATGAGTATAGGACACAACAATGAACTACCCGAAGCTAAACCAAACCAGAACTGAAATAAATACGAATCACAATGCCCGAAGGCTCCAACGGAAATACCAATACATCACAATGGCCTGAAAGCCCCCCAGCCGGAGCTACTAAAACAACACGATGGCCTAAAAGCCTCTCAGCCGGAGCTGCTAAAATAACACGATGGCCTGAAAGCCTCTTAGCCGAAGCTGCCAATCATCACAATGGTCTGTAACCACTCAGCCGAAGTTGTCAATCATCACAATGGCCCGAAGCCAAAATAGCCCGAAGCTGTATCACATGAGATCATCCAATGACCGTGACCTGCTGAATTGCAGGTGTTGGGAAACCAACCGCGAAGGTTCAAGCCCCAGACTTACCCATAATGAGATCACCCAGTGACCGTGACCTACTGAACTGTAGGTGTTGGGAAACCAACCACGAAGGTTCAAGCCCCAAACTTACCCATAATGAGATCATCAATATGACCGTGACCTACTGAACTGTAGGTGTTGGGAAACCAACCGTGAAGGTTCAAGCCCCAAACTTACCCATCGAGCACTAGCCGCGACTAGCCTCCAAACACAATTCATCACAAACGGCAATGATCCCAAGATTACCAAATTCACAAGAATAAAAGTGTGCTGCCTTGAGTCGGCCAACACGATAATAATAACTCACCGATGGGCACTGTCTTAGGCGGTCCCAATTCAAATACCTCGACTGCCTTAGAATGGCCAATCGATAACAACGATACAACGGATGGGAAATGTCTTCGACAGTCCTAATTCAATACATCAATTACCTTAGAACGGCCAATCGATAACAACGATACAACGGATGGGAAATGTCTTCGATAGTCCCAATTCAATACATCGATTACCTTAGAACGGTCAATCGATAACGACTCAATGGATGTGAAATGTCTTTGACAATCCCAATTCAATATATCGATTACCTTAGAACGGTCAATCGATAATAACGACTCAATGGATGGGAAATGTCTTCGACATTCCCAATTCAATACATCTATTACCTTAGAACGGTCAATCGATAACAACGACTCAACGGATGGGAAATGTCTTTGACAATCCCAATTCAATACATAGATTACCTTAGAACGGTCAATCGATAACAACAATACCACGGATGTCTCGGCACCTTTCATCGGTTACCGATAACGAAGATGATAATCGAATACGTCAATGCTTTCAATTGGCCAATACAACATCCATAACGAAGCACCAATATAAAAAACAATGATCACAACTATGTCTTGAATCGACACCATTATCAACAACAACAATCGATACATCGAGACCGCGAACCGACTATCGACAACAATATTACCAACAAGTATCTCATTGTCTTGAACCGGCCATTTACGAACAATAATAACATTTGGCATAATTTGCCGAAGGGTGTCGTATCAAACAATCCCCTGATATCAACAAAATCATAAAGAGACCAAGTCTCGAAATGATACACATATTCATACACATATATGATAACATTAATTTCATTGACTAGTATAAGTATAAAACTTGCCTCAAACGAAGGCGAGAAATCCTTCCACGATCAACTCTCTCCCACGAAAACGACGAACGGCGCCTTTCGACAGTTACAAGCAATCAAACAATCTTGAATGAATTACAATTCATTCAATAACACAAAATCATTAAAAAAACACCAAAGATGATCCCGATTCAATCCCGAATCGGTTAAACTCCAAAAACGAATATCATAGTCCCCAACTATGAATTCCAACATCTTCCAACACCTCACTAATCGATATGATCAAATGTTCTTAACACCTGTAAAAACAATTTAACAAGAATCACTTAAGAACAACATCAAATTGATCCTCTTATAATGATAATATCATCAATATTATCACTATCACCTCAAGAACATCACCAAAACAACAAACATGATATCAACACGATAATCAATCTCCAATTCATCATGAATTCGGATTAATCAACAAAATTAAATCAACCATTTCAAGATTATGATAATCATTACACAATTCATCATAATTCCTTACAAAAATGGTTATAATCCCTCAAAACCACAACCAACAACAGTAATCATATCAAGACTATGTTAATCTTATAACAATCTTAGCATAATCCTTCCTAGACATGATTAAAACCTCCAAACATCCTAAAACATCAAGAACAACTCCTATTCAAACCATAATCATCATGTTCTTCATCATAAGTTATAGAAACTCATCAAGAATCATGATATACTCCAACAAACACCAACTTATACGAGGAAAACAACAACAACAACATCATATTCGAAAATCACTTGTAGAACAAGAGATTAAGAGAACTTACCAATGAAGAACAAGAAGAACCCTCCAAACACCAAAGGAGCACCAACAAGCTTCCAAATGCAAGCTACAAATCAAGTTATGATGATCAAACACATGTTGGAAGAGGCTAAATATCCAGAACAAGTCCAGAGGGATGGTTCTAGGGAGAGAAAGGAGGTTTTGGTTCGTGAAGAAATGAAATACGAAACCAAGATATATAAACTGACAGGTTCATTACGTACGTTGTACACCAAGTTAACGTACGTAAGGACTATTACGTACGCTATACCGATAGCTTAACGTACGTAATGCTAGTCCAGAACCGACTGACCAGAAATACGAAGACCTTAACGTACGTAAACAACCGCCCTTTTACGTACGTTAACAAGCTGCATGGATTACGTACGTAGATCTCTCTTCCTAACGTACATAAGGATCCGTTGACTGCAATAATGAGATCTGGTCGAAAGATTCCCGGCCCTATCAGCCGAAAGTTGACCACGAGGAAGGTTCCTACAACCGACCAATCATTACGTACGTAACCCTATAGGTTTAACGTACGTAATACCCATCTCATAGCGTACGTAATGCTACCCATGTAGCATACGCTATGGCTAGTATACTTAGCCAAAAATCCAAACTCTCCAATCAACAACCAAATGACGAAACAATACCGACGACAAGCACAAATATTTCGATCCCGAAATATCCCAATATAGTATACATTGTATCAGTGCAAAATAACAACATTTGTACAATTCCAAATGAATACGTACAACTCAACAGTGAAACAAAAAAAATTATCCCCGGATATTACATACTCCCCCCCTTAAAAAAGAGTTTCGTCCCCGAAACTCAGGGTGCACAATTCGGGGTACGAACTATCTATCAGGATCTGAAAACAACATCTCCAGGAATACTCCTCAATACGAACAACCCCTAGGGTCTCCGCGTCTCCCCTGCCCGAACACGGCGAAAACCAAGTGATAAAAACACTCAACCCAGTGCGAGATCAGTCAAATCATAACTCCTCTGCCAAAGACCAGCCAGAAAGTCGTACCACCCGCATGACTCGTAACATCGGTGTACACTGATAAGTGTTAGTTTTATACACTTATCCATAGTTTGTATCGATAAAATTCACCCATAATTGAGCTATTCTACTCGTTTTTTACTTTTAATTAATTAGTTTTTAATAATTTTATTTTTATCGGATGATGATGTAAATCTAGTCTTAATCGGATTAAATAACTGATTTACTCAAGAAATAACATGTTTATTAAATATTCTCTTTGTTGAATTTTGATATATTCATGTTGTACGGCTTTCCGAGACGAATTCGACAGTCTTTCCGGATTCAAAATCAGAGTTATATATCAAAAGTTATCATCCGAAGAAGATTTGGGGCAAAAACGCAAAGTGTGAGAAATTCTGGGCTGAAAACGTAACTCTCAAAGCAACCAGTGAGCAAATTGACGAAGCCAAGTTACGGCCGTAACTACAGAATGTTACGGCCGTAAGTCATCCAATTCTGATCGTAACTCCTTAATGTTACAGTAACTCTTGTGATTGTTAAAATTTGTCTAATTTTTTATACTTTTTGTGTTTTATTGAGGGGATGGCTGGCATTGATCCGATCTATTGTAATAATGCTGGAGTTTTGGAGCTATTAGATGACTTTAGGTGTATTAATAGACCCTTTAGATCCTTCATCATTCATCATTCATCATATAATTTTTCACTTTTTGTAAACTTTTCTTTTTGTGTGAAGAACACATTTGTGTTCTTGAGTGATTTGTGTAAGTGTGGTATAGCATATGTTGTTCAGAGAGTTTATTGCTTCTTTCTCCTTTATCTACTAAGGGAGTGAGGATCAATTCGTTCTCTTGATTCAACTAATAATGACCACCAAAGCTTGTATTATGTATAATAAACCCTTCATGAGCTAAGTTACCTTTAGTTGGGATTATAAACAAGGTTAGTCATGTTATTTATGTTTGTATAAAGATCTATTGTGAATTACTTATTATTGTGTGTGATTTTCATTGTTTTAACAATCTTTATTTATTTGGCCAATAAATGACGATATTTATGGTCTTCATATGTTTCGAAAGAAAATATGTTTGATTAGATCAAATGATCTTCACTCTAAGTTGTTCTAGGGGATAGAAATATACCTCTAGACCTTAGATGATTCTTTGAGTTATTTTCATAAATCCTAATGCTATGTATTGAAGCCAATCAACATAGAAATATAGTGGATTGATTCAATATGTAAGGGTCGTTTTATAGTTTGAAAGAGAAACCGTCTTTTTAAGGAAAATCGAATCTACACAACATAATAAGTAAATTCATCTTATGATCTCCTATACATCTTCTATAACTAATGACGAACTAAGTTTGTAATCCCAACAATTTCATTTTATCATTAATCAATCTATTATTATTGCTATCTTTTTATTTCCTTATAATATTAGAATTATTATTGCATTATCTTTGCAATTATTAAACCAAACTCTTTAATTATGTGTTTCACTCATCTTAGTATCTATAAAAATAAACTAATAGTGTATAATTCAAATTATAACCAAACTTCCTCGTAGGATCGATAAACCGGACTCAAAAAGTCCACTTACTACTTGATACGATATCGTGCACTTGCGATAGTTACACTAAGAACGTGTCATACACACCCTGCGGGAGCCGCCCATTTGAACATGTCTACAATCACTGGTGTACACTTCCCCGTTCTCGTCGGCATCGGACGCCCATGCAAACACTAACTCACGCCACGCAAAGATAGTAACAACACAAACATAGTCCTCGGGATCATATCAATCGCACGCCCAAGTCCTCACGACTTGACGTCTCAAATCACAATGAACAATTACCTAGATTATCACAAGATCTTGGGTACAACACCAAAAGGAAAGAAAAACACATCAAACGACCTCAAATCTCAAGATTATCACATACTATCGTTACAAGATAGAACAACAACAAATGATTCACAACCACAATACCATAATACAAATTAAGTCAAACATCAATCCGAAAACAAGGAAAAAGTACAAATCAAGGCTACATCTCAAATGTACCCGAAATCAACATCCTCCAGATCATCGAGCTCCTCGATCTCATCGACTCGAGGAAGACCCAAACCTGAACTCGCTCCTCCCCCTCGGCTGTCCTTTCCTATGGCTCTAGAAGCCTGATAGGACCCCTTGGATGAAGTACGGACTGGAGTAACAAAATCTCTCGAGGCCCGTGAGCTCTCTCGAGACCTACTGGTACTAGAACTCCTATAGTATTTTCGAAGGTGTCCCTGCCTCCCACACATAAAAGAAGAAATAGTCTGCATCGAGCACTGGGTACTGCGATGTCCTATCGTATCATAGTTAAAGCAAATAATGGTTGAACCCGTCGCCTGAGAAGAAGATGCTTTCCCAGCATGAAGACGACTAGAAGACGACCTCTTGGACGTCGGAGCCCTATGACCTTCTGAACGAACCAGCATCCTAGTCTTCTCACCAGAAGAAACTGAAGGGTGCTTACGAGCAAGCTCCTTGATCAAAAGCTCTGCTCCAAGAGCCTTCTCTATGAATTCACCAAGTGAGTTACAATTTTGATTGAACAACTGCATCCTCAACTGCGGGTTTAGCCTCTTGCTAAAATACTCGATCTTATCCACCTCAGTACAGATAACAGATGAAGCAAACTGAAGAAGTACTTGAAACTTCTCAGCAATAACAATAACACCCTCGTCCTCGACGGATTAGGGGTTCAAAACCTCTGACAGCTTGGCTTCACGAAGTGGAGCCGGATAATACCTCTCTAACATGAGAGTCTTGAACTCGCTCCAAACACAGTCACGATCGGTGGGCTTCACACAAAGCCACCATGAATAAGCACCCTTACTCAAGTAGTAAGCCGCTACTGCCACTTTACTCTCTTCCGGACACTGAACCATGTCGAAGAGTTTATAAAAATGTTCAAGCCAATGAACAATGTCAGCTGGTTCCGACAAACCCTCAAAAGTAGGCGGCCTCTGACGAGAGATATCGCCGACAATCTGACTCACTCTCCCGGCCTGTCCATAAAACGGCACCTGGGATCCCTGCTGCGGTATACCACGAACCATCGAGGCCTGCATGGTTTTCATTATCTGCATCATCTGAGTCATCATGCCCCTCATAAGCAAGAAAGGGTCGATGTGTCCACTCTCAGTCTGATCGACTCTTCGAGTATGACGTCCTGAAGGAGAATCGATCGCATAAGTCACATCGTAGACCGAATTCTAATCCATCTCCACATCCGTACGCATATAAATATGAGATTCTGGGCCCTGGCTCGGTCTGCAGCCCTTACCCCCTCTGCCACGTCCTCAGATTCCTCTTTCCATACTGAAAGAATAATGTTCGATCATGATCGTAACTCAAATACGTCTGAACGTCCAAACCAGAGTGCTAAGTCAATAGCCAAACACGAGTATACATACTCAACAGATAAACAATCACAACAATCATGCTAATCATAGCTAATACAGAGCCCACACGCTCCAAAACAAATAATCATGAATCAATCGTAACACGAATGTTACATACATGTTTCAACAAAACATATATAATCAATGACATAAAGAATGTATGAACATAAAAGAGAACCGAGTCCTTACACAGGTCATACGAATCTTCGAGGTCTTGTGATACTAGTCTTCACTGACGATGACTCGATGAAAGAATGACTCATACAGTCGTCCAACTATCACGACTCACAAAACCCGACTGTCCAGATTGTCATAACCTGACAGCCCCACTACTACCGCATCAGTAGAGCCACATAACTCACGTATCAGGGTATATTACAACCCAATTCTCTGATACCATCTTCTGTAACACCCCCAAATTCCATTGGGTCATTACAGTGTCGTGGACCCCACACCAGGAGATCCACCAAGCGAACACGACCAAAATACAACAAACTGACCAAAATAGGAATCTCAGTCCCTACTATGACATCCGACATAATATTTGTAACACCCCCGATACATTCAGCAATATTACAGCACCGTAAATCCTTTTCATAAGAATTTGAAGGATAGGTGAAACAATCGAGCTGAAATGAATGGTGTGATGTCTTATTTATAATTTTCTGACTTAACGTACGTTAGCCTTCATGCATAACGTACGTTAGCCTCTTAGCGTACGCTACATAGCATAATTTAGCGTACGCTATCGTCCTGATAGTTAACTGTCTTGATTCTGACCTTGATTACGTACGTTACACCATCAGGTTACGTACGTAAGTAACACACATTAGCGTACGCTAGACACAATCCTTAGCGTACGTTAACAATCGTTGACTTCAAAAGTGTCCAGGTTCATCCGAGGGAATCTTATCCGGACCCATGTCCGGCTGGCGCATGTGACAGTTGCCTAGCTCAATTATTGGCTGGTTAACGCACGCTACGCTAACTCCGACACATAACGTACCTTAAGCTTCCATGTTAACGTACGTTATCACGTATTTTGCATGGAAAATTTACATGTTGCCATACTCATGTACAAGGATACAAATATGAGAACTATCACACTTCAATTATCGATATCACAATCCCGAATAATACAGGGTTCAAATACAGCTGAAATACTCAATAATAAATCCGGATATTATAATATTCCGATATGGAATTTCAACGACAGAAGTGGGCCTACATGGCCAAAATAAAAATACAACATTCACGAGCCTTCCTCGGATAATACAAAATGACAACAACTGAACAAAACTGGAGTACTCCAAACTGTCTGACGGACATGAACACCAAAACATCTCGGACTAGTATCGCTCGAATGCCTCGTCGCCATCGTCATACCCCTATGTCTCAACTCTCTCCTCGCAATCACCTAAAACATGAAAACATGTTCCGCCCCCACGGGGTCAGTCATCCAGATAATGAACATCAAATACATGTACAACATGATATGCATCCAATGGCAGAATGTTTAGTACAACAATGGTAATACGAGATGCTCACAAACCAAGGTAAGAATCGAGCATTCGTGAATCACTATGCCCACGGCATACGATCGGCACATGCACAACATGTTAGAACACAAGTGCCCAACGGCAAATCATCAATATAGGACACAACAATGAACTACCCGAAGGTAAACCAAACCAGAACTAAAATAAATACGAATCACAATGCTCGAAGGCTCCAACGGAAATACCAATACATCACAATGGCCTGAAAGCCCCCCAGCCGGAGCTGCTAAAATAATACAATGGCCTGAAAGCCTCTCATCCGAAGCTGCCAATCATCACAATGGTCTGCAACCACTCAGCCGAAGCTGTCAATCATCACAATGGCCCGAAGCCAAAACAGCCCGAAGCTGTATCACATGAGATCATCCAATGACCGTGACCTGCTGAATTGCAGGTGCTGGGAAAGCAACCGCAAAGGTTAAAGCCCTAGAGTTACCCATAATGAGATCACCCAGTGATTGGAACCTACTGAACTGTAGGTGTTGGGAAACCAACCGCGAAGGTTCAAGCCCCAAACTTACCCATAATGAGATCATCAATATGACCGTGACCTACTGAACTGTAGGTGTTGGGTAACCAACCGCGAAGGTTCAAGCCCCAAACTTACCCATAATGAGATCATCAATATTACCGTGACCTACTGAACTGTAGGTGTTGGGAAACCAACCGTGAAGGTTCAAGCCCCAAACTTACCCATCGAGCACTAGCCGCGACTAGCCTCCAAACACAATTAATCACAAACGGCAATGATCCCAAGATTACCAAATTCACAAGAATGAAAGTGTGCTGCCTTGAGTCGGCCAACACGATAATAATAACTCACGGATGGGCACTGTCCTCGGTGGTACCAATTCAAATACCTCCACTGCCTTAGAATGCCAATCGATAACAACGATACAACGGATGGGAAATGTCTTCGATAGTCCCAATTCAATACATCGATTACCTTAGAACGGTCAATCGATAACAACGATACAATGGATGGGAAATGTCTTTGACAGTCCCAATTCAATACATCGATTACCTTATAACGGTCAATCGATAACAACGACTCAACGGATGGGAAATGTCTTTGACAATCCCAATTCAGTACATTGATTACCTTAGAACGGTCAATCGGTAATAACGACTCAACGGATGGGAAATGTATTCAAAAGTCCCAATTCAATACATCGATTACCTTAGAACGATCAATCGATAACAACGACTCAACGGATGGGAAATGTCTTTGACAATCCCAATTCAATATATCGATTACCTTAGAATGGTCAATCGATAACAACAATACAACAGATGTCTCGGCACCTTTCATCGGTTACCAATAACGAAGATGATAATCGAATACATCAATGCCTTCAATCGGCCAATACAACATCCATAACGAAGCACCAATATAAAAAACAATGATCACAACTATGTCTTGAATCGACGCCATTATCAACAACAACAATCGATACATCGATACCGCGAACCGTCTATCGACAATAATATTACCAACAAGTATCGCAATGCCTTGAACCGGCCATTTAAGAACAACAATAACATTTGGCATAATTTGCCGAAGGGCGTCGTATCAAACAATCCCCTAATATCAACAAAATCATAAAGAGACCAAGTCTCGAAATGATACACACATTCATACATATATATGATAACATTAATCTCACTGACTAGTACAAGTATAAAACTTACCTCAAACCGAAGGCGAGAAAGTCCTTCCACGATCAACGCTCTCCCACGAAAACAACGAACGGTGCCTTCCGACAGTTACAAGCACTCGAACAACCTTGAATGAAATACAATTCATTCAATAACACAAAATCAATAGAAAACAACACCAAAGACGATCCCGATTCAATCCCGAATCGGTTAAACTCCACAAACAAATATCATAGTCCCCAACTATGAATTCGAACATCTTCCAACACCTCACTAATCGATATGATCAAATGTTCTTAACACTTGTGAAAATAATTCAACAAGAATCACTTAAGAACAACATCAAATTGATCCGCCTATAATGATAATATCATCAATATTATCACTATCACCTCAAGAACATCACCAAAACAACAAACATGATATCAACACGATAATCAATCTCCAATTCATCATGAATTCGGATTAATCAACAAGATTAAATCAACCATTTCAAGATTATGATAATCATTACATAATTCATCATAATTCCTTACAAAAATGGTTATAATCCCTCAAAACCACAACCAACAACAGTAATCATATCAAGACTATGTTAATCATATAACACTCTTAGCATAATCCTTCCTAGACATGATTATAACCTCCAAACATCCTAAAACACAAGAACAACTCCTCCTCAAACTACAATCATCATGTTCTTCATCATAAGTTATAAAAACTCATCAATCATGATATACTCCAACAATCACCAACTTATACGAGGAAAACAACAACAACAACAACAACATATTCGAAAATCACTTGTAGAACAAGAGATTAAGAGAACTTACCAATGAAGAACAAGAAGAACCCTTCAAACACCAAAGGAGCACCAACAAGCTTCCAACTCCAAGCTCCAAATCAAGTTTTGATGATCAAAAACATTTTGGAAGAGGCTAAATATCCAGAACAAGTCCAGAGGGACGGTTCTAGGGAGAGAAAGGAGGTTTTGGTTCGTGAAGAAATGAAATATGAAACCAAGATATATAAACTGATAGGTTCATTACGTACGCTATACACCAAGTCTAACGTACGTAAGGACTATTACGTACGCTATACCGGTAGCTTAACGTACGTAATGCTAGTCCAGAACCGACTGACCAGAAATACGAAGACCTTAACGTACGTATACAACCCCCCTTTTACGTACATTAACAAGCTGCATGGATTACGTATGTAGATCTCTCCTCCTAACGTACGTAAGGATCCGTTGACTGCAATAGTGAGATCTGATCGAAAGATTCCCGGCCCTACCAGCCGAAAGTTGACCACGAGGAAGGTTCCTACAACCGACCACTCATTACGTACGTAACCCTATAGGTTTAACGTACGTAATACCCATATCATAGCGTACGTAATGCTACACATGTAGCGTACGTTATGGCTAGTATACTTAGCCAAAAATCCAAACTCTCCAAGCAACAACCAAACGACGAAACAATACCGACGACAAGCACAAATATTTCGATCCCGAAATATCCCAATACAATATACATTGTATCAGTCCAAAACAACAATATTTGTACAATTCCAAACGAATACGTACAACTCAATAGTGAAACGAAAAAAATTACCCCCGGATATTACACTCCTTACTGATACTGATGAGAAAACAAAAAAACTTATAGATCTCTTTTAATAGGCCTACCCGTAGTATTCCAAGATTAGAAGTGATTCAATTAGTTAAGCAAAATCTATCCCGAGTGATCTAGTGTTTAATGGGTGTGTTTAATTTAAGAAAGGCATTTACTCATTATTTCTGGGACTTATGTAATACCCGCCATTTTCATAATGTAATATTTTTATTTATAATAATATTATCAATGCATTTCATTTCATTTAACTTCATTTAGAGGATCATGAATATTTATTTCGACGTATCACAAGTTCTAGCCCAAATTATTTTGTCGGATATATTCAAGTAGTCATTGTTTATATTCTATAATAGTGTTATTATTCATCCAAGTATAATACCAATACTACTATTATTAATATTATCATTTTTATTACTAATAAAATTATTAATACTATTTTATTAGTACTAATATTATTATTATTATCACTGTCATTTTTCAGATTTTTATGATCAATATTACCAATTAATTGTTATTTTACATTATTAGTATTATTATTATTATATCATTTATAATTAACCATGTATTATAACTTAACCAACTATGGTTAAACTAAACTAATCAGAATTAAGAACTATTCCCAGATCGACCGACCCCCTCAGATCTTTCACTTTCCCAAACTCCTCAATGTTTATCTCACACAAATCCTAATCCAACTTAAACACTTAAAAATTTACAACTATGTGAAGATAACTAACAATGTGAAGATAGAGATTGACGAACATAGCTTCTTAGCCGACTTGCACATAGTTGAACTCAGTGATTTGATGTTATTTTGTGTATGGATTGGTTGGACAAACATAGAGCTGTAGTTGAATGCTCCGAAATGAGGGTAACCTTATGTCCGTCTGTTGATGTTAAGACCGTATTCGAGGGGGTAAGAAACTCTAGTATCCTGAAAGTGATTTCAGTCATGAAAGTTGTGAAGATGTTGAAGAAGCGTAGTTGCCAAGGATTCCTGGTAAATGTGATGGGGAAAACAACTTCGGAGAAGACAGTAGCTGATGTACCTATCGTCAAGGAGTATCCAGATGTCTTTCCCGAAGACTTGCCCAGAGTTCTGCCGAGTCGTCAAGTTAAGTTCTCGATTGATTTGGTGCCAGGAGCGGCACCAATATCGAAAGCTCCCTATAGAATGGAGCCCAAGGAATTACAAGAGCTGAAAGTGCAACTTCAGGAACTTCTCGACTCTGGTTTTATCCGATCGAGTGTTTCGCCATGGGGTGCGCAGTACTCTTCGTGAAGAAAAAGGACGGAAGTTTGAGGATGTGCATAGACTATCGTGAACTTAATCGACTCACGATAAAGAATAAATATCCACTTCCTAGAATAGAGGACCTATTCGATCAACTTGGAGGATCAGGAGTGTTCTCGGAAATAGATTTGAGATCCGGATATCACCAACTGAGGATTAAAGATGACGATGTTCCGAAGACATCATTTTGAACTCGATATGGACACTATGAGTTTATACTGATGCCATTTGGTTTGACTAATGCGCCAGCGGTATTCATGGACCTCATAAACCGTGTATTTCAATCTTATTTGGATAAGTTTGTCATTGTGTTCATAGATGACATACTTGTATATTCAAAGAGCAAGGTTGAACATGAGCAGCATCTTAGAATAGTATTGGGAATACTAAGGAGAAGTTGTATGCGAAGTTCAACAAGTGTGAAATTTGACTTAACCGAGTTGCATTTTTGGGAAATGTGGTCACTTCTAGAGGAATTGAGGTTGGCCCGATTAAGGTAGAAGTAGTCAATGATTGGAAAGTACCGAGTAATGCAAATGAAGTTCGCATCTTCTTGGGATTAGCTAGTTATTATCGGAGATTTATCGAGGGATTTTCGAAGATAGCTGCACCTATGACTAGATTGACTAGAAAGGGAGAAGTCTTCTTATGGAATGAGAAATGTGAAAAGAGTTTCCAAGAACTTAAACGAAGATTGACTGCAGCACCAGTTTTGACTATTCCCGATCCGATGAGAGAATTCATCATCTACAGTGATGCATCCAGGCAAGGCTTGGGATGTGTATTGATGCAGGAGGACAAGATAGTTGCCTATGCTTCGAGACAGTTAAAACCGCACGAGCTGAACAACCCTACTCATGATTTGGAATTAGCAGCGGTAGTTCATGCCTTGAAGATATGGAGATATTACCTGTATGGAGGTAAGTGTGAGATTTATACAGACCACAAAAGTCTAAAATATATTTTCACACAAATGGAAATGAATATGAGGCAGCGCAGATGGCTAGAGTTGGTCAAAGACTACGATTGAACAATTCATTACCACCCTGGTAAAGCAAATGTAGTTGGTGATGCACTGAGCCGTAAGGCAAGAGGAGACCTAACCTGTTTGTTGACCAAAGAGGAAAGCTTGGTCAAGGAATTTGCAAGGATGAACCTTGAGATGGCTACACCATCAAATCCAGTTGAGTCACTATTGGCTAGTTTGGGGGTACAACCAACCTTGAGGAAACAGATCAAAGAAGGTCAAGGACAAGACGACTTCTTGGTCAAAATGAAAGAACGTACTCTTTCAGGTGAGGATAAGAGATTCAGTGTGTCCGATGATGGCACAAGGTACTACGAAGGGAGGATTTGTGTGCCCAATGTAGTCAAGTGAGAGAAGCAATATTAAAGGAGGCACATCATACCCCATACACAGCACACCCTGGGAGTACAAAGATGTACCAAGATCTCAAGGGGACATTTTGGTGGGAAGGTTTGAAAAGAGATGTGGCAGACTTTGTCAGAAGGTGTATAGTTTGTCAGCTAGTGAAGGCAGAACACCAACGCCCCTTTGGACTACTTAAATCACTTCATATTTCGGAATGAAAATGGGAACACATTACGATGGACTTCGTGGTAGGTTTGCCTCGAACGAAAAGAGGAAACCATGCTATTTAGATTGTCGTGGGCCGACTAACAAAGTCAGCTCATTTCATCCTAGTCAAGATGAACTTTCGAATGGATCAGTATGCTCAACTTTACATCGTGAGATTATTAAGTTGCATGGAGTGCTAGTCTCTATAGTATCCGACAGGGATACTCGTTTCACATCGCGTTTTTGGGAGAGTTTGCAAGAAGCCTTGGGGATGTAGTTGAATTTTAGTACGGCCTATCATCCTCAAACTGATGGTCAGTCCGAGAGGACCATTCAGATCCTTGAGGATATGTTGCGAGCATGTGTGTTAGACATGGGCAATAATTGGGAACGACTGTTGCCTTTGGTAGAATTTGCTTACAACAACAGTTATCAGTCGACGATCGGTATGGCACCGTATGAAGCCTTATACGGTAGGAAGTGTCGATCACCACTGTATTGGGATGAAGTAGGTGAAAGGAGAATTTTGGGTCCCGAGATGATCGAACAGACAGTAAGTGTGGTGGATAAGATTCGTGAGAGGATCAAGATAGCACAGGATCGTCAGAAGTCTTACGCCGACAAGCGTAGAAAGGATCTCGAATTCTGTGTTGGTGACAAAGTATTCCTGAAAGTATCTCTTACCAATTGTTCGTTTTGGTCTAAGGAGCAAGTTGAGGCCGAGATACATTGGACCATTCGAAATTCTTGAACGAATTGGAGAATTAGCTTACCGTTTGGCTTTACCCCCAGAACTTTCGGCTGTGCACAACGTTTTCCACGTATCATTGTTGAGAAAGTATGTGCACGATCCCAGCCACGTCGTCAACTATACCGCTGTGGAGATGAACAAAGATCTTACTTATTAAGAACAACCAGAACTGATTATTGACCGATCAGTCCGGCAGTTGAGGAACAAGGAGAAGGTGTTCCAATGGGATAACCACAGTAAGGATGAGGCTACTTGGGAGCGCGAGAAAGAACTTCAAGCTCATTATCCGAATTTCTTCAATCGAGGTATGTCATTTATTTTCGAGGATGAAAATTTTTCTAAGAGGGGTAGGATGTAATACCCGCCATTTTCATAATGTATTAATATTATTTATAATAATATTATTGGTGCATTTCATTTCATTTAATTTCATTTAGAGGATCATGAACATTTATTTCGACGTATCACAAGTTCTAGCCTGAATCATTTTGTCGGATATATTCAAGTAGTCATTGTTTATATTCTATAATAGTGTTATTATTCATCCAATTATAATACCAACCCTACTATTATTAATATTATCATTTTTATTACTAATAATATTATTAATGTTTGAGGAGAAAGTAAAAGACAGCAAATCAATTCATTCATAACACTGATAGAGGGGCCTTTATATAGGCATTACAATGAGAGTCCTTCCATACATAGGATTCCTAGATAAGGTAAGACATCTAATAGGATCCTACTACCTCTAGAAGGATCTAGAACCTTCCATCTATGTATCTACAATCAGTATTAGGTAAGACACATCACGGGAATAATAATTCCCGGAACACTCCCCCTGTGTCGAGCACTAATACAACAATGGTGCAGAAGATGTTGCCTTCGTAAAAACCTATTCCAAGCCAAAGCAAAACCCCATGGGAAAAATAAAGGCTTGATGAGGAAAAGATTGCAACGCACCAACATAACATGTCATGTATACTCCCACGATGTATACATAATGACTCCCGATGAGTACCTCAAATCATAGGAGTCGGATGCCAAGTTGCCCTCACAACTATACCAAGAAAAACCCAGTGGGAAAAATACCTCTTGGTCTAAGTTGAGCAGTACAACGCATCATTGTCTGGATGTTCTCATAGGTCGCCTCGTTAAAAACCTTACCAAGTGAAAACCCAATGGGAAAAAAACAAACCTTGGTTTAAGGACAAAAAGAGCGCGACACATCCAAAGTGCGAGTCACTAAAGACTTATCAAGTTTTCCAAAGTCTTGACCTCTATGCACCAAATCACCATAACTTCTTCGATTCAATAGGTATCAACGAAACGTAAGAACTTATGAAAACTAGACACCCATAGCTTTTCATTCACATACAAGACATAACCTAGATCGACACGAGATCACAAAGCTCTATCGAAGTTGACTCAAAGAAATTAGGACATATCCCGTCCTACTTTGCAACAATAGTCATATGTCACTCAACATGATGGATGTGATCAAATGGTTGGTTTCCTTGGAAAGTAGACACAAACCTTTCCAATGGCACCAATTTCACCATTTTCCATCAAGTGAGCCGCCTGTAGGTCATATGGGAGATAGACCAACACATTCGGCGGATTCGGGTATCGATTTTCAAGTGTCCTTTTTATCGAGATAGAGCGAGCTTCAAGCTTCTTGTCAATCACAGACATTGCGTGAGCGCATCCTGTGCCATCATCACGGTGGCTTTAGGATTATTACGAATGAGTACATCGAGTCAAACATGAGTACATAATACCGTACTTTTCTCTTAAGACTGCATCATCACTTAAGTGAGCCAAGTCTTATGATGACTTCGACTAGTCATTGGGAATCATATAGGCATTACTTTATCGTCTCTTAGGGAAACCGTCCTTTAGATTGCCTTAAACCGATTGATGAATACGCATCATCAAGTGTCCCAAGATCCTTTCATTCTTAACTTTGGGTTTAGCGGAATCTCTTAGTCTCACAAGAGTACATCACTATAAACCCTTAGTTTTACACGCAAAAGCTTCATATCTCTTCCAAATCAAGTATATACTTAGTATGCGTTCCCGACAATCACTTGTCGACGCGCTCCGTGGTCAGGAGCCACTTGATTTGAGTCTGATCCACCACGAGATCCTTTTTATCACTTAACTTAGTTCCCCACTAAGATAAGATTTAACCACAAGCTGCACGTCAGTTTTTGGGAAACTATCTAACTGAAAAGATAGTGGATGCTATAACATCCATTACGATAGCACAACTAAGTTTCGTGTCATCGTAGTCGATTCCAGTGCGTTCATGAGAAACCTCGCGCCATGAGGTGAGTTTAACTCTTTCTCTCACTCGCTTTAACAAAGTATACGGATAGGTCTTATCTTTGGAGTGTCGGTACCACTTCAACAAAGGGCTATCACTTTGTCCATACTGGAGTCGCATATGTTTCCATTTTAGGCCAAGGCTACAACGTTGTAGATTTTCAACGAAGTATGGTTCGATTAAACTCACATTCCACGTCCTCATGAACCGGCTTTATTCATAGAGTACTCTTTATGGATTGGCATTCATTGAGGCGTCCCCAATGATGACTATAATCCGTAATCACATGAGACGGATGAGTTCATTTGATCATATGATCAAGTTTTCATGTACCAAACTCGCATACATTCTTAGCGAGAGTATTTATCGAACCAAGTGGCATCCCAATACTCGATGAGATCCACGGCCTAGTAACACCATCTACCACAATTTGTGGTGTTACCATATCACCATTTATAGGTGACGACGTCCATAACCGGACACAATCCTTGCGGACATGTTTGCGGCATGTATTTAATCTCGTCACTTTAGGGAACTTGGTGAGGCATGAGGGACAAACTACGACAATTCCAAGTCGTTCTACTCGAACATGATCGTCGCATCTCCCTAACGACGGGAAGGCGGCTCATCAAAGTGACTTACGAGATCGTCGCCAAGGTACATTTTAAGCGGACTATGAGTGAAAGCGCATGTCATATTCATCATTTATAACCCGTCATAATGCGTTGTGGTGACGCACTTTTGGCACATGAACATGTGGACGATAAAGGTTTTGATTGTTAACACAATCAGCTTAACAAAATGCATATGGTTACACTTGTAACTAAGCATTTGAATGATGATAGGTATAGGTGAATATGACATGTTGACCTATGCTACATAGCCGTAGCTCTTGGTCTTGAGAATTCAACAAAGCGCCACCATGCACCACCGGATCGAACATAAAGAAACGATTGAACCGATGATAGCCGTTGGTTTTATCGAACCTCTAATGCTTTCTTGAAGAGTTCACTCCCTTCACACCCCAAACACCTCAAAATTTCGTGAGCATGTATAAACGGGTGTTTAGGATTCCAAAACCATCAATCTTGTGGTGAAATCGGTCAAAATGACATCGAACTAGTTGATAGGATATTTGGTGGTATGTGAAAACTTCATTTAAGTGGTTCACCTCCTTCCAAGTCTCCAAATGGCACCAAAATTTGTGAGAAGGTAGCCTTGACTGTTAGGAAGTATTTGTTAAAATTTCACTTTAAGACTTGGTCTAAAAAGTGGGTGAACCGACCTTTACAATGGTGGTCCGCAAGTTGGACAACCATAACTCAGGTTTCATCAACTTATCAATCATTGTCAAAGGAACAACATAACATATAAATGTTATCACTTGAGTACGACCATTTGTGAACACCATCATAGCATCATAAGCCACTCAGGCTAATACTTATGATCATGTATGTATAAGGACTCGGTGAAAGGGGAGGACTCAACACCATGCTTATGCGAGTCGCTACATTATTCTCTTTAGCATAGGAGGGTGTCATCTCCTAATCGTGCCAAAGAATAGGCTTAAATCAATGAACATGGCTAAGGAGGATCATTGGGGGGGTTTTTGGCGTCACACATGCTTATGAAAGCAAGACGCGGATGACATAAATATCATCATTGGTCATGAGCCCTGCTCACGACTCCACCAACGTACTTTGGTGTCTTTGATCCAACTAGTTTCTTTGTTCAAAGAAAATGATTTCCATGACAATACCGTGGTATATGGATCATCAAATTGTCCAAATTCCGGACTATTAAAGCCTAAATGTGTCAATGTCCCAATACATCTTACGGTTACACAAACCGATGCAAGCCAGACCATATTGACTCATGAATATTTTTCCTTTCACATATCCAATACAAGTGATGCATAAGATTTTATTCTCACAAATCATAATGAGATGCTATGAGTGATACACTTTGGCATATGTATCATCGAGTCATAACATGGTTCAATTGTTACGGAACATATGTGACTAGAAAACGCCATTCGGCATTCAACAACTTGAGAATTTACCACTCATTTATTGTGATGACCTAGTCATCATAGTCACAATGGATTTATAAACCGAAATCCAAAAATATCGTGTTCCTTGAAAATAGCTTAATACGCACTCAATTTCGCTTGCAAAATTTTACAAACATGTGCATAGCGAACACTCTAACAACATAGAGATTTTATACTTGATATGATCAAAATGATCTATCATATTGAGTGCATAACATGGCAAGGTTATATGCCTAAGGGGCAAAATTATGACGCAAGCATGGTGTAACACTACCATGCACACGCTCGACCTTCTTATAAGGGTGCGTATTTTGGGCTCCCAAGGAAGCTGTTTTTCAACATTTGAAAGATGATAGTTTAGCGTAACGCATACCAAAACTACATCATCTATGGCAAATTCGCCAAAAAGAGGTTGAAAAATATGTGTCATAAGACCACTTGCAAATTCAAGATGGGAACCAAGTTGGTTGAGACAAAAGTTAAGACAATCATTTGGGAATAAAATTCCGCGCAGCTTGACCTTTGTTCACTAAAACAACTATAACTCCCTTGTTAGGAAGGCTATGGATGAACGGTCGGATGTTCAAAACTAGACTTAGTATCTTTCTATCCATATATTGTGCACCACACGGATCATTAAACTCGAGATCACGGTGCATGTTTTAATTGGTGTTTAGTATTTCCCAAGTTTAGTGAGAAAACAAGGTTGAGACCATATCCGATGGCATAAGTGTTGATGCAAAACCATGACAATGACAAACCATAGGTGCGTTTAAACGCATCAAGGTGTTCGATTTCTTATCTCGACTAATGATCCTTTCTAACTCCAACTTGGTAGACTTGCAGAGAAAGTAGGAATGTCTGCAGACAAATTTGTTTAAAACCACCGATTCCATTTGAACTTTCAAAGATAAACAAATACCAAGGATGACGCGCTAGTCATGATCAAACGTGTAGACAAAATCCACCAAAGTGCATCAATCAACCAAGTATTTTAATTCTCAATTTGCAAGCATACGTCATAATAGTCATGTTATATGGATGCAACACGGCATCATAATTAAGCATTTTGAACCATGAGACATAATGAATATACCATAACCAACTCGTCTTGATCATCCAATGAATCGACTAAACATAGTCAAATGTATAAGGCACATGCCTTTACAAATACTCGGAAAAGTATTCGGACCTATAGTCATACGAACTATAATCGAGGTCAACGAATTCATGTATTTACCGCAATATGCCATTGCTTTACATGTTAAAATTTATAAGAATTACTCGTACATTCTTTCATATATCATGTTGCAAGGAGACGGTGCATGTCTATACCCACATGCAATATTTTATTTTAATAAGATGAAAGATGGAGTTTTCCAAGTATGGGATTGGGTCAAGACCAAGTGGTGGTCGCTCAATTCAACGTGACAATTAGTCACAAATCGATTTAACCACGACATATCCGTCGCAATCGATGTTTGTCCCATTTGTATGTCACAAATCCGTGACTAATCATGAGCAGTCATAACTTTACCGTTCTGACAATGTTCATTTTTTTCAATTGTTGGTTTAAAATCGACAAAACGGCGACATCAAATCGCACCCAAAATGTGGTGTATGCAACAACCACAAATATCGACTTTCAACAATTATCCGTGACTCCCAGGACGTCACACATTTACTTCGACATCCGAGAGTGATACCACCTCTCATTGTCTCATCCACCGCAAAGTAGCGTGGGAGATAAAGAACCCAAATACCCGATTCCCCAAAAAAATTTCCCAAAAGAGAGGAATTGAAAAACGGAACTTAATAAAATCTTACGGGTAATTGGTTCCATATATGCTTTGATCCTTGAGCAGGAGATTCTCTCCATATGA
This sequence comes from Orobanche coerulescens, assembly GCA_033398695.1. NCBI lineage: Eukaryota > Viridiplantae > Streptophyta > Magnoliopsida > Lamiales > Orobanchaceae > Orobanche > Orobanche coerulescens. Next base: position 205,941,689 of record CM065802.1, read on the forward strand.
GCAACATATTTAGTGGGTACTCAGTTCTATATTTACTTTGATCCTTGAGCAGGATAAATATGGCTTTTTCTCCATAGCGTGCACATCATCATGAGCGACGTATTTTCCTATATACACGTAAAACATAAACATGTAAGATTCATAAGTGTACAAATTAATGAACAAATGAATCATTGAGTAGGAAAAAAATGGAGAGTTGAGAAACGCCGGATAGGGCTCTGGGCTCAATAATTCGGCGAAAAAGGACTCGAGCGCGGCGATCTGGCATTTCGGTATTGGATGAGGTCGGATCTCCAAATTTCTTCGTAAAAATGCCTACATTCGGCGGTAGATTCGGTAACCAATATTACACATAATCCGATCTCCACCGTTGAATATACAGATATTTGTGTTGGAAAGTTCTTGCCAAAATTTCACACCGATCCGAAGCGGTTAAAGAAAGCGGAAACGTGATTTTAAATGCTAGCTGCGAGAAAATTCACGCGCGGAAATTCTCGTCTCTCGGCTTTTTTCGATTTTGATAGGTTTTGTCTCGATTGCACTAGGTTTTCAAGCATTAAATATCGAGTGCATAAAACCGTTTGGACGATCCGGCGGTGCTTGATCGGATCGGGTCGGCAAGCGGGTCGGTACAAACGGACGGCCAAACACGGACTTGGTTGCGGTCGGACTGGAAGATAAGTGGCCGGGATCTGGGAAGGCAGCCGTGTATATTTGGATTGGGCTGCTTTGTGCACGGCGGATCGCGGTTGGAATTTAGGCCGATCGGTGGATAGTGGACGAAGCTCACAGGAAGATCGGAAAAAGCAGAAGCGAGGCGGCGATCTGGACGGGCGGCGATCTGCGCTTGAGCGGCGGGCGAAAGCGGCAGGCGGGGCGAGTTGCGCAGGGAAGAACAGCGGGAGCCGGAGGAGTAGGATGCAGTGGTGCGAGACGGTTGCGGGCGATGACGTCTGGTTCGGATCTGGTGTAGGTGGGCGCGATGGTGTCCATGCGGCGGAGATGGGAATTAGGGTTTAGATTTTTTTCTTTTTCTTTTTTTTTTTTTGAATTTCGAATTTGGGAATTTTTTTCTACTCGGTTGAGATACTACGTGCGATAACGTGTTTGAGGAGAAAGTAAAGGCAATGAAATCAATTCATTCATAACACCGATAGAGGGACCTTATATAGGCATTCTGATGAGGGTCGCCCATACATAAGATTCCTAGATAAGGTAAGACATCTAATAGGATCCTACTACCTCTAGAAGGATCTAGAACCTTCCATCTATGTATCTACAATCAGTATTAGGTAAGACACATCACGGGAATAATAATTCCCGAAACAATTAATACTAATTTATTAGTACTAATATTATTATTATTATCATTGTCATTTTTCAGATTTTTATGATCAATATTACCAATTAATTATTATTTTACACTTAGTATTATTATTATATCATTTATAATTAACCATGTATTATAACTTAATTAAACTAAACTAATCATAATTAAGAACTCTCCCCCTCAGATCTTTCACTTTCCCAAAATCCTCAATGTTTATCCAACACAAATCCTAATCCAACTTTATACAAATTCTACTGCATAAATTCTTTACATCATTCTTTACATCGATCAAAAAAATACAGAAGAGAAAACAGTACACAGAAAATACACCAAGTTCTCGCCCATATTCCCAGTTGATTTTCCCAGCCACCAGATTTCATCTTCTGCAAATTATCGCCTCGCTCACCTCTCCAGCAGCTTTCTTCCCGGCCAATTTTCCAGCAATCCCAGCAACCTCAACTCGTCCAAATTTAGCAGGTCATCCGAACCACAATTTGTAAGGTATTCTGCCGAATTTTCGAAAATCGTACTATCGTTTTCTTATTTCCTGCTATGATGCCAATACTCAATATCTGATATTTCTTCTTCGTGACTATGAATCAAAACAGAAAATCATAATCCGAAAACATGAATTTCAACCAAAATTGTCTTAAATCTAAAACAATTAACCAACATTTATCCTGATTCTGATTAGGGTTTTATGAACCATATCCCCTTTTCGATTGTTCTGCAAGTTATAGACTAGAGCTTCGTCATCAAATCGCAAACCAAAGCAGAAACCCAAAAAAAAAATTAATCAAGCATGTTCAAACCAACAAATCAACAGAAACACCATCAGCCCGATCGAGACTGACCATTCACAGAACCCCCAAACACAGTCCAGAACAAAATACCCGTTTTGAATCTCAAAACCTGAACCCGAAACCCGAATCAGAAACCAAAAGAAAATCAAGAATCTTACCAGAAACCCATCATATCTTTCGAGACAGAATCGTCGACCTCGGCATCGTCCGTGGATTCAAACCTTCGCCAGATCGGAAGGAACCCTAATTTTCTGTCCAGGCCTGATTTGAAGAATAAAACCGAACCCAGTAATCGGCCCAAATTCAGCATCCGAGATTTTGTTCCGAGCCCGTACGCACATCGCCGCCTAGGTCCGCCGCCACTGCCTCCTACTCCGGATTACGCCTGTCGCGTGACGGGCGTGTATGTCGAAGGGATTTTGTGCATGTGTTCCCTTCTGCCATTTTTACTCCGGCCGAAAAGAAACTTAGTGAGAGAGAGAGTCGGGAGGAAGAAGGTTTTAGAGAGAGAACAGGAAGGATAGAAGGTTTTAGAGAGAGAGAGTCAAGGCAGAAAGTGAAGAAAGGTTTGGTCGGCTGAGGGATGAGATAAGGGTATTTATACCCGCGAATTTTTAGGATTTTCAGATTAGTCCCCACCTTTTCCAAAGACTTTCAATTTAACCCCAGACAGTTTTAATAACTTCGATTTTGACCCCAGTCAACTTTAAAACCTTCAATTCAGTCCTATTTTGACCAAGACATTAAAATGTTGACTTTTCAATTAATATTAATAATTAGTCCGATTTTATGCCTATATATTTTAATTTCAGTCATTATATCAAAATATTTTATAATGATTAAATTATTGTTATATGTAGACTTTATCGAGGATTTACGGACTTAGGACTGTGAGTCGAGTCAAGCAGCATTATTTATTTAGGTGGGAATTTTCACTATCACTTTAATTGCTTTAATTGAATTGTATATGTGATATTCTATTCATGTTTGAAATTTATGATACACGTTGTAAATCAAGTTCATCTGTATACGTGTATGAGGCTATCTTAAGATATATGTTGCGTGAGGACACCTGCACAACCTCAATATTCACATGCATGCTCGATTCATGTTATATATGGTATTGTGTGTATGTATTCATGTTGAGGAAAATGTGATTTGTAGAATAATCATTTAAATGCTTTCCATGATATTGTATATTACTGTGATAAGTGTGATTTCCACGAGCCGGAGGAAGCTCACCCCCACCTTTATTGATCCCGCAGGTTAAACCAAGCCGGATGGACGAAGGAGCGACCCGAGAGGGCATATGAATGAAATTTATTAAGTGATATTTTTCGTTATGTCTAATGTTTCGAAATTTATTTGGGGAAACTTTTGTTTAGAAATTAAATTTATAATTTATTCTTCCGTCGCAAATTTTTATCTCGTACCTATGACGTATTGTTGCCTTAAATAAAGGTATTTAATTTATGTCAGTGTAGCGACTCGACTTTGTAGGCGAGAATTTTAATATTCTCAAAAGAAATTATTTTTCTCAAAATTTACCTTTTGTCTATTTTTTCCCCTATAATTACCCCTAAAAAATTGGGGCGTTATAACTTAGGTTTATTATGTTCCTAAATTTACAACATACATAAACATCACATGCAAGCAATAAAAGTTGAAAGCGCATTAAAGTGGTTCTAGTATAGCCATTATGGATCTAATCTCCAATCCTTATTCCTATAAGTTGGATCCCATCCTTCATTAAAGCGGTACACAGCCTATTTAAATTACATATTTTAGGTCGTACATGACTGCAAAACATATAATCGGTTCGGACACCTAAAAAATTGGCCATAGTGAATCACTATAAGCGCCACAATGAATCATATTCATAACAAAACATCTACTCATTCATTAACTGTAGATGGACCTATACAAAGCTAAACATATGATTCTAAATCATGTAAATACACATATTTAATCAAGCCTAACAATTCTAAATTATTAACTTAATTAAATCTGATATTATTCATTATTTATTTAATTTATGAAACTAATTAATATTTATTTAATTTTAATTGATTAAATTTATGGGGGCCACCTAGTGTCTCAACGAACTTGTTTCTTAATCAAATACTCCCACTAAATCCATCAAATACATCCAATATATCATATTTATTCTAATTTGACCAAGTGCGAAACTCGTTTCAAATTCTAAATTAATGCACGGGTTGCAATTCGGGCCGCTGTCCGAGCAAATAGTCTGAACCTGCCACCGATCGATGACCACGCCTTCCATATCTGATGCACGGTCGCACGGCCCATTTAGCTGGCCATGGCAGTTTTGCCCTTTTCGGCTTTCGGAGCTGCACTGCTCCGGCAGCCCTCTGCCCAACAGATATTTTATTTTTAATTCCAGATTCTTAAAATGGTATAAAATAAAATATGAAAAAATAAAATAAAACTCCAGGTTTTTAAATTTAGGGCAATTGCATAATTTTTGATTTTAGAACAAAAAAAGATCTAATCAATTAAGATCTAAATCTAATATTAGCAGATAATAATTTGAACTAATTAATTAAATAAAACATATGTAGGAAGTTCTGAAACCAATGTTGGATTTTGGTCAAATTTAATTTGGAGGAAACATCAAAAAATATTTTAAAGATCGCGTACATATGTAAAACATTAATCTAATATAGTACAAAGTAAGGTACAAGAATTATACCTTTTGAATGCGTCTAGCTCTGATCTTGATCTCCGTGGAACTATCTTGAGGACTCCAGTATCGCTCCTCTACTTATATCCACACAGCATATCTTGAATCGCCTTGAGTTGTTAGCTTAGAACAAGATGAAGAATTCCAAGAAATACTTCTTCTCTCTCTCTCTCTCTCTCACGCGGATCATACTGTAATTAGGATAGGATGATTTTGTATTTTGGCTATAATAATTCATATCTCTCTCTCTCTCTCTCTCTCTCTCTCTCTATATATATATATATATATATATATATATATATAAATAACCTAGACACATAAGATAAGAGATAGACCATCTCCAACATAGACATCAAACAAATTGGCTGCCCCCTTAAGTCGACCTACGAGCTCGGGCCTCCGGCCCGACATGGGTCGTGTCTAATCGGAACAGACTGAACCCAATCACCACGCACGATATGCTCGGCTCAGCCAGTGTGTTTGTGTACCTGGTTCATCCTTTCTGTACTTCTAAATCAGTTTTACGCTCACTTACATTTGGGCTCTAAGTCTGATTGATTCAATCTCCTGAGCTACTCGCAAATTCCTACACAATATTTCGAGGCATTAAAAATGCAACTCAAAATATAAGCTAGGTTTATAATATTATAATTTGTAATCTTTTGAGGGGGAAAAACTTTTCATTAGATGAGAAATCTTGAGTACATTTATATTAGTTGCGGAAAGACAAAGAAAGAAAATAAAACGATGAGATAAAATACAACAGTCATAAAAGAAAAAACTTTTCAGCGATGCGACTGCTGTCGGTAACTTGTTAGTCGGATCTTCTTAGGCTAGGATCATTCGGTGTATCACTCCACCAATTGACACTTATCTCACAGCCAATCACTTTGGTAATTCTTAGCCTAAGTAGATTTATCATAGCATCATAGCATAACATCAAGTCCTTCTGATTTGCCAAGCGATCGTCTTTGAATCGCCTGTATTGAATGGATCTTATGCTGGTAAGTTCCCTATTGTCAATCATTTCGAAAATTCATAGGTTGTTTCATCGATGGTCGTGGATTTGGTGAACAGTTCAGATTCTTTCACCAAGGTGAAGAAGTATCCGTTAAGCTCTTTCGTTTTGGAGTCCCGAATCTTGTATACCAATAAATGTCTGTCTGTAGGGAGTTCGATTTTATATGGATTTTTTATCATCTCCCTCCAGTTAGTCGAGGAATATTCTAGTCGGTTGAACCTAGCAATTCGGCAAGGAGATTGTTACTGACTTGATCCAGAACCTCCAAGTTTTTCTAGTGCACTTGCCACAACATTGCTAAAAATATCACCAAAGGAGGGTTACTGTTGTTGGCGCCAGTTCCATGCTGCATTTTGCTGACTCTTCCCTATTTTGGGATTATCAAGAGAGTCGATCTTCTAGAGTATTTTGTGTATATTTGTTGGAATATTGTTGGATTGGTCATTCTTTTTTTTCGTACTTCCTCATTTAATTCTCCTACAACCTTGGTGATGTAATATCCGTACTTTCTATTTTTTTGCAGTTTCTATTTTTTGTGCATGTCTATTTTTATCTACTCGCTTGTAACCGTTTCGACGTTTTGAACCTATTTTGTTCTTGGTATTTTTTCATTTAGATGAATTTCATAGGTATTTTTACGTAATTTCGCTTTATGTTATGTTTTGTCGTATGTATATTCGATTCTCGTAAAACTCATTCGATTTCGTTGTTTCTTAGTTTAAATGAGTCCGTATGGTTGAGTTATTCATATTGTGAGTTTCGGTTTGATAATACGATGTCGTATCGTGATTTTTGGATATTTGGGCCGTTTTATAATTTTCTAAGACTTTGAGGAAATTTACTTCCGTCATCGAATTCCGGATCTTTGGCTAGTCGGAATGGTGTTTCCTTTTAGCGCTTAGATTCGTCGTCACGAATACTTTGTATTTATGTTTGGCTTCTGTCCTTGTTTCGCATTTTGACTTTGTACTTTCCTGAGCAGTGAACTGCATTTAGCAGTGTTGAACTGTTGCGTGAATAACGTACGTTATTCATGCTTTCTTGCATGCGCTATCGATGCATGTATAGCGTACGTTAAACCTTAATGTTAACGTACGTTATTGTCCTCAGCGTTTTGGGCAGAAGCTTCTGCCAAGTTTCTGCCTAGCCCTTACATATGTTAGCATATGAGTGTTACGTACGTAAGAGGCATAACGTACATTAACCTCACCATGTTAACGTACGTAATGAGCAGTCAGGTATTTAAAACCTGAACAGGTCAGTCGCGTCATTTTTTCTTCTTCTTCTTTCCCTTGTCCGCGACTTGAGGTCTTCTGAGGGTTTTGGGGCGATTCGTACAGAGCAGTCCATAGAGCTCCTCTATAGATCGATTTTTGTGTTCCAAACGAAGTTTATCATCATCTTAATCATCTTTCTCCATCCAAATCCAATGTATTTTAGCTTAGAACCCTACTTTTGTTCATTTTGGGGGGTTTTCAGGATTTGTCTATTTAAACTCGAATTGTTCGTTTATGTTGCTATATTTCCTATCAATTATTGTTATTGAGTGATTCCCAATCCGTTTCCGTCATGTTTAATCCGTGGATTGTTGATTCAGGGAGGTTTTGTGAAAACCCTCGCTCGTATTGAACTTACACGTATTGTTAAGGTTGTAATCGGGGTTGTGGGCGTACTCCGTTCGATTATTGTTATCGTTTAAGACTGAGTTGTGTTAACCTTGCGTTTAGGAGCGATCGTGGTCACTTCGAGTCATTCCTAGCCATCGTTTACATCACGTCTCGTCAAAGATGTCTCAAAGGCAAGTACTTTACATTTGTGTGCATATTCTAGTATTTGAATTATGGCTTCCCGTGTATGTTGTGGATGTGAATACGAATGTTCACCCAGGGATGGTCCGATAGGAGCGGTCGTTGTCACTTTGAGTCATTCCTAGCTGTCTTTTACATCCCGTCTCGTCAAAGATGTCTCAAAGGCAAATACTTTACATTTTTTTGCATATTCTAGTATTTGAATTATGGCTTCCCATGTAAGTTGTGGATGTGAATGCATATGTTCACCCAGGGATGGTCCGACGGGGCCTCTGGGGATACGTAGTGCTGTGTGTATGCGTATCATGAACTGGGGTTAACCACCCATGGATGGTCCCACGGGGCCTCTGCGGGGTGGTGCGGTGGTTGTGAGTCTCGTACCAACCGTTAACCTTTGAAATATTTTGTTGGATAACTGTGTTTTGTGCTTGTACACCGTAATATTTCGGAATATAAAAATATTTTCTAAAATTATTTTAGTGTATATTTCATCTGATTAGAATGGTAGTTCAAATGGATTGTACTTGCACTAGCTGTTGTCGCTAACCCCTTAAATGGGGGAAATACTTTTGTATTTCAGGTACAGGTCCTGGAGGTGAACGAGCATGCGGACAGTACGAGGATGATGGGCAAGAGTGATTCTGTTTAATGGCCGTTTGTTTGGCGTGTTGTCTTTTTATTTTAACATTTATGTCATTTGTTTCAGTACTCGAGTACTTCTTCCTTTGAACTTGTATTTGCTTGTGAACCCGGTTTGGGAAGGATTTTGTTTGTTACTGTCGGGTTCGGTCCATTTGTCTTGAATGTCTTAAATTGTGGAATTATTTGTATGTTGATGAAGTTTGTCATGGGTCATGATGTTGAGTTTGTACGTTAGCCTGCTGGATTTCAAAGGGTTGGATCCACGACACTGTAATATGCCCTGAACGTCTTGGAGGTGTTACAGGTGAGATATTCAATCTTACTGTCGTGATTCTTCAACTTGTCACGAGTGAGTTGAAGATCTTCTACAGTCTTAACCTTAGAAAATACAATCTAGCTTTGATTGGCTTGGATAATATCCATATGCTGGGCTGAGAAGTCTTTGATTATTTTCTACATAGCCTTAGGTATCCTTAAATACGTTGACAATTTGAGATAAGATGGGTCTTCATCCCCAACATCTGATCTTTATTTGTTTCCTTCAGATCATCCGATTCTTTCTCAACAACTTTCAGGGCTTGGATCGCATCATCAATCAGAAGAGGAGTCCTCCTTGACTGTTAGGAATACTCGAATGGTTCTTGATGAGGAGCTTGGTCATGAACTAGGGTGCTTGTTGTAGGAGTAGTAAACTCAACCAAATGTGTTTGAGGTCTTGTGGGATGAGGTTCATTGACCACATGATCTTCTTACTCTACACCTATAAGGATAAGATTATGTACCTGTGAGTCCGGTTCCTTGACTACAGCAAAGGGGATAGGGATGGCCTAATATTTCCATATAGGGATATTTTATTCAACGGTTTGTGAATTTCCCTGTCATCTAGGTAGCCTGAAATGTGGCTTCTTGAGCCTGTTGAGTCTCTTCATGACTCGTGTTGGTCCCTGTCTAGAAATTCTAATCATCGTCATCATCATTACTATCTGGATGAGACTAATAGTGACTAGAGGATTTCTCAACTTCACCAAATAGTATCTTTCCTTTCATTAATTGGGCCTTAGCTTACTCATATAATTTCTATTTAATCATGCCAACATAGAAATTATTATCAAAATTTAGTAGAGTCTATATTTTCTGGTACCAGTTGTCTAAAGACAATTTATCTTCATATTCATATTCCTTATAGTTGTACGGGTGTTATAATTCTTCTTGTTGACAAAATCAGTCTTAACTAATTCAGGCCCAAATCTTATTAGACAACTCAACTAGACAGTCAAGTCGGACCATGTCATACATGTTAGTGAGGTTACTTAGACCCGTACTCGGATTCAAGGACCTACTAAATGGGTCAAACATTTTGGTTGAGCGTGTTTAGTATCTGATAAAGTCAAACCATTAACACAATGTGTCAGGCGGACTGAACACGATAAATAGGCCCATACATATTATCGGGCCCTACATGCACATTTTCTGGTCTAGGGTTAAAAAAGATATAAACTCGCGTCCAAGGAATTGTTTGAATATTCTGACTAATTCAACCAACCAGTCAGCCACACTCTAATATCCATAAATTTTATTATTATTATTATTATTATTATTATTATTATTTGGTTGTTAATTTTCTTTCACATTTAATTTTGATTGAGAACTCATTTATTAGTCCAACCCATTTATAATAACAGCAGACATTTCATCTCCTCAGTTTTTGTCAGTTTCTCTCCACCATAATATTATCCTAATTAACTCCTAACATTATTAACACAATTAAACTCATTTACTCCCGGCCTTTCCAAATGTATTGCCCAACACAATTATGAGTACCTCTTCAAATTCTTTCCAGTGCAATATAAATTAGGAATCAGATAAAAAAAATCATCCACAACCTTCTGCAAATCAACTATTCCAGCAAGAGGTAAGTAAGATCATATTCTTTCTCGGTTGTTTTTCATTCCTTCTATTTTCTGTTCTATTTTACATATTCAGACATATTTTTATTAAAAAAGAAAAATTATCGCCTGAAAAATCCGCCGAATCGGCTGTGCTCCAGATTCGAGCGGGGGCTAGAAACCGAAATAGCCAAAAACCCATTCAAACCCAAGAAACACCAGTCACCATTGGCGTCTCCTCCGTTCCAGTCGCGGCCAGCCGCCATCAGTCCGATTTCTGATCCCGACAAATCTAAACCCGCTGCGATATGCTATGGTGTGTTTGTTGGGATTTGGTGCCTAAAACGAAGGCCCAGCGGAAGCGGTAAAATGAAAATTAATTCGATCCGAATCCCTACGAAGATCGATCGAGCTACGTATATACGAATATATAAACGGAAACTCAAGAGATGCAAGAAACTCACCCTTGTAGTCCGTTGATTAAATGGATTCCTTCTCTTGAGCTATTCCCCAAGCTTTAAACGATTTCTCTATGATCCAAAGTGCTTCAAGCACCCGAATGATCCAACGTCGAAATTACAACGCCTCTACTTGTCACGCGCCGGAGAAACGAACGAATGACTACACCTTGCTATCCTCCAAGGATACGGCTAGAGCAAGTTTGTAGGAGCTTACTAATCAAGATTACAACATTCTAAGTGTTTAATCTATATCTCTCAATATTTCCTCACAAAATTTCTCTAAGAAAATTATGAAGAAGAATAATAAGAAAGGTGAAGACTTGAGAAAATGATTTCTCTCTCTCTATCTCTCTTAATTCTCACGGGTGGAATGAATGGAGGAGAGAGGAGTAGTCTACTCTTTTATTCTCATTCAAATCACGCCTTCCACCCAACAAATCACCTTTTTCCTTATTTTAAGAGATATCATATCTCTAATATCTTTAGTCTTCCTCCTACTAAGGACAAGACCAAGACAAATATGGAAGGGATAAGGTGGGGCGGCCTATAGAAGGAATCGGACGAGTTCGGTTCGTTTCGGACTCCCGTGAGTCCAAACAGATAAACTCCGATTCCGTTCCGATGTATTTATATCAATTAATTAATCTAATTAATTAATCATATCAAATATAAAATAATATAATTAATTTCGCTAAGAAATAATTATATTTATGAATTAAATTAATCACCCAGTAATTTATTTAATTTATTAGGCCTTAAATTAATTAATCCAATAATTAATTTAGACATCCAATGTCCCAAAATCAATTAGACATCCAATGTCCAATAAATTACATATCCAATATCTAATATTAATAATGAGAGAATAAGCTTGATTCATTCCGTCGTCAATCATATTACGCGACTCGGTAGGTCCGTCTCAGTCAGCAATGGGAGGAACCAAAGAGTAGTAGCACCACCTAGCCAGCCTGGCGGCCTACACTGTACCCCAACTGAGAACGAATGATTGGGATCATTCAACAACCATTCTGTCGTGAATACCAGTAAACGTATAAACCCTTCTTTCTAATGTCCCGATCAAGATATATGGTCACGGTCAGTCAAACCCTATCTGTACTTGACGCTATGCATGTGTTAATGCAAATCGCGATCATTGAGCTCTCGTGTATCCAATACAACTAGCTCCAATGCTTTGGCCAAAGACTTATGATCTCATCTGCCAATAACCGCATAGGACATGTAACCCGCTCACTAACAGGAGAAAGAATTTTACCTTGGTATTCAGTATGACCTGCTGCTTGCCCGTCAAGATGCATGTCGAGTTTGACCCCCACTTCCCGGTTTATAGGGTCGAACTACTCTAATGAAAATCTTGACGTCACAAGCACATCCCTACTAAATCCTCAAGTCGAAGGTTCACAAATACCTATCACAACCTTTCGATTTCGTCATTGACTGTCCCGGAGTGAAATCCGTGTAACGAATCGAGGGTGAGTCGGTTCGAGTATACTAATCTAATTAGCATACCTATAACGTGTGCTCCCACTAACCATCAGTGTTCGACAGGCACTCTCCATGTCAAGGAACACGTCATACAAGTCTTCACATAAACTTAATGCCCAGTCACGTTTCATCGACTTGCGAACGATTAAGTATTTGAGCTATAAACCTTTCCAGTGTCGACCCCCTTATCCAATAAGGAGTGGAACATTTTGCTCTCAAATACACGGACTAGTTCTATATGTATATTTACGAGTTAGGAATGCTAGTAACTATCAGCAAATAAAGAAACATCCATTGCCTTATATTAATGATTTACATAATTACAAGTACAATGCCCTCACTCAACATCCTCTGAGTGGCATTCTAGGGCATACTCCTAACAATCTCCCACTTGCACTCAATGCCACACACTATGGTATCTAATACCCATGTTCTCCAAATGACACTCCAAGCTAGTCTGAGAAAGTGGCTTGGTCAGTGGATTAGCGACATTGTCGGCCGAGTCTACTCTGTGCAGCACAATATATCCCTTGCGAACAAATTCTCTTACGAGATGATACTTCCTCTCAATATGTTTGGTGCTGTTGTGAAACCTCGGCTCCTTGGCCTGTGCTACAGCTCCGTCGTTGTCGCAATACAGCGGAACAGGAAGCTCAGCACATGGTATCACTTGAAGTTCTCCCAGAAACTTCTTAATCCAGAACCCTTCCTTAGAAGCTTCCGAGGCTGCTTGATACTCAGTCTGACAGGTGGAATCAGCAGTCGCGCTTTGCTTGGCGCTACACCAAGATACTGCTCCTCCATTAAGAGTAAATATGTAGCCAGAAGTAGACATCGAATCGTCCTTCAGTCCTTGGAAGTCCGAATCATTGAATCCCACCACATCTAATTCTTCGCCGCCATACATCAGAACCATATCTCTAGTCCTTCTCAAGTACTTGAGAACGTTCTTTACGGCAGTCCAATGTTCCTTACCTGGGTTTGCCTGAAACCTACTCACCATGCTTACAGCATGCGCAATGTCAGGTCTCATACATAACATAGCATACATAAGGCTACCCACGGCCGAGGCATATGGTATATTACTCATTTCCCTTCATTGTTCCTCACTTTGAGGACACATCCTCGAGAAGAGTTTTATTCCATGTCGCATCGGTAGGAACCCTCTTTTAGAATCATCCATCTTAAATTGCTTTAAGATTTTATCTATATAGAGGGCTTGGGAAAGTCCTATTGTTCTCTTCGCTCTATCCTGGTAGAGCCAAATTCTAAGAATATAGGTTGCTTCTCCCAAGTCTTTTATGGACAAATTACTCGAAATCCAAGCTTTCACAGAACTTGGCATTCCCACATCATTTCCTATTAGTAGAATGTGTTGGGAAAACAAAGACCCTGCATCGAAACAGCCGGGATACCCGATCCCTGTATCGAATGATATTTGATAAAAAGGTTTTGACATATATGCCAATCCGAATACAGTAAGGAAACTGTATCGAAGCTTTGAGGCTTCATCCTGTATCGAAGACCTGCCTCGAATCAGCATATAAGCGAAATTCCTAAGTACAGCAAGAAGACTTGTAAAAAAACCAAGTATGGAAACTGTCGTGAAACTCAAAATACAGTTATCTTCCATACAGCTCACAACAGGACAAGAAAGAACAGAAGTCAAGTCCCGTTGAATAAAGAAGTATTTAAATACTCAAGGATAAAGTATTTAAATCTCGCGATCTTGAATCTTGAGAATCCGCGAAATCCGGATCGTGTCATAATCCCGTTGGAACGGAATCTCATTCAAACGGATACATCTCAACGGATACATTCTTCAGAGACTATATATATCTTATGAAGACATTGAAGATCAGTTACACCAAAGTAACCTAACACTCAAGCTATCAATAGTTATCATGAGAGCAAACATATCTCCAAAGCTTACTGCATTTAAGAACGAAAGAGATATACAGTGCTCAACATCAAGAACAGCCATCATCAGCTCAAGAACTTCATATTCAAAGCTACTGTTCTTACCTGGTTACCTACCTTTTACCTCTGTGTAAAAACCGAGCTCTGTGTGAACTCAACAAGTTATTCTGACCTGTGTGGGACGAATAAGGACGAAGCTTTGGAACTATGTGTGAAGAAGCTAGTCAAGAAGGAAGCTTTAACCAATCTGTGTGAACGGTTGAAAGCGACATTCTTTGTATCAATCTGTGTGAACGATACAAGGATAGGTTTGTTTATAATTACGTAGTTGTGTACGCAGTAATTATAATAAACTTTTTACTCCTGTGTGGAGGACCAGTGGACGTAGAGGGGTTTACCTCAAACCACTTTAATTACTGTGTTATTTACCTTCAGCTTTTACTGTTTTAAAATTAATGTGATATATTAAGTATACACCATACACTTCGTTGCTGTATCCACGGCAACCTACTGTATCCAAGACTTCCGCTACGCACTCAGATTTAGAATCCATACAGTTTGTTGTTTAAACTATTTTCCAAACTGTATCCAGTATACTTAAGTGGCCAACAAGTGGTATCGGAGCGGTTGATTCTAAAAAGAATCAGTCGTATTTCTTTTTAAACCGAATCAGATTCAAATCACTTATTTTCAAAACAGTCTCTTTCATTCCTATATTATCAGTATGGATACTTCTATGATTAACAAAGTCCCTATGTTCTCTATTAACGAATTTGACGACTGGAGAATTAGAATGGAAGCTCATCTTGCAGCAATGCACGAAGAGATGATTTTTGTTATACAGGATGGTCCTATCAAGATCATGAAGGTCAATCCGGCCGCAAGGATTGAGGGCCAAGCCCATGCTGAAATGCTCGAGAAAGAACGCGAGCAATGGACAACAGATGAAAGGAAGCGAGCCAATCTTGACAACGTGGCTAAGAACGCGTTATTTGTCACTCTTGACAAAGGCACGTTCTCAAAGGTAAAGAGCCGCAAAGCGAAAAGAAATCGGGATAAACTCAAGTTAATTTGTGAGGAACCAGGCTCTCAAAAGAAAACAAGATTTCAAAACTTACTCAGCAATTTGAATCTTTTGAAATGAAACCAACGGAAACACTTGAGGAACTTGACCTCAGATTTACTGGTATTGTTGGTGAACTTGAAGCGTTGGGCAAAATTTACACCCAAAAGGAGAAAAACTTAAAAAATTTCAGATCTCTCCCAGCCCGATGGGACATTAAGACCACATCTATGCGTGTATCCTGTAAACTTAATGAAATATCCACTTTTGATCTCTTCTCTGACCTTAAAGCTTTTGAGTATGACATTGACAGAAGAAAGAAAGCTGAAGAATCTCCTTCAAAGGTCACAGCTCTCGCTGCTGTATCGAACCGTCGACACAGCATGCCTAGCTCGTCGAAGCCCGGTCACAAGAATGCTGACAGTGACGACGACATCCTATCCCAAGATGAAATGGCGCTTCTAATGCATAAATTCAAAAAGTTCATCAAACAGTCTGGAAAGACTCCCTACAGGCCCAAACACATCAACAAGGTAAATCGAAACATCAATGGTGATTCTAACTCGTGCTATAAGCTGCAGGAAACCAGGCCATTATGCAAACAAATGTCCTCATCCCAAAGTCCAAAGATTGCACGAGGCCGAGCAACAAGAGAGAGATGAAAGAAGACGTGCTTGGAAAGACAAGCTTAAGGCCCCGATTGGAGAATCGAAGCCTCCCCACACCATCCAAATCGGCAGAATGTCTTGGTGGTCATCGAAAGTGATTCATCCGACGATGAGTTCGATGATAAAGCATACATGTGCTTTATGGCCAAAGATGTTCGAGAAGGTGAAGACGGACGATGAGGTAAGTTCAACCTCGGTTATTCCACCTAATGCATCTCATACTTTCGAAAATATGATGAATGAATTTAAAAACATTCAAAAGCCCACGAGACTCTAAAATCGAGAATATACGACTTCAATTAAAAAATCTAGAAATTTGAAAGATGAAAATGACTTCTTTGAAAATAAATTATGAAAATATGTCTCTTGACTGTGAAACCAGCAAGGTCGATTTTGAAAAACTCATGGAGAGCAATCATCAACTTGCTCATGAACTAAATGAGGTGAAAACCCACAATGAGAGCAAGACAAATGATTTGGTTCTACTACAAACCAAAATCACAACTCTCGAAAAGCGAGAAACTGAACTTGAGACCATTCTGAAGTCTTTTGAAAAATCGTCCAAAAGACTGGAAGAAATCCTGAGCACTGGGCAACATGCTCATGATAAAAGTGGCTTAGGATACAGCTCATGTTCGAACAAAGGGAAATCTAGTACAGTGTTCGTCAAAAGTGTGGAACACATTCCAGAATCGGAAGATACTCCTAGTCCCATAAAGGAACCTGCTGTACCGAGAAAACCGAAGGCTGCAATTCCGCCCCCACAACTCTACTATTCGAGACAGTGGAACCAACAGCCACTCAGAAGGCGTAATCAACAGCATGCTCCACAAGCATATCATCAAAGCCGACAGTCATTCAGAAAGAAGGCGGTATCCAATCACCAAAGGCCCGCACAGCAGTACTCTCAGTACAGCTCGCCGAGGTATTGGATACAGGAGCCTCGTTATCCCTCAAGACAGCAGATGCCAGTTCAGTATCAAAAACAGCATTGGGAATCCAACTGGAGACCCAGACGACAAGCTGTTAGGCCTAAGAAAATGGCTCCACCTCCTAGACGGCACTTGTACTGGAATAATAATAATAACCCTGAATTTTACATGCATAGTAATTATCATGATTATAACAACTATGGATATGCCCCCCGTAGATATCGCAACACTGTACCGAGTACATCCTACAGTAAACCAATTGCTGTCAGGAAAGTTTGGGTACCTAAAGGAACTAACATACATGGACCCAAAAATCAAAGGGGACCTAAATCTACCTAATTTCTTTGTTACAGGACATTCTAGAGGAGGATACCTGGTACTTTGATAGTGGATGCTCTCGTCACATGACCGGATATAGGAGCAAGCTATCTGATTTTGTAGAAGGTCGCGGTCCAAAAGTTCGCTTCGGTGATAAGTCTAAAGGAAGAACAAGAGGGAAAGGAAACCTACTTGTCGGGAAATTCAAAGTCACCGATGTTGCATATGTTGAAGGCTTACAGTATAATCTACTTAGTATTAGCGATTACGTGATAAACAGTTCTCGGTGAAGTTCTATATAGATCATGTAGAGTCAAGAACACCCAAACCAAGAAAGTTGTGCTTACAGAAGCGGATCGGGTAATATGTACATTCTTGTTTGGAAGCCTATGAGCTCCTCAATTCCATGTTTTGTTGCCAAAGGCACTGCAGATATTAGTGGTTATGGCAAAAGAGTATGTCTCACGTCAAATTAAAGACGATCAACAAGCTTTCAAGACAGGGTATGGTTAGAGGTTTGCCAGATGTGTCATTCAAGAAGGACAGCGTCTGCGGACCATGCCAGAAAGGCAAGCAAATCAAGTCAACCCTGAAAAGCAAATCCTACCTTTCAACCCAAAGAGTGTTGGAAATGCTACACATGGATCTCTACGGTCTTGTAGACCCAGTAAGTTTGGGAGGTAAGAAATATTGCATGGTTGTTGTTGATGATTATTCCAGGTATGCTTGGACGATCTTTCTTAGCAAGAAGAAGGAAACAACATCAAGGCTGCCCGAGCTCCTGAGAAAGTTGCAAAATGAAAAAGCATCGAGTATCGTGTGCATTCGTTCCGACAGAGGTACTGAATTTACTAACCACTTTATAGAGCAATACTGTTCGGAGAATAGAATACAGCACGAATACTCAGCTGCCCGTACACCTCAACAAAATGGTGTTGCCGAGCGAAAGAATAGGACGTTGAAAGAAGCAACAAGGACAATGATTGCCGCAAGCAAATTGCCACAGCGTTTCTGGGGTGAAGCAACCAATACAGCGTGCTACACTCAAAACCGTTGTATCGTCAACAAGCACCACAACAAAACAGTTTACGAGGTATGGAATAACAAAACTCCATTAGTTTCGTATTTTCACATTTTTGGATGCAGGTGTTATGTATTGAACAATGGGAAAGACCAACTTAGAACCTTTGATGAAAAATCAGATGAAGGAATATTCGTAGGATACTCCTCCGTCAGCAAAGCTTTCAGAATCTTTAATAAAAGGAAGCTGACGATCGAGGAATCAGTTCATGTAGTGTTCGACGAACCACACCATGACCCTACAGGAGTAGATGATATCACTCAGGACATTCACCATCTATCTATCTTGGATCCACCTACACCCATAGAACCTGTCGTTGATTTAGAAATCAACCCCGCAGCTGTAAGAATCGATGTGGATGAAGCCGATCTTTGTACAAGTGAAGCCGTATCCACGAAACTTTCGATCTGAAGACGGGATCTGAACTAGAACCCGACCAAGATGGTTGAGAGATCACCATAAGAGCCGATCATTGGAAACATTAATGCGGTGTTTCTACTCGTAGGAGAATACAGTACACAAGGAAATGTACTTTGTGCACAAGAAGAATCTAATGTCAAGTTTCACAGTTTCTGAATGGA
This sequence comes from Orobanche coerulescens, assembly GCA_033398695.1. Taxonomy (NCBI): domain Eukaryota; kingdom Viridiplantae; phylum Streptophyta; class Magnoliopsida; order Lamiales; family Orobanchaceae; genus Orobanche; species Orobanche coerulescens. The sequence goes on from CM065802.1 coordinate 205,960,413, forward strand.
AATCTCAATCCGAACTTAGGAGATGAATATGTGCACTATCATTGTATTCTTAGCCCGGTCGAACTGTTTCGACCATAGACGCTCTTAACAATTCTCATTGGATAACATCTATGGAAGAAGATCTTAACGGTTTGAAAGAAACAATGTATGGTATCTTGTACAGGCCAGACACACCAATCGGTTATAGGAACCAAATGGGTATTTGAAACAAAAAGGATCGAAATGGACTTATCATAAGGAACAAATCCAGACTAGTAGCACAAGGCTATTGTCGGGAAGAAGGAATCGACTATGATGAAACCTTCGCACTGTAGCGAGACTAGAAGCCATTAGGATATTTTTAGCCTTTGCCGCCCATAAGAGCTTTATCGTATACCAAATGGACGTCAAGAGTGCTTTCTGAATGGAGATCTTGCGAGAAGAAGTTTATGTTGAACAACGACTGTGGTTTGCCAACACAGACGGTATCGATCTAGTTTACAGGCTAAGGAAAGCCTGTACGGACTTAAACAAGCCCCTAGAGCACAGTACGAAACCCCGTCCCAGTATCTAACCAACAACGGATTTGAGAAAGGTCAGTAGACAAAACCTTGTTCAAGATACAGGAAGGTGATGACCTTCTAATGGTACAAATCTATGTCGATGATATTATTTTTGGTTCAACTAACCTTGCTCTATGTCAAAGGTTCTCACATCTCATGCAAAGTAAATTTGAAATGAGTATGATGGGGAACTTAGTTATTTCCTAGGTTTGCAGGTAAAGCGATTGCCTACAGGTATATTCATCAACCAGGAGAAATACGGCAAGGAGCTTCTCAACAAATTTGGAATGAACAATTCCAAATCCTCGCCAACCCCCATGAGCACTTCCGTGCAAATTAGTCTTGATGAAGCCGGAAAGCCGTTTGACCAATTACTCTACAGAAGCTCATTGGTTCGCTCCTGTACCTAACGGCTAGCAGGCCCGGTATCGAGCTTTGTTGGAGTGTGTGCGAGATACCAAGTTGCACCTAAGGAATCACACTTCAATACAGCTAAACGAATCACGAAGTACATTAAAGGAACAGTCGATGCAGGACTGTGGTATCCTAAGGAAGGCGGATTCCATTTAGTTGGATACACGACTCGGATCTCGGAGGTGCAAGATAGATAGGAAGAGTACAAGTGGAACTTGTCACTTTCTCGGACCTAGACTCGTTTCTTGGTTCGGTAAGAAGCAATTGGCTAACTCTCTTTCCACGGTGAATCAGAGTACTATGTCTTTGTAGTAGGCCTGTATGCAGATCATTTGGATGCGGCAACAACTGCCGACTATGGAATCGATGCTAGAGAGATTCCAATCATGTGTGATAGCACGAGTGCAATTGCAATCACGCACAATCCTCGCTCGCACTCGCGCACTAAACATATCAATATGAAGCATCATTTTATCAGGAATCATGTCGAGAACAAGGATGTTCGCTGGAAAAAGTTCATACAGACGCTCGGTGGCCGACATTTTCACCAAGCCTCTCGACACGGCAAGATTCAACATGCTCGGACAAGAATTGGGAATGCTACGGCCAGACTCCGTAAGTCATTTCTTGTTTTTTACTCAACAATTTAGGGGAATCTTTGTAAGACCCGTGAATACGGTATTCAACATTAATTATGTGTACACTCGGAATCATCAATACAAGATCAGTAGCGAGCGAACGCATATGAATCCTACGGTGGTGTGTGCAATAATTAAGGGGGAATCTTGTAGGACCCATGAATACAGCATTAATCCAAATATTGCTGTATGGAATCAAAACCTATTAGTACCTTTTTAAGGGGGAACGCTGTATCGACGCGGAGAACAGCACATGCTATAGGATTTCGATTCAGTATATAATATAATATTATTTCCTTTTAAAATAATTTTTGTCCACATGCCCTGTTTTTATGTCAAACGTCATGTTCATTAAATGCCTTACACGACATCTGGACAATTGAATCTCAAAAGCCGCGATGTTTTTAAATTGTTTATTATTTTTAAACCGCCGTTTTAGGCATTTAGGGTATCAACCTATGTCAGAAGTGGGACCCGCTCTATTTTTAAACCTTTTAATGGATTAGCGTACCAGTTACACTCAATCCATCCTAACCGTTGATTTCAAAACCGGTTCCCATCCCTTAAAATCTGACCATTCGTACTCTGCAAAACCCTATTTCGCCGTCCAACTATAAAAGGACTGACTCTGCCATTAGAGACTCTTTACGCTTTCTGCAATTACAAGAGTTCTCAAGCAAACAGCCTACATATTTTTTTTTGCATTTCACTGCATATTTCGATTGTTTTCTTCCACCTTTTTCTTAAGAAAACATCAATGGCTGGTCAATCTTCTTCCCCTGTTCTGAAGAAATCCTCCAACATCATTGATGGCCGGATCTTCTCCAAACCTGTCATTATGGAGCGTATTCTCTCGGAAACCAACGACTCAGAACCTATGGAGTATATCATTACTCGTCTTCAACAACAAGGCCTCTATCGCCTTGGGAGCAAGACCGCCGACAAATTCGACGCCCATCTGGTTGAGGAATTCTACCTCAACGCCGCCGTCCGTTTTCTGTCACTGGCCCAGGGAGGTCATGTTGCTGACATCACTGCAACAGTCCAGGAAGTGGAGATCCGTATCGACCGCGATCTGCTTCAGAGAATCTACAGGCTGCCCGCCGACGGCCTGACCATGGACCAACTTGAGACGTTCAGGTCTCAAGAGCTTATTACTAAGTTTTATGGACTATTTATAGGGTCCAAAGTTGTTGATATGGTGACAACTACTTGTCACAAGAAAAATTTTCTTCTTCATTTTGTGTATCTTCATGACTTTTGCTCCAGGATTATCGAAAACCGAACCGGTGCGTTCGAGATGTGCACGAACTTAAGGTTCAGGATGATGGTAGCTATTTTGACCTGTGAAAAGGTCAATTGGTGCCAAATAATTCTGAAACGTCTTCAAGAAGAGGTGTGCAAACCTGCCACCCAAAAGAAATCATTTGGTTTAATGCTGAACTACATTCTGACGAAGTGCGGACTGACGCAATCCGCCGACGCAAAGAAGAATAGCTCGAGGATATACTTAGGAGGCGTCAAGCCCACTGCGTATAACCAGAGCACCATGCATTGCAACCACCCGAGAACCAGACACATGCCAATTTCTGACAACCCAAGAGATGAATCCGTGAAGGTCCCAGAAATGGAATCTTCAAAGAAGCGAAAGCGATCTCACAGGAAGAAACACTCTGCTGGTGAGAAGTCCAAGAAGAGACTCAGGAGGCTTTCAAAAATCAAATCTGCCAAGCACTCCAAGGATGTCTCCCCCGTGGCGCAACCCACTGATGAAGAACCCCAGGGCCCAACCCCTGTGGAAGAGGTATCTCCTACTGTATCGACAGTAGATCCCGAGCCTTTGGCGGCTACGACGGATATAGAGACATCTGCCAACATACAAGACTTTAGCGAGTCGGCTGCCCATTCGGAGCCAAAAGCTACTTCTCCTCTGCGGGATCCCACACCCGTGCAGGATCCATCATCCTTAAGGGCACCATCCCCTCCAAGGAGTCCATCTTCCGTACAGGATCCCATACCTGTACAAGAATCCCTCGAAACAGCGTCTCCAGACGTTATTCGAAGTCCCTCCCCTGACTCGATCATCAATCAGACCCTTCTTTCGGTTCAGATTGAACACGTGTACGAAAGATTTCTGCAATGGAAAGGCTACAGGCTAGCTCCGCATTTACCTTTGTATAACCGGAGCGATTGGAGCCACGAAGAGAGATTCGTCTCCGAAGTAACAGACTCAACTGAAATTGAGGCCCTGCTTCGATGGGACAACGCCTCGTGCAAGGATCTAATTGAAAGCCACCTTCTGCACAAATCTGACGCCAGGAGGAAAGGAAAGAATAAGTCAGAGGATTCTACCACCAATCCAAAAGATGACGAAGATCATGACTCAGACGACGACGACGACGCTTTACAAGCAGGTCTGAGAATGAGTCGAGAAGAGGCTGAAGCTCGAGATGCCTCTCCACCCAGAGATGACGAAGGGCCTTCTACCCAAGCCAATCCCCCTTCGCCACAGCCAGAGAACATTACCGACCAAGAGGAATCAGTCCCTCCAGTCGAGGAAGTTCAAGGAATTTTTGAACAGGCACCTGAGCCTGCTGCGACCGAAGAAGCCGTTCCTGAAAGCCAATAGGAGGATTCAGTCCCTCCTGCATCCATGATTGCTGAAGAACCTTCGCCACAGGATGCTTCTCAACCCCCTGTCACCGAATCACATGAAGCTGCTCCCGCCCCTTCAACCGTGGAATCCGAGGACGGTACCGAACCTGAGGATGTCCAACTTACTTCACGCCCATCCGTGAATGTAAGAAGGTTGAACAGCGCTGCAGACCTTGCCGAACCAGATTCTCCGATCTCTGCCGCACGAAAAGAGCGCCTGTGTGCTCTTGGCCTTCAGACTGTGTTTATCCAAGATGCAGTAAATGCTCTATCTTCCGTTGAAAAAGCACTGAATTGGATGCACACTTCTGCCGTCGAAGAAATGACCACTCTTCAACATGAAGTATCTCGTGTTGTCGACGCATTCATTCTTTTGCCAGAAGTTTTCAAGCAAGCCTTGAAGATTATGGAAGATAAGCAGGAGCAACTGCTGAAGGAGGAAGCTACAAAAACGAGGATAGCTAAAGCCAAGACTGCTTGTGCAATGATTGAGAACAGCTCTCAACTGCGTGCTCACGACAAATGCATTCAGGAAATGTCGCAGACTCTTTCCTCCCTTGTTGAAAGAATGACCAGCATCGAGACCAAACAGGACGCTGCTCTAGAGATCCTGCAAAGTCTTGATGAAGCCAAAAAGGGGGAAGAGGCACGAGAAGCTGCTAGGAGAATAAGGCTGCAACAAGAAAGGGAATTTGAGGTCGCTCGAGCAGTATCCTTTGCCGAATTGAACAAGCTAGCACCTCCATCCCAAAGTTTTAAAATTTCGGGCTCAGATCGAATTTCATGATCCCAATGTCCCTTGGCAAACTCTTATTCAAAGACCTTCGGAAATTCGTCGCCGACCAACCGCAACCCAACCGCCGACGAAGTGAAGCACTGGAGGAAGAACGAACTGATGAGATACTTTGTCAGACTCATCAGGGAATCCGCCATCTTCAAAAATTATAAAACGTTAGCGGAGGCCGCAGATAAATTTACGAAGATGCTAGAAGAAGGGAAACTCCCTCTCCAAGTCGAAATGAAATCCAAACATAGAAGAGGAGATCGGGTCACCCATCCAGAAGATTGGATACTTGCCTTTGATCGATCTTATGAAGGAAGAGCGATATACCAGGATCGAGGCAATGATTCTCTTCAAAACTGGTGGCGTGGTACCGAGAACGAACCCGGAAAAAGACCATGGAGGCATGCGGATTATAGATAAGGAGATGAAATTTATATATATATTTTTGTTTTGTAATTTCTATTCGAAACAGCAAACTCTGTACTCAATCATTTTGAATATCAATAAAAACGTTTGTTTGTCTTGAAAGATTACAACTCGTAATCTACTGTGTTGATGTATGATTACTTAATTTGTTTGATAGAAATCTCAAGTTAGATAAACTTGATTGAAAAATAAGCTGTACGGACTAGTCTACGAACAGTTCATAGTTTCAGTTGTAAACTTAGAATACATTGTAAGATTGTGCCTGCGCGCCAGTCATAGGCTTAAGTTGTAATAAATCTTAAACTGTATCGAACTTGCCTGCGAGCAGTTCATTATTGTAGACTAAGTCACTAAGTCAGACCTTTTGACGAAAGACCAAGAAATCTGCCAGAAGTCATCAAAGAAGATCGCCTCATGAAGAAGGCTTTGGCATCATCAAGAAGACTTGAAGAGTTAAATAAGTTAGTCTTGGCAAATTGTCAAAAAGGGGGAAATTGTTGGGAAAACAAAGACCCTGCATCAAAACAGCCGGGATACCCGATCCCTGTATCGAATGATATTTGATAAAAAGGTTTTGACATATATGCCAATCCGAATACAGTAAGAAACTGTATCGAAGCTTTGAGGCTTCATCCTGTATCGAAGACCTGCCTCGAATCAGCATATAAGCTAAATTCCTAAGTACAGCAAGAAGACTTGTAAAAAGACCAAGTATGGAAACTGTCGCGAAACTCAAAATACAGTTATCTTCCATACAGCTCACAACAGGACAAGAAAGAACAGAAGTCAAGTCCCGTTGAACAAAGAAGTATTTAAATACTCAAGGATAAAGTATTTAAATACTGCCAGTCTTCAGATCTTCAGAATCCCGCGAAATCCGGATCGTGTCATAATCCCGTTGGAACGGAATCTCATTCAAACGGATACATCTCAACGGATACATTCTTCAGAGACTATATATATCTTATGAAGACATTGAAGATCAGTTACACCAAAGTAACCTAACACTCAAGCTATCAATAGTTATCATTAGAGCAAACATATCTCCAAAGCTTACTGCATTTAAGAACGAAAGAGATATACAGTGCTCAACATCAAGAACAGCCATCATCAGCTTAAGAACTTCATATTCAAAGCTGCTGTTCTTACCTGGTTACCTACCTTTTACCTCTGTGTAAAAACCGAGCTCTGTGTGAACTCAACAAGTTATTCTGACCTGTGTGGGACGAATAAGGACGAAGCTTTGGAACTGTGTGTGAAGAAGCTAGTCAAGAAGGAAGCTTTAACCAATCTGTGTGAACGGTTGAAAGTGACATTCTTTGTATCAATCTGTGTGAACGATACAAGGATAGGTTTGTTTATAATTACGTAGTTGTGTACGCAGTAATTATAATAAACTTTTTACTCCTGTGTGGAGGACCAGTGGACGTAGAGGGGTTTACCTCGAACCACTTTAATTACTGTGTTATTTACCTTCAGCTTTTACTGTTTTAAAATTACTGTGATATATTAAGTATACACCATACACTTCGTTGCTGTATCCACGGCAACCTACTGTATCCAAGACTTCCGCTACGCACTCAGATTTAGAATCCGTACAGTTTGTTGTTTAAACTATTTTCCAAACTGTATCCAGTATACTTAAGTGGCCAACAGAATGTTACCCACATATAGTACTAAGAATGCGATCTTGCTCCCACTAACCATCTTGAATACACAAGGTTTTTCTTCATTTTGCACGAAGTCAAACTCTTTGACTGCCTCGTCAAAACGAAGGTTCCAACTACGCGACGTTTGCTTCAGTCCATAAATGGATCGCTGAATCTTGCACACTTTATGAATATCGACTTCGGACACAAAGCCTTTAGGATGCTCCATATAGATTTCCTCCTCGAGAAATCCATTAATAAAAGCCGTCTTTACATCCATTTGCCATATCTCATAATCGTGGTAGGCAGCTATAGCAAGCATCATGTGAATAGACTTGATCATGGCTACGGGCGAGAAGGTATCGTGGTAATCGATCCCTTCTTTCTGGGTATAACCATTTGCCACAAGCCTAGACTAATAGGCATCAACCTTGCCATCACCATCAGTGTTTCTCTTGTAGATCCACTTGTTCCCAATAGGCACTGTGCCCTTGGGGCAGTCTACTAGAGTCCAGACCTGATTGACATGCATCGAGTCTATCTCAGCTTCCATAGCTTCACGCCATTTCGCGGAGTCTACATCCACCATCGCTTGGTCATAGGTCGTTCTTGGCTATCACTTGGAACCTCATGGAGACCCAGCTCCTCCAAGTGCACAAACCCATACCTCTCAGGTAAATGAGACACCCTACTAGACCTACGAGGTGGTTGTACTTGTGTTTCAGAAAGTTCAGTTCCAGTTTCTTGCACAGGTGTCTCCCGAGGAGTTTCATTGTATTCTTCTAAAGAAATACTTCTACCGGCTCCGCCTTCCTGAATGAACTCATCTTCCAGAAATTTTGCTTGTAAATCAAAAACGATCTTTCGATCTTCGGGCATGTAGAATAGATACCCCATCATCCCAGATGGGAATCCAATGAAACGTCCCTTCGCGGACCTCGCTTCCAACTTTTCCACCTTAGTCTTCTTGACATAGGCGGGACATCCCCAAATCCTAATGTGATTAAGACTTGGTTTCCTGCCCTCCCACATCTCATGTGGAGTTTTAGGAACGGATTTGGAAGGACATCTGTTGAAGATGTAAGCGGAAGTCAGGAGTGCATACCCCCATAGGTAAATCGGTAAGTCAGTATAGTCCAACATGGAATGGACCATGTTCAACAAGATCCGGTTCCTTCTTTCTGACACACCATTTAACTGAGGAGTACCTGGAGGTGTTAGTTGTGAAACTATTCCATGTTCTTTAAGGAACTCGTCAAACTCCGTACTCATATACTCGCCACCTTGGTCCGACCGAAGTGCTTTGATATGATTACCAGTTTGTTTCTCGACTAGGGCCTTGAATTCCTGGAATTTCTCAAAGGCCTCGGATTTATGTTTCATTAAGTATACATAACCATACCTAGTATGATCATCTGTAAACGTAATGAAATATTGATATCCGTCACGTGCTGCTTCCAAAGCACCACATACGTCGGTATGGATTAATCCTAGTTTATCAGCGGCCCTTTCAAAAGTCCATGTGAAGGGGGACTTAGTCATTTTTCCTTTAAGGCAAGATTCACAAGTAGGAAAGGGATTTGATCCCAATGGACCCGTAAGTCCATCTTTTTCCATCTTGTAAACCTTGGTCTGACCAACATTACCAAGTCTAAGATGCCATTTCAAAACTTGATTGGTTTCATCCCTACCACGTTTTCTAGTCATAGTATTCACAACTACTTTGTTGCTGAGATTTAGATGATACAATCCATTTAACAATGCAGTACCCACTAGTTTATTTCTGAAATAAATTTTGCAGGAACCATCACCAATGAAAAATGAAAAGCCTTTTCGGTCCATGACCGGAATGGATACAATGTTTTTGTGTCCCTTGGGCAAAACAAGTACATCTTCTAAAGTCAAAACAAAGCCGGATTCTAAACCCAAAAAAAGTGATCCTATGTCGGTTGCCTCGACATTATGCCCGCTTCCGACTGTGATCATAACTTCTCCAGCTCCAAGCTTCCTACTTTGTTCCAGATCCTAATTCATGGTACAAATATGAGAACTAGCACCAGAATCCAGTATCCAAGAAGTAGAAAATACAGTAGCAGAACAATTCGTTTCCAAAACTAAAAGTTCTGTACCTGAAGTGCCATGAAGAATCGGACAGTCTCTAGCCTAGTGGCCCAGATCACCGCACTTGAGACAGGCATCCTTCTTCTTCTTGTTCTTTGGAACCGTCGGGGCCTTGCCCTTACCCTTAAGGTCCTTAACTTGTGGTCCAGTTTGCTTCTTAGTCTTTTTCTTCTTATTCTTAGACCTCCGAGGTCCAAAAGAAATCACAAGGGCAGACTCCTTCATCCGCGGAGTCCTCATCTGAGACTGAGCGGTCACCAGTTTGTTCATTAGCCCAGCTAAGTTACATGCAATCTCATTGCAGTTGAAGTTCATAACAAACTGTGAGAAGGAATCAGGGAGAGACTGTAGGATAAGGTCGGTTTGGAGAGAAGTATCCATTTTAAAATCAAGAGCCTACAATCTCTCGATCATGGATATCATTTTGAGGACGTGTTCCCCAACCTTCTCACCTTCCTTCACCCTTGCACCGAACAGTTGCTTGGATATCTCATATCTAGCAGTTCTGCTGTGCTCACCATAAAGTTCGGTTAAGTGAGATAGAATCTGCCTAGCAGAAGTCATTTTCTCATGAGCTCTCTGAAGCTCATTAGACATAGAAGTCATCATGTATGCATGGACTTTTACGTCATCCTTAACCTACTTTTCGTGGTTTTCGATCTCTTCCTGATTGGATCTGGTCCGCACAGGAGGCGCCGGAATGTCCATCTCCAAGACGTATCTAGTGCCTCTATACTGAGGACAATCATCAGATTGCGGAGCCAGTCCACAAAGTTAGGTCCAATCAGGGTGTTCTTCTCGAGTAGAATTGCGAGTGGATTCATTGTCATATTGAGAGTTATGTCTCCATTAAATATAACAGATTAATTAGTGACTTGGTATATTATGATCTGAGTATAGAACTAAGGTCTTTTTTATTCTTGTTATCCAGCTCCCACTATTTTTATCGGAACAACACACTCCCATGTGAAATCCAGAAGTGTCGTCGCTCTACTTCATAGTGGCGATCGAGTTCTTTATAAATCTTAATAAAGGGCAACCGAACAAGTTTCTAGTCTATTAATTTTCATAAAGTGGTGTCCAACACCAACCCATCTAATGGATGATTCGATCTTCTTTTTCCCCTTGTTCACTCTATACGGTTTATATGGTTCGTGAATAAGTTAAGTTTATACCATCGACGCAAATCTGTTTCACAATTGAATCTTATACGGCAACCTATCAAGTTTCTGGGGATAAAATTTGCTCCAACCGAAGGCATCCAATGCGCTCCCGGTAATTTATCCGTCCTACCCGAACGACTACCCCGATAACTCAGAAGCATAGCACATCCGATTTGGATATCAATTTCCCATAAATTCGATGGAGGGAAGGAAACCTTGAAACCTTATAAACTTAATAATTTGTCGTGGGAGAATTTTCGCGATTAATGTTACACTTTGCACATTAATTCATTTAAGCGCGTTTGTGGCATTCATACAATATGAAACAACCATTCACAACCTAGTTGCTACCAACATGTGGTTCATGGACCGTTCCTAGAAAACAAAAACTCTGTAATCTAATTACAAGTCTTCGTATTGAATCTTCGTCTTCTCGAAACGGATCTTCCTCCGGTCTTTGTCATTACATATAAATTTTACATTGAAAATTGCATCCTAGACACAAATATTTCTATTAAAATAAATAGGCTCAAAACGGCCTTTACAACCCAATCGAATAAAACGAATGATTCAAAAATAAGTCCACGAACCACATCCCCATTCAAAAGCATTCATCCAATAAATACTATATAAATGGAAAGCGTAGAGATACATTGATCCAATCAACAATACGAACCGATCCAATCGATTCACACAATCGATAATATTAAAATGTTCAAAATAATTCGGTCGATCTCAAGTATTCCAATAAATAAATTTTCCCTTATAAAATGAAATACCATAAATCATTTTAATCATATTAAATCCAATTTAAAATGTGGGAAATTATTTTTAGGAATACACGAAGAAAACAAGCCCAAAACGGGTCCCAAAAGGGGCTGGACCGCGCCCGAAACGAACCAGGCAGCAAGCAGGGCTGCCAGCCACAGTCGCGGCCCCTCGAGCACAGGCCGCGGCCCCGATCGAGAAAGTTTAAGTGGTCTGCCCAGCAGCCCTGGGCCGCGGCCCCCGAGCCCTGAGCCGCGGCCCCCCTTCTTCCGGACCACTCCCGGACCGTCCAACGGCAATACGGGGCTAGTTTTTCGACCGGATATCCAATATCTATATTTTCCAACATTCATATCTTCAATATAAATCATATTTCCAAGAAATATAGTTTTATATTTAGACATAAACTTACGAAAAATATAACTACAACGAACATAAAACATATACCACGATTATGACTAAAATGATTCCAAATCATTCACCATCTAATCGAGCATTCCAAATGCCAATATCGTATATACGATTGCAAGACCTACGCTCCGATACCACTGTTTGGATTCGGTTCCTAAAACGAAGGCCCAGCGGAAGCGGTAAAATGAAAATTAATTCAATCCGAATCCCTACGAGGATCGATCGAGCTACGTATATACGAATATATAAACGAAAACACAAGAGATGCAAGAAACTCACCCTTGTAGTCCGTTGATTAAATGGATTCATTCTCTTGAGCTATTCCCCAAGCTTTAAATGATTTCTCTACGATCCAAAGTGCTCCAAGCACCCGAATGATCCAACGTCGAAATTACAACGCCTCGACTTGCCACGCGCCGGAGAAATGAACGAGATGACTACACCTTGCTAACCTCTAAGGATACGGCTAGACCAAGTTTGTAGGAGCTTGCTAATCAAGATTACAACACTCTAAGTATTTAATCTATATCTGTCAATATTTCCTCACAAAAATTCTCTAAGAAAATTATGAAGAATAATAATAAAAAAGGTGAAGACTTGAGAAAATGATTTCTCTCTCTCTCTATCTCTCTTAATTCTCACGGGTGGAATGAATGGAGGAGAGAGGAGTAGTCTAGTCTTTTATTCTCATTCAAATCACACCTTCCACCCAACAAATCACCTTTTTCCTTATTTTAAGAGATATCATATCTCTAATGTATTTAGTCTTCCTCCTACTAAGGACAAGAACAAGACAAATATGGAAAGGATAAGGTGGGGCAGCCTCTAGAAGGAATCGAACGAGTTTGGTTCGTTTCGGACTCCCGTGAGTCCAAACAGATCAACTCTGATTCCATTCCGATGTATTTATATCAATTAATTAATCTAATTAATTAATCATATCAAATACAAAATAATATAATTAATTTCTCCAAGAAATAATTATATTTATGAATTAAATTAATCACCCAGTAATTTATTTAATTTATTAGGCCTTAAATTAATTAATCCAATAATTAATTTAGACATCCAATGTCTCAAAATCAATTAGACATCCAATGTCCAATAAATTACATATCCAATATCTAATATTAATAATGAGAGAATAAGCTTGATTCATTCCGTCGTCAATCATATTGCGCGACTCGGTAGGTCCGTCTCAGTCAGCAATGGGAGGAACCAAAGAGTAGTAGCACCACCTAGCCAGCCTGGCGGCCTACACTGTACCCCAACTGAGAATGAATGATTGGGATCATTCAAGAACCATTCTGTCATGAATACCAGTAAACGTATAAACCCTTCTTTCTAATGTCCCGATCAAGATATAGGGTCACGGTCAGTCAAACCCTATCTGTACTTGACGCTATGCATGCGTTAATGCAAATCGAGATCATTGAGCTCTCGTGTATCCAATACAACTAGCTCCAATGCTTTGGCCAAAGACTTATGATCTCATCTGCCAATAACTGCATAGGACATATAACTCGCTCACTAACGGAAGAAAGAATTCTATCTTGGTATTCAGTAGGACCTGCTACTTGCCCGTCAAGATGCACGTCGAGGTTGACCCCCCACTTCCCGGTTTATAGGGTCGAACTACTCTAATAAAAATCTTGACGTCACAAGCACATCCCTACTAAATCCTCAATTCGAAGGTTCACGAATACCTATCATAATCTTTCGATTCCGTCATTAACTGTCCCGAAGTGAAATCCGTGTGACGAATCGAGGGTGAGTCGGTTCGAGGATACTAATCCAATTAGCATACCTATAACGTGTGCTCCCACTACCATCAGTGTTCGACAGACACTCTCCATGTCAAAGAACACGTCATACAAGTCTTCACATAAACTTAACGCCCAGTGAAGTTTCATCGACTTGCGAACGATTAAGTATTTGAGCTATAAACCTTTCCAGTGCCGACCCCCTTATCCAATAAGGAGTGGAACATTTTGCTCTCAAATACACATACTAGTTTCTATATGTATATTTACGAGTTAGGAATGCCAGTAACTACTAGTAAATAAAGAAACATCAATTGCCTTATATTAATGATTTACATAATTACAAGTACAATGCCCTCACTTAACATCCTCTGAGTGGCATTCGAGGGCATAATCCTAACAGTGTTGTGGTGAATTGTGTGGGGTGTGAAGAAGCAGGTGCAGAAGAAAAAAAAAAAGAAGAAGACGAAGGAGAAGAGCGGCTGAAGCAGGAGAAGGGGGAGAGAGAGAGATGAAAGGGGGCATAGAGCAAAGAAGAAAAGGAGGCGGATGGGTTTGGGAGGATGAAAAACCCAAGTGTTAGATTTTATATCCAATAAATTTTATCTAAATTTCAATTCAACCCCTTAATTCTTTTATCTTTTAATTTTACCCCTATTCAATTTCTAACATCTCAAATTACATCTTTTTAAATTAAATTCAAATATTTTGATTTAGTTTGTGTTATTATATATTTTCATACTTTAATAATAATATTAAATTATTTTATTGTAAATAACGACGAGAACTTTCGGGCCTAAGATTTCCGAGTCGAGCATCCATACTTAGTCAAACGCTGCATTTGAGGTGGGGTTTTTATTTGGCATATATTATTTATGATGTGATTTATCATGTCATACAGACAGGACAGAAAAGAATTGTACTTCCAGTACACAGAACATTTAGCCTTCGGGCTCAGTTAGCCTTCGGGCTCAGATCGGCTCCAGGCTCCGAGTACTCCGTGTAGAAATACACGTAAAAACAGAACATAAATATTTATGTGTTCAATTATTCGTGATATATTCATATGTGACATGTATAGCCTCACTAAGGTCAAACTTACCCCGAATTTTTAAAATGTTTTCAGATTAATGAAGCGGGCGTGGTACTCGTGGAAGATGGTATCAATATAATTATCGAACTCTTAATATTATTAATTATATTTTAATTTACGAAGAACCTTTCAAATTATAATTTGAATGTTTTGCGAACGTAAGCAATTGCCTTATTTTCTATAAATGATGAATGTTTGGTATAATTTTGCGTCTATGTGATATTATTTTATTATATAGCTTCCGCACGTTTTTATTTTATTTAAAGGAAAATTTTAAAAATAATAAAATTTATTATAAATATTTAAAATATGTAGATGTTATCAAGATTTAAATATTAAATAAGATTAGGATGTTACATTATGGTATCAGAGCAGTTTATGATTCTGCATACCCTTTTATATGAAATATTATTCAGTAATACCATTCCACGGTACTTCGCCAGCTTCAACAGGTACATATTTTAATTGAGAAATTCAAATATGCATATATCTTGAATTATTCTCATTTTTTTTGTAAATTGTGGACATGCTTGATTACTCAGTTAATATTATGGTTCGATATTATTTGTATATTGGTAAATACATTTACACATTATAAAATAATCCATGTGAGTAGATGGCTCGCACGAGATTAACCGCTAGGAAATCAACTTCGTGTTCATTGGTATTGAGAAGCACCAGAGTTCGGACTTTTCGAGAATACCAGAGGCCAGACCATCACGACGTAGGCGATCACATTAACACTATGGCGAGGAAATTTGTACGTGTTAGGCATGATGGAGTTTCCGACTACCTTGCCGTTGTGAAACTTATGGAGACTCTTCCCCCTGCTTGGAGTCTCGGGGCGAGGACGCTACTCTTAAATTTGGTGGACTTTACCTCGACCTCGGATATGCCAGTAATCGACTTTGTGGAGTTCTCGGCCGAGCTACATCGAATGTGGCTCTGAGAACGCTGTGGTCTGGATGATGTTTCCGACAACGAAGAGGAAGAAGAAGATCCTAGCGAAGATGCCAGTGTGGCTTCGGCATCTTCGGCATGAATTCAAACTGAGTTATAATCTATATTGGAGAATAAAATACGACTATTTAGTATTAATTGTCGTAGGTTGGGCATCCCATTGTTTAAAAATCTTATTTATGAGTACAATATTATACTTTTAATTTTCCATTTAAATAATTATACAAATAATAATAGTGGGATTATATTTTACATGTATTTATTTTCTTTTCAGTCACGAGTATGGCCTATATTCATAAAACCATGCAATAATATCTAGACGTAGAATCTTACCAATAATCGAAATTTTGAACATTAGGAAAATGTTTCCAAGGCGGCCACGCACTGGGAGAGGAGGAAATGAAGGTGCTATGAATGGAGGGTGTATAGAACAAGAAAACAACGCTAAGGTACCTGCTGTAAACCAATACCAAGTGGTGGAACAATTCCGTCGCTTCGGACCCCCAACATTCACTGGAAAGGAAGAACCTACTTTCGTGAAAAAATGGATTCGATCGTTAGAATGAAATTTTAGGCTGATCGGATGCACAGATGCACAACGAGTAATCTGTGCTGAATATCATCTTACGGAAGGAGCCGACTGTTGGTATGAGAGCTACTGGAGGACTCGGCCAGAACAGGAGCGTGCAGCCCTAACTTGGAATGAGTTCAAGGTTATAATCAGAGAACAGTATTCCTCGAGGCATTATCGTGAACAAAAACAGCGGGAATTTTGGGATCTCAAGCAAAAAGGAATGTCTGTGACTGAATACGAATGGAAATTTACCGACATGAGCCAATTTGCAACACGTTTAGTATCCACTGACATGGAAAAATCTCGCAAGTTCCTGTATGGTCTCCGACCAGGAATAAGGCATTTTCTCAAGAGCCATGGTGATCTATCTTATGCAGAAACTGTCAAGAGAGCTCAAGAGATTTCCTCGAGTCAGGATATGGACCGTAAACAGGTTGAGAGATCGGGAAAGAGGAAATGGCAGGGCCCTAACCAAGGTAAGACTGGAAGTCAGAATGCCAGTCAAGGTCAGAATAAGCAAGGCAAAATTGAAGGAAAGGCGAAGCCCAACGTCAAGGCCGAGAAACCTTTATGTACAAATTGTGGAAAAAACCATGGAGGAATATGCATGGCGGGTCAGGGAAAATGCTATCGATGCAAGCAATCAGGGCATACATCTTATGATTGCCCAGTCGGAAAAGAAGGTCGGACTTCCGGGGGTAGAGCACGAGTGTTTTCCATGAGCCTAAAAGATGCTGAAGGGAACCCAGATACAATGACAGGTATGTTGACAGTATTTAATATACCTGCATTAGTACTTTTTGATACTGGCGCTACCCATTCATTCATGTCTAAGAAGTTCCATGCTCTGACTGGAAGTAAAGACATTAGAGTAAAAGAACCATTAGAGGTTAGCGTACCATCTGGTAAAATAATGTGTGCTGATTCTATGGTTAGAAATACACCTATAGATATGAATGAGAATAACTTGGAAGCGGATTTATATGTGATTAATATGAAAGACTTCGACATAATCCTAGGGATGGATTGGTTAAGGAAGTACCGGGCTATCATTAAATGTTTTGAGAGAGAAATAACTTTAGTCTTGCCTGGGGATAAGGAGACTACATTTTTCGGAGCAAAGACTTGTACCTCACATAGGTTTATATCTGCCATGAAAGCAATTAAATTGCTTAAAAGAGGCAAATTTCAAGGATACCTAGTGAACATAGTTGGTACAGAAAGACAAGAATTGTCAGTCTCAGATGTATCAATTGTGAAGGAATTTCTAGACATCTTTCCTGAAGATTTGCCAGGAATTCCACCTGATAGACAAGTAGAGTTCACAATTGACTTGATACCTGGAGCAGCACCGGTATCAAAGGCTCCTTATCGGATGGCACCAAAAGAATTGCAGGAATTGAAGGTTCAACTGCAAGAGTTGCTGGACTTGAATTTTATTCATCCAAGTGTTTCCCCATGGGGAGCACCGATTCTCTTTGTCAAGAAGAAAGACGGTACATTAAGGATGTGTATCAACTATCGTGAGTTAAATCGACTCACAATTAAAAATAAGTATCTGTTGCCAAGGATCGAGGATTTATTTGACCAACTTAGAGGAGCAGGAATATTCTCTAAGATCGACCTGAGATCGGGATATCATCAATTGAAAATAAAGGAGGATGATATTTCTAAGACGCCTTTCGGACAAGATATGGGCACTATGAATTTGTTGTAATGCCCTTTGGACTAAGTAATGCCCCAGCCGTATTTATGGATTTGATGAATCGAGTATTTCACCAATATTTGGATAATTTTGTTATTGTATTTATTGATGATATCTTGGTGTATTCTAAAGATGAGAAACAACATGAGGAACATTTAAGAATGGTATTGGAGACTCTTCGCAATGAGAAATTGTACGCGAAGTTTAAGAAATGTGAGTTTTGGATTGATCGAGTAGTATTTCTTGGTCATGTGGTGACCGCTCAAGGGATTGAAGTTGATCCAGTCAAGATCGAAGCGATAAACAGTTGGGAAGCACCTACGAATACGAATGAAGTTCGGAGTTTTCTAGGTTTAGCCAGTTACTACAGGAGATTTATCGAGGGCTTCTCAAAGATGGCATCTCCTATGACGAAGTTGACTCGAAAAGGGGAGAAATTCTTATGGAATGATAAGTGTGAAGCGAGTTTTCAAGAATTAAAGAAAAGGTTGACGACAGCACCTGTGTTAACGATTCCAGACCCTACCAAGGATTTTGTAATATACAGTGATGCGTCGAAGCAAGGTCTTGGCTGTGTGCTGATGCAGCATGGCAAGGTGGTTGCATACGCCTCCAGACAGCTTAAACAACAT
Source organism: Orobanche coerulescens (assembly GCA_033398695.1). Taxonomy (NCBI): domain Eukaryota; kingdom Viridiplantae; phylum Streptophyta; class Magnoliopsida; order Lamiales; family Orobanchaceae; genus Orobanche; species Orobanche coerulescens. The sequence goes on from CM065802.1 coordinate 205,978,711, forward strand.
GAGTTAAACTACCCTACTCATGATCTAGAATTAGCCGCTGTAGTTCATGCGCTAAAGATTTGGAGGCATTACTTGTACGTAGGAAGGTGTGAAATTTTTACCGATCATAAAAGTTTGAAGTATTTGTTTACTCAGAAGGAGGTAAACATGAGGCAAAGAAGGTGGCTTGAATTGGTAAAAGATTATGATTGCACGATCCAGTATCATCCAGGCAAGGCCAACGTAGTTGCAGATGCCTTAAGTCGCAAGACGAGAGGAGAATTGTGCAATATGATCACTACTCAAGAGCAACTCATTCAAGATTTTTCGAAATTGAATATTGAAGTTATTAGACCAAAGGGAACAACATCAATTTTATCAGCTCTAGTGGTTCAACCAACCTTACGGGAAAGAATTAAGAGAGCTCAATCCCAGGATGAGATATTAAGTAGAATGAAAGAGTTGGCCATATCTGCTGACAATCAAGGTTTTGGAATAGCAAGTGATGGTACCAGAGATGAGAGTATGATAAAGTAGATTTTAATCGAGGCTCACAGTACGCCATATACTGCCCACCCGGGCAGTACGAAAATGTACCAAGATCTCAAGAAAATATTTTAGTGGAAAGGAATGAAGAATGATATAGGGAAATTTGTGGAGAGTTGTTTGACATGTCAACAAGTCAAGGCCGAACATCAACGACCATCAGGATTACTCAAACCACTTGAAATTCCATAATGGAAGTGGGAACATATAGCCATGGATTTCGTAGTCGGTTTACCCACAACTGTTAAAGGAAATACTGCAGTTTGGGTGATTGTCGACAGAATGACAAAATCTGCTCATTTTCTGCCAGTCTAGATGACGTTTAAGATGAATCAGTTCGCGCAAATGTATATCAAGGAGATAGTGAGATTACACGGAGTTCCGGCATCAATAGTGTCAGATAGAGACCCTCGTTTTACTTTAAGATTTTGAAAAAGTTTGCATGAAGCTATGGGAACAAAGTTAAATTTCAGCACTGCTTACCATCCTCAAACAGATGGTCAAACAGAGCGAACGAATCAAATCCTTGAAGATATGCTGAGAGCATGCATACTGGATGTAAATGGTGATTGGGAATCACTGCTATCTTTGGTTGAATTTGCCTACAATAATAGTTATCAAGCCACAAATGGGATGGCACCATACGAAGCTCTATATGGAAGAAAATGCAGATCTCCATTGTATTGGGATGAAGTTGGAGAAAGAAAAGTATTAGGACCTGAGTTAGTTGAGGAAACAGTCAGAAAAATTAAGATGATCCGAGAGAGAATTAAAATTGCTCAGGACCGACAGAAGTCATATGCTGATAAGTGTAGAAAGGAGTTACATTTTGATGTTGGAGATAAAGTATTTTTAAAGGTGGCCCCAATAAAAGGAATTTTTCGGTTTGGTAAAAAGGAAAAACTTCGACCGAGATTTGTCGAACCATTTGAAATTCTTGAACGAATCGGAGATTTAGCATATCGTCTTGCTTTGCCACCCGAATTTGCTTCGATACACAATGTATTCCATGTCTCTATGCTCAGAAAATATGCGCACGATCCGAGTTATGTAATCAGCTACGCGAATTTGGACGTTAACAGAGATTGAACATATGAGGAGCTACCGTGTGCAATATTCGAGAAGAAAGTTCACAAACTGAGAAACAAAGATATCACAATGATTAAAGTGCAGTGGAATCCTCATGGAAAAGACGAAGCTATTTGGGAACGCGAGGAAGAGTTTCGAGCTCGTTATCCTGATTTCTATAATCAATGTCTGATACTAATTTCCGAGGACGAAAATTTTTCAATGAGGGTAGAATGTAATATCCATAAATTTTATTATTATTATTATTATTATTTTGTTAATTTTCTTTCACATTTAATTTTGATTGAGAACCCATTTATAAGTCCAACCCATTTATAATAACAACAGACATTTTATCTCCTCAGTTTTTGTCAGTTTCTCTCCTCCATAATATTTTCCTAATCAATTCCTAACATTATTAACACAATTAAACTCATTTACTCCCGGCCTTTCCAAATGTCTTGCCCAACACAATTATGAGTATCTCTTCAAATTCTTTCCAGTGCAATATAAAATTAGGAATCAGATAAAAAAATCATCCACAACCTTCTGCAAATCAACTATTCCAGCAAGAGGTAAGTAAGATCATATGTTTTTCATTCCTTCTATTTTCGGTTCTATTTTACATATTCAGACATATTTTTATAAAAAAAAATATTGCCTGAAAAATCCGCCGAATCGGCTGTGCTCCAGATTCGAGCGGGGGCTTGAAACCGAAATAGCCAAAAAAACCATTCAAACCCAGGAAACACCGGTCACCATCGGCGTCTCCTCCGTTCCAGTCGCGGCCAGCTGTCATCAGTCCAATTTCTGATCCCGACAAATCTAAACCCGCTGCGATATGCTATGGTGTGTTGTGGCGACTTGTGTGGGGTGTGAAGAGGCAGATGCAGAAGAAAAAAAAGAAGAAGGAGGAGAAGAGCGGTTGAAGCAGAAGAAGAGGGAGAGAGAGATGAAAGGGGGCAGAGAGCAAATAAGAAAAGGAGGCGGATGGGTTTGGGGGATGAAAAACCTAAGTGTTGGATTTTATATCCAATAAATTTTATCCAAATTTTAATTCAACCCCTTAATTCTTTTATCTTTTAATTTTATCCCTGTTCAATTTCTAACCTCTCAAATTACATCTTTTTAAATTAAATTCGAATATTTTAATTTAGTTTGTGTTATTATATATTTTCATACTTTAATAATAATATTAAATTATTTTATTGTAGATAACGACGAGAACTTTCGAGCCTAAGATTTCTGAGTTGAGCATCCATACTTAGTCAAATGATGCATTTGAGGTGGGGTTTTTATTTTCACTTATTTTCTACAAAATTACATGTCTCGTATGTATATTACATGTTATTTGGCATATATTATTTATGATGTGATTTATCATGTCATACAAACAGGACAGAAAAGAATTGTACTTCCAGTACATAGAACATTTAGCCTTCGGGCTCAGTTAGCCTTCGAGCTCAGATCACTTCCGGGCTCCGAGTACTCCATGTAGAAATACACGTAAAAATAGAACAGAAATATTTATGTGTTCAATTATTCGTGATATATTCATATGTAACATGTATAGCCTCACTAAGCTCAAGCTTATCCCGAATTTTTAAAATGTTTTCAAGTTAATGAAGCGGGCGTGGTACTGGTGGAAAATGGTATCAATATAATTATCGAACTCTTAATATTATTATTTATATTTTAATTTACGAAGAACCTTTCAAATTGTAATTTGAATGTTTTGAGAACGTAAGCAATTGTCTTATTTTCTATAAATGATGAATGTTTGATATAATTTTGCGTAATTAGACGCAGTATAAATTCCGTACTTAATATTTTGGTTGCATTTTAAATTAGGTTTTAAATTCATTACATTTGTTTAATCACTAAAGCTTTACTTTGAATTTTTGTAAAAAAAAAACATAGTTCTTCTTCGGAATGATGTCTATGTGATATTATTTTATTATATAGCTTCCGCATGTTTTTATTTTATTTAAAGGAAAATTTTAAAAATAATAAAAGTTATTATAAATATTTAAAATATGTAGATGTTATCAAGATTTAAATATTAAATAAGATTATGATGTTACACACACCATCCTCCACGTGCTTCTTAAGCATGTCGATTGAGTCAAACAGCCAGTCAGATGAAACCCTATGACGTCATGATCGCCCTATTAATATACAAACACACTAATCAGTCAGCCTCGTTCAAAATTTGACATTCTAACTCTATGTTTCTTAATATCAAAAAATAACTACACTCTTGCATTCTAACTTACTAACTATATCTATAAAACCTTATAAACCCTGGTCGTCGGACTAGTCAGACACGACTACCCCGAACCGTCTATATTTGGAAGCTCCACGCTATCTGATACAACCACGATTGTGCTACCAAGAGAGTTAGGAACGGTTGGAGCCGTCACGGACCCCACTGGTCCTATCACGTGTACACGTGCTAGGAAGTTGAGAGAACAAACTAGTGAAATATTGAGAACGAGTGACACTAGCACCACCTCACAAAATAAACTTAATGCACGTTCCACACCTGTTACCTTATTATCTGTTACTAACTCTTATGAAGACAACTCGATTCCTACTCAAGAGGTTTATTGTATGGCCTCGATCAAATCCTCTCTTGAAGACCCTCACACTGAGGCTGCTTGGAGTGCACTGAATAAAGACCCCGAGCCTAGAAGAATTCACGTCCAAAGAAAAGAAGAAGACAAACCCGTCCTTAAGCTGCCCGGATTTGAAGTGGAAATCATGTTTAAGTTTAGTGACTCTGCGATGGTGGATCTACTTGAGATTCAAGAAGGCCCGACAGTTGTTCAAATCCCAAGCCCAGATATAGCTTTGCTAGAGGGCAGCCCAGATATAGCTAAAAACAGAAAGCTTGAGGGCGGACCCCAGATATTGCCTTAATAATGGCATGAGGGCGTCTTTGTCGTATTTCCTGAAAATGAGAGTTAAATCATAAAACTCGAAAAGGAAAATACTCTATAAAAAGGATGAACAACCGAAGGTCGACTTGATGATTAAGGAAAATCCATCCTAGCTTGGAAATTAGACTTAGGCGTGAGGAAGCTTCAAGGAAAGTGTGATATTTTATTTTGTCTTGGAAAAAGAACTTTAGCATGTGGGAGATTCAAAATAAGCGTGATGTTGTGAAGACCAAGACCTTTTCAAGACTTCTTTATTTACTTTCTAGGATAGTTGTTGTTAGCTTATTTCCTTTTAATCTAGTCACATGTGTGACCGCCCTTCATTGTCTTAGAAATAGGGACACTCTTGATTTTATTTCCTTAGTTTAATTTGTCAGGGATAATATAGTTTACTCTGTACACTCCTATAAAAAGAGACCTTTTGGTAATGAAAAGACAGATCACATTTGAAATCAAAAATATATTTCGGCCTTGTGCTTGAGTCAAGAGCTGTTGCTCGGATTTTCTTGAGTTTTATTCTTATAATTCTCACTTCTACATTCTTAAAATTTTAGTCCATAAAATTGTTAAGTCTTAGACAGAAACTTGAGTTCTTAGAATAATTCCAAACGTTTCTTTAGAACAGGATTCTAAGGGGATTATAGTGATTAATTCTAAGAGTTTGAAGTGCCCTCGTCATCTCCGTGTCCCGTCTCGTTGTACCAAAGTGTAGTCCATTGTTGCTGTAATGAAGTGCTGTCCAAGTATTGCTGTACCGACGTGCAATCGACTCTCGCTGAATCGAAGTGCAATCGATTCTCTCTGTATCGAAGTGGTGTCCGAATATTGTTGTATCGAAGTGCTGTATCGAAGTGTTGTATCGGGCGTCTTGTCGAATATTCTTTGTATCAAAGTCTTTGTATCGGTCTTTGTCCAATATTCTTTGTATCGAAGTGTTGTATCGGGCGTCTTGTCCGAATATTGTTGTATTGAAGTGCTGTATCGAAGTGTTGTTGTACCGAAGTGCTGTCCGTTATTGTTATTTGTTGTTTGCTGTTCGTTTCTTTACTCCAGAAACCTTACTTCCGCTTCGTACAATCACGATTCACAACAGTCCCTGTATTGGTATCACTGTTTGGGTATCGTTTGGTATCGTTTAGCATCAGAGAACGGTTTAGTCGTTCCTCTCTTATCGTTTATTCTCACACACACATATATATAATTTTTTGGTTCGTATTGGAGTTAAGTTGTTGTGTTTTAGGTAAGATATTCGATACTTATTTCCTATTTCGAATCACTTGGTACCATGATGACAGGATCAAGAAACTCGAAGGATGGAGAAACTCCAGCACCTAGACGAGCCGGGAAGGATCCTGTAGATGAGGAAAAGGTCCTAAGCGATGACCCAGTTACTAATAAAATCCAGAGCTTCCGTGATGTGCAATTCCAACTCGAAGGCCTGACATCCTACATACGAAGGATGGAAAACATGATGTTGGAGATGAGAGTAGAGCTGAAATCCCACAGAACTTCACAAACTCCCGAACCTACTATTAGGAATATGGAAGATCGAGAAAAAAGAACCCACAATGGGAGGAAGGGATTCACAGTATAGAGGTAGAGGAAGGGGTAGAGTTAGGGCAGCCCCTCCACCACCCGAATACTATCTGGAAGATGAATATGACGAGTACTTTGAGGATGATAGGCAGTTTAGGATCGACCGAGAGCCTAGGGAACAACAAGGACGGGTAGACGATAACTTAAGTAGTGTTAAGTTTTCCATACCACCTTTTGAAGGTAAATCTGATCCCGAAACTTACTTTGAATGGGTTAGGAAGGTCGAGGGACAATTTGAGTGTCGAAACTTTTCTGATCTTAAGAAGGTTAAGATAGCTACTGTAGAGTTCACTGGGTATGCTCTTCTATGATGGGATCATGTAGTTCAACTTAGGCATCGACGTGGGGAAAGACCTATAGATACATGGGAAGAGCTTAAGCGAGTGATGAAGGAAAGGTTTGTTCCTAGCTATTACATGAGGGACCTTAGGTATAGTCTTCAAACTTTAAGACAAGGGACCAAGTCGGTAGACGATTACTATAAGGAGATGGAAACCGGACTAATTAGGTGTCATATAGAGGAGGACCACGATAGCACCATGACTAGGTTCTTAACCGGACTTAATGTTGAGATTAGAGACCAATTAGAGCTCATGACTATGCATGACTTAGAGGAGATGGTGCACACGGCTAGGAAAATAGAAACCCAAGTTCGGAGGCGTCAAACTAGGAAGAACACCACTCCTAGTATCCCATGGAAACCTAGATAGCCCATTAACCATAAAGAAGACCCTAAACCGTCGGTCATTAGGGTCCAGTCAGCCCCTAATCCGCCAACTAAGTCCCAACCTTCACCAAATTCCAAACCTCAACCTAGGACACATGAGATCCGAAGTGTCAAGGTATAGGTCACATAGCCCCGAACTGTCCAAATAAGCGAGCTGTAGTCATTAAGTCAGGGGAGATAGCGACCGAAAGTGAGGGTGAAGAAGAGATTAAGAATGAGGATAGTGGAGAAGAGATAGAAGAATGTAACGAATAGATCTTAGAAGGGAAAATTAATGAAGTGCTTAGAATGTCCTTGTCAGCTAAGATAGTGGAAGATGAGGATAGCGAGAGGGATAACTTGTTTCAGTGTAGGTGCTACATTAAGGAGAAACTATGTAGTATGATCATAGACAGGGGTAGTTGTGTCAATGTCGTTAGCACAACCTTGGTGCAGAAACTAGAACTTAAAACCGAAAGGCACCCTAAACTATATAAGTTGATGTGGATTAATAATGCTGGAGAACTGAAGGTAGTGAGTAGATGCACCGTGCCCTTTAAGATAGGTAGATATAAGGATGAAGTAGTTTGCGATGTCTCCCCTATGCATGCCACCCAGATCCTTTTAGGAAGACCATGGCAGTACGACCGCAAAGTTACTCATGATGGGTTTTCGAACAAGTATCCCTTCATCTTTGGGAAGAAGAAATTCAACCTATCACCTATGACCCCTAAACAGATCCTTGAAGATCAGAGGATATTAGAGCAAGCACTGAGAAAATGAAAAAAAAAAGAGAAGGAAAAGAAAACAGTCACGGCAGTCCCTAAAAGGATAAAAATCGTCGCCCTTTGTAGGGCTAGTGAGGTTAAATGGGCCTTGCTCGCAAGACGGCCTGTGGTTCTATTACTATTTCGTGATGTATTGCTTAATATTAAATCTATTCCTGATACTACTGATCCATTGATTGTCTCTTTATTGCAGGAGTTTGAAGATGTGTTTCCCGAGGAGACACCACCCGGATTGCCGCCCGTTCGAGGCATCGAACACCAGATCGACTTCGTTCTAGGATCCTCAATACCAAACCGTCCTGCATACCGAAGTAACCCAGAAGAGACTAAATAAATGCAAAGGCAAGTGGATGATCTACTAGCAAAGGGACATGTGAAGGAAAGCATGAGTCCTTGTGCAGTTCCGGTGTTGCTAGTACCAAAGAAAGATGGCTCGTGGAGGATGTGCGTAGACTGCCGTGCAATAAACAACATTACGGTGAAATATTGACATCCCATCCCTATACTTGATGACATGTTAGATGAATTATATGATTCCATAATATTTTCAAAAATTGATTTAAAAAGTGGGTACCATCAGATTAGAATGAAAGAGGGAGACGAGTGGAAAACAGCGTTTAAAACTAAACATGGTTTGTATGAATGGTTAGTTATGCCATTTGGGCTCACTAATGCACCAAGCACATTTATGAGGGTAATGAATCATGTTCTACGTGCTTTTATTGGAAAATTTGTTGTTGTATACTCCTAATATATAGCAAAAGTTTGAATGAACATATAAAGCATTTGAAAGATGTGTTGCTTGTGCTTAGAAAGGAACACTTGTTTGCTAATATTCAAAAGTGCAACTTTAGCACCGAGAAATTGGCTTTCCTTGGTTTTGTTGTTGGTTTCCAGGGGATACAGGTCGATGAAGAGAAAGTGAGGGCAATTAGAGAATGGGACAGCCCTAAAAATGTGAGCGAAGTCCGAAGCTTCCACGACTTGGCAAGCTTCTACCGCCGGTTTGTACCCAACTTCAGTACTGTAGCCGCCCCTTTGACCTAGGTAATCAAGAAGAATGTTAGATTCAAGTGGGAACAGGAACAAGAGACGGCCTTCAAGGCCTTGAAAGAAAAACTGACGAACGCTCCACTGCTAGCCCTGCCGAATTTTGCTAAGTCTTTTGAGATCGAGTGTGATGCATCCGGTACAGGTATAGGAGCTGTTTTGATCCAAGAGGGTAGGTCGATTGCCTACTTCAGTGAGAAGTTGGGAGGAGCTTCGCTGAACTATCCAACTTATGACAAGGAACTGTATGCCTTGGTTCGAGCACTCGAGATTTGGCAACATTACTTATGTCCCAAAGAGTTCGTGATACACACTGATCACGAGTCCTTAAAACATCTGAAGGGGAAACAGAAGTTGAATAGGAGGCATGCTCGGTGGATGGAATTCATAGAGACATTCCCGTACGTGATCAAATATAAATAGGGAAAAGAAAACGTCATTGCTGATGCTCTATCTCGCAGGTATACCTTCCTGACTGCTTTAGATTCGAAAATACTTGGTTTTGAATTGATTAAAAATCTGTACGAGAAAGATATTGATTTTGGCGAGATTTTCATTACTTGTGAGAAGTCTGGGGTAGATAAGTTCTATAAGAGCGATGGTTTTCTGTTTAGGGAAAATAAATTATGCATAGCCGCTAGCTCTATACGTGAACTGTTGTTTCTCGAATCGCATGGGGAAGGGTTGAATGGTCATTTTGGCATTGATAAAACCTTGTCTGTTTTGCAAGAATATTTCTACTGGACGGGTATGAAACGAGATGTCATTCGTATTTGTGGTCGCTGTATCACTTGTAAAATGGCTAAAAATCGAGTTCAGCCCCACGGTTTGTATACCCCACTCCTCATTCCTAATATTCCTTGGACTGATATATCGATGGATTTCGTGATGGGATTGCCTAGAAACCGGTATGGGAGGGATTCTATATTTGTTGTGGTTGATAGATTTTCAAAAATGGCACACTTCATAGCTTGTCACAAAACTGATGATGCATCTCACGTGGCTAATCTTTTTTTTAGAGAGATCATTCGTTTACATGGAATGCCTAGGACTATAGTTTCTGATCGTGATGCTAAGTTCCTAAGTTATTTTTGGAAAACCTTATGGGCAAAATTAGGCATAAAGCTTCTATTTTCTACCACTTGTCACCCACAAACCGATGGGCAAACCGAAGTAGTAAATAGAACTCTTTCTACATTGTTAAGGGTTGTAATCAACAAACATTAAAACTTGGGAAGAATGTTTGCCACATGTTGAGTTTGCTTATAATCGAACAGTGCATTCTGCTTCTCAATTTTCTCCTTTTGAAATTGTTTATGGATTTAATCCTTTGACCCCACTTGATCTTGTGCCTTTGCCAGTGACTGAAAGGATTAGTATAGATGGGAAGAAGAAAGACGAGCTAGTTAAGTGTAACACCCCAACCTAGGCGGATATTACAGTGCCGTGGACCCCCGACTGGGACCCACCAGGCGAATGAAAATTAATGATTTAAATAATATAATAGCAGTACCGAACCACATTATATTATCAAATACTCCGATGAGGAGCTTAAATACAATACACCAGGACAATACCGAATACTAGTATATTTTATATGAAGATAAAATACACCACCATGAATGAATAAACATTCCAAACGGAATTCTGCAGCGGAAATACAAATGAAGAAAACAAGGATGACTGAAGAGACTGGGGGCCCCTACTAGTATCACTGGGACTCCTCGCCGTCAACGTGCTCTTCCCGTGCTTTTGCCTTGCCATGACCTGAAAAACAATATCCCCCAACGGGGTCAGTTACACAGAACAACAATCCTCAAGAGTTGAGTAAACACAATCCTATTGAAAACATACGCAATCAAATATGCTATATGAATCAACTAACAGTACGGCTCAAAGAATGGCGCCACACTACGCCCGGGATGGAAATGTGTCCGTGCACAAGCCACCAACGATTATCGATCGAATACACGTGTAGTCTTGTACCGAATCAGTCTCACAAAGCAATCGACTCGTGTGCACAGTCCAATGTGGGGCCAACAACCAACACACGACTTAAATGTGCCCGACATGAAAATCCTACACATACCAACCGGCACGCCAGTATGACCCGGAATGCCACGATATAACAAAAGTGACATCGAAAATCAATAAAGACTCACCAAGATGAAATGATGGTGAAATGAATGACAGCTCAATGAAACGATTGGAACCGTCGTTCCTCGTGAATGAAGTAATTAAGTGACAATTACAAGTTTCAATACGGTTAGTACTTTATGAATGAATTATGATTATGAATGAACAACAACGAAAGGAGTGAATATCCTTTTAACCGAGTAAGAATTAACTTACACAACACCGATGAAGAATGTCCGTCCACGAACAACATCCTAAATGAAATGTCGGTCGCTCGAACAACCTTGAATAACACAATTACCAATAATCCGTTCAATAAACGTATCAAACACGATTATAACCAACTCAAACATCGATACAACAATATCCAAACTCATAGATGCACTCTAACGAATACATTGCAAATATCCTTCCCGTTGGTTACAACCAAACCCAAATTATCGAAACCAACTTTCAAATGATTGATTCAAACCAGCAAAACAATATCAATGGCATCAATAATCCAATAGGGATCCACAATTCAAGATTACAACAACATCAATCGGAAAATCCCCGAATTAACCGAAGTCAACCCCAAAGGTTCTTGAAATAATTCCCAAAATAGCCATTAAATCCGTAGGAATACATTCATCTAAGGTAGATAATCCATATCTAACATATTCCAATAACAATCCAAGCTTACACGAAGAAATCGGAAGGAAAAACCCAAAAATCCGAAATCCAAGAGATTAATACCTTGATTTGATGTGATGAGGGTGATGAAATGATGATTAATCCGAATGGTAAGCTTGAAGATGATGATTGATGATTACACCTCGAAGAACACTCTCCAAATCGCCCGGAATCGCCCAAAATCGTCTAAGAAACGAAGAGAAATGACAAATGATGAAGAAAGGACTGAACTGTCCTATTTATAGCAGCATCAGTTAGCGTGCGCTAGCTCCTGTGCTTAGCGTGCGCTAACGGGTGTACTGGGTAGTCCAGTACCCTCTATTTGCAACGGTAGTGTGCGCTACGTACCTTTTGTAGCATGCGCTACAACCATGTAATTAGCGTGCGTTAACATCATTGGTTAGCGTGCGCTAACGAATTATCTGATGCCCAGTACTGGAGTCCAGAACCTCCTGTTCTCTGATATGATCTTGGTAGCATGCGCTACTACACCGTTTGCGTACGCTAAGCCCACTCATAGCGTGCGCTATGCATTTATCCAATGCAGTCCAGTAGCCACTGGACTCTGCCTGATCCGTCCTTAGCGCGCGCTATACCGGCTGCATAGCGTACGCTACTCCGACCTACTAGCGCGCGCTACTTACCATTCATAGCGTATGCTACTTATAACCCAACTGCAGTCCAGTGCCTACTGGACTGCCTGCTTGAAATAAACTAGCGTGCGCTAGTGTTGAGAGGTGGCGTGCGCTACCCGTACTCAATTAGCGCACGCTAAAGAGAGTACATAGCGTGCGCTACTCCTCACACACAGCACCCTATGAAAATTACAACGATGATAAACATCGCACGATTCTTCAACTAGATTGATGATGAATGACGATTGATACACGATACAATTACTCTGAATGATTAATACAATGATTGAATAAGAGTGACAAAAGATCATTAATGAGTGAAAATTACTGAGTGACAATTACAGAATGATAAGCACTGAATGATAATGACCGAATTACAACCGGGTATTACATACACCCCCCCCCCCCCCTTAAAAGAGTTTTGTCCCCGAAACTAAGGGTCAAACAAATCGGGATAACTCTCCCACATACTATCCTCGGTTTCCCAAGTAGCCTCTTCGACTCCGTGTCTAGACCACTGAATTTTAACCAAAGGAATCGTCTTGTTCCTCAACTGTTTGATTCGCCGCTCTAAAACTCGTATATGATGCTCCTCATATGAATGATCATCGGCGATCTCGACTTCGTCGAACTGAAGTATGTGACTCGGGTCGGAAACATACTTCCGTAACTGAGAGACGTGAAACACATTATGAATTCGGCTCAACGTCGGAGGTAGGTCCAATCGATAAGCTAACTCGCCTTCTCGATCCAAAATCTCAAACAGTCCAATGAATCTCGGACTCAACTTCCCCCTCTTCCCAAAACGAAAAATACCACGACTCGGGGATACCTTGACCAAGACATGGTCACCTGTCTCGAACTCTAATGGTCGACGACGATTATCTGCATAAAATTTCTGTCGAATCTGAGCAGTCAACAAACGACTCCTGATCAAAGCTACCTTCTCACGGGCGGCTATAAGCATATCGGGTTCGGTGCCGATTGATTCTGATACGTCATCCCAACACAAAAGAGATCGACAACGACGATCGTACAAGGCCTCGTAAGGTGCCATCTTAATCGAAGAATGCCAACTGTTGTTGTACGTGAACTCGATCAACGGTAGTTGGGCTTCCCAATCATCTTTCCAATCGAGGACACATGCCCTCAACATGTCCTCCAAAGTCTGAATAGTCCTCTCTGATTGTCCGTCAGACTGAGGATGAAAAGTTGTACTGAGATTAAGCTGAGTTCCCATAGCATGATGAACTGATTTCCAAAAATGAGACACGAATCGTCTGTCACGATCGGAAACGATATTTTTAGGAGTACCGTGCAATCTCACTATCTCTTTGATAAACAACTGGGCAAGTCTCTCAGGGCCCCACGTATCCTTAATCTCAAGGAAATGAGCTGATTTAGTTAAGCGATCCACAATTACCCAGATTGTATTCATGCCACGACGACTCGTCGGCAAACTCGTGATGAAGTCCATTGAAATATCCTCCCATTTCCACTATGGGATAGGGAGAGGTTTTAGCATACCCGCCGGTCGCTGATGTTTTATCTTGACTTGCTGACAGGTCAAACATCTCGAAACAAATTCCGCGACTTCTCACTTCATATTACTCCACCAGTAATTTTGTTTCAAGTCTTTATACATCTTACTAGACCCCTGATGAATGGAATAAGGGGTAGCATGAGCTTCTCTCAAAATCGAGTTTTTCAACTCGTCATTCGCCGGTACGCACAACCGATTCTTAAAACGCAAAAGTCCATCCTCGTGGACCACAAACCCGGAGGCTTTCCCCTGAGTCACATCCTCTCGAATGCGTAACAAAGATGGGTCTGAACCCTGATTTTCCCTGATCGCCTCCTCAAGTGGCGATGAAATCTCCAACGTACAAAGTTGCCCTTGTACTCGCTGTAACCAGACCTCGATCTCGGGTCTCAGAATTCCTGCTGAAGTTCCTTCTGGACTGTTAATCGAGCAACCATCTGCTCCTGAACGGACTTACGACTCAAGGCGTCGGCGACAACGTTCGCCTTGCCCGGGTGGTAAAGGATCTCGATATCATAATCTTTGATTAGTTCCAACCACTGTCTCTGTCGCATATTTAACTCCTTCTGAGTAAAGATATACTTTAAACTCTTATGATCGGTGAATATCTGACAGGTAACTCCATAAAGATAATGACGCCAAATCTTCAATGCAAATACCACGGCTGCTAACTCCAGGTCGTGGGTCGGATAATTAATCTCGTAAGGTCTCAATTGCCGTGAAGCATAAGCAATAACCTTCACATTCTGGATGAGTACACATCCGAGACCCTGTCCGGACGCATCACTATATACCACAAATCCCTCCGTCCCTTGCGGTAAAGAAAGAACAGGTGCTGAAGTTAACCGACTCTTGAGTTCCTCAAAACTCTGTTGACACGCGTCGGACCACGTGTATTTCTTATCCTTCCATAAAAGGTTCGTCATGGGCTGAGCGATTTTAGAAAATCCCTCCACAAATCGTCGATAATAACCCGCTAATTAGAGGAAACTTCGGATTTCCTTCACATTTTTCGGAGGTAGCCAATCTCGAATAGCCTCCGTCTTTTGAGGGTCGACACGAACTCCGTATGATGAAATTACATGTCCGAGAAACGTCACTTCGGACATCCAGAACTCACATTTGGAAAACTTTCCAAAAATTTGCTCTCGTCTCAACACGTCGAGCACTTGATGAAGGTGAAACTCGTGTTCCTCCCGGTCACGAGAATAAATCAAAATGTCATCAATAAAGACAACCACGAACTGATCCAGATAGTCGATGAAAACCCGATTCATTAACTCCATGAATACCGCAGGTGTATTAGTCAACCCAAACGGCATAACCACAAACTCATAATGACCATAGCGTGTTCGGAACACCGTCCTTGCGATATCCGACTCTCGAATTCGCAACTGATGATATCCAGATCTTAAGTCGATCTTGGAAAATACTGAAGCTCCCTGAAGTTGATCCAAAAGATCATCGATACGGGGTAGAGGATATTTATTCTTGATCGTCACCCGGTTCAATTCCCGATAATCAATACACAAGCAGAATGAACCATCCTTCTTCTTGACAAACAACACTGGTGCTCCCCACGGGGATGCACTCGGTTGAATATGACCCTTCTCGGTCAAATCCTCTAATTGATTCTTCAACTCCTGCATTTCGGTCGGGGCCATCCGGTACGGTGCCTTCGATATAGGGGACGTACCGGGCTCCAACTCAATCGTGAATTCCACATCTCTCTGTGGAGGCAAACCAGGTAACTCGTCTGGAAATACCTCGGCATATTCTCTCACCACAGGAATATCCGTCAACGCTACTGATGGTTCCTCGGTCTTGGTCATATAGCACCAATAACCGACACACCCCTGATTGAGTAATCGCACTGCTTTCATCAAGTTAATGACTCTCCCAGAACAACTGGGATTACCTCCCTGAAATACACATTCGACCCCTTCGTCTGAAATGATAGTGACCATATGCTTACGGACACTAATGACGGCATCGTGACGATCCATCCAATCAATACCCAAGATGACGTCGTCTCTCGGTAAATCCACCACAATTAAGTCTGCTAACCAAATACGGCCATGAAGCTTAATCGGACAATCCTTAATCTCATGATTACCGATAATTCTTCTACCATCAGGTAGACCAATGACATAAGGTTCACAACTAGTAGCACTACCCAGACGTAGTCTGCTCAAGCATGACTCGGAAATGAATGAATGTGATGCACCAGTATCAAAAAGGGTACACACAGGTTGAGATAAAATATCGAGTGTACCTGAGATCATCCGGGCCTCTAGATCGTCGGTCTTCTTCATCTCATAAATTCGGGGCTTGCCGGCCCCCGAGCCGGACGCTCCCGTCTGATAGTTCTTGGCTCCGCCTTTATTAGCTCCTGTCGTCTTGAGCAGCCCGAAGTGGCTGATTCTGCACCACTGAATGTCCTGGTGCCTGAGATGACGCCGGAGTAGGTTTAGAGTCCCTTCGGCAAAAACGGGCCCTATGCCCAGCAATCCCACAGTTGTAGCACGTGACAGTTTGTTTCGGACACTTGGCGCTGAAATGACCCTGTTCTTCACAGTTGAAACAGGTGATGGCCGAACTGTCCGCTCGTGATTGAGATTCCGCGGGTCTAGGCGCCATAGGAGGTCACTCAGAAAAAGTAGAGCCCGCACGTGGTTTCTTGAAAGTGGCCTGACTGCCATCAGACTGATTACGGTTCTTAGACTTCTTGCCATCAGATGAAGGTTGTTGCTTAGCAATCTCCTTAGCAGTAAGCTCGTAAGTAAGAGCTTTCTCGATGAATTCCGCCAGAGTGGTGCAATTATGAATAAGCAACTGTAGCCGCATACGAGGTTTCAGCCTCTTGCTGAAGTACTTGATCTTGTCCGCCTCAGAGTGAATGATAGATGAGGCGAACGGAAGAAGTTCCTGAAATTTTTCGGCGATGGCGAGAACATCATCGTCCGTTGAGAGGTCGGGAGTGAGTAATTCCGACAACTTAGCCTCCCTGAGTGGGTCCGGATAATACCTCTCCATCATGAGAGTTTTGAACTGATCCCAAGTACATGATCCGTCGGTGGGCTTCAACGATAACCACCATGAATGAGCGCTCTTACCAAGATAGTAGGCCGCAACTGAAACTTTATGCCCTTCAGGTCAATCCACCATAGCAAATAACTTCTCGAAATGCTCAAGCCAATGAACAATATCCGCCGGCTCAGATGAGCCCTCGGAGGTAGGTGGTCGCTGTCGAGAGATATCGCCAATGATACTGCTTACACCCCTCTCTTGCCTATGAGGTGGCGGCGGAGGATCCTGATGATTTTGAGTAGTTGAGTTATGCATTGTCTCCATTAGTTGAGCCATCTGAGTCATTTGGGCCATCATGCCCTGCATAAAAGCGAGTGGGTCAACCCGAACACCTTCTAACTGAGCTGTGTCCCGGGTACGACTCCCCGATAGTGAATGATCACGTCCAGGTGAATGAGTGGCAGTGTCACTGCTTGATGAGTTAGCATTATTCCTAGCATTCGCGCGTGTATTCACACGAGCTCTCGGGTTTTGGCCTGCACCACGGCCTCTCCCCCCGCGTCCTCTGCCAGCTCTTTCCATACTGAAGTGGAAAGTCATATGATAATTATATATCTCGCATGAATATCACATTATGATTACGTTATGAAATGATAAAAATGAGCATACGCGCTCAAACACAATGATTACATGAATGATCAACTGAAGTGACGTGATTATCTGATGAAATTCTTGAAATGAATATCTTGAACAGGTTAACAAGATTAATGATATGATCCTCAAGATCAACAACTGAACAATGAAATGAACTGAGTGATTAATGAATTTACATAATAAACTTGATTACCAATGAAAATGATAAATGAGGAAATCTTACTGTTCTTTGGTCTGAAGGGCTCGGCTCTTGCACAGGTCACACGTGACGCGAAAGTCCAATGATACTAGTCTGATGAACGATGATTTCAAATGAGACATGACTCGGAAGGTAGTATTCAAAACCACGCTCCGATACCAACTCTGTAACACCCCAACCTAGGCAGATATTACAGTGTCGTGGACCCCCGACTGGGACCCACCAGGCGAATGAAAATTAATGATTTAAATAATCTAATAGCAGTACCGAACCACATTATATTATCAAATACTCCGATGAGGAGCTTAAATACAATACACCAGGACAATACCGAGTACTAGTATATTTTATATGAAGATAAAATACACCACCCTGAATGAATAAACATTCCAAACGGAATTCTGCAGCGGAAATACAAATGAAGAAAACAAGGATGACTGAAGAGACTGGGGCCCACGACTAGTATCATTGGGACTCCTCGCCGTCAACGTACTCTTCTCGTGCTTTTGTCTTGCCATGACCTGAAAAACAATATCCCCCAACGAGGTCAGTTACACAGAACAACAATCCTCAAGAGTTGAATAAACACAATCCTGTTGAAAACATACGCAATCAAACATGCTATATGAATCAACTAACAGTACGGCTCAAAGAATGGCGCCACACTACGCCCGGGATGGAAATGTGTCCGTGCACAAGCCACCAACGAGTATCGATCGAATACACGTGTAGTCTTGTACCTAATCAGTCTCACGAAGCAATCGACTCGTGTGCACAGTCCAATGTGAGGCCAACAACCAACACACGACTTAAATGTGCCCGACATGAAAATCCTACACATACCAACCGGCACGCCAGTATGACCCAGAATGCCATGATATAACAAAAGTGACATCGAAAATCAATAAAGACTCACCAAGATGAAATGATGGTGAAATGAATGACAGCTCAATGAAACGATTGGAACCGTCGTTCCTCGTGAATGAAGTAATTAAGTGACAATTACAAGTTTCAATACGGTTAGTACTTTATGTTGGGATTCAGTGCCTAAAACGAAGGCCCAGCGGAAGCGGTAAAACGAAAATTAATTCGACCTGAATCCCTACGAGGATCGATCGAGCTACGTATATACGAATATATAAACGAAAAGCAAGAGTCGTAAGAAACTAACCCTCAAAGTCCGTTGATTAAATGGTAACCTTCTCTTGAGCTATTCCCCAAGCTTTAGTTTGATCTCTACGACTTCAATCCGCTCCAAGCCCTTGAACGATCCAACGCCGAAAGCACCGCGTATCAACTTGCCACGCGCCGAAAAAACGACCGGAATAACAACACTTGATTAACCTCTAAGGTTACGGCTAGAATCAAGTGATGAAGCTTTTATTACTACACTCTAAGTGTATAATATATCTCTCAATAATTTCTCTCAGTTTTCTCCAAGAAAAAATGAAGAAGAAGTGAATGAAGAAGATGAAGAAGACAATTGAGAAAATGGTTTCTCTCTCTCTCTCTCTCTATCTCACTTTCACGTAGGAATCATATGGGAGAGATATGAAGTCTTCCTCCTTTTATTCTTATTCCACCCTCATGTGAACAACTCATGTCACATGAGATCAAACCCCACAAAGTCATCTTTTTCACAAGACAAGAGAAAAGTGGGTGGAACTTAGGGGGCGGCTACCATGCAGAAACGGATGAGTTGGTTCGTTTCGGGCTCCCGTGAGTCCAAACAGATAAACTACGATTCCGTCCCGATGTATTTGTATCGATTAATTAATCCAATTAATTAAACATATCAAATACAAAATAACATAATTAATTTCTCCAAGAAATAATTATATTCATGAATTAAATTAATCACCCAGTGATATATTTAATTCATTAAGCCGTAAATCAATTTATCTGATAAGTCGATTTAAACATCCAATGTCCCAAATTTAGATATCTAATATCTAATATTCATAATGAGAGAATTAGCTTGATTCATTCCGTCGTCAATTCTATTGCGCGACTCGGTAGGTTCGTCTCAGTCAGCAATGGGAGGAACCAAAGAGTAGTAGCACCACCTAGCCAGCCTGATGGCCTACACTGTACCCCGACTGAGAACGAATGATTGGGATCATTCAAGAACCATTCTGTCGTGAATACCAGTAAACGTATAAACCCTTCTTTCAAATGTCCCGATCAAGTTATGGGGTCACGGTCAGTCAAACCCCATCTGTACTTGACGCTATGCATGCGTTAATGCAAATCGAGATCATCGAGCTCTCGTGTATCTAATACAGCTAGCTCCAATGCTTTGGCCAAAGACTTATGATCTCATATGCTAATAACCGCATAGGACATATAACCCGTTCACTAACAGGAGAAAGAATTCTATCTTGGTATTCAGTATGACCTGCTACTTGCCCATCAAGATGCACGTCGAGGTTGACCCCCGCCTTCCGGTTTATAGGGTCGAACTACTCTAATGAAAATCTTGACGTCATAAGCACATCCCTACTAAATCCTCAAGTCGAAGGTTCACGAATACCTATCACAACCTTTCGATTCCATCATTGACTGTCCCAGAGTGAAATCCGTGTGACGAATCGAGGGTGAGTCTGTTCGAGTATACTAATCTAATTAGTATACCTATAACGTGTGCTCCCACTAACCATAAGTGTTCGACAGGCACTCTCCTTATCAAAGAACACGTCATACAAGTCTTTACATAAACTTAACGCCCAATCAAGTTTCATCGACTTGCGAACGATTAAGTATTTGAGCTATAAACCTTTCCAGTGCCGACCCCCTTATCCAATAAGGAGTGGAACGTTTTGCTCTCAAATACATGGACTAGTTTCTACATGTATATTTACGAGTTAGGAATGCCAGTAACTACCAGTAAATAAAGAAACATACATTGCCTTATATTGATGATTTACATAATAACAAGTACAATGCCCTCACTCAACATCCTCTGAGTGGCATTCGAGGGCATACTCCTAACAATCTCCCATTTGCACTCAATGCCACACACTATGGTATCTAATACCCATGTTCTCCAGATGACGCTCCATGCTAGTCTGAGAAAGTGGCTTGGTCAGTGGATCGGCGACGTTGTCGGCCGAGTCTACTCTGTGCAGCACAATGTATCCCTTGCGAACAAATTCTCTTACGAGATGATACTTCCTCTCAATATGTTTGGTGCTGTTGTGAAACCTCGGCTCCTTGGCTGCGCTACTGACTCCGTCTTTGTCGCATGATGCAGTAGACAGGCAACTCGGCCACATGGTATCACTTGAACTTCTCCCGAAACTTCTTAATCAGAACCCTTCCTTGGAAGCCTCAGAGGCCGCTTGATACTCGGCTGACAGTGGAATCGTGATCGCGCTTTGCTTGGCGCTACGCCAAGATACTGCTCCTCCATTAAGAGTAAATATGTAGCCAGAAGTAGACATCGAATCGTCCTTCAGTCCTTGGAAGTCCGGATCAGTGAATCCCACCACATCCAATTCTCCACCGCCATACATAAGAACCATATCTCTAGTCTTTCTTAAGTACTTGAGAACGTTCTTTATAGCAGTCCAATGTTCCTTACCTGGGTTTGCCTGAAACCTACTCACCACGCTTACAGCATGCGTGATGTCAGGTCTTGTACACAACATAGCATACATAAGGCTACCCACAGCCGAAGCATATGGTATATTACTCATTTCCTTTCGTTGTTCCTCATTTTGAGGACACATCTTCAAGGTGAGTTTTATTCCATGTCGCATCGGTAGGAACCCTCTTTTAGAATCATCCATCTTAAATCGCTTTAAGATTTTATCTATATAGAGGACTTGAAAAGACCTATTGTTCTCTTCGCTCTATCTCGGTAGAGTCGAATACCAAGAATATATGTAGCTTCTCCCAAGTCTTTCATGGAGAAATTACTCGAAAGCCAAGCTTTCACAGAACTGAGCATTCCCACATCATTTCCTATTAGTAGAATGTCATCTACATATAGTACTAAGAATGTGATCTTGCTCCCACTAACCCTCTTGTATACACAAGGTTCCTCTTCATTTTGCACGAAGTCAAACTCTTTGACCACCTCGTCAAAACGAAGGTTCCAACTACGCGACGGTTGCTTCAATCCATAAATGGAACGCTAAAGCTTGCACACTTTCTGAATATCGACTTCGTACACAAAGCCTTTAGGCTGCTCCATATAGATTTCCTCCTCGAGGAATCTATTAAGGAAAGCCGTCTTTACATCCATTTGCCATATCTCATAATCGTGGTAGGCAGCTATAGCAAGCATCATGCGAATAGACTTGATCATGGCTACGGGCGAGAAGGTATCGTGGTAATCGATCCCTTCCTTCTGGGTATAACCCTTTGCCACAAGTCTGGCCTTATAGGCGTCAACCTTGCCATCACCATCAGTCTTTCTCTTGTAGATCCACTTGTTCCCAATAGGCACTATGCCTTTGGGGCGGTCTACCAGAGCCCAGACTTTATTGACATGCATCGAGTCTATCTCAGCTTTCATAGCTTCATGCCATTTCGCGGAGTCTACATCTACCATCGCTTGGTCATAGGTCGTCGGGTCGGTCTCTTGGCTATCACTTGGAACCTCATGGAGACCCAGCTCCTCCAAGTGCACAAGCCCATACCTCTCAGGTAAATGAGACACCCTACTAGACCTACGAGGTGGTTGTACTTGTGTTTCAGAAAGTTCGGTTCCAGTTTCTTGTACAGGTGTCTCTCGAGGAGTTTCATTGTATTTTTCTAAAGAAATACTTCTACCTGCTCGGCCTTCCTGAATGAACTCATCTTCCAGGAAGTGTGCTTGTAAAGCAACAATGATCCTTCGATCTTCGGGCATGTAGAATAGATATGTCATCGTCCCAGATGGGAATCCAATGAAACATCCCTTCGCAGACCTATCTTCCAACTTTTCCACCTTAGTCTTCTTGACATAAGCGGGACATCCCCAAATCCTAATGTGATTAAGACTTGGTTTCCTGCCCTCCCACATCTCATGTGGAGTTTTAGGAATGGATTTGGAAGGACATCTGTTCAAGATATAAGCAGTAGTCAGGAGTGCATACCCCCACAGGTAAATCGGCAAGTCAGTATAGCCCAGTATGGAATGGACCATGTTCAACAAGGTCCGGTTCCTTCTTTCTGACACACCATTTAACTGAGGAGTACCTGGAGGTGTTAGTTGTGAAACTATTCCATGTTCCTTAAGGAACTCGTCAAACTTCGTACTCATATACTCGCCACATCGGTCCGACCGAAGTGCTTTGATATGATTACCAGTTTGTTTCTTGACTAGGGCCTTGAATTCCTGGAATTTCTCAAAAGCCTCGGATTTATGTTTCATTAAGTATACATAACCATACCTAGTATGATCATCTGTAAACGTAATGAAATATTGATATCCGTCACGTGCTGCTTCCAAAGCACCACAAACGTCAGTATGGATTAATCCCAATTTATCAGCGGCTCTTTCAAAAGTCCATGTGAAGGGGGACTTAGTCATTTTTCCTTTAAGGCAAGATTCACAAGTAGAAAAGGGATCCGATCCCAATAGACCCATAAGTCCATCCTTTTCCATCTTGTAAACCTTGGTCTGACCAACATGACCAAGTCTAAGATGCCATTTCAAAACTTGATTGGTTTTATCCCTACCACGTTTTCTAGTTATAGTATTCACAACTACTTTGTTGCTGATATTTAGATGATACAATCCATTCAACAATGTAGTAGTACCCACTAGTTTATTTCTAAAATAAATTTTGCAGGAACCATCACCAATGAAAAATGAAAAGCCTTTTCTGTCCATGACCGGAATGGATACAATGTTTTTGTGCCCCTTGGGCAAAACAAGTACATCTTCTAAAGTCAAAATAAAGCCGGATTCTAAACCTAAAAGAAGTGATCCTATGTCGGTCGCCTCGACACTATGCCCGCTTCCGACTGTGATCATAACTTCTCCAGCTCCAAGCTTCCTACTTTGTTCCAGATCCTGATTCATTGTACAAATATGAGAACTAGCACCGGAATCCAGTATCCAGGAAGTAGAAAATACAGTAGCAGAACAATTTGTTTCCAAAACTAAAAGTTCTGTACCTGAAGTGCCATGAAGAATCGGACAGTCTCTAGCCCAGTGGCCCAGCTCACCGCACTTGAGACAAGCATCCTTCTTCTTCTTGTTCTTCGGAACCATCGGGGCCTTGCCCTTACCCTTAAGGTCCTTAACTTGTGGTCCAGTTTGTTTCTTTTTCTTTTTCTTCTTGTTCTTAGACCTCCGAGGTCCAGAAGAAATCACAAGAGTAGACTACTTCATCCGCGGAGTCTTCATCTGAGACTTAGCGGTCACAAGTTTGATCATTAGCCCAGCTAAATTACATGCAATCTCATTGCAGTTGAAGTTCATAACAAACTGTGAGAAGGAATCAGGGAGAGATTATAGGATAAGGTCGGTTTGGAGAGAAGTATCCATTTTGAAATTAAGAGCCTCCAATCTCTCGATCATGGATATCATTTGAGGACGTGTTCCCCAACCTTCTCACCTTCCTTCATCCTTGCACCGAACAGTTGCTTGGATATCTCATATGTAGCAGTTCTGCTGTGCTCACCATAAAGTTCGGTTAAGTGAGATAGAATCTGCCTAGCAGAAGTCATTTTCTCATGATCTCTCTGAAGCTCATTTGACATGGAAGCCATCTTATAAGCACGGACTTTCACGTCATCCTTAACCCACTTTTCGTGGTTTTCAATCTCTTCCTGATTGGCTCGGGTCCGCACAGGAGGCGCCGGAATGTCCGTCTCCAAGACGTATCCCAGTGCCTCTATACTGAGGACAATCATCAGATTGCGGAGCCAATCCACAAAGTTAAGTCCCATTAAGGTGTTCTTTTCGAGCAGAATTGCGAGTGGATTCATTGTCATATTGCGATTTGAGTCTCCATTAAGTACGATAGATTAATTAGTGACTCGTTTAATTATGTTCTGAGTATAGAATTAAGGTCTTTTCTATTCTTGTTACCCAGCTCCCACTATTTTTATCGGAATAACACACTCCCATGTGAAATCCGGAAGTATCGTCGCTCTACTTCATAGTGGTGATCGAGTTCTTTATAAATCTTAATAGAGGGCAACCGAACAGGTTTCTAGTCTATTAATTTTCATAAAGTGGTGTCCAACACCAACCCATCTAATGGATGATTCGATCTTTTTTTCTCCCCTTGTTCACTCCCCTCAACCTATACGGTTTCTATGGTTCGTGAACAAGTTAAGTTTATACCATCGACGCAAATCAGTTTCACAATTGAATCTTATCCGGCAACCTATCAAGTTTCTAGGGATAAAATTTGCTCCAACCGAAGGCATCCAAATGCGCTCCCGGTAATTTATCCGTCCTCCCCGAACGACTACCCCAATATCTCAGAAGCATAGCACATCCGGTTTGGATTTCAATTTCCCGAAAACTCGATGGAGGGAAGGAAAAACTTTGAAACCTTATAAACTTAATAATTTATCGTGGGAGAATTTTCGCGATTAGCGTTACACTTTGCACATTAATCGTTTAAGCGCGTTTGTGGCATTCATACAATATGAAACAACCATTCACAACCTAGTTGCTACCAACATGTGGTTCATGGACCGTTCTTAGAAAACAAAAACTCCGCAATCTAATTACAAGTCTTCGTCTTGAATCTTCGTCTTCTCGAAATAGATCTTCCTCCGGTCTTCGTCATTACATATAAATTTTACATTGAAAATTGCATCCTAGATACAAAATTTTTCTAGTAAAATAAATAGGCTCAAAACGGCCTTTACAACCCAATCGAATAAAACGAACGATTCAAAAACTAAGTCCACGAACCACATCACCATTCAAAAGCATTCATCCAATAAATACTAAATAAATGGAAAGTGTAGAGATACATTGATCCAATCAACAATACGAACCTATCAAATCGATTCACACAATCGGTAATATGAAAATGTTCAAAATAATTCGGTCGATCACAAGTATTCCAATAAATCAATTTTCCCTTATAAAATGAAATACCATAAATCATTTTAATCATATTAAATCCAATTTAACATGCGGGAGATTAATTTTCAAGAATACACGAAAAAATCGAGTCGGGGCGAAAATGGCCTGCCATGGCCGAGTCACCCTCGGCAGCATGCCGTGACGAGCTGGCTGGCATGGCCGAGTCACGCTCGGCGGTGCCGCCAGCGAGGCTGCCTGGCCCTCGAGCACGGGTCGCGGCCCCCGATGATGTCTGCCCACAGGCGCGGCCGCGCCTGCTCCCGGACCCCTCCCGGACCGTCCAACGGCATTTCGGGGCTAGTTTTTCGACCGGATATCCAATATCTATATTTTCCAACATTCATATCTTCAATATAAATCATATTTCCAAGAAATTAAGATTTATATTTAGACATAAACTTACGAAAAATATAACTACAATGAACGTAAAAACATATACCACGATTATGAATAAAATGATTCCAAATCATTCACCATCTAATCAAGCATTCCAAATGCTAATATCGTATATACGATCGCAAGACCTACGCTCCAATACCACTGTTGGGATTCGGTGCCTAAAACGAAGGCCCAGCGGAAGCGGTATAACAAAAATTAATTCGATCTGAATCCCTACGAGGATCGATCGAGCTACGTATATACGAATATATAAACGAAAAGCAAGAGTCGTAAGAAACTAACCCTCGAAGTCCTTTGATTAAATGGTAACCTTCTCTTGAGCTATTCCCCAAGCTTTAGTTTGCTCTCGACGAGTTCAATCCGCTCCAAGCTCTTGAACGATCCAACACTGAAAGCACCGCGTCTCTACTTGCCACGCGCCGGAAAAACGACCGGAATAACAACACTTGATTAACCTCTAAGGTTACGGCTAGAATCAAGTGATGAAGCTTTTATTACTACACTCTAAGTGTATAATATATCTCTCAATAATTTCTCTCAATTTTCTCCAAGAAAAAATGAAGAAGAAGTGAATGAAGAAGATGAAGAAGACAATTGAGAAAATGGTTTCTCTCTCTCTCTCTCTCTCTCTCACTTTCACGTAGGAATCATATGGGAGAGATATGAAGTCTTCCTCATTTTATTCTTATTCCACCCTCATGTGAACAACTCATGTCACATGAGATCAAACCCCACAAAGTCATCTTTTTCATATAAAATGAAAACAACAAGACAAGAGGAAAGTGGGTGGAACTTAGGGGGCGGCTACCATGCAGAAACGGATGAGTTTGGTTCGTTTCGGACTCCCGTGAGTCCAAACAGATAAACTACGATTCCGTTCCGATGTATTTGTATCGATTAATTAATCCAATTAATTAAACATATCAAATATAAAATAACATAATTAATTTCTCCAAGAAATAATTATATCCATGAATTAAATTAATCACCCAGTGATATATTTAATTCATTAAGCCGTAAATCAATTTATCTGATAAGTCGATTTAAACATCTAATGTCCCAAATTTAGATATCCAATATCTAATATTCATAATGAGAGAATTAGCTTGATTCATTCCGTCGTCAATCCTATTGCGCGACTCGGTAGGTTCGTCTCAGTCAGCAATGGGAGGACCCAATGAGTAGTAGCACCACCTAGCCAGCCTGGTGGCCTACACTGTACCCCGACTGAGAACGAATGATTGGGATCATTCAAGAACCATTCTGTCGTGAATACCAGTAAGCGTATAAACCCTTCTTTAAAATGTCCCGATCAAGTTATGGGGCCACGGTCAGTCAAACCCCATCTGTACTTGACGTTATGCATGCGTTAATGCAAATCGAGATCATCGAGCTCTCGTGTATCTAATCTGACTAGCTCGATGCTTTGGCCAAAGACTTATGATCTCATCTGCTAATAACCGCATAGGACATATAATCCGTTCACTAACAGGAGAAAGAATTCTATCTTGGTATTCAGTAGGACCTGCTACTTGCCCATCAAGATGCACGTCGAGGTTGACCCCCGCCTTCCGGTTTATAGAGTCGAACTACTCTAATGAAAATCTTGACGTCACAATCACATCCCTACTAAATCCTCAAGTCGAAGGTTCACGAATACCTATCACAACCTTTCGATTCCATCATTGACTGTCCCGGAGTGAAATCCGTGTGACGAATTGAGGGTGAGTCGGTTCGAGTATACTAATCTAATTAGCATACCTATAACGTGTGCTCCCACTAACCATTAGTGTTCGACAGGCACTCTCCTTGTCAAAGAACACGTCATACAAGTCTTTACATAAACTTAACGCCCAGTCAAGTTTCATCGACTTGCGAACGATTAAGTATTTGAGCTATAAACCTTTCGGTCGACCCCTTATCCAATAAGGAGTGGAACGTTTTGCTCTCAAATACACGGACTAGTTTCTACATGTATATTTACGAGTTAGGAATGCCAGTAACTACCAGTAAATAAAGAAACATACATTGCCTTATATTGATGATTTACATAATAACAAGTACAATGCCCTCACTCAACATCCTCTGAGTGGCATTCGAGGGCATACTCCTAACACTTTATGAATGAATTATGATTATGAATGAACAACGAAAGGAGTGAATATCCTTTTAACCGAGTAAGAATTAACTTACACAACACCGATGAAGAATGTCCGTCCATGAACAACGTCCTAAATGAAATTTCGGTCGCTCGAACAACCTTGAATAACACAATTACCAATAATCCGTTCAATACACGTATCAAACACGATTATAACCAACTCAAACGTCGATACAACAATATCCAAACTCATAGATGCACTCTAACGAATACATTGCAAATATCCTTCCCGTTGGTTACAACCAAACCCAAATTATCGAAACCAACTTTCAAATGATTGATTCAAACCAGCAAAACAATATCAATGGCATCAATAATCCAATAGGGATCCACAATTCAAGATTACAACAACATCAATCGGAAAATCCCCGAATTAACCGAAGTCAACCCCAAAGGTTCTTGAAATAATTCCCAAAATAGCCATTAAATCCGTAGGAATACATTCATCCGAAATTCTAGATCCAAGAGATTAATACCTTGATTTGATGTGATGAGGGTGATGAAATGATGATTAATCCGAATGGTAAGCTTGAAGATGATGATTGATGATTACATCTCGAAGAACACTCTCCAAATCGCCCGGAATCACCCAAAACCGTCGAAGAAACAAAGAGAAATGACAAATGATGAAGAAAGGACTGAACTGTCCTATTTATAGCAGCATCAGTTAGCGTGCGCTAGCTCCTGTGCTTAGTGTGCGCTAACGGGTGTACTGGGTAGTCTAGTACCCTCTGTTTGCAACGGTAGTGTGCGCTACGTACCTTTTGTAGCGTGCGCTACAACCATGTAATTAGCGTGCGTTAACATTAATGGTTAGCGTGCGCTAACGAATTATCTGATGCCCAGTACTGGAGTCCAGAACCTCCTGTTCTCTGATCTGATCTCAGTAGCGCGTGCTACACATAATATTCAGCGTGCGCTACTACATTGTTTGCGTACGCTAAGCCCACTAATAGCGTGCGCTATGCATTTATCCAATGCAGTCCAGTAGCCACTGGACTCTGCCTGATCCGTCCTTAGCGCGCGCTATACCGGCTGCATAGCGTGCGCTACTCCGACCTACTAGCGCGCTCTACTTACCATTCGCAGTGTGCGCTACTTATAACCCAACTGCAGTCCAATGCCTACTGGACTGCCTGCTTGAAATAAACTAGCGTTCGCTAGTGTTGAGAGGTGGCGTGCGCTACCCGTACTCAATTAGCGCACGCTAAAGAGAGTACATAGCGTGTGCTACTCCTCACACACAGCACCCTATGAAAATGACAACGATGATAAACATCGCACGATTCTCCAACTAGATTGATGATGAATGACGATTGATACACGATACAATTACTCTGAATGATGAATACAATGATTGAATAAGAGTGACAAAAGATCATTAATGAGTGAAAATTACTGAGTGACAATTACAGAATGATATGCACTGAATGATAATGACCGAATTACAACCGGGTATCACATTAAGCAACTCCATGAGAAAGCAAGAGCTAACATTGAAAGGCGTACTAAGCAGTATGTTGAGCGCGCCAACCGAGGGAGAAAGGAAGTGGTCTTCGAACATGGAGATTGGGTTTGGTTACATATGAGGAAGGAAAGGTTTCCTATACAAAGGATATCGAAATTGCTGCCAAGAGGAGATGGTCCTTTCATGATTTTGGAGAGAATAAATAATAATGCTTACAAACTGGACTTACCAGGGGAATACAATGTATCTGCTACTTTTAATGTTTCTGACTTGTCTTTGTTTGAAGCAGGTGATCTCGCGGATCGGAGGACAGATCCTCCTCAAGAGGGAGGGAATGACACAACCACGGTTGTGCTACTAAGAGAGTTAGGAACGGTTGGAGCCGTCATGGACCCCGCTGGTCCTATCACACGTACACGTGCTAGGAAGTTGAGAGAACAAATGAGTGAAATGTTGAGAACGAGTGACACTAGCACCACCTCACGAAATAAACTTAATGCACGTTCCACACCTGTTACCTTATTATCTCTTACTAACTCTTATGAAGACAACTCGATTCCTACTCAAGAGGTTTATTGTATGGCCTCGATCAAATCCTCTCTTGAAGACCCTCACACTGAGGCTGCTTGGAGTGCACTGAATAAAGACCCCGAGCCTAGAAGAATCCATGTCCAAAGAAAAGAAGAAGACAAACTCGTCCTTAAGCTGCCCGAATTTGAAGTGGAAATCATGTCTAAGTTTAGTGACTCTGCGACGGTGGATCTACTTGAGATTCAAGAAGGCCCGACAGTTGTTCAAATCCTAAGCCCAGATATAGCTTTGCTTGAGGGCAGCCCAGATATAGCTAAAAACAGAAAGCTTGAGGGCGGACCCCAGATATTGCCTAAATAATGGCATGAGGGCGTCTTTGTCGTATTTCCTGAAAATGAGAGTTAAATCATAAAACTCGTAAAGGAAAATACTCTATAAAAAGGATGAACAACCGAAGGTCGACTTGATGATTAAGGAAAATCCATCCTAGTTTGGAAATTAGACTTAGGCGTGAGGAAGCTTCAAGGAAAGTGTGATATTTTATTTTGTCTTGGAAAAAGAACTTTAGCATGTGGGAGCTTCAAAATAAGCGTGATGTTGTGAAGACCAAGACCTTTTCAAGACTTCTTTATTTACTTTCTAGGATAGTTGTTGTTAGTTTATTTCCTTTTAATCTAGTCACATGTGTGACCGCCCTTAATTGTCTTAAAAATAGGGACACTCTTAATTTTATTTCCTTAGTTTAATATGTCAGGGATAATATAGTTTGTTCTGTACACTCCTATAAAAGGAGACCTTTGGTAATGAAAAGACAGATCACTTTTGAAATCAAAAATATATTTCGGCCTTGTGCTTGAGTCAAGAGTTGTTGCTCGGATTTTCTTGAGTTTTATTCTTATAATTCTCACTTCTACATTCTTACAATTTTAGTCCATAAAATTGTTAAGTCTTAGTCACAGAAACTTGAGTTCTTAGAATAATTCCAAACGTTTCTTTAGAACAGGATTCTAAGGGGATTATAGTGATTAATTCTAAGGGTTTGAAGTGCCCTCGTCATCTCCGTGTCCCGTCTCGCTGTACCGAAGTGTAGTCCATTGTTGCTGTAATGAAGTGCTGTCCAAATATTGCTGTACCGACGTGCAATCGACTCTCGCTGAATCGAAGTGCAATCGATTCTCTCTATATCGAAGTGGTGTCCGAATATTGCTGTATCGAAGTGCTGTCCGAATATTGCGGTATCGAAGTGGTGTATCGAAGTGCTGTCCGAATATTGCTGTATTGAAGTGCTGTATCGAAGTGCTGCTGTACCGAAGTGCTGTCCGTTATTGTTATTTGTTGTTTGTTGTTCATTTGTTTACTCCAGAAACCCTACTTCCGCTTCGTACAACCACGATTCACAAAAGTCCCTGTATTGGTATCAGTGTTTGGGTATCGTTTGGTATCACTATCACAATGGTTCGCCACTATATTCCAGACGCCCCAGCCATTCGAGAATATCACGATATTTTCTTTATTACTTTCATTTTATTACTTAATATCATTATTATTGTCTAGTGACTTGAGCGTCGGAGGCCCTTCGCCGGACACCCCGTCAGTGCTCTTTCATTAGGCTCTAACGTGCATTGTTGTGGTTGGCAAGTTGCTAGCACCCACTTACCCGGACATCCGGGTTTCCACAACTATCGATTTCACCCTCTACACCTTAAATTTGTATCCTTTCCAGCTTTTGAATTGGACAAAGGCATCTTAAATTTCAATGTCCAGAAGAGTTTTGTTGATCTGCAAGATATGGACCTATGGGTTATGTTGCAATTGGCAGCTCAAAAAGAGTTGCTCTCTCGTTCCCTCGGCGGTCTCCAGGGAGCATCGGGCTATGGTGGTTGTACCTGTTCTTCATTTGCTGTAGGTGGGATCGCATCTACACCTATATCAGGATCAGTTGCTGAAGTGATCACAGCTTCCTCAATTGGAACCTCTGTAGGTTCTGGAACTTGAGATGTTTGAACAGATGGTTGATCAATCGTTGTAGCTTCTGAGCTTAAAATAGATGTTGTTGCCTTAGATCTGTGACAATTCTTCTTTTTCT
The DNA here is from genome assembly GCA_033398695.1 of Orobanche coerulescens. Lineage (NCBI taxonomy): Eukaryota > Viridiplantae > Streptophyta > Magnoliopsida > Lamiales > Orobanchaceae > Orobanche > Orobanche coerulescens. The sequence continues at coordinate 206,010,947 of CM065802.1, forward strand.
TCTTCAATGCAGTGGTCTGGGTCACGCTGTCGTCACTTGAATACCTTTTCTTCTTGTTGTGGTCTTTCTTCCTTACAATGGACTAAATCCATGCAGATTTGGAAATGACATTCTTAGGGTCTTTTGATTGAGGCATTGCACCGGATGTTGATCAGTCAGCAACAAACTGATCCTTGTTGTACTTTGCGGGCTTTAGTTCCTCACAAGTATTTTCCAGAACCAACTTTGTTGGTGTTCTTCGATTTTTGGCGCACACATTGAACTAATATATATTTCAATATGAGTCCATAGGACTTTCTGGAGGTCTATTCCTTTCCTACTTCTTTATGCCGAAGCTGAAGCAAGACCTGAGCCCATTTTTCTTTCTCATGTACCATAATGGCCACATCATTCTGGATTGAAGTTCGGTGCACATCTCATATGCGTGAGAATGATTATCAATCACCCTGAAAATAATTCTCATGAAAATAAAAGTATGGTAATGTAAAGATATTCTTGTGGCAAGAGATATGAGGAGTCTCTGCCCTAATATTACCAGTACAGGCTTGGGGAATCCAGCTTTCCCCATAACTTTCTAGGTCCTTGAAGGTATGACCATCATGAGGGATATTGTAGAGAATCGCCAGAGGGTTCTTTTATGTCTTCGACGGGAGAATGGCAAGTTTGGTCCAAAATTATGGTAGGAGTGGACGTTGAGTCCCGCGTTTGTTCCAAGTGTGATTTTTAGTCCACAACTTTCAAAAATTGGCAAAGATGGTCCGAAATTACAATTTGTGGATTAAATCTAATTTTGGGAGATTTTTTTCTTGGGTGTAAAAATTGATTTTGTGAACTTATTTATTTTTATTTAAAAAATCTGCAAAATTAAATAAAAAAATTTGGACTATATTAATATTAAAAAATATTAAAAATCAGTAATTTTATTTTTAATTCTGGAATATTAATATTGAAAAAAAAAAGTTATTTTAAATTCGGAAATTAGAAAATCTAAAAATTGAACTATTTAAAAATTCGGAAATTAGTAAATTTATTAAAAATATTAAAAATTCCGAATATTAATATTAATATTAATATTGGAAAATATTAAGAAATTGGTAATTTTATTTTTAATTCTGGAATATTAATTTAAAATATAAAAAAAAATTATTTTAAATTTGGAAATTAGAAAATCTAAAAAATTCTGAACGATTTAAAAAATTTTTAATATTCGGATGGCATGTGACCGTTAAAAAATTTCCAAGTTAAAAATAATTTTTTTATTTTTAATATTAATATTCCGAATTAAAAATAAAACTACCGATTTTTATATTTTTAATTATAATATTAATAATTTTTAATAAATTTACTAATTTAATTTTTAAATAGTTCAATTTTTTAGATTTTCTAATTTCTGAATTTAAAATATTTTTATTTTTCAATATTAATATTCAATTAAAAATAAAATTATCAATTTTTTAATATTTTTAATATTAATATTAATATTAATATTCGGAAATTTTAATATTTTTTAATAAATTTACCAATTTCGAATTTTTTAAATAGTTAATTTTTAGATTTTTAATTTCAATTTAAATTTCAATATTAATATTCGAATTAAAAATAAAATTACCGATTTTAATATTTTTAATATTAATATAGTTGAAATTTTTGTTTTTTTTTAATTTTGCAGATTTTTTTAAATAAAGATAAATAACTTAACAAAATCTGAATTTTGGCCACCTAAGCAAAAATCTGCCAGCTAAGCAGATTTAGTCCACAAAATTATAATTTCGGACCATCTTTGCCAATTTTTGAAAGTTGTGGACTAAAAATCACATGTGAAACAAACGCGGGACTCAACGTTTCACTCATGCCATAATTTTGGACCAAACTCGCCATTCTCCCTGTCTTCGACTGTAAGTTACGGCATTGTGATCATATAGCTCCATGTGGAGGTTACAAAGATAATAAAGCTCCTATTTTTTGATTTTATCCATTACTTTCAACATTTTCTTGTCATCCTATTGCACGAGCTTTACCCATTCAATTATAACTTGCTTATCAAGGATTCGATGTCGATTATGAGTGACTCCTTTTTCTTTTGGGACTAAATGGAGGCCGTGTGTGAAATAGTTACAGTCACCATTAATGATATTTTGAAGAAGATGAAGTTTGAGATTTTGTAAGTGTTTCACTCAGTGTATTCTCTCTATGGCTTTGGACAGTAAGAGAATATGTTTGCAGGAAGAGTAAATTTATAGAGCAGGAGTCGATTTTAATTTTGGACGGTCGTACAGAAGGGATGTGAACAGTTTCAAATGGACGATTGAGATGGATTTGGACATAAGTAGTGGGTCGTCAAATCCGTCCAATTTGTATTTAATGTGGTCCTATGCCTGAAAAGTTCAGCCCTCAAATTCGCATGAATAATTTTATCATTCGAGTTGATATTACCTATTCAAAATTTTCAATTTTGTGAGTCCGACGTAAAAATGTTAGCCCGTTCAAAAACTATGGGAGTGGAATGTGCTCGGTGGTGCAAAGTGAAGGGATGAAGGTACATGGAGTGAGCCATACTCCGATTTTATAAATTTTAATTCTTGAAATTTCTAAGCTAGGATTTTATTGTAACTCTCTCTTTGTTCGTCTCTTCTGCTCCGGCGACGGGGTCTGCCCATCCCACCGGGGATAATTGCAATACTCCTGACAAAATGGTTAAAAAAGGCAAAGACAGGTGATGAATCAGGCGCGGAAGGCTGTGATGTTACAGCAATGGAGAAGGATCAACCCTCTGAGGATTCTTCGACCAAGGTATTGCCAGGTGTGTCCTTCAAAGACAGACTTACTGGATCGGAGTCTGCGTCTGCCTTTCAAGATGAGTCAATGCTTTCCGATGAATCGGATACTAAAGATGCGGGGATGATGTTGGAAATTAACGGATCATTATAGTGAATTTCTAATGATTTGAGAGAAAAATATTTGTTCTATTATCACTCAAGAATAGATACAAACTCACAAAATAGAAAAACTCTCAAACTCACTCAATCTCAACTTGGATTGTTATTCACTCGTTGAACTCACTCTTGGAGATGGGATGGTTACAAATGCTACAAACAAGTCTTATTTATAGGTAGTAAACATGGTGTGAAACCATGGTGTGAAAGGATCAACCATGATGGGGTGTTGTGAAGTTTCCCATCCTTTTCTTGTCAAACTTGCCAACTAATTGTTCAAAGGTAGATGGCTTCACATGTTTAATTACTTAGCCTCCATTCTAGAAGGGTTTGAATTCTAACACTCCCCTCAAACCCGACTTTGCATTAGAGTAATTTTGAAACTCATAAATCTTTGTTGCGGATAAGCTCTTCGTAAATATGTCGCAACTTGATCTTACGTATTGACCGGTTTCATGTCAATATCTCCTTGGAGTACCTTCTCTCGTAAGAAATGATAATGTACTTGACATGTTTGGTCCGAGCATGAAATACTGGATTCTCGGCCAAACGAGCTGCTGGCAGATTGTCACGGTGTAATGCAACTCCATCTTCTATTGGTTGGTTCAAATCCTTCATGAGTTGAGTCAACCAAGCACACTCTTGTCCGCCATCGCCCCTGCTCTATATTCCGCTTCGGTAGTTGAAAGAGAAACGGTAGGTTGTCTCTTCGCACCATGATATAGCTCCCGAACCAAGATTGAATATATATCCTGTAGTCGATCTCCTGGTATCATAGTCTCGGCATAGTCGGCATCACAATAGCCGTGACCTTGCTTTGTACTCCCTTCTTGTAGAAAAGTCCCAAATTAATTGTGCCTTTAACATATCTCGGGATCCTTTTGATTGCTTCGAGATGTGGCTTCTTAGGTTTCTGCATGAACACGCTAGTAACACCTACGGCGAATGCTATATCAGGTCTGGAAAGAGTTAGATAGATAAGACTACCTACTATCTGTCGGTACATTCTTGTGTCCTCCAAGTCTTTCCCATCGTAGACACACTGACTTCAAGTTTGGCTCCATTGGGGTAGATATTGGCTTGCGATCGGTTAGCCCAAACTTCTCGATTAAATCCTTTGCATATTTCTGCTGACCAAGAAATATACCATCATCTGTTCTTTCGACTTCCAATCCTATGAAGTGTTTCAGTTCACCAAGTTCCTTCATTTGAAATCGGACTGACAAGTTTGCCCTTGTTTGTTGAATCTCGTCTTCGTCATCGCCAGTGATGATTAGATCATCCACATATACAAGGACTACTGCTAGCTTGCCTCCTTGAGTTTTCACGAACAAGCTTGAATCTGCTGGGGCAACATGATAACCACTTTGGATTAGAAACTCAGCAATTTTCCCGTACCATGCTCGGGGTGCCTGTTTCAAGCCATACAACGCCTTTTTCAACTTGCACACGTACTCAGGCTTTTCATGATTCACAAATCCTTTGGGTTGATCAATATAGATATCACGATCAAGTTCCCCATGTTTTTAATTTCCAAGACTTACTTGCTGCTAAGGCTAGTAAGACACGAACTGTAGTAATCTTTGCAACTGGACTAAACGTCTCGTCATAGTCTATGCCATACTCTTGAGAGAATCCACGAACAACTAATCGAGCCTTGTACCGCTCAATTGTATCATTTGGACGAATCTTCAACTTGTAAACCCATTTGCAGGATATGGGTCTAACACCTTCAGGTTTTGGCACTAAATTCCAAGTTTGATTTTGTTTTAATGCCAAAATCTCTTCTTCCATGGCCTTTCTCCACTCTGGACTATTTGATGCTTCTTCAAATGTACTTGGCTCTTTGACTTCAGCATAAGCAGCATCTACATACTTTGGATTTGGCCGTCTTTCTCTGGTTGACCTTCGCACTTGAGGTTGTGAAGGTTCCCGCTCTTCCGGTTGACTAGTCTGTACTTCATCCGGTGTTTCATGTACACTGTTCTCCAAGGGCTTCTTGATTTGGACCGTACCTCAACTTGATCCGACGGGGATCTTGGTTCTTCTATGTCATTGTTGTCTTGAGAGGAATGTAGCCGCAACTTGCTTTGTAGCTTCCCTTGCGACTCATGTGTATCTGGTAATGCCACCTTGTTTGCCCACCATGAAGATGCCTCATCGAATACAACATTTCGTGAGATATAAATCTTGTTTGTATTTGGATCGCACATCTCGGCCTTTCTTTTGTTCATCATATCCAACGAATATGCAGCGGACAACTTTCTTGTCGAACTTGGTGCGATCTTCATCTGTAATAAACACATAACATACACAACCAAACACTCGAAAATAATTCACTGTTGGTTTTACATTATACAATTTTTGAAATGGTGAAATAAATTCCAGCCTTGGTTGTGGTAGCCTGTTGGTGATATAGACTACTGTCTTCATGCATTCTGCCCAAAATCTTGTATCAACATTCTTTGCATGTAGAAGACTTCTACATGTCTCTACTAGGTGACGGTTCTTCCTCTCCGCTACTCCATTTTGCTGTGGAGTTTTTGCACAAGTTAGTTGCCTTCGGATGTTGCACTCTTTGAGGTAGTTGTTGAATTCATTAGAAGTGTATTCTCCTCCATTATCAGTACGGAGGCACTTGATCTTCCTTCCAAACTCACGTTCTACCGTATCTTTGAATTTCTTGAATTTTTCAAAAGCCTCATCTTTATGCTTCAAGAAATATACCCATATATACCTTGAGAAATCATCAATAAAGGTTATCAGATATTGATAACTGCTTGTTGACTTTTGTTTGATCTTCCCAAGTACATCTGAGTGGACCAATTCCAACGGCTCCCTTGCTTTGAACTTTGACTCTTTGTAAGGCAGTTGATGTGCCTTACCATATTGACATCCAGCACACACAGTGTCATGTTGGATCTCGAGTTGAGGAAGTCCCCTCAGCATGGACTTCTTCATCATAATTTTCAGTTTGCCATAATTGACATGCCCAAGTCGTGCATGCCATAGGTCTCCAGTGTCACTTCTCCTAGCCTTCTCAACATAGGCTTCTTCAGCTGACATCACATAGATAGCCTTCATTTTTGGTCCTTCCACAAACGGTGTACCTATGACTTTCAATTCACGATACACTTTCACATCGTTAGATTGTGGTACTCACAACACATAATTACCTGAAGCAGTTAATTGTGGTACTCACAACAGGTTCTTCTTCATCCCTGGGACATGATAGACATTGTCGAGTTGTACTTCTTCATGTCCGTACCTTTGTGGCAGTTGTGTCTTGCCAACATGGGCTATTGGTAATTGTGTGTTATCAGCTGTCACAATAACTCGATCTCCGTTGTACTTGGTCATACTTACAAGTTTCAACTCATCTCCGGGCATATGATTGGAACAACCAGAGTCAACGATCCAATCATTCTTGTAAAACTTCTCACATACCGCAGTAAGTGCGAATTCCTCTCTTGGGCCTTTCCCTCGTGTATCGGTAGTATCTACCTCCTCGGCATAGAAAGAAGTCTCGAAATCCCAATCTTCTTCTCCTGGAGCCTCGTCCTTAGATGTTGCTGCATTTCCTTCAACTCTCTTGGACCAGCAATTTTTTGCATAATGTCCTTTCTTGCCGCAATTAAAACATTCGTCACTTTGACGATCCTTTTGTTGCCACCGGTTCTGACCATTTCGATTATGTTGAGCTCCTCGAGCTCCCCCTGACTGGAAACCTCTATCTTGGTTTCCTCGAACATCTCTTTCTTGACTATTGAATCTCCCGAAACCATGTCCTCGTCCTCGACCACGACCGCGTCCTCGTCCGCGTCCTTGATTGTCTCTTCTATTAGTGAAAAGGGCTGTCTCTTCACTATTGGTTGCAAGACTAGACGTGGGTTTATCTAGATCCTCTTCATTAATGAGCAAATTCTCCAGATCTGCTAAAGTAGGCTCGGTGGCCCAGCCCCGAGTTGCCGTGATAATACTCTTATACTCCGGCTTCAATCCGTGGATGATAATTCTTTTCATCCTAGTTTGTGTAATGCCATTTTCAGGATCTAGTTTAGAAATCTCATCACAAAGAGATTTCACCTTTGAGAAATATTGACTCACAAACATATTTCTCTGGGAGATCGACAAAAGCTCATTTTCAAGCCTTTGTAATTTTGCATCATTTTTCTTCGCGAAAATAGTCGCTAATGTATCCCAAGCTTCCTTCGGTGTTCGGATATCTTTGATCCGCTGGAGAAATTCATCTTCTACAGCTACAGTTAAGGCATACATAGCTCATCGCTTAACCTTCCATTTCTTTAAAGCATCAGGGTCGGCAGCTGGCCTTTGATGTGCAGTATCTGGTCGTACCGGTGTTGAGGTTGAGATGTCGGAGGTTGTGTCTGTGCTTTTGGCCTCCCTTGGTGGTGTTGTCTCAGCTCCGTTCACGATATCCCATAAGTCTTGCCCGAGCAGGTAAAACTTCATACGGGTACTCCATGACCCATAACTATTGTTATTGAGCTTCTCAATCGAGGTCGTAAAATCAGCCATTATTTTAACAAAGCTTCTGGACCAAAAGTATAGTTTTGAATTTTTGGGGTCAAAATAAAAAATTTCGAAAATTTAGGGACTGAATTAAAAAATTTCGAAAGTTCAGGGACCAGTATGTAATTTCTGGAAAACTTATTTGCAGAAATTACTGTTCATCATCTTCAACCTTGAGACTATTCTTTCGGCAGCCCGTACGGCTTCGTCTGACGTCGGTTTTGTATTCCAAAATACCTCCGAACTCGTCTAGACGCAAGGAATCTAACGATATCCTCAAAACTGAGTTTCGACCACCTTTGTAAAACTCGAAATTTTCAGCCCTCTACCACTTCCGATTAGCACTCCAAACCTTTCTCTGATACCACTTGTTAGATATTAAAGGATCATTATAGTGAATTTCTAATGATTTGAGAGAAAAATATTTGTTCTATTATCACTCAAGAATAGATACAAACTCACAAAATAGAAAAACTCTCAAACTCACTCAATCTCAACTTGGATTGTTATTCACTCTTTGAACTCACTCTTGGAGATGGGATGGTTACAAATGCTACAAACAAGTCTTATTTATAGGTAGTAAACATGGTGTGAAACCATGGTGTGAAAGGATCAACCATGATGGGGTGTTGTGAAGTTTCCCATCCTTTTCTTGTCAAACTTGCCAACTAATTGTTCAAAGGTAGATGGCTTCACATGTTTAATTACTTAGCCTCCATTCTAGAAGGGTTTGAATTGTAACAGATGATCCCGATTGCCTGACGATCATAATACCATAAGCATTAAGTGCCGCATCCGCTAAAAGTTTGAGCATGCCCTGATCGTTCGTGTATTGGGTAAATCCTTCTCCTATCCATATTTCTGCCGGAAGATCCATCAATTATTGGCAAAGATGGGTACGGTGGATGTGTACGATGTATGATTTGCTTATTATGTGGTGAACTTCTCCTCAGTTAGAGATCTCTATCGTGCTTGCTTCCAAGGTCTGTGGCTTATCAACGATCATTCGATGAATCATGGCGTCCATATTTTTAACTTGGACATTCACAGATTTCATCTCTACGAGTTTGGTTTGGGACTGTCTTTGGAATACTTTGATAAGTCTGTCCTTACGGCAATTGGTAATCGGATCGGTAGAACATTGACGATTGATAACACCACACTTCAAGGCACGCGGGGAGATTACACTAGACTGTATGTTGAAGTTGATCTTAGTCAGCATTTGCTCTCCAAGTACAGACTTCGTTGCTGTGTTCGTCGCATAGAGTATGAAGGCCTCCATATCATATGTTTGAACTGCGGTCTATATGGTCACGACAAGTCAACTTGCCCGAAATCCCGTAAATAAGCAGACGGATCGGGATAGACTACGAGGTTTATTTTTCCAATCCCATCTTTGTACCTGCTCCCTCCTCGGAAGTGCATCCAGAATTGAAGGAAGAGTATGGTGAATGGATGTTGGCAAAGAACAAGCCCCGCCGGAAGTTGACACTTCTCGTGAAACAGCAAACCAGCCGGGTCGACGGGAATCCTCCGGCAAAGGCTCTAGATTCCGGGTCTTTGCAGAGAAGAAGGAAATTTCGACTTACTCCAAGGATCCTATCGTTAGGGTGAACGACTCTCCTGAAAAGAAAACTTCTGATTCGACTCCAATTACGCAATCTGAAACGGACTCTACCCTTCCAACTGGCAACGCGGAAACTCCATCAGAAGCTAAGCTGAAGAACCGAAAAAATAGGGAGACGTCTCCTCGGACTGTGCCGATGCCTTCCCCGGATAAGAAAAAGAAGGCCAAATTTATCTCTTCTCAATCCCAATCATGTTTGGCCCACCAAAAGGCTGGCAAAGAATCTGAAGCCCAGACCTCCAAATCCAAGCAACCCATATATTGTGAGCCTAAGCGGACTGCTCAACAACTCAAGCCGGAAAATTCAGAGTTCTCTGGGGATAAGGTGGGTGACAAACTGGCGGCAACTTCTGTGTCGGTGGAGAAACCCTCCCAGAATCACGCTTCTGATATCCCTGAGGCTATAGTTGATCTCCATCGACCCATGAAGGTTGACCATTGATTGTCGCTGCTATGATTGCGTCCTTGTCAGGGAAGTTTTCCTCTCTTATTTATGATTAATTTTCTTTCTTGGAAATATCGTGGGGCAGGTGACAAATGTTTTTTCCCTGGTTTCGATCTTTTGTAGGAACGTCCAAACCTTCAGTTGTTGTAATTGTGGAACCAAAAATAAGTGGTCCGAAAGTTGTTTCAGTTGTCCGTCGAATGGGCTTCTCTGATTCTTACCGTGTGGATTGTAAGGGTTTTTTCGGAGGCATTTGGATTCTTTGGAACTCATACCAAGTACAGCTTCATCTTCGACGAGAATCTGCCCAATTCATAACTGGGTAATTTCAATTTTACAGCTGTCTACAGTAGTCCTAATCATGTCGCTCGGCAGAGTTTGTGGTCTGATTTGCAGGGTATCGCCACCAGCATCTAATCGCCTTGGCTTCTCCTTGGCGACTTCAACGCTACTTTCATCTCTGAGGATCGACGGGGAGGTTCGACATCCCATATCCATCGCAATCGGCCGTTCCTGGATTTTTGTGAGCTTTGTGGTGTTGCTCCCTATGGCTGGTCCCCGGTTCACTTGGTCCAATGGTACCTCTCTTGTCCGCCTAGATAGGGCCCTCGAAAACTATGTGTTGTGTCAAGAATTAACACCTTCCGACCAGCGATCGCCTAGGAGGTCGGGCGACCAAGTCGCTGCCGAGCATCCAAGGAAGAACTGCCGACCAGCGACCAGGCGACCTAGCCTTAGCCCGGCAGACAAGCATGAATCGCCCAGCCGAAGGTCCCAGGACAAGTCCCGGTGTCGAGCGATCGACCTCAGATACGATCGCCTCTCGGTATTCGACCGACTCGCGACCGACTTATGGACGATCATCTCTCGCCGCTTGCCAGACCCTTGGTGACCGACCAATGCCGACCTTCAGTGACTGGCCAAGAACGATCCTCGGTGTCCAGCTAGAGACGACCGCATCATGACGATCTGGGCCGATGGCCATCCAGTCGGCCAAGGCCGAGCAACAGGACAGCACCCACGTGCAGATCCGCAAAAGGCGCTGACAAACCTGTCACCTACCTCACCTACCAACAGGGCCGCAGACCTGCAAAAGGAGCTGGCAGACAAGACATGTGACCACAGCCTGGCACCTACTGCACCTACTGACAAAGTCCGCCGAAAGTAACAAAGTGGGACCTCCTGTGATTTCCTGACGCGCGTCGGCCTCCTCATTGGGCCACTCGGCTATTGCCACTGGATCTCTGGACTTTTGGCAGGCAGCCCATGTGACCTTTAGGACGATCGCCCCATTACATTAATGGCCGAAAGGCGATCGCCCACTAGGGGACAAGGCACCTCAACCCCTATATAAAGAGGGCAGCCTGCACTTGGATTCTCTCTCTGCATTCTCGCATTTCACACCATACAGAAGCAAAATACTACACTTGGCAGACATCCGACCCTTGGCAATAGTTATCTTTCGGTCTTACTTCTCCCGGCCTATCTCATCCAGCAGATTATCGGCGGGGACGAAGAACACCGAGCTTCGCTCAAGAGCCGGATTAACAGAGTCTTTTTACACTCATTGTATTTAGATTTCTCTCATTAATACTTGTATCCACGAATATTCGTATTAATAACATCTCGCGAGAGCATTCAAGCCCGGGCCTAACAAACCCGGCAAATCTTGTATTATTTATCTACTCTCGGAAGTGCTCCCGCAATTGTTGTTTGTTGTCCGTCTTCCAGCAGTATTAATCTTCGGATAAATATTTTGGGCAACAACAATTGACGCTAGAAGAAGGGGGCCATCCAACCCTCAAATTTTTATACCTACCGTCCCGAAGAATACTCACTATTCTCGGGGCAGATACTTGAAGTGACACTTACTGCACTTCAAAGAAATCTTCCAGAAAACATGTCTTCCGCCTCCGCGTCGAAGAAAGCCGCTGACCAGCTGCACTGCTCCGTCCCTGGCCCGAGCCGCACTGATGGTGGAAGGCGCCGCGGCCGAGACGCTCGATCCGTCCTCGACGGCCCTGCCACTCGCTCGATCGGTTCGAACCAAGGAACAGATCAAGGGGCTCTGCCGCCGTCTACAGAGCGACGGAGTGCTCTCGACGCGCCATCGCTATCGCCCCCTCGGCCGTCCGCCGAAGTCAGCGGAAGCTCAAGGCGTCACTAGCCGAGCGATCGCCAGAGGCTCCGTCCGCAGAAGAGGCGCCGCTGCCAGGGGCACCTCTGTCTTCGATCGCACAGGCGTGACTGACACAGCGGCCAAGGCGGTCCGGCCCACTACGAGTCGGCGAGTTTGAGTCCGTCACCGGGAGCTCGGCCTATCCGACTCCCGTAAGGCATCCCACTGCTCGGCTCCTCGCCAAATTGCCAAGGCCGGCAGCAGCGGAGCCCGGAGATCGGTACACGATCGCCTCAGCTCCTGCTCCCAAAGCCGATCTGCAAGCGACCAAGCCACGGCAATGGCTGCGATGCAACGTCAACTCGACGACATGAAGGCGCTCCTGGAATCCAGGGCAGGCGCCAAGAAGACGATCGCCGGGCCAAGCGAGACGCTCACGATCGACATCGAGCTCGCCCCCGTGCAGCACAAGATCGCTCCCCCGCAAACACCCGTGTACGAGGGGCGATTGGACCCCCAGGTGCACCTAAGGAAGTTCAATATCTACATGACCGGGTGTGGGGCATCTGACGCGACCAGGTGCCGAATGTTCCCTCTGACGCTGGACGACCTCGCCCACCGGTGGTACACTTCATTGCCACCTCGGTCCATTGGCTCCTTTAACGAGTTGGCGCACGTCTTCACGGAGTACTTCGCCACCAGGGTCGTCCGGCCCGAAGGTCCCCTCCGCATGATGCAAATCAAGCAGCGAGAAGAAGAGTCCGACTCGGACTACATCGACCGGGTAGACGTAATCATCCTCAATGGCGAGCCCATAAGCGATGAGACCGCCCTCTACGCGGTCCTAGGAGGTTTTCAGGGTTTTTCGCCTATGTTCAGGCATCTTACGAAGACCCGACCGACGACTCCACGCAGCCTTCCGGCTAGAGCCGCAGATTTTACGGCCAGCAAAGGTTCCTTCTTAGCTGTGAGCGGCGCGATCGGCGCCGGACGACGATCTCCCGCCCGATCGCCAATATCGACCTACGAATAAAGCGATCGGCCGAGCGACGATCGCGATCTTCTGCCCGATCGCCGATCATCACGCTACATCATCGGAACCCGGTGGACACGATCGCCATCTACGATCCAAAGATATAACATGACGGACTAAGGCATAAGATCGCCTCCACCGCACATCATAAAGCCATGGTCACGCGGTAGATGGAACTGCCGCGGCCATGCAAGGTCCTTTCGGCCGAGATCGCCCGCCTTCGTTTAAATACGAGGCCGGCGTAGTCCGAGGGCTCTCCAACATTAATCGGTGGACACATGCCACAATCCCCGTCTCAACGTACACCGTCGAGGTCGGCCATCTCCATGGCCGGGCCGAGGTGGAAGCAGAGCTAACAAGCCGCGGCGTGGAGTTGATTCATCCGACGCCGCGCAAGGACTCCTCTAGACCGAGACCGCACGCCCTTCGTTTAAATACGAGGCGGCGCGGCTAACAGAGGACCCTCATAATAAAGTGAGTCACGAGACACTCAATGTCTTCGCGCACCAAGACACGGTCATGGAGTCGGTCCATCGATCTCCGCGACTATGCACGATTCCTCAAACAAAGCGAAACCACCAAGTTTCCATGGGGGATCGGCCAATGTTGTTTTTGCAGGTACAAAACCGAAAGATAGCTAAGCCAATCGACCATGGTAGCCCAAGTCCGAAATCATAAGTCAGCTCAGCAAGATCGCTCGTCCTCATCCTTACACGATCGCCAGCAAGAACCACCTCGCCCCATGTCTTCAACATAGGAGCAAGCTGGGGGGCAATTGTTGTGTCAAGAATTAACACCTTCCGACCAGCGATCGCCTAGGAGGTCGGGCGACCAAGTGCCGCCGCGAAGGCCCAAGGAAGAATCGCCGACCGACTGTGCAACCTAGCCTTAGCCGGCAGACAAGCATGAATCGCCCACCAAGGTCCCGTGACAAGTCCCGGTGCCGAGCGATCGACCTCAGATACGATCGCCTCTCGGTACTCGGCGACCGACTTCTGACGACCGACTTATGGACGATCATCTCTCAGCGCTTTGCCGACCGACCCTTGGTGACCGACCAATGCCGACCTTCAGTGACTGGCCAAGAACGATCCTCGGTGTCCAGCTAGAGACGACCGCATCATGACGATCTGGGCCGATGGCCATCCAGTCGGCCAAGGCCGAGCAACAGGACAGCACCCACGTGCAGATCCGCAAAAGGCGCTGACAAACCTGTCACCTACCTCACCTACCAACAGGGCCGCAGACCTGCAAAAGGAGCTGGCAGACAAGACATACCACAGCCTGGCACCTACTGCACCTACTGACTAAGTCCGCCGAAAGTAACAAAGTGGGACCTCCTGTGACAGTACTTCCGGACGCGTGCCGGCTCCTCATTGGGCCACTCAGCTAGCTGCCGGCTGGATCTCTGGACTTTTGGCAGACAGCCCATGTGACCTTTAGGACGATCGCCCCATTACATTAATGGCCGAAAGGCGATCGCCCACTAGGGGACAAGGCACCTCAACCCCTATATAAAGAGGGCAGCCTGCACTTGGATTCTCTCTCTGCATTCTCGCATTTCACACCATACAGAAGCAAAATACTACACTTGGCAGACATCCGACCCTTGGCAACAGTTATCTTTCGGTCTTACTTCTCCCGGCCTATCTCATCCAGCAGATTATCGGCGGGGACGAAGAACACCGAGCTTCGCTCAAGAGCCGGATTAACAGAGTCTTTTTACACTCATTGTATTTAGATTTCTCTCATTAATACTTGTATCCACGAATATTCGTATTAATAACATCTCGCGAGAGCATTCAAGCCCGGGCCTAACAAACCCGGCAAATCTTGTATTATTTATCTACTCTCGGAAGTGCTCCCGCAATTGTTGTTTGTTGTCCGTCTTCCAGCAGTATTAATCTTCGGATAAATATTTTGGGCAACAACACTATGGTCGGACAACCAGATTTCCTGAATTCACCGTGAACCATCTCCCTAAGATTAAATCGGATCATCCTCCAATTTTAGTGCGATCTCATAACCAGGTAACTGTGTCCCAACCTAAACCCTTTTGTTTTCTTGCAGCTTGGTTACAACATGAGGATTTTTCTCGTTTCCTATAGGATAATTGGTCCAGAGGGCAGTAGCTCCCCTCGTATCTTGCCGCGTTCTCCATCATTGGAACCAAAATGTGTTTGGGAATATTTTTAAGCGAAAGAGAACCCCTGCTGCCAAGTTGAAAGCCTTGGAATCTCACAATGAAGCTAATCCTACGCCGGACAGCCAAGCTCGTGAGCAGCTTACCCATCAGGCTCTTGAAGGCACTCTCTGGCAGGAAGAGTTGATGTGGATTCAGAAATCCCGCAGTAAATGGATTGATGAGGGCGACCGCAACACCAATTTTTTTCATCAATCTACTCTTCGGCGTCGTGCTTTCAATCGGATAGAAAGATGGAGATACTTGGGTTACGGACGAAGTAGACCTCATTAGCATAGCTATTTCCCATTTCAAGATGGTGTATACGAGTAATCATTTTGATGGACCTCCGCTGTCCGGGGTGTCTCGATGTCTTACAGCTTCCAACCGCCGCTCCGTTGGGTTAGATTTGTCAGCTGACAAGATTCGGCTAGCCCTTCATGACATGAATGGCTTAAAATCCCCAGGGAAGGATGATTTACAACCCCTTTTGTTTCAGAAGTGTTGGGATTGTGTGGGTGCTGATTTCACTGGCTTCATGCTTAAGTGTTTCAGGACCCCGAAGCATATTACTGCTATTAATGTGACCCCATTTGTTTGATCCCCAAGCCGAGTACTCCCACTAGATGTCTCATTTCAGGCCTATCAGCTTGTGTAATGTGGTTTTGCAAACCCCTTACTAAGAGCCTTGCTAATAGCTTCAAGAGTGTGATAGCAGATCTCAGTCACCCCTCCCAGACTATCCTCGTCCCTTATCGCCACACCACAGATAACATAGTTATCCTTCAAGAAGTGGTACATTCCATGCACAGCCAGAAGAGTGGCCCATGTAATATGATCATGGAAGATGATTTGGCCAAAGCCTGTGATGGGATCGAATGGGCTTTTGTCAATGATACTTTAGTGGCTGCAGGTTTCCCTTCACACCTTATTCATGTCATTATGCAAGGCATCACTTCTATTGAATTTCAGATCTTGTGGAATGGTGGTGCGAAGGAGTCCTTTCTTCCTACCAGGGGTTTGAGACAGGGTTGCCCCTTTCACCGTACTTTTTTACCAATAGTATCGAACGTCTTAGTTGTCTCATTTTTTATGTTGTTTAGAGTCATGGATGGTCCCCTATTACTTTATGCACTGGTGGTACGACTTTGTCCCATATCTTTTTTTCGGATGATCTGATTCTCTTTGGAGAAGCTAGCATGCCCAGGCGGAATGCATTCGATATCTTTGACCGTTTTCCCAAGCTCCCGGTCAAAGTATTGACAAGCAGAAATCTAAGGTGTATTTTACCAAGAAAGTGAATCCCCATACTCGAGCTACTGTTTCTGAATGTTTGGGAATTGAGGAAAGTACCAACTTGGGTACGTATCTTGGCGTCCCTGTCACGGCCGTCCCTCAGCCCATGTCTATGACTTCATCTTGGAGCATATGGTCAAGAAGTTGGCAGGATGGAAATCCAACTCGTTATCTCTGGCGGGCAGGGTAACTCTTGCAACCTCGGTTCTTAACTCTATCCTATCTTAATATTATGCAAACCATCGTACTGCCAGTGTCTATTTCTGAGAAAATTGACAGACGAGTCAGGAACTTTGTCTGGGGATCCAAAGAAGCTAAGCGAAAGGGTCACCTTATCAATTTGCACACTATTTGCCAACCTGAAGATAAGAGCAGTTTAGGGCTCTACAGTGCTCGAGAGCTGAATCAGGCATACATCATGAAGCATGCTTGGGGATTACTCAAACGTCCTCAGGAATTACCGGCTCAAGTGTTGCATACAAAGTGCATGTGTTGGACTCTGAATGGTTGGTTCCCTAAAAACAGCAAGTGAAACTCAGTGTTATGGCATGCTATTAAAGCTTGTTGGCCGATCCTACAACAAGGAATCTGGTGGAGCATTATAGATGGAAAGAAGACTCTTTTTTGGAGGGATTGCTGGCTGGAGAGTGGGATAATTCTGGAGGAACATATCACTAATAATCACGGAGAAAATCTTCACTCAAAAGTAAATAATCTTTGCGCAGGTAACGGCGGATGGAAGGTGGCGGAATTGCCTAATCATCTTCCACATGATATTTGTTTGCAGGTTTGTGGCATGAACCCTCCTCGCTCGAATCTAGGCGACGATATCCATGTTTGGGGTCCAATAACATTCGTCATTTCATGTGGCTTTCTTCCCATGTATAGCTTCTCACCAATCAGGAACGATGTCGCCGCCATATCGCTCATGACGAATGCTGTGGACTTTGTGTCACAGAGGTGGAAAGACTCAGCCACGTGATTGTGATTTCGCTCAACAAGTTTGGAGCAAATTTGTACCCCCTGCTGAAGCTGCTCTAGTTTTTGACCTCCCTTTTTCTATTTGGTGGAAAAACTGGATCTCCAGTACTCCTAGAAAGCTGCAACTGGGAGTAATTACGTGGTCCCTTTGGAAGGCCTGCAACATGCGGGTGTTTGATCAAACAATGGGTACAGACATGGTCTATCAACTTGGAGACGAGCTATATCGATGCCCAGGTAGATCGTGGAACCTCCCATCTTACTCGTACTACTGTGGACATTCGGTGGCAGCCTGGCCCCGATAATTACTTTGTGCTTAATTCATATGGCTCGATTCGAGGCCAGAACCGACTAGCAGAGATAAGTAGGGCCATAAGAGATGCGTCCGACAACGTCATCTTCAGCTACTGTATGAATCTGGGCAAGTGTTCGATCACAAGAGCAGAAATCTGGGGAGCTATTGAAGGCCTTAAACTAGCTTGGAACCGTGGTATTCGTCATATTCTTCTCTAACTTGATTTGGCTTGTGCTATTCAAATTCTTCAGAGTACCGACACCGTGGATCACCAACATTCCTCCCTCGTCATGGAGCTACGAAACTTTCTAGCTGGGGATTGGATCGTCTGCTTCTCTCACATCTATAGAGAAGCTATTCATCTTGCTGATTTTCTGGCTACTAGAGGTCACTTAAACCTCTATATCTTCATGTTTCTGACTTAGTTGATCCTGAAATGGGACATTGGGTTTTGTACGATCGAATGGGTGTTTCTACACCCATTAATTTCTTAATAATATATAGGGTTAGGGTGCTCCTTTCGCACCCTCTCTTTCACCAAAAAAATAGAGCAAGCCATACAGATGAATGAATCAACTTTACACTCGAAGAAGTATTATGAAATTGTGATTTGTGCATGTATAATAATGTAATTTGATAAGTACTACTCGTACCAACAATGTTTGTTTTATTTTTGGGAGCGTATAAAATAAGAATTTGTATTAGTAATCTAGCGATTTTGCAGAATGTATAAATCAAAATTCACCAGAAAGATATACTTGTTTACATTTACATGGCCTACATTTTAGTTGTATCTTTTCAAACATATCGCTATATTAAATGATGATGCTATATTTTTACTAATAATAATGCACATTAATTAAATGTATAATTGGAAGCGTAAAAAATTAAATACATACTATTAATAAAAACTTATCTAATTTGGAACAGATAATAAATTATATCTTTGTGCATTGATAAAACATAAAATTCTTTCAGTATCATTTTATTCTGTTCAATTTTATGTTTTTTATCTAAATATTTAAAAGTATATATATTATCAAATCAAACGTAATTAAAGTCTTGGATAATAGTCAAAGTTTTGTAATTACATAGGACAATAGTCGAGCTTCTTTTTTAATAGTCAAGAGAAGACCTAAAAGCAAAGACGGCCCGAAATATTTGCATGTTCTATTTACATAATCCCAATTTTAAACACCAAAAGCAACTTTTAATTTCGTCCGAATTGATCATCCACCGTGTATATATAATGTAATGTTTTTGTATACACATGCGGTAAATGAAATCCCATAATAATTAAATAAATAAATAAATTACATGTATATGTGTACATTGTTCTTATGTATAACACATCATTCCAACTACAAAATTCTCATTGTGTGGGGACAAGTAAACAATTTCTAAAACGAATGATCTGAAAAAAATCAAAGGCAAGAATACCTACATAGCAAGATTTGCAATAAATCATTCATCCACACATCGACCCGTCTCGTTCGACAGTATCCGAACAAGCCATCTTTCAAGCCTTTTAGCACCGGCGCCGGGCTTCAAGACATCAGCATCCCCCCAAACGGAGCATTTATTCTCGCTAGAATCGCCCAAACACCACCCACCAGGCACAGTCTTCCCGGGATTCCGATGTAAGATTCCTCGATCAATATGATCAAGAATCGGGTCATTTGGGGGAAAGGGTGAGGCAAAAGCTGCTCCACTTTGGATAAGTTGGTCGAAGTTGGTGGAATTTAGGAAAATGGGTTTCTGTCTGGAGTCGAGAGAAAGGTAGCGTAAGCTGTGGTTGATTGCCGTCTGGTTGAATTTGTGGGAATTGCAGAGAACTGTAGGGAAGTAAACGGAGGTCGATGCTGGTGTGTTGGAGAGGTACATTAGGAGAGTTCTAGGTAGATTGTCTGTTCCAAGGATGCAAAACTCGATGAACTTGCGACTCAAAATTTCTGTTGATGAACCTGTAAGCAAAATGATACTTTGTGATTCATATAGACGAGAATGCATTTTTTTTCCTGAATTCTATATGAAAGGCAGCAGCAGCATAACATCCGGGAAGCTGATATAGGGAGAGTGTTTGCAATAAAATAAAATAATAAGTGATTTTTAGGTTCTATCTGGAAAACTTATTGCATTTTAATGTTTGCAAATGCATGCTTGAACCTCTTATTCTACTTCATTTAATTAGAATTGAAAACCAGGAGGGGGTGGCTTTTCTTATTCGACTTTCTCACACAAATAAAGCACCTTCAATTCTCCAGCAAACACTCTCTCTTAAACTACACAATTTTCAGCTTTTATTTGCATATACAATCAGCATTTTGATTCTCGACTACTTCCGCTTCTGCACCAATCAAAATCGCTTCTTACAAAAGCAAAAATAATGACAAACACACTGTTACTATAGCTAAAACTGAAAAAATATTACTCCCTCCATCGCAGGTTCTAACTTTACTTATTAAGTAGCTTACTTCTTTAATTATTTGACAATATGGTTGGCAGGAGAAGGAAACACGAAAAATAAACACAGTTCAAGACTAGTTTGATTAGCTACTTATACGCGTTTACTCATCAAAACAACAACAGCTGAAGATGGTAATTTCATTGTCATATAAGAGTAAATCATAGTTGTTAAGGCGAAAGGTGCACCAAGGCGATACGAGCTCCTATCGCCTAAGGTGCAAGGCAAGGCACGTGCCTAAGAGAGTGAGGCACACAAAATAAAAAGTAAATTAAATTATAAAATTTATTAACATATAATGAGAAGAAAATATAACTATCTACACAAAACTTAATAATTAACAAAATTAAAGTGTCAACAATAAAAATAACTTTAAAAGTTTTTTGATAAAAGAAAAGAAAAGACACCAAAAAGGCGCACTAAGGTGCGTCCAAACGCGTGATTTGCTATTTACCTGCGTGTCTTGCGCCTAAGGCGCGCCTTTAATAACTATGAGTAAACAAGATAAGCAGGCACCTAAACTAGTTAGCATCTGTTCGAGCAGTGGGCACATAAATGTCACTAGAGTCAACCTAGTAATCAAAAGCATTTCATGGCCTACTTAGCAGCTAATAATTGTAAAGATTTCTCCTAAAACCAAGGTTTTAATGGAAGTGTTTGCTAACTCAAAAAGAGAAGTGCTTCTCAACTTCCAGTCAGAAAAGCATAAACTATTACTGATTTAAATTAAATCTTGAGAGTTAGTGGTAAATGAATCTTACCAAAATTACAGTTTGTGCATAACCGAATTTGTCCATCCGGTCCTACTCGGTGTGTCAAACTGCAAAAAAAAAAAAGCCATTTATCGGGGCCGGAAGCCGCAGCCTTGACCATTCACCCACAAAGTGGGTTCAAGGGGCCTTCAAGCATTGAAAACCCGTCTTTCATCCAGGTTTTCTCATTCCTCTTGGCCATGTACCTACCTTGCATTTTTTATTTACGCAACTCTTATATTTTGATTCGAAATGACAGTGGGTTTTCTAAGTAACTAGCACCGGCACTGGAATTTTGGGTGCTTGAATTGAGAAAATTAAAGTCAACTAACAAAGAAGATGAGCAAATCAAGATAGAATCTCGTTTGTAATAAGAATTTCTAACACAAATAGAAGGATATAGGTTCCAATATGAGGCGAGCCAAAGTGAAATCCCTTCAAACTACTACCTTTAAATTTTTTCTTATACCGAAAAGTTTGCTTGGCTCGCCGATACCAGTCGAATGCCCGAACAACAAATGAAACTTATGAAACGGCCCATATAGCATAATCAGTCGCAAGATTGATAAAATTCAGTCCCTTTACCTATTCATCTCTGAGTTTTACTAAAGATGAGAAAAGCATCTGCCAACTACTAAACGGTCTCAAGTTCATCACTCTGGTGCTTTTCTGTCCTAATTTGCAGCCTGCATGTGAGATCACATAAATGCCTTTAAATCTGTCTATTATTTCGATTTATTTTCCTTCCCAACACAACTGCCAGCACAAGCCCACCATTAATATACTGCAGCCAGACGGTTGTTTTTCTAGTGGAAAATGGCAGCAAAAACTATAGAATGAAGTATAAATACCAACATATAGAAGGAACAATTTTATGGATTAGTTCCATGGACCAGCTCCAATCAGGCCTCCATTTTCCTATTGCCACCTCGGATTCTTCCATATAAATCAACTGACTATTTTATGAGCATTGTAATTCATGTACCAATTAGGACCTAACAAAACAAAAACAGAAAAAAAAAAAAAAAAAAAAAAAAAAGTATTTCGCCACCATTTTCTCCTATCTTGAACCTCGTATGAATAAGAGTTTAAACTTTATTCGCAAACTCTCTCTGAGTGTTTGATATTGGAACCGATGTACAACTGGTTCTCTCAGGCTCTCAGCATGTCATTGTTATCGAGTAAATGAAAATCAATACTTTGTAATTTGGCAAACATGACTCAAACGCTATATCCAATATACTTTGTAATTTGTCTTGTTCGTTCTTTCAATTGCTAAGAAACTAAAACATATCTACATTTTCAAAGATCATTGAGTTATTGCGATAGCAATGGTTCTTTTCCGACCGCACAATATTCCTCTCATTTTTCTCGTTAAAAGATGATATACAAAATGGGGTGAGTTATTATAAACAAATTTTCAATAATACGTTTCTGCTGTAAATTTTGTTCAAGCGCAAAAAATAGAATTTTGGTGAAAACACTTGAAGAGGGATTACATTTTTCTCTGCATTTGCTGTCTCCGGAACTAGAGTGATCAAGGGGAGATAAGGTCATAAGAGTGGGAGAAATATTTTTTCCTTTATTTTTTATTGTTGTCTATCTGTCTATTATTTGGGGAAATTATGGAAAGTGCTTGCAATATTTTTGGAAATTTGGTGATTGAAGAATTTGAGTAATTTGGAGGGGGCAACGTGATGCAATAGAAGGATGAAAATGGCACTCTCTTGATTAAAAAAAAAAAAAAAAAGGTGGGCACAAGCAGAAAAAAACAAATATTAATAAAAGTTAAAAACATAATAAGCTCTTATTAATTAACTGGAACTTTCAGAAAAAGTTAAGAAACCAATAAGTGATACATATAAACTCTAGGAACTTCATCAAAAGACAAAGGAAAGACAATAGGATTACATGCAGTAAAAAAAATTTAGCCATTTTCTCTTTTGCCATTTCATTTTGAAAATTGTTGCATGTGATTCCATGAATAATATTTATGATTCATCTAATAAAAGTCAAGCAATGTGATTTCATGAATAAAAGTCAAAAATTCTTTTCCCTCTAGGATTTATATATTATCTTTGCGACACAGCCCTTTTTAGTTGGTCAGAAAATCATGAATTGATTTAAAGTAAACTAAGAAAGATAAACAAATGCTGGCATTCTACATCTCACCCGAATGAGGAGTCAAGCAAATAAACAGAAATTATAAGCACGACCATTATGTTCAGTACTTCGACAAACAATGTTAATTGATAATCAATGTTTATTGACTTTCTCAAGAAGTGTTCAGCACTTCGACAAACTTTTATAGGCCTCCAAATACTATGGGAAGAAGCGGACATTCACACAGCTTTTGGAAGTTAAATTTGTTCTCCGTATGGATATTCTCTCTCCAATCTACCAACAAAGTCCTACAAGAGGCTGAGGTCTCTCACATTGCCCTTAAACTATCTAACACTATTTTAAGCATCTCTCTCTTACACTACTTTGTCTGACTTCATTTCTCTTCTGTTATTTGACCAAGAAGAGGCCTCACACTATCTTGGGAGTTCTAGAAGTAGCTCAGACGCTATTCGGATAAATTGTCTGGTCTTTTTGAAATTCGCATACCACCAAAATACCAAATGAAAAGTGTCGAGTTTGTCTAAGGGCCCGTTTCGCAAAAGTAGCTGTTGCGGTAGCTGCTAGCTGTCACAGGAAATGTTAGATGTTGGCTGCCAGAATAGCCTTTAAAATAATTAGTATTCAGTAAAAGTAGCTGTTGAATTAGTGATAACATATAATTAAACTATATTCTACCTTCAAAAGCTACCCGAAAAGCTAACTATTTTAGGTTTTCCAAAACACTACATCAACCGTTAAAAGCTACCCTGAAACGCTACTTCACCGAACACCAGTGTTTACCATAAGTAGAATTTGACGTGGTCAAAACTCTAAAAGCCACCTGGAAAGCTATCTCCGAACACACATTAAATAGGTATTATATTACATGAATGTGGAAACACCCTTGTACCAAAGAAACAGAAAGCGGGTACTGTCCGGGGGTACTGACCTGTGAACAAACGATAAGCATCAGGGAGGGGTCTCTTTTGAGTGGTGAAAAACATCTCGGTGTTCTCGGCAAGGAAGAGTGCTTGATCAACTATTATTGGCTTCAATTTCCTTGATCTGGAAAAAGATGCCAAATACAAGAATGAACAGATGCCTTCTGGAGAATTACCGCTCTCAACCCACTTGTTATAGATACTTACTCTCTCCAGCCAATGTAGCTTGTATGGTTCACAAAGTTAAGATCCTTAGGCAGATAAGACAATATGTGCAGAAGATCTGAAAAAGGAAGAAAATCAGCATGTCACGATGCACGAAAATTTTACAACCAGCAGCAACGAACAAGCAAATACTACCAATTCTTGCACAGATACTATCTGAAGAAACATTATATCAGTACAATGAACATTCATAAACCCAAGGTGAGCTAGAACGGATTCAGTTGAATCCTAGCAAACCATGACGTAAAGACATAACCACAAATAATATTCATACAATTCATACTTGAACTTGCCAAATACAAAAGGCTAATGCATAGTTGTTAAAGGCGAAAGGCACACCGAGGTGATAAGGGCTCCTATCGCCTGAGGCGCAAGGCGGGGTTGCGCGCCTGAGAAAGGCGAGGCGCAAATTATATAAAAAAAATATATTATAACACTTATAAATACTTATGGACAAGAAAAGATAACTATCCACAAACAACTTAATAAATAACAAAATTGAAGTGTTAGAACAATAAAAACAACTTTAAAAGTGTGGCGATGATCGGCGGTCCTGAAGCTCCAGCGAAGAGCTAAAGCAAGTTCCAGAATGAAGTGAAACCAACATGCCCAGAAAAACGACATCAGCTGAGTGATCAATTACTAACTAACCAACACAATTTAGTCCAACTCTAATCACACATAATGAATAATCAGCTGCAAAAAAATTAATGGATCAATCCCCGTTATGTGCAAAAAAGTACACAAGCTGAAATTAAATATACACAAGCACACACACATACAACGCAATGTAATCACATATCCAGCAAAATTCAAGAACATACGAACTATGTACATCAAGCAACCAAAAGCCCCAGCAACTTCCACAATGTACCAATATCTATAATCCCAGACGAACCACACCAATGAACTCATAACCAACTAAAAAAGTACCATCCTGAGTAATAAGCGGATAATCAGCAGCAGAAAGATTTATGAACCAATCCCAATTCGATGATAAGCGAAGCAACACGGATGCGCCATGAAGCGTGGACGAAAGTGCAGACGGACCGCCTGAGAACACAGAGTCCGCCTTGCCAATAACATGAACATTTTGGGCGGCCCTGAAAAGCGGCACTGATTGGATAGTGACAGCTAAAGCGTCACGATCGGTCTGGCTAGCAGAACGGTCGAGGTGGAGAAGGTACTGGTTTATCGGATGGTAGATGGAGTGGAGAAGCCGGACGACCCGGCCCGAATCATTGGCGGATCCGGATATGAAATAGGCTAAGGAGGGAGGGCGCGGCGGAAGCAGTGTGTCTCCGGTGATGGTGGGAGTTTCGCCGTCTTGGCTGTCGTGGAACAGGAGGCGGGAGCGGTGGGGGAAGAGCGACGGGTGGGGCCGGGTGGGGGACGGTGGGGCGGGGGCAGTGGTGAGGGAGAGGACGACGAGGATGGAGAAAAGGGCGGTGCCGAGGAGGACGTATAAGGAAGGGACGGCGGCAGTTGTAGAGGTAGTGGTGGAGGAGGAGGAGGGTGGTTGGTGGTGGTGCATCTGGTTATCTTTCTGCTTTGGAAATGGGGATTTTCGATTGTTGATTCTTTTCTGCACGGGGCTGGGGATGGAATCTGATTCTACCCTCCCCTTAGCATTGGTGCGCGTGTGCGTGCACGTTGTTGTGGAGTTGATTACAAGAGAACACAAAGGTATGAGCGATCGAGCTGAGCTCTGAATTTTTCACATAAGGAATTGGACTCAACAGCCCAAAGACAAAGAGTGCAATGTCCGGTGCTGCTGATAGACCTGCTCAGGTTCGGGATTTTCGATCTAGAAGATATGTAAATTCGATTGTCCTTCAAACGGACAAGTTAGGGTGGGAAAACAAACGAAATGTCAAAATAAATATCAGAAATTTCAGTATACGGTATTTTAGGTACCGTACGGTAGAACCTGTATAAATCAATATCGTTGGGACAAAAAAAAATATTAATTTTATAGAGGTATTAATTAATTGATTTTATTAATTTAAAGCGATATTTTATATTCAATCAATTTAAAATTATTACATCAAATTCTATGTTTAATTACATAGAGATATTAATGTTTATTTAATGTTAGGAACTGAATCTGATTAGTATTGTAATGTTAGGAATTTGAATCTAGTTATTCAATGTATATCACACCAGAGCTTTTAAGTGCCGTGAAAAAAGTGAGAAATAAGATTCATTTTGATTTGAATTTCAATAGAAACAATCAACACTAGAGTCATATTTTACTAAGTTGTCTTAGTTATCTTTGTAATTTCTGAGATTATTATAATATTGATGGAACCTTGATTTATAAAGGGATCTCGAAAAAAATTATTATCTTATCAATATATCGAAATTATTAATTTATGCTTGGGGCCCAAGTCGGGACCGGAAAAAATATTAATTTTATAGATGTTATTAATTTATCGAGTATTAATTTAAAGAGGTTACACTATATATTGAATTTTTTTAGTTTTGGGATATGGTAATTAAAATTTTCAATAGTTTAATATTTCAGTGTATATCGATATATCGTACTATTTTTTTTAATATTTTAGTTGTTCGGTATACTAAGATCAATGGTAAGATCGATATACAATACTGTTGCTACCCAAAATATTATTGGGAGATAGATATTGCTGGAATGGATGGATAGCAAACAAAGTGCGAGAGCACTTCCGTAGAGAAAGTAAATAACACAAGATTTGCCGGGGTTGTTAGTCCCGGGCTTGAATGCTCTCGCGAGATGTTATTAATACGAATATTCGGGGATACAAGTATTAATGTTAGAATACTATTACAATGAGTGTAACGATTCTAGTTATCTTAGCTAATGAGCGTGTAGATTGCCGGAAGAACCAGATATGATGCTCTGTGAGTTCTTGTAACAATGTTGATGAACTGTGACGGATGTGAGAAATCGACAGTCTCTCACAGCGTGTAGTAGCTATATGTTTGAGCTCTGGGGCTTGTGAATCTGAACTGTGGAGACTTCTTGCCTCGGCCGACCGTCTTCTGGTTGAGAGGTACTGAGAGAGAAATCCTGAAGTAGATTCGGGTGAGTGTTTGTATGTATTTCGGAATGATTTTCCAACTCAGAGGAGAACCCTTTTATGCTATGAGTGGTACTGAGAGGAACTAATTCCGAACCTTTTTCCAGTTGCTGAATGTTCTCTATTTATAGGACTGGGACATGCCGAGCGATCGCATCTGCTGTATTATAATAAGCGGGCGATCGTCTTTTAGCACATGGGCTGGTCCCCTTAAAGTCCGCAGAAGTTGCTGGCAGCCAGTTGTGCGGTCCAATGAGGAGCCTGCACGCGTCTGAGTCGCTATCACGGGCGGTCCCACCTTGTACCTTTCGGCGGGTTTGTCGGTAGGTGAGTAGGTGATGACAGGCTGTGGTCAACGATCCATGAAACGCGGCACCTGTCGCGGATCTGCACATGGGAGCTGCTCTGAGATCCAGTCCTTGTGGACTTTGACGAACGAAGGTCTTGTTCGTGGCGTAGGACGATCGTCTTAGGTCGGACATCAGAGACGGTCGCTGCACACCAAAGGCGATCGCCTAGAGATTCGATCGCTAGATGCTCGAAGGTGGACTGTTATCTCCGCTTAGGCGCGTCTGTCATAGCATGATTGGTTGGAGACTCGGTCGCTCGGCCTTGCAGTCAATCGCCTGTCGAGGTGAATAAATCTCGATACAACAATTGCTCCCCAGCTCGCTCCGATGTTGGAAACGTGGGGTGAGGTGGTTCTGTTGGCGATCGCTGAATTATGACGAGTGACCTTGCATTTTACCGAACTGGCGATCGTCTTTGAGCGGTTTGATTCTGAATTTGGACGACCTGGTTGGTCGCTGAAATGAGCGGGAAATGGTAATGGACGTGGAAAAGTCTACGGGGCACGTGTCGGGTTCCTGTTGGAGGATACCGACGGTTATCTGTGACTCCTCGTCTGGCGTGTCCTTGAAAAGACGCGTCGCGGGTTTCAAGGGAGTCATTAAATACGGCGGTTGCACTCCAACCCCTGAGATTCTCCATATTTGCACGGAAGTCCCTTCTTTCTCCTATAAAAAGGCGTAGGGTTGCAGCGTTAAAACCCTTACGCATTTTATCGGAGAAGGAGACTTTTGCTGAAGAACTTTCTGGAGATCTAACTGCCGATCGTCGATCGATTCAATCTTGGGTAAGAAAAACTCCTTTTCTCCTTTCTTCTTCGAGAATGACTGGAACATCTTCTTCACACGGGAGTGGGCACCAGCTCCGCCGCTGGGGCATCGACTGCTTGGGGAGGATCCTCCGCGGATTTCCATCTGGAGACGGCCGCCGAGGCTATCCGAGCCGGAATTGACCCTGCGGAAATCGAGGCGTTGTTCAATGAAGCCGACGTCGCCAAGGAGGCGGCGGTTGAGCGGAGACGCTCGCAGATGGAGAGGGATTCGGCGGTTAGAGCCTACTGGGAGCATCACAGTGCTTTTGGCCGGGCCTATCTGGCCTTTGCTGAAATTATGGAGAGGTTGTCCGGTCCGTATCTTAAGTTCAATTATCGGGAGTATTCGATTACCCATCCTTATCAACCTCCTAAGCGATCGCTTTTTCGGGCTGCGCAGCGATCTCTATGGTCTCTTGGCCAAATTAGGAGTTCGGCGACCAGGAAGGACCTGGCCGTCTGGAGGACGAGGTTCCATGTCCCTTCAGATGTGGACCTATTGTGCCGGCCGAGAATGAGCGAGCCGATCAGCCTCCGGATGGCATGGTCGCCGTGAATGAAGCGATCATGGAGGTCGGACTGCGATTTCCTTTGTCGTCCTCCGTCACCCATCTGCTGGCTGCTTGGAATGTTGCGCCACTCCAGTTGACGGCGAATGCTTGGCTCCAAATAATTTGCACTCTCACATTGTTCGGCGGTCATCGACTATACCGCCTTCCTTCACCGTCGGAGATGAACTATCTATCCAAGCTGACGGCTCAGAAAGGGTCGGTCGGAGGCTATCATATTCAAGGTCGATCCGGTTGTAACACCCCCAATCCATTCAGGGATATTACACGCCGTAGACCCTCTCCTCGAGGATCTACCAGGCTGATAACTAAAATCAAACATCTAAACATCGCCTTTAAGGCTAAAATGACTCAGTAGACCGACTCGATCTTTCAATAATAACATACAACTCAATTCCAAACACATATCCACGCAGGGGTCAAAATACAATAAACTCCCGTACAACGGGGAAA
Source organism: Orobanche coerulescens (assembly GCA_033398695.1). Lineage (NCBI taxonomy): Eukaryota > Viridiplantae > Streptophyta > Magnoliopsida > Lamiales > Orobanchaceae > Orobanche > Orobanche coerulescens. Next base: position 206,040,119 of record CM065802.1, read on the forward strand.
AGATACCGCAGCGGAAAAGAAAATACAACTGGACTAATACGACATCAACGGAACTTCGTGTGATTAGTATCGTTCATCTTTCATCATCCTTCGCGCCGACCCTGTGCTATGCTCCAAAACCTGAATGCAAAAATAGACATCCACCCCCCGAATACTCGGGGGTTAGCAAAACTCCACTGTTTTGCTAGTGCAAGTACAAGTGCAAATACGAGCCATACAATTCACATTCCACGAATAACAATAACCAGGAATCCTCAAAAAAAAAAAATCCAAACGTAACGAAAAGCACTTCCCGAGGCAAGAGTTTGGTAAAATATTCTAAAACCGAAAGGTCACAAATCAAGGGAAAACAATTTATAAAACCGTTTAAATGCTATCGAGAGTTTTGATAGAAAACAACTTAGGATTTTCAAATCCTTATCTTTCCAAAAATCAACAGGGTCACAGCCCAAAGGTTTTGTTTTCACAAATAGAAAACCGACAATAATTCACAGGGCCAGAGCCCAACATCACGTGTCCTCAACGGACGAAAAATCAACGAACATAATCACGCACGTGCATCGCCTAGGACCGGGACGCTACCACCGACATCCCACTCGAGGCCTCGAAGGACCCTCCCGAGCTGGCTAGCGAAACAAATCACACACATCTCACGGTTGGATCAATCGCTTGTTGCATCCTGGCCACATGATCGCATGCCATGTGCCACCGTAGATTATCTCAGGCTCTCACGGTTGGATCAATCACTTGTTGCATCCTGACCACATGATCACGTGCCATGTGTCACCGTAGACCTTCAACCATATCCACACATTCACACAAATAACATATCACATCAAGGATATTCAAATAATTCGCCCAGAGGCATCAAACACTTAGCAAAACACCACGTCAATCCACAACACACCGAAATGAAATAATATACGTTCACACACAATGCCAAGTGCAACATTAACACCAAGCATATACATAGAATTCACATAGTTATTCACAAAACACACGCGTTTTGAAAGCAAACCTTTAACAAGGCTAAACCGAATCTTTTGAAAGTTCAATTCAAACGACCAAACAACCACATTTAGACGATCACTAATTATCATATCCATAAAACAAGAATAGTATGGGCAAGGTACTTGCCTCGAAATCACGATCGCAATAAGACGACGGATAGGACGCGGTCGAATAGCTCCGAACCCCCGAACAATATCAAGAACGTGATAGCACCACGAGTATTATGAGAATAACACCACACGAATCATCAATCACCAAACGGGATTCAACATCGGAATCCTCGAACACCTATAAACCTCCGGAAGGAACAATAACACATGGTTACGACGAGAATCAAGGCCAAAACAACGGAAATCCCAACAAACTATCGAAGGGAAACTCATTGGGACATTTAATCGAACACTAAATGTTCAATAATTCCCAAGAACACTCGAATCGTCAATCGAGTTAAACAAACTCGATATATGGATATACAACCCATAGAACACGATTAATAACATCATACTACACCAATCGATGTATCAAAATCGGATTAGAAACGAAATCAAGAACAATTTCTCCAAAAAGTCAACTTGAAGGAAAATCAAGAATATACCTTGATTTGACGAAGAACACGGATTGGATGATGATATAATCCACAAGAATCTTCCAAAATGCCTTGGAAATGATTAGAATCGGCCAAGAACTCGATTTCCCGAGCCTCCCGTCGCCAGACGCCGAAAAAGGAAGAAAAATCGCGTGGAAAATGAAATCTGGCCGAGCCAGGCTATATATAGCCGGCAGGGTTACGGCCGTAACTCGGTCCCTTACGGCCGTACTCGGCAAGCCTTCCGGCCAGAATCGCATTCGTCAAAATCCGCCAAAGACCACCGAACACTTACGGCCAGTAACTCGCACACCTTACGGCCAGTAATCGGCCCGTCAAAATCCGCCTGGCCAAATGCGGCCGTACCCGATCACGCTTACAGCCAGAATCTCGCACACCTTACGGCCAGAATCGCACCTTACGGCCGTAACTCGGCCAAAGCCCCGCCCGGGCCGTGACTCGGCCGTGGCCACTCCGACGGCCCGGACGACCCCGAAACCCAAACCTGAGTAAAAATCGAAGATACGGTTACGAAGTACTCGCAAAGACGACTCCAAGCACTAAGAGAACACACGATTCTGACCATCCGAAGTGTCGGAATTCGACAACGGAAGTAATTACCCCAAACTTTGGGAAATTACAAAAATGGCCCAAAACGTCCGAAAATCACGATACGTGATCGAAACACCGAACCAAAGCTCGCAACATGAATAATAACATTAAATGAACTTGCGAGAAACTCTAAACAACAGTTTCGGACGAGATTCGCAAGAATCGAACTCAAGTGTGGAAAAATCGCTAAAAAGCACGGAACTCAACAAAACGACACCGAAACGAACTCGGATGACAAAAAGTGCAGAATTAATCATTCTCGGAATGACGAAACGGTCATGAGAGAGTCGTCAAAACGGACTTCCGCCAAAAAAAAAATTACCGGAAATCGAAATTACGGGTATTACATTCTACCCTCCTTAAAAGAAGTTTCGTCCCGAAACTTAAAACAAGTAGGGGGAAACAATATACCCGCCAGGAAAACTCGACGAGATACACAAAACCCGAAAACTCGCGCCCAACGGTGAAACGCTGCAAGAAACGCAAAGAGACATCCGGCGTGAAAACACGCTCCACAACGACCAACACAACGCCACCGGTAGAGACATAATAAAACCAACAAGTGACAAGCGTCATCAAACAGATAATACAATCAAGTCAATTATCCAAACAATCACAAAACACAAAGTACTTGTTACAAGAAAACACGCACAATCGAGAAAACAGAATAAACACAAAACGACCCACAAGGGCAATCATAAATAATTCGGACTACGCCGAAATCCTTAAAACCACACTAGGCATCTCCGTGTCCTTTCGGAACAGAGACGCAACCTCGATCCCCAAACCTCTCAGCTACCATCTCGCAATGTACGTATCGGTGACCCACTTGGCCACACTCGAAACAGCTGACTAACGGTGAACGACAATTCTTCGCAGTATGGCCCGCTCGACTATAGTTATAACATATCTTCGAAGTGCTCACATTACTCACTGCAGGGGTACTACTCCTCTGATCACGCGATCTAGGAACCATTTTGGGATGACGAAACGAAGTCCCAACCTCAAGGGGCCCACTCCCCTGTTTTCCTGAAAAGTTCCCAACGGTTTTCTGTTTCTTCGAGTCAGACATACTCTCGGTCGATAATCTGGATAGCTCATAGGCTAACGCCCTATTCTGATAATCTCTCAGGGAAGTACAAGCGAGACCTGCCATGTACTGACGAATCTCCGGCTTCATCCGCCTACTAAAATGACAAATCTTGTCCTCCTCTGTCCTTACTTGATTACGCACATAGCCGAGCTGTTTGCTAAAATCAATAATAGCTTGAGACAATGGTACATCCTGCGATTTTGCCGAAAAGAATTCATTAATCCTCGATTTCTGATCGGTTCGGACAAAACTCATCTCTCATGAATTTACGGAACTCTGCCCACGTGACAACACGATCTCGAGGCTTAACAGCCTCCCACCAGCTAGCGGCATCTTTGTCGAGAAGATACTGAGCGACCGGTACCTTACGTTCTTCCGGACAATCAACTACCTCGAATATCTTTTCCAACTAGAAGAGCCAACCATCCCAGCCTAATGCATCTGCAGCACCAGCGAAACGAGGGGGATTCATACGAACCACTTCTCGATGCCACTGATTTGCACCAGTGTTCTGGGTCACATCTGTAACACGCTGAACTGCCTGAGTCAACTGAGTCATCTGAGTGGCTACCTGCTGCAAAATAGTAGCAACACCAATACCAATACCATCACCGGCAGCATGATCCCGATCACGCATCCGGTCGCCACGACCACGACCTCGGCCCCTCGGCATACTGAATAAGTAACCATTCAGCACAACAGAAAATCATAGCACATACCACATACAATGATTTCCATCGTAAAGTAACACGCATATTAAAATCATAGCAACGACGGCATCGTTCAGCAACCTCAACGGCCTGAACGATAACTAGCACATAATCACAAAACATCATGGAACAATCACACATATACACGAATGTACCAACCCAAGCTTCAACAGCTCACACCCGTGCGACAACACGCAAATCACCACGAGGCGACAAACAGTAAATACCAATTCACACCTCTCACATAGGGCTAGTACAACAAATGCGTGGCAATGCCTCGACGTTCATGCCACCAATTCGATCATACTCGGGAGCAAACACCATAACGACAATGCAAACATCATACATACATTCCCAAACGCAAACGGGAATTGATAGGTTTTAAAAAAAAATGAAAACCACCTCTTGAAAATAATTTAGAAAAACACCGGTTGATCTTGAGTATCATTTTACAAAAGTTGACAAACATCATTTTCGAGACTTGAAAATCATCTTGCGTTTGAACAAAAATGAGAACACCTTCTCTTAGTGAAAAACTTTCACACTATTCGACCCTCGGGTCTAAGTAAAAGTGTTTATAAAACATTGAAAATATCTCAAAACATTTTGGGTCCTCGAGGAAGAAGAATTTTGTAACATATTGTGGCACCTGAGATGTACCACAAGAAAATAATTCATTTTAAAAATACGTCTCGAAATTTATTTTCTAAGATACTCAAGGTTTTCAAAGATAATTCAATGGGCAAGAATGCCCAAAAATTTCAGGTAATTACACGGAACATTATAACGCCGTGGGCCCCACGCCAGAACCCACCAGGCTAAAAACCATTTACAAAAATGCCGAAAAGGCCGATGACGGTAATATTTCAAAAACTCACATAAGCCAGTTACAAAGTACTAAATACCGTCATAAGAGTTTCGCCAAAATGATCAAGGCCATAATGCCAAAAACTCGATTAAGGGAATTGGTTTTCGAAATAAAACTCAGTCGGTAAAATACCGAAATCCATTACGAAAGAACTCACGCAGCGGATAAAAGAAATACAGTTCGACATGCACACCAAAGAACAATACTCATCATACGAACGAAATATGAGAGTCAAATAGTCACGTATCAAGAAATCAAAATCCATAAGAGGATCCCGTCACTTAACAAATAATCATAAAAATAGCTCGTGTCACACGAGGCTCAACACAAATAAGGGAGACTTACATCCACAGTCGCACGAAGATGATGATCGCCACGATACTAATCACGACCAACAAACTCGCACGACGCGTCGCGACACGACTCGATCGGATAAAATCCGACGAGACAAAAACTCAATAGACACCATCGACCCGACACCTAGGTTTCCACAACCTAAGCTCCGATACCATTCCGTAACACCCCAATCCATTCAGGGATATTACACGCCGTAGACCCTCTCCTCGAGGATCTACCAGCCGATAACTAAAATCAAACATCTAAACATCGCCTTTAAGGCTAAATGACTCGATGAGACCGAATTGGTCTTTCAATAATAACATACAACTCAATTCCAAACACATACCCACGCAGGGTCAAAATACAATAAACTCCGTACAACGGGGAAAAGATACCGCAATGAAAAGAAAATACAAGCTGGACCAATACGACATCAACGGAACCTCGTGTGATTAGTATCGTTCATCTTTCATCATCCTTCGCTACCGACCCCGTGCTATGCTCCAAAACACGAATGCAAAATAGACATCCACCCCCCGAATACTCGGGGGTTAGCAAAACTCCACTGTTTTGCTAGTGCAAGTACAAGTGCAAATACGAGCCATACAATTCACATTCCACGAATAACAATAACCAGGAATCCTCAAAAAAAATCCAAACGTAACGAAAAGCACTTCCCGAGGCAAGAGTTTGGTAAAATATTCTAAAACCGAAAGGTCACAAATCAAGGGAAAACAATTTATAAAACCGTTTAAATGCCATCGAGAGTTTTGATAGAAAACAACTTAGGATTTTCAAATCCTTATCTTTCCAAAAATCAACAGGGTCACAGCCCAAAGGTTTTGTTTTCACAAATAGAAAACCGACAATAATTCACAGGGCCAGAGCCCAACATCACGTGTCCTCAACGGACGAAAAATCAACGAACATAATCACGCACGCGCATCGCCAGACCGGACGCTACCACCGACATCCCACTCGAGGCCTCGAAGGACCCTCCCGAGCCGCTAGCGAAACAAATCACACACATCTCACGGTTGGATCAATCGCTTGTTGCATCCTCGCCACATGATCGCATGTCATGTGCCACCGTAGATTATCTCGAGCTCTCACGGTTGGATCAATCACTTGTTGCATCCTGACCACATGATCACGTGCCATGTGTCACCGTAGACCTTCAACCATATCCACACATTCACACAAATAACATATCACATCAAGGATATTCAAATAATTCGCCCAGAGGCATCAAACACTTAGCAAAACACCACGTCAATCCACAACACACCGAAATGAAATAATATACGTTCACACACAATGCCAAGTGCAACATTAACACCAAGCATATACATAGAATTCACATAGTTATTCACAAACCACGCCATTCACAAAACACACGCGTTTTGAAAGCAAACCTTTAACAAGGCTAAACCGAATCTTTTGAAAGTTCAATTCAAACGACCAAACAACCACATTTAGACGATCACTAATTATCATATCCATAAAACAAGAATAGTATGGGCAAGGTACTTGCCTCGAAATCACGATCGCAATAAGACGACGGATAGGACGCGATCGAAAAGCTCCGAACCCCCGAACAATATCAAGAACGTGATAGCACCACGAGTATTACGAGAATAACACCACACGAATCATCAATCACCAAACGGGATTCAACATCGGAATCCTCGAACACCTATAAACCTCCGGAAGGAACAATAACACATGGTTACGACGAGAATCAAGGCCAAAACAACGGAAATCCCAACAAACTATCGAAGGGAAACTCATTGGGACATTTAATCGAACACTAAATGTTCAATAATTCCCAAGAACACTCGAATCGTCAATCGAGTTAAACAAACTCGATATATGGATATACAACCCATAGAACACGATTAATAACATCATACTACACCAATCGATGTATCAAAATCGGATTAGAAACGAAATCAAGAATAATTTCTCCAAAAAGTCAACTTGAAGGAAAATCAAGAATATACCTTGATTTGACGAAGAACACGGATCGATGATGATATAATCCACAAGAATCTTCCAAAATGCCTTGAAATGATTAGAATCGCCAAGAACTCGATTTCCGCGCCTCCGTCGCGACGCCGAAAAGGAAGAAAAATCGCGTGGAAAATGAAATCTGCCGAGCGGCTATGTATAGCCGCAGGTTACTGGCCAGAATCGGCAGCCTTACGGCCGTAACTCGGTCCCTTACGGCCGTACTCGCAAGCCTTACGGCCGAATCGCATTCGTCAAAATCCGCCAAAGACTAAATGGACACTTACGGCCAGAATCGCACACCTTACGGCCAGAATCGGCCACAAAATCCGCCCGGTAAATGCGGCCATACCCTATCACGCTTACAGCCGTAACTCGCACACCTTACAACCGTAACCGGCACCTTACGGCCGTAACTCGGCCAGGCCAGGCCCTGCTCCGGCCGTGACTCGGCCGTGGCCACTCCGACGGCCCGGACGACCCCGAAACCCGAACCTGAGTAAAAATCGAAGATACGGTTACGAAGTACTCGCAAAGACGAATCCAAGCACTAAAAGAACACACGATTCTGACCATCCGAAGTGTCGGAATTCGACAACGGAAGTAATTACCCCAAACTTTGGGAAATTACAAAAATGGCCCAAAACGTCCGAAAATCACGATACGTGATCGAAACACCGAACCAAAGCTCGCAACATGAATAATAACATTAAATGAACTTGCGAGAAACTCGAAACAACAGTTTCGGACGAGATTCGCAAGAATCGAACTCAAGTGTGGAAAAATCGCTAAAAAGCACGGAACTCAACAAAACGACACCGAAACGAACTCGGATGACAAAAAGTGCAGAATTAATCATTCTCGGAATGACGAAACGGTCATGAGAGAGTCGTCAAAACGGACTTCCGCCAAAAAAAAAGAAATTACCGGAAATCGAAATTACGGGTATTACACCGGTCGGGTGATCCTCGGAGTCCCGAACAAAGTGCGGGGCGACCCGGCGAAGTGGTTCTGGGCCGGCGGCTCATGGAAGGCCTTGGAGAGCAACAATCCGATGGTTGAGTTGAATATTCCAACCGGCTTTCGGGAGAGGAATCCGGGTAAGGGTTCTGACTCTCCCTTTGTTCGGATATGATCTGAACTGATCTAATTTGGTTTTCCTTTTGCAGGTTCTCGTATTCCGACGATCGACGAGCTTCTTTTCGACTTTTTGGTTGTCTGGGAGCGTATACAGAGCTTGCCGGATGACAACTTAGACGCTAGCCGGATTAACAGGGAGAGCCGTTGGTTGTTCGCTCGACTATTCTGCTTTCCACAACATCTCTCGGCCTCAGGTATGAGTTTCTGCGACCTTCAATTTCTTGGCGATCATGTTGCTCGTGGAATATGTCTAACTGTTGTTTGACTGTCTTTATTGTATAGGTCTGTTTTCCTCATTTCTTGGAGCCCCCACCGGAGATAGCTATGTCGAACCCTGGAGTTTTGGGCTGTCTCCGTCAGAAGAAGTCATCTCGGGCTCCTCCTGTTGCGTTGCCTATCATTCCAGAGGTGGAGTCTCGCGTGGAGCCGATCGTGGTTGAAGAGGAAGTACGGGAGGAGAGGCTCCGGACGAATCGTAAGCGGCAGAGGTCGGGAGAAACTCCAGTTTCTGCCCCTGCCAGTGAGATGCCGATCGTCGCGCCTCCGATCACCGTTGTTCCTCCGGCAACTGAGTATACGCCTTGTGCGACTTTCCTGCGGGAGATGGCGATCGCCGATGCTGAGACCCCTCGAGGGAAACCATACTTTGGTCGCGACCCCGAGAGGGCTGAGAGGTAGAATTTGCTTGTTGAGTTGAATCTCATCATTTGCGTGGGAGATGTGCTAACTCTCGTTGTTTTGATGCAGGATCCGTAGCACTGACCCATCCTGCCCGCCGATGGTGGATTTCTTAGTGAGCCGATCTCCTCGCCAAGCCTGTGATATCCCATTATACGTCAACCGAGCCGTTTCCGCTTTGCCGAAGGCCTGGACGACGGACTTAGATGCGATCGCTCGTCAGCGATCTGGGAGCTCGATACAGGCTGCTTTCGCTCTCTCTCTTCAGGCGGCGACAATGGCTGCCCAGGCTGTGCAGGAGTTTGAGGGGTGTCCTTCCACTACTCGCCTCCAGGCGGATCTCGAGGCAGCTCGGAAAGAGAACGCCGAGTTCGCTGACAGGATTGTGGCAATGGAGAAGGACTCCCTGGATGCAGCTAAGCGGGCGAGCCATGAACTTGAGCTGGCGAGAAAGGATGCCGAGCTATCCCGGGTGACGGTCGATCGATTTCGGGACCGGATGACAGATGCCGTACGGTCGCAAAAGGCCGTTGAAAAGGAGGTCGATCGACTGAAAGTGACTATCGCTCGGCTGACTAGCGATCTGGTGGAGTCGAGGGGAGAGACGGCTGCAAGGGAGGCCGAGCTCCTGTAACACCCCCAATCCGCTCAGGGATATTACACGCCGTAGACCCTCTCCTCGAGGATCTACCAGGCTGATAACTAGAATCAAACATCTAAACCTCGCCTTTAAGGCTAAAATAACTCAGTAGACCGACTTGGTCTTTCAATAATAACCTACAACTCAATTCCAAACACATACCCACGCAGGGGTCAAAATACAATAAACTCCCGTACAACGGGGAAAAGATACTGCAGTGGAAAACAAAATACAACTAGACCAAAACGACATCAACAGATCCTCGTGTGATTAGTATCGTTCATCCTTCATCATCCTTCGTGCCGACCCTGTGCTATGCTCCAAAACCTGAATGCAAAAATAGACATCCACCCCCCAAATACTCGGGGGTTAGCAAAACTCCACTGTTTTGCTAGTGCAAGTACAAGTGCAAAAATACGAGCCATACAATACAAGTTCCAAGAACAATAATAATCATGAATCCTCAAAGTTCCAAACGTAACGAAAAGCACTTCCCGAGGCATGAGTTTGGTAAAACATTCCGAAACTGAAAGATCACAAATCAAGGGAAACAATTTATAAAACAGTTTAAAATGCCATCGAGAGTTTTAATAGAAAACAATTTAGGATTTCCGAATCCTTCTCTTTCCAAAAATCAACAGGGGTCACAGCCCAAAGGTTTTGTTTTCGCAAATAGAAAACCGACAAGAATTCACAGGGTTAAAACCCACGTCACGTGTCCTCGACGAACATAAAAATCAATATCAACTCGTGAAGTTTTACTCGTGAATCCAGGGCTCTACCATTGGACTCCCGCCGTGGCCCCGTCGAACCAACCGACGGTGAGTAAAATACATTCACTAAATATACACCAACCTGTGAAGTTTTTACTCGTGAATCCAGGGCTCTACCATTGGACTTCCGCCGTGGCCCCGTCGAACCAACCCACGGTGAGTAAAATACATTCACCACTCATGAATCCAGGGCTCTACCATTGGATTCCCGCCGTGGCCCCGTCGAACCAACCCACGGTGAGCGAAACAATCATGCACAAATAACATATCACAACAAGGATATCCAAAAAATCCACCCAGAGGCATCAAACACTTAGCAAAACACCACGTCAAACCACAATGCACCGAAATAAAACAATATACATCCACACGCAACACCAAGTGCATCATCAACACCAAACATATCCACATGAGTCACATACTCGTTCATGAAACACACCAATCACAAAACACACGTGGTTTTGAAAGAGGGCCTTTAACAAGGCTAACCAAATCTTTTGAAAACTCATTTCAAACAAACAAACACACCAAGACGATCTCAAATCATCATATCCATAAAACAAGAATTGTATGGACAAGGTACTTGCCTCGAAATCACGATCGCAACGAGACGACGGATAGGACGCGGTCGAATAGCCCCGAACGCCCGAACACCATCAAGAACGCGATAGCACCACGAGTATTACGAGAATAACACCACACGAATCATCAATCACCAACGAGATTCAACATCGGAATCCTCGAACACCTATAAACCTCCAGAAGTAACAATAACACATGGTTACGACGAGAATCAAGGCCAAAACAACGGAAATCCCAACAAACTATCGAAGGGAAACTCATTGGGACATTTAATCGAACAATAAATGTTCAATAATTCCCAAGAACACTCGAATCGTCAATCGAGTTAAACAAACTCGATATATGGATATACAACCCATAGAACACGATTAATAACATCATACTACACCAACCGATGTATCAAAATCGGATTAGAAACGAAATCAAGAACAATTCTCTGAAAAGTCAACTTGAAGGAAAATCAAGAAATATACCTTGATTCGACGAAACACACGGATTAGATGATGATATAATCAACAAGGATCTTCCAAAATGCCTTGGAAATGATTAGAATCGGCCAAGAACTCCATTTCCCGTCGCACCCGGCCGCCGCGAAAGAAGGGAAAAATCGAGTAAAATGAAGTCCGCCGAGCCTGTGCCACATATAGCGGCAGAGTTACGGCCAGAATCGGCAGTGCCTTACGGCCGTAACTCGACCTTACGGCCGTACTCGGCAGACTTACGGCCGTAATCGCATTCACAAAAGCTCGCCAAAGACTGCCGGACACTTACGGCCGTAATGGCACACATTACGGCCAGAACCGGCCTTCGTCAGAAGCCGCCAGGCTCCATACGGCCGTACCGATCACGCCTTACGGCCGTAATCGCACACGTTACGGCCAGAATCGCACCTACGGCCGTAACTCGTCCAAAGCTGCTCGCCCGGCCGTGACTCGGCCGTGGCCACTCCGACGGCCCGGACGACCCCGAAACCCGAACCTGAGTAAAAATCGAAGATACGGTTACGAAGTACTCGTAAAGACGAATCCAAGCGCTAAGAGAACACACGATTCCGACCACCCGAAGTGTCGGAATTCGACAACGGAAGTAATTACCCCAAACTTTGGGAAATTATAAAAATGGCCCAAAATGTCCGAAATACACGATATATGATCGAAACACCGAACCAAAACTCGAAACACGTATAATAACATTAAATGAACTTGCGAGAAACTCGAAACAACAGTTTCGGACGAGATTCGCAAGAATCGAGCTCAAGTGCGGAAAAGTCGCTAAAAAGCACGGAACTCAACAAAACGACACCGAAACGAACTCGGATGACAAAAAGTGCAGAATTAATCATTCTCGAAATGACGAAACGGTCATGAGCGAGTCGTCAAAACGGACTTCCGCCGAAAAAAGAAAATTACCGAAATTCGAAATTGTGGATATTACATTCTACCCTCCTTAAAAGAAGTTTCGTCCCGAAACTTAAAACAAGTAGGGGGAAGCAATATACCCGCCAGGAAAACTCGACTAGATACACAAAAACAGAAAACTCGCGCCCAACGGCGAGAAACGCAAAGAGACATACGGCGTAAAAACACGCTCCACGACGACCAACACAACGTCGCCGTTAGGGATATAATAAAACCAACAAGTGACAAGCGTCATCAAATGGATAATACAATCAAGTCAGTTATCCGACAATCACAAAACACAACGAACGAAAATCAATATGATTGACCAACCCAACGGTACATCAATCAAAACGAGAGCCAACCGCTGAACAAATACGGAATCCCACCGCCCAAGGGTTGGAAGATCGAAAACGAGACTAATTTCCCGAACTGAAGGGAATTACGAAGGAGCCTGAACGTTCACCAATCACGAAACGAGATCAACAAAAACCGAACAATCAAACGATCGAACCACAAAGATCGAGACAACAAAAATCGAACGATCATGTTCGAATCACGAAGAACAATAAAAATTCAAACAACAACTCCAAGGTTCACATCTCGACTCGAGACAATATATGATCCGGTGAAAACAACAACATATGCATTCACATAAGATCCACAGGAAAGGGAATAACAATTGAAAAGTCACAACGACGAACGAGTAATTCCGAAATAATACCACCCTCCTTCGATCAACAAAAGCAAGGGGCAGGACAAGCTCAGAAAATGTCAATGAACATAAACGAGTCGACAGAGTCGAAAATACAGAAGTTCCAAATCCGATCCACTTCGAATAAAAGAATTAGTAGAATCAAAAGATACTACTTCCGAACAAGGTTCACAAGAATCGAACCGAACTCGGAAAAGTTACAGCGATAACCAGATCGACCCACAACAAGATCACATCTCGTTCGGACGATGAAACCAAAATACAGAACAAGTTCAGACAGTATCAACGAACACGAGCGAATCGATAGACTGGAGAAAGAGAAAATGAAGAAGTGCAAAAACAATACGGGTATTACATTCGACCTCTTATAAAAGAAGGTCGTCCCCGCTACTCACAATAACGAAATCAAGGAGACGACACAACAGGCAATCGACAGAAACATCCTTCAAAGGCCTCTCAAAGCCGATTCTGATATCTGTGCTGAAGCGCGAACTCCGAAAGTCTCGGTAGCCAATTCGCAAAACTGAATTCGGTGTCCCTCGAGTCCACACTCGAAATGTGTTACTGACGAGAAGGACAAATTGCACGTACATTCCCCCGGCACATCACGGTTGAAATGCCTCGGCTCGGCATACCGAAAATACAAATGCTAGATACAATGAAACATAACACCGCAAAACAACATACCGGAGATGCCAACTCAGCACAACGAATAATCATAATACATACTGTATACAACGATTACCATCGTAAAGTAATACACACACACAAACACTACAGCAACGACGGTATCGTTCGGCGACCTCAAAGGTCCAAACAATAACCAGCACATAATTACAAACATCATGAAACAATCACACATGTACACAAACGTACAAACCCAAGCTTTAACAGCTCACACAGGTGCGATAACACGCAAGCCACCACGAAATGTCAACATTAAAGATCGTCATCACACCTCCCACAAAAGGGCTAACAAAACATACGCGTGGCGAACGACTCAACGTTCACACCACCAATTCAATCACAATTCGGAGGCTAACACCCTAACAACAATACAAACATCATACACACTTTCTCCGACCAAAAGCAGGAAATGATGGGCTTTAAAACGAAAACCACCTTTTGAAGACACTTTGGAAACACCAGTTGATCTTGAGTATCATTTTACAAAAAGTTGAACAAACATCATTTTCGAGACTTTGAAAATCATCTTGCGTTTGAACAAAAATGAGGACACCTTTCTTTAGTTAAAAGCTTTCAGAATATTCGACCCTCGGGTCTAAATAAAAGTATTTCTAAAATATTGAAAATATCTAAAAACATTTTGGTCCTCGAGGTAGAAGAATTTTGAAACCGATTGTGGCACCTTAGAAGTACCGCGAGAAAACAATTCATTTGAAACGTACGTCTCGAAATTTATTTCTAAGATACTCAAGTTTTTGAAAATAATTCAATGCCAAAAAGGACGATGCCAAAAAGGCTAGAATGCCCAAAAATTTCAGGTAATCACACGGAACATCATAGCGCTGTGGGTCCCGCGTCAGAACCCACCAGGCTAAAAACCATTTACAAAAACGCCAAAAAGGCGGATGACGGTAATATTTCAAAAACTTACAAAAGCCATTTACAAAATACTAAATACCGTCAGAATTTCGCCAAAACGATCCAGGCCATAATGCCAAAAACTCGGTTAAAGGAATCGGTTTTCGAAATAAAACTCGGTCGGTAAAATACCGAAAGTCATTACAAAAGAACTCACGCAGCGGATAAAGAAATACAGTTCAACATGCACAATCCAGCAACACCACTCCTCATAAGAACAAAATATTAGAGTCAAATAACCACATTCAGAACAAAACCACTGGCCCCATTCGAGGCCTCTAAAGACCCTACCGCACTGGCTAGTGAACAAGTCGAACGTGTATAAGCACAAAGCTTCCACAAGAGAACTTGTAAAACGTGCAAATCGATTCGAAAATCATCAGCAACGGACAAAAACAACAATAAAAAGAAATCACAAGCGACGACACTCCTCGTATAAATCAAATACGAGAGTCGATTAAATACATATCGTGAAATCAAAATCCACATAAGGATTCCATCACTTAACAAATAATCATAAAAATAGCTCGTGTCACACGAGGCACAACACAAAGAAGGGAGACTTACTTCCACAGGTCGCACGAAGATGATGATCGCCCCACGATACTAATCACGACCAACAAACTCAAACGACGCGTCGCGACACGACTTAGTCAGACAAAATCCGACAAGACAAAACTCAACAGACACCACTGACCCGACAGTCTAGGTTTCCACAACCTTGCTCTGATACCATTTATGTAACACCCCCAATCCGCTCAGGGATATTACGCGCCGTAGACCCTCTCCTCGAGGATCTACCAGGCTGATAACTAAAATCAAACATCTAAACCTCGCCTTTAAGGCTAAAATGACTCAGTAGACCGACTTGGTCTTTCAATAATAACCTACAACTCAATTCCAAACACATACCCACGCAGGGGTCAAAATACAATAAACTCCCGTACAACGGGGAAAAGATACTACAGCGGAAAAGAAAATACAACTAGACCAAAACGACATCAACAGATCCTCGTGTGATTAGTATCGTTCATCCTTCATCATCCTTCGTGCCGACCCTGTGCTATGCTCCAAAACCTGAATGCAAAAATAGACATCCACCCCCCGAATACTTGGGGGTTAGCAAAACTCCACTGTTTTGCTAGTGCAAGTACAAGTGCAAAAATACGAGCCATACAATACAAGTTCCAAGAACAATAATAATCAGGAATCCTCAAAGTTCCAAACGTAACGAAAAGCACTTCCCGAGGCATGAGTTTGGTAAAACATTCCGAAACTGAAAGATCACAAATCAAGGGAAATAATTTATAAAACAGTTTAAAATGCCATCGAGAGTTTTAAAAGAAAACAATTTAGGATTTACGAATCCTTCTCTTTCCAAAAATCAACAGGGATCACAGCCCAAAGGTTTTGTTTTCGCAAATAGAAAACCGACAAGAATTCACAGGGTTAAAACCCACGTCACGTGTCCTCGACGGACATAAAAATCAATATCAACTCGTGAAGTTTTACTCGTGAATCCAGGGCTCTACCATTGGACTCCCGCCGTGGCCCCGTCGAACCAACCCACGGTGAGTAAAATACATTCACTAAATATACACCAACCTGTGAAGTTTTTACTCGTGAATCCAGGGCTCTACCATTGGACTCCCGCCGTGGCCCCGTCGAACCAACCCACGGTGAGTAAAATACATTCACCACTCATGAATCCAGGGCTCTACCATTGGATTCCCGCTGTGGCCCCGTCGAACCAATCCACGGTGAGCGAAACAATCATGCACAAATAACATATCACAACAAGGATATCCAAACAATCCACCCAGAGGCATCAAACACTTAGCAAAACACCACGTCAAACCACAATGCACCGAAATGAAACAATATACATCCACACGCAACACCAAGTGCATCATCAACACCAAACATATCCACAGGAGTCACATACTCGTTCATGAAACACACCAATCACAAAACACACGCGGTTTTGAAAGAGGGCCTTTAACAAGGCTAACCAAATCTTTTGAAAACTCATTTCAAACAAACAAACAAACACACCAAGACGATCTCAAATCATCATATCCATAAAACAAGAATTGTATGGACAAGGTACTTGCCTCGAAATCACAATCGCAACGAGACGACGGATAGGACGCGGTCGAATAGCCCCGAACGCCCGAACACCATCAAGAACGCGATAGCACCACGAGTATTACGAGAATAACACCACACGAATCATCAATCACCAACGAGATTCAACATCGGAATCCTCGAACACCTATAAACCTCCGGAAGTAACAATAACACATGGTTACGACGAGAATCAAGGCCAAAACAACGGAAATCCCAACAAACTATCGAAGGGAAACTCATTGGGACATTTAATCGAACACTAAATGTTCAATAATTCCCAAGAACACTCGAATCATCAATCGAGTTAAACAAACTCGATATATGGATATACAACCCATAGAACACAATTAATAACATCATACTACACCAACCGATGTATCAAAATCGGATTAGAAACAAAATCAAGAACAATTCTCTGAAAAGTCAACTTGAAGGAAAATCAAGAAATATACCTTGATTCGACGAAACACACGGATTAGATGATGATATAATCAACAAGGATCTTCCAAAATGCCTTGGAAATGATTAGAATCGGCCAAGAACTCCATTTCCCGTCGCACCCGTCGCCAGTCGCCGAAAGAAGGGAAAAAAATCGAGTAAAATGAAGTGTGGCCGAGCCCAGGCCATATATAGCCGGCAGAGTTACGGTCGTAACCGGCAGTGCCTTACGGCCGTAACTCGGACCTTACGGCCGTACTCGGCAGGACTTACGGCCGTAACCGGCATTCGTCAAAAGCTCGCCAGACTGCCAGGACACTTACGGCCGTCGGCACACATTACGGCCAGAATCGCCTTCGTCAGAAGCCGCCAGCGCCATACGGCCGTACCGATCACGCCTTACGGCCGTAATCGCTGCGTTACGGCCGTATCGCACCTTACGGCCGTAACTCGGCCAGAAGCCTGCTCCGGCCGTGACTCGGCCGTGGCCACTCCGACGGTCCGGACGACCCCGAAACCCGAACCTGAGTAAAAATCGAAGATATAGTTACGAAGTACTCGTAAAGACGAATCCAAGCGCTAAGAGAAAACACGATTCCGACCACCCGAAGTGTCGGAATTCGACAACGGAAGTAATTACCCCAAACTTTGGGAAATTACAAAAATGGCCCAAAATGTCCGAAATACACGATACATGATCGAAACACCGAACCAAAGCTCGCAACACGTATAATAACATTAAATGAACTTGCGAGAAACTCGAAACAACAGTTTCGGACGAGATTCGCAAGAATCGAGCTCAAGTGCGGAAAAGTCGCTAAAAAGCACGGAACTCAACAAAACGACATCGAAACGAACTCGGATGACAAAAAGTGCAGAATTAATCATTCTCGAAATGACGAAACGGTCATGAGAGAGTCGTCAAAACGGACTTCCGCCGAAAAAAGAAAATTACCGAAATTCAAAATTGCGGATATTACAGCTCCAGGGCATGCAACAGGCGATGGCGGAGCTGAAGGGAGAGCAAGAGGCCACCAAGGCCAATCCGTTCCTTAATGTGGAGTTTGTCAGTGAGTTCGCCTATTATATGGCGTTCGCTGACTCGCTCCGAGTCGCTAAGAAAGGAGGACTGGAGGTCGGCCCTCTAGACGAAAATTTCAAGGCGTACGCATTGGAGCACCCTCTTCACCCTGACTTCTCCGTGGCTATCTTGGATCTTGCGGATATCGGTGTGGACTTGAGCTGTATCCGACTCCGGCGAACCTTGTTCATCCCGACGCTCCAGAAGATGGGGAGGCTGTTCCGGGAGCTGGTGCCGATCCAGTAGTTGAAGGCGATGGCCAGGCGGGGGCCTGAGGCTCTTCGTTCTTATTACTTTAGCTCTTTTTGCCTTTGTAATTATGGTAGCTTTATCTTTGTAGCTTTTAGGCCTTCGGGCGACCGTGTATTCTGAAACTTCAAGTAATGAAATGAATGTTTGATTCTCCGATTTTTTACTTGAATGATTGCTTTTCTGTGTCTTTTGCTTGACTTCGTACAAATGTGTGAGGAGAGATTGTTGCGAGTGTAGGTCCAAGTGAATTGGTAAACTCATATAGATAACTTTTACAAAAAATTCGATCGCTGCACAAACATCTAAATAATGCCGATCTCCGTATATAATTGAATAGGGACGATCGTCGTGTAAATAGCTCCACACTCTTCCCCCTTGTTTTTGTTCACTTAGTGAAAGTAAGGGGACGAAAATAAATCGTTGAGTGAGCAGTCTTCAAATTTGTCGAATCCTCGAAAGAAGCCGTCCGTCTCGGTCTTGAGGAGCTGTGCACGATCGCGGAGTTCGATGGACCGACCTCCATGATCGTGTCTTATGCACGAGCGACATTCCGTCTGATGGCTAAGTTCTCGTGACTCACTTAATTGGTAGGGTCCTCCTAAGGCTGCGCCTCGCCTCGTATTTAAACGAAGGGCGTGCGGTCTTGGTCTGGAAGATTCCTTGCGCGGGGCGTCGTCGGATTAATCAACTCCACTTCCGCGGCTTGTTAGCTCTGCTTCCACCTCAGACCGCCATGAAGATGGCGACCCTCGACGGTGTACGTTGAGACGGGGGAGGGTCGTGTCACATTGCCCAGAAAGGTCCCACCACGTTAAGCGATGGGCCTTCGAAGGCGGGCGAACGCGTCCACAGATTAGTTTTGGAGGGCCCTCAGACTACGCCGGCCTCGTATTTAAACGAAGGGCGGACGATCGTGGCCCAAAGGGACCTTGCATGGCGCAAAGAACGGTTCCATCGTCCTCCACGATCATGGCGACACTCTTCTACCTCGGACCATCAAGTCAGATGATGATCCTCGATGGTATACGTTGTGTAAGGGGAGGAGATCGCCTGCCTAGGTTCTTCATGTAGATGGCGAACTTTAGAGAGCGGGCGAGTAATCCTCTGATTTGATTTGGAGAGACCTTCAGCTACGCCCGCCTCGTATTTAAACGAAGGGCGAGCGATCGAAGCCCAAAGGAACCTTGCATGGAAGGATCGTCGGTTTCATCGATTTTTGCGACCATGGCGGTACTCTTCTACCTCGGACCATCATGTCAGATGACGGTCCTTGATGGTATACGTTGTGCTTGGAGAGGTGATCGCTGCCTAGGTCCATCATGTCAGATGACAAACTTTTGGGGGCGAGCAAGTCATCATCTTTTGTTCAATGAGGTGGGAAATCGAGGATAGACGTCCGAAGTTCCCTCCTCTTGATTGAAGCATGTAGATACGGTCGCCGAAGTTGATCGAGGGGTCGGCTCGTATGAGCTTTCCAGCCTATTCGCGTTCGACTCGGACGATCGTGTTGGGAGATTGGAGGGGCTCCGGCTAAGTCAATAATCTGTCCAACTTGCCTTCCTCGAACAATTTCCAGAGTTGTTTGAGGAGGTCGCTGTAACACCCCGAGATATTCGGAATAATTACAGCGCCGTAAACCCTTTAGATAAGGATTTACAAGGCTAATTTTAAAAGACGTGTAAAAACAATACAATCGAACAACCGAAGTTCAAATACATATTTGATTCAACCGATCAAATGAGTTAACTTATACAACCATATCGAATTGACTTTATTAAAACAGACGTACTCGAGTACTAAACGAACCAAGAAGACAAATCACAATAACAATAACATCAATCACATCACTGAGCCATTTCATCGTCCTGTCGGTACTGTGGTTGCCTCCCTGCTCCTCGGCTACCTGAACATCAAAACAATGTCCACCCCCGAAGGGGTTAGCAAAACAATGCTAGTACAAGTATCATCATACAATAAATCATCAATGCATCATAAAACATGCAAAACGGACTTCCGCCACCGGAATCCAACGATGCGAATCCTCACGATTCAATCAACACAATACAAGGTAATCCAGCGATCCAGCGCCCTCAGCATAGATCCCCATGATGATCCCTTCGGACCAACGCATGGTGGAAAACCCGTCCAACGATCCAGCGCCCTCAGCATAGATTCCCATGATGATCCCGTCGGATCAACGCATGGTGGACATTCGATCCAGCGCCCTCAGCATAGATCCTCATGACCCCCTCGGATCATTTATACCATAATCAATCAATTATGCATACACATATGCATTTCAATGTGTTCATCAATACGAACAAATAACAACGAATATCACGAGAATTGTCAGAAATACATCTCATATTCAACAATATGAACAAAACCACAAGCATGATAAATCGAACTCGAAATATGATACTTGCCTCGAAAATGGTAAGGACGAAACACTTCAATGATCTCGACACACTCGAAGGCCGCCTCCTTCGATCAACGTAACAAGCTCGAACCTTAACAAAAGGAATGATATACAAATCATCTCAAGTCGAACGATGGCCTAACAATTCGGTCTACGGCCGAAAAGCTCAAAACAAACAATGCTGGACTGCTTAGCGTGCGCTACGTACTCTACGTAACGTGCGCTAAGCCGACCTGTTAGCGTACGCTATCGTGTAAGACTAGCGTGCGCTAGCTACGAACTGACAGTTCGAATCGGCTGATACATAACGTACGCTACGTACGTACGTTAACTGAACCCCGATAGCGCACGTTAACATACATATGTTAGCGTGCGCTAACCTTGCATGGCAGAATACTGCTACCGAAAAAACTGGGTTGAAAGATGGTGAATTCACGAATTCTATGTTGATACAACATGTCATCCTCAAGCATGTCATGCTAAAAAGGTTTTGTGGAAGTTCCATGATCATGAGGTACAAAAATACGGATAATCAACTCAACATCAATCTTATCTTCGATCTTCAAGAAATATACCAAGTTCCGACTATTCCAAGTCCCAAAACATATGATTCCTTACGTAAAACATACAAACTAGGTAATCTTCATATACTGGTCGATTAGTTTGGCAGATACATAACATGCTTAGGAATCCTCATACAAAAAGGTTCAATGGATCATACGATGAATAAGTGTCGAAACGTCGAAAATATCCTTCTAACACATGATGTACGACTAATAACGAATCTAACTAACTAGACGAACATGATCAACATCCTTTAGAACACAACTAGTATTGGTGAAGAATCACCTACCTCAAGGTAGTGAAGAACACGGAGGAAAATGAAGCAATCCAACACTGAAAGCTTGAACACCAATCTCCAATGATATACGATCTTCAATCACGAACCAGAATGTTGATACGAAGTGTTTAGGATGAAGGAAGTTATGTTCTAAGTGTAAGGATTCGGGTAATGGGAGAAGAGAGAATTGAAATCACGAATAGGATGCTGTCCTATTTATAATAAATGGCTATTAGCGTGCGCTAGACCCTATTCGTAGCGTGCGCTAACGGCTTGCTGACTTGACTGAATTCAGCACTTAGCCGTGCGATACGCATATACCTGTAGCGTGCGCTAAGGCGTTGACTCGGCTTTTCCCGAAAGCCGTCCAGGTACATCCCGACACTATCCGACAGGGGTCCCCCGGCCAGATCTCACCTACCGCACGTCCCAATCAAATTGACCACGCATAGCGTGCGCTAATGACCCTCAGTAGCGTGCGCTATGAATCCACGTTAGCGCACGCTAAACATAGCCGGTAGCGTGCGCTACATGCGCATATTTACAATCTTTAAATCACAACCACGAAATTAAACGCTCGACAACATTGGATTATGAAATACGGAGAATAGTACTCAGACAAAAATACAATCATTACAATATTACAAGTTCCAATTACATAACAGAAATCTCGGGTATTACATCCTTCCTCCCTAAAAAGAAGTTTCGTCCCGAAACTTAGGATGAAAATAACTCCGGATATCTAGTCTTCATACTGTCCTCCGTTTCCCAAGTGGCCTCTGCGACTCCATGTCGTGACCATTGTACTTT
Source organism: Orobanche coerulescens (assembly GCA_033398695.1). Lineage (NCBI taxonomy): Eukaryota > Viridiplantae > Streptophyta > Magnoliopsida > Lamiales > Orobanchaceae > Orobanche > Orobanche coerulescens. The sequence goes on from CM065802.1 coordinate 206,062,849, forward strand.
AACCAAGTGTATTGGTTTATTCTTCAATTGTTTGATCCGGCTCTCAAGTATCTTGATTGGTCTCTCTTCGAAGGTGCCATCATTGGCTACTTCGATCTCGTCGAAATCAATGACATGACTGGGGTCTGGTACATACTTCCACAATTGGGATACGTGAAACACATTGTGAACGTGACTCAGCGATGGCGGTAAGGCCAACCTGTATGCTAAATCTCCAACTCTCTCGAGGATCTCGAATGGTCCGATATATCTCGGACTAAGCTTGCCTCTCCTCCCAAAACGGAAAATCCCTCGTGTAGGAGACACCTTCAATAGTACATGGTCCCCAGCGTCGAACTCTAGAGGGCGACGACGTACATCTGCGTAAGACTTCTGTCGACTCTGGGCAGTCAACAGTCTTTCTCGAATCAAAGCTATCTTCTCTTGAGTCTGGATAATCAGTTCCGGTTCAGTCCCGATCAAATTCGAAGAAACATCCCAACATAGGGGTGATCGGCATCTTCTCCCATACAAAGCTTCAAATGGTGCCATCTTAATAGAAGCATGCCAACTGTTATTATAGGTGAACTCAATCAAGGGCAAGTGAACTTCCCAATCAGTCGACCAATCTAATGCACAAGCTCTAAGCATGTCCTCTATTGTCTGTATAGTTCTTTCAGACTGACCATCCGTTTGGGGATGATAAGCTGTGCTAAAGTTGAGCTCAGTCCCCAAAGCCCTGTGAACTGCTTTCCAGAAGTGTGACACGAAACGGCCATCTCGATCCGAAATAATGGTTTTTGGCTGTTGGGATTCGGTGCCTAAAACGAAGGCCCAGCGGAAGCGGTAAAACGAAAATTAATTCGATCCGAATCCCTACGATGATCGATCGAGCTACGTATATACGAATATATAAACGAAAAGCAAGAGTTGTAAAAACCTAACCCTCGAAGTCCGTTGATTAAATGGTAACCTTCTCTTGAGCTATTCCCCAAGCTCTTGAACGATCCAACGCCGAAAGCACCGCGTCTCTACTTGCCACGCGCCGGAGAAACGAACGGAATGACAACACCTTGCTATCCTCCGAGGATACGGCTAGAGCTAGGTGATGAAGCTATATATGTAAAGATTACTACACTCTAAGTGTTTTAATCTTACTCTCTCTTTATGTCTTGATATTTTTCTCTAAGAAAACAAGAACAAGGTTGAAGAAGAAGATGACTAAAGAGAAAACAATTTTCTCTCTCTCTCTCAAACTCAATGATACGTAAATGCCAAGAAGTATATTGTGAGGATGAGAGATCAAAGTCTTGTATATATTCTTATTCAACCCACATGAATACAAATACATATATCATGATTTGATTCCCCATATAATGTATATGATACTTGTCCCCTCAATCACATGAGATTCCAAAACCATGATGGGGACAAGTCAATACACACACATGGTAATAAGTGGGGGTTGGCCCATGCTAGAAAAGCGGTCGAGTTCGGTTCGTTTGACTCCGTGAGTCCAAACAGATAAACTCCTATTCCGTTAGATGTATTTATGTCGTTTAATTAATCCAATTAATTAAACATATCAAATACCAAATAACATAATTAATTTCTCCAAGAAATAATTATATTCATGAATTAAATTAATCACCCAGTAATTTATTTAATTCATTAGGCCGTAAATCAATTTATCCAATAAATCGATTTAAACATCCAATGTTCCAAAATTAGATATCCAATATCTAATATTCATAATGAGATAATTAGCACGATTCATTCCGTTGTCAATCCTAATGCGCGACTCGGTAGGTCCGTCTCAGTCAGCAATGGGAGGAACCAAAGAGTAGTAGCACCACCTAGCCAGCCTGGTGGCCTACACTGTACCCCGACTGAGAACGAATGATTGGGATCATTCAAGAACCATTCTCGTGAATACCGGTATACGTATAAACCCTTCTTTCAAATGTCCCGATCAAGTTATAGGGTCACGGTCACCAAACCATATCGTACTTTGACGCTATGCATGCGTTAATGCAAATCGAGATCATCGAGTATCGTGTATCTAATACAACTAGCTCCAATGCTTTGGCCAAAGACTTATGATCTCATTTGCCAATAACCGCATAGGACATATAACCCGCTCACTAACGGGAGAAAGAATTCTATCTTGGTATTGATAGGACTGCTACTTGCCGTCAAGATGCACGTCGAGGTTGACCCCGCCTTAGGTTTACGTGGTCGAACTACTCTAATGAAAATCTTGACGTCACAAGCACATCCCTACTAAATCCTCAAGTCGAAGGTTCACGAATACCTATCACAACCTTTCGATTCCGTCATTGTGATCCGAGTGAAATCCATGTGACGAATCGAGGGTGAGTCGGTTCGAGTATACTAATCCAATTAGCATACCTATAACGTGTGCTCCCACTAACCATTAGTGTTCGATGGGCACTCTCCATGTCAAAGAACACGTCATACAAGTCTTCACATAAACTTAACGCCTACCAAGTTTCATCGACTTGCGAACGATTAAGTATTTGAGCTATAACCTTTCCAGTGCCGACCCCCTTATCCAATAAGGAGTGGAACGTTTTGCTCTCAAATACATGGACTAGTTTCTATATGTTTATTTACGAGTTAGGAATGCCAGTAACTACCAGTAAATAAAGAAACATTCATTTGCCTTATATAAATGGTTTACATAATTACAAGTACAATGCCCTCACTCAACAACCTCTGAGTGGCATTCGAGGGCATACTCCTAACATTGGCGTCCCATGCAATCTGACTATCTCCGCAATAAATACTCGCGCCAATCTCTCGGGTCCCCATGTATCTTTAATCCCTAGGAAATGAGCCGACTTGGTTAGTCGATCAACTACAACCCAAATCATGTTCATTCCCGTTCTAGTCCTTGGCATACTGGTGATGAAATCCATCGAGATGTCCTCCCACTTCCATTCAGGGATCGGAAGCGGCTTTAACATCCCTGGGTCGCCGATGTTCAATCTTAACTCCCGACAAGTCAAACACTTGAAACGTACTCCGCTACGTCCTTCTTCATATTCCCCACCGAAGTTTTGCTTTAAATCCTTATACATCTTCTGCCGCTGGGTGAATAGAATAGGGCGCGCTATGAGCTTCCTTTAAAACTGTCCGTCTCAAATCATCATCCTCGGGAACGCAAAGTCGACTCTGAAATCTCAGAACTCCATCGTCTTGTATCACGAATCCTGGGGCTTTCCCTTTCTTTACTTCGTCACATAATCGAAGGATCAGAGAATCGTTCAATTGTTTAGACTTGATTTCCTCGACTAGTGATGAAGTCAGTTCCATCACATAAAGTTGCCCTTGGATTCCTGGTGCCCATACTTCAATCCCTTCGCGGATCAGTTCTCGTTGAATACTGGTTTGGAACGTAAGTGCTTCCAACACTCGAAGAGAAACAGGTTTACGGCTCAAAGCATCGGCTACTACGTTTGCCTTCCCCGAATGATAGAGAATCTCCAAGTCGTAATCCTTGATCAATTCCAGCCACCTTTTCTGCCTCATGTTTAATTCTTTCTGACTGAAAATGTACTTGAGGCTCTTATGATCTGTAAAGATCTGACAATGAGTGTCGTACAAATAATGTCGCCAAATTTTCAAGGCAAAGACCACAGCTGCTAGCTCCAGATCATGAGTCGGGTAATTAATCTCGTACGGTTTCAATTGCCAAGAAGCATAAGCAATCACTTTATCCTTCTGCATCAACACACAACCCAAACCTTGATTTGAAGCGTCGCTGTATACCATGAATCCATCAGTTCCCTCTGGCGCTGTACAGTCTTGTCGTCAGTCTCCTCTTAAGTTCGTCAAAACCAGCCTGGCACTTCTCATTCCACGTGAATTTTTGAGTTTTCTGCAACAGCTGAGTGAGCGGACGAGCAATTTTGGAAAATCCCTCTACAAAGCGGCGATAATATCCAGCAAGTCCTAAGAAGCTTCGGACTTCTTTCACGTTTTTAGGAGCTTCCCATTCCAAGATTGCTTCGACTTTCTTCGGGTCCACCTGAACTCCGTCGGCTGATATCACATGCCCAAGGAAGGTTACTTCCTTAAGCCAGAACTCGCATTTTGAAAGTTTTGCATACAGCTGTTCCTTCCTCAAGGTACTCAAAACCACACGCAGATGTTCGGCATGCTCCTCTGCGTCATTCGAATATATCAAGATGTCGTCAATGAAGATGACCACAAACTTATCCAAGTATTCCAAGAATACCCGATTCATCAATTGCATGAATACCGCAGGAGCATTGGTAAGTCCAAATGGCATTACTACAAATTCATAATGCCTGCATCGATCCAAAGCGATTTCGGTATATCCGATTCCTTAATTCTCAACTGGTGGTATCCTGATCGCAAGTCAATCTTCGAGAATACCCTAGCCCCCTGCAGTTGATCAAACAAGTCGTCGATCCGAGGTATAGGATACTTATTCTTGATTGTCATCTTGTTGAGCTCCCTGTAATCGATACACAGTCGGAGGGATCCGTCTTTCTTCCGGACAAAGAGAACGGGCGCTCCCCAAGGAGAAACACTCGGTTGGATATAGCCCTTCTGTAACAATTCCTCCAGTTGCTTCTTGAGTTCATACATCTCGGTTGGTGCCATGCGGTATGGAGCCCTGGAAATAGGAGCTGCTCCAGGCTCTAATTCGATAGTGAATTCCACTTCTCTCTGCGGAGGTAACCCAGGTAGTTCGTCAGGAAATACATCTGAGAACTCATTCACAACTGAAATAGACGAGAGCTCTACTCCTTCCTCTTTCCTCATGGCATAGCACCAAAGTCCGTGACATCCACCTTGATAATTTCACGGCTTTCATTGCTTTGATCAATTTTCCCGAGCTTCCCGGTCTCCATCCTCGGAATAAGTGTTCAGATCCGTCATCAGCAATGATAGAAATGACTCTCTCTCGGTAATTCAGAACAGCTCCATAACGGTTGAGCCAATCATCTCTGAGAATTAAATCGTCACCGCAAATGTCAACTACAATAAGATTCGATGGCCAATCTCTTCCTTCTATAGATACTGGGAAATCCCTAGCTTCTAGGGTTCCCACAATTTTCTCTCCGCTTGGTAATCCCACAACGTAAGGTTCACAATTATACAAGCACGAGATTTTCAAACGATTAACACAGTTCAAAGATATAAAAGAATGCGTAGCTCCCGAATCGAACAAGACACTAATTGGTTGCAAAAGGATCTGAATCGTACCTGATGCAACAGCTGTGTTCTGATCATCAGATTTTCTCATTTCGTACAGGCGCGGAGGAACGGACCCAGCACTGGATGTCTCTCTCTTCCCAACATTCTGCTGCTGAAATCCACTCTGCTGCGTCTGGTTCACACTCGTCTCCTTCGGAACTGGAGCTGGAGTGCGAGTACCAAAAGATCGGGTCGCATTCCCAAAAAATGTTGCACGATGTCCTTCCTGTCCACATTCGAAACAGGTCACAGCAGGCGCGAAACAATCACGTCGAACATGTCTCGCTTTGCCACAGTTGTAACACTTCTTTCCTGCGTCTGAAACAGTTGGTGCTGCCCGGAACTTCTTTCCACCTCTAGAAGGATGCGGAGGTCTCCTGGATGAATGAAAAGAGGACTGACCCCTGCGAGGTCCGCTACTCTTATCCTCCGTGAAGTTGCCAGACACCTACTGTTTCTTTGCTTCCGTTGCTTTCTCTACTGCTGCCTCCTTCATATCATAGGCCAATGCCTTGTCCTGGTACTGTCGCAAGGTGGTACATTCAAATCCGGACATATACTGCTGAATTTCCGGCTTCATTCGCATGTCAAAATGAAAAATCTTCTCTGCCTCGGTCCTGACCAAGTGGCGCACATAAGTCAGCTGGTGATTAAAAGTCTTAATCACGTCCGTCACAGATGCTCCCGAATCTTGTGGTGAGAAAAAATCCCGAACCCGGGCTTCTCTAACTGGACGAGGACAATACTGTGCCTCCATCATCAATTTGAATTCCGTCTAGTCAACATTGTGCTCCTCCGGTCGAATGGCTTCCCACCAGTCGAAAGCCTCCCCGGTCAAAAGATACTGGGTGACCGGAACCTTCCTATCGTTGGGACAGTTAATCCCTGCAAAAATCTTCTCTAATTCCTTCAGCCAGTGATCCCAAGAAAGCGTCTCGTGAGCGTCAAATTTCGGAGGATGCAATTTGACCACCTCGGTAAGCCATTTATCTCCCCGATTTTCCACGTTATGCTGCTGTCCCATCGCCGTCTGCATGCGATCCACAACTTGAGCAAACTGGTTTATCTGGGCAACCACCTGTTGAAGCACTCCCGGCACGTTAGGATCTGCATTATTATTTGCCGACCCCTGCTGTCCCCCGGAATGTGAATCCGTTCGACTAGCGGCTATCTCTGGGGTAGATACCGACTCTTCTTGCCTCGTATTTCCACGTCCGCGTCCACGACCGCGTCCGCGTCCACGACCTCCTCTCAACATACTGTAAACATAAATACTCAATATCCAGGACAAACTTTCTCAAAGTACATCCATCAATGTTTAAAAGACATGAATTAAATAAAACAGTAGTATTCGAGATTAGGAAACTTACAACCACGGTCCACATGACGATGCTGGCTCAGCAGTGATGTTACGAACGACCAATAATCAAATAACGTAAACAGACCCAACTAACCCGACTGCCAAGATATCCATAAATCTTAGCTCCGATACCATATTCTGTAACACCCCGAGATATTCGGAATAATTACAGCGCCGTAAACCCTTTAGATAAGGATTTACAAGGCTAATTTTAAAAGAAGTGTAAAAACAATACAATCGAACAACCGAAGTTCAAATACAGATTTGATTCAACCGATCAAATGAGTTAACTTATACAACCATATCGAATTGACTTTATTAAAACAGACGTACTCGAGTACTAAACGAACCAAGAAGACAAATCACAATAACAATAACATCAATCACATCACTGAGCCATTTCATCGTCCTGTCGGTACTGTGGTTGCCTCCCCGCTCCTCGGCTACCTGAACATCAAAACAATGTCCACCCCCGAAGGGGTTAGCAAAACAATGCTAGTACAAGTATCATCATACAATAAATCATCAATGCATCATAAAACATGCAAAACGGACTTCCGCCACGGGAATCCAACGATGCGAATCCTCACGATTCCATCAACACAATACAAGGTAATCCAGCGATCCAGCGCCCTCAGCATAGATCCCCATGATGATCCCTTCGGACCAACGCATGGTGGAAAACCCGTCCAACGATCCAGCGCCCTCAGCATAGATCCCCATGATGATCCCGTCGGACCAACGCATGGTGGACATTCGATCCAGCGCCCTCAGCATAGATCCTCATGACCCCCTCGGATCATTTATACCATAATCAATAAATTATGCATACACATATGCATTTCAATATGTTCATCAATACGAACAAATAACAACGAATATCACGAGAATTTTCAGAAATACATCTCATATTCAACAATATGAACAAAACCACAAGCATGATAAATCGAACTCGACATATGATACTTGCCTCGAAAATGACAAGGACGAAACACTTCAATGATCTCGACACACTCGAAGGCCGCCTCCTTCGATCAACGTAACAAGCTCGAACCTTAACAAAAGGAATGATATACAAATCATCTCAAGTCGAACGATGGCCTAACAATTCGGTCTACGGCCGAAAAGCTCAAAACAAACAATCTGCCTGGACTGCTTAGCGTGCGCTACGTACTCTACGTAACGTGCGCTAAGCCGACCTATTAGCGTACGCTATCGTGTAAGACTAGCGTGCGCTAGCTACGAACTGACAGTTCGAATCGGCTGATACATAACGTACGCTACGTACGTACGTTAACTGAACCCCGATAGCGCACGTTAACATACATATGTTAGCGTGCGCTAACCTTGCATGGCAGAATACTGCTACCGAAAAAACTGGGTTGAAAGATGGTAAATTCACGAATTCTATGTTGATACAACATGTCATCCTCAAGCATGTCATGCTAAAAAGGTTTTGTGGAAGTTCCATGATCATGAGGTACAAAAATACGGATAATCAACTCAACATCAATCTTATCTTCGATCTTCAAGAAATATACCAAGTTCCGACTATTCCAAGTCCCAAAACATATGATTCCTTACGTAAAACATACGAACTAGGTAATCTTCATATACTAGTCGATTGGTTTGGGAGATACATAACATGCTTAGGAATCCTCATACAAAAAGGTTCAATGGATCATACGATGAATAAGTGTCGAAACGTCGAAAATATCCTTCTAACACATGATGTACGACTAATAACGAATCTAACTAACTAGACGAACATGATCAACATCCTTTAGAACACAACTAGTATTGGTGAAGAATCACCTACCTCAAGGTAGTGAAGAACACGGAGGAAAATGAAGCAATCCAACACCGAAAGCTTGAACACCAATCTCCAATGATATACGATCTTCAATCACGAACCAGAATGTTGATACGAAGTGTTTAGGATGAAGGATGTTATGTTCTAAGTGTAAGGATTCGGGTAATGGGAGAAGAGAGAACTGAAATCACGAATAGGATGATGTCCTATTTATAATAAATGGCTATTAGCGCGCGCTAGACCCTACTCGTAGCGTGCGCTAACGGCTTGCTGACTTGACTGAATTCAGCACTTAGCGTGCGCTACGCATATACCTGTAGCGTGCGCTAAGGCGTTGACTCGGCTTTTCCCGAAAGCCGTCCAGGTATATCCCGACACTATCCGATAGGGGTCCCCCGGCCAGATCTCACCTACCGCACGTCCCAATCAAATTGACCACGCATAGCGTGCGCTAATGACCCTCAGTAGCGTGCGCTATGAATCCACGTTAGCGCACGCTAAACATAGCCGGTAGCGTGCGCTACATGCGCAGATTTAAAATCTTTAAATCACAACCACGAAATTAAACGCTCGACAACATCGGATTATGAAATACGGAGAATAGTACTCAGACAAAAATACAATCATTACAATATTACAAGTTCCAATTACATAACAGAAATCTCGGGTATTACAGTCGCGGCATTGGTTGGTGCTGTGGCCGGGACTCTTATGGCAGGCACAATATTGATTGTCGTCTAGATGACCGTGGTCCCTTATCGCCTTTGGCTTGTTCAGCGACTCGCGCCCCTTGATGGCGTAAAAAATGTGGGCTGGAGTTCGGTTGAACGTATGGAGGAGATGGGCTTCCATATCCTCGAAGGCCTTGAGATCTCTGGGTAGCCTGGCGACCGCCTTCTTATTTTTGGCGATCGCCGTCTTTCGGACGGGAGGTGGCGTTTCCTCGCCTAGGCAGAGGGTAAGCAGCTTCTGCCTGGTCAGAAAGTCGGCAGCCTTAGCGCGGAATATCGCGTAGGTTGGGGGGGATGTCCTTCGTCAGATGTCTAAACATGGGTGAGTGACCGTAGAATCCCCCCAGGACAGAATAGAGAGCGAGCTCGTCGCTGATGGGTTCGCCGGTGAGGACGATTTCGTCCACTCGGTCGATGTAGTCTGCATCGGATTCGTCTTCTCCCTGCCTGACTTTCATCATGCGGTGGGGGCCTTCTGGTCTGGCGACCTTGGCGGCGAAGTATGACGTGAAGTCATTCGCCAGTTTCTCAAAGGAGATGATCGATCGTGATGGTAGCGAGACGTACCACCTATGGGCCAGCTCGTCCAATGTTAACAGGAAGATTCGGCACTTAGTTGCATCTGATGCCCCATACCCGGTCATGTATATCCGGAACTTGCTTAGGTGGGTTTCGGGGTCTGACCTCCCTTCGTATAGAGGTGTTTTGGGAGGAGCGATCTTTGGTTGCACGGGGGCGAGCTCGATGTGGACCGCGAGTGGCTCGGTCGGTCCGATGATCTTTCTGCTGGTGCTTGCCCCAGCGTCCAAGAGTGCTTTCATCTCGTTGAGCTGGCGTTGCATTGCGGCCATCGCCGTGGCCTGGCTGCTCGTGGCTAGACGCTCGGAGCGGGAGCCGAGGCGATCTAGTACTGACCCCCTGGCATTCGGAACGGGAGCCATGTGGCTGATCTGCCTTCGGCTGTGAGTTGGGTAGGCCGAACTCCTGGTGACGGATTCGGATTCCGTTGTCTCGTGGTTGGGGCCAGAATGCCCCGGTCGCCATGATGGATCGCTCCCCAGGCGACTGAATACGAAACTGTCCGACCTTGCGAGAGCCTTTTCTCGCGATTTGGGGCTTTCTGACGATCGCTCGCCCAGTAGCCCCTTGAACTTCCGTTTGCCTACGCGGCGGATGGCCGATGGAGATATAGCGGGCGCAGCGCATGCTCTCCGTCGCTCCTTTAGGAAGGCCATAGCTTCCTCGATCTGTTCCGTGGTTTGGAACTGATCGAGTGAGAGACTGGGGCCACCCCTCAGGTGCGGGATCGAGAGTCTCGCTTTGCCGCGACTTCCCTCTGCCATCGGCTGGGGCTCGGATTGAGCCGGGATTGGGTGTCCGGCGGTTCGGAGAGTGGCTCTCTTCGATGTGGTGGCGGACGTCATGATTCTGAAGGCTTTCTTTGAAGCGCAGTGAGTGTCACTTCAAGTATATGCCCCGAGAACAGTGAGTGTTCTTCGGGACGGTAGGAATAAAAATGAAGGTTTAGATCCCCTTCTTCTAACGCCAATTGTTGCTACCCAAAATATTATCCGGAGATAGATATTGCTGGAATGGATGGATAGCAAACAAAGTGCGAGAGCACTTCCGTAGAGAAAGTATATAACACAAGATTTGCCGAGGTTGTTAGTTCCGGGCTTGAATGCTCTCGCGAGATGTTATTAATACGAATATTCGGGGATACAAGTATTAATGTCAGAATACTATTACAATGGGTGTAACGATTCTAGTTATCTTAGCTAATGAGCGTGTAGATTGCCAGAAGAACCAGATATGATGCTATGTGAGTTCTTGTAACAACTTTGATGAACTGTGACGGACGTGAGAAATCGACAGTCTCTCACGGCGTGTAGTAGCTATATGTTTGAGCTCCGGGGCTTGTGAATATGAACTGTGGAGACTTCTTGCCTCGGCCGACCATCTTCTGGTTGAGAGGTACTGAGAGGGAAATCCTGAAGTAGATTCAGGTGAGGAAGCCGGGAGCCTGAGAATATGTATGTTTGTATGTATTTCGGAATGATTTTCCAACTCAAAAGAGAACCCTTTTCTGCTATGAGTGGTACTGAGAGGAACTAATTCCGAACCCTTTTCCAGTTGCTGAATGTTCTCTATTTATAGGACTGGGACATGCCGAGCGATCGCCTCTGCTGTATTATAATAAGCGGGCGATCGTCTTTTAGCACATGGGCTGGTCCCCTTAAAGTCCGCAGAAGTTGCTGGCAGCCAGCTGTGCGGTCCAATGAGGAGCCTGCACGCGTCTGAGTCGCTATCACGGGCGGTCCCACCTTGTACCTTTCGGCGAGTTTGTCGGTAGGTGAGTAGGTGATGACAGGCTGTGGTCAACGATCCATGAAACGCGGCGCCTGTCGCGGATCTGCACATGGGAGCTGCTCTGAGATCCAGTCCTTGTGGACTTTGACGAACGAAGGTCTTGTTCGTGGCGTAGGACGATCGTCTTAGGTCGGACATCAGAGACGGTCGCTGGACGCCAAAGGCGATCGCCTAGAGAGTCGATCGCTAGATGCTCGAAGGTGGACTGTTATCTCCGCTTAAGCGCGCCTGCCATAACATGATTGGTTGGAGACTCGGTCGCTCGGCCTTGTAGTCGATCGCCTGTCGAGGTGAATAAATCTCGATACAACAAATACGAAATAAAGTTCAGTATGCAAAAATTTCATAACATTATCATATGAACCAAATGGCATACTAAATCTTGGACTCTGTTAAATCAATCCAAGATAAACCATTATTTTTGAAATTTATTCTTACTTTGTCTCGAATAAATTTAGTAGGTGAGTCAAGTGAAGTTTATCCTGGAAATCGATTTTACTTGATTTATGCAGGCACTTTTTTTTTTTTTTTTTTTTTTTTTTTTTTTTTTAGGCTTCATTAAGTTATTTTAGTTTTGTTTTTATTCGATAATGCATATTTACTTGCTTTCGTAGGTTGATAGTTATTTTAATATTTTATTTGGTCGCGATTTTAATTCTCTAGTTTATGTTAAGCTTTTGAGAAGAATTTTTGAGAACCTTGTTGTTAGTCGTTGATCGTCAACGATGAATTAAAGTTATCTTTAATGATTAAAGAATACTGAAATATTCTTGATTTGATTTTGGAAATGAAGAGGGTTCACGGTTTTTATCGGACAGAGTAATGAATTTGATTATTTAATAATCTCATATCAAGTAAGGTAGCCTATATTTCTACTGTCCGAGATCATGACTATTGATAGATACTCTTGGAGGCGCCAGATCAAAGTTGTGGATTCTTTTATCGAGAACGGTACTGTAGAAGAGAGCCTCAGGGTTAGATTGTCTCGGTTAGCATTGACCTAGAGCATTGCATTTTCTATTTTTATTGTATATTTTATCCTATTTTCTTTTGCGTATGGTGTATTTTTGACAGGGAGCTGGGCGCAGAGTCAACCCCTCTTCTGTTAGAGCAATGTTCATCAAGAGTGTAGTTGCCAAACTCCCTTAGGTAAGTCTCATGTGAATTAAGTCATGGGCTCAGGTATGGTTTTAAGCTTTTTCGAATCTTATGTTTCTTTGTATATATCACTCAATACTTTGTTGCGCACTAAGTTGGGGGTCTTCACGGAAACAGCCTTCCTACCGTAAAAAGTAGAGGCATGGTCTGCGTATATTTTACCCTCCTCAGACCCTGCTTTGAGCGAGATATACTGAGTATGTTTGGTTTGGTTTGGTTTGGTTTGGTGAGCACTTCCTCTATGAATAGAAGTTCTTTCTAGTAGAGCTCATCACGACCATCATAACCTAACTCCAGGACCGCTACGGGCACTGATCCTCCTATTCAAAGTCAAAGTTTCTCCTGTTGAATGTAGTTTCTCCGGGAGCGAGCTAACTGGGGAGAGAAGACTAGCTATAAAAACTCCGGAAGACAACACATGAACTATCCAGGACGTAAAGAAGAGTAGATTTACTTATGCCCTGCTATTCTCCAAAATCATACTACATTATATGTCCCTACGAGTCTGGGATTATTCTTTGCTCATATATTAACGGTATAGTAGAAAAAAAAGGTATTACTAAACACCGTCCAAAATTACTAGCCACCGCCCTATAAGATTACCTTTTTATCCATTTCAAGTCTTTCATTATTTCTAAACACCACACCACACCAAAATCTTTCAAGCTCAAGTTTTTCGAATATAACACACAATCAAATATATATCGTCAATATTATCTACAACTACGAAAATGGACGAGAATTCGCATCTGGAGGTAATTTTTCGGAGAAAATGATGCAGACGTCTGATTATTCCGCCTGTTCCATGGTACAGGCGTCCCCAGTCGCCTTTGGACCATGGTACAGGCGTCAGTGCGACGCTCCGTCCTAGGTCTAGGCGTCTAAACCAGACGCCCGAACCATGGTCGGACGTCCGATTGAACGCTGTGCCATGGCTAGGCGTCCGATCAGACGCTGTACCGTGGCTACTGCCGCCGCCTCGGCCATGGTCCAGGCGCAATTTTGACGCTGGACCATTTTTTGCTCGACTTTAAATATTAATAATAATATTATTGGTATTATTATTAACATTCTGTCAATTAAAAATTTCAGGTTATATTGGAAGAATTTGAAGGCGACGGCGTTGATTATAGTGGTTATTTCGTTAATGACGAAATATTCGCTAGTGATTGTGATGCGATTGCTTGGGCGAAAAAAATTGCTCTTCAAATTGGTTTCGAGTTGATCATTTCATCGTACAAGAATAAAGGAAAGACAAAGCTATTGAGATGTAACCATGGTGAACGGTACAGAGGGGTATTAAGAGATTTGGATGTCGCTGTTCGAAAGGACACAAAGACGAAAGCATGCAAGTGTACATTTCAGATAAAGGCCGAACAATTGCATGACTTGAGTGGTTGGATAATCAGACCGATCTCTGGAAGTAAGGGTATGCACAATTACTCATTTATTGTTTATCCGGAGGGGCATCGTCAAATGAGTGGACTGAGTAAATTGGCCAAACAAGTTGTTCGTGAGATGAGTGCTGCTCAAGCCAAGCCGTGTGCCATCTTGGCGGCCATTCAGAATAAATTTCCCGAGGACAAACCGACTAGACGACATATCTATAATTATAGAGACCACTTGAGGAAGCATGATTTTGAAGAAAGAGATGTCGTCGGTCAGTTTCACCATTTGGCTGTGACGAATAACTACGTACATTGGACGCAGGCCGACCCGGATACAAATGCTGTTACCCACGTGTTCATGGCACATCCAACATCAATCAACTTAATCCGGACCTACAGATTGTTCATTGGCATGGATTCCACCTACAAAACGAATAAGTACAAGATGCCATTTCTCGAGATAGTCGGGATGACTCCATGTAAAAAGAACTTCCTAATCGCCTATGCAATTATGAAAGATGAGACCGAATCGAGCTATGCGTGGGTGTTACAGAAGTTGAAAATTTTGCTTGGGTTTGATGTTCATCCGACGGCTATTGTTACGGATCGCAAGTTGGGATTGATGCGTCCTATTGAAGAGATATTTTCACAGAGTGCCCACTTGCTTTGCACATGGCATATTAATAAGGATGTTGAAGACAAGGTCTACAGAATTTGTGGAAAAGATAAAGAAATGGGCCAAAGGTTTAAAAATAGGAAATGGAAGAAAATCATGGAAGCGGCGACCGAAGAGGAATATGATCAAGCGGTGCAACTCATGAAGGATACATGGAGATGGAATCCTAAGGTGATATCATACGTTGAGGGTACATGGCTAAAATACAAGGAGATGTTCGTTGTTGCATGGAGGAATAAAGTGCTTCATTTTGGAAAAACAACCACTTGTAGAGTTGAGAGTGCACATGCCGAGTTAAAGCAATGGCTTAATTCTTCCACCGGAGCCCTCGATACCGTCTGGACCAAAGTGAACCAGGAGATTAAATCACAACTTACGCAGATCAGATACACACTTGAACAGTCTAGGTGTCGTACAGGCGTGGTGTATTCTGGTATTCCGTTCAACTACTTGCGCTGTCGTGTTTCCCATCATTGTGTGCGATTGCTGTTGAATGAATTGACACGTATGAGAGAATTAAGTGATCAAGTGTACGATCGTTGCGGCTGTTCACTCCAAACCACCCATCAGATTCCTTGTGCGTGTGAGCTCAAGAGACATATGGAATCGCGGACCCCATGCAGTGTTAGTCGTCTTCACATATTTTGGCAAACACTTATTATTAGTGATGGTGGGGACACGACCGAATTTGTCGATCCTTCTACCGGTGCTGAATCGGAGGACCAGCGGTACTTTCAGGCCCTTGTCGATGAGGTCAGACAGAGCGATCCTGCAGTTGTCCATAACATATCACTTATGATCAACGATCATCTTCACCCTGATCAAATGAGTTACGTTGAACCACAAGTGAATACGGCAGTTAAGGGTCGACCAAGAGGAAGTTCATCGACTAGACGCGATCCTAGTGGTTGGGAGTATAGCCAAAGGGGTCGTGGTCGTTCCCGCTCATCCAGTGGTCGTGGCCGCAGCTCTTCTGCATCAGTCCACAATGCCTCTTCATCAGGTATGAACAAATTTATTAATACCGTGTCTTTTTTATATTGGACTAGGATACTTATGTATTACATGTTAAATAAAAAGATAATTTTTATTAGAAACAAAAATAAAAATAGTCTTCTTGACTAATTTTTTATATTTATATGTTACAAGTTAAATAAAAAACGTTAGGAATAAAAAAAAATCCAGGATGTAAATTGACTTTTGAATTTTTATATTTCTTTTAATATATTGCCGACATATAATAATTCCGTCAATTTATAAGAAATTTTTTTGTAGATGTATTATTTTTTGAAGTTTTTCAATGAGTTGTATCTTTTTAAATTCGATAATATGTAATATATTGAATATGTGTTTGCAGATGGACACCACCGAGTGGAGATTGGTAACTATCACCATATCGACAAGATACCGGGAATTATTTTGCCGTTTGTTGAAGGTTATCTCGATGTCCCCGGAGACGGTAATTGCGGATTTCGTGTTATCGCCGACTACATATTTGGCGACCAAGATAAATGGCGTATTGTACATGTATGCATTGCAAATGAAATTATGGCTAACTGTACACTCTACCGATCGATCTACTATGATGGGATTGAACCTGAGGTTCGACATATTACATGGGATGGTGGTGCGTGTGGATCGGATCATTGGATGGCTATTGCTGAAGATTTATTCCCTATTGCTACTATTTTCAATGCCGCTGTCATACTATTCGGATTCGGAAACGGTAGATCTTTATTTGCATGTCTCACTGTGCTGACGTTGAGAGCACCCTCAATGGCAACACGGCCTAGCCAAGAGATTGTCATTTGTCATTTAGGAGATACGTACAAACATTTTATTCGTCTAGATTTAATGCCTAATTTTCCTGTACCGCCCATAACGAGTAACTGGTTTAGATTCCATGATAGTAGTGTTGGTGGCTGGGAGAATTTGTATACGAGCAGGAGAGAAAAATAGAATAGATTAGTCGGTATGATGTAAAACTTTATTTATTGTATGTTCCTTAATTAATAAAATTTTCGTTTTTGTTGATCTTTATAGTTGATAGCTGATTTTATTTTATGTTGATCTTGATAGTTGACAGAAAAATTTTCGTTTTTGTAAGCAGAACAGAAAAAAAACAAACAAAAGTAAAGTGCCAAATGCAAAACGAAAGTGTCAATCAATATACAAAATACAAAAAAAAAAAAACGAAAACGCCAAACAAAATACCGTCACAAACAAAATATAAAATACAAAATCAGTTAGCCAAATGCCAATCCCTCATGAACTCCTCGAGCATCGTCGTTGCTTCTTCCGCCTGGTCTGGGGGAAGGTGTCTGATACAGTGCTGGGTAATACCGACGGATCGACTCACTCACTGTAAAAAATAGAGACAATATAATACAATGAGTAATGTATGATGAAATCAAACAAAGTACAAAGTTAAAGAACATACGTAATCGGTGCTGGAACGAGAAGGGATCACTGATCCAGTCTTTGCCGTCGTTGCTCAAAGAGGTGCGAATACCGATAATACCACTCAATGTAATCATCGGCGCAAGCACTGATCATGAGTATCCGCCTCATAGTCGGCGAGAGGAAGCTCGTATGCACCGGAAACATCATCCAAGCATCGATGACATCCGGATGGGATAGTCAACTCGGTACAATCTGCTCGACCACGCCCGAACCGCTTTCTCCGGTCCGGTAATCGGGAAAGGGATGGTCTGCACATAACCGAGCTGCCGTAATGCCCGACCAGGCATGTATGGCTCGATAATATCCCGATATCGTAGCCATCCAATGAATGTGGTCCTCGGGACATCCCTCACCGGATCAGGGCCATAAGGCAACCACCGTATCTGCGTACATGTAATCAACAAGTTATACAAGTTATTTTTAAATGAATTGTGAGATTGTTAGAAGGAATCGTTATACCTCTGCGGCTGTCAACTGATCAATGCGGCGACGCAAAGACTGGAGGCGGTGCTCGTCCCTACCCTCGGGCTGGACACTCCATGTAGAAGCTCGAGGCTGCGTGGAGTCAACAATCATACGCTCTCGATGAGGTCGAAAGTAGGGAAAATACTCATAAATCCAAGCCTGAACGAGTGTAAGGCATC
The DNA here is from genome assembly GCA_033398695.1 of Orobanche coerulescens. Lineage (NCBI taxonomy): Eukaryota > Viridiplantae > Streptophyta > Magnoliopsida > Lamiales > Orobanchaceae > Orobanche > Orobanche coerulescens. The sequence goes on from CM065802.1 coordinate 206,080,684, forward strand.
CATAAATCCCCATGGAGTCGCCGTGACTAGCGATACCGAGCTGACGGTACATGAAAGCCAATGCGGCCGAACCCCATGAATACTGACCGGTAGTATCCATACCGTCCCTCACCGCCACTGACTCAAGCTCTGACAAGCAGCAGTCCTGGTGTGACACTTCAGCAAACCTCTCATATCTCCAGTCCAGATACGCGCGGCGACATGCCCACCGAAACTCGAGATAACGCTGCCGTCGATAGGGCCACCAGGCATCTCCTCAGAAACCATCCAAGATGTCTCATCCTCTGCCCTACGCCGTTTACTACTGGTAGACCCAGAAGTCACAAACCTCCCCCATCTCCCCTTCCGAACCCGGCACGAAAATGAAGAAGAATCATCACCACCCTCCTGATCGTCGGCCTCATCATGCGAATAATACTCGTTCGAATCCTCAGTACCAAAATCAGTATAAGGTACGTCCTCGAATCCCCTACGCTCTGCCTCCCGCTGTCTACGAATGGAAGCATCAACACCACGAGCTCTGGTGTGACGCGTTCTAGAACCCATCAACTCTGTGACTAGCGGCATAGATTTGCCCGCTCCTCCTCTCATCTGCATTTAGCAAACAATACAACTAATAAGTAATAATCATACAAAGAATACACATTATTAATTATTAATTGAAAAGTTTTTTTTTTTCAAAAATATGATCAAGGCCCGAAGCAGACGCTTGAACCATGGCACAAAGGCCCTGTCTGACGCTACTTCCATGGTCCAAGCGCCCGAGACGGACGCTCTCAGCTGCCAGGCATCCGATTCTGGATGCTCGAACCATGGTATGGACGTCGCCGTGGGACGTCAGACACCAGATGAGCGCCCGTGGACGCTGCGCCATGGACAGCGGAATCGGCAGACGCTCGTGCCATGGCCAAAGGCGTCATCGTCGACGCTCAGAATAATAACGCGCGCCTGCCGTGCACTCACGGCGGCCGCGGCCAATGAAACAAGAAACGAAAAATAAAATTACCGACGCTTTTCCTTTTCCGTGGCGGCGGTGCGCGGCGGCAGCGGCTACGCGCGGTAATATGGCGGCGACGGTGGTCATGCGGCGGTAGTGTGGCGGCGGTTCTACTGCGTCAGTGGGTTGTTTAGAGAGAAAAGTATTGTTAAATTAGGATCCAAAATCTAATTAATATGAATTAAGGGCAAAAAGGTAATATTCTAGGACGGTGGCTAGTAATTTTGGGCGGTGTTTAGTAATCCAGAAAAAAAATGATAAGCAAGCTTATAGTGGGGCCTTGAGTTTGATCTAAGTTGAAGATTTGATCTTTTTCTTGTATAAAATCCATTCATACTTAACGATAGTCAAGTTTGCAGTCAAGATGTATATGTTAGGATTGCTTAAAATATTGTTGATTCCACTTGCTCTTATTTTTAGACCTTCTAACTCGTGGTAATTTCTCTTATTTTCTTTTTTCATTATTCGAGGACGAGCAACAAATTAAGTTGTTGGGCAGATAAACACAGTTTGCAAATGTTATTTGTGGTTATCTAGTTACATATTAATAGCGACTCATGCGAAAACTTGATATTTATATTTTTGAACACAGTGTTTTATGATATTTAACTTGCTGATTTAGTTATGCTTAAAACAGTTCAGAATAGGTCAACGATAGAGTGAGAATGCATTCGGTGCTCGAACGGACCCAAAAAAAAACAGAAGAACGGACTGTTGGACCACCTACACAGAGTACGATCATGTCTCAAGCGTGCTACATGAGACAAGGACCGTGAAAAATGCATTAAAAACTGAATGGACATGCTGCACGGCAATGCGATAGGTCGACGACACTGGACACGGTCGCACAATGTGTCGTGCCTATTTTCGGTAGATTTTTCATATGTACAATTTTTGTATTTTGGTCATAACTCCCTCATCCGAAATCGTATTGAAATGATTCAGGCGGTCTACAACACATGTGAAATGGTCCACGGTTTAATTTTGTCTATATCAGGCCACACATGTCTTGCAAGTGTCCAACAATATTTGTAGAGTATGTTACATTAGAGAATATTAAGTGGCACAAATGTTAATCACACTTAAACAAATAAAGAATCACAATACTGGACTATTTTTTAAAAATTTAGATATTCTTTGTGTGTTTTTTTATGTAATTTATAGTAACTTGCAAATAAGGGATAATTTTAAAAAGACTAAAATTGCAGTTCCACAAGTAACATAAATGATTAACTATTCTTCAATTACTTTTCCATGCTGCATAAGTGGCGGTTCTACTCATACCAGTTCTGACCATTAGAAGAAATGCAAAAAATTGACATAAAAATGAAAAATGGCCTGTCCACAACTCCATTACATCTTGATTTGAACTATTCAAAAAAGAAGATCCAGCTCCTCTTCTTCATCACTATTATATTCATAATATTCAGCGTCACCAGCTTGAACTTCTTCAAATAGGGTATCCACATATATAGGTTCGGTGTCTGGCCAAACTAAATTGACAATTCCACTGGGATGTTCAATTTTTAATTAGTACTATCAGCTTAACGTTGGCATTTTTTTTTGGTAATTAGTCAGATTTTTCTGTAATTACCCTCAAACCTTCGGTTGTTTTGTTTTGAAAAATCGGTCGACCTACAATTTGGAATTACGAAATTCCAAACAAGGCATACTTACTGTCTGGAGGGATTTGAAGTCTTTGTGACCTCATAACAAGAAATTTCAACTTGTGGCCGTTGGATTGCTTTCTCATCCAACTACGAAATCCGAAGTTTTATTAATTACAACTCGGACAATATTCTCAACAAATATGGGGCAAACGTTTTTCTTCTCTGTAGGGTTTTTCATCAAAAACGGCCAACACCACATTCTTAAGAAAATGGAGAAACTTTCTCACATTACTCAAGAAATCTCAATTTTAGAATGGGAGAAAGATTTTCTTGGAGATGATGACTTGTTCTCTGGGAAGGAGAAGCTTCAACCACGCAAGAAAATTCCTTTGGGATCAGTTTTTTTCTTCAATTTCTTGCTAATGCTCACATAATTTCAAATGAATTCTTGCTATTTCAATTCCTACATGAGCCATATTTTCAGAGTAATGATTTTCGCAAAAAAATCAGTTATGATTTTCGAAAATAGTTTTATACATTGTACCTCCTATTGTCTTCTTTATGTTGTGATTTTGTACTTGGTGATTTAAAGAAAAAAATGCTGTTGTGATTTTCGGGAATAATTTTATACATTGTACCTCCTATTGTCTTCTTCATGTTGTGATTTTGTACTTGGTGCTCTTCATATAAGATTTGAAAGTTTTGATAGAGATTCTGAAAAAGAAGATAATTGTGAACCAAGAGTTGGGATGAATTTTAATACTCTTGATGAAGCATGGGAGTATTGGCAGACTTATGGGAAGGCAATGGGGTTTGGAGTTAGAATAAATTATCGCAACAAAAGCCAAAAGGATGGGGTATATAATAATGCGGTTTTCGTTTGTCGAAAGGAGGGGAAGAGAGGAGAAGATAAAAGAAGGGTGGGAGCCATACACCGATGGGAGGAAAGAACGCAATGTAAGGCTAAATTGAACGTGATTTTAGAGAGATCGAGTGGTAAGTATAAGATTAAAGAATTCGTTGCAGAACATAATCATGAACTTGAACCTCAAGAGACGAGTCACTTGTTGAGATCCCATAGGCAAATGAGTCAAGCCGATGCCGCCGCAATTGATTTGGCATATGATGCCGGAATTACACCAAAAGCAACACATCAATTGAGAATTAGAGAAGCAGGGGGCGTGAATAAACTCGGATATATTATGGAAGATCAAAAGACTTACTTACGATCAAAAAGAGAAAAAAACATGGTTTATGGTGAGTTGGGAAATATAATAAGGTACTTTGAAGAGAAAAAAAATAAAGATCCTTCATTTTTCTATTCTATGCAATTTGACACTGATGAACTAGTCACTAACATATTTTGGGCTGATTCGAGGATGCTTGTTGATTATGGTGATTTTGGAGATGTGATTACATTTGACACTACTTATGGTACAAACAAAGAGTTGAGGCCCCTCGGTGTGTTTACAGGGTTCAATCATCATAGGCAAATGGTGATTTTTGGTGGTGCACTATTGTACGATGAGACTGCAGATTCATTTGCTTGGTTATTTGAGACATTCTTGAATGCTCATGGAGGTAAAGAGCCTCAAACAATATTTACAGATCAAGATGCCGCTATGGCGAATGCTTTGGGAAGAGTATTAAAAAATACACGACATGGACTATGCACATGGCACTTGAATCAAAATGGGATCAAACATTTGGGGTGGTGTATGAAAGATGGTTCTTCATTCTTAACGGAGTTTAAGAAGTGTATGTTTGAATATTTGGAAGAAGATGTCTTTGAAGCGGAATGGAAGACATTACTCGATAGTTATGATTTGAACAACAACGAATGGTTATCTCGTACATATACTTTGAAGGAAAAATGGGCTAAATGTTATATGAAGTATGCGTTTACATTGGGAATAAGAAGCACGCAGCTTAGTGAGAGCTTGAATAGTGATTTGAAATCTTACTTAAAATGTGACTTGAATATTTCTGATTTTTTTTAGACAATTTGATCGGGTTGTGGATGAAAAAAGAGAAAGGGAACTTAAAGCGGATTTTGATGCGAGACAAAAGGTGCCTCCATTGGAATCGTATGATTCTATGTTGTTACAACAAGTGTCTCAATTATATACTCCGGAAATTTTTAGATTGTTTCAAATTGAGCTTCGTGCGTCATTACGTGTCATGATAAAAAGAAGAGGTGAAGCTCAAAATTCATACGAGTACATTGTTTACCTTCATGGTTCAAGAGAGAATGATATGCAAGTATTTTTTGATCCTATGAACGATTGGGTCATTTGTAGTTGTAGAAAGTTTGAGATTATGGGAATATTATGTTGCCATATTCTTAAAGTATTTATTGTGCTAGATGTTATGTGCATTAAGGATAAATACATATTGGCTAGATGGACAAAGGGTGTGAAAAGTGCACAAAGTTTGAACAAAGGAAATTCTCAAAATTTAGAAGATGCTAGTCAATGGGTACGAAGACTTCAATCTCAACTCTTACGAATGACACTTCAAGCTTCAACCCATGAAGTCACACGGAATTGCATGGAGAAAATGGTGATCGAATGTAATAAACAAATTTTTGATTTTACAACAAAGAATGAGATATTGATTGAAGAAATTCCAATACCAAATATTGAGGACAAAATAGAGAACATGAAATGATTGAAGAAGAGGGAAGGAAGAAGAGCAACAAAGCGGCAAAAGGGTTGGGTCGAGCAACTTGTCGGAAGGTTCAAAAACAAATTCATCAAAAAGGTAATCACTTTTTTTTATGTTCGGTAATTTTAGGTATTTGATAAATTATTTTAGCACATTCTATGTAACATTATTATTTTTCTTTATAAAGACTTGTAGGTTGCTAATTCTCAAGACAACGCAAGTTCTAGAGTTGAGGTGTTTTATCAACAAAATGGAGAGATTTTGTCTCAATCGGCTATATCTCAAACTCCTTGTTTATCTCAAAACTAGAATGGTATGTATTTTTAAATAAAAATTATAATCTCTAATTATTGATTTAGTATTATTGATAATTTTTCTTATGATTTGCGACTTTTGAAACAACTACGAGAAGTGCAATCGCAATGAACATATGAAGTGTTGCTTCTAGATGAAGTAGAAATATTTTTATGTTGTAATGTGGTGTTGTTGGATGCATAAACTCTTGTATTGTATTAAGTGTATTTTGAATGAAGGAGATATGTAATCGTATTATTATTTTATTGTTATCGCTTATTATTTTTGTTCTTATTCTTACTATTATTATCTTTATTATTATTATTGTTGTGAACTAGTTTAAAAGATTAATGTGGTGAAATAGTTAAAAACGAACAGGAAAAAAATGAATATGAAATAGCCAAAAAAAACGAATATGAAATAGCAAAAAAACGAACAGAACACAAAAAAAAGAACAAACAATTTTCGTAACAAAAATTATGAGAACAAATGTCATATGAATTACACTTGTTGTGACCTCAATAATAAAATACTTATTTCAGTCATTGGATTAGAAAGCAATCCAACGGCCACAAATTAACAAATTGGGTCAGTTATGAGGTCACAAAGAATTTCACGGACCCGTCCTGGAGACGTTAGCCCACATAAACCCTGGGAAACTAATCTCCACCTTTTCATCTTCCCTTACCCAGAAGACATATTTCCTGCTGAATCTTGTCAGGTCTCTTCAAGAGAACGACATTAATTTTTCCAGAGTTAAAAGCCATTGGAGATGGAGCAGAGGCTGGCTAATACGTGGCGGATGACAGTGAATGAGAAGAAGTTCATCGAGACGGCACTGCTTTCGGATCTCAGAATCGATGGCCGAGGTCCTTTTGATTACTGAAACTTGACAATCTAGTTTGGTAGGTAAGAACACATGCCTCCATTTTCATTTTTGCAGTTTTGATAAAATTTTACAATTTGATTGTAAGTTTCCCATGGCGTTGTTTGGGACACTCTTATGGGTATGTAAATCTTGATACGGTCTTGAATACTGATGTGTATACACTGTGAAGATGGCTCATCAGATGTACAACTAGGCCAGACTCGTGTAATGGGATTTGTGACTTCCCAATTGGTGCAACCTTAATGAAGGAACTCTTTCTATATTTGCTGAGTTCTCCCCAATGGATGATCCCTCATTTGAAGTAGGTCGCCCTGGGTAATTTGCCGTGGAATTGGGATGCATAGTTGATCGTGGGTTGAGGTAATGTATAGAATAATACTGCATGTCTGTTGTTGAAATTGAATGGGATTTCAACTTTTTCCGTTTGGTTGATAATATGGAGTAAATTGTGATATAATTTAATGTTGTTCATCCTTATAGTGAATTCTATTTCCTGCATATAATAGTAAATGGCCCGAGTTCTCTTATGTTATCTTGAACCATGTATGTTACAGGGAAAGCAGGGTTGTGGACACAGAATCACTTTGTGTTGTTGCCGGTAAATGGGTGTGGTCTATTCGTATTGATCTTCACATTCTAGACAATGGTGGGTGAGTGGTACATAGCTGTTTTTAAATTCTGTGTACATGATTTATATGCCTCTGGTGCCCTTTACTTAATGGTGTCTCTATGTTACTTGAGAGTAGGAATCTTGTTGATGCTGTCAATAGTGCTGCTTTAGCTGATCTTTTGACTTTCAGAAGGCCCGAGTGTACATTGGAAGGAGAAGATGGCCAGGAAGTTACAATACACCCCCCGAAAGTAAATTATTTTCTTTTTCTAGACATTTGCTCAGAATTACCTTTGTGATGTAATTGGTTTGTAGTCATTATCTGTGAAGTTTTTCTGTGATCATGAGATGTCTTTCTGGATAAGGGTGGCCAGAAGCATTGCTCTTCTATATAAGAGGATGCTTCGGAGGACTTGGTATGCATTATATATTGGGCCTTTGAAGACTCTGTAATCTGTTTAAAGTAGCTTTCTTGATTATCAAAAGTATCTCAGCTTTTTTTAGTTGGGTGGGGGGTTATTAATTTTGGCAGCATGACTTTTCTGGGAATATGAACATCGAATTTATTTTTTTTGCCTTTTATGGCAGATGAGGGAACCACTTCCTCTGACTGTACACCATCTCCTTATAACAGTAACATTCGCATTTATTGGGAATGAGAGCACATTGGTAAGTATAAATGATTAATTTTTTCCCACTTGAATTTTCATATTCTAATCTCATTTTTGACGAGTTTCTTACGTGACTTCTGCTTGTGACATGTGTATCTAGGTTATTGACCCGTCTCACTTTGAAGAAGCTGTTATGGGTGGAAAATTCACTGCTACCTTGAATGTGAATGGTGATATCTGTGCTATTCAGAAAGCTGGAGGAGAAGGTATCTTACAAAGTGTTATTATGCAATGCTTGCGGATTGTATCCGTTAAGGCTGTTGATATAACTGTCAAATTAAAGAAAGTAGTTAGTTGTTCTGCACGAATTTATTTTGCGTAATTGCTCGAATTGTACCTTTCTGAATATTATGTACTCCTTTGCCTTTTCTACAGAATGGTAGTGATAGGTTTTTGATATTTATTGTTGCTATTTATTTCTGTCTGTTATTGTGGCTATATTAGCTGATTCACCCTTGATTTACGTTTCACAATAAATCAACCAATCCCACATGAGAAAAATTGACATAAATATTCTCCCTCTTGAGATTATTTTTTTATGAAATTCCGGTGATGATAGTTTGTATATATTGAAACATGTTCTTGCAAGCGAGATTGCAAATATCTTTAGGTATTATTTTGCTTGAAATTTATTGTTATTGTTTGCAGGCTGAAGTGTAGCATATCGTGGATATGGTGCTATTTCGCCGGAATGAAGCTTTGGCCATTGAATCACATAGCCCTGAATCACAGTTGGGGAGGGATGTTGTACCTCTACCAATGAATGGTAATCATACTTGACACTTATGTTATGCACAAACCAAAACATGATAGCAATCAAGTACACTTGTAATACTTATGACCATATTTATTGCAATGTCATTACATATTCCAATCGTCCCAGCAGTGAAGTAAGGCTTTCCCGCAAGAAAGTTAGAGGTCCTACTCAAATGCGTTCTGTTTGGGGTCGTCGTGAAAGTGAAGGTCCTCTTCCTCTAGATTGCAACGAGTTTGGCCAGACAACTGATAAAAATGGACAAAGTATGTCGAGCTTTATTGGCTCAATGATCAGAGATAGAAAATTTGTGCCACTGGACTATGAGTCTTGGCACAAGGTACCTAATGATGTCAAGGAGAAGCTGTGGAGTCTTGCTAGCCACCCGACGACATCTCGCCTATTTTGAATTTTGCAAGTAGAAATGATTTGGAGCTCCTCTCCACTGATACATGTAATACTGTTGATCCCAACCTTCGGGTAAGATATTTCTATTTTTCATAGTATGCAGTGTACTCTTTATTTATTTTATTTTTTTATAAGAACACCTTTGAATGAGCTGCTTTGTTTTTTGTTGGTTAGGTGGGTGCCGGAGTATGTTTAAAGAGCATATTGGATCCAACAATTACCATTGCTGTAAATGGTCGAGAGTTGGGTGCTTATCACTATGAAGTTTATATACAATATGTTTCGAGGCCCAATGAACGTTTAGAAAGACCATGTGGACAATTGAAGACAATTGGAGAAACTATTGAAATGCATATTGCCTGGCCGAGAGCTTTCGTGGTAAGTAAAGACGATCAATTAACGTTCTCTAATATTTTATGCTTTGTGAGTGTTGTCTTCTTTTGCACAGTATCCTTTGGAACTACTTTCTTCATATATTTTCCTTTGACTTGGTCTTGATTCTCTCTTTTTATCTCTGTTGGGATTTTACACCCCTTTGAAGTGTACATTACTTGTGGTTTCATGTGTTATTTGTAGTTGTCGGAGCACGTGGAGGCTCGTTTTAATGCTCTAGGACCACGTTAATATATGATGAAGATGGACGATGCTCTTTGTGGATGCCTAAGACTTGGATATGTTTATCGACAATAATGACAGTGCGGTGTTCGAAGATTTTGCATTTCTTCTTTTAGTTTATGATAATTCAATAAGATAGTCTCTTTTAGATTTGTTAGTATTTTTATGTAATGAATTTGTCATGACATTGGTTTTTTTGATATTAATTTTTAAAGTATTTTTTTTACTTCCTTTTCCTATTCTAGTTCTATATTCCCTTGATTTGATAATTTTCACTTAATTTTTAAGTGAATTAATAATATAAAATAAAATCATTAATTTTAAATAAGAGCACGTATAAGATTGTGGAGCTACTAAATATTGTTAATTTATGTAATTATTGAGGTATTATATGCAATTAAAAATCTCAAAATACATAATTACTGTGGTATTTGATCATGCAACAATTGAAATATGTTTTGGCATTAGAAATTGCCTCGCAACAATGTTTATTGTAATACTTCTGAATGTAACAATTTATACAGAAAGTGCCATTGTGAATTGACACAAGTGTAAGTTCTGGTGTCATTTTGTAATAGTACTCATAGAAAGTGTGCCATTGTTGAATGTTAAAGCATTGTGTCTTCAGTGACACAAGTGAGTGAAACAAGAAGCACGTAACACTACAATCTTAATTGTAAATATTTGTACATACAGTGTCATTCCAAATTATAACATACCCAATTTGTTGTCTCATAATCGTTACTAGTAAACAGTTTAGTATCAATTGCAACTGTTATCCTAGTTAAAATGAATGCCACTTAAAAAGTGTTAATATACCAACAACTTGTGACATTATACATTTAGCTACGTCGTTACTTGTGGCATTACCATTAAAATGGCACAAAATTAGTTTTTGTCACAAGAAACACCTTATAGTTACATAATTTAATAATGCTAATTATGAGTTTTGTTGTAGTGTATATATTGATATATAATATTAATTATTATTAATATTAATATTATCAACAATACTATATACAAATTTTCATTATTAATCTCATTATTTTAATTTATCGGTAGTAGTATTATTGTTTGTATTGTTTTTGTTGTTGTTGTAATCTAACAATTATTATTTAATAGTAATCTAATAATTTATTGGTCGGAGTATTATTATTGATAATCGAAGCTATAATTTTTATTATTATCATTGTTGTATATATATTATTATTTAATATTATTAATAATATAATGAGGAGAGAGTCAACCATTATAAACATAAGATGTAGCATGGAATAAAATATTTATACAAGTACATTACGAACTTTTTAAAAACAATTGTTTATTACTACTACAATTTATTTTTCTTGAATTTCATCATTGACGCTATTAGATCCCCAAATTTGTAATGCAATACTTTGCCGCAGGACGAACATCGCATTCTTTCGATCTGCATTTGTTTCGTTGTTTTAATTAAGATTTATTTTTCATAATTATTATTATTATTTTTAAATGAAGTTAAATTAAAAAATATTATATATAATTATTATTATAATTTTTCTAAATGAATAAAATTAAAAAATATTATACATAGTTGTTATTATTATTTTAAATGAATTACATTTAACAATATTATACATTATTATTATTATTTTAAATGAATTAAATTTAAAAATATTATACATATAATTAATTTTTTTCTCATATAAATAATTTGATTCGTTTAGTTGATTCAAACACAATTGATTCGATTCGATTAATTTCAAATTTCACCAAAATTTAACCTTAAGTTTCAATCTTCATGTTTTGCATCTACCTGAATTCCTTCATTTCTTTAATTTGTTGCTTGTTTAGTGATGTGACTGTTCATGTATGATTACTTTATCATTATTTATGCTTGTTTAATAATTTATTCGAAATCTAAAAAGAAGATCATTATTTATGCATGTCTAATAATTTATTCGAGATCTAAAAAGAAGAGAATTGCTTATAAGAATAGGGATTTACTACCTAGATGGATATTAGATCGATACAAATAGTAGAGGATAATGTAATATTCAGAATAGTAGCTGAAAATCAAAGTTTTCAGTGTGGATCGATCTGAGCTTTTTCAAAGTTGGGCTCGTAGAAAGTTCGAGCGGTTTGATCTCGATCCGAGCTTTCGGGATTTAAGGCTTTTCTAGGCCTAAAAATTTTGCGTTACAAATTTAATATAACCTTATTTGTATTTGTTACTGACATTTCTGATGGTATTTTTTGCATCCAAATACACATATCTATCGTTCACACTTATATTCAAACATTTTAGATCCAAACTCCAAAGTTCAAACTAAGTATCAAACTTTCAAAGTTTATGTGGTAAGAGAAAGGAAAAGGAATCGGAGAGAAATGAGATAAATGGGAAGAGAAAAAAATTATTTTTAGTTTATATATTTTGAAAATATAATTTTATTACTATCTCACCCAATAGAATAGCAACAAGTGGCAATCTCAAAATATTTTGATCCTGTTCGAGCTTTCGAGCCTTAGAGATATGAGGCTCGAGCTCAGCACGTCTCATTTGTCTCGGTTCGATCCCTGGCTCAGCAATTTTTTTATAAAGCGCAAACCACTGTGGGCTTTGAGCCTACTTTTACGGTGCGAGTTCGAGCTTTCAGGCCCCCACCCCCCCTAGTTATTTGTTCTAGTGGTTCTCTTTTAATTACTTCTCGTTAATTTATTTTATTTATAACTCCAATCTCAAACCCCTGAATCGTCCAGATATTGGAAACTATCGTAGTTGCATCAGTCATAGAATTCACTCCACAAAACTAGTCTCTGTAAGATCCGACCTCGCTTGTCACTTAATATAGCTATTTCGTACAATTGCAGATAGCGAAAATTTAGCCAACAATGTTGAGCAAATCATATACGAACATGACCGCAGACCAAAGAAAAGCAAAGTCGATAAACATGAACAGGGACAGAACAACAACAATAACTTTGCAGTACATTAAGGTGTGAGGCTAACATAAGCTATTTCTTATCAGTAGTTGCTACAAAATTAAAACAAGCTGAGCCAATAGTTACCACTGCCCCTTCTAGTTGACTACACCTGTTATATTGTGTCATATAACTTTATTGAATATGTATTTCAATTTATAGAATTGACGGGACCTGTGACATACTCATCATCAACATCATCAACTGCACCTTAATCCCAATTATATTAAGAACAGTGGCATGGAAATTATAGTATGTCCATTAATTGTGTAGAATTAGTTAACACCATAAACTCACGAAAAAAAATGGCAAAATTTTACGCCGGATGCCCTTCCTGTCTCAACCTTCATAAGAAGGAAAATGAGATGAAATCCTAAAACCATCAACGTCGTAGGTGTTCCAGTTACATGTAAGATATTATGAGACGACGATGAGTCTAGGAAATCACGAAAAATCATTACAATGAGAGAATATTTAGTTTGAGTTCGAGCAATGCATATGATGGACACAATATAAATGGTAGTTCTCAGAGTACAGGGTTATCAACCACACGATATGTACACATACAGGCAACATTCATATGGGCGTGTGTCGATCGTGTGTGGTTGGGTAGGGTATATAGGTACGGTAGAACTTCTCGTAGATCAGAGGATACATATTTTTTTTCCACCATGGCATATATAGCATTAAATTTCTGGATTAAAAAAGAATAAGTTTGTACAAATGCAACTCGAGAGGCAAAAAAGGCTGCTCAGGAAGCTATTTTATATCAGTAGTTGATAAAAGAATATTCATCACTGCCCCCTTCTATCTGACTAGACCTATTAACTCTACAACTATCAACTAGAAATGATACATTTGGGGCGGTGATGAGGGATATTAGCCAGAAACATGAAAAGAAGAAGAAGAAGAAAAGAATCAGGGAAATGGATTTACATTATGGCATTGGCATGAAACAATTGACAGATGATAATGCTAAGAAGAAACGACAATCCTGTCTTATCCATGTAAGAAGTCGAAAGCTGGATTTTTGAGAAGTATTGATGCAGGTTTTACGTTCGTGAAATCTGCCTGCCGAAGTGAACTGCTAATATCATCGACCGAGAAGGGGATGCTGCAGTTTAAAAGAAGAATAAAATAATTAACACATGACTTGTTATTATTATGGTGATTACTAAATCCACCCCTGAAGTTTGAAGTTTTTACGAAAAAAACACTAAGGTTTTGATTATATTTATATTTAAGGGGATAACCATAATATTTCTACAAATGTAAAGAGGGTCTTTTGAAACTTCCTTTCATATGAACGGAAACAAAAATGTCCGACCGAATCAAACCTTAGGGGTTGTTTGTAATTTTTAGACTTCTCGTGGTTCACTTGTAATTATCCCAAACCTCAAGGATAGCTATTGTAGTCATCCCTTATTATTATTATTATTATTGGTGCTATTGCTGCTTTTGTTACTGGAAAGAGCTCATATCTTATTACCACTTTCTTACCTTGAATTGTCATCCAACAAAAATTTACTACTATCCGCATCATTAGACTCCGCAGTCATAAGTATCTTCATGCTTGAAATTACCTATTTATTGAGAGCCAATGTAAATAGAAAGTGGGTTACGTAACAGGAAACAAAAATCTGAATTCAAAATCCAGAACGATCATGACAAAGTTAACGATAGAAAATAATGACGCGAACAAGATTTTCAACTTACGTCTTCCGCTACGCTTGGTGTATTATAGTTATCGTCACCATAAATAGTACATATTCTATAAAGCTGGTAAATGCTCAGTATCTGTAAAGAGGAAGAAACATAAAATAAATAAATAAAACTCGTCAAATCTATTGATACACAAATATTCACCACGAAAAAAATCAAACGGTCCGAACAGTGATACTTTATAGTATTAGAAATTGTATTCTCGACGAGCGTGTCTCAAATAACAATGACACTGACAAGTGTGATTCAAATAACAATAGGAACAACATCCAATAAGTCGACATATGAAACAAAATAATTTTTGACAAACTAATTCTATGCTCGATTGTGAAAAGAGAGACACACAAGCACATATATATATATCCGGCAACCACCCTACCCGGGCATAAGAAGAAAAAAAAACAAATACTATAAAATATAAGAAAGAAAGAAAGAAAGAAAGAAAGAAACGGAATGGAAAAACCCAAAATGCGAAAGGAAATTTAATGAAAAAAAAAATATGAGAAGCAAGTTGGAATGAGTAAAAAGAAAAGGACAAGACTTACAGGGCAGAGATCAGTAGTGAGATCGTCATAGGTTATCCTTGATTTTTGGTGGATTACCTGCACAAGAGGTAGATAACTTAATGTAACGCCTACACCAAACAACATTTTTATCTCAATATGTGTAAGCCTGTTTCTTTTTCCTTTTTTTTTTTTTTTTTTTAAATCAGCATTATAAAGTGGCCTTACAAGGACTGCATAATGACCATGTATGGCCCTTATCTCTTCACCTGATCCGTGATGAACTACATCTTTTTTTACTGTGTAAAACTGATTTTTACTGAATTAAACTGATTTTTACTGATTGAAACTGATTTTACTGGTTCACTGTGTGATTTATTATATGATGTTACTGTTTTTTACTGATTAGAACTAAATTTCTTATCAAAACTGATTTTACTACTAAATATTATTTTTCTTTAAGTTGAAGAGAACAGGGCCTATATCGAAAGTAGTTCGCAATTAAAAAAAAAAAAAAGAACATACCAAAAATCCTACAGCCTGCCGTACATGTTTCAGTTCATCCCACGACGGACCCGCAAACTGTAAAAGAGACATTAGTCTTGTGCTTTACCAATATAACAGCATAAAACCAGTTTATTTCACCAGCTACAACAATAATAGTACCTCTTGTGCATGGCCGCACCAAAGTTCTAATTCATCCAACCCTGCTTTTATATATTCCCCGTTGCTAAACGTGCAGCATTCTTTACGGACAAGGAGACTGAGGAAAACACGAAACACGGTTACAAACCATAATAATGTGGCAAAACACACTCAACAATGAAGGTATATACGAACTAACCTATTGAAGAGGTGAAAGTTTATATAAGAGAAAATCTGCATACAGATATTCTGTACAAGGACTGGAGGAACCTGAAACAAACAACTATTCAATATAAGTACGTGGGGTGGGGGGGTGATTAATAGAACAAAATAGTGTAGTGAGTTGTACATACAAAATTATTTTTCAATGTACTTAGAAGCCCATTTAAGGTCTCAATGATACTTTTCCATTGACCAGTGGGAGAGCTGTTGTTGAAAGATCCATCAGATGATCCCAAAGAGGTTGCTCTTGATATTGTTGGTGCCTGATATATCAAGTTGGAACATTTGAGTTCATGGATATGAAATCCTAGATAGTAATAATTAAAAGAGAGAGAGAGAGAGAGAGAGAGAGAGAGGGGTTTTAAAAACTAAAAAAAGACCCCAAATCAATTGGGGATTAAGGCTCAATATTATTGTTGTTGTAAAGGGATATGCAACCTGTATACACTGAGAAAGGAGAGAAGATAATTCCTTCTTTGCATTATCACGAATGATTCCATAAATCTTCTCAACATAAGCGGTTAGCAGTTTCTTAAACAGCAATGCTGGATATCTGGCCTCAACCTGGCGTATACCATCCAATCCACCCACAGGAAGGTTGTCGGAAGAAGGGGACGATCGAAACCCCTGAAAACAAACTGATGTAATCACTTTCTTGCTCCAACTCAAATTCCAGCGAAAAATACTTAAAACAAGTCATATTTTTATTTATAAACAAATCTCCTAAAAAAAGGACAATCTATTATGCTGGAATAAATAAGATCTCGTCATACTTGGGCCATCCTTCCAAAAAATGAGGTAGGTTGGGGAGGTTTCCTAGGAGTTGAAACAGTGGCTTTTAAAGTATGCTGAAGTAGAAAGAGTAGTGTAGATGTGTTGGAGAGCCAGTAAGCCATGTAATCATTGTTTGCCTCGTCCTGCAGTATGATGCGAAACAGACAATGTTAGTAAGAGTGACGCCATTCGGACGGAGTGTTGAGCAGAAAAAAACAGATATATCAAGTTGATCCCTGTAAATACTGAACGGAAACAAGTGAATAATTCCTGTATGGAGTACCGATCAGTGTTTTTTTTCCTTTTTTTTCTTTTTTTGGAGGAGACGGGATTCAAATAGTCAAATATACACCATAGAATCACTGAAATACAGAATTCCAAGTAATTAGTCACAAATTTACTTTAATACTCCATCTTGTACCTCAATTGCTGAACCTATAATCTGAATTAGCCGATCAAATACACTAGTTCTCTCAGCTTCAAAGGATCTCCAGTGAACAAGACATTTGTAAATGGTGAATGCAGCAACTGGTTTTCCTTCACTAAACCCAAGATCTTGTGTGATGCAGTTAACCAGAGTATCTACATTCTCCTGGAACCATTTAAAAAATGTTAAAAAAAGGTTATTCACAATTTACGGCCGAACCAACAGTAAGAAATATTAATACACGAAATAATAAAAAAAAACAATAACAATAACAATAACAATAATAAAGATAATAAATTAGATCCTCGAAAAGCGAAGGAAAGATAGATGTGACACATTTTGTTTAAATATTTAAAAAAAAAAGAACTCGTACAGGCTGTTTTCCAGTTTGTAGTATCTCGACTCGTCACTATCTCATGATACTTTCCATGTAACTGGAAATACCTATAATGTTGATGGTTTTGGAATTTCATCTCATTTCTCCTTCTTATGAAGGTTGCGACAGGAAGGGCATCCGCGTAAAACTTTGCCACTTTGTTTTCGCATGAATTATAGTGTTAACTAATTTTAGACAATTAATTGACACTATATTCTTCATGCCAGCGACCCCAAAACAGTTGGGATTAAGGTGCAGTTGATGATGATGACAAGTTTAAAGGTCATTGTGATTTTCGAATATACTCTTCTGATGCACTCCAACAATGACACAAATGATGCAGTTTCTACCATTTTAGTGTGGCACCATTACAAATTTTCAGAGGGATACATTAAGGATTTGACCTTTTTTTATCTCGAACATTGAATTTCACATCAAATTTCAATTTAACTACATCAGTGTTGGTGTCAAAGCAAAGACGGCACGAAAAAGGCAAACCACGAACAAAGTTAAACATCCGAAAGATAACATACACGATGTCTTTCTACATTGGATTGCCTCAGCTTGTCATAAGATTCACTGCCAAATCTTTTAAGAGGCGTTGCTCTTTGGGGTTCCTGTACAAACAACTTTTAACATGATCAATATGATACAAACAATGTAATGTTTATGTTATATATAATGTGAATAATGAACACCATCAAAATTGTCATTTGTAAAGTTCACTTACATGGTCACCATTCTCCATAGGCTGCAGAAGGAAGCAAATTGATAAGAATCAAACCCCCGAGAAGAAATTATAATAATAAATAATTAAAGTTCAAAATTATTACAATGGACTGTATCCAACCTGAGTGGTTTGACCCAAACGTCCAGACATTTTTCCAGATGGAGCATTTATCAAAGCTTGTTGTCTGAGAATCTGGTCCTCGGTTTCCATATCTGATAGCTTCTCTTCAAGCCTAAATAAGAAAAATAAACAAAGTCATGATATTTCCAATTCAACAAAATCACACATGGTTCAAAGAAATACAATTATTCTCTTTGAAAATTAAAAAAAAAAAACAAAGGAAATAATTAAGATTAAGTTTCTCGAAATAATCTGACTGGTTTTCTTAAGTGATCTACAATTTACTACAATAACAACCTCTGCATAGCGGTCTTCAATTGAATAATCTTCGACTCCGCCTCCAAAGCTTGCTTTAATCGATCCTCACAGAGTTTGTTCGTTTCTTCATACTTCTTCTCGGTTTCATCTATTTTCTTTTCCAGAGAACTCACTAAAAACTGTACCAGAATTTCCAATTCAACATCATCCAATAAATGTCGCAAAATATAGATCTCGTCAAGATAAAAAATCTGACTTGAATATTTATGAACTCACCTTCAGCTTCTCATTTTCAGCTGTTAGTTTATCAACCAGTTCCTGATCGATAACAGACACCTCTCTTACGCTAGGAACTCGCACAGCTACGTCTTTTGCAGCTTCAAGTTCGTTCTGCAGCTGTTCTTTAGTTTCTTGAAACTCTACCTGCATTTTCTCCATAGCAGATTGCAGTTTGGCAGTTTCCTGACTTTTAGCTTCCTCAATGTCGGCCTAAAGAAGGAAAAAAAAAACAATTGGGACATGTGACAAAACTGATCGCTATCCGCATATAATAAAATTTCCACATACCCTCATGCGTTTCTCCAACTCCAGTCGCCAAGTTAATTCTTCAACTTGCTTTTCCAGCTTGTTTTTAGCTTCTTGGAGTGCTAATGTTTCCTTCGCAGCCTGACACAGGGGGACAAGGTCACTTTTACTTTTTCTTTCTATTTTTTTTAGTTTTTTTCTTTTTACCTTTTCCCCCACGATAGCACAAATAAGATATAGGGAAGTTCTAAAGTACCCACATAGGTACCATACTTTTAGTTATATCCACATTGGATTCATGATGAAAATTATTTGCCATGGATCCAATGGTGAATATACATACAGGTATGGTACCGGTGTGGGTACCTTAGAATTTTCTTGAGATATGATTCAATCAGAAAATTTGAGCACTTCAGACTCAAACTTTGAACCATTAAAAAAAATAAAGTATCCATGCTTTGCAGTTTCACAAACAACCTAATCAAGTGTTATCTTAATAGGACTTCCATTGAGATCAAAGTTATCTGTTATAAACAACACAAGTACCAAAACTAACATCACTTATATCATAGATGAATTGGTATTTGCCTTGGCATTAAGAATCCAATGCTCAAAGCTTACATAAGTTTACATTTGTACATCCGAGCGAACATTGTGACAATACTGCAACATTATTAAACAAGTACAGACAAGCACACTTGCATTCCTCATTACTTCTTAAAAGTGAGTAAAAAAAGAAAAAAACTCACCATTTTAAGCATTTTCAATTCTCTGCGAGCCATCTTCGCTCTCCAAGCACATTGAATAGTAATTGCTGCTCTCTTAAACCGCAAATACCAACAGCAGGCTGAGTATCCTCGAAAATGACTCTGGAAATACATATCATCATATGCAGACGTATTAGCCAAAAGGTAGAAAAATGAAGGGAAGTTCCATTAGTATAGATCTCTTATGTCTTGGCAAATAATTGGCACAAGATTATGTACTTTGGTGTCTGAAACCCCACCATTACACATGAACTTGTGGTCAGTAAACGAGCAATAGATTTCAGCGAAACCCTGGAATAATTGCAAATCTCAGCCAATTTCCGTAGCGAAGAAATTAGAAGCTGAGTGCAAATAGCTGAAGTTAAGAATAAGAAAAAAAAAAAAAAAAAGTTCTTCGTAATAGTCTGCTCCGTCCTCCAATTACTGCAAACATAATGTAAGTTAGCTTCATTGGGTAACTCCTTACTCATGAACATACGACTGAACAACCCTTTTAGTGTGCAGCCAGTTCTCCATAGTAGAACTATGTCCAATGCAATTGATAATTTTTTTTTTCCCGGATTCAACAAGAGCATATCTATATACTCCAAAGCAGAAGAGCGTATGTATTCATAATGTGTGACGTGTAAATACTTGTCTTTTCCACATAAATGAACTGAGGGAATTGTAAACCAGAAGAGTTATTGGCAGACTATGTAACGCCAATCTTTCTGAAAATAGCAGCTACGGAAGGACCTACTACATGGATTTACAAACATTTTATAATTATATAACTCCTCATCCAAGAAACTTGGATTAGCTTATTAAGATAAGAATTAACGTTTGTACAAAACATGAAAACAGGTAAAACGACTGTAGTAAAAATTTGAGAATTTTACCTGGATGATGATGGCTGCTTTTGTTTTCTTTCTAAATTGAAGTGCATGACGAGCAGCCATACCTCGCAATCCAGCTTGAATGAGAATAGCAGAAAAGGACAAAAGTGCATAAGCTTTTCGAGCAAGAAATGTGCGTGCTTCTTTCTGGATTTTCAAAGCAGCGGCTGTTCTCCTCATGTGCTCATAAATATGGCGTGCACCTTTCCCTTACATTCCAAAAGATATATATATATATATATATTGTTAACGGACTAAAGTAAAAACTACGACCACTTGGAATATTTCTCATACTTATTCGCATGCATAAGCAATAAAAGCCAAACAATAATTAGGCACTACCCAATACCTCTGCAGAAAGCCTGAATTTGTACAGCTGACATGCGTAACGAGATGAAGTGTCTGCGTGCCAAATACGAACGAGCTTTTTTCTGAATTATGCAAGCAGATCTTCCAAGCACCTGGGCCCGGTGAGAATCTAGCTCTGCCATCTGACCAGCTCTCAGAAACACTTTTGTTCTGCCAATCTGTAAAACCAGGTGTGATGACAAGTACTTAGATTTACTCTCTCCTTTGCATAAATTCTACAATGATTACTATGAAATTGTAAGAGATACTGATATTTCAAGTGACGAGTTGTTATATCATGGACCCGAGTTCATGATGCAAGACTTGGAAGCAATACACAAGGTATAAGTGGATGAATTTACCAGTGTATTTATGTCATTTACTTATTACTCCATTCAATCCTTAATATAAGACCCTGTCTAAAAGGTTGAAAGGGTCCAAGATATAAGTCCTTTTGTTCAAGATCATTTACAAAAATACCTTCATTTAGCTTCAAAGAAAAAAGAGAAAAGAATATGATGGTTTAGATTCAAATGCATATAGTATTTACTCTTTCTCTCTCTCCATGAATACTCTCTCTACACCTTTTTTTCAAAACACCTTTTTACACCTTTAACTAACTTACCTTGGTCTTGATGAATTAGTTAAAAGTGACATATAATAAGGACCAGAGGGAGTATCTCTTATATAGATCCATCACGAGTCCATGGTGAATCATGGACCCGGGTCTATGGTATAAATTGCCTCAACTGACAGCCTCACGTGAACATACACAAATGAAGAACGAAAACACAAAATCGGTCTTCATTATTTGGCAAGGCAAGAAAAAGGTATAAGAAGTACTTCAGAAAGGTTCCGAGCTTTAATTAAGGACAAGATGAGGGCCAAAAAGTTCGTCTTGATAATCAAATTACATCTAGATGGAAATAGGACCGTGCATGCAAATCCACACACCAATATTCCTTCCTATTATGCTTCCTCAAAAGGCCACATACTTGTAAGATCTCATTGGATAAAAGAATATTTTGATGTGAAATGCAAAATAGTCAGTTAATAATAAGAGAATGTGCATTCCGTTAAGTACCTGATAACCTTTAAGTGCAACTTTCTCCAAAATCCTTCGACAAGCAGCACCCTCATCATGACTATCAAAATGTACGAGGGAAATAATCAATATGACAACCCAAAACTTTAAAGGAATAGTGTAGAGAAAATCTAATTTTAGATTTTGGGATGCCAGTCAAGTGTAACATGGGGTCGTACAACACTTAGGTAAACACAAAGATCAAACCTAGGCACAAAGGGACATCGAGTGATAGAAAAGAAGTGCTCAAGGAAGGAGTTCGGTGGAAATATTTGATTCAAGATGATTGATGTGAGGTTAACTTGAGCTTCTAAAATTTTGCATGACTAAACAGATCTATACAACATATTATTAACTCAAAGACCTCCTTCAAAATTCAATTTTGTAAAGTGAAGTTAAAAAATTGTCATCCAACTATATAAATTAAGGTTCACTTTGCCTAAGTAACTTCTTAAGACTAAATAGTGATCAAGTCATATCATTTCTTCATCCACATTCTTGGTCCCTGTTTCATGGTCTTCAGAAAGTCCATCGTCTCTTTCATTTCGTTCTCTCGTTCAACGGTAAATCTACTGCTTCTAATGTTATGATCTCATTGTCGTGGGAATTTCCATTTTTTTGCATCAATTTTTAGGGATTGGGAAATCAAATACTTACAATACTATCCAGATTCTTGGATTGTGTGCTTCTGGTGGAGGGAGCAGAGGATAAAAGTTTCTGCAAGCACTTTTTTGTGCAAAGGATATAATTTTTAATTGCATATACGTGGTATCGAAGCTTCTGTTGATGGGTAGAGGTTGGAGGTCCGAATCCATTTGGGAAAGTGAGTAGCAAGGCCAGTTTGTAAGGCCATCTCAAAATAAATAAATGCATGGGATACTATATTGTGGGAAAATAACTACTATACATGGAAAATATGCTCCAATTGTGTAAATAGGTTTTCTGCTGAGCTAATAACTTGAGTCTTGAAACAAAGAGTTAAACTATGATGGTTCTCACTGTGATTATTATACTCTAAGTTAGTCTCTTCCATATTACAAAAAGATTTGGAAGTGCAGGCGTATGCATGTGAAGAACCATAAGTGAAGCTGTCTCTTTCATCTGCAGGTTCTTATTTACATTAGTACTAAAAATATTGAAGTACATATGATCAAGAATTCCTGTTATACTTCAGCAGATTTTTTAACAGTATGGATTGGACAAACACTTAATTATCACAACATTACACACTTATTTACGAATTTACCTTCCATTTGAGGCGCTAGGATCAAGGATTTTGAAACGGTTTATGAACTCATCAAATGTTTTTCGAGTTGGGAATCCAGCACAACTTATTCTGATTGCCTCCATAACTCCCTGGAAACAAATGTACTAATATCATTATCCTTGTCGATGCAAAATCCAGTTGAGGACACAAATAACGGTAATGGCCATAACAACATGGTGCAATTTAATAAACTGATTACCACTAAAACTCACCCCACAGCGAAGTTGCTGAAGAACATTGGAATTCTCAAAGATAGCAGGTTTTAGAAAATTATTAGGCTTCACACATCTAATGTAGTGTGGCTCTGTGGCACTAAGAGTCTCAAGCAGAGCTTGCAGCTGTTGCTGTAATAGACAAAAGACAGGGTTCAAAATTGTATTGAAGAAGAATAAAAAAAAAAAGGGGGTCCAATGTTGAGAGTAAGGGAAAATGCATGCCTAGAGCGGATCTACATCAATAGTTCAGTTTGTCTTACCTGAAAACACGTTTCTTGTTGGAATAAAAAAGGGCAACTTACAAAAACGTTCCACAAAGCCATTAAAACGAAAAAAAAGCTGGAACTCGGAGAATGAAATAGCCCGCTATTCGACAGTATCCAGCGAGGATAGAGCTCGCTATCCAGAACCGCATAGCTCTTAGGGCCCAGTAGCGGTGAAGCTTTGCTATGCTTCGCTACTCACTATAGCGAGCGCTATGGCCGCTATCAACAATTATGGTGTACCTTGTGATCAGAAATGTGACACATGTATCAAAGCACATGGGACGTGTCCATTTACATACACATGTGGCACACACATTTGGAACCACAAGGTCTACATTATTGATGTAGACCCAGTCGAGGAAACAAATTTTCGAGAATAAGCAGAGCAGAGTAAAAGAACCTTGAATTGAGAACCAATGGAAGAGAATTTTGAGGTTTTAGAAGACTCCTCAGGTAAAGGTGGGAAAAGGCCAGAGACAAAGGAGCAATTTGAAGCACTAAGAAGAGCTTGATGCTCAGCAACAACATAATCCTTGTTCTTATCCAAAAACAATTCTGTCTGGTAAGTGACCTGCAAACAAAGTGTGCCTGCTTGGTGAAGTTCATATATTAAGCAGCAAACGGCTTTTTCCCTAGCTCCATACTAATTTAACTGCATAAAATAAACATTTACATACATCTCCTGCGTAATGGCAAATGGTGAAGTCAGTTCGTGACAGCTTTGGCTTCAGAAAACGCTTGTGGTCTTTGAATGTCTGGTACAGCTTCTCTGCAAATGTCTCATGGGTAGATCTTGGAAACATGCTACAAGAAATAAATAATTTTTTAAGAAATTTAATTCTTTCAAAAAAGATTCTATTACCGGTCACATGAACTAGATTTGAGAACGTACCAAGCCTCATCAAGAAGGGCGATAATGCCACCAGGTTTCTGAGAGTCACAATCCATCAAAACATTCACAGGTCAGTTAGGAAATGAGACCAAAAGTAACTAATAAGCAAACTACGCTCGATTAAAATGCATTTGTATCCCTTGAATTGTTTGATGGAAACTTTATAAAACAACAGAATCTTGTGATTATGCCCAATACCCATAAAATTTACAAAGAGCTAAGCTCATAAAGTATGGCCAAAAAACTTCAGTTACTTGATAAAAGAAAAGCCAACAATAAATCAAAGTTGATAGCTTGACGAGTGCTTATGTGCGTGCGCGCGTGTGAGACGGAAGGATTTGAATGTGTTCGTCTGAGTAAGAAGGGGCATATGCTTATATTGGGTTCTATCTATTAATGAGTGGGAATCATCGAGGTACGATCCATCTCTAGAAAATTGAGGGACTTACGCAAACCCCAAACTCAATGTTCAAGCAAAGAAGTAAAATTTGATAATTTTTCCGAAAGTTCAGACATGAACATGATTTACTGCCAATGATCCTAAAGTAAACAACTTGAACTCAGTTTTCAAGAATGTAAAAAGTTGTCTTCGTATTCATGTATGAGGGGGTAACACATACACGAAGATGATTGTCATTGAGAAATGAATATAAAATCAATATTTTCATATTAGCAGGTGCAGAACTCAAGAAAACGAGCTAAACTTGATTTGACTTTGATTCTCTACGGAACACAGTCAAAAGGATGTATAAGAACAACTCCACAGATATTACAAAGAGAACACAAAAGTTGTTTATAGGTAGGATCCCAGTAGGACCAACATCACAAGTAAAAAGTTAACTCAAGCGATTTATAGATATTCACGAAATATTTGTCGAATAATTAAAGGATAAATTTCAGAAAAATGATGAAAAGGAAAAATTAAAATAAACTATGAAACAGATAATACTCGTACCTTTTCAATAAGATCAAGTATATCTTGATTATCAATAAATTCTATGTAACTCCAATCAATTTCTTCCTTTGTGTACTCTTCTTGCTCCATCTTGAAAACATGCTGCAAGAAAATAGCTAATGTCATCTTAATTTAAATTTCTGATTTCTTAGATATAAATTTAATCTTTATATGTCAACCTTCTACAGTTACTAAGATAGTATAAACCATCATATATGCACCTGATTGAAATGTTGCTGCAGTTTCTCATTAGTCAAATTTATACAGAACTGCTCAAAGCTGCAAAACAAAAGGATCCAATATTAGAGGTAAGAGAATAAACGATCATGTAACATAGCCATAAAACATTTCAACTAAAATATTCATTATAATAGCTGAAACTTAATATTCTGTTGCAACCCTGGATAACTACAAATAAAAACGCACGCTAGCAAAAGTAAATAATATGCATTATTTCTCTGTGTGTGTTTGTGTGTGTTTGTGTATTCCATTAAGTATAAATGCTAGGATAAATGCCACTGAGATACTGCAAAGTACCATAAGTTACTAAAATATATCAAAAACAGGGCTTCTGCACTTAATTACATAAGTTACCATTATAATAAGTCAATAACAACGTTTTTATGCAGCACTGTGTGGAATATTAACCTCTGTAAATAATGAAGATTAAGCATACCGGTTAAGCACCTGTTTGTCTTGAAACTCTCAAAGCCATAGATATCCAGCACCCCAATTAAGAACTTTGAATCAGGATCTTGTCCAATAGAATGGTTGATCTTGTTCACAAGCCTGATCAGAAAGAAGTTACATACATATGTTGTAGTGGCAAACAATCAAATTTTTTCATACTTCTTTTATCATCATCATCTGCACGTTAATCCCAACAATGTTGGGGTCGGTGGCGTGAAGATTATAGTGTCAATTAATGATCAAAGTTAGTTAACACTATAAATTCATGCAAAAAACAAAGTAACAAAACCGTCATCACCATAAGGTTTTCCACATGCATGGAAAATAAAATGAGATAGCGATGAATTAAGATAATTGATATAATCATGTCCAGTTACATGACTGATATCAACATGTACATCATGGAACATGATGCGTCATACTTCTTTTATGTAAAAAGAAAAACATTTTATTCATAAAAGAAAAAAAATTACAACCGATGGATAAGTCATCCGCTCCATCAAAAAGCTATTACGGTGCTAAACTCAAATCTCTAATCTGTGTCGATGGACCATAAATATCACAGTTTTTTAATTACTTACCAATCAAACAATCTTGAATAAACAATTTTAGCCAAAGCATCTCTACTGACTGCTGCAGCTCTCGGATCAAGGCTTCTTGTTATGGTTTCATCACGAGTAATCATGACACGTTTGCACAAGGAGCCCTCAAGAGATTCCTCATTGCACCTAAGGACTTTCAAATTAATAACTTTCCGATTCACCAGAAAGTGTAGGAAAAACAGGACAGCCAAAAAAAAAAAAAACTTACATTAGGAGATCAGCTGCAGTTTTCAGATGGAATCGAGACTGATCATCCTTGGGCTGTGAAGCGTCACTTTCACTTACCTTAGCAAATTCAATATTACCCAAGTGAAGAATTGCAGCCACCACTCGGAAAATTGCATCCTGCAAATGGAAATTTTACTACAATAGAAACCAATGAGGATAAAGACAAACAACATCAGATATTGGTACCTGCTCATCAGAACTGATCCCGACAACATCCATGGCCCTTCTTGTAGAAAGATATTCCTTAAGCTCGTCAACTCCGTCCAACTTATAGCAATTCGACTGATTTAAATAATGAAAACTCCGTGGATCCCCCAATTTGTATTTTTCAATATCCTGTTCGAGGCAAGAGAGATTTTGGCAGTTACAAGATTCACATTCATGTTAAAATCTTTAATTTATCAATCATCATCAACTGCACCTTAATCCCAACTATGTTGGAGTCGGTGGCATGAAGATTATAGTGCCAATTAATTGTCTAAAATTAGTTAACACTGTAATTCACGCAAAAAACAAAGTGGCAAGTTATACACCGGATGCCCTTCCTGTGGCAACTTTCATGGAGAAACTAAGAAGATTACATCAGCCAAAAAAATCCCAACATGCAAATATATATAAATTGATGAACTATCCTTAGTGTGGGAACTAGGAACGAGGTCTGACATTAGAAGTGATCAATTCCGAACGATTAAAGCAGCATTGCTAATTAATGGACGCCATAATGCTGCCAAATAACCTGACTTTAATATTGAAGTCATAAAATTCACATAATGCTGACTAATGAACATCAGTCCTTATGCCTACACACCTGAACTTTAACAAATGCTGCCATATGAATACAACAATTCTAACAAATGAACCTCATAATGTTGTCAAAATAAATAAATAAAACAATATTCACAAACAAACAATTGAACTTTAACAATGTTGCAAGACGAATTACAATAATGCTGACTAATGAACATCAATAATGGTTTCTAATGAATATCCTCAATGCTGCCCAAAAAGAAAAAGAAAAAACGAAAACAATGCTGCTACATGAATTGCATAATGCTAACTTAAAACAACATATAATGTGTCCATATTGGTTCCTAATTCTGATATCATGAAATGGTTCGAATTGACTTTTCCAAGGAACGAGAAAATACTAATTCATGATTACAGATTTTTAACGATTGATCATAATCAGA
This sequence comes from Orobanche coerulescens, assembly GCA_033398695.1. Lineage (NCBI taxonomy): Eukaryota > Viridiplantae > Streptophyta > Magnoliopsida > Lamiales > Orobanchaceae > Orobanche > Orobanche coerulescens. Next base: position 206,108,841 of record CM065802.1, read on the forward strand.
AGTAGTTGAAAAGAAACAATGTCAACAGTAGCATAGCTGACCAAACTTTCCATGTGAGGTTCAGGTCAAAACCGTAACCAGCAGCTTCAGGAGCATGTTCAACGATGAGAATCAGAAATAACTCTCTAGAAGCAACAATATTACCTCTGGTGGAGCGGCACACAGCATATAAAAGCAATGGTAGTTCCTTTCAGGATCAGACACTTGGCAAACGCGCGACCTTTCCAGCAAATAAGTTCTGATTGCAGCACCAGAAATCCTACCTTTGTTATTAAATTGAATCTCCACAAATTTGCCAAAGCGACTGCCATGAAAGAGAAAATTTATCTTTGAAGCAAAATCCAAAATAATATATAAAAATAAAACCACAACAAAAGTATGTATTTAAAATCAAAAATTAGCTGACCTTGAATTATTGTTTCTCACTGTCTTTGCATTGCCAAATGCTTCCAAAACAGGATTTGACTGCCAACCAACAAGAAAAGAGAATATAGAAGACTTGAGTTGGGAAAAGAGTGAAGTGCAGTTAATGGAAGCTTCAATTTTTTCTGTTATATGTTGCTGTTCTTTTGCTCCCTCCTTTCTTTTAGGAAGTGGGGACACAAAAATATACATCAATTATGTAGTACAAGAAATTTATAAGACAAACCTCAAGTACTTGCTGCTCGACAGTCCGTCCCTCAGCAGCAACTCTGCCTCCCATATATGCAAGATACTGCATTAACATCTTAGTGCTTTCAGTTTTACCAGCTCCACTCTCTCCACTAACCAAAATTGCCTGGCTTATACCCTCGTTAATCATCTGCCTGCATTGGGAAGTACAGTCCACTTGTTAGAGACAAAACATTAAAACATAGCAGTGTTATCAATAATACTTAGAGATCCTGAAGAACACATATATTGCCTATAAGCAGCATCTGCAATAGCAAAAGGGTGTGGGCCCAGCTCCCCGAGCGCGACTCCTTTGTATTGTTCCATAATCTGATTATTATATAAATGAGGTAGCCGTTGGAAGGGGTTCACTGCTATCAGAATGTTACCTGTATAGGTCTGCACAAAAGACAATGGGTAAATTACACCAAAACCCCTGAGCTTTTTTTTTTTTTTTTTTTGCAGTTTTCATTTTCTAATCCAATAAATGACGCAATGAACTGCCCAGTAAATTTTTTTTTGTTGCACTTTATCCCTTAAACTATGCATCTTTTTCACATAGCCCCCTTGAGCCATCTCATGCTGGACCGTGCATGGACGTGTCGTATAAAGATAGACACGTTTCGGATTTTTCATATGTCCAGAGGGGAAAGTGAAATAGAACACATCAACAAATGGGAAAGTGCAAAAAAACATAGTCCAATATGTAATAGCGTAATTTACTCAAAAACCAAATGTGAAAGACAAATTTATGATATATCTTGCAGAATATAATATTATATTCCTAATTGAAGGATCCAGAAGACATCGCTACTGGTGTCAGCCTTTCTGCTGAATGATAAAAGTTAACAGAGAAACAAAATTACGTCCGCACTCACTATAAATCTCAAGCAAAGCAATGTCTTAAGGAAAAGACAAGAGAAAAATATCATAGACATGAAAAAGTAATAGCAAAAGGTTATGTTTGTGAAAATTGAAGAAGGAAGTCAGAGAGGGAATATAATGCTCACATATATCTCATTCATATCGTATCTACATCTCAAGTTATAAAGGACGCCTGGCTCATGCAAATAAGCAAGCTTTGTCATATCATCCACGCCACACGAAGGAGCATCAGGATCTTTTGGGTATACATTTACCACATTAGCTACCGCCTACAAGGTAAAAGTTAGTAAAATCAATGAGAGCTAATCCCTATTCAAAATTCTCTATCCTATCATCATCAAAACTTTTTTTTTTCATATCTTCATCTGGCAGAAATAAGTAAAAGGGCTCTGAAACAAATGTGAGTTCAATCACAAAATACTCCGGAAATAAGAATTAGGAACTTCCGTTCTTATGCGGGCGTAGAGCAGTTTAGTGTCTGTGAGTTATTAGTACAAGATATTACTCACAAGTAAGAATCAGCAATATTCAAAAGCCAAACCATGTGCACAAAAAAATCAGGATATAAAATACTACAAAACTGAGTTTCAGGAAGCTATAGCAGTACAACAGACAGTTCTGTTGGATGCACAATTTGTAACAATGAAGTTTTTAGAATACTATGAATTTCACAAAAGATAAAATAGTTTAAACTTTGGAGTATTGAGCTTGCCCATGCTAGAGACATTTATATTAGATCCATCCGTATGGAAGCAAGACCTATTCACTGCACATATAGAAAAATATTAAACTTCAGCACGCCAACATCAAATATTTGGAGTCCCCAACTTCCCAACTATTGATACTGGATCATGCATGTGTTGTTGGGTTTGGAGCCTGAAGTACTGTGCATTAGACCGCGATGATGGCGAATGTTTTTAAGGGTATTTAAGGAATTGCGTAAAATTTGTATTAGGTTTACAACCATTGGATTGTAAATAGCCCATTGATGTCATTGTAATTTGTATTCTCTCGATAACCTAGTGCATATCCTGGCTTGGTAGTGCCCCAAGACGTAGTCAGAATTTCTGACGAACTGGGTGAGCAATTGTGTGTCTTTTATTGCTTTTCTTTCGATTTCCTTTCCATATTTGTGTATACATTCATACAATGTGTCAATTAAATCTCTTGGTGCAAAATATGATCTAGGTGTCTTTCCATACTGGAAGTTGTAGTTAACAAAAAAATGTGAGAAACTTAATTGATGGTAGCAAATATTATATGTTACATGCAATAGAATCCAAAAATGAAATACTTACCGTCTTTTCTGATGTAGTATTTACTTTGATCTCGTCACCATTAACTTCCACAACCTCCCCATCTATCCAAGCTACATCGGGATCCTCCACCCACACTTGAGATCCAACCGCTATAGTGGCTGATACACTCTGAATGACATGTAAAGTTACTAATAGTCAGCATCGAAAAAAGCCAGCCAAAAACAGAACATAAATTTACTACATATATCAAGTTTATAACATCATGATTTGGTTACATTTAATTAATGTTGTAACCTAAATGCACATAAATAAACTGTAAAATCCATACACGGAACAAATTAGAAACTGAAACCGACATATTTTTGGGGAACAAAATGAAGACTAGATCTCTAAGATTCTTATGAATTTATAGGCAGGCCTGAAAAATCTACCAACTTTCCACAGCCAGTATAGAAGCCATAAAATGACCTTGATTTACTAAAACGTCAAACACCAAACATGCCTCTTCGAATTACTCATCCCTCAACTCTTCAACTCTGTTTAGTTAGAAACAATCACTTCGTATTACCATCACCATAGTAATATGTTCCAGTACATGAAATTAAGACTTCCTAGTCTACAAAATAGTCATATAACATGGAGACATATTTTCAGTTCAACCTTCAACTCAGTCAACTTATTATGTATGCATTGTTGCCTTTTTGCTTTTTAACTTAATCTTGTGACTAATATACTCGCCAACATATTTTATGTAATAAACACCCTTTTTTATATTAATCTGTAATGACACTGACACAAAACTAAAAAATTATACAATAATAATTCTTTTTTTTTCTCATATGAAGCATTACTGCGTCCATATAACAACCAATTTGCTAACGCATAAGTGGAAAGAAAAGAAGATCGACCAATAGTCCATAAAGATCTTTATACCAATAAACTAATAATGATAATAATTCTAATAATATTAGTAATAATAGTAATAATCTTTCAAGCAATTAGTCCACCCCGCTATGTTTTACACCTGTTTATACTAAAAGAATTACTAATCCATTATCATGCACCAGTACATCATATTAACACAGACAAATAACAGCTTCATTTGTGTATAATCACACAGCAAATTAAATAACAGCAGGGAAACGGCCACACTTTTCGGAACCATCGAAGTTTATGCACACATATCATACTAAAAACTTCATACAGCCGACATCCCGGGAAATTTCCATGGAATAAAGAAAGTCCCGAAACACCATAAGAAAGATAAAAATTTTAAGCAGAAAACCTTTTCTCATCCCAAACTAGAATAAGAACAACTCAAAGCTCTCAACTTTTAGTAATGAAAATACCGAAAAATTATTCACTTGAAACATGTCTTCTATATTATCACATCAAACTCACATTTGTAGAAAACACCCAACAAGAACAAAATGCAGGCATACAATGCTAATTCAAGAATTTTGAAAAAAAAAAAAGAGAGAAAATTCCATACCATTTCGGGGATTGGAGGCAGTCAGAACCCAAGATAATGCCTTCAAATGGTCAATGCGTAAAAACCCATCAAAAATTTCTTCCTACCATGCACATATTACGTATAGCCACAACATGTATTTGTGTGTATTCAGTGAATACACACTAATACTCCCTAATACAATCAAATGTTCTCCTAGTTTTCTTTCTTCTGACACCCTGCTTTCCTATTCCCCTGTAATAATGTCCGAAAATGAGGAAATGGTGTTAGAATTACGAGAATGTGGGTTTAGAATCACAGAGAAAGTGCTCGCATATGATGTATTTTGGACCTGAACCTCAATGCAAATCGCTCTTTATGCGTGTGTGTATGTTTTGTATTTTGATTGCGAGCGGAACGAAAGTAAAACCAAATTCCACCCTCTCTGCAAATACTTTTCCTTTCCCTATCGCTCCTCGTTCTCCTCCTCTGGTTCGCTCCTTATATATCCTCTCCTTTCTATTTTATTGTCGTTATTTATCTGTATCTGTTTCTTGTTTCTGTTAAACGTCAACAATGCAGAGCAACCACAACAGAGAATGCGTAAACTCTAATGAAAGAATTGATGCAACGCCCCTTAAAAATTGTCTATAAATTATGAAAATAATAAAAAAAAATATACATATAATGAGTTGAGAGAGAAAATGAACAGGGGATATCGCCTCTAATATCATATTTTGATGGGTATAAAATAATCATACAACATGCATTTAATATAGGGAAAACTACGTTTATTGTCTTAACGTATGGACCTTTTTACGTTCGTGTCCTAACCTAAGCATAATTGCAAATTGCCATATAACGTATTCAAAATTTTAATGTCCGTGTCCTAATGACCGGAATCCGGCCAATTTGCCTATGTGGCATACCGGAAATTTGACGTGGCTTGATTACATCAATTTAATAAAATAAAATTGGCCATATCAGCTCCAACTCATCAGTTATCACTTGAAAAAATTAAAAAAATTAAAAAAATTATAAAATAAAATTGAAAAAGTAAAATTATAAAATACAATTGTAAAATAAAATTATAAAATAAAAAATATTAAAAATTATAAAAATTTTAAATGTGGTCAATTAAAATTTTACAATTTTATAATTTTTTAAAATTAAAATTATAAAATAAAACTGTAAACTAAAATTATAAAATTAAAAAATTCTAACAAATTATAAATATTATAAAAAGTAAAATATAATTATAAAATTGTAAAAAATTAAAAAAATTAAAAAATTGTAAAATTATAAAATAAAATTATAAAATTATAGAAAATAAAATTTTAAAATAAAATTAAAAAATAAAAAAATATAAAAAAATATACTTTTATAAAAATTTCCACATGTGTGGAATTGATAACTGATGATTTGGAGCTGATGTGGTCAATTTTGTTTTATTAAAATGATCTAATCAAGTTATAAAACATGTGTGGTATTTTATATTAAAGTATCTTCATTATTGAAAAAACAGACAATGCCACATATATTTTAACTTGATTAGATCATTTTAATAAAATAAAATTAAACACATCAGCTCTAAATCATCAGTTATCAATTCAAAAAAATTAAAAAATTATAAAATTATAATTTTTTTAATTTTTTAATTTTATTTTAAAATTTTATTTTCTATAATTTTACAATTTTATTTTATAATTTTACAATTTTTAATTTTTTAATTTTTACAATTTTATAATTATTTTTAACTTTTTAAAATATTAAAAAATTAAAAAATTATAAATAAAATTGACCACATTTATAATATTTATAATTTGTTATAATTTTTTAATTTTATAATTTTAGTTTACAATTTTATTTTATAATTTTAATTTTTAAAAATTATAAAATAATAAAATTTTAATTGACCACATTTAAAAATTTTATAATTTGTAATATTTTTTTAATTTATAATTTTATTTTATAATTGCATTTTATAATTTTACTTTTTCAATTTTATTTTATAATTTTTTAATTTTTTAATTTTTTTTAAGTGATAACTGATAAGTTGGAGCTGATGTGACAAATTTTATTTTATTAAAATGATGTAATCAAGCCACGTCAAATTTCCGGTGCGCCACATAAGCAAATTGGCCGGATTCCGGTCATTAGGACACGGACATTAAAATTTTGAATACGTTATATGGCAATTTGCAATTATGCTTAGGTTAGAACACGAACATAAAAAGGTCCATACGTTAGGACAATAAACGTAGTTTTTGTTTGAGGAGAAAAGTAAAGACAGCAATCAATTGTATTGATAACAATGAATAGAGGGGCCTTTATATAGGCTTTACAACGAGAGTCTTTCCATACATAGGATTCTAGTTAAGGTAAGACATCTAACAGTATCCAACTACTTATGGAAGAGTCTAGAACCTACCATAACTCTTATCCCCCTACAACTAGTATTAGGTAAGACACCAACACGGGAAGGATTTCCTAACACTCCCGTGTCGAACGCTAATACTAACATGGTGCACAATGTGTTGCCTCGGTAAAAACCTTTCCAAGTCAAATAAAACCCCGTGGGAAAAACAAAGACTTTGGTGAGGAAAAGAGCGCAACGCACCAACTACAAATGTCGAATCATGTGAAGTATACTCCCCGAGGTATACATGACACTCATTCCATCGAGCCATCTTTAGTTGAGCTCGGATAATCGATACATTCCGATGCTTCTCACATGTTTCTCAAATGTAGATTTTGGCGAGACTTAGTGAACAAGTCTGCGATATTCTCATCTAACTCACTTGTTTCACTTCAATATTCAAGAATTTCACTGTCGCCGATTATAGAAGAACTTCGGCGCAATATGCTTGGTATTGTCACCCTTTATGAAACCTAACTTCATCCGCTCAATGCATGCCGCATTGTCCTCAAAGATGCAAGTAGGAGTTGTGTAGTGGGATCTAATCCACACGTTCCTCGTATATGGTCTATGATCGAGGAGCCAAATGCACTCCCTTACGGATTCGTGCAATGCAATTATCTCTGCATGGTTCGAGGAAGTAGCAACTAGTGGTCCGCTTGGTAGATCGCCAAGATATCGCCGTATTCCCAATGGTGAACACATAACCAGCTTTGGGAACGCCCTTTATGCGGGTCGAGAGATAACCAAAGATCAAGAAATCCAACTAACGTGTCGTTAGGATTCTCTCGCATAAGGGGTAAGCTTGCTCGCATTAGCACTTCCGTAGTCAAGCTACCATGCTTAGCCGCAATATCGAGGAAGATCGACGGTCGGTATGCATCGTCTTCACCTCAACAATTCCTTTCGAATATCACTCTCTTTTGCGTAGGAAAGAACAATCCAAGGTCACCGGAGCCTTTCAAGTATCGAAAGATGTGTTTTACTCCATTCCAATGCCTTATCGTGGGAGCGGAGCTAAATCTCGCTAATGATTCACAGAGAATGCGATGTCCGGACGAGTACATTGAGCGTATACAACAACGCACCGATTGCGCTAAGGTACGGTGTTTCGCTCCAAGGACCTCTTCATCCTCCTCTTTAGGACGAAACGGATCCTTGTTCATTTCCAGACTTTCACCAATCATGGGGGTAGCAAGAGGATGTGCCTTGTCCATGCTAAATCGCCCGAGCATTTTGTGGACATAGCAGATCGATGAATGAGTATACCATCATCTCGATGTTCTAGCTCTAAGCCCAAGCAGAATCGAGTCCTCCCGCATCTTTCATCTCGAATTCGGATTTAAGGTAGCGGGCCGTTTCATTGACCTCATCTATGGTACCGATGACATTCATGTCATCTACATAGACGGCTACAATCACGAATCCAAAGATCTGTTCTTTTCACGAATATGCATGGACAGATGTCACCGTTCTTGTATCCCTTCCCAACCAAGTATTCACTTAGGCGGTTGTACCACATCCTTCCTGGATTGTTTCAAGCCATACGGTGAACGACGCAATTTCACAACAGACGCGCTCCGTGGTTTAGAGCTACTTGATTTGGGCCATGAAATCCCTTCTGGGACTTTCATATAGATATCCGTATCTAGATCCCCATAAAGATACGCTGTAACCACATCCATAAGCCGCATGTTCAGCTTTTTCGGACACTACCAAACCGACTAAGTAGCGGAAAGTGATGATGTCCATAACGGAGAATACGTCTCCTCGTAGTCAATGCTGGCGCCGCGAGAAGCCTTGGGCAACTAGTCTCGCTTTGTAACGCATGACCTCATCCTTATCATTGCGTTTTAACAAAGACCCATTTATGTCCAATGGTTTAACGCCCACGGGTATTGGCTCGATACGCCAAATACCTCACGTTTAGCCATTGAGTCTAGTTCACTGCATTGCATCTTTCCATTTCGCCAATCGGCTCGTTGTTGACACTCAAAGAACCGAGCGGCTCGGCGTCGTCGTCTTCAATAATTTCTTGAGCGACGGAGTAGGCAAAAGCATCGTCGACTAGCGTGACGACGGCCCAATAAGACGTATTCACTCGTACATTGCATCGAGATTTCTTTATTTTCCGACATCAACAAAGTTTCCGACGCGTCCGTCGATTGTTCCATTGTTGATTCGAGGACATATCCGTAGTCGAGATAATCTCGTGTGACGGAGTCACCGTGTCGATGATGAGAGGATTTTGTGCCTCCGTTCCTCTTCTCTTTCGAGGTTCGGTATCCTTTCTACCCACTGGCCTCCCCTCTTTCGAGCAGGGATAAGAGCACCAAGGCACCGGCCCCACCACTAAGGTTGACGCGGTGGCATCATTCCTTTGGGCGGCTGAACCTTGCCCTATAATCGGGACTTCCAACCTTGCAGAAAATTCGCAATGAATGGTAGATCTTGTCACTTTCGATGCTCGGTAAAGGCCGTCGGGCATCGAATCCGCAACTTTCAAGATCGAGAATACGTTGCACTTCTAGCTCGGATTGAGTCAAGGGGATCTTGATGAGGCAAGGAGGGAGCACACCAGACAATTTCTGGCGTTCAACTGGAATCGTTCGATTCCTCTCTCCCCTAACGACGGGAAGTTTGTCTCATCAAAGTGACAATCTGCAAATCTTGCGTGAATGATCTCTGTCAAAGGTTCCAAATAGCGGATAATTTTAGGCGATTCATAGCCAACATATATACCTAATCGTCTTTGCGGACCCATTTTAGTACGCTGTGGAGGCGTAATTGGCACATATACCGCACAACCAAAAATGCGCAAGTGTGAAATATCGGCTCATATCCGCTACCAACCGTACGCACTAAACGGTTGATTGGCGGTGGGTCGAAACCGAATACGAAGAGCCGCAAGAAAAATAGCAAAACCCCAGGCAGAAATCGACAAGTTGGTGCGCAATACCAATGCTCGGGCGATAAGTCAGAATCGCTTAATCATAGCCTCGCAAGGCCATTCGCGAATGAACGTGGGGACGGATGTTCAACATCAATCCCAATCGACATGCAATAGTCGTCAAAAGACTTTGACGTAAACTCTCCAGCATTGTCCAATCTTAATGACGAGATTGGGAAGTCGGGGTGGTTAGCCCGTAACTTGATGATTTGTGCTAGGAGTTTAGCAAATGCAGCATTTCTTGTGGATAGCAGAGCGACGTGTGACCATCGCGTCGATGCATCAACCAGAACCATAAAATATCTAAATGGTCCGCACTCTGGTTGAATAGGTCCACATATGTCCCCTTGAATTCTTTGTAAGAAGCGAATATTTTGTGTTGAGTCTTTAGCAAAGGACGGAGAGGGTATCAACTTTGCTAGTGAACAGGCTTTACAAAACGATTTATGGGCATTAGAAATTGCCACGGAAGCCTCGGGATTTACAAGAGATGCACCGTCAACCTTATCAGGGCGTGCGATCTTTAGTCCCGGTGATACGATATCAAGCTCACTCACATCAATGCCGATATCGAGTGGTGCTTCGGTCGTTTCTCGGACTTGAAAACGGATGACCATGTGAGTTTTTCAAAATGCGAATCATCATGTCGCGTCTGTGGTGACCGAGTCGGTCATGCCATAGTTGGTATGCTTCGAATCACACATTTCGTGACTCACAAAGATAGGATTCAATAACCCTTATTGTAGTCTGGTATAAACCACTACTTAGACTCATAAGTTTCTCGAGAACGCGGCGTCTTCCTCATTCTGCCAGAGTAACACACAAAAATTCTGTCCCATTCTCACAATGTGTATCAAGGTGATAACCGTTGGCACGGATGTCCCTAAAACTTAGCAAGGTTCGGTTTGCTCTTGGGGCATAGAGAGCATTTGTGACATTAATATGCGTACCATTAGGTAGCAAGAAATGAGCAGTCCTCCCTTGAATTACTTGGGAGGAACCAATCATTGTTGTCATTTGAGGATATGTATGGCACAATATCCTTGAATAATTGCCTATTCCGAAGAATAGTGTGGGTTGTTCCACTATCAGCAAGACACTCAATTTCGCCACGAGACATCTACAATAAGACATGAAACTCGATTAGTCTTATGTTTAGAGACATATCTAAAACTCATTTACATCGAGTTTGGGGAAATTCGACCAAGTTGGTTAGGATCAAAGTTAGCACAATCGCTGGAAATAATTTCCGCGCAGCTTGACCTTTGTTCACTAAAACAGCAATAACTTCTTCGTTAAGAAGGCTATGGACGAACGGTCAGTTGTTCTGGAAACTAGACTTCCGTATCTTTCTATCCATAGGTCGTGCACTTTCTGGATCATTAAACTCAGATCTCAGTGCTCGTTTTAATTTGCTGTTTTGGTATTTCCCTATTGTTGAGTGAAAGAGCAAGGTTTAAACCTTTTTCAAAGGCATTATTTTTGATACAATACTATGGAAATATGGCCATAGGAGCGTTTAGATACTTTAAAACGCGTCTTGGTTTACGATTTATATCTCTACTAATGATCCTTTCGGTAACTCCAACTTGGTAGACTTGCAGAGAAAGTAGGAATGTCTCAGACAAAAACCGTTTAAAAACCACTGATTCCGTTTGAACTCTCAAAGCATAAACAAATACCAAGGAGGATGCGCCTAGTCTTGATCAAAAGTTTTGATAAAATCCTACCAATGTATCAAATTTTTATTTTAACCAAGCAATTCGTTGCTAGCAATTATTTTTGTGATAAACCAAACATGCTTTCGAGGGGAAAAATAAAATTCATCTTTGCACAATCACAAAGAATTAAAAGAATTTTATTCATCATAGCCAACTTTATTACATTCATGAAAATCCAAAGTAGTTCTCGGAAACTAGAAACAAGACAAAACATAACCAAAGCGTAAAACTAGTCAAAGTCGGCAACATCCATATGTTGGTCTTTGTCCGCAATGGTGAGAGGAGGGATCTCAATATGGTTCACCTCCGTATTCTCATTGTCTACTTCCATGTAATTCGACTCTTGAGTCAAATATTGTTTATAGTGCTTGTAGTAAGCTTGGATGTTCTTTGGCGCTTTGCAATTGCGGTAAGTATGCTTCTTCGATCCGCAAGTATAGCAATTCCGGCCTTCCCTTGGAGTGGTTCCATTCCCGGCGGCAGGAGGCGGCCCACGTGGTTGGGTTCCACTAGGTCCCGTGGCCGAGCCACCTTGCCTCTTCCACACGTTGGAACGACGACCTCGTCTTTTCCCTTGCTTGCTCGAGTCATGCATCCGTGGTGCTTGCAAAACCGAGTAGCGTTGCCTTTTCTATTTTGTCGTGGTGCTTTCTGTGGGTAGCCTGATTTACTTAGGAATCGGCTTCGTGCAGTGGGCGCGCATTGCTATTGAGAATAATCTCATGGTGCCTTTCTTTTTCGCGAGGTGGGAGATAAGGTCACTAAAGTTCTTAATTCTCCCTTCCTCATAGGCACGCACGGTGATGAGCAATTACACTTGCTCCCACGGGAAACGTGTTAAGAGTCTTCTCGATCAAATCTTGATCGAGACTTCTTGACACCACAAAACCAAGATCAGCGAAGATCGAGGGCGACTTGATTATAGGCTTCCACATTCGCATAATCCAAGAATCGGATTTGCTCCCACCGAAGTTGCAATTCGGGAAGCGCGATCATGCACATTATTAAATCGTTGTTCGAGTGTGTCCCATAGTTCTTTAGGGGTTTGTAAGTTCATATAACACTTTTTCAACAACGGATGTATATGTCTACGCAAGTACATCAGTGCATTAGCCTTGGTTTCCTCGCTCGGTTCTTGAGCGGTAGGCTCGTTAGAGGGAAAGATGGTGGTAGTAAATCTCTTACCGACGAACGCCAAGCGAACGTCTGAGACCCACCTATGGTACTCCTTACCAAAGCATGGTCAAGGATGTCGAACTCCGGATGAACATTGGAGCTTTGTGCCATCTACAAGATATAAACAAGAGGAAGTTAGTCTTGTTGGATTTTCAGTGACAATGTAAACGGTCACAATCGATGCTTTTAAAAGCATGTAACATAACCGTTACTCGATTTACTTCCCTTAATTGTTGTTTAATAAAGTCGACAAAAAAACGGCGATATCAGATCGCACCCAGATACGTGGTGTATGCAAACAACCACAAGTATCGACTTTTCAACAATTCCGTGACTCCCCAGACCGTCACACGCTTTCTTCGACACGCAGATACCGACTTCTCTCGCGGTCTCATCCACCGCAAAGTAGCGTGGGAGATAAAGAACCCAAAACCCGTGTCCCCAAAAGAAAATTCCCAAAAGGAGAGAATTGAAAAGGGACGAGCCGAGATAGTTACCTCGATTATAAAATTAGGTATGTCTTTGTATCTGTCTTGTGCTTCGATCTAGGTTGGTACTCGATGCGACGACGTGAAACCGGAGGCGCAATTTTGACGGCTCAAGATAAGTTGATGTTCGGGTTTTGGTCCGAGAGTCGGGCCCAGGTCGGGCTCAGGCTGGGAGGCCCAGTCGGCGGCGGTCATGGCGGTCGGCGGTGATCGGCGGCGGCGGAGGCGGCGGTGCTGGGCAGCGGTTGGTGGCAGCGGTCCGGCGGCTCTGGCTGGTGGCGGTGGTCCGGTTGCGGAGGTGCTGGACGTCCGGTGGCGGAGCAGCGGCGGCGGAGCAGCGGCGTTCGGCGGGAACTGGCGGCGGAGCAAGGCGGCGGTGCAGCTGAGGTCCGGCGGGAGCTTCTGGGGTCCGGCGGCGGAGCAAGGCGGCGGAGCAGGGCGGCGGAGCAGCGGCGTCGGAGCTTCTGGGGTCCGGCGGCGGAGCTTCGGCGGGCGGAGCTGGGTCCGGCGGGCGAGTGAGCAGGGCGAGGCGTGAGCTTGGGCGGCGAGCAAGCGGAGCGGCGGCGGCGTGGGCGGCGGCGAAGCTTCGCGGGGTCCGGCGGCTGGCGGGCAGTGGCGGCCGGCGTGGCCGGCGGCGGCGCAGCGGCGGTGCGGCATGGAGCTTGGCGGCGGCGGCGGCGGCGGACGATGGCTGGGCTAGGGCGATGCTCGGCCGATTTTTTTTTTCTTTCGTTCGAGCTACGTGCTGATAACGTGTTTGAGGAGAAAAGTAAAGACAGCAATCAATTGTATTGATAACAATGAATAGAGGGGCCTTTATATAGGCTTTACAAAGAGAGTCTTTCCATACATAGGATTCTAGTTAAGGTAAGACATCTAACAGTATCCAACTACTTATGGAAGAGTCTAGAACCTACCATAACTCTTATCCCCCTACAACTAGTATTAGGTAAGACACCAACACGGGAAGGATTTCCCGGAACAGTTTTCCATTTAATATAAGCTACAAAGTGAATGGTACAAACTACTAAAAAGTCACCAGTTACAAGTAGAGATTGAAAAGTCCAAAGTTTGCACATGAAAGGCCAAATGACATCCACATTATTTATTGTTTACTAGATGTTCTCCAGTGCGATGCACCGCATAAGATATTCTCTTATTAGAAAATAATTTTTCGATATCTAAATTTATTTTTAATGATTTTCTACATGAGTATCATATTAACGTAATATTAATAAAAGACTTATTTAGTGTATTATGGTGTGTAATATAATTCAAGAAAGAGTACCACATTAGCGGAGTGTTAAGTCAATTAGTGTTCATTACATGAACAAATTTCCTGGACATACCGAAAAAAAAGTAGGAACAAATTTTGGGGACGAAAGTAATATGTGATTAAGTCTTAATATATATGTGTGCAGTGTATGTTTTATTATTTTTAGTTATTATAATTAAATAAATATCATAATTTATTTTTATGTAAGCAATAAATGAGTTAATATATTTTTATTTTGCATCAATTAATTTTACTGAAAATAAATATTCATATTTTTTCTAATATAATTTTTTTTGCAATCGGTCATTATTGTAAATCCATCAAATTTATTTTCATATGGATGTCTAGTTGAAAATTGTGAAATAAAAATTAATTTGATATATTTTTCATTAAAAATAAACTTGATTTAAAAATTATAAACATTTAAAATTTTAAGCTAAAAAAATAAAGGAAAGATTTTTTTATTGGTAGATGAGTGTATGTTGTGGAATAAAACTCCCACAATACATATTTCGAATTTTTTTTTTAGAAATTTAAGAATACATCTCTATATATAAACTTTATTTTAAAATAAAAAAAATAAAAAAACTTACAAAGTGACATGTATCACGACTCTCTTTTAATAGAAGTATAGATAACACTTCCCCTTGGATGTCTGTTGTATGAAATAATGTATCGTTAAAGCCTTATTGGAAAAATCATGTGGGTGAAAACCAAGTGAAGGAACAAGAACATTATTCCATACTGCGCACATGATGTTGCCTCGTTAAAAATCTTACCATGAAAACCATGTGGGAAAAATCATGGTTAAGGAAAAAAGAGAGCAGCGCGCCTATATCTCCCACTCATGATAATATCGCATAAAATCTTTTGACTTTACGAGATTTAGTGTTGTAGAACTTCTCATTTGTAGCTGTTCACAGCCATTTGACCAATAAATCTTTGGTGTATCCTTCATTGAGTTGTGTAGCTGACACATTATATAGTTTGTATAGGTTTAATCCTTGTGAATAAGCCACATCTTGTTGTGCTATGTCGAATCTCCAATATTAGCCATATACATATATGATCATCCTCATGAGTTGCCAGAATCACAATACAATTACAAGAAGTGCTTGCAATTGTTAATTCAATAGCATGCCAAAATAATAACATCTCCAACATATGTGAATACATATTCAACTTTGAGACATGGATTATCAGAATCGGTGTGAACACTTTGCACCTGCAAAATGTTTTTCGAATAGATTAGTGGAGATCAAATAAAAATTTCTATATGTACCTTCAAGATTTCCATGTCTTCATACTGGATTTGCTTTATAATCTGCAAGTGAATTTCTTAATTAATAATATCGGGACATATATAATTATCAAGATAAATCAATATCTGATTGCATTATGATATGTAGGGCTGTTAGCGGTCCGAATGAACTCGAGACCCGATCAAGAACCGGACCGAAAAATCCAGGATCGAAACTCACTCGACAATTAACGAGTTCAGATTCGAGTTCTTAAAATTAAACCGAAACTGATAAGACCCGGACCAAAAAACTGGAAAAAAACTCGGTAACAGATAAAATACATATATATATATATATACACACACACACACACCAAACAAGGCCTAAGGCCTTTGGTATATAAAATTTTTAATCATGCACCAAACATGGCCTTGGGCCATTGATATATAACACAAATTAGGTTAGAAATTCTGAAATCTCTCCACTCCCCCCCTAGCCGCACGGCCTGCACCTAACCCAATTAGTTTCAATTTTGGGGATTTTATTTTATTTTCGATTTGGGCTAGGGTTAATAAATTTGGGGGTTTCAAATTAGTTTAAGATTCGGATTTGAAGGATTCAAGTAAGGGTTCCAGATTTGGGGGTTTAAAATAATTGTTCTAATTTGGTGATTTTAATTTTTTTTATAGGTTAATTATTTCTAGATTCGGGTTTTTGGGTTCTGGATTCGGGTTTCGGATTTCGAGTTTTCGGGATTCGGGTTACCGGGTTTCGGATTCGGACCGGGTTCTGGCCCGAACTATTTCGGACCGGTTCTGGATCTTAAATATGACCCGGTTCTCTTACCGGTCCGGACCGGGTCTATCCTGTACCTTACCGGACCGGTTCCGGGTCTGTCAAAAACCGGGCCGGACTGGTCCGATAACAGCCCTAATGATATGTGGTACTTCAGGACCAAGAATTGTCAGTGTTCACAATGGTGACTATCATCTTCCTTCAGTGAAGAAGTTGTATTTCAGAATGTATTAGCATCTCTTGCATATATATTAAATGCAAGTCACAAGTATATAATCATGTATTTATAATCCTTCGGCGATTTTTATCTAATAAACTTTCATAAGTCGTAGTTTACAAATATTCTCAGATTAATAATTTATTTTAGTCTCCACTCAAAAGTATTTTTCATACAAAATATGCATTGCCTCGGGAAAAATTTAAAGTAATAATAAACTTCATAGCTTACAAAATAAATTCAATATTCCCCATGTATTTTGATTATGAGGTGAAACTCAGTCGAATGTCAATTAGAAACACATTCTAATTTTCATCCACTCTTGCCAGAGATTGTAACACCCCCAATCCGCTCAGGGATATTACACGCCGTAAACCCTCTCCTCGAGGATCTACCAGGCTGATAACAAAAATCAAACATCTAAACATCGCCTTTGAGGCTAAAATGACCCAGTAGACCGACTTGGTCTTTCAATAATAACATTCAACTCAATTATCCAAACACATACCCACGCAGGGGTCAAAATACAATAAACTCCCGTACAACGGGGAAAAGATACTGCAGCGGAAAAGAAAATACAACAAGACCAATACGACATCAACGGATCCTCGTGTGATTAGTATCGTTCATCTTTCATCATCCTTCGTGCCGACCCTGTGCTATGCTCCAAAACCTGAATGCAAAAATAGACATCCACCCCCCGAATACTCGGGGGTTAGCAAAACTCCACTGTTTTGCTAGTGCAAGAACAAAGTGCAAATACGAGCCATACAATTCACATTTCATGAATAACAATAACCAGGAATCCTCAAAAACCCAAACGTAACGAATAGTACTTCCCGAGGCATGAATTTGGTAAACATTTCTCAAAACCGAAAGATCACAAATAAAAGGGAAACCATTTATAAAACAGTTTTAAAGATGCCATCGAGAGTTTTAATAGAAAACAATTTGCAAGAAAGCCACTCAATCAACACAAACGAGTCTTCACGAATATTTCCACGGGATTCTCGATGCAAAACCAAATAATATCGACACGAGATCAAACATCTCAACATCACACGGGGTTCTCGACCCAAATCCAGATAATATCAACACGAGATCAATCATCTCAACATTCCACAGGGTCCTTGACCCAATACACAGAATTGCACCACAATACAATCAAAGATACAATCTCTCATTCGACATATCCTGCTCAAGACCCCCGATTAATTAACCCTCGGAGGTTTCGTCAAACCTCATTGGTTAATTAACCCTGATACCAACGCTTTAAAACAAGTTGAAGCAAGCTTTCAAAAAAACACGAATCGCGGTCTATATCAAGACAAACATTTAAAAGTGAGTTGGAAGAATTTGAGAAACGAACAACGTTCGGTAACGGGGTCTTAGCTATCACACAAATACCCGTAACCAATAAGCCTGCCACGCGCCTCCCTTGCGCACCTGTGTACCGGCGTTCACTTCCATCATGTTGGCCGCTCATTGAACAAGTCACCGCACCGGCGTCACTCCCGCAAGAGCCGCCCTTTGCACGTGCATTAGGTAACACCGGCGTTCACCACCCATATGGAGCCGCACATTGCAGCATACACCAGGCCGGAGTGCACGCCCCGCCCTCAGAGGTTCCCGGATACGACATTTCTCACAACAAGTATCCACATTATCACAAACCTCAAGCACACATTCAATCGTTGTAAAAATTATCAAATCAATACACCAATTCACATAATTTATCCGCCAGTCCACGACCACACGAATAAATAACAACACGCACGTCAACCATAACACGACAGAAAGAAACAATATACGTACCCACGCATTATCAAGCGCAACATCAACACTAAACATATCCAAGGGGTTCATGTAGTCACTTACAACCCACACAATTTACAAAACACACGCATTTTGAGAGTGAGCCTTTAACGAGGCTAGCCGAGTCTTTTGAAAACTCATTTCAAACAAATAAACAAACACACCAAGATGATCACCAATTATCATATCCATAAAATAAGAAAAGTATGGGCAAGGTACTTGCCTCGATAATCGATACCGGACACTCCCACAATCACGGATCAGTCGGGACACCTCGAACACCTACGATTCTCGTGAAGACAACGAATACACCCACGATCGAAAAGCTTGAAGAAAGCGACGAACGGAAGGGTTCCGACTCGAATTCTTTGCGAGAAATCTGACCCTAACATCATACCATCAATAAATTAACGAGCGAGGAAGAATAATCGTAGAACGCTCGAATCCTCTTTGCGACATTTTATCGAACACCTTCAAGGCGTCGATAAGACACTCAATAAAGCAGCGAATCCTCGGCGATTCAACCGAGGAACAGCAAGGAATTCGACATAATATTGTTTAACAATCATAAATACATCACTATTACGAGTTAAAACGAATTAAACGGACAAATCGAACAAAATCCCCAAAACTAGATTTTAAGAAAACTTGCCTTGATTATTTGGATTGAAGGATGTTACGTGATGATCAATTGATGTTATGAACTCCAAAAATTCGTGGATTCATAGTATAACAACATGTCTTCGACTTCCCAAAGACTCGGTAGCGGACATGAAGGATAGGAAAAGAAATGAGTGAAAAAAGCATCGCTCGGCCATATTTATAGGCTGCGGACACGGCGCGACAAACGGCCCGGCAGCGCCGTGTGTCTCGGCCGTGTCTCGGCAGCTGCGATCCTGGCCGACACGGCGCTCAGGCGCCGTTTGGGCCGTGTTGCAGTGCAGGCGAGCCCCTCAGACAGACCAAAATTACGTCCGAACGACCCGAAACCCGAACCGAATACGAATCGAGTTACTGATTCACGAAGTACTCGCAAAGACGAATCTAAGAGCTAATAGAACACACGATTCCGACCACCCGAAGGCTCGGAATTCGACAACGGAAGTAATTACCCAAAACTTTGGGAAATTACGAAAATGGCCCAAAACGTCCGAAAATCACGATACGCAATCGAAACACCAAACCAAAGCTCGCAACATGAATAATAACATTAAATGAACTTACGAGAAACTCGAAACGACAGTTTCGGACGAGATTCGCAAGAATCGCACTCAAGTGCGGAAAAGTCGCTAAAAAGCTCGGAACTCAACAAAACGATACCGAAACGAACTCGGATGACAAAAAGTGCAGGATTAATCATTCTCGAAATGACGAAAAGGTCATGAGCGAGTCGTCAAAACGGACTTCGGCCGAGAAATGAAATTTACCGAAAATCGAAAATTGCGGATATTACATTCTACCCTCCTTAAAAGAAGTTTCGTCCCGAAACTTAAAACAAGTAGGGAGAAGCAATATCCCGCCAGGAAAACTCAACGAGATACGCAAGAAACGTGTAACTAACGCCCAACGGCGAAACGTTACAAACAACGCAACGGAATATACGGTGTGAAAACACGCTCCACGGCGACCAACACAACGTCACCGTTAGGGATATAATAAAACCAACAAATGACAAGCGTCATCAAATGGATAATACAATCAAGTCAATTATCCGAACAATCGCAAAACACAACGAACGAAAATCAATACGATTGACCAACCTAACGGTACATTGATCAAAACGAGCGATCGGCCGAACAAATACGGAATCCCACCGCCCAAGGGTTGGAAGATCAGCGAGACTAATTTCCCGAACTTAAGGGAATTACGAAGGAGCCTGAACGCTCAACAATTACGAAACGAGAACAAAAACCGAACAAACAAACGATCGAGACAACAAAAATCGAACAATCATGTCCGAAACACGAAGGATAATAAAATTCAAACAACAACTCCCAGGATGATCTGGTGAGAACAACAAGACATGCATTCCCATAAGATCCGGGAAAGGGAGTAGCGATTGAAAAGTCACAACGACAAACGAGTTATTAGAAACAATACCACATTCGTTCGATAAACAAAAACAAGGGGCAGGACAAGCTCGAAATGTCAACGAACATAAATGAGTCGACAAAGTAGAATATCTGAAGTTCAAAATCTGATCCACTTTGAATAAAAGAACTAGTAGAACCAAATGATGTCACTCCCGAACAAGGTTCACAAGAATCGAATCAACCAGAAAAGTCACATCGATAACCAGACCGACCCACAACAAGATCACAGCTCGTTCGGACGATGAAACCGAAATACAGAACAAGTTCATAAAGTACCAACGAACATGAGCGAATCGATGGACTGGAGAAAGAGAAAATACATAAGTCAAAATAATACGGGCATTACCTCCGACCTCGTCCACGAAATTCACAAAAACAGGAGCAAGGTAACAAGACATTAAACAACCGACATATAACGGAACGATCACCGATGCACACAGTCATACCAAACCAAGCTCTAACAGCTCGCACATGCGCGATAACGCAGAAATTACCACGAGATGGCAACATTCAATACCAACATCCCACCTCTCGCAGAGAGCTAACACAACAAATGTGTGGAAAACAACTCAACGCTCACGCCGCCAACTCGATCATACTCGGGGGCAAACATCAAAATGACAATGCGAACATCATACATACATACCCAGCCCTCAAACGGGAATGGATAGGTTTTAAAAACGAAAACCTCATTTTGGAAATAATTTAGAAGAACACCGATTGATCTTGAGTATCACCTTTCAAAAAGTACAAACGTGAAACATCGTTATCGAGACTTTGGAGAACCATTTCGCATTTGATAAAAATGAGGACACTTTCTCTTAGTGAAAACTTTCAGAATATTCGACCCTCGGGTCTAAATAAAAGTGTTTCTAAAATATTGAAAATATTTCAAAGCATTTTGGTCCTCGAAGTAGAAATTTTTTGAAATATATTGTGGCACCTAGGATGTACCACAAGGAAATAACTCATTTGAAAAGTATGTCTCGAAATTTATTTTTCCAAGATACTCAAGGTTTTCAAAAATCCAATAGGCCAGAACGCCCAAAACTCACACGTATCGACATTCACTAAAATAACTCCTAGTACACGCATCAAAATATTTAAAATAAAGACAATACATGTCTTTAAACGGAAATAAACGATAAAATACCGGAGTCGAAGACCGCCTAGGATTCAGAACAAAACCACTGACCCCATTCGAAGTCTCTAAGGACCCTCCCGCACCGACTAGTGAACAAGTCGTACGTGTATAAGCACAAAGCTTCCACAAGAGAACTTGTAAAACGTGCAAATCGATTTGAAAATCATCAACAACGGACAAAAACAAAAATAAAAAGACATCACAAGCGATGACACTCCTCGTATAAATCAAATACGAGAGTCGACTAAATACATATTGTGAAATCAAAATCCACATAAGGATTCAACCACTTAACAAATAATCATAAAAATAGCCCGTGTCACACGAGGCACAACACAAACAAGGGAGACTTACTTCCACAGGTCGCACGAAGATGATGATCGCCCCACGATACTAATCACGACCAACAAACTCAGACGACGCGTCGCGACACGACTCCGTCAGACAAAATCCGACGAGACACAACTCAACAGACACCACTGACCCGACAGCCTAGGTTTCCACAACCTAAGCTCTGATACCATAAATGTAACACCCCCAATCCGCTTAGGGATATTACACGCCGTAAACCCTCTCCTCGAGGATCTACCAGGCTGATAACAAAAATCAAACATCTAAACATCGCCTTTGAGGCTAAAATGACCCAGTAGACCGACTTGGTCTTTCAATAATAACATTCAACTCAATTATCCAAACACATACCCACGCAGGGGTCAAAATACAATAAACTCCCGTACAACGGGGAAAAGATACTGCAGCGGAAAAGAAAATACAACAAGACCAATACGACATCAACGGATCCTCGTGTGATTAGTATCGTTCATCTTTCATCATCCTTCGTGCCGACCCTGTGCTATGCTCCAAAACCTGAATGCAAAAATAGACATCCACCCCCCGAATACTCGGGGGTTAGCAAAACTCCACTGTTTTTCTAGTGCAAGAACAAAGTGCAAATACGAGCCATACAATTCACATTTCATGAATAACAATAACCAGGAATCCTCAAAAACCCAAACGTAACGAATAGTACTTCCCGAGGCATGAATTCGGTAAACATTTCTCAAAACCGAAAGATCACAAATGAAAGGGAAACCATTTATAAAACAGTTTTAAAGATGCCATCGAGAGTTTTAATAGAAAACAATTTGCAAGAAAGCCACTCAATCAAGACAAACGAGTCTTCACGAATATTTCCACGGGATTCTCGATGCAAAACCAAATAATATCGACACGAGATCAAACATCTCAACATCACACGGGGTTCTCAACCCAAATCCAGATAATATCAACACGAGATCAATCATCTCAACATACCACAGGGTCCTTGACCCAATACACAGAATTGCACCACAATACAATCAAAGGTACAATCTCTCATTCGACATATCCTGCTCAAGACCCCCGATTAATTAACCCTTGGAGGTTTCGTCAAACCTCCTTGGTTAATTAACCCTGATACCAACGCTTTAAAACAAGTTGAAGCAAGCTTTCAAAAAAACACGAATCGCGGTCTATATCAAGACAAACATTTAAAAGTGAGTTGGAAGAATTTGAGAAACGAACAACGTTCGGTAACGGGATCTTAGCTATCACACAAATACCCGTAACCAATAAGCCTGCCAGGCGCCTCCCTTGCACTGTACCGCGTTCACTTCCATCATGTTGGCCGCTCATTGAACAAGTCACCGCACCGGCGTCACTCCCGCAAGAGCCGCCCTTTGCACGTGCATTAGGTAACACCGGCGTTCACCACCCATATGGAGCCGCACATTGCAAAGATACACCGTGCCGGAGTGCACGCCCGCCCTCGAGAGGTTCCGGATACGACATTTCTCACAACAAGTATCCACATTATCACAAACCTCAAGCACACATTCAATCGTTGTAAAAATTATCAAATCAATACACCAATTCACATAATTTATCCATGATCCACGACCACACGAATAAATAACAACACGCACGTCAACCATAACACGGCGAGAAAGAAACAATATACGTACCCACGCATTATCAAGCGCAACATCAACACTAAACATATCCAAGGGGTTCATGTAGTCACTTACAACCCACACAATTTACAAAACACACGCGTTTTGAGAGTGAGCCTTTAACGAGGCTAGCCGAGTCTTTTGAAAACTCATTTCAAACAAATAAACAAACACACCAAGATGATCACCAATTATCATATCCATAAAATAAGAAAAGTATGGGCAAGGTACTTGCCTCGATAATCGATACCGGACACTCCCACAATCACGGATCAGTCGGGACACCTCGAACACCTACGATTCTCCGGCGAAGACAACGAATACACCCACGATCGAAAAGCTTGAAGAAAACGACGAACGGAAGGGTTCCGACTCGAATTCTTTGCGAGAAATCTGACCCTAACATCATACCATCAATAAATTAACGAACGAACGAGGAAAAATAATCGTAGAACGCTCGAATCCTCTTTGCGACATTTTATCGAACACCTTCAAGGCGTCGATAAGACACTCAATAAAACGACGAATCCTCGGCGATTCAACCGAGGAACAGCAAGAAATTCGACATAATATTGTTTAACAATCATAAATACATCACTATTCTGAGTTAAAACGAATTAAACGGACAAATCGAACAAAATCCCCAAAACTAGATTTTAAGAAAACTTGCCTTGATTCGCTGGATTGAAGGATGTTACGTGTATGAACTCCAAAAATTCGTGGATTCATAGTATAACAACATGTCTTCGACTTCCCAAAGACTCCAGCCGCGGACATGAAGGATAGGAAAAGAAATGAGTGAAAAAAAACGACTGCTCGGCCATATTTATAGGCTGCCGGTTCTGGCGCGACAAACGGCCGAGCAGCGCCGTGTGTCTCGGCATTGCCGATCTGGCCGACCAGCGCGAGACACGGCGCTCAGCAGCGCCGTTTTGAGCCGTGTTGCCTGCAGGCGAGCCCCTCCGCAGAGGCCAAAATTACGTCCGAACGACCGAAACCCGAACACGAATACGAATCGAATTCTGATTCACGAAGTACTCGCAAAGACGAATCTAAGAGCTAATAGAACACACGATTCTGACCACCCGAAGGCTCGGAATTCGACAACGGAAGTAATTACCCAAAACTTTATGAAATTACGAAAATGGCCCAAAACGTCCGAAAATCACGATACGCAATCGAAACACCAAACCAAAGCTCGCAACATGAATAATAACATTAAATGAACTTACGAGAAACTCGAAACGACAGTTTCGGACGAGATTCGCAAGAATCGCACTCAAGTGCGGAAAAGTCGCTAAAAAGCTCGGAACTCAACAAAACGATACCGAAACGAACTCGGATGACAAAAAGTGCAGGATTAATCATTCTCGAAATGACGAAACGGTCATGAGCGAGTCATCAAAACGGACTTCGGCCGAAAAAAGAAATTTACCGAAAATCGAAAATTGCGGATATTACAGAGATTTATATGAGTTATCACATATCATAAATCATATTGCCTTCAAAAAATATTAGAACATTTAACAAATCATCATAATTCACGTACATCTTATTATACCTATACATACCCTTATGTGTACTCCATGAGTTGAGAAGTATGCCAAAATATAATTTGATATATATTAAATGAAAATAACAAGAAGTTTTTCAAAAATAATTTTATGTTGGACTACTGGTCTAAGACCCTATATAATTTAATAGGGCTACTTCTCGAAAACTTGATTTGCTGCTTCTAGCCGTTTAGATCCTTTTGGGATTTAATTTAAATGTTGTCAAGTGGGTCATATAAAATTAAAATCAAATCCTTCGTATATTGCCAGACTATTTGGTAATCATGTAATCATATCCACCACAAGATATTATTTCTCTACATAGTCAATACAAGGTCATTGTACAACTATCTGACCTTTATATTTCATAAATTCTATATTTTCATTTCATTTTCACATAAATATTTATCCATACCCCCGCTGACTTTACAAACATGTGTGAATTGCAGTTCTAAATATTTTTCTATTTTAAAGAGATACTAATGTTTATAGTCGCTTCCTTCACAACTTCTGGTGTGCGAACTCCAAATATTTTTTCTCTTTGTAAGAGATTTGCTTCAATCATTTACTTATATCTTTGGCCAATTTACTTTATGATCATCATTATTTTCCATAACCTCAAGTGCTAAATTACATATTGTCGATGTCGATTTGAGTAATGGTTACATATTATTCTAGACATGACATAATATATTGAGATATCACAAGTTTTCAGGTACCTTCAATTTTTATTTCTTTTGTCATGCCTAAAATCTCTTCTAGAAATGACTCTTTGATTTCGCCATCATCAATTACTGCTCGTTTGTTACTTTGGGGGATATATAAAATTCTATTATGGAACCTACTCGTGTGTCACGCTTCAAGCGTTCTTTAGACACATTAACATCTTGAGGTTGTCCTTCTGGGACACTATATTTCATTAGAGCATTTGTAGCTGGTATATGTGGCATAATCGTTCTTTTATGTCACCATATATGTCTGGCAATATATAAAACATATATATGAATTATCTTCTGAACTTCTGGTTCATATTTTTTATTATGAGGATCAAGACGAGGTAATAATAATTCATTCCTACTAATATATCACCAGCTATATATCTTATCCCCCTGATTTTGAGACTCATTAAATTAAGTCATAATCAAATACAGATAGATGATTCCAAATATATAATCAATGATAATTACTCATGTATTTTGTATATCCAAATTTAACAATTTATCTTATCGTTGTGGTGGAACAATTAGAGCTGACCAAAATTTATTTATGACAAGGAGAAATTATGATACCTTGTTGGCTTGATGCGAATCAATAAATATGTGCCACAAGATATTCAACAATTTTTAATGGACGATATTTTTCATTGAGCATTTGAGCAGTAGACTTCACCAACATCTAAATGCATAATTTTGATGATATGATTAACTAAATGATCAAACCCACAAACTTTAGGTTGTGAGTACATGTAACATTTAGTTCATGCGTCAATTATAAAATATCTTATGGTTTTAGAGATTTATGATTTGTTTTCAAAGATGATAAATTTATAATATATTTTTGTTGGTGATCAATTTGCCTTATAAATAAATAACATGTGTGTAATTGAGAAGAATCTGCTGGTTCTTCAGCGAACGTCCATATAAAATTTCAATTGTCATTCGCATCTTTATAAAATCGGGATGACTTAGCCCGCAACTATACATTTTTCAGTAAACTTCTGGTTTACTTTAAGATATATCTCAACAATTTTTCTGTAATATAAAATACTGGAACCACATGGTCGATTCTACATCAGCTAAAATTTTTCTATCACTTGGAAGAGTATAATTACATCAATAATATTAGATTTCTTCTCCCATTTTTTTGGGCAATACCATGATAATAATATACATGCTCTCCCTTTAAATGACTCATATTTGATGTATAGTGTTGTGTCAAGAATTAACACCTTCCGACCGGCGATCGCCTAAGAGGTCGGGCGACCGAGTCACTGCCGAGCGACCAAGGCGGATCTGCCGATCAGCGACCAGGCGACCGAGCCTTAACCCAGCGGACATGCTAGGCCAATCAAGGCCCCAGGACAAGTCCCGGTATCGAGCGATCAACCTCAGATACGATCGCCTCTCGATACTCGGCGACCGACCCCTGGCGATCTACTAATGGACGATCCCCTCTCGGTATTCAGCGACCGACTCCTGGCGACCGACGAGCGGGCGATCCTCTCTCGGCATCTTGCCGACCTACACTTGGTGACCGACCGATGCCGACCCTCGACAACTGGCCAATGGCGACCTCCGATGACCATCCAGGGACGACCGCCTCATGTCGATCACCACCGATGGCCATCCAGTCGTCGAAGGCCGAGCCTCAAGACTGGCACCACGTGCAAAGGCCGAGACAAGATCCGCGAATCACGGGCCATTGACCACAGCCTGGCAGAATCTCTCCACCAGCCGACAAGCCGCCGAAAGCTTGTCAGTAAGGCCACATGTTGACTGGTTCCGGACACGTGATGGCTCCTAATTGGACCGCCCAGCTGGCGCCAGTCACTGCATTGGACTTTAGCCCGACAGCCAGCATCTTCCTTGGACTTTAGCCCGACATCCCAGGAGATCGCCCCATTATAATATTGGCCGGCAGGCGATCGACACATTATTATAATGGCCGGCAGGCGATCGGCCACTACAGGACAGGACCCGGCTGCCCCTATATATACAAGCCCCCCTGCATTTGTAAACTCTCTCTGGCATTCTGACATTATACACGCAATACAGAAGCTAAATACCCAGCACTTGGCTAATCTCCAACTCTTAGCAACAGCTATCTTTCGGTCTTACTTCTCCCGGCCTATCTCATCCAGCAGATTATCGGCGGGGACGAAGAACACCAAGCTTCGCTCAAGAGCCGGATTAACAGAGTCTTTTTACACTCATTGTATTTAGATTTCTCTCATTAATACTTGTATCCACGAATATTCGTATTAATAACATCTCGCGAGAGCATTCAAGCCCGGGCCTAACAAACCCGGCAAATCTTGTATTATTTATCTTCTCTCGGAAGTGCTCCCGCAATTGTTGTTTGTTGTCCGTCTTCCAGCAGTATTAATCTTCGGATAAATATTTTGGGCAACAACAATTGGCGCTAGAAGGAGGGCATCCAACCCTCGAATTTTTATACCTACCGTCCCGAAGAACACTCACTGTTCTCGGGGCAGATACTTGAAGTGACACTCACTGCGCTTCAAAGAAATCCTTCAGAAATCATGTCTTCCGCCTCCGCGTCGAAGAAAGCCGGCCCGGACCCGGCCGGCGGACCCTGTTCCGTCGGTCCGAGCCGCAGCCGATGGTGGAAGGTAGCCGCTGCGGTCAGAGACACTCAATCCCGTCCCGGGACGGCGGCCCGAGCCTCTCGCTCGATCAGTTCCGGACCAATGAACAGATCGAAGAGGCCATAGCCGTCCTTCAGGAGCGACGGAGTGCTCTCGACGCGCCTCCTGCTGCCGCCCCCTCGGTCTCCCGCCGGAAGTCCAAGCGGAAGCTCAAGGCATTGCTGGCCGAGCGATCGCCAGGAGGCTCTCGCCCGCAAGAAGAGGCGCTCGGCAGCCGGGGCACGTCTGTCTTCGATCGCCTGGGCAGTGACCCGACGCGGCCGGGCGATCCGGCCCGGCTACGAGACGACGGAGTTTGAATCCGTCACCAGGAGCTCGGCCTACCCGGCTCCCACAAGGCGATCCAGCCGCCTGGCTCCCGCTCGCCAGATTCCCGAGGTTGGAAGCAGCGGGGTCCGGAGGTCGGTACACGATCGCCTCGGCCCCCGCTCCCAAAGCCGATCCGCAAGCAGCCGAGCCGCGGCGATTGCCGCAATGCAACGTCAGATCGACGACGTGAAGGCGCTCCTGCAATCCGGGGCAGGCTCCATGAAGACGATCGCCGAGCCGAGCGAGCCGCTCGCGATCGACATCGAGCTCGCCCCCGTGCAGCACAAGATCGTTCCTCCTCAGACACCCGTGTACGAGGGGCGATCGGACCCCCAGACGCACCTAAGGAAGTTCAACATTTACATGACCGGGTGTGGGGCATCGGACGCGACCCGGTGCCGAATGTTCCCTCTGACACTAGACGACCTCGCCCACCGGTGGTACACCTCATTGCCACCTCGGTCCATTGGCTCCTTTAACGAGCTGGCGCACGTCTTCATGGAACACTTCGCCACCAGGGTCGCCCGGCCAGAAGGTCGCCATCGCATGATGCAAATCAGGCAGGGAGAAGAAGAGTCCGACTCGGACTACATCGACCGGGTAGACGTGATCATCCTCAACGGCGAGCCCGTAAGCGATGAGACCGCCCTCTACGCGGTCTAGGAGGTTTCGGGGCTTCGCCTATGTTCGGGCATCTCACGAAGACCTGCCGGCGACCTATGCAGCCTTAGGGCTAGAGCCGCGAATTTCTGTCGAGCAAAGGCTTCTTCTCGGCTAGGAGTAGAGCGATCGGCGCCGTCGACGACCTCCGGTCTCGGCCCGATCGCTACTACCCAGCAGGCCAGGAGGACTCGATCCCCGCCTCTGATCCATTTTAAATGAGGACTAGCCGCCGCCCGATCGCCAATATCGACCTACGAATAAAGCGATCGGCCGCCGGCGACGATCGCGATCTTCGGCCGGATCGCAACATCATCGGCAACCGGTGGACACGATCGCCATCTAAGATCTGACATCTAATATGACGGACTAAGGCATAAGATCGCCTCCACCACACATCATAAAGCCATGGTCTGGCGGTCGATGGAACCTGCCGGCCATGCAAGGTCCCTTTCGGCCGAGATCGCCGCCCTTCGTTTAAATACGAGACCGGCGTAGTCGAGGGCTCTCCGGCGTGTCGGTGGACACATGCCACAACCCCGTCTCAACGTACACCGTCGAGGTCGGCCATCTCCATGGTGGCCGAGGTGGAAGCAGAGCTAACAAGCCGCGGCGTGGAGTTGATTCATCCGACGCCGCCCGCGCAAGGACTCCTCTACCGAGACCGCACGCCCTTCGTTTAAATACGAGGCGGCGCGGCTATGAGAGGACCCTCATAATAAAGTGAGTCACGGGACACTCATTGTCTTCGCGCACCAAGACACGGTCATGGAGTCGGTCCATCGATCTCCGCGACTGTGCACGATTCCTCAAACAAGCGAAACCACCAAGTTTCCATGGGGGATCGGCCAATGTTGTTTTTGCAGGTACAAGACCGAAAGATAGCTAAGCCAATCGACTATGATAGCCCAAGTCCGAATCCCAAGTCAGCTCAGCAAGATCGCCCGTCCTCATCCTTACACGATCGCCAGCAAGAACCACCTCGCCCCATGTCTTCAACATAGGAGCAAGCTGGGGGGCAATTGTTGTGTCAAGAATTAACACCTTCCGACCGGCGATCGCCTAAGAGGTCGGGCGACCGAGTCACTGCCGAGCGACCAAGGCGGATCTTCCGATCAGCGACCAGGCGACCGAGCCTTAACCCAGCGGACATGCTAGACTGGCCAACCGAAGGCCCCAGGACAAGTCCCGGTATCGAGCGATCAACCTCAGATACGATCGCCTCTCGATACTCGGCGGCCACACTGGCGATCTACTAATGGACGATCCCCTCTCGGTATTCAGCGACCGACTCCTGGCGACCGACGAGCGGACGATCCTCTCTCGGCATCTTGCCGACCTACACTTGGTGACCGACCGATGCCGACCCTCGACAACTGGCCAATGGCGACCTCCGATGACCATCCAGGGACGACCGCCTCATGTCGATCACCACCGATGGCCATCCAGTCGGCGAAGGCCGAGCCTCAAGACTGTCACCACGTGCAAAGGCCGAGACAAGATCCGCGAATCACAGGCCATTGACCACAGCCTGGCAGAATCTCTCCACCAGCCGACAAGCCGCCGAAAGCTTGTCAGTAGGGCCACATGTTGACTGGTTCCGGACACGTGATGGCTCCTAATTGGACCGCCCAGCTGGCGCCAGTCACTGCATTGGACTTTAGCCCGACAGCCAGCATCTTCCTTGGACTTTAGCCCGACATCCCAGGAGATCGCCCCATTATAATATTGGCCGTGACGTCGACACATTATTATAATGGCCGTGACGATCGCCCTCTGAGGACAGACCATTGCCCCTATATACAAGCCCCCCTGCATTTGTAAACTCTCTCTGGCATTCTGACATTATACACGCAATACAGAAGCTAAATACCCAGCACTGGGCTAATCTCCAACTCTTGGCAACAACTATCTTTCGGTCTTACTTCTCCCGGCCTATCTCATCCAGCAGATTATCGGCGGGGACGAAGAACACCAAGCTTCGCTCAAGAGCCGGATTAACAGAGTCTTTTTACACTCATTGTATTTAGATTTCTCTCATTAATACTTGTATCCACGAATATTCGTATTAATAACATCTCGCGAGAGCATTCAAGCCCGGGCCTAATAAACCCGGCAAATCTTGTATTATTTATCTTCTCTCGGAAGTGCTCCCGCAATTGTTGTTTGTTGTCCGTCTTCCAGCAGTATTAATCTTCGGATAAATATTTTGGGCAACAACATATAGTATTGACACAAGTCACCTGTATTTTAAACAAGACAATAATTTTTTATGCAAATAGTAAGAATACAATCAAATGTGTTCATATTTATGAGATCATAACCATTGCTACGAGCAAGGTTTATAACGTTTAATTTCTTAATACCATCATATTCACTTCTGGGAATGGAGTGGATTATATGGGTAAGTTCATAAAATTTTATTAATAATTAATATTTTAATCAACCACAAGGATCAAGATATCAACTCACAATTTTGTTGATTAATGACCTTTTTCCAAGATATTGTATCTTCGGGATACATTTCATCATCACAAGATTTAAAACTTTATTGTATCCAAAAATTTCACTATCATTTTATGGATATATCCTTCACGGATATTGTAAAACTAAAATTCAGATATTTTTATCATTGTTATGAAATATTTTGATTCAAGTGCTTAAACACATTATATTTTCGCTATCGATATTCCTCAATATCGTTTTTATGACAAATTGTCTAAAAATATCCTTCAGAGATTCTATAGGACCAAACACATCAAAAATGTGTCATACAAAAATTTTTTGTTCATATTCACACAACTTCTGTTGCTATCAATCAAGTGATTTTTTTTTGTGAAATAAAGAGTTTTGAACTCGAGTTTTGGTCAAACTCATTATTACAAATATGAATATCAGTTAATTTCAAGTTTATAAATCATAAACTGATATTATAGTACTACCATGAATCACCTGCATCACAAGCAGGACTTCATAAAATTATTTATAATATTAAACTATCACTTTTTTTTTTCAAATCATGCATAGTACACAGAACATTCTAATATGTGAATAAGGCAGTGTGGTAGAATAAACATATTTCATGTGTAGTTGTATCACAAGATGTCTCATTTAAATTATAATCATCAATTTTTATTGCACTAAACTAACATAACATCACTTTATATATTTTCATTGAAATCATATATCAACAATTGTAAAATTTCGTATGAACTTTAAAAAAGTATAATAATAACACACGAAACAGAGTTCATAACCAAACAATTTTGTAATCATGTTAAAAACATATATAAACTTAAATTCTCAACATTTATAAACATATCAATATAATTGCATGTATTGAGAAGATCAAAACTCAAAATATTATCTTACTCAAAGAATAACACAAAGCACTTGAACAAAATCAGATTTTAACTGGCTGAAAAATAGGCAATTTGCAATAACAAAACGACTTTATTTGAAAAGACACAAGTTACGAAAGTATAGAAAATTCAATAAGCTTTTCAGGATGATAAAGCTCGTTAGAAACAAAGTAGTGATGAATACAAGATAAAAATAAAAAGTGGGCTGCTGCAACATGATGAAATCCAGCTTCTCACGAGATTATTGTTTGCACTTTTAAAAATAGTAAATGTGCTAAAGGGCAGTAAAGTTTGAGGAGAGGCAATAAATACTTTCATAACAGTGTTAAGGAGAGGCAAAGAAATAATGCAATATACGAGATCCTCAATCCGCAAGGGATCTCTCTCACAAGTACAGCTGACATCAAAGGTGAGGCCACACATTTTTTCTCGGAATTGCTCAATCACCAACCAGATGATTTTCTCGGTTGCTCAGTTGAAAGGTTGCAAGAGCTGCTGCCTTTTCGATGCTCAGTCCAGCAGCAAGAACTCCTCACAGCCACTGTCTCCAGTACAGAGGTCAAATCGACTCTCTTCGCTATGCCTTCAAATAAATCGCCTGGTCCGGACGGTTTCACAGTAGAATTTTTCAAGTCTTCGTGGTCTATTGTCGGAGCGGATTTCACATGTGCAGTACAGTCATTCTTTCAATATGGTTTCTTGCCGAAGGGCATTAACTCTACGATATTAACGCTTATCCCGAAAAGAACTGATGCAAAAGAAATGAAAGACTACCGGCCAATATCTTGTTGCAATGTGCTATACAAGACTATATCAAAGATCGTCGCAAACCGTTTCAAGAAAATTCTCCCGGACTTTATTGCACCAAACCAGTCAGCTTTTATCAAAGACCGACTACTAATGGAGAATTTGCTTCTTGCTACAGAGTTGGTTAAGGATTATCATAAAGAAGCAATCTCACCTCGCTGCGCAATGAAGATTGATATCTCCAAAGCTTTTGATTCGGTTCAATGGCCTTTCTTGCAAAATCTTCTCTCGGCTTTGCATCTCCCTGAGCAGTTTATTCACTGGATTAAATTGTGTGTCACAACGGCTTCTTTTTCGACACAGGTCAATGGTGAACTATCTGGTTATTTCAACAGTCGAAGAGGTTTACGCCAAGGTTGCTCACTATCTCCATACTTGTTCGTCACTTGTATGAATGTGCTATCTACTATGTTGGACAAATCTGCAGAGAATAGAGTTATTCCTTATCATCCGGGGTGTAAAAATCTCAAGATTACACATCTATGTTTTGCGGACGACATAATTGTCTTCTCTGACGGCACACTAAGATCAATTGAGGGAATATTGAATATCTTCACAGAGTTCGCTGCTATCTCTGGGCTTCGGATCAGTCTCGAAAAAACAACTATTTTCTTGGCGGGTCAATCTGCCACCTTGCGAGCTTCTATAACTGCCCGTTTCCCTTTTGAGTATGGATCTCTTCCTGTTCGCTATCTCGGGTTACCTCTCCTGACCAAGCGCATGTCCCTATCAGATTGTATGCCACTAATCGAGAAGATACGAATGCGGATCAGTTCCTGGAAACACCGCTTCTTGTCGTATGGAGGTAGACTACAACTTCTTCAATCGGTAATTGCCACCTCACTAATTTTTGGATTCTTGCATTTAGGCTTCCTCGCGCTTGTGTAACGAAATAGAAAAGATGCATTCGGCTTTCTTGTGGTCGGGACCGGAGTTAAACCCACGTAAAGCAAAAATCGGATGGTCGGCGTGTGTAAGCCAAGCGGGGAGGGTGGATTGGGATTGAAATCCATTGTAGAGGTTAATAAAGTTTGTTGCTATAAACCGATTTGGAGGATTGTGTCCAGGAAGAATTCTCTATGGGTTAACTGGATCCATCGAGAACTAATTCGCTCTGCTTCGTTACAGTCGGTAAAAGAAAATCGCACCTCGGGTTCATGGATGTGGCAGAAGCTCCTAAAGTATCGCCAGGAAGCAAAGACCTATCATAAGATGGAAATTCGCAGCGGACAGGAAACATCTTTTTGGTATGACAATTGGAGCTTCATGGGCCCATTGCATGACATTCTCGGAGATAGAGGCTTCATCGATCTAGGGATAAGTGCTGAAGCATCGGTTGCTACTGCTCAAACAACGCGTCGTCGGCGACGTCACCGAGTTACAATTCTAAACCAGGTCGAGACGGAGCTGAATACTCTCAGTATTCCCAGCCCTTTAAATGAAGATGTGGCTCTATGGCGAAATGCGGATGGCCGGTACAAACCAAATTTCTCCACCCCTGCAACATGGGCACAAGTCCGGCAACAGGGGAATTTGAACAACTGGCACAAGGCAGTCTGGTTCTCAGGCTCAACTCCGAAGTACTCCTTCATTCTGTGGTTATCGATTCACAATCGCCTCTCAACAGGTGATCGTATGTTAAACTGGAACTCAGGAGTCGCAGCCTCTTGTGTTTTCTGTCAGGTACCACTAGAATCTCGCGACCACCTATTCTTCAGTTGTAGCTTCGGTTCTCATGTCTGGGTTACTCTTACTCGGAAGCTCCTTGGTCATCGTTTCACCACTTCTTTCTCCACAATCCTAGACCTCCTCAACGATGGCAATTTCACAACAACTAAAAAATTCCTATTGCGATATGTGTTACAGGCATCTGTTTATACACTATGGCAAGAAAGAAACAATCGGCGACATGGTGCAGCTCCTCTTCCATTAGATCATCACATCAAAAGTATTGACCGATTGGTTCGTAATCGGATCATGTCCTACCGTCGTCTCTACCCAAATAAGCTACGGGATGCTTATTGTGAATGGATAGGATCCCATTCTTAAATGGCCATGTTTATTTAAAAACAATTAGCTAATCTTTTGTTTACTCTGTAAAAGGTTGCAATTTTGTACCCAGGTTTTTTTGTTGAATAAAATTTAACATTCATACAAAAAAAAAAAGTTTGAGCATAATTTAAAGATCTCGAGAAGATTTCTCTGAATTGATATTACACATAATTTATATGATTTTTCAAAGTTGACATTTACTAATTCCGAAGTCACACCAATAGTTTATACATACTGCAAAATTTGACATACCAAAGGTAGAAAGTTGAAACATGTTAAAAGTTAATAGTTGTGGGTACTAAAAGATCTTTTCAGAAGGTCTAAGAACATTCGGTTTCGATATACACGAATTTCATATGATTTTTATGAGAAATGCGAACTAATAGAACTTAAACACACGGATTTAGAACAATACAATTAAAATGAAGAGTATGATAAAGATGGGTACCTTATAATCTTAAAGTGTGATGAACAATTCTTTGAAGTTTTAGATTCTCATCTTAAGAACCTTTTAAGTTGACATGAGTATTGAAAAGAACGTCAAATCCACGAGAAAAAGGGCAACTCGTGCTTTGTAGTGGAAGCTACCCTTAAGCGATTAACCACTTGTAATTGGACCCCAGACAACCCACTCGTGCTGATAACGTGTTATGAAAATAATAGAAATATAGAGATTTAAGAGATAAAAGATAAAGAGGGGAGATATCATGTCTAATATCATATTTTGATGTGTATAAAATAATCATACAACATGCTTTTATATAGGCTACAAAGTGAATGCTACAAACCACTAAAAGGCCACAAGTGTACAAGTAGGTGAAAAGCTAAGAGTCTAGAGATTGAAAAGTCAAAAGTCCTGTATATGAAAGGCCAAAGGACATTCACATTATTTTATTATTTATAATAGTTAAATTCTAGAAATTATGTTTCCACATTTGTAAATAACTAGTTCAAGACTCGTCGAATTTCAACGGGATAGAAATTTTTCGATTACTTGAGAGTAAAACCTAAAGATAAATTTATATTTGAAACACAAAAAGTTAAACATAGAAAAGTTAACTGATTTTCAACGGGGTAGAGATTTTCTTTGTACTAAAAGTCAAACATCAAAAAATTAACTTAAACCAAATTCCCCATAAGTTGTCGAAAACCTTTTGTAAACTATATCAGTCGTCGAATTATAAGTCCGGCCCTCTTCGTCACAAATTAGAACTTTCGGACCCTTCTTGCTAGTTACTCTCGAGATTGCAACATATAACTGACAATGAATGAATGCAGGTCCAGGAAGGTAAAGTCCAACGTGTGAAAGACACTGTCTCTAACTCTTATTTATAGTCATTGCAAAACAAACGGACAAGGGAAACTGCCTACGTTAGACCTCGATAGGGAATTTGGTGAAATCTGAGGGCACAATATCATCTGAGGAATAAACACTTTCTTGCCGGCATTTTTTCACAGACCATCACAGCCTCAATGACGTGCTTATAAAGTATTGTGACTATAATCCCCGTATAATTGCATAACTCAGCCGACTGGTCTATATTCCTAACAAGCACCAGTAGACATATAATTTTCAACTTG
Organism: Orobanche coerulescens; assembly: GCA_033398695.1. Classification (NCBI taxonomy): domain Eukaryota; kingdom Viridiplantae; phylum Streptophyta; class Magnoliopsida; order Lamiales; family Orobanchaceae; genus Orobanche; species Orobanche coerulescens. The sequence goes on from CM065802.1 coordinate 206,146,124, forward strand.
ATCACATGGTTCAGCAACTCAGAATACCTAATCGTATAAAGAAACTCGACAGAAAATATAGATTCGTGACCATCTATGTGCCCATCATCTTTGCTAATGTTGTGTGAACTCATATACTCCACCGGTTCTCCAGGAAATAGGGATAAATATAGTCATTTATCTTCTCAACTATCTCGTTAGTTGGATCAAGTATGGCCATATCTTGAAAAAATAGAGGATCATTCATATTCTGGAATATGAATAGATAAGTGCTCTCAATGATGGTTGCAAGTAAATCAGTCGTATCATGTATTAGAACATCATCGGGTAATTCAACATCTGCTTTTTTTATCGTTGTTGACACCAACAGTCCCATCTTCAATATCCAATATCCATTTGGCGAATTCCTAGCTATGTAATATCAGACGCAGATCTTCCAACTTGCATTAAAATAAATACGTAATTTTGATAACATATTAAAGATTTGAATCACATTTAAAAACAATCATACTAAAATGCAACCATAACAAAAAATTCAGGAGTACACAAGAAGACCTTCAAGCACATGTTTTTCGTTAACTTACAGACCTCACATGTATCCCAAAGCTTGGATGAATTGATGGCAGCATGCATAATATCCTAGTTGCTGCTTTTTGGGATAACAAACAATATCTGTCTGAAATGACCACCAACCCTCCGAATGGCTTATGAGAGGGCTCTCCATTAGGTAGCCGCATAATGTCCATCAAGCCTTTATCAGGTGCTTCAAAGCAGAATCTATGAGTCATTGGCGCTTATCCTAAATTATAAGCTTTGTATTATTTAAGAGTTCGGTCAGGTCAGTTCCAGGATTGACCTAACTACAAGTTGTTATCTCATCAACCAACAATGGAATACTGAATCTCGAGTGTACAGGTCGACCCCTAGGCAGGAGCAACAAAGCAATTGCACTGGAAGCGACCGAAAGAAATATACCCCCTACAACAAGGAGCACAACATCTTCCAAATAAAAGTTTTCTCAAGCCCATGACCATATAAGAAGAACACTCTACCGGTGCCTCTATCAACCACATCTATAATTTTTATATAAACCCAAGACTGATCCTCATTCAAACATGAGTACAATTTAGAGTCCTCTGCAAGTAACTTATTTCTATCATAATAAGTTTCGTCCAATATAAGTTTGTTTTTATTGTTCGAGATGATAGCGTCATCTACTAAAGACATATGCAGAAAACAACGGAGACTGCTATAATTAAACAAGAGTAATTTTTCAATTTCAACCAATGAATAGTTCTGCACTTATTCATCAGCGAGCACCAAATATGTATATGGTGAAATGAAAAAGAAACAAGTGAGATAAATGCAATTGCACGTACTATGAAAGAGCTTAATATTCAAAATGAAGTAAAAGTAATTGCAAACGAATAATGTTAATCGTATAAAAAATGAAGTAATTTTTTAGCATTTAGACATAAAACATTATTACCCTAATTATTTAAATTCTGGCCGGCGGTAAAGGACATCATCCAACAAAGGCTACCAAGTCTTATCACATATAACTTTAGGTCTCAAGGTGCTGTTAGATAATAATAACACTGAAAAGAGGTGATGCATGTACGGTCCGGATCCCCATGAACTTGCATCAGTAATACCATCGATATACTCCTTGTCATCATCTAACAAGCCCAAAGCATAACAAGATGACTTAACTCTCATAAACAACTCCATCCATCGTTAGCAAATCAACATAGCACGTTGGGCCCTTAATGTGATTCAGCATAACTCGAAGGTAGTAGAGCTCACCGGAACCGCAAGGACATGATAAAGTTGTCCTATTGCGAAATGTTGTTTTCTGGGAGTCTATTTTCTCTGTGCGTCATTCCATATAAACTTTTTTGGAAACTCCCAATATTTCAACTGTCTAGCTTCATCACTCACTTTGTTCATTTCCATCGATTCTAGGTTCCTAACTCACCATGTTGATTGAATTTACCTACAATAATAGCCGGCATAGCTAAATTAATATGGCACCATTCAGAGCATTTTATGGCAGATGATGTAGATCGCTGTTATACTGGGGCGAACCATCCGAACTAATTGGTGTTGAATTAGATCTATTGGTGCAAACAAGAAAGAATATCGTCCTGGTTCGAAAAAGACGATTGACTGCACAGAGTCGACATAAATCTTATGTCGTTGTCCGGTGACGGCTGCTAGAGTTTGAAATAAGAGATCACATATTGCTGAAAGTACCATAAACCCGAGGAGTAGTACTGTTCAGGAAGAAGGGGAAGTTGAGTTCGAGATACATTGGACCTTTCGAGATTCTGGATAGAGTTGGCGAAGTAGAGTATCATTTGGGATTGCCGATGTTACATTTGAAGAGTAAAGCAGTTGAGGCATAAAGATATCCCACTGGTTAAAGTCCAATGGTCGCGTCACGGAGTCGAAGAAGCTACTTGGGAGACCGAGGATAGTATGCGTTCACGCTATCCCGGGTTATTCACACCATAAGTTTCGGGGATGAAACTTTTCTTTTAGGGGGAGAGAGTGTGAGACTTAGCATTTTTAACCTGGTCTAATTTATGATGATCGAATTGCCTTGTGATTTTCTTTATTATTTTGTGGAACAAGTGAAATTTGTTAATTCATGATACTGAGCTTGTTGCGTGACTTTATCAGCTATTACGTATGTAATATGTGCCATCGTTGGATGATAACATCCAATTATGAACTCGATGATTATAGAGTTGGTTGGATCAAGGGCTACAACTTATTACACTGCATGTGACTATGTCAAACTTTACTATTTCGAAGACCGAATGAGGTTCGAGACTCGCATGAACTTTACACCCATTAAGTTAAACACCAATTGCAAATTAACCATTGTTAGGGGCTATTAATAGCCATGGTTAGCGGTCGTTAAGCTTAACCAACTAAAGGTTTGAAGCAAACCTTACGGTCATTAAACCGATGAGCTTCGACCATAAAATCAGCGTGCTAGCGGCCGCTAAGGGCCTTGCATAGCGGCCGCAATGGCCTCACCAACTTAGAGTGTTGATCTTGTATACATAGAGGTGCTGGAGGGGTTTTACTTCATTTATTTGTTTTCCTTCAGCCCAGCTGTAATATCAGCAATTTCGAATTTCGGTAATTTTCTTTTTTTCGGTGGAAGTCTGTTTTGACGACTCGCTCATGACCGTTTCGTCATTTCGAGAATGATTAATTCTGAACTTTTTGTCATCCGAGTTCGTTTCGGTGTCGTTTTGTTGAGTTCCGTGCTTTTTAGCGACTTTTCCGCACTTGAGCTCGATTCTTGCGAATATCGTCCGAAACTATTGTTTCGAGTTTCTCGTAAGTTCATTTAATGTTATTATTCATGTTGCGAGTTTTGGTTCGGTGTTTCGATCATGTATCGTGTATTTCGGACATTTTGGGCCATTTTTGTAATTTCCCAAAGTTCGGGGTAATTACTTCCGTTGTCGAATTCCGACACTTCGGGTGGTCGGAATCGTGTGTTCTCTTAGCGCTTGGATTCGTCTTTGCGAGTACTTGGTAACCGTATCTCCGATTTTTACTTAGGTTCGGGTTTCGGGGTCGTCCGGGCCGTCGGAGTGGCCACGGCCAGTCTGGCCGGAGCGAGGCAGCTTTGGCGAGTTACGGCCGTAAGGTGCGATTCTGACCATAATGTGTGCGAGTTATGGCCGTAAGCGTGATCGGGTACGGCCGTACGGGCTGGGCATCTTAGGACGAAGGCGATTCTGGCCGTAATGTGTGCTAATTACGTAGTAAGTGTCCGGCGATTCTTTGGGTGATTTTTGACGAATGCGATTACGGCCGTAAGGCTGCCAGTGCGAGTATGAGGGCGAGTTACGGCCGTAAGGCCTTTGCCGATTCTGGCCAGTAACCTGCCGGCTATATATAGCCTGGGCTCGGCCAGACTTCATTTTTACGCGCTTTTCTTCCTTTTTCGGCGGCTGGCGACGGGAGGCTCGGGAAATGGAGTTCTTGGACGATTCTAATCATTTCCAAGGCATTTTGGAGGATTCTTGTCGATTATATCATCGTCCAATCCGTGTTCTTCGTCCGAATCAAGGTATTTTGGCTTGAACCCTTGTTTTTGAAGATTTTGGGGATTTTCCTTTTGATTCGATTCCAATCCGTTTTTGTCCAATTAATTGTTGTATAAACGTTGTTTTGAACTTGTTCTACGGATTGGATACTCGTATCTTGGGTTCGTTCGACCCGAGGGGTGATTTCTTTGTTCTTGAAGGGTCTTGAACATTTAATGTCCGATTAAATGTCCGAATGAGTTCCCTTTGATAGTTGTTGGGATTTCCATTGTTTTCGGCCTTGATTCTCGTCGTAATCATGTGTCATTGTTCCTTCCGGAGGTTTATAGGTGTTCTAGGATTCCGATGTTGAATCTCATTGGTGTTTGACGATTCGTGTGGTGTTATTCACGTAGTAATTGCGGTGCTATCGCGTTCTTGATAATGTTCGGGAGTTCAGGGCCGTTCGACCGTATTTCATCCGTCATCTTGTTGCGATTGTGGTTTCGAGGAAAGTACGTTGCCCATACTATTCTTGTTTTGTGGATATGATAATTGGTGATCGTCTTGGTGTATTTGTTTGTTTGTTTGAAATGTGTTTTCAAAAGATTCGGCTAGCCTCGTTAAAGGCTCACTTTCAAACGCGTGTGTTTTGTAAATTGTGTGGGTTGTAAGTGGCTATGTGAATCCTATGGATATGTTTGGTGTTGATGATGCACTTGGTATTTGCGTGTGGACGTATATTGTTTCATTTCGGTGCATTGTGGTTTGACGAGGTGTTTTGCTAAGTGTTTGATACCTCTGAATGAATTGTTTGGATATCTTTGTTGCATTGTGCTATGTGTGTGATTTGTTTAGCTAGCCAGCTCGGGAGGGTCCTTCGAGGCCTCGGGCGGGATCAATGATATTACTCTGTTCCCAAGGCGATGCATGTGTTGTGTTTGTTTAGCTAGCCAGCTCGGGAGGGTCCTTCGAGGACTCGGGCGGGATCAATGATATTACTCTGTTCCTAAGGCGATGCATGTGTTGTGATTTGTTTAGCTAGCCAGCTCGAGAGGGTCCTTCGAGGCCTCGGGCGGGATCAATGATATTACTCTGTTCCCAAGGCGATGCATGTGTTGTGATTTGTTTAGCTAGCCAGCTCGGGAGGGTCCTTCGAGGCCTCGGGCGGGATCAATGATATTACTCTGTTCCCAAGGCGATGCATGTGTTGTGATTTGTTTAGCTAGACAGCTCGGGAGGGTCCTTCGAGGCCTTGGGCGGGATCAATGGTATTACCCTGTTCCCAAGGCGATGCTTGGTGTGATATGTTATTTAGTGAATGTATTTTACTCACCGTGGGTTGGTTCGACGGGGCCACGACGGGAATTCCAATGGGTGAGTCCAGGAATCACGAGTAAAAACTTCACGAGTTGGTATTTGATTTTATGTCCGTCGAGGACACGTGACTTGGGTTTTGGCCCTGTTAACTGTTGTCGGTTTTCTATTTGCGAAAACAAAACCTTTGGGCTGTGACCCCTGTTGATTTTGGAAAGATAAGGATTTGATAATCCTCATTGTTTTCTATTAAAACTATCGAAGGCATTTTAAACTGTTTCATAAATTGTTTCCCTTTAATTGTGGTCTTTCGGTTTTGGAATGTTTTACTCAAATTCTTGCCTCGGGAAGTATTCATTTCGTGGTATTTTAATCTTTGAGGATTTCTGATTATTGTTATTCTTGGAACTTGAATTGTATGGCTCGTATTTTTGCACTTGTACTTGCACTAGCAAAACAGTGGAGTTTTGCTAACCCCCGAGTATTCGGGGGGTGGATGTCTATTTTTGCATTCAGGTTTTGGAGCATAGCACAGGGTCGGCACGAAGGATGATGAAAGATGAACGATGCTAATCACACGAGGATCCGTTGATGTCGTATTGGTCTAGTTGTATTTTCTTTTCCGCTGTAGTATTTTTTCCCCGTTGTACGGGAGTTTATTGTATTCTGACCCCTGCGTGGGTATGTGTTTGGAATTGAGTTGTATGTTATTATTGAAAGACCAAATCGGTCTACTGAGTCATTTTAGCCTTAAAGGCGATGTTTTGATGTTTGATTTTAGTTATCAGCCTGGTAGATCCTCGAGGAGAGGGTCTACGGCGTGTAATATCCCTGAGTGGATTGGGGGTGTTACACCAGCCTCGGTCTCAAGCCTAAAAATAGGTGTTTGATCTTGTTTGTGTGATATAAACACATATCTAATGTTCGAAGATCGAATTAGCAAGAGCTATTTTAATTGTGGTCGCCCAGGACACCTTTGACGTGATTGCTTCCGTTCTCCAGTGACATGTTATGATTGCAGACAGGAAGGGCATCGTGCAATGTTCTGCAGGGATGCCACTAAGTTAATTGGAGCTCGTACTTCGCAGCTGGCTCAGAAGGAAGCAAGTGTTCCACAGACGCAGCAGAGTATCCAGCTACCCCAGAGTTTTGGTCGAGGATGAGGTAGAGGACAGTTCGACCGAAAGGGAGCATCAAGTGATGGATCCGTTCCCCCACGCCTTTATGAGATAAGGAGGGCAGACGATCAGGATGCCGCTGTTGCATCAGGTACCGTTCAGATCCTTTCACAACCAGTTAGTGTTTTGTTCGATACAGGGGCTACACATTCATTTATATCATTGTCTTGTGTTAATCGTTTGAACATTTCTTGTTTTCATAAATGTGAGCCTTATGTTGTGGGTTTACCGAGTGGGGAGAGAATTGTGGGGAACCTAGAAACTAGAGATTTTCCTGTATCAATTGGAGGCAGAGAGTGGCCCTCAAACCTGATTGTGATAGAGATACAAGGAGACGATCTGATTCTCGGAGACGATTGGATTAATCGATGTGGAGCTATTGTGAACTACCGAAAGAGGAATATCTCGATGATAGCCGAAGATGGTTCCGAATTATTATTCGAGGCATGGAGACTGTAATACCCGAGATTCTAATGTGTATTTTGAACATTATGACATTTTATATGTTGTATTTGATCTGAGTATTATCTAGAGTATTTCATGATCTGGTGTTGTGGAACGTATGATTTCATATATGTGTTCAAAATTTGTAATTTTTGCACTATTAGCGCACGCTAACCACTAGGCGTAGCGTACGCTAATTGGGTTTCGTAGCGCATGCTGTGTATGAACCTTAGCGCGCACTATACATAGTCAACTTGATTATGACAGAGTGGTAGGTGAGATCAACCACGGATTTTGGTCGGGACATGTCGGGATGTATCTGGACGGATTTTGGAAAAGTCGAGTCAACGGTACTTAGCGCACGCTAATGTTATGAGACTAACGCACGCTAAGTATAGTACAGTGAGGTCAGTAAGCTTTCGTTCAGTCGCTAGTGCATGCTAAAAATAGTTGTTAGCGTATGCTAATCGTTGATTTTAGCGCACGTAAGGCTGTTTAGCGCACGCTATGCCGAGACCCGTCAGAGATAGTAGACTGATAGCCCGTTAGCGCATGCTAATTTGGGAGAGTAGCGCGCGCTAATAACTCTTTTTTGTAAATAGGACAGCACCCATCTTCATTTTTCATTTTTCACTTTCAACCTTGGCCAAAATTCCGAGTCCCTGAGATTTTCCCTCACCTCATATCACTCATACCACCTCATTAATCCAATTTTTCGAGAGCTTAGACGTTGGGGAGTCATGATCAAACTTTCGGTGAAGAGTTTCTTCAAGACTTTCATTGTTCTTCCATTTTTAAGGTATGTAAACTCTACACCAAGATGAGGATTTTGTTCTTTGTAAGATTATGAGCTTTTCGCAGAGATTATGGAGTTTGTTTCGTCATGATGAATCCACCCCCATGATTAGAAAGGATTGTATTAGTTTATTTAAGGTTCCTTTGATTATAATTGAGCCATAATCTTTACCGAACTTGAAAGTGGAACCTTCTGAGATGAACACACCTTGTTATTTCGTCCGTAACACTCTTTTGATGAATATAGTGTTGAAGATTATCCTAGGATAAGATGAATCTATGAAGTTGAATGTAAAGTGTGTTCAAGTATAATTCTTGCCTTAGATGAACTCGTTGTTAACCTTCTTTGATGATTATAGCCGTGAAAGGATTATTGGGACAATCTTTTGAAATGAGGAATTTGATAAGTATTACCATGGGAGAACAAGAGTCGTAGAGACGTATTAACCTTGTAATAGATTGAGCGTGATTATCTCATAATATTTCGATATAGCAACCGAACCGAGCATCCGAGTTAAGAATCGGAATTAGAGTTTGGATCATGGATATAATGATATGATGAATGTTCTTGGAATTATAGATACCAACCTTGTGTTCCACTACAATCTCTTGAATTCGCAAGTCTTTTTCTAAGCGTAGTACTCGTCGAAAAATAGGACCGAGAACCGATTATCCGTTATTGATAATTCATTTATAACTTTAGACGTTCGGTACTCGTGCGTTAGTTTCGGGAGGTTTATTGAATTCCTTGTTATTCCTTTGTACAAGGTGGTCGATCGAGGGGCGGCGACCTTCGGACAAGTGACATTCGTGGGAGTATTTAAATTCTTGCCATCTTGAGGCAAGTATCATATTTTAAACTTGTTAATATTGTATTGTTGATTATGTGTATGATTTATTCATGTTGTTGAACATGAGATTAATTTCTTTGAGTTGTCATGGTATTTGTTATTGATTCCTTGATTGTTCACGTCGATGAACATGTTGATTTGCATATTTGTATGCATAATGTTACTGTTTATGTTGTAAATGATCTGAGGGGATCATGAGGATCTATGCTGAGGGCACTGGATCGGATGTCCACCATGCGTTGGTCCGACGGGATCATCATGGGGATCTATGCTGAGGGCGCTGGATCGTTGGACGGGTTTTCCACCATGCGTTGGTCCGACGGGATCATCATGGGGATATATACTGACGGCGCTGGATCGTTGGATTACCCTGTATTGTGTTGATGGAATCGTGAGGATTCACATCATTGGATTCCGGTGACGGAAGTCCGTTTTTCATGTTTTATGATGCACTGATGATTTATGTATTGTGATACTTGTACTAGCATCGTTGCTAACCCCTTCGGGGGTGGACATTTGTTTTGATGTTCAGGTAGCCGAGGAGTGGGGAAGCAGCCACAGTACCGACATGACGATGAAGTGGCTCAGTGATGTGGATTATGTTATTTTGTTTTATGGTTATTTTCCAGTACTCGAGTACTCATATGTTGTTGATGACTTCAGGGATGTTTTGTAATAATGGACTCATTTGTATTGTCGAACGGGTTTGAACTTCTTTTACTTTGATGACACTTTAGTATTTATTTCGTATTTCTCAAATTAGCCTTGTAAATTCTTATACAAAGGATTTACGGCGCTGTAATTATTCTGAATATATCGGGGTGTTAGAGATTATGGTATCAGAGCTAAGATTCATGGATATCTTGGCAGTCGGGTTAGTTGGGTTTGTTTACGTTATTTGATTTAAAGGTCGTTTATAACATCACTGCTGAGCCAGCATCGTCGTGTGGACCGTGGTTGTAAGTCTCCTAATCTCAAATACTACCGTTTTAATTAATTCCTGTTTTATGAATATTGACGGACTTCCTTTTAGAAAATTTTGCCCAAGATATTGAGTATTTGTGTTTACAGTATGGTGAGGGGAGGTCGTGGACGCGGACGTGGTCGTGGACGCGGACGTGGTAATGCGAGACAGGAGGATTCAGCGTCTACCCTAGAATTATCGGCTAGTCAAACCGATTCCCACTCTGGAGGACAACAGGGATCAGCAAATAATAATGCAAATCCTAATATGCCGGGAGTGCTTCAACAGGTGGTTGCTCAGATAAACCAGTTTGCTCAGGTAGTTGACCGCATGCAGACGGTGATGGGACAACAGCACAACGAGGATAATTGGGGAGACAAATGGCTTACTGAGGTGGTCAAATTGCACCCTCCAAAATTTGACGGTTCTGCTCAGACACTTACTTGGGATCACTGGCTGAAGGAGTTAGAGAAGATATTTGCAGGGATTAACTGTCCCGATGACAGAAAGGTTCCGATCGCCCAATATCTCCTGACTGGGGAGGCTTTCGACTGGTGGAAGGCCATTCGACCTGAGGATCATAATACTGACTGGGCGGGATTCAAATTAATGATGGAAGCGCAATATTGTCCTCGCCCAGTTAGAGAGGCCCGAGTCCAGGAGTTTTTCTCACCACAAAATCTAGAGGCATCTGTGACAGACGTGATTAAGACATTTAATCACCAGATGACTTATGTGCGCCACTTGGTCAGGACCGAGGCGAAAAGGATTTTCCATTTTGACATGTGGATGAAGCCGGAAATTCAGCAATATATGTCCGGATTTGAATGTACCACCTTGCAACAGTATCAGGATAAAGCACTGGCCTATGATATGAAAGAGGCGGTGGTAGAAAAATCAACGGAAGCAAAGAAGCAGAAAGTGTCTGGCAACTTCACGGAGAACAAGAGTAGTGGGCCCCGCAAGGGCCAGTCCTCATTTCATTCATCCTGGAGATCTCCGCATCCTTCTCTAGGTGGAAAGAAGTTCCGGGCAGCACCAACAGCTTCAGACGCAGCGAGGAAATGTTATAACTGTGGCAAAACAGGGCATGTTCGACGTGATTGTTACGCACCTGCTGTGACCTACTTCGAGTGTGGACAAGAAGGACATCGCGCAACGTTTTGTGGAAATGCGACTTGATCTTTTGGTACTCGCACTCCTGCATTGGTTCCGAAGGATACAAGTGTGAACCAGACACAGCAGAGTGGTTTCCAGCAGCAGAATGTTGGGAAAAGAGAGGCATCCAGCGCTGGGTCCGTTCCTCCGCGTATTTACGAGATGAGGAAGTTAGAGGATCAGAACACGGCTGTTGCATCAGGTACGATTTAGATCCTTTTGCAACAAGTTAGTGTCTTATTCGATTCAGGAGCTACGCATTCTTTCATATCTTTGAACTGTGTTAATCGTTTGAAAATCTCGTGCTTGTATGATTGTGAACCTTATGTTGTGGGATTACCGAGCGACGAGAAACTTGTGGGAACCCTAGAAACTAGAGATTTTCCATTGACTATAGGAGGGAGAGATTGGCCATCAAATCTTATCGTAGTCGACATCCATGGTGACGATTTAATTCTCGGGGATGATTGGCTCAATCGTTATGGAGCTATTTTGAATTACCGAAAGAGAGTCATTTCTATCATTGCTGATGACGGATCTGAACATTTATTTAAGGGATGGAGACCGGGAAGCTCAGGAAAATTGATCAAAGCCATGAAAGTAGTTAAAATGCTAAAGCAGGGTTGTTACGAATTTTGGTGTTATGCCATGAAGAAAGAAGAAGGAGTCGAGATCGCATCTATTCCAGTGGTAAACGAATTCTCAGACGTATTCCCTGACGAACTACCCGGGTTACCTCCGCAGAGAGAAGTAGAGTTTAATATCGAATTAGAGCCTGGAGCTGCACCTATTTCTAGAGCACCATACCGTATGACGCCAGCCGAGATGTATGAACTAAAGAAACAGCTTGAGGAATTATTGTAGAAGGGTTACATTCAACCTAGCGTCTCTCCTTGGGGAGCACCCGTTCTCTTTGTCCGGAAGAAAGATGGATCCCTTCAATTATGTATTGATTACAGGGAGCTAAACAGGGTGACGATCAAGAACAAGTATCCCATACCTCGGATCGACGACTTGTTTGATCAACTGCAAGGGGGAAGGGTATTCTCGAAGATTGACTTGCGATCAGGATACCATCAGTTGAGGATTAAGGAATCGGACATACCGAAATCTGCTTTCAGATCCCGGTACGGGCACTATGAATTCGTGGTAATGCCATTTGGACTCACCAATGCTCCTGCAGTATTTATGCAATTGATGAATCGGGTATTCTTAGAATACTTGGATAAATTTGTGGTAGTCTTCATCGATGACATCTTGGTCTATTCGAAAGACACAGAGGAACATGCAGAGCATTTGCGTATCGTTTTGAGCACTTTGAGAAAGGAACAGTTTTATGCGAAACTTTCAAAATGCAAATTCTGGCTTAGGGAAGTAACCTTCCTTGGACATGTGATATCAGCTGACGGAGTTCAGGTGGACCCGAAGAAAGTCGAGGCAATCTTGGAATGGGAATCTCCTAATAATGTGAAAGAAGTCCGGAGTTTCTTGGGAATTGCTGGATATTATCGCCGTTTTGTAGAAGGATTTTCAAAATCGCCCGTCCACTTACTCAGCTGTTACAGAAGACCCAAAAATTCGTGTGGAATGAGAAATGCCAGGCGAGTTTTGATGAACATAAGAGAAGACTGACAACAGCGCCTATACTAGCGTTACCAGATGGAACTGGTGGATTCGTGGTGTACAGCGACGCTTCAAATTAGGGTCTGGGATGTGTACTGATGCAAAAGGATAGGGTGATTGCCTATGCCTCTCGACAGTTGAAACCGTACGAAGTTAATTACCCGACTCATGATCTGGAGTTAGCAGTTGTAGTCTTTGCTCTAAAAATTTGGCGACATTATTTATACAGCACTAATTGTCAGATCTTTACAGATCATAAGAGCCTCAAGTATATTTTCAGTCAGAAGGAATTAAATATGAGGCAGAGAAGGTGGCTGGAATTGATCAAGGAATACGATTTGGAAATCCTCTATCATCCAGGCAAAGCAAACGTGGTAGCTGATGCACTGAGCCGTAAACCTATTTCTCTTCGAGTGTTGGAAGCGCTTACGTCCCAAACCAGCATTCAACGAGAACTAATTCGTGAAGGAATCGAAGTGTGGTCGCAAGGAGTCCAAGGGCAACTGTCTGTGATGGAACTAACTTCGTCGTTGGTTGAAGAAATCAAATCTAAGCAGTTGGATGATTCTCTGATTCTTCGATTATGTGACGAAGTGAACAAAGGAAAGGCCCCAGGATTCGTGATACAGGATGATGGAGTTCTGGTATTTCAGAGTCGACTTTGTGTTCCCAACAATGATGTTTTAAGGCAGACAATTCTGAAGGAAGCTCACAGCGCGCCCTATTCTATTCACCCGGGCACCAGTAAGATGTATAAGGATCTAAAACAAAATTTCTGGGGGGGAAATATGAAGAAGGACGTAGCAGAATACGTTTCAAAGTGTTTGACTTGTCAGCAGGTTAAGATTGAACATCAGCGACCTGCCGGAATGTTGAAGCCACTTTCGATCCCTGAGTGGAAGTGGGAAGATATATCGATGGACTTCATCACCAATATGCCACGGACCAAAATGGGGATGAACATGATTTGGGTCATAGTTGATCGACTAACCAAGTCGGATCATTTCCTAGGAATTAAAGACACGTGGGGACCCGAGAAATTGGCACGAGTATTTATTGTGGAGATAGTTTGATTACATGGTACACCGAAGACCATTATTTCGGATCGATATGGTCATTTCGTGTCGCACTTTTGGAAGGCAGTTCACAAGGCTTTGGGAACCGAACTGAACTTTAGCACGGCCTATCATCCTCAGACGGACGGTCAGTCCGAAAGGACTATACAGACAGTATAAGACATGCTTAGAGCTTGTGCCTTGGATTGGTCAACCGATTGGGAGGTTCACTTGCCGTTGATCGAATTCACTTATAACAATAGTTGGCATGCTTCTATTAAGATGGCACCGTTTGAAGCTTTGTACGGAAGAAGATGTAGATCGCCCCTGTGTTGGGATGATTCTTCTGACTTGATTGGGACGGAACCAGAGTTGATAGTTCAGACTCAAGATAAGGTAGCTCTAATTCAGGAACGACTGTTGACTGCCCAGAGTCGACAGAAGTCTTATGCAGATGTGCGCCGTTGCCCGTTGGAGTTTGAGATTGGGGATCACGTACTATTGAAGGTTTCTCCTACCTGGGGAATTTTCCGATTTGGGAGGAAAGAAAAACTGAGTCCGAGATATATCAGGCCATTCGAGATCCTTGACAGGGTTGGGGATTTAGCATACAGGTTGGCCTTACCGCCATCGCTGAGTCACGTTCACAATGTGTTTCATGTATCCCAATTACGGAAGTATATACCAGATCCCAGTCATATCATTGATTTCGGCGAGATCGAGATAGCTAATGACGGCACCTTCGAAGAGAGACCAATCAAAATACTTGAGAGTAGGATCAAACAATTGAGGAATAAACCAATATCCTTGGTTAAAGTGCAATGGTCACGACACGGAGTCGAGGAGGCCACTTGGGAAACAGAGGATGGTATGAAGACTAGATATCCAAAGTTATTTTCATCTTCAGTTTCGGAATGAAACTTCTTTTTAGGGAGAGAGGATGTATACCCGAGATTTTAATGTGTATTTTGAACATTATGACATTTTATATTGATCTGAGTATTATCTAAAGTATTTTATGATCCGGTGTTGTTGAACGTATGATTTCATACATGTGTTCAAAATTTGTAATTTTTGCACTATTAGCGCACGCTAACCACTAGGCGTAGCGTACGCTAATTGGGTTTCGTAACGCACGCTGTGTATGAACCTTAGCGCGCGCTATACGTAGTCAACTTGATTATGACAGGGTGGTAGGTGAGATCAGCCGTGGATTTTGGTCGGGACATGTCGGGATGTATCTGGACGGCTTTTGGAAAAGTCGAGTCAACAGTACTTAGCGCACGCTAATGTTACGAGACTAGTGCACGCTAAGTATAGTACAGTGAGGTCAGTAAGCTTTCGTTCAGTCGTTAGCGCATGCTAAAAATAGTTGTTAACGTACGCTAATCGTTGATTTTAGCGCACGTAAGGCTATTTAGCGCACGCTATGCCGAGACCCATCAGAGACAGTAGACTGATAGCCCGTTAGCGCATGCTAATTTGGGAGAGTAGCGCGCGCTAATTGTAACACCCCCGATATATTCAGGAATATTACAGTGCCGTAAATCCTTTACATAAGGATTTACAAGGCTGAAGAATTGAACAGACATTAAGAGGTACTAACGAATGGAAATAACGGAATTAAGATACAACAGTTCTGACCAAATACTGAAAATACAAATGTTCAACAGAAACTTATTAATACATCGCCAAATTCAAATTCATCATAAACGACTTCGTACTCGAGTACTTATTGAAATAACCAATAAGCAACAGACAAATAAACCCGGACGGAACATCACTCTGCACCCTCGTCGTCATGCAGCTCTAGTGGTTGTTTTCCCGCTCCCCTGGATACTGAACATAAATAAAATGTTCACCCCCGAAGGGGTTAGCACAACGATGCTAGTACAAGTACCACAACATATTATTCATATCTCACAAAGAATAATAACGTAAACGATAAAAATACCAACAAGTCTTCTCCTACGAGAAACTCATAAATGACATACATAACTGATAATCACAACATGATATCACAACATACACATGGTAATTCCGACGATCCAGCGTTCACTGCCTAGAACCCACGATGATCCCGTCAGACCAACCCGTGGTGGAAAAACCCATCCGATGATCCAGCGCACACTAGCATAGATCCCCCGATGATCCCGTCGGACCAACACGAGGTGGACATACAACGACATACATGCACGAAAATATGTATAACATCAATACATAAAATAAATAAGGTACTTGCCTCGATTCGAAGACAAGAACAATACTTCCACGAAAACGAACACTCGAAGGTCACCCCCCTCAATCAATCACGTAACAAGCTCGAACCTTAACAAAAGAAATAATATAGAATTTATCTCACATCGTACGAATGTGTAACAATTCGATTTACAGCCAAAAGCTCATAAAATGTAATCTGCCTGAACTGCTTAGTGCACGCTAAGTACTCTGTGTAGCGTGCGTTAAGTCTGCTCGATAGCGCACGCAAACAACAAAGCCTAGCGTACGCTAACTATGCATGGTCAGTACTTCACTGATCATCCGACTGACTCGTCTGATGGCCTAACGTACGTTACGTACCAAACGTAGCGTACGTTAACTCATGCTCGATAGCACACGTTAATCTACATATCTTAGCGTGCGCTAACTGTGCATGGCAGTTTACTACAGGGCAGTGGACTGATCTCAACATGATCAAACCAATGAAATCTTCAGTGTTAATTCATGTTACCTCCATGAATATGAATTATCCTACGGATAACAACAACTTCGGATTCAAGGATATGTATACTATTATAAAACCATATTCCATTTCGATTACCATTCTTCATGCGATAATTCGGAAAGCTTATCGGTCGATATCAACACCTTTATCTCAATCAAAAACTATCATTCTGTAGTTTGATTAACATTCCATCTTTACAAGATAAATCTTTCCATGATCAATCCTTTAGATTCGTCTAACAATAATGATGTTAAAGTCAAGTCCAAGATTGCTATGAATACACCTACTAGATTCGGATAACCAATGATAGAAGCTTCCTCTACTTATTCATTGTAATAAGATTCGAATCATGATGTTCATAATTAAGGTACTTAAGGCATAATCATCTCAATATTCCCAACATGAAGTGGTTTGGATAATTCACCCAAGAAACTCAATATTTTGCTAGCATGATCATCTCATTCTCCATAACACGAATCTAGAGTTGGTGATAGAATCAACATACCTAAATATGACAAAATCACTGAACTCCAAAGGTAGAATCTGAATCCGGTTGGTTATATGCCACTCCAAGGTGCTACTTCTCTTCAATGATCAATCACAAGAAGTAGTCAATGTCCAATGATCAAGTGGATGTGTTATAAGTGTGTCTAAGGAAGATGATATGCTCTCTGGCCTCTCAAAAACGAAAGGTGAACGAAGGAAATGAGAATAAAATGGAGTGCTGGCCCATATATAAACTTTCTGTACAAAAGCAGATTAGCGCACGCTACCTACACATCCTTAGCGTGCGCTAATAAGAGTTGACTCGAAAATTGTCCCGGTTCGTCCGCGGGAATCTTATCCGGTCCTACGTCCGGCTGGCGCATGTGCTAGCCGCCCAGCTCAATAATTGAGTGCCTAGCGCATGCAACTCCTACATACGTAGCGTGCGCTAGTAGTAGCCGATAGCGCACGTTAAGCTACATTCTTAGCGTGTGCTATCACGAGTTTGCATGAGAAATTTTGCATGTTGATATACTTATGTACAAAGTTACCAACGAAAGCAGTATTATACTCCAATAATCAAATTCACAAATCCGAATAATACAAGGTTTGAATACAGATGAAATACACCATAATAAATCCGGATATTACATACTCTCCTACTAAAAAGGAGTTTTGTCCCGAAACTCAAGATGAAAATAACTCGGGAAATCTGGACTTCATGCCATCTTCCGTTTCCCATGTGGCTTCTTCCACTCCGTGACGTGACCATTGAAATTTGACCAAAACGATGGGTTTGTTCCTCAACTGCTTAACTCGACTCTCGAGTATCTTGACCGGTCTTTCTTCAAACGTCCCATCCTGAGTGACTTCGATTTCGCCGAAATCAATGACATGACTAGGATCCGATATGTATCTTCGTAATTGGGATACGTGGAACACGTTATGAACATGGCCCAATGACGGCGGTAATGCCAACCTGTATGCCAACTCTCCAACTCTCTCAAGGATCTCGAATGGTCCGATATATCTCGGACTCAGTTTTCCTTTTCTTCCAAAACGGAAGATCCCCCGAGTAGGAGAAACCTTTAAAAGTACGTGGTCTCCAGTACTGAACTCCAAAGGGCGACGGCATACGTCTGCATAAGATTTCTGCCGACTCTGGGCGGTCAACAGCCTTTCACGAATCAAGGCTATCTTCTCTCGAGTCTGTACGATCAACTCTGGTTCTATCCCGATCAAGTCTGATGAATCGTCCCAACATAGGGGCGATCTACATCTCCTTCCGTATAATGCCTCAAACGGTGCCATCTTAATGGAAGCATGCCAACTATTGTTGTAGGTAAATTCAATCAACGATAGATGAACTTCCCAATCAGTTGACCAATCTAAGGCACAAGCCCTCAGCATATCTTCCACCATGTGAATAGTCCTCTCGGATTGCCCATCAGTCTCCGGGTGATAAGCTGTGCTGAAGTTCAATTCGGTTCCTAAGGCCCTATGAACTGATTTCCAAAAGTGAGACACAATACGGCCGTCTCGATCAGAAAAAATGGTCTTCAGCGTACCATGCAATCGAACTATCTCCGAAATAAATACTCGTGCCAACCTCTCTGGTCCCCACGTGTCCTTAATGCCTAGAAAATGAGCTGATTTGGTTATACGATCAACTATCACCCAAATCATGTTCATTCCTGTCTTGGTTCTCGGCATACTAGTGATAAAGTCCATCGATATGTCCTCCCACTTCCATTCAGGAATCAGAGCGGTTTCAACATCCCGGCAGGTCGTTGATGCTCGATCTTAACCTGCTGACAAGTCAAGCATTTCGAGACATACTCCGATACCTCTTTCTTCATGTTGCCCCACCAAAAGTTACATTTGAGTCCTTATACATTTCTTGGTGCCGGGTGGATAGAATAGGGCGTGCTGTGAGCTTCCTTCATAATCGTCTGTTTCAGAACATTGATATTAGGAACGCAGAGTCGGTTCTGAAATCTCAAAACTCCATCATCATGAATTACGAATCCGGGGGCCTTTCCCTTGTTCACTTCATCACGTAACCGAATCATCAGAGGTTCATCTGCCTGTCTAGATTTGATTTCTTCGGTTAATGATGAAGTTATTTCCATCACGCAAAGTTGTCCTTAGACTCTTTGTAACCACACTTCAATTCCTTCTCGAATCATCTCTCGCTGAAGGCTAAGTTCAGAGGTCAGAGTCTCCAGCATCTGAATAGAAACAGGCTTTCGGCTGAGTGCATCGGCCACTACATTCGCTTTGCCTGGATGATACGAAATCTCCAAGTCATAGTCCTTAATTAGTTCTAACCATCTTCTTTGCCGCATGTTCAACTCTTTCTGACTGAAGATGTATTTGAGACTCTTGTGATCCGTAAAGATCTGACAGTGAGTCCCGTACAGATAATGCCTCCAGATTTTCAAAGCAAAAATCACTGCTGCCAGCTCCAAATCGTGCGTTGGGTAATTCGCTTCATAAGGTTTCAGCTATCGCGACGCATAAGCGATCACCTTATCATTCTGCATCAATACGCATCCGAGCCATTGGTTCGAAGCATCACTGTAAACTATAAATCCTCCACTTCCCTGTGGAAGTGATAGAATCGGCGCTGTCATCAGTCTCTTCTTCAATTCATCAAAGCTAATCTGACACAACTCGTTCCAATCAAACTTTTGAGTTTTCTGCAGGAGTCGAGTAAGTGGGCGGGAAATTTGGAAAACCCTTCCACGAACCGATGATAATACCCAGCAAGTTCTAAGAAACTTCGAACTTCTTTCACGTTCTTTGGAGGCTTCCAATCCAAAACCGCTTCAATATTCTGAGGATCTACTCGGACTCCTTCAGCTGATACCATATGACCAAGGAACATTACTTCCTTTAGCCAGAATTCACACTTAGAGAGTTTGGCGTACAGTTGCTCGCTTCTTAAAAGTTCTAATACAATCCACAAATGCTGTGCATGCTCTTCTGGGTTCTTAGAATACACTAGAATGTCATCAATGAACACGACCACAAATTTATCCAAATGTTCGATGAACACTCGGTTCATCAATTGCATGAATACAGCATGTGCATTAGTGAGACCAAACGGCATCACTACAAACTCATAGTGTCCGTAACGAGTTGTGAACGCTGATTTCGGAACATCAGATTCCTTAATCCTCAGCTGATGATATCCTGATCTCAGATCGATTTTAGAAAATACTGTTGCTCCGTGCAATTGGTCAAACAGATCATCAATCTGTGGTAACAGATACTTGTTCTTAATCGTCATTTTATTCAATTCTCGATAGTCAATAAACAATCGAAGCGATCCATCCTTCTTCTGAACAAAAAGAACTGGCGCTCCCCAAGGCGAAACGCTTGGCTGGATATAGCCTTTGTCCGGTAACTCCTCTAGCTGCTTCTTCACTTCGTACATCTCAATAGGTGCCATACGATACAGCGCCTTAGAAATTGGTGTAGCTCCGGGTTCCAGCTCAATGGTAAATTCTACATCCCTTCGTGGAGGTAGTCCAGGTAACTCATTAGGAAATACATCTGGAAATTCGTTCACAACATGAATGGATGAAAGTTCCACAATTTCGTCTTCTTTTTTCATTGCATAGCACCAGTATCCGGTGCAGCCCTGTTTCAACAATTTGACAGCTTTCATCGATTTGATCAACTTTCCTGAGCTTCCTAGTTTCCATCCCTCAAACAGTATTTCGGAACCATCATCAGCGATCAGCGAGATATTCCTACTTCGGTAGTTTACAATTGCTCCATATCAATTAAGCCAATCGTCTCCGAGTATCAGATCGTCTCCTTGCATTCCTATCATAATCAAATTTGAGAGCCACTCTCTGCCTCCAAATGATACAGGGAAATTTCTGGTTTCTAAGTTCCCGACAATCCTCTCTCCACTCAGTAAACCAACAACATAAGGTTCACAAGTATGAAAACCAGAAATATTCAAACGATTTACACAAGACAAGGATATAAAAGAATGCGTAGCTCCTGTATCGAATAAAACGCTAACTGGCTGGGAAAGGATCTGGACAGTACCTGATGCAACAGCAGCATCCTGATCGTTTGTTCTCCTCATCTCGTACAGACGTGGGGGAACAAATCCGTCACTCGATGTACCCTTTCGGTCCCACTGTCCTCTGCCTCGCCCGCGGCCAAAATTCTGAGGCATCTGAACACTTTGCTGCGTCTGTTGGATACTGGTTTCCTTCTGGCCTGGCTATGGTGTACGGGCTCTAAAAGACTTTGCAGCCTCTTCACAGAACACCGCACGATGTCCCTCTCGACCACAATCAAAACAAGTCACGGCAGGTAGGGGGCAATTCCGTCGATAGTGCCCCGTCTGGGCGCAGTTAAAGCATTTCTTGGTAACATCAGTCATGGTTGATGTTGCTCCGAAGTTCTTTCCGCTCCTAACTGGGTGCGGAGGTTTCTTGAAAGAATGAAAAGATGACTGGGCCTTGCGGGCCCCGCTGCTCTTGTGCTCTATAAAAGTATCAGAGACTTACTGCTTCTTGGATTCCGTAAATTTCTCCATAGCTGCTTCCTTGATTTCATACGCCAACGCCTTATCCTGGTATTGACGGAGTGTGGTACATTCAAAACCGGACATGTACCTTTGGATTTCTGGTTTCATCCTCATATCAAAATGGATCATCATTTCTGCATCTGTTCTGACCAGATGTCGAACAAATGCCAGCTGCTAGTTAAACGTCTTAATTGCCTGAGATACTGGCACATCCGAAGGCTGAGCGGAGAAAAACTCCCGAACCTTGGCTTCCCTCACAGGACGAGGGCAGTACTGAGCTTCCATCATTAATTTAAACTCTGTCCAATCAGCATCATGGTCTACAGGCCGGATGGCTTCCCACCATTCGGACGCTTCCCCTATCAGAAAGTATTGAGCGATAGAGGCTCTCCGGTTGTCTGGGCAGTTAATTTCGGCAAAGATTTTCTCCAGATCCTTTAACCAATGGTCCCAGGTGGGAGTCTCAGAAATACCGTCAAATTTGGGTGGTTGCATCTTCGCCACCTCTTGCAGCCACCGGTCACCTCGATTTCCCATGTCTGGGATCCCTTGCTGTCTCTCTCCCTGCTGTAGTCCCACCGCCACTTGCATTCGGTCCACGACTTGGCGGCCAGTCATCTGGTTCACCACTTGACGAAGAATATCTGTACAAGAGTTCGATTCGTTATTGATAGATCGTTGTGGCTCGCCCGAGCTATGGCCCGGCTTGATTTGAAGGCGACGCTTCCCTTTCTGCATTCCCTCGTCCGCGTCCGCGACCGCGACCACGTCCACGTCCGCCTCTCAACATACTGTAAGCATAAATACTCAATATACTGGAAACAATACCATTCAAATGCTCAAGTACAAATGAATATAACATGTATAAGATGAGATAGAGTTTAGGAACTTACAACCACCGCCCGCACGAAGACGTAGGCAGTACAGTGATGTTATTCACGGCCGGTTACCTCAAAAAGGCATCAATGACCCCTATTTTAACCCAATGGCCAAGATATCCATAATCTTAGCTCCTATACCATATTCTGTGACACCCCCGATATATTCAGGAATATTACAGCGCTGTAAATCCTTTACATAAGGATTTACAAGGCTGAAGAATTGAACAGACATTAAGAGGTACTAATGAATGGAAATAACGGAATTAAGATACAACAGTTCTGACCAAATACTGAAAATACAAATGTTCAACAGAAACTTATTAATACATCGCCAAATTCAAATTCATCATAAACGACTTCGTACTCGAGTACTTATTGAAATAACCAATAAGCAACAGATAAATAAACCCGGACGGAACATCACTCTGCACTCTCGTCGTCATGCAGCTCCAGTGGTTGTTTTCCCGCTCTCCTGGATCCTGAACATAAATAAAATGTTCACCCCGAAGGGGTTAGCACAACGATGTTAGTACAAGTACCACAACATATTATTCATATCTCACGAAGAATAATAACGTAAACGACAAAAATACCAACAAGTCTTCTCCTACGAGAAACTCATAAATGACATACATAACTGATAATCACAACATGATATCACAACATACACATGGTAATTCCGACGATCCAGCGTTCACTGCCTAGAACCCACGATGATCCCGTCAGACCAACCCGTGGTGGAAAAACCCATCCGATGATCCAGCGTACGCTAGCATAGATCCCGCGATGATCCCGTCGGACCAACACGAGGTGGACATACAATGACATACATGCACGACAATATGTATAACATCAATACATAAAACAAATAAGGTACTTGCCTCGATTCGAAGACAAGAACAATACTTCCACGAAAACGAACACTCGAAGGTCGCCCCCCAATCAATCATGTAACAAGCTCGAACCTTAACAAAAGAAATAATATAGAATTTATCTCACATCGTACGAATGTCTAACAATTCGATTTACGGCCAAAAGCTCATAAAATGTAATCTGCCTGAAATGCTTAGCCACGCTAAGTACTCTGTGTAGCGTGCGTTAAGTCTGCTCGATAGCGCACGCAAATAACAAAGCCTAGCGTACGCTAACTATGCATGGTCAGTACTTCACTGATCAGCCGACTGACTCGTCTGATGTCCTAACATACGTTACGTACCAAACGTAGCGTACGTTAACTCATGCTCGATAGTGCACGTTAATCTACATAGCTTAGCGTGC
The DNA here is from genome assembly GCA_033398695.1 of Orobanche coerulescens. Lineage (NCBI taxonomy): Eukaryota > Viridiplantae > Streptophyta > Magnoliopsida > Lamiales > Orobanchaceae > Orobanche > Orobanche coerulescens. The sequence goes on from CM065802.1 coordinate 206,169,471, forward strand.
GCTAACTGTGCATGGCAGTTTACTACAGGGCAGTAGACTGATCTCAACATGATCAAACCAATGAAATCTTTAGTGTTAATTCATGTTACCTCCATGAATATCATGTTTATACGGTTATGAATGATCCTACGGATAACAACTTCGGATTCAAGGATATGTATACTATTATAAAACCATATTTCATTTTGATTACCATTCTTCATGCGATAATTCGGAAAGCTTATCAGTCGATATCAACACCTTTATATTAATAAAAAACTATCATTCTGTAGTTTTATTAACATTCCATCTTTACAAGATAAATCTTTCCATGATCAATCCTTTAGATTCGTCTAACAATAATGATGTTAAAGTCAAGTCCAAGATTGCTATGAATACACCTACTAGATTCGGATTACCAATGATAGAAGCTTCCTCTACTTATTCATTGTAATAAGATTCGAATCATGATGTTCATAATCAAGGTACTTAAGGCATAATCATCTCAATATTCCAAACATGAAGTGGTTTAGATAATTCACCCAAGAAACTCAATATTTTGCTAGCATGATGATCTCATTCTCCATAACACGAATCTAGAGTTGGTGATAGAATCAACATACCTAAATATGATGAAATCACTGAACTCCAAAGGTAGAATCTGACTCCGGTTGGTTATATGCCACTCCAAGGTGCTACTTCTCTTCAATGATCAATCACAAGAAGTATTCAATGTCCAATGATCAAGTGGATGTGTTATAAGTGTGTCTAAGGAAGATGATATGCTCTCTGGTCTCTCAAAAAAGAAAGGTGAACGAAGGAAATGAGAATAAAATGGAGTGCTGGCCCATATATAAACTTTCTGTACAAAAGCAGATTAGCGCACGCTACCTACACATCCTTAGCACGCGCTAATAAGAGTTGACTCCAAAATTGTCCCGGTTCATCCGCGGGAATCTTATCCGGTCCTACGTCCGGCTGGCGCATGTGCTAGCCGCCCAACTCAATAATTGAGTGCCTAGCGCACGCAACTCCTACATACATAGCATGCGCTAGTAGTAGCCGATAGCGCGTGTTAAGCTACATTCTTAGCGTGCGCTATCACGAGTTTCAATGAGAAATTTTGCATGTTGATATACTTATGTACAAAGTTACCAACGAAAGAAATATTATACTCCAATAATCAAGATCACAAATCCGAATAATACAAGGTTCGAATACAGATGAAATACACCATAATAAATTCGGATATTACACTAATAACCCTTTTTTATAAATAGGACAACACCCATCTTCATTTTTCATTTTTCATTTTTCACTTTCAACCTTGGCCAAAATTCCACGTCCCTGAGATTTTCCCTCACCTCATATCACTCATACCACCTCATTAATCCAATTTTTGGAGTGCTTAGACGTTGGGGAGTCGTGATCAAACTTCTGGTGAAGAGTTTCTTCAAGACTTTCATTGTTCTTCCATTTTTAAGGTATGTAAACTCCACATCAAGATGGGGATTTTGTTCTTTGTTAGATTATGAGCTTTTCGCAGAGATTATGGAGTTTGTTTCGTCATGATGAATCCACCCCCATGATTAGGAAGGATTGTATTAGTTTATTTAAGGTTCCTTTGATTATAGTTGAGCCATAATCTTTACCGAACTTGAAAGTGGAGCCTTCTGAGATGAACACACCTTGTTATTTTGTCCGTAACACTCTTTTGATGAACATAGTGTTGAAGATTATCCCATGATAAGATGAATCTATGAAGTTGAATGTAAAGTGTGTTCATGTATAATTCTTGCCTTAGATGAACTCGTTGTTAACCTTCTTTGATGATTGGAGCCATGAAAGGATTATTGGGACAATATTTTGAAATGAGGAATTTGATAAGTATTACCATGGGAGAACAAGAGTCGTAGAGATGTATTAACCTTGTAGTAGATTGAGCGTGATTATCTCATAATATTTTGATATAGCAACCGAACCGAGCATTCGAGTTAAGAATCGGAATTAGAGTTTGGATCATGGATATAATGATATGATGAATGTTCTTGGAATTGTAGATACCAACCTTGTGTTCCACTACAATCTCTTGAATTCACAAGTCTTTTTCTAAGCGTAGTACTCGTCGGAAAATAGGACCGAGAACCGATTATCCGTTATTGATAATTCATTTATAACTTTAGACGTTCGGGACTCGTGCGTTAGTTTCGGGAGGTTTATTGAATTCCTTGTTATTCCTTTGTACAAGGTGGTCGATCGAGGGGTGGCGACCTTTGGACAAGTGACATTCGTGGGAGTATTTAAATTCTTGCCATCTTGAGGCAAGTATCGTATTTTAAACTTGTTAATATTGTATTGTTGATCATGTGTATGATTTATTCATGTTGTTGAACATGAGATTAATTTCTTTGAGTTGTCATGGTATTTGTTATTGATTCCTTGATTGTTCACGTCGATGAACATGTTGATTTGCATATTTGTATGCATATGTTACTGTTTATGTTGTAAATGATCCGAGGGGATCATGAGGATCTATGCTGAGGGCACTGGATCGGATGTCCACCATGCGTTGGTCCGACGGGATCATCATGGGGATCCATGCTGAGGGCGCTGGATCGTTGGACGGGTTTTCCACCATGCGTTGGTCCGACGGGATCATCATGGGGATATATACTGACGGCGCTGGATCGTTGGATTACCCTGTATTATGTTGATGGAATCTTGAGGATTCACATCATTGGATTCTGGTGACGGAAGTCCGTTTTGCATGTTTTATGATGCACTGATGATTTATGTATTGTGATACTTGTACTAGCATCGTTTGCTAACCTCTTCGGGGGTGGACATTTGTTTTGATGTTCAGGTAGCCGAGGAGCGGGGAAGCAGCCACAGTACCGACATGATGATGAAGTGGCTCAGTGATGTGGATTATGTTATTTTGTTTTATGGTTATTTTCCAGTACTCGAGTATGCATATGTTGTTGATGACTTCAGGTATGTTTTGTAATAATGGACTCATTTGTATTGTCGAACGGGTTTGAACTTCTTTTACTTTGATGACACTTTAGTATTTATTTCGTATTTCTCAAATTAGCCTTGTAAATTCTTATACAAAGGATTTACGGCGCTGTAATTATTCCGAATATATCGGGGTGTTATAGAGACCAGGAAGCTCAGGGAACGTGATCAAAGCTATGAAAGCCATCAAACTGCTAAAACAGAGCTGTGCTGGATACTGGTGTTACGCAATGAAGAAAAAAGACGGAAAAGTAGAGCTTTCATCCATCCTGTTGTGAGTGAATTTCCGGACGTGTTCCCTGAAGAATTACCTGGACTACCTCCACGACAAGATGTAGAGTTTACCATCGATCTAGAACCAGGAGCTACACCGATTTCTAAGGCGCCGTATCGTATGGCACCTACCGAAATGTATGAATTGAAGAAGCAACTGGAAGAGTTACTGGACAAAGGCTATATTCAGCCAAGTGTTTCACCCTGGGGTGCACCAGTTCTTTTTGTCCGAAATAAAGATGGATCGCTTCGATTATATATTGATTATCGGGAGCTGAACAAGATGACGATCAAGAACAAGTACCCGTTGCCACGGATTGATGATTTGTTTGACCAATTACAAGGAACGACAGTATTTTCTAAGATCAATTTGAGATCGAGATATCATCAGTTGAGGATTAAGGAATCCGATGTTCCGAAGTCAGCATTCAGAACTCGCTACGGACATTGTGAATTTGTGGTGATGCCGTTTGGCCTCACTAATGCGCCTGCAGTGTTTATGCAGTTAATAAATCGAGTGTTCATAGAGTATTTAGACAAATTCGTAGTTGTGTTTATCGATAATATTTTGGTTTACTCCAAGAGCCTGAAAGAGCATGCACAACACTTACGGATCGTTTTGGACCTCTTAAGAAGCGAGCAATTATATGCCAAACTTTCAAAGTGTGAATTCTAGCTAAAGGAAGTGATGTTCCTCGGTCATGTGGTATCAGCGGAAGGAGTCTGAGTAGATCCCCAGAAAGTCGAGGCAATTTTGGATTGGAAGTCTCCTAAGAACGTGAAGGAAGTCAGAAGTTTTCTAGGACTTGCTGGTATTATCGTCGATTCATGGAAGGATTTTCTAAAATTACCCGCCCACTTACTCGATTGCTGCAGAAAACCAAAAAGTTTGAATGGAGCGATATATGTCAGACTAGTTTTGATGAATTGAAAAGGAGATTGACGACGAAACCAATTTTAGCACTACCACAAGGAACTGAAGGATTTGTAGTTTATAGTGATGCTTCAAACCAAGGTCTCGGGTATGTATGGATGCAGAATGAGAAGGTGATCGCCTATGCTTCAGGGCAGTTGAAACCATATGAAGTAAATTATACAACTCATGATTTGGAGCTGGCAGCTGTTGTTTTTGCCTTGAAGATGTGGAGAAATTATATGGGACTCACTGTCAGATCTTCAAAGATCATAAGAGTCTCAAATACATCTTTAGTCATAAAGAGTTAAACATGCGGCAGAGGAGATGGCTAGAATTGATTAAGGACTATGATTTGGAGATTCTTTATCACCCAGGCAAAGCGAATGTAGTGGCTGATGCTCTGAGCCGCAAACCTGTTTCTATTCGAATGTTGGAGACTCTCACCTCCCAGTCCAGCATTCAACGATTCGTGAGGGAATTGAAGTATGGTTTCAAGGAGTCCAATGGCAACTGTGTGTGATGGAATTAAATTCGTTGTTAACCAAAGAAATCAAATCTAAGCAATTAGATGACCTTCTGATGATGCGTTTACGTGATGAAGTGAGCAAGGGTAAGGCCCCAGGATTTGTGATTCATGATGATGGAGTTTTGAGATTCCAGAGTCGACTTTATGTTCCCGACGTTTATGTTTTGAAGCAGACAGTCATGAAGGTAGCTCACTGTATGCCGTATTCTATTCACCCGGGCACCAGTAAGATGTATAAGGATTTGAAGCAGAATTTTTGGTGGGGCAACATGAAGAAAGATGTGGTGGAATATGTCTCGAAGTGTTTAACTTATCAGTAGTTTAAGATCGAACATCAACGACCCGCCGGAATGTTGAAGCCACTTCCGATTCTTGAATGGAAGTGGGAAGATATATCTATGGATTTTATCACTAATATGCCGAAGAACATAACAGGGATGAACATGATTTGGGTGATAGTTGATCGCCTAACCAAGTCGGCTCATTTTCTGGGCATTAAGGATACTTGGGGACCAGAGAGGTTGGCACGAGTGTTTATTGCGAAGATAGTCCGATTGCATGGTACACTGAAGACCATTGTTTCTGACCGAGACAGTCGCTTCGTGTCACATTTTTGAAAAGCAGTTCATAGAGCCTTGGGAACCGAGCTGAACTTTAGCACATCTTATCATCCTCGGACTGATGGACAGTCCGAGAGGACTATTCAAATAGTAGAAGACATGCCGAGATCTTGTGCCCTAGATTGGTCGACTGAGTGGGAAGTTCATCTACCGTTGATTGAATTCACTTACAATAATAGTTGGCATGCTTCCATTAGGATGGCACATTTTGAAGCGTTATACGGGAGGAGTTATAGATCGCCCCTGTGTTGGGATGATTCATCAGACTTGATCGGGACGGAACCGGAGTTGATATTAATGTTAGGCGTATTTTTATGCGCTTATTTATCATTATTTTATATCCATTTTGAGCCTAAATCTGCATAAATGAGCTTTTAATGCACTATCTTTATATGTTTTGTAGGAAATTGGAGTCCGGAAGCTCGAACGGCGAAAAACGGGCCAAAACAGCGATTTCTGGTCATGAGCCGCGGCTCAGCATACTTGTGCCGCGGCTCACAGTACAGTTCGCTCGGCACTTGTTAGTCACCTTCAAAAACTTGTTGTGAGGAAATCCCTCACACTATGCCGCAAGTGCACGGTGTCAACAAGTAATAAAGTGATAAGTATAATATCGTTCCCTCGAGGACTGATTTCACTAAGTACCAAAATATAGTCAACTCGTAATTTTATTTGAAGAACAATTATATAGAATTTATTTCTAAACTAATTGCAGAAAAATAAATAGAAAATAATAATAGTAATAATAATAATAATAAGGGTGTAGGATTATGATTTTCACCTCAAACAATCAGAAATGATTTTTATTTAATTCAATTCACTTTTATTCAATTGATTGTAAGCTAGGAATTCCTAAATTATTCTAAAGCCTTTCCCAAGGTCGATAGAAAATACTAAGAATTATTAACTCGATATATCCCTATTCAAATTAGATAATTAATAGCTAAAACTGTTCATGAATCCCCACAATAAACAGGCTTCACAATTCCTATGAGTATATCCCTATCTCACGAAAATCATGATTTTTCTCACAAGAACTATGCCTAAATTTCATCTCCCGAATCCATAAAGACATTCAAATCAATTCAACTATTGGCTACACAATTGAAAGCATTGAGAATAGTGAGAAAAATCCAACTCAATACGAATAACGAGTGAATTGAAATAAAAATAAATAATTCAAATCGTCATGTAATCGGCTACAATCACAATCCTACTCAAACAGATCTAGAAAATAAGATGCGGAAAAATTAAGGAAAACCGTAAGGGATCCGTGGTCTTGTCGTCGCGCACAAATCTCCTCCAATAATTTCTTGATGGTCGATCCTCTGATTCTTCAATGATCTCTCCAAATCTGACCTTAAACCCCTATTTATAACTATCATTAGCCTCCAAAACGCGCCTGGGGATTGGGTCGAAAAGGGCTTCAAAATCGGCTCAGAAACACGGAAGACTCAGCAAAACCGCCCCGTGGGCCGCGGCTCACTTAATCTGTGCCGCGGCCCCAACGTTCAGCGCAGATGCCTGTAATATCCGCAATTTTCGATTTTTGGTAAATTTCTTTTTTCGGCCGAAGTCCGTTTTGACGACTTGCTTTTGACCGTTTCGTCATTCGGAGAATATTTAATTCTGCACTTTTTGTCATCCGAGTTCGTTTCGGTGCTGCTTTGTTGAGTTCCGCTTTTTAGTGACTTTTCCGCGCTTGAGTTCGGTTCTTGCGAATCTCGTTCGAAACTGTCGTTTGGGGTTTTTCGTAAGTTCATTTAACGTTGTTATACGTGTTGTGAGCTTCGGTTTGATTATTCGTTGTCGTATGGTGATTTTCGGGCATTTGGGCCATTTTCGTAATTTCCCAAAGTTTGGGGTAATTACCTTCCGTTGTCGAATGTCGAGCCTTCGGGTGGTCGGAATCATGTGTTCTACTAACTCTTAGATTCGTCTTTGTGAGTAATTCGTAACCGTATCTTCGGTTCGTATTCAGGTTCGGGTTTCAGTGTCGTTTTGTTGAATTCAGGATTACTAAACGACTTTTCTAAGTATGAGTTCGACTTTGTTAGATCACCATTAATTTTTGGTAACTCCAAAAATTCTGAATCATTGCAATATTATAGAGCATCGAGTTAGCTTTCCAATGGTTCAAACGGTGAGTCAATCGGAGTCCGGACGAGAGAGTTATGGTCGTTTTAACTCACCCGCTCGTTATTGGCCGATCACTGCCGGCCGAACTCGGCCGTGTCGTCCGACACGGCCCGTGCCGTACTCGTCCGGATAAGCCGAAAGTTTCTGTCTCAGGACCCGACCGTGTCGTCCGACACGGCCCGTGCCGAACTCTTAGGATAAGCTGTAGCGATCGCTGACACGCCCGGCCGTGTTCGAGGACACGGCCGAGTCATGCCGAAATCATTTGTCGGACGGGTCACTATCGGTAGGCCCCTTCGGCGCGCGACCGTGTCATGCGGGACACGGTCGAGTCCCTGTCGGCCAGGTGAAACACGACCGTGCCGATCGGCACGGGCCGTGTCCGGCAGCGATCAACCCTATAAAAGGCCCCAGACGTTTTTCTTGCCATTTTTCACCTTCTTCTTCTCCTCTTCCGCGGTGGGCGTGTTCTAAGATTGAAGCCATGTTGTTTAACAATAAATCCATGAAGTCTTGGAGTTCATATCATCAATCATCCATCCTATAACATCCTTTGATCGAGCGAATCAGGTCGATTTTCTAGAAATCTAATTTTGGGGATTTTGGGTATTTTGTTCGATTTCGTCCGTTTAATCCGATTTAACTTAGGATTGTGATGGATTGATGATTATTTAGATGTATTATATCATTTCCCTTGTTATTTCATGGTTGGATCGTATCGATTCGTTGTTTTGGTCGAGTTCTTGATCGACGCCTTAAAGGTGTCCGGTAAAATGTCATAGAGGGGTTTTCGGGCGTTCTACGATTATTCTTCCTCGTATGATCGATGATTTATTGATTATATGTTGTTAGGGTCGAATTCTTGTGAAGAACTCGAGTCGGAACCCTTTCGTTCGTTGTCTTCTTCGGGGTCCGAGCTTCCCGGTCGAACCGTGTTCTTCGGAGCGTTTGGTAGCGGTTATTAAGGCAAGTATCTTACTATACGACTTGTATCTTGCGACTAGTAATCACGTATGAGATTTATGATGATTTTGCGTGCCTTCGTAAATATGTTCCGTTTGAGTTGGTTGTGTTTTCCGAAATTTGAAGGCTTTGTGATGATAGTTGTTGCGAGTGTTGAGGTTGTGTTATGTGCGTGCAATGTATGATTTTTTGGTGATCAAGGTGATTGATTAATTGTGCTCATTGTTGAATGTAATGCGAATGTGACGTGATGGAACGCTAAGTTCACTCGTGCGGGTTCGACGGGGCCTACGAGGATTCATGGCATAGGTCCATGGGATCGGAACTTAGTGTGTGGTGCTGAGGTCCAATCGTGCGGGTCTGACGAGGCCTACGATGATTCATGGCATACGTCCATTGAATCAGGACACAGTACGTCCAACCGTGCGGGTTCGACGGAACCTACGGTGACACGTGACACAGGTTCACGGGGTCGGGACTGTTTGTTGTGATTGTTGTGTTTGCTCAATCCGTGTGGGTTGTTGAACCTACGGAGACTCGTGGCAAGCGATCACGGAGTCATGAGCATGATTGATTGTTGTGATTGTTGTGTTTGCTCAATCCGTGTGGGTTGTTGAACCTACGGAGACTCGTGGCAAGCGATCACGGAGTCATGAGCATGATTGATTGTTGTGATTGTTGTGTTTGCTCAATCCGTGTGGGTTGTTGAACCTACGGAGACTCGTAGCAAGCGATCACGGAGTCATGAGCATGATTGATTGTTGTGATTGTTGTGATTGGTTAAGTCCGTGCGGGTTGTTGAACCTACGGAGACACGTGACAGGGGATCACGGTGTCACGAACCATGTTTTGTAAATCAAACTTTTTGTAAGAAAGTTTTAAGAAAAGAATGTTGGGCCGCCCCATGAGATTTATGGAAATGTTTTCACCGTAAATTGTTGTAATACAATTTTGAGATTTGGGTTAAGGCCCTTAAGTTTTGAAAGGTTTTGTGAATCGGGACATGAGGTCTTAAGGTTTTGAAATTCTAAAAATTCCGAGATGATAATCTTATTTTCGAATGCTTCATAGCTTATCTTCTCTTGTGAAAACCTCCGGGAATATTTGATACTTGATTATTAATTGCTTGTTACATTTCGTATGATTTGATACTTGCACTAGTAAAACGGTGGAGTTTACTAACCCCGAGTCGGGGGTGGATGTCTGTTTTGCGTCCAGGTACATGCAGATTTAGGGGAGCAGACACAGGATTAGCACAAGAGGATGACGAGCTGCGATACTAATCATGAGTTGAGAGTTATTTTGATTTTGTTGTGTTGTCAGAGTTGATTTCAGTCTTCCGCTGTATTGTATTTCGACCCCTGTGTGGGTAATGTTATTTAAGTCAGTTTTATCGATTGGGTTGTGTGACCTCAGCCTGCAGTGTATTCACGTGTAAGTGACCATATCGGTCCGTATCATTTTATTGTTTGACCCTGGTCGGGCAAGCATTTGGTCGTTTATGGATGTTTAGCCTGGTAGATCCTTGTGAAAAGGGTCTACGGCGTGTAATATTCCCATATGGTTTTGAGGATGTTACAATTATGGTATCGGAGCTTAGGTTTGCGAAAACCTAGGTTGTCGGGTCGTTTCAAGTCGTGTTTTGTCGAGTAATGTGTTGTCTTGTCGTTCGAGTCGTCAGGTGACAAGTTGAGTTGTGCGTGGTCACAACGTGTCGGTTATGTTGTCAGGACGAGATTAGTATCGTGGGCGACTGTCACCTCCGTGCAACCTGTGGATGTAAGTCTTCTCTTTTATGCGAAGTACCTGTGTATCTCGATTTTATCTTAGTGAGTTAATTGCGGTGCATGATTTTCTTTACACAGTATTGTGTAATATAATTGTGTTTAGTACTTGTGGCATATAGTATGTGTATAGAACTGGGCACATTATTGTTTTATCTTTGATCCTCCGGGTGGTGTGGTATGGTGTGGAAGTTGTAAACCTTGATGGATTTCGACCAGGTATCGGCGATCGAGTTTTATTTTGAAAATCGATTCCCTTAACCGAGTTTTGACATTATGGCCTTGATCGTTTTGGCGAAATTCTTATGACGGTATTTAGTATTTTGTAAATGGCTTTTGTGAGTTTTGAAATATTACCGTCATCGGCCCTTTTGGCGTTTTTGTAAATAGTTTTTATCTGGTGGGTTCGCGTGGGACCCACAACGCTATAATGTTCCGTGTAATTACTCGAGATTTTGGGCATTCTAGCCCATTGAATTATCTTTGAAAATCTTGAGTATCCTAGAAATAAATTTGAGACGTACATTTAAAATGAATTGTTTTCTCATGGTACTTCCAAGGTGCCACGATATGTTTCGAATTCTTCTACCTCGAGGACCAAAATGTTTTGAGATATTTTTCAATGTTTTATAAACACTTTTACTTAGACCCGAGGGTCGAATATTTCCGAAAGTTTTTCACGAAAAGAAAGTGTCCTCATTTTTATCGAATGCGAAATAGTTTTCCCAAGTCTCGATAACGATGTTTCACGATTGTACTTTTTTTGAAGGGTGATACTCAAGATCAATCGGTGTTTCCAAAATTATTTTCAAAAGGAGGTTTTCGTTTTTAAAAACCTATCCATTCCCGTTTGAGGGCTGGGTATGTATGTATGATGTTCACGTTGTCGTTATGATGTTTGCTCCCGAGTATGATCGAATTGGTGCCATGAACGTCGAGGCGTTGCCACGCATTTGCTGTACTAGCCCTCTGTGAGAGGTGTGAACCGGTGTTTACTGTTTATCGCCTCGTGGCGATTTGCGTGTTGTCGCACAAGTGTGAGATGTTGAAGCTTGGGTTTGTACGTTTGTGTACATGTGTGATTGTTTCATAATGTTTGTAATTATGGGCTGATTATCGTTCGGGCCGTTGATGTCGCCGAACGATACTGTCGTTGTTGTAGTGTTTGTGTGTGTATTACTTTACGATGGTAATCGTTGTATATGATATGTGTTATGATTATTTATTATGCTGAGTTGGCATCTCCGGTATGTTGTTTTGCGGTGTTATGTTCCATTATATCTAGCATCTGTATTTTCGATATGCCGAGCCGAGGCATTTCGAACGTATTGTGCCGGGGGCATGTACGTGCCAATTGTCCTTCTCGTCAGTAATGCTTTTCAAGTGTGGACCCGAGAGACACAGGATCCAGTTTTGCGAGTTAAGTTCCGAGTCTTTCGGGGCGCGAACTTCAGTATAGATATGAGGATCGGATCTGAGAGGCCCATGGGAGATATTTCTGTCGTTTGCTTTTTGTGATGTCACCTTACTCCAGTTGTTGTGAGTTGCGGGAATGACATTTCTTTTATAAGAGGTCGAATGTAATGCCTGTATCGTTTTGACTTCTGCATTTCCTCTTTCTCAGGTCTATCGACTCGTTTATGTTCGTTGACATTTTCTGAGCTTGTCCTGCCCCTTGCTTTGGTTGATCGAACGAGCGTGGTATTGTTTCGGAATAACTCGTTTGTTGTTGTGACTTTTCAATTTCTACTTCCTTTCCTGTGGATCTTATGTGAAGGCACATGTTGTTTTCACCAGATCATATATTGTCTCGAGTCGAGATGTGAACCTTGGAGTTGTTGTTTGAATTTTCTTATCCTTCGTGTTAGAACATGATTGTTCGATTTTTGTTGTCTCGATCGTTGTGGTTCGATCGTTTGTTTGTTCGGTTTTGTTCTCGTTTCGTGATTGTTGAGCATTCAGGCTCCTTCCTAATTCCCTTAAGTTCGGGAAATTAGTCTCGTTTTCGATCTTCCAACCCTTGGGCGGTGGGATTCCGTATTTGTTCAGCGGTTGGCTCGCGTTTTGATTGATGTACCGTTGGGTTGGTCAATCATATTGATTTTCGTTCGTTGTGTTTTGTGATTGTCGGATAATTGACTTGGCTATATTATCCGTTTGATGACGCTTGTCATTTGTTGGTTTTATTATATCCCTAACGGCGACGTTGTGTTGGTCGCCGTGGAGCGTGTTTTCACGCCGTATATTCCTTTGCGTTGTTTGTAACATTTCGCCGTTGGGCGTTAGTTACGCATTCTTGTGTATCTTGTTGAGTTCTTCCTGGCGGAATATTTCTTCCCCCTACTTGTTTTAAGTTTCGGGACGAAACTTCTTTTAAGGAGGGTAGAATGTAATATCCGCAATTTTCGATTTTCGGTAAATTTCTTTTTTCGGCCGAAGTCCGTTTTGATGACTCGCTTTTGACCGTTTCGTCATTCAGAGAATATTTAATTCTGCACTTTTTGTCATCCGAGTTCGTTTCGGTGCTGCTTTGTTGAGTTCCGTGCTTTTTAGTGACTTTTCCGCGCTTGAGTTCGGTTCTTGCGAATCTCGTTCGAAACTGTCGTTTGGGGTTTTTCGTAAGTTCATTTAACGTTGTTATACGTGTTGTGAGCTTCGGTTTGATTATTCGTTGTCGTATGGTGATTTTCGGGCATTTGGGCCATTTTCGTAATTTCCCAAAGTTTGGGGTAATTACCTTCCGTTGTCGAATGTCGAGCCTTCGGGTGGTCGGAATCATGTGTTCTACTAACTCTTAGATTCGTCTTTGTGAGTAATTCGTAACCGTATCTTCGGTTCGTATTCAGGTTCGGGTTTCAGTGTCGTTTTGTTGAATTCAGGATTACTAAACGACTTTTCTAAGTATGAGTTCGACTTTGTTAGATCACCATTAATTTTTGGTAACTCCGAAAATTCTGAATTATTGCAATATTATAGAGCATCGAGTTAGCTTTCCAATGGTTCAAACGGTGAGTCAATCGGAGTCCGGACGAGAGAGTTATGGTCGTTTTAACTCACCCGCTCGTTATTGGCCGATCACTGCCGGCCGAACTCGGCCGTGTCGTCCGACACGGCCCGTGCCGTACTCGTCCGGCAAAGCCGAAAGTTTACGTCTCAGGAACCGAACGTGTCCTCCGACACGGCCCGTGCCGAACTCTTAGGATAAGCTGTAGCGATCGCCGACACACCCGACCGTGTTCCAGACACGGTCGAGTCATGCCGAAGTCATTTGCCGGACGGGTCACTATCGGTAGGCCCCTTCGGCCGCGACCGTGTCATGCGCAGACACGGTCGAGTCCTGTCGCCGGTGTGAAACACGACCGTGCCGATCGGCACGGCCGTGTCCGGCAGACCAACCCCTATAAAAGGCCCCCGCAGACGCTTTTTCTTGCCATTTTCACCTTCTTCTTCTCCTCTTCCGCACCGGCGTGTTCTAAGATTGAAGCCATGTTGTTTAACAATAAATCCATGAAGTCTTGGAGTTCATATCATCAATCATCCATCCTATAACATCCTTTGATCGAGCGAATCAGGTCGATTTTCTAGAAATCTAATTTTGGGGATTTTGGGTATTTTGTTCGATTTCGTCCGTTTAATCCGATTTAACTTAGGATTGTGATGGATTGATGATTATTTAGATGTATTATATCATTTCCTTGTTATTCCATGGTTGGATCGTATCGATTCGTTGTTTTGGTCGAGTTCTTGATCGACGCCTTAAAGGTGTCGGTAAAATGTCACGAGAGGGTTTTGGGCGTTCTACGATTATTCTTCCTCGTATGATCGATGATTTATTGATTATATGTTGTTAGGGTCGAATTCTTGTGAAGAACTCGAGTCGGAACCCTTTCGTTCGTTGTCTTCTTCGGGGTCCGAGCTTCCCGGTCGAACCGTGTTCTTCGGAGCGTTTGGTAGCGGTTATTAAGGCAAGTATCTTACTATACGACTTGTATCTTGCGACTAGTAATCACGTATGAGATTTATGATGATTTTGCGTGCCTTCGTAAATATGTTCCGTTTGAGTTGGTTGTGTTTTCCGAAATTTGAAGGCTTTGTGATGATAGTTGTTGCGAGTGTTGAGGTTGTGTTATGTGCGTGCAATGTATGATTTTTTTGGTGATCAAGGTGATTGATTAATTGTGCTCATTGTTGAATGTAATGCGAATGTGACGTGATGGAACGCTAAGTTCACTCGTGCGGGTTCGACGGGGCCTACGAGGATTCATGGCACAGGTCCATGGGATCGGAACTTAGTGTGTGGTCGAGGTCGATCGTGCGGGTGCAGCGAGGCCTACGATGATTCATGGCACAGTCCATTGAATCGGGACACGATCACGTCGGCCGTGCGGGTTCGACGGAACCTACGGTGACACGTGACACAGGTTCACGGGGTCGGGACTGTTTGTTGTGATTGTTGTGTTTGCTCAATCCGTGTGGGTTGTTGAACCTACGGAGACTCGTGGCAAGCGATCACGGAGTCATGAGCATGATTGATTGTTGTGATTGTTGTGTTTGCTCAATCCGTGTGGGTTGTTGAACCTACGGAGACTCGTGGCAAGCGATCACGGAGTCATGAGCATGATTGATTGTTGTGATTGTTGTGTTTGCTCAATCCGTGTGGGTTGTTGAACCTACGGAGACTCGTAGCAAGCGATCACGGAGTCATGAGCATGATTGATTGTTGTGATTGTTGTGATTGGTTAAGTCCGTGCGGGTTGTTGAACCTACGGAGACACGTGACAGGGGATCACGGTGTCACGAACCATGTTTTGTAAATCAAACTTTTTGTAAGAAAGTTTTAAGAAAAGAATGTTGGGCCGAGCCCCATGAGATTTATGGAAATGTTTTCGCACTGTAAATTGTTGTAATACAATT
This sequence comes from Orobanche coerulescens, assembly GCA_033398695.1. Classification (NCBI taxonomy): domain Eukaryota; kingdom Viridiplantae; phylum Streptophyta; class Magnoliopsida; order Lamiales; family Orobanchaceae; genus Orobanche; species Orobanche coerulescens. Next base: position 206,184,603 of record CM065802.1, read on the forward strand.
TTGAGATTTGGGTTAAGGCCCTTAAGTTTTTCGAAAGGTTTTGTGAATCAGGACATGAGGTCTTAAGGTTTTGAAATTCTAAAAATTCCCGAGATGATAATCTTATTTTCGAATGCTTCATAGCTTATCTTCTCTTGTGAAAACCTCCCGGGAATATTTGATACTTGATTATTAATTGCTTGTTACATTTCGTATGATTTGATACTTGCACTAGTAAAACAGTGGAGTTTTACTAACCCCAGATTAATCGGGGGTGGATGTCATTTTGCGTCGGTACATGCAGATTTAGGGGAGCAGACACAGGATTGGCACAAGAGGATGACGAGCTGCGATACTAATCATGAGTTGAGAGTTATTTTGATTTTGTTGTGTTGTCAGAGTTGATTTCAGTCTTCCGCTGTATTGTATTTCGACCCTTGTGTGGGTAATGTTATTTAAGTCAGTTTTATCGATTGGGTTGTGTGACCTCATCGGTCTGTGTATTCACGTGTAAGTGACCATATCGGTCCGTATCATTTTATTGTTTGACCCTGGTCGGGCAAGCATTTGGTCGTTTATGGATGTTTAGCCTGGTAGATCCTTGTGGAAAGGGTCTACGGCATGTAATATTCCCATATGGTTTTGGGGATGTTACAATGCCTGGGCGCCTTTTTTTCTTCCTGGGCCGCGGCTCAGCATACTTGTCCCGCGGCTCACAGTACAGTTCGCTCGGCACTTGTTAGTCACCTTCGTGTGCCGCGGCTCATGACCAGAAATCGCTGTTTTGGCCCGTTTTTTGCCGTTCGAGCTTCCGGACTCTAATTTCCTACAAAACATATAAAGATAGTGCATTAGAAGCTCATTTATGCAGATTTAGGCTCAAAATGGATATAAAATAATGATAAATAAGCGCATAAAAACACGCTTAACAAATACCCCCAAACTTGAGCCTTTGCTTGTCCTCAAGCAAAAATCAATTTTTAAATAAAAAAAATATCGTGAATGATCGTGCAAATCCATAGTGCTTAACTTAATCAATACTACCCTGAAAATCTCAAAGAATAATACGAGTATCGTAATAGTGAGTTACATCCAGGACACTGATTCTACAAAGTAACCAATTTCAGTACTAATCAATCGTTCAAGAAGAAAATCAAGCTCAAAGATTAACAAGCGTGAATTTAACCGACTGCTAATATGAAGGGTTAAAATAAACAAGCTAACTCGCCTAGTCCCACAGTCTAATGGAAAACATTTAAGAGTTTCATAATCAAAATTACTCCTCGGACAGCATTCCCTTTTGTATGATCATAATAAAGATTCGAGTTAACCACTAGGTTCGGATCTCAGGATGTTTCATCGGGATAATCCTAGGGTGGATTTCCATTCTCATATATTGGGGAACCGTTTGACGTAAAAGACACTCATGGGGCACATTGATGCTTCTAGTTACTAAGTCCCCCTCTACAGCAGAGAAAAAACTTGAATAGCAATTCCCGCAAGTCAAGGTTGTCGTTTTACGCGAGAGTAAACAACGGGTCACGTGAATACCCCCGGTTACTAGGCTTCCCATCATCGGTAATGCTATATTTCTAAATCATTAGTCTATTCAAGGTTGTCGTTTTACGCGAGAGTAAACAACGGGTCACGTGAATACCCCTGGTTACTAGACTTCCCATCATCGAACATGTATAAATTGTCGACTTTTTGGAAAAAACTGTCCGACTCTAAACTCACTTTAAGTGCCCCCAAGACTCATGTTACTGGACGACTAGCTGCGCGAAAAGTGTACCCAATTGTATCGACGGTGATTAGAAAACACGTATGTCTCCTTTCTTATACGCTAAAATTTCTACAATCACGCAAAATATCAGACCTAAATGCATACTCAACAGAAACAGATATCGCTGACTGCAACTCGACTAAAACTCAACCGTTTCTTCCAAGAGAAATCAGTATCGTAACATCAGTTTTACACACGGAAGCACGAAAAATTCATGAAAAATTCACGTTTTTGACAAAAACCATCAACAGCATGCAAGGATAATAAAGCAATGATGAAATCGCAATTTATAACCAAGAAAAATTAAGAGAATATCGCATGCTTCAATTTATTCCACTACACATAAAATCATCAACAATAACACTCATGTGAAAATAAAAGAGATAAGGAAAAGTGAATCTTATTCCAAATGTCTTCTTGAACGCCAGCACATGTCTGAGTGGAATCGTCAGTCAATCCATACTTCAAATAATTCTCAACATCACCAGGGACCCCCAAACTTAGTCTCTAGTCATGAAATAACTATAGACATTAAGTCAAGAAAGACTAGAGTATGAAGGATAAAAACTCATTGGGCTTATAAAAAAAATATTAAAGAAATAAGTGCCAACAAGAATACACGAATCCAAACGAAATAACAAACAAAGGAAAAAAAATTATTAACGAAAAATCAAATAAAAACAACTAACTAGAAAGCAAGTAAAAATGATGGGTTGCCTCCCATCAAGCGCTCTATTTTACGTCTTGAGCACGACGTGGCAAATAAAAAAATTAGGGAGATTGCCAAATACCCCCTTTTTGCAATCTATAAGCCTCTTATTCCACAAGGGAGGCTTTGGTTCATGCCTGGTTGCCAAAAATAATGAGTAAGAATAATTATCCGGACAACCAAAAAATAATGGAAGAATATAATAATTATAAGGTATGAAAAAATAAGCAGAGTTCGAATGGGTAAATAATAAAGACATATCATGAACAACCTCATTAGAACTCAAAGAATCAGCCTCAGCAAAATCAAAAGTAATGGGGTCAATCTCTCCAAATATAGATTTAGGAAAAATTATGCGTGGCACCGTTAATAAAATTTTAGGCACAAAAGTGTTCACCTTATTATTCGAAGTTTGATGACAATTTAATGAAATTTCTTTGGAAACATCATCAATGGTAACTTCTTCTACAAGCTCATCACACTTTATGTAATTATCAGGTGCTGGGGGATCGACCCTAAAACTCAGCATGTCTTTCTTCTCAACCTCCCCCTCTACTTTACTACTAAAGCGATGAGCTGGAAAATAACCATAATGAATCTCAAGACCACAACTTGCACATTCTTGCTCAAGAGGGGTACTATCAGGATTTTTGAGAGCGTCTACACATTGCTCAAGCATGGTCTTTTGTTTCGGGGGAGGGGGTCGATCGACTATTAGGCAAATTATTAAGATCATCGGAATTTATGAAATGCCAAGGGTCACGATAATCAAAGGAAAACATAATGAAAAAAATAGAATCTAAAGAAGAAAAAAAACTTCAAATTAAAATTAGAGTCGCTTGGTAATGATATCAGCGAAAAATCAGTCCCCGACAACGGCGCCAAAAACTTGTGAGGAAATCCCTCACACTATGCCGCAAGTGCACGGTGTCAACAAGTAATAAAGTGATAAGTAAGATATCGTTCCCTCGAGGACTGATTTCACTAAGTACCAAAATATAGTCAACTCGTAATTTTATTTGAAGAACAATTATATAGAATTTATTTCTAAACTAATTGCAGAAAAATAAATAGAAAATAATAATAGTAATAATAATAATAATAATAAGGGTGTAGGATTATGATTTTCACCTCAAACAATCAGGAATGATTTTTATTTAATTTAATTCACTTTTATTCAATTGATTGTAAGCCAGGAATTCCTAAATTATTCTAAAGCCTTTCCCAAGGTCGATAGAAAATACTAAGAATTATTAACTCGATATATCCCTATTCGAATTAGATAATTAATAGCTAAAACTGTTCATGAATCCCCACAATAAACAGGCTTCACAATTCCCATGAGTATATCCCTATCTCACGAAAATCATGATTTTTCTCACAAGAACTATGCCTAAATTTCATCTCCCGAATCCATAAAGACATTCAAATCAATTCAACTATTGGCCAGACAATTGAAAGCATTGAGAACAGTGAGAAAAATCCAACTCAATACGAATAACGAGTGAATTGAAATAAAAATAAATAATTCAAACTGTCATGTAATCGGCTACAATCACAATCCTACTCAAACAGGTCTAGAAAATAAGATGCGGAAAAATTAAGGAAAACTGTAAGGGATCCGTGGTCTTGTCGTCGCCCACAAATCTCCTCCAATAATTCCTTGATGGTCGATCCTCTGATTCTTCGATGATCTCTCCAAATCTGACCTTAAACCCCTATTTATAACTATCATTAGCCTCCAAAACGCGTCTGGGGATTGGGTCGAAAAAGGGCTTCAAAATCGGCCCAGAAACGCGGAAGACTCAGCAAAACCGCCCGTGGGCGCGCCCACTTAACTGCCGCGGCCCCAATGTTCAGCGCAGATGCCTGGGCGCCTTTTTTTCTTCCTGGGACGCGGCTCAGCATACTTGTGCCGCGGCTCACAGTACAGTTCGCTCGGCACTTGTTAGTCACCTTCGTGTGCCGCGGATCATGACCAGAAATCGCTGTTTTGGCCCGTTTTTCGCCGTTCGAGCTTCTGGACTCCAATTTCCTACAAAACATATAAAGATAGTGCATTAAAAGCTCATTTATGCAGATTTAGGCTCAAAATGGATATAAAATAATGATAAATAAGCGCATAAAAATACGCCTAACAATTACAGACTCAAGAGAAGGTAGCTTTGATTCATGAAAGGCTGTTGACTGCCCAGAGTCGGCAGAAATCTTATGCAGACATGCGCCGTCGCCCATTAGAGTTTGGTATTGGAGACCACATGCATTTAAAGGTTTCTCCTACTCGGGGAATTTTTGTTTTGGGAGAAAAGTAAAACTGAGTCCGAGATATATCGGACCATTCAAGATTCTTGAAAGAGTTGGAGAATTGGCGTACAGGTTGGCCTTGCCGCCATCATTGAGTCATGTTCATAATGTATTTCACGTGTCTCAGTTACGAAAGTACATCACAGACCCCAGTCATGTAATTGATTTCAGTGAGATCGAAGTTGCTAAGGATGGCACGTTCGAAGAGAAACCAATCAAGATACTCGAGAGTCGAGTCAAATAATTGAGGAATAAACCAGTCACCTGGTTAAAGTTCAATGGTCGCGACACGGAGTTGAAGAATCCATTTGGGAGAAATAGAACAGTATGAAGTCTAGATACCCAGAATTATTTTCGTCTTAAGTTTCGGGACGAAACTCCTTTTTAGAAGGAGACTATGTAATATCCGGATAATTGTTGAGTATTTTCATCTATACTTGAACCTTGTAATATTCAACTTTGTGGTATCTATAATCGAAGTATGATTTTTTCTCGTATTCGTATTCCAAATAGTCATGATCATATTAGGAAGAATTTGCTAATTCAGGCATGCAGCTATGTCATAACGTACGCTAGCAGATGATCTTAACGTACGTTATTAACTGAGGATAGCGTACGCTATGGACGAAGCATAGCATATGTAATAGGCAGTCAGGCAGATAAGATTGGTCGGCACATGGGCCATCTTGGTATGGGGATAGGGATAAGATTCCCCGCGTGGTCCGAATAGCTTTTTGAAAAAGCAAGTCAACGAGGTTTAACGTACGCTAAAGGACTAAGATAGCGTATGCTAAACAGAGCTTATTATGTACGTAAAAGGTAATGGTTAACGTACGTTAAGGAGGACAGAAATGAGGCAGTAGCTACTGTCGGACGTTAACGTACGCTAAAGATTTCAGATAACGTACATTAAGGCGATAACGTATGTAATGCTTTGAGGTTAACGTACGTAAAGGTCTGAGTTTTATAAATATGGCAGCACCCCATTTCAATTCAACTCTTCCCTTGGCTGATTTTTACAAGTCCAGAGAGCTTTCTCCCCCTCATATAATCCTTACATAGCCTATTCACCTAGTTTAGAAGATCGTAGACATCACGGATTGGTGTTCAAGCCTATGGTGTCAAGTTCTACCGATCGTTTTCATTGTTATTCTTCATGAAAGGTATGTTGACACTAAACCCAACCTGGAATTTGGTTTCTTGAGTATGTTATTGAGATTATTACGTTTCAAGGATGTCCTAGTAATCGAATATCATGTTTTAGGAAGATTGATTTGGTTATACTTGGATTGTTCTTCGTTGTTAAGAGAATCGTGATTGAACCTTGGCATGTTGAGCCCTAGGACGTAGTTCCTGAGATTTGTTGCACATTTTGGATGTCGATTCTGAATCACTTGTATACCAATGTATTGTTAATATCATCACCTAGAATGGGGATATTCAAGAAGATGATTTCTTAGGGTCTTCACTAAGAATAATCCATGTGTAGTATGAGGTGCTCTTCAAACGTAATTCATGACTTGTAGTTATTTCTGGACATGATGATCTTCATGTTAACGATTGAAACGAAGTATTTTGATGGGTAACAATTGTTATGAACTTATAAACTTCGGCCAGAAGGATCGCTTGTGGAAGAACGAAATTTAAGGATGAATTAATCTAGAACTCGGTTGAAATGTGTTAAATAACTGAACCAAGTATTGAAATTGATAATCGGGAATCGAAGTGTGAATTCATGCTGATTTGAATATCTTTGAACTCGTAGATGTCGACCTTCATCTTCGTTACGGTCATTTGACTCGCATGAAATATGTCCTTAGTTCGACCGAGCGTTCGTCGAATGAGTTGAACCGTAAACCGGCTAACTTAGAGTGTTAACCCGGCCTTAGTAGACGTTAGATGTTCATAAATTTAAATTTGTTATGTAAGTTGAGTTGTCGTTATTTTCCTATTGTTTAAGGTTCGAGGTTTGCGAACGATTAGTCGAAGGAGCGGCCTTTGAGTTTGTTGGAGTCGTCGGAGTATTTATCTCTTGCCACCTTTCTAAGGCAAGTACCTTAATTATATTTATTCATATGGATGTCGGTTATATTAATTGTTGTATTGTGCATATGTGTTGTGATTTTTTGTCCACCATGCGTTGGTCAGACGGGATCCTCATGGGAATATATAGCTGTGTGCGCTGGGTCGTTGGACATGTATTTCCACCATGCATTGGTCCGACGGGATCATCATGGAAATCTATAGCTGTGTGTGCTGGATTGTTGGAATACCACGAGTATGTTGGAGAGACCTGTCGTGATTATTGTTGATATTGTTGATGTTATTATTCAGAGATTGTTGAATAAATCATTGTTACGTAATTATCGTACTTGTTAGCATCGTTGTGCTAACTCCTTCGGGGTGAACATTTGTTTTATGTTCAGGATCCAGGAGAGTGGGAAAACAACCACTAGAACTACATGACGACGAGGGTGCAGAGTGATGCTATGGCCGGATTATTTTGTCGTATGTTTGTGTTGTTTTTAATAAAGTACTCGAGTACGTTGTTGTTTGTGATGTTGGATTTGGTCATGTATTAATGTTCACCGTTTGACGTTTGTCTTTAAGTACTATTTTCAGACTCATGTTTTATTTTATTTCCACTGCCGTTGTTTGTTGGTATTTATTGTTGTCTTTTCATTTCCGCAGCCTTGTAAATTCTTACGTAAAGGATTTACGGCGCTGTAATATTCCTGAATATATCAGGGGTGTTACAACTTCATGGAAGAATGATAATGTTCGTAGAAGATTTCTGGGGTGTGAACGGTATCCGGTAAGAATATGCTTATTATTGTTTGTTCATCTCAATTCTTTTAAGTCTCTTTGTATTGAAGTTGTTTGTTTATTCTTGTATAGAATCATGGATACTGTAACCTCTTTCGGTGGATTGACGATCCGCTATGCGAAAGAGCTAGGCAAGTAATTCCCGGATTATTGAAAAGGATCAATGAACAAAATCATGAGAAAAGGGTGCTTAGTGTAGAATCAATGAGCTTGAAGGAATGAGAAATACAATGCAAAGTGTAATTGATAAGTTGGTGGAAGAAAACAGAGTACTCAAGAGGATGAGAATGTAATGTTGAAGGAGAAGACAGACCATCCTCAAACTGTCAACTGCAAGCTGCTCTTGAGCTTTGGGGTAGTTTGTTTGTATGTTTGCTAGTTAATGCAATATGTAGTGCAATCATCAATATCAAGATGATAGCTTAGAATCAGGTGGTGTTTGTATGTTTTTTAGGCAACATGTAATAGTTTAAGCAGCAATATCAAGATGATAGCTTGAAGCTCTTCTGTTGGTCATTAATAGACATAAGCTTACTTTGTTTGTATGTTTGGGCTTATCAATATGTATCTCTGGGATATTGGAAAATGATTTGGCGAAATCTATTCAATTAGAAGCAGACTAAATTTCAAATCACAAGCAGACTAAATTCCAAATCACGAGCAGATTGCTATCATGTTCAAAAGCAACAAAATAAGCAGAATCCATTGTTTTCCACTACTAAAGCATACAAAATAAGTAGAATTCATTGTTTTTCTACATAACAGTGGGAGTAAAAAAAATCACTTAATTTCACACTTTTTTCTTTCACTTCTTATCAACACTACTTTCACACTGAGATGACAAGTCCTTAAACTTTTGGCCACCATCAATAACAATTTTCTTCAAAGTCTCTGGTCACATAGTTAATCTGCTTCTGAGGGAAAAATGTCCATCTGTAAATGGAGAACGATCTCTGAACTTAATCCCTGGTAGCAAAGGGGACTTTCCCATTTGCAGTTGTTGGTGCATGGTAGGCCCTTGAACATTTAGTGTTGGAATTGGGGCCAACTAAGTTTCATAAATAAATTGGCTTTGTTGGGTTGCAATGTGTACATCTGAAACTCTATGATTAGGGTCCTCAGTATCCATTTTAGGTGGTGCAATCTACAATGTATCAATTCTAGTTAGTAGAAGAGTATAAATTCACTAAGAATGTATCACCCCATAATGCCTCGTAGCTAATACCAAGTATGGGATTTTCATAGACTTTCAAGTATGTTTCTATAGTATAATACTCATGCACAAAATCCACTGGTTCAAGGTCTTGTTTTAGTATTGAACAAACTCCATGGACACAAGGTATGCCGGTCAATTGCCACAATCTGCAAGAGCACACATGTCTTCCAAATCCACAGTATACTGACCTCCATCAAAGCAAGAAATTTGATAATGCCTATCATTACATTTAATAGGGATGCAATCAGCAACCTTCTCCATATTTCTCTCCAATATCTTTGCAATCTTAGGGCACACCCTCTCCTTCCATCTAAGCTTTGCCCGATCTCTGTATTTTTGAAACCTTTGCATCAGATGCTCCCTAATCCACTCAAGCATAGTTATAATGGCCCTATCTCTTGCTTGCAATATATTTGAGTTGAAAGAATCACACATAAAAAGCATGTCACGCTTTGCCTTCTCAGAGAAAAATACCTTTGACCACTGATTTCCAGGATTATCTTTAAACCATTCACATGCCCCCTCATTTAGGCTCTTCAGTTATGCCATTCTCAAATTAAAATCTCCTTGTGTATTGCTGCAAACTGCCTTCCACATAGCTTGTTTGAAAGCTAAACCCCTAAAGCCAGATTTTTTCAGGTTATTGTGCATATGCCTAACACGAAACCTATGGTATACACCAGGGAACACAAGATCAATAGCTTGAATTGAGCCTTTCTATTTTTCTGACGTAAATGTAAATTCATCAACCTTAATTTCCAAATCAGCCTTAAGAACAGTAAGAAACCACTCGCATATCTCCCCATTTTCCTTTTCAACAACTGCATAAGCTACAGGATACAAATTATTATTCCCATCCACACCCATAGCAGTAAGAAGAACACCCCCATACTTAGTCTTCGAATGACACCCATCAATCCCTATAATCGGTATGCAACCAGCAACAAACCCTTTTTGATAGAATCAAAGCACACATAGAACCTATTAAACATTGTTATCCCATTATCAACAGTAGTCCCTAATATAACAGTAGATCCAGGGTTGATTTTTCTTAATTCATCTGCATACGACCATAACTTAGAATATTGGGTTTCTGGATCACCCTCTATTCTAAATAAGGCCAAAGACTTGGCCCTAAAAGCCTGTTTCTTAGACACTTGACACTTATTGTCATGTAACACGTCTCTCATGAAACCATTAACACCTCTGTTAGCATCAGACTGAAACCTCTGTATAAACCTATCACTCAACCAGGTAGATGTTAAGTTTTTCACTTTTTCAGAGGTTTCACATGTGTGTTTGGGGTAGTATTGCCTTACTGAAATGCGGACTCATTTTTTCTGTTTAAAGCATGTATTTTTCACTTAAAACCCGCACCAACAGATTTAGCATAACTTCTTCTATGATCATTCTTGGGGAAACAAATGCTTCTTCTTGCTTTAATGGCATGTGATTGTACAGCCTTTTTAAACTCTTTCTTACTAGAAAATATCTGACTTATGACAAACTCAGGATTAAATATTGTGGATGGATTGAAAACAGTGTAAGCAGGCTGATCATTTTCCTCATCAGACAGTCTAAACTCATCAAAGTCATACCTACTCTCTTCTTCCATAACATCTTTATCATCCTCTTGTTCAATTTCACTCTCACTACTATCCTCATCTAAAGCCTTCCCACCATTAGTCCCTTCAGACCTGCCTTGATCCACCCCTTCAAGACCAGATTCAACTTCAACTACATTTTCATCATACAAGTCATCGTCATCGTCATCTGTTATGTCATTGCCTCATCAAAGTCATTCTCTTTATCATCAAGCTCTACAAAAATCTCAGGTTGTAAATTTTCAGGTTCTAACAACAGGTGTTCAACAAACACATGCATTTGTCTATCCACCAAAAACTTATGTGCCCAATATATAAGATCTGCATCATCATTACATAGCTTAAGCCCCATATATGCAATTCTTAAATGGTATCTTTTGTCCCCGGTAATCCCAGCTTGTTCACTAAATTCATCCAAATTTCTAACCTTAAGCTCATCTACCTTCACTCAGTCCAACACTAATTTACTACCCCCAACATACTGATGATTTTCAAACTTCCCTCCAAAGTGCAGATGCAAAGTCAAATACTTACTCTTTGAGTCTGCAAGTTAACAAAAACACACGCACAAAGAGAAAGGACCACCATCAATACTCACACAACTCATTATATAAAAAGATAAAAACAGAGGCGTATGTGGGTCACAACACTACAGTATGTAATTAATACAACCACCAACATAAAGACGAATAATTAAACAGTAAATTTGACGTTTTACAAAGATGCTTTAAACTCCATGTGGGCCGCACTACCTCATACAATGCAATAATAAATGCACAACGACAGAACTCTTTTACTTTATTATAAACAAACATACTGTATTGTGGAATGTCCCCATCCGCCGTTCCTTTTTTGCGCACAAACACCATTGCCGCAATTGTAGGACTTTGAAGCCCCCGAAGATCTCAAATGTTTTTCGTATTCGAACAACCACAACCCTTCAGATGCGGCGAATCCTAGATTTTGTAAAAGTCATATTTTGTAATTTATTTGGTTTCAATTTGGGATGATTAAACGGGTGTTTTTAATGGGCTGATATCTCTTTTTTAATGACTGAATTTAATAAAAAAGATGATGTGGCAATTAAAAAAATACACATGGATGCCATGTCAGCAACTATACCGGAAAATCCCAAATTCCGCCGGCACGCGTGTCGCACGTGATCGGAAATGTGGATGTTTTTTAGTTTCTGGCAAATTTGGGACGTAAATTGGACATTGTCAGAAAAATTGGGAATAAAATTGAGAAAAAGTTAATTTTGTGGCTGAATCTTTTTTGTCAGATAGTTATGAGACCATTTGTGATTTAAACTCCACAAAACATGATAACGAAACACAAGAAAAAAAAAACAATAAGTAAAATACTTATATATATATAATATGTTTCTCAATAAAAATATAACTAATTATTTGGACAACTTAATAACTGGCCAATATATTAACCAAATTATTTTTAATAAAAACAAAACTAACGATGACCAACTTCATAGTTGCTGAATTAAATTTGCCAAATTAAATTTCACAATAACAAATAAAAGTATATATTTGGTCAACTTTATAATCGACCAAATTAATAAATGGACATAGTAAATTTTTCCAAAATAAACTATTTTTAATCAACTTAATAATTTATCTAATTAATTTATTACGTCTTACTTCAGAAAGTAAGAAATCAATTTTGCTAAAAAATTTAGATGTTAATAAATTGGGCAAACTTATTTTTTCATAAAATTATTTATTTAGCCAACTTTATAATTGGCCAAATAGCATTTTCACGGAAAAATATAATTATCTCGTCAACTCGATAATTGGCCAAATTAAGTTGTTGGTGTAAAATAATTTTGGGATGGTAAAAAAAATTATTCTAAGTATAAATTTAAGTTTTCACTAGTACAAAAATGATTTATGGTCACACTTTTGCCAAAATATCCCAGTCATATTTTTTATTAAAACTGTGGCTAAAGGTTATTGATAAAATTCTGTCATTGTTGTAGCCACATTTTAAGTTGAATTTCGTGACCATTGGATAGATAATCGAAAACTCTAGACACACTTAAATATAACAAATGTGACAATTACGAGCCACAGTCGAACAGTGTGGCCAAATGTCACCATCTGCCACATGTTTTGTTTGACAAATGGAAAATTTTTGTGATGGTTTGTATAAGAGACGATAAATAAATATATGGTCACATGAAGCAATTATTTATGTGTCTGTATCACAGAGATAATTTAGACACATTAATCTAATGTAGATAAAAGCTAATATATATATGGCCACAATAATTATTTGTGTGTCTATATGGTAGCGATATTAGCCACTTAGTAAAAGCAACAAAACAAGTTTCTATATCTATTTTATGGTCATGTTTTATTTTATTATGTGTGTCTAGAAATGAATACTTGTCATGATAAAAGAAAAAAATAGTGTGTGTAGGAATATTATAGTCTGATGTGTGTCTAAAGGCAAATTATGTTCCTGATAAATGGAAAAATGTGTGACTATAATTATATTATGGTCTCTCTTTACTGATGTATGTTTAAATTTAAACAATAGTCACAATAAGAAGAAAAATATGTAACTGTTAGTATTTAGTGGTGACTTATTAATTAATTATGGGTGCCTAAAATTCAAAAATATTTATGATTAAATAAATAGAAATGTGACTATATGTATTATATTGCCATATTTGAGAAAACATGTGAATATAAGTGTTTTATGGTTACGATGTAATTTTTTATGTGTGTATAATAGTAAATAATAGTCATGATAAAATAAACAACATATGACTTTTATTGTTTTATGGTCACGGTACTAAAATTAAAAAATATTAATGATAAAAGAAAAAATGTGTGAATTTAAGTCTTCTATAGTCACGGTTCAGGAAAAAAAACTAGGACTATAAGCATTCTATCGTCACGATATAATGAAAAAAAATCCTCTGGACTACAAGTGATTTATGGTAATAATTTAACTATTATGTGTGACTAAACGTGCACAATGGTCATGATAAAAGAATAAATATATGCCTATGGTATTTGATGGACACAGTTAAATTCTTATGTGTGTCTAAAAGTGAAGAATTATCATGATAAAATATATTAAAATATTTGTACATAAGTATTTATAGTCTTGTTGTAGTTTATTGTGTGTCTACATGTAAATAATCGTTATGATAAAATAAAAAACATGTTATTATTTCTGGTTTCTCGGCTTAAAAAAAACATAGGTCTATAAGCTTTCTATGGTCACAGTTTAATGAAAAAACGTTGGACTAAGTGGTTTATGATAACAGCTTTACTATTATGTGTGACTAAAAGTACACAATGGGCATGACAAAATAACAAAAGTATTACTACTAGTATTTAATTATCTACAGTTTGATTCTTATGTGTATCTAAACTTGAAGAATTTTCATGATAAAATAAATTAAAACTCGTGTATATAAGTATTTTATAGTAACATTGTACTTTATAGTGTGTGTCTAAACGTAAATAATCGTTATGAGAATAGAAAAAACATGTTACTATAATATATTCGGGTCAGTGATACTTATTTGGTAATAGTTGAACTCTATATTTTGTAAAATAGCAAAAGTAGTTATAGCAATGGTTTAATTGATAAATGATCTGTCCTTAATCGACATGGGATTTAGTGGAAATAAATTCACATGGAAGAGAGATAGAGTGGTAAGCACGTTCGTAGCAAAGCGACTAGACCGAGTCCTCTGCTGCGCGTCATTGAGGCTGAAGTGGCAGGAAGCTAAAGTGACTCATCTTCCTTTCTTCTCTTCGGATCATACTCCTTTATATGTGCAACTCTGTCCGCCTACCAGAGGAGATCCTAGACGTCGTCCCTTTCGGTTTGAAGCTGCATGGCTTCAACATACGGGTTTCAAGAATCTCTTAGTGGCGTCTTGGAATAACGAAATATCGACTCAAATGGCTCTGAAATGTTTACAAACACAGTTGAAGAAGTGGAATAGAGAAGTGTTTGGAGATGTTATGAAAAAGAAAGAAAAACTCATGGAGGAGCTTAAGGTAGTGCAAAATCAGATCGATATTTGCAGGACGGATGCGCTAATACAAAGGGAGGATGTCTTAATTAAGGAGTTTGATGTGGTGATGGAACAAGAAGAGATGTTATGGTACCAGAAATCAAGAGAGAAGTGGATTGTATCAGGAGATCGCAACACCAAATTTTTTCATACTTCTACAGTGATACGAAGAAGACGGAATCGTGTCGAGATGTTAAAGGCTGATGACGGAAGTTGGATTAATAATGGACAAGAGCTTGAATCGATGGCATTAGAGTATTATAAACGACTATATTCCATGGCTGATGTTGATCCTATCATGGGACAATTACCTTCGGAAGGATTCACACCAATCTCTGACGCTGACTTGATACGAATTGGTAAGTCCTTTACTGTGGCTGAGATCGAATCATCTCTGAGGAGTATGGGGAAGTATAAGGCTCTTGGGCCGGATGGGTATCAACCCGTGTTCTACCAGGACTGTTGGGAGGTTGTGGGTCCATCAGTGGTGAAATTTGTTCTTCAGTTTTTTGCGACAGGCGAGTTACCGGAGGAGTTAAACGATGCTTTAGTTGTCTTGATTCCCAAGGTGATTAAACCAGAGAAGATAACACAGTTCCGGCCTATTAGTCTTTGTAATGTCTTGTTCAAAGTCATCACCAAGGCTATGGTTTTGCGATTGAAGAGTTTGATGCCATTCTTAATTGGACCAGCGCAATCTAGTTTTATCCCAGGCCGCTTAAGTACCGATAACATTGTTATTGTACAAGAAGCAGTACATTCGATGAGAAAGAAAAAAGGAAGGAAAGGATGGATGTTACTCAAGTTGGATTTAGAGAAAGCCTATGATAGAATCCGATGGGACTTTATGGAGGACACACTCAAAGCTGCAAGGTTACCTGAGAGTTGGATTAGATGGATTATGAAATGCGTTACTGGTCCATCGATGAATATTCTGTGGAATGGGGAAAAAACAGAAGCGTTCAATCCGGAAAGAGGATTACGCCAAGGTGATCCACTATCTCCATACCTATTTGTGCTATGTATGGAAAGATTGTGTCATCAAATCGAAAGATCCATTAGTTTAAAAGAATGGAAACCAATTAGTCTTTCCCGAGGAGGACCGAAACTGTCTCACATATGCTTTGCCGATGATTTGATTTTGTTTGCGGAAGCTTCGGTGGCCCAAATAAGAGTGATTTGGCAAGTGCTGGAAACGTTTTGTTTGGCATCGGGACAAAAAGTGAGCCTAGAGAAATCAAAAATCTTTTTCTCTGGAAATGTTAGTAGAGAATTGTCAGCACAAATCAGTAGGGAAAGTGGAATACAAGCAACATGCGATCTTGGCAAGTACTTGGGGATGCCTATATTACAACGAAGAATTAACAAGGACACTTTTGGGGAAGTGCTGGAGAGAGTTTCTTCAAAATTATCAGGTTGGAAAGGTCGTACGTTGAGCTTAGCAGGAAGGATTACCCTCACCAAATCAGTTCTCTCATCTATTCTGATCCATACGATGAGCACTATATTGCTTCCAAAGTCGACTCTGGCGAAGCTTGATAAGATTTCCAAGAATTTTATTTGGGGCAGCTCGGGCGAGAAGAAAAAGCAACACCTTTTAGCATGGCGCAAACTGTGTGTTCCGAAAAGTGAGGGAGGTCTTGGGATCAGATCGGCGAAGCATATGAACAAGGCATTATTAGCTAAAATTGGTTGGCGAATGGTTCAAGATGATAAAAGTTTATGGTCGCGTGTTCTAAGAAGCAAATACAAAGTTGGATCTGTCCATGATCATCGCTGGTCTATTCCGCGAAGCAATTGTTCCTCAACTTGGAGAAGTGTGAGTTTGGGATTGAGAGAGGTGGTCTTTTCGGGTTTACGCTCGATTCTTGGTGATGGCTGTGATATAAATTTATGGCAAGACAAATGGTTGACCGCAGAACCGCTGTTAGTGAACAGAATTACGGAAATACCAGCGGAGTCCCTAAATGTTAAGGTTCGTGATTTGTGGTTAGATAGTTGGGGATGGCGACTGGACCAAATTTCACCGTTTATTACCGCAGAAACCGGTTTACAGCTTGCAGCAATGGTGGTCGACAACGTAACCGGCGCAAAGGATAGGTTATCGTGGGGAAGAAGCATCGACGGTAAATTTTCAGTGACGTCAGCTTACTCGAGATTAATTTAGTATTATACTAAATACTGATGGTGCAAGTCATGGCAACCCGGGCAGAGCAACAGCAGGAGGTGCCTTACGTGATGTAGATGGGCGATGGATACAGGGCTTTGCGTTGAATATAGGTGTTTGTTCGGCACCTTTAGCGGAGTTGTGGGGAGTATATTATGGGTTATTCTTAGCTTGGGAGAAGCGGATTCCACAGTTGAAGCTAGAGGTGGACTCGGAGATGGTGGTCGGTTTCTTGACAAAGGGTATAAGCGATTCGCATCCTTTGTCCTTCCTAGTACGTTTGTGCTATGGCTTTCTCGTAAAGGACTGGGGAGTCCAAATTTCACACGTGTATAGGGAGGCTAATCGTCTTGCGGACGGATTAGCAAACTATGCGTTTTCGCAGCCATTAGGATTTCATTTGTTAGAGGTTTGTCCTCCATGTAATCTTTTGATTCTGTCAGATGATGTTAGAGGTACTACGTACCCGCGACGAGTCCGTCTGTAGTATTTTTCATTATAAATAAATTGGGGGAGACTTTGTCCCCCCTCTCCCACCAAAAAAAAAAAAGATAATAATTACTCACATTGAAGGTAAGAGTATGTTATTAGTAGGGGTGTTCAAAAATATCCGATATCCGATCTGAAATATCCGAAAATCCGAAGTTCGGATATCTGGAACTTCGGATTCGGATATCGGATAGTACTTTTTAGAAAAATCGGATATTCGGATATCCCAAATATCCGAAAAATCTTATTTTTTTATTTTTTTATATTTTAAATAATAGACGGTATTCGGATATTCGGATATCCGATATCCATATCCGAAGTTTTTTTCGGATATTCGGATATCCGATATCCAAATCCTAATATTTTTGTTTTCGAATATAAGGATATTCGAATAAAATTCATATTTTTTCCGGATATCAAAATCTACTATCTGAACTTACAGATATCCGAAAGTCCGGATATCCGGTTTTGAACACCCCTCGTTATTAGTGTATGACCATGTGTGTAAATTTAAATTTACATAAAATGCCCATGCGTTAGCATGAAAGAAAATAATACAAATTCATACTATTTAAATGGCAAACCAATTTTATTAAATACGAATGGCAGCTTGGAGTAGTACAATTACAAGGAGAGAAACTTTGACCGTTATCGTATAATTATAGTTCCACACAATTTTGTTAAAAATTTTTAGCAATAAGGGTAATATTGTCAATTTGGGGCCAAACCACCAATGAGACAAAGTAGTTTCAATTTATTCGGGGGGAGAAACGTTGACTACTAGCCTGCACTTCCAATCAAACTTCCAAGAAACAATTTTTTCTCTTTAAACATACAAGCAATGTTTTAAAAGGCGTGAGACGTGTTTGAGGCATTCTCAAAAAATGAGGCGAGGCATAAGTCTCGAGGCGTACCAAGGCGTAAGGCTCAGTTTTTATAAAAATATATATTTATATATAATAGAAGCTTCATCATTAACAAAAGAACATAGCCAAAATCGTAATGTTTTGAATTAATCAGCAATTACACCAATGTAACGAATATAAAAACGCATAAAATAGAGTATATCATCTCAAACAAAAAAAATAAGATTATAATGTCACAGTGAATTTAAAATGGGATCAACGGTATCTAGTAATTTAAAATGCATTTGAGACCAAAACTAGTGAGATTCCTTTCCTTTTTCATTTTTTTTTGGGTTGAGCTCAATAGTGTAGTAGAGGAGACGATGGTGAGCCCATGAGAACTTGGTGAGCAACTGCTGAGGAAAAGAAACAAGCAACAATTGAGAATATATAGAGAGAGCTTGTTTCACTTAGGAACTATGTCCATATGTATTAACTAGTGTTCTTGTATGTGTAGTAAAGTATATTGGTATGCTTATGATTTATTGGATTCGATTACGCTTGGATGATTCTAATTAGTTGTATTTTTAAGTATTTGTAGGGTCATTAACCAGCATGGACGGACATCTAGTGGACGAGGTAATGGTGCACAACCTTCCTCTGGACAGTCCTCGTCTTGGCAGCAACCATGGGGCGGAAATGCTTCACCAGAATGGAACCTTAACCCACAGTGGAATCCAAGTTGGAACTGGCCATGGGCCATTCCTCCCTGTCTGTATCCTTCGACTCCACCCAATTGGGCTCGGCGCAACTACCCACAACCTCGACAACTAAAGATATTACACTTTGAATTACATAGGCAGTCAATAACACAATATCAGTGAAAAGTTGTCAATATCCAATGTGGATCATTTTCTAGTCGAAAAGGATGAGTAACTTAAGCTAGTCAGACAAATCGCCGACCGCTGGTTTAGAAAGGTTAAACAATATTTCATCCTCTTTTTGTAACACTCTCAATCCGCTCAGGGATATTACACGCCGTAGAACCTTTCCTCAAGGATCTACCAGGCTGGTAACAACATATAACAACTCAACCATGCCTTTAAGGCTAAAATGACTTAGTAGACCAATTTGGTCTTTCAATAAATACATACAACTCAAATATAACTCATGCCCATGCAGGGGTCAAAATACAACCACACCCGTACAACGGGAAAAATATAGCAGCGGAAAATAAAGTACAACTGAACCAATAAACAATGGACGGTTCCTCATGTGATTAGTATCGATCATCTTTCATCATCCTTCGTGCCGACCCTGTGTTATGCTCCAAAACCTGAATGCAAAAATAGACATCCACCCCCCGAATACTCGGGGGTTAGCAAAACTCCACTGTTTTGCTAGTGCAAGTACAAGTGCAAAAATACGAGTCATACAATTCACATTCCACGAATAACAATAACCAGGAATTCTCAAAGATCCAAACGAAACGAAAAGTACTTCCCGAGGCAAGAGTTTGAGAAAATATTCCAAAACCGAAAGATCACAAATCAATGGAAATAATTTATAAAACAGTTTAGAATGTCATCAAGAGTTTTAATAGAAAAACAATTTAGGATTATCAAATCCCACTTTTCAAAACCCAGAAGACGAAAGGGGTCACCGCCCCAAAGGTTTACTTTCCGTAAAATGTCATTTACCAAACCGTTGGGATTTTAGCCCCAAATCCGTAAAATGACTTTTACAAAACCATTGGGATTTTAGCCCCAAATCTCATCAACTCACAGTACACGAGAACGACAACAAGGTTCGTCTTCCAACATCAAAATTCACAATTAAAGGATTAAAACACATACAACAAAATACTCTAGTGCCATCCTAGCCAAGTAGGCCAAACGAACAACTTACCTCTTACACACTTAGTCAATGCATGCAAACAAAAACATAGTTCCAAAACACTCATTTCCGGAAATGCCATAATCAAATCACATTTGTAAAAATACACCACAATTAACCGTCGATCCATGTCTCTTGTGGACCCCTACCGAGACCCCGTCGGATCTAACCCGTAGTGGTTAATGTAATATCCGCAATTTTGGATTTCCGGTAATTTTCATTTTTCAGCAGAGGTCCGTTTCGATGACTCGCTCATGACCGTTTCGTCATTCTGAGAATGATTAATTCTGCACTTTTTGACATCCGAGTTCGTTTCGGTGTCGTTTTGTTGAGTTCCGTGCTTTTTAGCGACTTTTCCGCACTTGAGTTCGATTCTTGCGAATCTCGTTCGAAACTGCTGTTTCGAGTTTCCCATAAGTCTGTTTAACTTTTTTAAATGTGTTGTGAACTTCGGTTTGGTATTTCGATCATGTATCGTGTAATTCGGACGTTTTGGGCCATTTTCATAATTTCCCAAAGTTTGGGGTAATTACTTTTCGTTGTCAAATTTCGAGCCTTCGGGTGGTCAGAATCGTGTGTTCTCTTAGTGCTCGAGTTTGTCTTTGCGAGTACTTCATAGCCGTATCTTCGATTCGTATTCAGGTTTGGGTTTCGGGGTCGTTCGGGCCGTCGGAGTTGGCCCTGGCCGAGTCATGGCCGGGCAGTCTAGGCCCCGGGCCGACACTGGCCGAGTTACGGCCGTTAGTGCTCGGCAGTTATGTACGTAAGGCCGGTTACGTACGTAAGGCCCTGGCCGGTTACGTACGTAACGGGCCGACAGATTTGGGGCAGTGACTCGGTTACGTACGTAAGCCTTGACCGGTTACGTACGTAACCCTGCCGACAGGCAGCCTATTTAAGGCCCTGCAGTCGGTTTTTTCGCCATTTTTCTCCTTCTTCTCCTTCTCTTCCAAGGCTGGGGTTGTTCTTATCATGGAGCCATGTTGTTGAGAAACAAATCCATGAAGTTCTTGAGTTCATATCATGGATTGATCATTCTATATCATCCTTTGATCCATCGAATCAAGGTGAGATTTTCTAGAACCCTAGTTTCTTGAATTTTGGGGGTTTTCGTGTTTTTATCCGATTCGTTCCGTTTTGTTGATTAATTCATGATGGGTATGATTAATCTTGATAGTATTCTTGTGTTTAACATCATTTAATCCATTGTTCTTCGTCGAATCGAAGTATATTTCTTGATTTCCTTCGAATCGACTTTTTAGGGGATTTGTTATCGATCTCGTTTTTCATCCATTTTTGATGGATCGATTGTGGTTAAATGATGTTGTTAAACACATTTTTATGGATTGTATATCCATATTTCAACTTGGAATTCCGTTTTCATGTTTTGTCGGGACGAATCGTGTTCTTGGCCGTTTTGGGGGAAACACTTGAATTTTCGTCATTCGTTCTTTGAATTCAGCGGCTTTGGGTCATACTTTGGAATTCATTTTTGTTGTTATATTTGTCCTTCGTAGTTTATTATCGCGAGTTGGCGTTCGGTGGAGTCGGTGGGTTCGTAGTCGGTTCGTGCCAACCTACTTCGGTCGATTCTCCGTGTTGTTCTTATTCGAGGCAAGTACCTTGCTCATACATTTCTTATTTTGTGGATATGATGATCGGTGATCGTCTTGGTGTGTTTGTTTGGTTGTTTGAAATGAAGTTTCAAAAGATTTCGGTTTGGCCTCGTTAAAGGCTCTCTTTCAAAACGCGTGTGTGTTTTGTGAACGACGTGTTTTGGGAATTGTTTATGATTTGATTATTTTGAACGTTGAAGGCTTTTATGATATCCCTGTTGTTTAAAGTTATGGAATCGTGTATTCAGTGTTTAATCTTGTTATTGTGTTTTGAAGAGTTTGATAATGTTGTCGGATAAGTGGCCATGTCTAGCAAGTACACTTAGGAACGTACAATCTTAACGTAGTAGTATTGCATGAGAATTGTGTGTGTGTGTGTATTCTCACTACGGGTTAGATCCGACGAGGTCTCGGTAGGGCTCCACGAAGCTGTGGAACCACGAGCTTGCTTTTAACCACTACGGGTCATATCCGACGGGGTCTCGGTAGGGGTCCACGAAGCTGTGGGTCCGCAGTTAATTGTGGTGCATTTTACAAATCTGATTCGATTATGGCATTTCCGGAAATGAGTGCTTTCGATTCGTTTTCATGATTGCATGAATCGACTAAGTGTGTAAGAGGTAAGTGTTCGTTTGGCTTACTTGGCTAGGATGGCACTAGAGTATTTTATTGTTTGTGTTAAATCCTTTAATTGTGGATTTTGATGTTGGAAGACGAACCTTGTTGTCGTTCTCGTGTACTGTGAGTTGATGAGATTTGGGGCTAAAATCCCAACGGTTTCGTAAAGGTCATTTGACGGATTTGGGGCTAAAATCCCAACGGTTTGGTAAAGGTTATTTTACGGAAAGTAAACCTTTGGGGCGGTGACCCCTTTCATCTTTTGGGTTTTGAAAAGTGGGATTTGATAATCCTAAATTATTTTCTATTAAAACTCCCGATGGTATTTCAAATCATTTTATAAATTGTTGCCCTTGATATTTTGATCTTGAAATTTTGGGAAGTCTTTACTCAAACTCTTGCCTCGGGAAGTGTTCATCCTGTTGTATTTGAATATTTGAGGATTCCGGATTATTATCGTTCGTGGAATGTGAATTGTATGACTCGTATTTTGCACTTTGTTCTTGCACTAGCAAAATAGTGGAGTTTTGCTAACCCCCGAGTATTCGGGGGGTGGATGTCTGTTTTTGCATTCAGGTTTTGGAGCATAACACAGGGTCGACACGAAGGATGATGAAAGATGATCGATACTAATCACATGAGGAACCGTACATTGTGTATTGGTTCAGTTGTACTTTATTTTCCGATGCTATATTTTTCCTGTTGTATGGGTGTGGTTGTATTTTTGACCCCTGCGTGGGCATGAGCTGTAATTGAGTTGTATATTTTTATTGAAAGACCAAATCGGTCTACTGAGTCTTTTTAGCCTTGAAGGCATCGTTGAGATGTTCTATGTTGTTACTAGCCTGGTAGATCCTTGAGGAAAGGTTCTACGGCGTGTAATATCCCTGAGCGGATTGGGGGTGTTACATAAATGGTATCGGAGCTTAGGTTGAGGAAACCTAGGCTGTCAGGTCAGTGGTGTCTGTTGAGTTTTGTCTTGTCGGATTTTGTCTAACTAAGTCGTGTCGCGATGCGTCATCTGAGTTGGTTTGTCGTGATTAGTATCATGGGGCGATCATCATCTTCTGCGACCTGTGGATGTAAGTCTCCCTTCTTTGTGTTGTACCTCGTGTGACACGAGCTATTTTTATGATTATTTGTTAAGTAGCGGAATCCTCTTATGGATTTTGATTTCTTGATATGCGGTTATTTGACCCTCATATTTCGTTCATATGAGGAGTAGTGTTGCTGGATTGTGCATGTTTGACGTTATTTCTTTTATCCGCTGCGTGACTTCTTTTGTAATGGCTTTCGGTATTTTACCGACTGAGTTTTATTTCGAAAACCGATTCCCTTAACCGAGTTTTGGCATTATGGCCTTGATCGTTTTGGCGAAATTCTTGTGACGGTATTTAGTATTTTGTAAATGATTTTTGTGAGTTTTTGAAATATTACCGTCATTGACCTTTTTGGCATTTTTGTAAATGGTTTTTAGCCTGGTGGGTTCCGGCTCGGGACCCACGGCGCTATAATATTCCGTGTAATTACCTGAAATTTTTGGGCATTCTAGCCCATTGAATTATCTTTGAAAACCTTGAGTATCTTAGAAAATAAATTTCGAGACGTACTTTTAAAATGAATTATTTTCTCGTGGTACATCCAAGGTGCCACAATATGTTTCAAAATTCTTCTACCTCGAGGACCAAAATGTTTTGAGATATTTTCAATGTTTTAGAAACACTTTTACTTAGACCCGAGGGTCGAATATTCTGAATGTTTTTCACTAAGAGAAAGTGTCCTCATTTTTATCAAATGCGAAATGGTTCTCCAAAGTCTCGATAACGATGTTTCACGTTTGTACTTTTTTTTTGAAACGTGAATCAACCAGTGTTCTTCTAAAATTATTTTCAAAATGAAGTTTTCATTTTTAAAACCTATCCATTCCCGTTTGAGGGCTGGGTATGTATGTATGATGTTCGCATTGTCATTATGATGTTTTCTCCCAAGTATGATCGAATTGGCAGTGTGAGCGTTGAGTCATTTTCCACACAATTGTTGTGTTAGCCCCTTGTGAGAGGCGGGATGTTGGTGTTGAATGTTGTCACCTCGTAGTGATTTCTGCGTTGTCGCGCATGTGCGAGCTGTTAGAGCTTGGTTTGGTATGACCGTGTGCATCGGTGATTGTTCCGTTATGTGTCGGTGGTTTAATGTCTTGTTACCTTGCTCCCGTTTTTGTGAATTTCGTGGACGAGGTCGAAGGTAATACCCGTACTATTTTGACTTCGGTATTTTCTCTTTCTCCAGTCTATTGATTCGCTCATGTTCGTTGATACTTTATGAACATGTTCTGTATTTCGGTTTCATCGTCCGAACGAACTGTGATCTTGTTGTGGGTCGATCTGGTTATCGCTGTGACTTTTTCGAGTTCGTTTCGATTCTTGTGAACCTTGTTCGGAAGTGACATCATTTGGTTCTATTAGTTCTTTTATTCGAAGTGGATCGGATTTGGAACTCTTGTGTTTTCGACTCTGTCGACTCGTTATGCTCGTTAACATTTTCTGAACTTTCCCTATCCCTTGCTTTTGTTGATCGAATGAGGGTGGTATTGTTTCGGAATAACTCGTTGTCGTTGTGACTTTTCAATCACTATTCCCTTTCCTGTGGATCTTATGGGAATGCACGCCTTATTGTTCTTACCAGATCATCCTGGGAGTTGTTGTTTGAATTTTATTATCCTTCGTGTTTCGGACATGATTGTTCGATTTTTGTTGTCTCGATCGTTTGATTGTTCGCTTTGTTGTTAACCCCGTTTCGTGATTGTTGAACATTCAGACTCCTTTGTAATTCCCTTAAGTTCGGGAAATTAGTCTCGTTTTCGATTTTCCAACCCTTGGGCGGTGGAATTCCGTATTTGTTCAACGTTTGGTTCGCGTTTTGATTGATGTACCGTTGGGTTGGTCAATCATATTGATTTTTGTTTGTTGTGTTTTGTGATTGTTCGGATAATTGACTTGACTATATTATCCGTTTGATGACGCTTATCACTTGTTGGTTTTATTATGTCTCTACCAGTGGCGTTGTGTTGGTCATCGTGGAGTGTGTTTTCACGCCGTATATTCCTTTGCGCTGCTTGTAACATTTCGCCGTTGGGCGTAAGTTACGCGTTTCTTGTGTATCTCGTTGAGTTTTCCTGGCGGGATATTGCTCCTCCCTACTTGTTTTAAGTTTCGGGACGAAACTTCTTTTAAGGAGGGTAGAATGTAATATCCGCAATTTCGGATTTCCGGTAATTTTTATTTTTTGGCGTCGGTCCGTTTCGACGACTTGCTCATGACCGTTTCGTCATTCTGAGAATGATTAATTCTAAACTTTTTGACATCCGAGTTCGTTTCGGTGTCGTTTTGTTGAGTTTCGTGCTTTTTAGCGACTTTTCCGCACTTGAGTTCGATTCTTGCGAATCTCGTTCGAAACTGCTGTTTCGAGTTTCCCATAAGTCCATTTAACTTTGTTAAATGTGTTGTGAACTTCGGTTTGGTTTTTCGATCATGTATTGTGTATTTCGGACATTTTGGGCCATTTTCGTAATTTCCCAAAGTTTGGGGTAATTACTTTCCGTTGTCGAATTTCGATCCTTCGGGTGGTCGGAATCGTGTGTTCTCTTAGTGCTCGAGTTCGTCTTTGCGAGTACTTCGTAGCCGTATCTTCGATTCGTATTCAGGTTCGGGTTTCAGGGTCGTTCGGGCCGTCGGAGTTGGCCCTGGCCGAGTCATGGCTGGGCAGTCTGGGCCCCGGGCCGACACTGGCCGAGTTACGGCCGTTAGTGCTCGGCAGTTACGTACGTAAGGCCGGTTACGTACGTAAGGCCCTGGCCGGTTACGTACGTAATGGGCCGGCAGATTTGGGGCAGTGACTCGGTTACGTACGTAAGCCTTGACCGGTTACGTACGTAACCCTGCCGACAGGCAGCCTATTTAAGGCCCTACAGTCGGTTTTTTCGCCATTTTTCTCCTTCTTCTCCTTCTCTTCCGAGGCCGAGGTTATTATTATCATGGAGCCATGTTGTTGATCAACAAATCCACGAAGTTCTTGAGTTCATATCATGGATTGATCATCCTATATCATCCTTTGATCCAGCGAATCAAGGTGAGATTTTCTAGAACCCTAGTTTCTTGAATTTTGGAGGTTTTCGTGTTTTTGTCCGATTCGTTCTGTTTTGTTGATTAATTCATGATGGGTATGATTAATCTTGATAGTATTCTTGTGTTTAACATCATTTAATCCATTTTTCTTCGTCGAATCAAAGTATATTTCTTGATTTCCTTCGAATCGACTTTTTAGGGGATTTGTTATCGATCTCGTTTTTCATCCGTTTTTGATGGATCGATTGTGGTTAAATGATGTTGTTAAACACATTCTATGGATTGTATATCCACATTTCAACTTGGAATTCCGTTTTCGTGTTTTGTCGGGACAAATCGTGTTCTTGGCCGTTTTGGGGGAAACACTTGAAGTTTCGTCATTCGTTCTTTGAATTCAGCGGCTTTGGTTCATACTTTGGAATTCATTTTCGTTGTTATATTTGTCCTTCGTAGTTTATTATCGCGAGTTGGCATTCGGTGGAGTCGGTGGGTTCGTAGTCGGTTCGTGCCAACCTACTTCCGTCGATTCTCCGTGTTGTTCTTATTCGAGGCAAGTACCTTGCTCATACATTTCTTATTTTGTGGATATGATGATCGGTGATCGTCTTGGTGTGTTTGTTTGGTTGCTTGAAATGAAGTTTCAAAAGATTTCGGTTTGGCCTCGTTAAAGGCTTTCTTTCAAAACGCGTGTGTGTTTTGTGAACGGCGTGTTTTGGGAATTGTTTATGATTTGATTATTTTGAACGTTGAAGGCTTTTATGATATTCCTGTTGTTTAAATTTATGGAATCGTGTATTCAGTGTTTAATCTTGTTATTGTGTTTTGAAGAGTTTGATAATGTTGTCGGATAAGTGGCCATCTCTAGCAAGTACACTTATGAACTTACAATCTTAACGTAGTAGTATTGCATGAGAATTGTGTGTGTGTATGCTCACTACGGGTTAGATCCGACGGGGTCTCGGTAGGGCTCCACGAAGCTGTGGAACCGCGAGCTTGCTTTTAACCACTACGGGTCAGATCCGACGGGGTCTCGGTAGGGGTCCACGAAGCTGTGGGTCCGCAGTTAATTGTGGTGCATTTTACAAATCTGATTCGATTATGGCATTTCCGGAAATGAGTGCTTTCGATTGGTTTTCATGATTGCATGCATCGACTAAGTGTGTAAGAGGTAAGTGTTCGTTTGGCTTACTTGGCTAGGATGACACTAGAGTATTTTGTTGTTTGTGTTAAATCCCTTAATTGTGGATTTTGATGTTGGAAGACGAACCTTGTTGTCGTTCTCGTGTACTGTGAGTTGATGAGATTTGGGGCTAAAATCCCAACGGTTTCGTAAAGGTCATTTGACGGATTTGGGGCTAAAATCCTAACAGTTTGGTAAAGGTTATTTTACGGAAAGTAAACCTTTGGGGCGGTGACCCCTTTCGTCTTTTGGGTTTTGAAAAGTGGGATTTGATAATCCTAAATTATTTTTTATTAAAACTCCCGATGGTATTTCAAATCATTTTATAAATTGTTTCCCTTGATATTTTGATCTTGAAATTTTGGGAAGTCTTTACTCAAACTCTTGCCTCGGGAAGTGTTCATCCTGTTGTATTTGAATCTTTGAGGATTCCGGATTATTATCGTTCGTGGAATGTGAATTGTATGACTCGTATTTTTCACTTTGTTCTTGCACTAGCAAAACAGTGGAGTTTTGCTAACCCCCGAGTATTCGGGGGGTGGATGCCTGTTTTTGCATTCAGGTTTTGGAGCATAACACAGGGTCGACACGAAGGATGATGAAAGATGATCGATACTAATCACATGAGGGACCGTACATTGTGTATTGGTTCAGTTGTACTTTATTTTCCACTGCTATATTTTTCCCGTTGTACGGGTGTGGTTGTATTTTTGACCCCTGCGTGGGCATGAGTTGTAATTGAGTTGTATATTTTTATTGAAAGACCAAATCGGTCTACTGAGTCTTTTTAGCCTTGAAGGCATCGTTGAGATCTTCTATGTTGTTACCAGCCTGGTAGATCCTTGAGGAAAGGTTCTACGGCGTGTAATATCCCTGAGCGGATTGGGGGTGTTACAGTTAAAAGCAAGCTCGTCGATCCACGTCTCTTGTGGACCCCTACCGAGACCCCGTCGGATCTAACCCGTAGTGAGCATACACACACACACGTTACTCATGCAATACTAACATGCTGAGAATGTAAGGTCATCAAGAATACTTACTAAGGATGGCCACTTATCCGACATCATTATCAAACTCTTCAAAACACAATAACAAGATTAAACACGGAATACACGATTCCATACTTTAAACAACAGGGGCATCATCAAGGCCTTCAACGTTCAAAATAATCAAATCATAATCAATTCCCAAAACACACCGTTCACAAAACACACACGCATTTTGAAAGAGAGCCTTTAACAAGGCTAAAACAAATATTTTGGAAATTCATTTTAAAATAACCAAACAAACACACCGAGACGACCACCGATCTGTAATACCCAGATTTTCAGTATAAATTTTTCGCATTATTTTATCTGAGATATACTGTATAGTTTGGTATCTATATAGTATGGATAAAATAAATTGAGGACCGAGACAGTTATACTTGCGTAATTGACGTTTTGATTGACAGTTATATTGAGGATTTGCTGTATCAGGTTGAACTGATTTGGATATCAGGTATACCGTATGAGAATATTTTTGGATTTAATATGTGTATTCAGTATGTCGTATGTTTGTATTTTGTACGTCGAGACGTCGGACAGGAACCATTGGATTTTGGCTAAGTATAAAAGCCATTACGTACGTTAAGCCTTGGAGCTTACGTACGTAAAATGTGTTAGCTTACGTACGTTAAATTGGTAGAGTTACGTACGTTATGGCATAGACATTACGTACGTAACATGGGAATCAGACGATCGAGTCGTGGTCGGCAGGAGGGACCCTGTGTCGGCAAATTTCGGCAGAGGATGTTGACACGTGAGTCAACGTACGTGTTACGTATGTTATATAGGACGTGTTACGTACGTAACACGACCATTGTACTGTAGCAAGTCAACTGGTATATTACGTACGTTATATGGCATGGGTTATGTACGTAAGGAAGTTCACGTTTTGAGGCAGTAGGGTCTGGGATGGCATTACGTACGGTAACCAGGACAAGATAGCGTACGTAAGAGGTGTTACGTACGTTAACTTGGGAATGTTACGTACGTAACGAGTGGGGAGTTTATATAAGGAATGGCCGTCATTTCATTTCACTTCAGCATTTCTCTTCGTTGTTCGTCTCCAAACTCTGAGATAGGGAGATTTTGACTTTCCTAAGTTGATTATGAGCTTGGAAACATGGGATTGGAGCTTGGATATGGAGATATTGATGATTCTTGAAGTGATTTCTTGTGTATTCCATCTTCTAAGAGGTATGTTGGATAATCCTCCTTTTCATTTCGGATTTTGATGTTATAGTTGATGAATGATTCGTATGAAGATGATTAAGTTGTTGTTTCGATTATTGAGGTTATATGAGGTGTATGTTGAAGGAAGATGATAATATGTTGGATTATGTCTTGATTATGTTGTCATGATTATGGAATCATAATATTCTTGATGTTTTTGGTAGTATTGCTTCGATTTTTGATGTTAAGAAGATCATATGTTGAAGAACATGATGATATATACCTTGAATTATGATTAAAGATTAGTTAGATGTTAGAAAACATCGGATTATGTTCTTTTATGGATTGTGAACGTGAATTCGGATAATTCATGTTCTTGAAGGACTCATAAGTTATACATGTTATGATTTTGGAAGGATTTTGGATAATTGGAATGTGATTATTCACGATAATAATTGGTAAATTGTTTCTTACGAATTTACTAGTATAACAAGAAGAAGTCTTGTTTGATTTGTTAGGAGTATGCCCTCGAATGCCACTCAGAGGTTGTTGAGAGAGGGCATTGTACTTGTAATTATGTAAACCATTTATATAAGGCAAATGAATGTTTCTTTATTTACTGGTAGTTACTGACATTCCTAACTCGTAAATAAACATATAGAAACTAGTCCGTGTATTTGAGAGCAAAACTTCCACTCCTTATTGGATAAGGGGGTCGGCACTGGAAAGGTTATAGCTCAAATACTTAATCGTTCGCAAGTCGATGAAACTTGACTGGGCGTTAAGTTTATGCGAAGACTTGTATGACGTGTTCTTTGACATGGAGAGTGCCTGTCGAACACTAATGGTTAGTGGGAGCACACGTTATAGGTATGCTAATTGGATTAGTGTACTCGAACCGACTCACCCTCGATTCGTCACATGGATTTCACTCCGGGACAGTCAATGACGGAATCGAAAGGTTGTGATAGGTATTCGTGAACCTTCGACTTGAGGATTTAGTAGGGATGTGCTTGTGACGTCAAGATTTTCATTAGAGTAGTTCGACCGTGTAAACCGGAAGGCGGGGGTCAACCTCGACGTGCATCTTAACGGGCAAGTAGCAGTCCTATCGAATACCAAGATAGAATTCTTTCTCCCGTTAGTGAGCGGGTTATATGTCCTATGCGGTTATTGCGATGAGATAATAAGTCTTTGGCCAAAGCATTGGAGCTAGTTGTATTAGATACACGACATTTCGATGATCTCGATTTGCATTAACACAAGCATAGCGTCAAGTACAGATAGTGTTTGATTGACCGTGACTCTATAACTTGATCGGGACATTTGAAAGAAGGGTTTATACGTATACTGGTATTCACGACAGAATGGTTCTTGAATGATCCCAATCATTCGTTCTCAGTCGGGGTACAGTGTAGGCCACCAGGCTGGCTAGGTGGTGCTACTACTCTTTGGTTCCTCCCATTGCTGACTGAGACGGACCTACCGAGTCGCGCATTAGGATTGACGACGGAATGAATTGAGCTAATTCTCTCATTATGAATATTGGATATTGGATATCTAAATTTGGGACATTGGATGTTTAAATCGATTTATCGGATAAATTGATTTACGGCTTAATGGATTAAATATATCACTGGGTGATTAATTTAATTCATGAATATAATTATTTCTTGGAGAAATTAATTATGTTATTTTGTGTTTGATATGTTTAATTAATTGGATTAATTAATCGACACAAATACATCGGAACAGAATCGGAGTTTATCTGTTTGGACTCACGGGAGTCCGAAACGAACCGAACTCATTCGTTTTTCATGATAGCCGCCCCATTATGCTTCCACCCACTTTCCCATTGTCTTTTCTTCCATTTATTAAGTGATGATAATGACTTGGTGGGACAAGACTTCATGTTACATGAGTTGTAAACATGAGGGTGGAAATAATATAAGATGATGTCTTTGACAAACTCTCCCACTTACTTGATTCCATTTCCAACGTGAGGTTGAAGAGGAGAGAGAGATAGAAGTCTTCTTCATCATCTTC
Organism: Orobanche coerulescens; assembly: GCA_033398695.1. Lineage (NCBI taxonomy): Eukaryota > Viridiplantae > Streptophyta > Magnoliopsida > Lamiales > Orobanchaceae > Orobanche > Orobanche coerulescens. The sequence continues at coordinate 206,216,275 of CM065802.1, forward strand.
ATTATTCATCTTCTTCATTCATCTTCTTCACAACTTCTTAGAGATATTTTGTGAGGAAATATTGAGAGAGATAGATATTCATACACTTAGAGTGATATTAATATCTATAACAAGCTTCATCACCTAGCTCTAGCCGTATCCTCGGAGGATAGCAAGGTGTTGTCATTCCGTTCGTTTTTCCGGCGCGTGGCAAGTAGAGACGCGATGCTTTCGGCGTTGGATCGTTCAAGGGCTTGGAGCGGATTGAACTCGTAGAGATCAAACTAAAGCTTGGGGAATAGCTCAAGAGAAGGTTACCATTTAATCAACGGACTTCGAGGGTTAGTTTCTTACGACTCTTGCTTTTCGTTTTTGATATTCGTATATACGTAGCTCGATCGATCCTCGTAGGGATTCGGATCGAATTAATTTTCGTTTTACCGCTTCCGCTGGGCCTTCGTTTTAGGCACCGAATCCGAACAGTGGTATCGGAGCGTAGGTCTTGCGATCGTATATACGATATTGGCATTTGGAATGCTCGATTAGATGGTGAATGATTTGGAATCATTTTAGTCATAATCGTGGTATATGTTTTTCGTTCGTAATAATTGTATTTTTCGTAAGTTTATGTCTAAATATAAATCTTAAATTTCTGGGAAATATGATTAATATTGAAGATATGAAAGTCGTAAAATATTGACATTGGATATCCGGTCGAAAATCTAGCCCCGAATCGTCGTCGGACGACTTTTTGGACAAAAAGGGTATTTTGGCCGAGAATGACTCGACCGTGTCCTGGGTGACACGGTCGTGTCCGCAGGTGGCCAGCATCGCCTCGGAGACCCGGCCGTGTCGAGACACGGGCGTGTCCGGCCGAGTGACTCGACCGTGTCTGGATGACACGGTCGTGTCCGCAGCCTACCAAGTCATCGCCAGCGACCCGACCGTGTCCTAGGACTCGGCCGTGTCTGGCCGGATTCTTCCGAGCGTGACTCGGCCAAGCCAGGCGTGATCGCCGTAGAGTCGCCAGGTGACTCGGTCATGCGCCCGTTTTCACCCCGGCCGATTTTTCGTGTATTCTTGAAAATTAATCTCCCGCATGTTAAATTGGATTTAATATGATTAAAATGATTTATGGTATTTCATTTTCTAAGGGAAATTTGATTAATTGGAATATTTATGGTCGACCGAATTATTTTGAACGTTATCAAATTACCGATTGTGTGAATCGATTGGATCGGTTCATATTGTTGATTGGATCAATGTATCTCTACGCTTTCCATTTATATAGTATTTATTGTATGAATGCTTTTTGAATGGGGATGTGGTTCGTGGACTTAGATTTGAATCGTTCGTTTTATTCGATTGGGTTGTAAAGGCCGTTTTGAGCCTATTTATTTTACTAGAAATGTTTGTATCTAGGATGCAATTTTCGATGTAAAATTTATATGTAATGACGAAGACCGGAGGAAGATCCATTTCGAGAAGACAAAGATTCAAGACGAAGACTTGTAATTAGATTACGAAGTTTTTGTTTTCTAGGAACGGTCCATGAACCACATGTTGGTAGCAACTAGGTTGTGAATGGTTGTTTCATATTGTATGAATGCCTCAAACGCGCTAATATGATTAATGTGCAAAGTGTAACGTTTATCGCGAAAATTCTCCCACTATAAATAATTAAGTTTATAAGGTTTCAAGGTTTTCCTTCCCTCCATCGAGTTTTCGGGAAATTGAAATCCAAACCGGATGTGCTATGCTTCCGAGTTATCGGGGTAGTCATTCGGGGAGGACGGATAAATTACCGAGAGCGCATTGGATGCCTTCGGTTGGAGCAAATTTTATCCCTAGAAACCTGATAGGTTGCCGGATAAGATTCAATTGTGAAACTGATTTGCGTCGATGGTATAAACTTAACTTGTTCACAAACCATAGAAATCGTATAGGTTGAGGGGAGTGAACAAGGGGAAAAAGAAGATCGAATCATCCATTAGATGGGTTGGTGTTGGACACCACTTTATGAAAATTAATAGACTAGAAACACATTCGGTTGCCCTCTATTAAGATTTATAAAGAACTCGATCACCACTATGAAGTAGAGCGACGATACTTAGGATATCACATGGGAGTGTGTTATTCCGATAAAAATAGTGGGAGCCGGGTAACAAGAATAGAAAAGACCTTAAATTCTATACTTAACATAATTGAATGCGTCACTAATTAACTGCTATACTTAATGCATAAATCTCAATATGACAATGAATCCACTCGCAATTCTACTCGAAAAGAACACCTTAATGGGACCTAACTTTGTGGATTGGCTCCGCAATCTGATGATTGTCCTCAGTATAGAGGCACTGGGATACGTCTTGGAGACGGACATTCCGGCGCCTCCTATGTGGACTCGAGCCAATCAGGAAGAGATTGAAAACCACGAAAAGTGGGTTAAGGATGACGTGAAAGTCCGTGCTTATATGATGGCTTCCGTGTCTAATGAGCTTCAGAGAGCTCATGAGAAAATGACTTCTGCTAGGCAGATTCTATCTCACTTAACCGAGCTTTATGGTGAGCACAGCAGAACTGCTAGATATGAGATATCCAAGCAACTGTTCGGTGCAAGGATGAAGGAAGGTGAGAAAGTTGGGGAACACGTCCTCAAAATGATATCCATGATCGAGAGATTTGAGGCTCTTGATTTTAAAATGGATACTTCTCTCCAAACCGACCTTATCCTACAGTCTCTCCCTGATTCCTTCTCACAGTTTGTTATGAACTTCAACTGCAATGAGATTGCATGTAATTTAGCTGGGCTAATGAACAACCGGTGACCGCTCGTCTCGGATGAAGACCCCGCGGATGAAGGAGTGCACTTGTGATTTCTTCGGACTTCGGAAGTCTAAGAATAAGAAGAAAAAGACCAAGAAGCGGATCGGACCACAAGCTAAGGACCTTAAGGGAAAGGGCAAGGCCCCGATGGTTCCAAAGAACAAGAAGAAGAAGGATGCTTGTCTCAAGTGCGGTGAGTCGGGCCACCGGGCTAGAGACTGTCCGATTCTTCATGGCACTTCGTGCATGTAACTTTTAGTTTTGGAAACAAATTGTTCTCATCGTATTTTCTACTTCCGGATACCGGATTCTCGTGCTAGTTCTCATATTTGTACCGTGAATCGATCTGGAACAAAGTAGGAAGCTTGGAGTGGAGAAGTTATGATCACGGTCGGAAGCGGGCATAGTGTCGAGGCGACCGACATAGGATCACTTCTTTTGGGTTTAGAATCCGGCTTTGTTTTGACTTTAGAAGATGTACTTGTTTTGCCCAAGGGCACAAAAACATTGTATCCATTCGGTCATGGACCGAAAAGGCTTTTCATTTTTCATTGGTGATGGTTCCTGCAAAATTTATTTTAGAAATAAACTAGTGGGTACTGCTACATTGTTGAATGGATTGTATCATCTAAATCTCAACAACAAAGTAGTTGTGAATACTATGACTAGAAAACGTGGTAGGGATGAAACCAATCAAGTTTTGAAATGGCATCTTAGACTTGGTCATATTGGTCAGACCAAGGTTTACAAGATGGAAAAAGATGGACTTATGGGTCCATTGGGATCGAATCCCTTTCCTACTTGTGAATCTTGCCTTAAAGGCAAAATGACTAAGTCCCCCTTCACAGGGACTTTTGAAAGAGCCGCTAATAAACTGGGATTAATCCATACCGACGTATGTGGTGCTTTAGAAGCGACATGACGTATATAAATATTTCATTACGTTACGATGATCATACTAGGTATGGTTATGTATACTTAATGAAACATAAATCCGAGGCCTTTGAGAAATTCCAGAATTCAAGGCCCCGTCGAGAAACAAGCCGGTAATCATATCAAAGCACTTCGGTCGGACCGAGGTGGCGAGTATATGAGTACGGAGTTTGACGAGTTTCTTAAGGAACATGGAATAGTTTCACAACTAACACCTCCAGTACTCCTCGCTTAAATGGTGTGTCGAAAGAAGGAACCGGACCCCGTTGAACATGGTCCGTTCCATCTTGGGCTATCTTGACTTGCCGATTTACCTATGGGGGTATGCACTGATCGCCGCGTATATCTTGAACAGATGTCCTTCCAAATCCGTTCCTAAAACTCCACATGAGATGTGGGAAGGAAGGAAACCAAGTCTTAATCACATTAGGATTTGGGGATGTCCCGCCTATGTCAAGAAGACTAAGGTGGAAAAGTTGGAAGCTAGGTCTGCGAAGGACGTTTCATAGATTCCCGTGCTGGGACGATGGGATATCTATTCTACATGCCCAAAGATCGAAGGATCGTTGTTGCTTTACAAGCACACTTCTGGAAGATGAGTTCATTCAGAAGGCGGAGCAGGTAGAAGTATTTCTTTAGAAGAATACAATGAAACTCCTCGAGAGACACTGTGCAAGAAATTGGAACCGAACTTTCGAAACACAAGTACAACCACCTCGTAGGTCTAGTAGGGTGTCTCATTTACGAGAGGTATGGGCTTGTGCACTTGGAGGAGCCGGGTCTCCATGAGGTTCCAAGTGATAGCCAAGAGACCGACCCAACAACCTATGACCAAGCGATGGTGGATGTAGACTCGCGAAATGGCATGAAGCTATGGAAGCCGAGATAGACTCGATGCATGTCAATCAGTGTCCGGACTCTAGTAGACCGCCCCAAGGGCATAGTGCCTATTGGGAACAAGTGGATCTACAAGAGAAAGACTGATGGTGATGGCAAGGTTGACGCCTATAAGGCCGGGCTTGTGGCAAAGGGTTATACCTGAAGGAAGGGATCGATTACCACGATACCTTCTCGCCCGTAGCCATGATCAAGTCTATTCGCATGATGCTTGCTATAGCTGCCTACCACAATTATGAGATATGGCAAATGGACGTAAAGACGGCTTTCCTTAATGGATTCCTCGAGGAGGAAATCTATATGGAGCAGCCTAAAGGCTTTGTGTCCGAAGTCGATATTCAGAAAGTGTGCAAGCTTCAGCGTTCCATTTATGGACTGAAGCAAGCGTCGCGTAGTTGGAACCTTCGTTTTGACGAGGCGGTCAAAGAGTTTGACTTCGTGCAAAATGAAGAGGAACCTTGTGTATACAAGAAGGTTAGTGGGAGCAAGATCGCATTCTTAGTACTATATGTAGATGACATTCTACTAATAGGAAATGATGTGGGAATGCTCGATTACGTGAAAGCTTGGCTTTGAGTAATTTCTCCATGAAAGACTTGGGAGAAGCAACCTATATTCTTGGTATTCGGCTCTACCGGGATAGAGCGAAGAGAACAATAGGCCTTTCCCAAGCCCTCTATATAGATAAGATCTTAAAGCGATTTAAGATGGATGATTCTAAAGAGGGTTCCTACCGATGCAACATGGAATAAAACTCACCTTGAAGATGTGTCCTCAAAGTGAGGAACAACGCAAGGAAATGAGTAATATACCATATGCTTCGGCCGTGGGTAGCCTTATGTATGCTATGTTGTGTACAAGACTGACATCGCGCATGCCGTAAGCGTGGTGAGTAGGTTTCGTGCAAACCTGTAGGGAACATTGGATGCAGAAAGAACGTTCTCAAGTACTTGAGAAGAACGAGAGATATGGTTCTTATGTATGGCGGTGGAGATTTGGATGTGGTGGGATTCACCGATTCGACTTCCAAGGACCAAGGACGACTCGATGTCCACTGGCTACATATTTACTCTTAATGGAGGAGCAGATCTTGGCGTAGTGCCAAGCAAAGCGCGACGCGATTCCACTGTCAGCCGAGTATCAAGCACCTCGAGGCTTCCAAGGAAGGGTTCGGATTAAGAAGTTTCCGGGAGAACTTCAAATGATACCATGTCTTGAGCCTATTCCGTCATCGCTGCGACAACGACGAGTCAGAGCGCAGGCCAAGGAGCCGAGGTTTCACAACAGCACCAAACATATTGAGAGGAAGTATCATCTCGTAAGAGAATTTGTTCGCAAGGGATACATTGTACTGCACAGAGTAGACTCGGCCGACAACGTCGCCGATCCACTGACCAAGCCACTTTCTCAGACTAGCTTGGAGCGTCATCTAGAGAACATGGGTATTAAATACCATAGTGTGTGGCATTGAGTGTAAGTGGGAGATTGTTAGGAGTATGCCCTCGAATGCCACTCAGAGGTTGTTGAGAGAGGGCATTGTACTTGTAATTATGTAAACCATTTATATAAGGCAAATGAATGTTTCTTTATTTACTGGTAGTTACTGGCATTCCTAACTCGTAAATAAACATATAGAAACTAGTCCGTGTATTTGAGAGCAAAACGTTCCACTCCTTATTGGATAAGGGGGTCGGCACTGGAAAGGTTATAGCTCAAATACTTAATCGTTCGCAAGTCTATGAAACTTGACTGGGCGTTAAGTTTATGCGAAGACTTGTATGACGTGTTCTTTGACATGGAGAGTGCCTGTCGAACACTAATGGTTAGTGGGAGCACACGTTATAGGTATGCTAATTGGATTAGTGTACTCGAACCGACTCACCCTCAACTCGTCACATGGATTTCACTCTGGGACAGTCAATGACGGAATCGAAAGGTTGTGATAGGTATTCGTGAACCTTCGACTTGAGGATTTAGTAGGGATGTGCTTGTGACGTCAAGATTTTCATTAGAGTAGTTCGACCCTGTAAACCGGAAGGCGGGGGTCAACCTCGACGTGCATCTTAACGGGCAAGTAGCAGGTCCTACTGAATACCAAGATAGAATTCTTTCTCCCGTTAGTGAGCGGGTTATATGTCCTATGCGGTTATTGGCAGATGAGATCATAAGTCTTTGGCCAAAGCATTGGAGCTAGTTGTATTAGATACACGACAGCTCGATGATCTCGATTTGCATTAACGCATGCATAGCGTCAAGTACAGATAGGGTTTGACTGACCGTGACCCTATAACTTGATCGGGACATTTGAAAGAAGGGTTTATACGTATACTGGTATTCACGACAGAATGGTTCTTGAATGATCCCAATCATTCGTTCTTAGTCGGGGTACAGTGTAGGCCACCAGGCTGGCTAGGTGGTGCTACTACTCTTTGGTTCCTCCCATTGCTGACTGAGACGGACCTACCGAGTCGCGCATTAGGATTGACGACGGAATGAATTGAGCTAATTCTCTCATTATGAATATTGGATATTGGATATCTAAATTTGGGACATTGGATGTTTAAATCGATTTATCGGATAAATTGATTTACGGCTTAATGGATTAAATATATCACTGGGTGATTAATTTAATTCATGAATATAATTATTTCTTGGAGAAATTAATTATGTTATTTTGTGTTTGATATGTTTAATTAATTGGATTAATTAATCGACACAAATACATCGAAAAGAATCAGAGTTTATCTGTTTGGACTCACGAGTCCGAAACGAACCGAACTCATTCGTTTTTCATGATAGCCGCCCCATTATGCTTCCACCCACTTTCCCATTGTCTTTTCTTCCATTTATTAAGTGATGATAATGACTTGGTGGGACAAGACTTCATGTTACATGAGTTGTAAACATGGGGGTGGAAATAATATAAGATGATGTCTTTGACAAACTCTCCCACTTACTTGATTCCATTTCCAACGTGAGGTTGAAGAGGAGAGAGAGATAGAAGTCTTCTTCATCATCTTCATTATTCATCTTCTTCATTCATCTTCTTCACAACTTCTTAGAGATATTTTGTGAGGAAATATTGAGAGAGATAGATATTCATACACTTAGAGTGATATTAATATCTATAACAAGCTTCATCACCTAGCTCTAGCCGTATCCTCGGAGGATAGCAAGGTGTTGTCATTCCGTTCGTTTTTCCGGCGCGTGGCAAGTAGAGACGCGGTGCTTTTGGCGTTGGATCGTTCAAGGGCTTGGAGCGGATTGAACTCGTAGAGATCAAACTAAAGCTTGGGGAATAGCTCAAGAGAAGGTTACCATTTAATCAACGGACTTCGAGGGTTAGTTTCTTACGACTCTTGCTTTTCGTTTTTGATATTCGTATATACGTAGCTCGATCGATCCTCGTAGGGATTCGGACCGAATTAATTTTCGTTTTACCGCTTCCGCTGGGCCTTCGTTTTAGGCACCGAATCCCAACATGATTCATGTTTGGAATTGAAGTTGGAATTGGAAGTCATAAATATCAAGATGGATTGATCATTGATTTGATGAATACGTTTTAAAGTGTTGGTGTTTTGGACATGAATATGGAATATTCACATTTAGAACTAAGTTATGTATTTTGGTACAATATTCGTATAGGAATACGAATATGATTTTCGGGTTTGATAAGATTATGACTCACTTTTGAGTTTGAGAATTCATACATATTGAACAAGTGTTCAAATCGAATAATGGAATTATTTGAAACTCTTGGACTATGGTTATCTATGATGTTGAATTAATCGGATCGTCCAGATTGATGATGATCGGTAATTGGTTTAATTATGATTTACAAGGAGGAAACTTGTATCCGTATTTAAGATTGAATTTGGAATCGGTAATGTTAGGCCCTTGTTGGTTTAAATTGATTATGGATATGATATTCGGATTGTGGAATCGTATTGTGGTTTTGAATCCGTTTGATTGGTTCGGATTTGTATTTAATCGGGATATTGTAGAACCGTTGTGTTTGTTGATCGGTTATTGATTGTTATTTGTGATCATCAAGTTACGACTTGTATCGTGGATATGGGTTCGTATTTGTTTGAGTTGTATTGTTCGGTTTTGTTTATGATCGAGGTTTCGTTGAACCGTTGAGTTTGTTGGTTGCCTATGTCGGTTATTGATTGTTATCGGATTGTTGTTGATTGATTACTTCAATAGGTTGATATGTTTTGATCGAGGATTATGACCGTTGTGTTGCGGTTGAGATCGAAGAGTTCATAAATTGCTTTTGGTCTGGGCTGAGGAGCTCGTAGACGAAGGCAATGAATTTTGGTAACGACTTCATGGTATCAGTATCGAGGCAAGTTTATACTTGTTCAGTTTATAATATTTTATGAATGGTTTCATTTTCATTTCATTTATAATTCATATAGCAATGTTATTAGAAATGTAAGTTGTCGGGATAATGGTTTGTACATCGTGCTCTGGTTTGTATTAAATCATAAGGTATATGATTTAATTGTGTTCAAGGAAGACGTGAGTTATCTTTCGTCAAGGATATAGAATATCAGATATCGGGGATAGTTATCGTGTCGATATTGATGTCAGGATGGTGGTTTGTTGGTATAAATGGACTATACCTATTTCGGGATTATTCGTATAACTGTGTGTTCGTTCAGGGATGTTGGTTCGTGGAAAGGATGTTGTCTCCGGCTTTGAGGTAATTTATGTATTGTTCAGTTATGAGATAATTATTATGTTGAGTTGTTGTATATGTTGTACGTTGATGCTTCGTGTATTGAGATTCATATTGGTTGTTCGTTGATGGATGTCGATCCCAGAACTGTTGTCTGAGATTGTTGATCGTATGGATTATCCTTTGGGGTTTGTGATCCCAGGATTGTTGTTTTGAATATTGATTGGTCGTGTCGACTTTTCATTGTCAGTCTGTTGTTGTTCACTTCGGTGAGTCTTTTGATCCGTATTGGATACATGTTGCATCGTGACATATCTGGAGTCATATCTGCGTTCCGATTGGATATTGTGTAGGATTTTTAGCCGGGCACATATATAGTCATGCGTGAATATTTTCCGTGAAAGGCTGTGCACATGAGACGTAGTTCGTTGAGGCTAATTAGGTACATTGTCCCACGTATATCCTGGATTTCGTATACGAGGTGGACATGTGCACTGACACATATTCGGATCGGGCGTACTATGACTTCCATCTTTGAGCCATATTGTTTGGTCGTTCATCCTCCATTTATGGTTGGGTATGTTCGACGGTTTATGACTGGTTGTTCATACGCCCGAGGGGTATGTTCGACAGTCGGAGTTATTTCTTGAGATCTATTATTGTTGATCATTTGGAGTTTACCTTGTTGATGGTATTCTCGGTTATGGTTGGTCCTTTGTTGATCATTTGGAGTTTACCTTGTTGATGGTATTCTCGGTTATTGTTGATCCTTCATTGATTGCGTTCGAGATTTACCTTGTTGATGGTATTCTCAATTATCGTGATCCTTTGTTGGTCGTATTGGAGTTATCATGTCGATGATATTCTCAGTTGATTTATTGGTTGATCATTGTTATTGATCGTATGAGCATTCGAACTGTACGTCGATGTTCGGGATTTGTTATCATTATCATATGGTAGTTGATCTACAGTACAGATATGTTGTGTACTGTTGGTTTATCCAGGTTGAGTTTTGATTGTGTAATCCGATGGACAAGATTTGGCACGGATGAATTATTTCATGATTATGAGTTATGATGATGTTTTGAGGATTGTTGGTATTTTTGAAATTCAATACAGATAATTGTTGTTAAGTTCATTTCGTTATTCGAGGATGCGAAATGTGGATTATGGTAAGGATTGGATTATTATGGATTGGTAAGGTTATAACGGTAAGATTATGTTGGTAGTATTCTTACAGTATTATTACATTGGTATGTAATTATTTATGATGTTGTGATCGGTATCATTATTGAGTATTGTGGCTGACCCCGTCGTGGGCTTTATTTTTAGGTACTCGGAGATCGAGCTAGTAGCGGTCGTGAAGGGATGAGCTTCCCGATGTGATACTGGCGGTGGCATGTTTTGGAGTATCGAGTATTTCTTTTCTGGTTATTCATTTCCGCTGCAAATGTGTATTTTGAACTGCATTTATCCGCAGCGTGTGTATATTTCAAAATGGCTTTTCGGTATCTTTATCCGCTGCATGTGTGTATTTTAAATGCCCGTTTTGGCACTTTGCGAACTTGGGTTATTTTGTTAAACCTTTTTCCTAAACTATTTTATCGGTACGTTTAAGCGGCGTCTTAACGTACATTTTGAACTATCGAGATTTGGCACTTCGCCTTGTATTTTCAAATTGTATTTTATGACGGTATTTCAAAATTTTGTTTTTGAAAATATTTCAGTATTTAAAATATTACCGTCATTGGCCTTTTGACATTTTTAAACATTTTTGAAATGGTTTTGTAAACGGTTTTTAGCCTGGTGGGTTCCGGTGCAGGGCCCACGGCGCTGTAATATCCCGGATGGTTTTGGGGGTGTTACAGAAGATGGTATCGGAGCTTGGGTTTTGTGAAACCCGGGCGTGTGTGTTATGTGGCTCTACTAGTACGGTAGTAGCGTGACTTTTGAAAATGAGTTTTTTCTGACTTTTGAGTCGAATCGATTTTTGGAGTTTCCAAAATTTTTGAGATTCTTTTCAAATTGCTATTTGTGATATTGGTGTGTGTTGGTTGTGTTGAGACTTCGTGTGGGAGTCGTGTGCTAGTATCACGGGAGATCATCGGCTTCACGTACCAGTAAGTATATTGGTTCGGTTATTTCGCTTGTGGCGACGCTTGATTGTTTTTGTGATGAGTTGGAAATTTTGGATTTATCTGTTGTTGGTGACAGGTTGCAAGTTTCGAGGACGAAACTTATTTTAAGGGGGGTAGTATGTAATACCCAGATTTTCAGTATAAATTTTTCGCATTATTTTATCTGAGATATACTGTATAGTTTGGTATCTATACAGTATGGATAAAATAAATTGAGGACCGAGACAGTTATACTTGCGTAATTGACGTTTTGATTGACAGTTATATTGAGGATTTGCTGTATCAGGTTGAACTGATTTGGATATCAGGTATACCGTATGAGAATATTTTTGGATTCAGTATGTCGTATGTTTGTATTTTGTACGTCGAGACGTCGGACAGGAACCATTGGATTTTGGCTAAGTATAAAAGCCATTACGTACGTTAAGCCTTGGAGCTTACGTACGTAAAATGTGTTAGCTTACGTACGTTAAATTGGTAGAGTTACATACGTTATGGCCGAGACATTACGTACGTAACATGGGAATCAGATGATCGAGTCGTGGTCGGCAGGTGGGACCCTGTGTCGGCAACTTTCGGCGGAGGATGTTGACAGGTGAGTCAACGTACGTGTTATGTACGTTATATAGGACGTGTTACGTACGTAACACGACCATTGTACTGTAGCAAGTCAACTGGTATATTACGTACGTTATATGGCATGGGTTACATACGTAAGGAAGTTCACGTTTTGAGGTAGTAGGGTCTGGGATGGCATTACGTACGCTAACCAGGACAAGATAGCGTACGTAAGAGGTGTTACGTACGTTAACTTGGGAATGTTACGTACGTAACGAGTGGGGAGTTTATATAAGGAATGACCGTCATTTCATTTCACTTCAGCATTTTTCTTCGTTGTTCGTCTCCAAACTCTGAGAGAGGGAGATTTTGACTTTCCTAAGTCGATTATGAGCTTGGAAACATGGGATTGGAGCTTGGATATGGAGATATTGATGATTCTTGAAGTGATATCTTGTGTATTCCATCTTCTAAGAGGTATGTTGGATAATCCTCCTTTTCATTTCGGATTTTGATGTTATAGTTGATGAATGATTCGTATGAAGATGATTAAGATGTTGTTGTTTCGATTCTTGAGGTTATATGAGGTGTATGTTGAAGGAAGATGATAATATGTTGGATTATGTCTTGATTATGTTGTCATGATTATGGAATCATAATATTCTTGATGTTTTTGGTAGTATTGCTTCGATTTTTGATGTTAAGAAGATCATATGTTGAAGAACATGATGATATATACCTTGAATTATGATTAAAGATTGGTTAGATGTTAGAAAACATCGGATTATGTTCTTTTATGGATTGTGAACGTGAATTCGGATAATTCATGTTCTTGAAGGACTCATAAGTTATACCTATTATGATTTTGGAAGGATTTTGGATAATTGGAATGTGATTATTCACGATAATAATTGGTAAATTGTTTCTTACGAATTTACTAGTATAACAAGAAGAAGTGTTGTTTGATTCATGTTTGGAATTGAAGTTGGAATTGAAAGTCATTAATATCAAGATGGATTGATCATTGATTTGATGAATACATTTTAAAGTGTTGGTGTTTTGGACATGAATATGGAATATTCACATTTAGAACTAAGTTATGTATTTTGGTACAATACTCGTATAGGAATACGAATATGATTTTCGGGTTTGATAAGATTATGACTCACTTTTGAGTTTGAGAATTCATACGTATTGAACAAGTGTTCAAATCGAATAATGGAATTATTTGAAACTCTTGGACTATGGTTATCTATGATGTTGAATTAATCGGATCGTCCGGATTGATGATGATCGGTAATTGGTTTAATTATGATTTACAAGGAGGATACTTGTATCCGTATTTATGATTGAATTTGGAATCGGTAATTTTAGACCCTTGTTGGTTTAAATTGATTATGGATATGATATTCGGATTGTGGAATCGTATTGTGGTTTTGAATTCGTTTGATTGGTTCGGATTGTTTGGATTTGTATTTAGTCGGGATATTGTAGAACCGTTGTGTTTGTTGATCGGTTATTGATTGTTATTTGTGATCATCGAGTTACGACTTGTATCGTGGATATGGGTTCGTATTTGTTTGAGTTGTATTGTTCGGTTTTGTTTATGATCGAGGTTTCGTTGAACCGTTGAGTTTGTTGGTTGGCTATGTCGGTTATTGATTGTTATCGGATTGTTGTTGATTGAATACTTCAATAGGTTGATATGTTTTGATCGTGGATTATGACCGTTGTGTTGCGGTTGAGATCGAAGAGTTCGTAGATTGCTTTTGGTCGGGGCTGAGGAGCTCGTAGACGAAGGCAATGGATTTTGGTAACGACTTTATGGTATCGGTATCGAGGCAAGTCTATACTTGTTCAGTTTATAATATTTTATGAATGGTTTCGTTTTCATTTCATTTATAATTCATATAGCAATGTTATTAGAAATGTAAGTTGTCGGGATAATGGTTTGTACATCGTGCTCTGGTTTGTATTAAATCATAAGGTATATGATTTAATTGTGTTCAAGGAAGACGTGAGTTATCTTTCGTCAAGGATATAGAATATCGGATATCGAGGATAGTTATCGTGTCGATATTGATGTCGGGATGGTGGTTTGTTGGTATAAATGGACTATACCTATTTCGGGATTATTCGTATAACTGTGTGTTCGTTCAGGGATGTTGGTTCGTGGAAAGGATGTTGTCTCCGACTTTGAGGTAATTTATGTATTGTTCAGTTATGAGATAATTATTATGTTGAGTTGTTGTATATGTTGTACGTTGAGGCTTCGTGTATTGAGATTCATATTGGTTGTTCGTTGATGGATGTCGATCCCAGAACTGTTGTCTGAGATTGTTGATCGTATGGATTATCCTTTGGGGTTTGTGATCCCAGAATTGTTGTTTTGAATATTGATTGGTCGTGTCGACTTTTCATTGTCAGTCTGTTGTTGTTCACTTCGGTGAGCCTTTTAATCCTTATTGGATATGTGTTTCTTTGAGTTTCGTTGTCATGTTGCATCGTGACATATCTGGAGTCATGTCTGCGTTCCGATTGGATATTGTGTAGGATTTTTAGCCGGGCACATATATAGTCATGCGTGAATATTTTCCGTGAAAGGCTGTGCACACGAGACGTAGTTCGTTGAGGCTAATTAGGTACATTGTCCCACGTATATCCTGGATTCCGTATACGGGGTGGACATGTGCACTGACATATATTCGGATCGGGCGTACTATGACTTCCATCTTTGAGCCATATTGTTTGGTCGTTCATCCTCCATTTATGGTTGGGTATGTTCGACGGTTTGTGACTGGTTGTTCATACGCCCGAGGGGTATGTTCGACAGTCGGAGTTATTTCTTGAGATCCATTATTGTTGATCATTTGGAGTTTACCTTGTTGATGGTATTCTCGGTTATGTTGGTCCTTTGTTGATCATTTGGAGTTTACCTTGTTGATGGTATTCTCGGTTATTGTTGATCCTTCATTGATTGCGTTCGAGATTTACCTTGTTGATGGTATTCTCAATTATCGTGATCCTTTGTTGGTCGTATTGGAGTTATCATGTCGATGATATTCTCAGTTGATTTATCGGTTGATCATTGTTATTGATCGTATGAGCATTCGGACTGTACGTCGATGTTCGGGATTTGTTATCATTATCATATGGTAGTTGATCTACAGATATGTTGTGTACTGTTGGTTTATCCAGGTTGAGTTTTGATTGTGTAATCCGATGGACAGGATTTGGCACGGATGAATTATTTCATGATTATGAGTTATGATGATGTTTTGAGGATTGTTGGTATTTTTGAAATTCAATACAGATAATTGTTGTTAAGTTCATTTCGTCATTCGAGGATGCGAAATGTGGATTATGGTAAGGATTGGATTATTATGGATTGGTAAGGTTATAACGGTAAGATTACGTTGGTAGTATTCTTACAGTATTATTACATTGGTATGTAATTATTTATGATGTTGTGATCGATATCATTATTGAGTATTGTGGCTGACCCCGTCGTGGGCTTTATTTTTAGGTACTCGGAGATCGAGCTAGTAGCGGTCGTGAAGGGATGAGCTTCCCGATGTGATACTGGCGGTGGCATGTTTTGGAGTATTGAGTATTTCTTTTCTGGTTATTCATTTCCGCTGCAAATGTGTATTTTGAACTGCATTTATCCGCTGCATGTGTATATTTCAAAATGGCTTTTCGGTATCTTTATCCGCTGCGTGTGTGTATTTTAAATGCCCGTTTTGGCACTTTGCGAACTTGGGTTATTTCGTTAAACCTTTTTCCTAAACTATTTTATCGGTACGTTTAAGCGGCGTCGTAACGTACATTTTGAACTATCGAGATTTGGCACTTCGCCTTGTATTTTCAAATTGTATTTTATGACGGTATTTCAAAATTATATTTTTGAAAATATTTGAGTATTTAAAATATTATCGTCATTGGCCTTTTGACATTTTTAAACGTTTTTGAAATGGTTTTGTAAACGGTTTTTAGCCTGGTGGGTTCCGGTGTGGGGCCCACGACGCTGTAATATCCCGGATGGTTTTGGGGGTGTTACACGATCAATCATATCCACAAAACGAGAAGCGTATGAATAAGGAACTTGCCTCGAATAAGAACAACGCGGAGAATCGACCGAAGTAGGTTGACACGAACCGACCACGAACCCTCCGACTCCACCGAAAGCCAACTCGTGATAATAAACTACGAAAGACAATAACAACAATGAAAATGAATTCCATAGCACGACCTAAAGCCGTTGAATTCAAAGAACGAATGACGAAAGTTCAAGTGTTTCCCCCAAAACGACCAAGAACACGATTCGTCCGTCAAAACACGAAAACGGAATTCCAAAACGAAATATGGATTTACAATCCATAGGATATGTTTAACAACATCATTTAACAACAATCGATCCCTCAAAAACGGATGGAAAACGAGATCAAGAACAAATCCCCCAAAAAGTCGATTCGAAGGAAATCAAGAAATATACTTCGATTCGGCGAAGAACAATGGGTTAAATGATGTTAAACACAAGAATACTACCAAGATTAATCATACCCATCATGAATTAATCAACAATACGGAACGAATCGGACAAAAACGCAAAAACCCCAAAATTCAAGAAATTAGGGTTCTAAGGAGAGATTACCTTGATTCGCTGGATCAAAGGATGATATAGGATGATCAATCCATGATATGAACTCAAGAACTTCGTGGATTTGTTGTTCAACAACATGGATTCGCCTCCTCCGATGCTCTAGCCGTGGATCGAAAAGAAAGGAAATGAAAAACGAGTGAAAATGATGCTGCTCTGCCACATTTATACTGGGCCGGACTAGCGTGCGCTAGGCTGCCGAGCTAGCGTACGCTATCGGCCTAGGCCGCAATCCAGAGACCTCCTGGACTAGACTGCTCGGCCTGGTAGCGTACGCAGGCTTCCGGCCGTAGCGTGCGCTACCTGCCGGCCGTAGCGTGCGCAGTGTCCGACAGTAGCGTGCGCTACCTGCCGATCCTACCCGAGTCCAGAACCTCAGAACCCCTCTGCCCAGACCCGATAGCGTACGTTGGGCCGGCCGATAGCGTGCGCTACACCTGCCGGTTAGCGCGCGCAGCCTTCCGGCCGTAGCGTGCGCTACGCCGGTTCCTGCCGTGCTTGCCCGGCCAGTGCCCAGCACTTCCGACCGTGCCGGCCGCACCTGTCCGGCCAGTGCTCAGGCGTCATGATCCGACGACTCGATTTCCGAAAACGTACGGAACGAACACGACGAAAAGTTTGCGGACAACATCAATGATCCGAAATGAAAACATAATGTAATAATTAATCATACGCGACCAAGAAAAGAGTCGAGACAGCAAATACAGATACGGATACCCATAACTTTGGGTAAATTACAAAATGGCCCAAAATGCCCGAAAATCACGATACGTGATCGAATAACCAAACCGAAGTTCACAACACGTCTAACAAAGTTAAACGGACTTACGGGAAACTCGAAACAGCAGTTTCGAACGAGATTCGCAAGAATCGAACTCAAGTGCGGAAAAGTCGCTAAAAAGCACGGAACTCAACAAAACAACACCGAAACAAACTCGGATGACAAAAAGTGTAGAATTAATCATTCTCAGAATGACGAAACGGTCATGAGCGAGTCGTCAAAATGGACTTCCATCGAAAAAAAGAAATTACTGGAAATCAAAATTACGGGTATTACATTCTACCCTCCTTAAAAGAAGTTTCGTCCCGAAACTTAAAATAAGTAGGGAGAAGTAATATCCCCTGCCAGGAAAACTCGACGAGATCCACAAAAACCGAAAACTCGCCCCCGACGGCGAAACACTGCAAGAAACGCAAAGAGACATACGGCGTGAAAATACGCACCACGGCGACTAACACAACGCCACCGGTAGAGACATAATAAAATCAACAAGTGACAAGCGTCATCAAACAGACAATACAATCGAGTCGATTATCCTAACAATCACAAAACACAATGAACGAAAATCAATATGATTGACCAACCCAACGGTACATCAATCAAAACACGAGCAAACCGCTGAACAAATACGGAATCCCACCGCCCAAGGGCTGGAAGATCAAAAACGAGACTAATTTCCCGAACTTAAGGGAATTAGGAAGGAGTCTGTGTAACACCCTAAAATACGGCTATTACAGTGTCGTGGACCCCACACTGGGACCCACCAGGCGATATCCAAAACAGATTAAATAAATATTATTTGTGATACCCAACCACAATGAATAGTCATTACTACGATTAGGAGTCTATTAAAAATATGGCCAACGGTCTTATAATACACAGGATCCGAAAAACAAGTATAAACCATATGGAGATGGAAAATACTTCAAATGTCAATACAACCAGATAGTAATTTAAATGAAGCAGAAGATAAAATAACATAACACGGTTTAACATAACCGGACAACAAATGATTTGGGGCCCTTGAACTAGTATCCTTCGAACCCTTCGCCGTCGACATGCTCTTCCCGTGCCTTGCCCTTGCCTCGACCTAAAATACAATACAAGTTAGGGGTGAGCATGGGTCGGTTTGGGTCGGTTTTAGGCTAAAACCGAACCCAAACCGACAAGCTTCGGTTTCTAAAAAATCAAACCCAAACTGAAACCTGTAACACCCCCTATATATTCAGGAATATTACAACGCCGTAAATCCTTTACATAAGGATTTACAAGGCTGAAGAATTGAACAGACATTTAGAAATACTACGAATGGAAATATCGGAATTAAGACACAACATTTCTGACCAAATACTGAAAGTACAATTGTTCAACAGGAACTTAATAATACATTACCAAATTCAAATTCAACATAAATGACTTCGTACTCGAGTACTTATTGAAATAACCAATAAACAACAGACAAATGAACCCGGCCAAAACATCACTCTGCACCCTCGTCGTCATGCAGCTCCAGTGGTTGTTTTCCCGCTCTCCTGGATCCTGAACATAAACAAAATGTTCACCCCCGAAGGGGTTAGCACAACGATGCTAGTACAAGTACCCCAACATATTATTCATATCTCACGAAGAATAATAACGTAAACGACAAAAATACCAACGAGTCTTCTCCTACGAGAACTCATAAATGACATGCACAACTGATAATCACAACATGATATCATAACATACACATGGTAATTCCGTCGATCCAGCGTTCACTGCCTAGAACCCACGATGATCCCGTCAGACCAACCCGTGGTGGAAAAACCCGTCCGATGATCTAGCGCACGCTAGCATAGATCCCCCGATGATCCCGTCGGACCAACACGAGGTGGACATACAACAACGACATACATGCACGACAATATATATAACATCAATACATAAAACAAATAAAGTACTTGCCTCGATTTAAAGATAAGAACAATACTTCCATGAAAACGAACACTCGAAGGTCGTCCTCCTCAATCAATCACGTAACAAGATCAAACCTTAACAAAACAAATGATATAGGATTTATCTCACGTCGTACGAATGTTTAACAATTCGATTTATGGCCAAAAGTTCATAAAATGTAATCTACCTGAACTGCTTAGCGCACGCTAAGTACTTTGTGTAGCGTGCGTTAAGTCTGCTCGATAGCGCACGCAAACAACAAAGCCTAGCGTACGCTAACTATGTATGGTCAGTACTTCACTGATCAGTCGACTGACTCGTCTGATGGTCTAGCGTACGTTATGTACCCAACGTAGCGTACGCTAACTCGTGCTCGATAGCGCACGTTAATCTATATAGCTTAGCATGTGCTATCTGTGCATGGCAGTTTACTGCTGAGCAGAAAACTGTTCTCATCATGATCAAAACAATGAAATCTTCCGTGATACTTCATGCTACCTCCATAAATATCATGTACATATGATTATGAATGATCTTACGGATAACAACAACTTCGGATTCAAGGATATGCATACCATTAAAACCATATTCCATTACGACTACAAATCTTCATACGACATTTCGAAAGGCTTAACGGTTGATATTGACACCTTTATATCAATCAAAATTATCATATTGAAGTAGTTTAACATTCCATCTATACTAGATAAATCCTTCCATGATCAATCCCTTAGATTCATCTAATAACAATGATGTTAAAGTGAAGTCCATGATTGCTATGAAGTTATCTACTAGATTCGGATTACCAATGATAGAAGCTTCCTTTACTTGTTCAATGTAATAAGATTTGAATCATGATGATCATAATCAAGGCACTTAAGGCTTAATCATCTCAATATTCCAAACATGATGTACTTTGGATAATTCACTTATGAAAATCAATATCTCATTACTATGATCATCCAATTCTTTAGAATCCAACTCTAAGTCTGGAGATAGGTTGAACATACCTTAATATGATGAAAATCACTGAACCTTAAGGTAGAATCCGACTCCGGTTGGTTGTATGCCACTCCAAGGTGCTATTCCACTTCAATGAATACTCCCAAGTGATAACCAATATACAAACACCAACAAGATGTGTTCTAAGTCTGTAGAATGATTATTACAGCTCCCTGGCCTCTCAAGAATGCAGAATGGACGAGTAAAATGTAAGCCAAAACGGGTTGTTGTCCCATTTATAATATTCTGCATTTTAACAAGTTAGCGCACGCTACTAAGCTTTCCTTAGCGTGCGCTAATAAGAGTTGACTTCAGAACTGTCCAGGTTCACCCGCGGGAATCTTATCCGGACCCATGTCCCGGATGGCGCATGTGCTAGCCGTCCCGCTCAATAATTGAGTTCTTAGCGCACGCAACTCCTACCTGCATAGCGTGCGCTAGTAGTAGCCCGATAGCGCGCGTTAAGCTACTTTCTTAGTGTGCGCTATCACGAGTTTGCATGAGAAATTTTGCATGTTGTTATACTTATGTACAAAGGTATCAATGCAAGAAATATCATACTCCAATAATCAAAACCACAAAATCCGAATAATACAGGGTTTGAATACAGATGAAATACACCGTAATAAATCCGGATATTACATACTCTCCTACTAAAAAGGAGTTTCGTCCCGAAACTCAAGAGGAAAATAACTCGGGACATCTAGACTTCATATCAGCTTCCGTTTCCCAGGTGGCTTCTTCCATTCCGTGACGTGACCATTGAACTTTGACCAAAACGATTGGTTTGTTCCTCAGCTGCTTAACTCGACTCTCGAGTATCTTGACCGGTCTTTCTTCAAACGTCCCATCCTGCGCGACTTCGATCTCGCCGAAATCAATGATATGACTGGGATCTGGTATATACCTCTGTAACTGGGATACGTGGAACACGTTATGAACATGGCACAATGACGGCGGCAATGCCAATCTGTATGCCAACTCCCCAACTCTCTCGAGGATCTCAAATGGTCCGATATATCTCGGACTCAGCTTTCCTTTCCTTCCGAAACGAAAGATTCCCCGAGTAGGAGAAACCTTCAAAAGTACGTGATCTCCAGTACTGAACTCCAATGGGCGACGACGTACGTCTGCGTAAGATTTTTGGCGACTCTGGGCAGTCAACAGCCTTTCACGAATCAAGGCTATCTTCTCTCGAGTCTGCACGATCAACTCTGGTTCTGTTCCAATCAAGTCTGACGAATCGTCCAAACATAGGGGCGATCTACATCTCCTCCCGTATAATGCCTCAAACGGTGCCATCTTAATGAAAGCATGCCAACTATTGTTGTAGGTAAATTCAATCAACGGTAGATGATCTTCCCAATCGTTTGACCAATCTAAGGCACAGGCCCTTAGCATGTCTTCCACCGTTTGTATAGTCCTCTCGGATTGTCCGTCAGTCTGTGGGTGATAAGCTGTACTGAAGTTCAATTCGGTCCCCAAGGCCTTATGAACTGCTTTCCAAAAGTGAGACACAAAACGACCATCTCGATCAGAAACAATGGTCTTCGGAGTACCATGCAATCGAACTATCTCCGAAATAAATACTCGTGCCAGCCTCTCTGGTCCCCACGTATCCTTAATGCCTAGAAAATGAGCTGATTTTGTTAAACGATCAACTATCACCCAAATCATGTTCATTCCTGTCCTGGTTCTCGGCATATTAGTGATAAAGTCCATCGATATGTCCTCCCACTTCCATTCAGGAATCGGGAGTGGCTTCAACATTCTGGCAGTCCGTTGATGCTCGATCTTAACCTGCTGACAAGTCAAGCATTTCGAAACATAGTCCGCTACATCTTTCTTCATGTTGCCCCACCAGAAATTCTGCTTCAAGTCCTTATACATTTTACTGGTGCCCGGGTGGATAGAATAGGGCGAACTGTGAGTTTCCTTCATAATCGTCTGTTTCAGAACATCATCATCGGGAACGCAGAGTCGGTTCTGAAATGTCAAAACTCCATCATCATGAATTATGAATCCGGGGGCCTTTCCTTTGGTCACTTCATCACGTAACCGAATCATCAGAGGATCATCTGCCTGTCTAGATTTGATTCCTTCGGTTAATGATGAAGTTATCTCCATCATGCACAGTTGTCCTTGGACTCTTTGTAACCACACTTCAATTCCTTCATGAATCATCTCTCGTTGAAGGCTACGTTGGGAGGTCAGCGTCTCCAGCATCTGAATAGAAATGGGCTTGCGGCTAAGTGCATCGGCCACTACATTTGCTTTGCCTGGATGATACAAAATCTCCAAGTCATAGTCCTTGATCAGATCTAACCATCTTCTTTGCCGCATGTTCAACTCTTTCTGACTGAATATGTACTTGAGACTCTTATGATCCGTAAAGATCTGACAGTGAGTCCCGTATAGATAATGCCTCCAGATCTTTAAAGCAAAAACTACTGCTGCTAGCTCCAAATCATGTGTTGGGTAATTCACTTCATAAGGTTTCAGCTGTCGCGACGCGTAAGCGATCACCTTATCATTCTGCATCAATACGCACCCAAGTCTTTGGTTCGAAGCATCACCGTAAACTATAAATCCTCCAGTTCCCTGTAGAAGTGATAGAATCGGTGCCGTCGTCAATCTCTTCTTCAATTCATCAAAGCTAACCTGACACAACTCATTCCATTCAAACTTTTGAGTTTTCTGCAGGAGTCGAGTAAGTGGGCGGGAGATTTTAGAAAACCCTTCCATGAATCGACGATAATATCCAGCAAGTCCTACGAAGCTTCAGACTTCTTTCACGTTCTTTGGAGGCTTCCAATCCATAATTTCTTCGATCTTCTGAGGATCTACTCGGACTCCTTTAGCTGACACCACATGGCCGAGGAACATTACTTCATTTAGCCAGAATTCACACTTAGAAAGTTTGGCGTACAATTGCTCGTTTCTCAAAAGTTCCAATACAATCCGCAAATGCTGCGCATGTTCTTCCGAGCTCTTAGAATACACCAGAATGTCATCAATGAACACGACCACAAATTTATCCAAAAATTCAATGAACACCCGGTTCATCAATTTCATAAATACAGCAGGTGCGTTAGTGAGACCAAACGGCATCACTACAAACTCATAATGTCCGTAGCGAGTTCTGAACGCTGATTTCAGAACATCAGATTCCTTAATCCTCAGCTGATGATATCCTAATCTCAGATCGATTTTAGAAAATACTGTTGCCCCTTGAAACTGGTCAAACAGATCATCAATCTGTGGCAACGGATACTTGTTCTTAATCGTCATCTTGTTCAGCTCTCGATAGTCAATACACAGTCAAAGCGATCCATCCTTCTTTCGGACAAAAAGAACTGGCGCTCCCCAGGGTGAAACGCTTGGCTGAATATAGCCCTTGTCCAGTAACTCCTCCAGCCGTTTCTTCAGTTCGTACATCTCAGTAGGTGCCATACGATATGGCGCCTTAGAAATTGGTGTAGCTCCGGGTTCCAGCTCAATGGTAAATTCTACATCCCTTCGTGGAGGTAGTCCAGGTAACTCGTCAGGAAATATATCTGAAAATTCGTTCACAACAGGAATGGATGAAAGTTCCACAATTTCGTCTTCTTTCTTCATTGCATAACACCAGTACCCGATACAGCCCTGTTTCAACAATTTGACAGCTTTCATCGCTTTGATCAATTTTCCTGAGCTTCTCGGTTTCCACCCCTCGAACAATATTTCGGAACCATCGTCAGCGATCAGCGAGATATTCCTCCTTTGGTAGTCCACAATTGCTCCATATCGATTAAGCCAATCGTCTCCGAGTATCAGGTCGTATCCTTGCATTTCTATCACGATCAGATTTGAGAGCCACTCTCTGCCTCCAAATGATACAGGGAAATTTCTAGTTTCTAAGTTTCCGACAATCCTCTCTCCACTCGGTAAACCAACAACATAAGGTTCACAAGTATGAAAACCGGAAATATTCTGTAACACCCCCGATATATTCAGGAATATTACAGCGCCATAAATCCTTTACATAAGGATTTACAAGGCTGAAGAATTGAACAGACATTAAGAAATACTACGAATGGAAATATCGGAATTAAGACACAACATTTCTGACCAAATACTGAAAGTACAATTGTTCAACAGGAACTTAATAATATATTACCAAATTCAAATTCAACATAAATGACTTCGTACTCGAGTACTTATTGAAATAACCAATAAACAACAGACAAATGAACCCGGCCAAAACATCACTCTGCACCCTCGTCGTCATGCAGCTCCAGTGGTTGTTTTCCCGCTCTCCTAGATCCTGAACATAAACAAAATGTTCACCCCCGAAGGGGTTAGCACAACGATGCTAGTACAAGTACCCCAACATATTATTCATATCTCACGAAGAATAATAACGTAAACGACAAAAATACCAACGAGTCTTCTCCTACGAGAACTCATAAATGACATACACAACTGATAATCACAACATGATATCATAACATACACATGGTAATTCTGTCGATCCAGCGTTCACTGCCTAGAACCCACGATGATCCCGTCAGACGAACCCGTGGTGGAAAAACCCGTCCGATGATCCAGCGCACGCTAGCATAGATCCCCCGATGATCCCGTCGGACCAACACGAGGTGGACATACAACAACGACATATATGCACGACAATATATATAACATCAATACATAAAACAAATAAAGTACTTGCCTCGATTTGAAGATAAGAACAATACTTCCACGAAAACGAACACTCGAAGGTCGTCCTCCTCAATCAATCACGTAACAAGATCAAACCTTAACAAAAGAAATGATATAGGATTTATCTCACGTCGTACGAATGTTTAACAATTCGATTTACGGCCAAAAGTTCATAAAATGTAATCTGCCTGAACTGCTTAGCGCACGCTAAGTATTCTGTGTAGCGTGCGTTAAGTCTGCTCGATAGCGCACGCAAACAACAAAGCCTAGCGTACGCTAACTATGTATGGTCAGTACTTCACTGATCAGTCGACTGACTCGTCTGATGGTCTAGCGTACGTTATGTACCCAACATAGCGTACGCTAACTCATGCTCGATAGCGCACGTTAATCTATATAGCTTAGCGTGCGCTATCTGTGCATGGCAGTTTACTGCTGAGCAGTAAACTGTTCTCATCATGATCAAAACAATGAAATCTTCCGTGATACTTCATGTTACCTCCATGAATATCATGTACATACGATTATGAATGATCTTACGGATAACAACAACTTCGGATTCAAGGATATGCATACCATTAAAACCATATTCCATTACGACTACAAATCTTCATACGACATTTCGAAAGGCTTAACGGTTGATATCGACACCTTTATATCAATCAAAATTATCATACTGAAGTAGTTTAACATTCCATTTATACTAGATAAATCCTTCCATGATCAATCCCTTAGATTCATCTAATAACAATGATGTTAAAGTCAAGTCCATGATTGCTATGAAGTCATCTACTAGATTCGGATTACCAATGATAGAAGCTTCCTTTACTTGTTCAATGTAATAAGATTTGAATCATGATGATCATAATCAAGGCACTTAAGGCTTAATCATCTCAATATTCCAAACATGATGTACTTTGGATAATTCACTTATGAAAATCAATATCTCATTACTATGATCATCCAATTCTTTAGAATCCAACTCTAAGTCTGGAGATAGGTTGAAAATACCTTAATATGATGAAAATC
Source organism: Orobanche coerulescens (assembly GCA_033398695.1). Taxonomy (NCBI): domain Eukaryota; kingdom Viridiplantae; phylum Streptophyta; class Magnoliopsida; order Lamiales; family Orobanchaceae; genus Orobanche; species Orobanche coerulescens. The sequence continues at coordinate 206,242,401 of CM065802.1, forward strand.
ACTGAACCGTAAGGTAGAATCCGACTCCAGTTGGTTGTATGCCACTCCAAGGTGCTATTCCACTTCAATGAATACTCCCAAGTGATAACCAATATACAAACACCAACAAGATGTGTTCTAAGTGTGTAGAATGATTATTACAGCTCCCTGGCCTCTCAAGAATGCAGAATGGACGAGTAAAATGTAAGCCAAAACGGGTTGTTGTCCCATTTATAATATTCTGCATTTTAACAAGTTAGCGCATGCTACTAAGCTTTCCTTAGCGTGTGCTAATAAGAGTTGACTTCAGAACTGTCCAGGTTCACCCGCGGGAATCTTATCCGGACCCATGTCCCGGCTGGCGCATGTGCTAGCCGTCCCGCTCAATAATTGAGTTCTTAGCACACGCAACTCCTACATGCATAGCGTGCGCTAGTAGTAGCCCGATAGCGCGCGTTAAGTTACATTCTTAGCGTGCGCTATCACGAGTTTGCATGAGAAATTTTGCATGTTGTTATACTTATGTACAAAGGTATCAATGCAAGAAATATCATACTCCAATAATCAAAACCACAAAATCCGAATAATACAGGGTTTGAATACAGATGAAATACACCGTAATAAATCCGGATATTACAAAACCAACCCAATGGGTTCGGTTTCTCGGTTTTTTGTTTTTTTACGGGTCGGTTTCGGGTTTAAACCCAACCAACCAGATTTTTGTCTATTCTTCAAAAAAACTTATGTGTATTGGATGGGAATCGAACCTGGGACCAACGCACGGAATACCAGCGTCCTAACCACCAGACCAGGACACTATTTTTGTCTATTCTACATAATGCATATATACATATAAAATTTACGAAATACATATATATTAAATGATATCGGTTCGGTTTTAATGGTTCGGTTTCTAGTGTATAAACCGAAACCGAAACCGATGGTTTTGATTTGGTTTTGGTTTTTCAGTTTCGGTTTCGTCGGTTTTTTTCGGTTTCTTGGTTCAGTTTTGCTCACCCCTAATACAAGTATTTCGCCCAAAACATAGGGTCAGATATACATGATGATTAATTATTCCGACATTATACAATTCACATATATAGATCTCAAGGAAATCATTCCGACTATTAATCATACCCCTCGGGTGTATGAAACAATCAGTCACAAACCGTCGAACACATCCAATCACACATGGACTATGAACGATTAATAATATGGCTCAAGATGGACATCACAGTACGCCTGATCCGGAAATGTGTCCGTGTACATGTCTGCCCCGTATATGGAATCCAGAATACACGTGGGCCAATGTACCTAATTAGCCTCACGAAACTATGTCTCGTGTGCACAGTCCAATGCGGAATAATATCCACACATGACTATATATGTGCTTGGCTAAAAATCCTACACAATGACCAATCAGAACGCAGATATGATTCCGGATATGTCACGATACAACATGACAACGAATTCAATAAATCACATATCCGATTAAGGATCAAGAAAACTCACCGAAGTGGAAATAAAGACCAACGAGATCAACGATTCAAAGCGACGTATTTGGGAATGCAACCCCATGACGAAAATGGGACAACGTCAAGGACAATGTCAAATCACGACAAACATTACATAAACAGTTCATACACATGAAACGTATAACCATCACAAGAATCTAATCATCATTATAACCAAGCAAGATAACTTGCCTCAATACGGAGGCGGGAATAATCCTCTTCTTGTCGAAATGAACGAACGAACGAACGAACGACCCTCGACTAATATCGTTTACTCGAACAATCAACCTTAAACGAAATACATTTTACTCAATAACATATTCGTACAATTATCAATATAGGATTAGTAAGACGGCACCCTATAATCCTTAGAATAGTTTGCTATCTCAAAATATCGAAGCCTTATGCCAAGAGTTCTTTTAACATCATTACAACCATAAAAAATCGGTTTACAATACTTTTACCGAATGTTCACATGGTTCATCGTAAATAAGAATTCTATCAAGGGCGTGTTGAATAACCAATTATGATGTTAGGATCATCTTATGATGATTAAACTTTCCAAAACATTAAAATGTTGAAAGAACAAAATCTGCACATTTATGATCATTCTCCTCTCATTTAAATTGAATATTAAGCTTACAACAAGGTTATTAGTTATGAGATTACACCATATTCATGAAGGTTATCAAAATCTTTCATTACAAGGCTGGAAGATCCATTAACATCATGATGAATTCACCATCTATCTAGTATGATGATCAAAACATTCTAATTTCTCAACACATTAGATTAATGAAAAGTTGTTGTTGTTGGTTTCACAAATATCCTTAACCATTCAAAATCTTGCTGAGCCAAGCATAAGGAGAATATGATTCTTAAGAAATTTGAGCAAGAATACATCCTTCTACTTCTAACATGGCCAAGTTCTTCCCAAGGTAAGTGAAAACTTAAAATGGTGTTTAATCACTTTATGATAACAACTCTATTAGTTAAATCCAACTACGGTGAAGTTAACTGATTCAAAGGTATTCTACTGAGCTAAATTCGTCCAACAAGATGAGCATGATAGTTACAACGTGGTTAGAATCACTATATCATCAAGAACACATCCATCTCAAACCCTCATTTATCATATTCATCAAAAGTGTTAAAAAGGTTGGATTAAAACTATGTTTTACTTGATTAATCTACTCTAGGTGGAGTATATTTCGTTACTAACATCAACATATGAAAACAATACAGAGAAGAAAGTACACCTACCTCCAGAAACGAAGAACAACCTCAATGCTACGAGAAAGTACACTCCAAGCTCAAGAACACCTCCTAATCTTCAAGGAAATGAGCTCCACTCCAAGATTTAAGGCTTAGAAGCAAGTTGGGGGAGGTTGATATCGGTTTTGGGAGTGCAGAGGGACGATATATGGAGAGAGAGAATCGGTTTGGAGTTGTGAAGAAATGAAAAACAGGATGGTCCTATAAATAGACTGTGCAGACTTAACGCACGCTAACGGGAAGCTTTAGCGTACGCTAACACACTTACGTACGCTAACTGGTTAATATTACGTACGTGAGCGGCTTACAGTGGCTACTGTCTTGAATTCGTAGGTCGTTAGTGCACGCTAATAAAAAAGGGGTTACGCATGCTAATAAAAGTTGACTCTGGCCGACATGACAGCTCAGACATTACTCACATGCATGCTAACGGCTAAGGAGTTCACGTGCTGAAGTCAACTGATGCCAGATTCTCTCTTAGCGTACGCAACAGAGGAAACATTACGCACGCTAAGGCATAAGTATGTTAATCATGCTACGTAGCGTACACTACGTCAACAGAAAAGTTAAAAATGCATCTCTCTAATTAACATAGAATCATCGAGTATGAAATGAAATAACAACGATATGAAGTTCAAATCTATAATACCTCAACATAATACTAAATGCAACAATTCATGATAATCAGATTATCCAAATAATACAATGACAGGTAAAAATGAAAATTACAGTCGGATATTACATACTCCCCCCTTAAAAAGAGTTTCGTCCTCGAAACTAAGGGGTAAATAACTCGGGGTATCTCGCTCGCATACTATCCTCGGTTTCCCACATAGCCTCCTCGACTCCGTGTCGTGACCACAGAACCTTCAGTAGGGGAATCGTCTTGTTCCGCAACTGCTTGATCCTCCTCTCGAGTATCCGCACAGGACGCTCCTCGTACGAATGATCCTCCGCTAATTCAATCTCTTCGAACTGAAGTACATGGCTCGGATCAACAACATATTTCCTAAACTGGGAGACATGAAACACGTTGTGAATCTTACTCAAAGTCGGTGGCAAAGCTAGTCGATAGGCCAAATCACCTATACGCTCCAAAACCTCAAACGGCCCAATGTACCTCGAGCTCAGCTTGCCCCTCTTCCTGAAACGAAAAACACCTCGGGTAGGAGACACCTTCATTAACACATGGTCACCACCCTCGAACTCAAGCGGTCGTCGACGGTGGTCAGCATAAGACTTCTGTCGACTTTGAGCCGTTAACAACCGACTCCTAATCAAAGTGATCTTCTCACGGGCTGCTAATAACATATCGGGTTCCGTACCCAGAGATTCTGACAGTTTGTCCCAACACAAAGGGGACCTACAGCGACGGCCATACAATACCTCATACGGTGCCATCTGAATCGAAGCGTGCCAACTATTATTATAAGTGAATTCCACCAAAGGTAGCTGGGCTTCCCAATCGTCCTTCCAATCAAGAGCACATGCTCTCAACATATCCTCTAGAGTCTGGATGGTTCTCTCAGACTGACCATCGGTCTGTGGATGAAAAGCCGTACTGAAATTCAACTGTATGCCCATCGCACGATGAACTGCCTTCCAGAAATGCGACACAAATCGCCCATCACGGTCTGATACAATACTCTTGGGGGTACCATGTAATCTCACGATTTCCTTAATAAACAGCTGGGCCAATCTCTCGGGACCCCACCTGTCCTTAATCTCCAAGAAGTGGGCTGATTTGGTCAGACGGTCCACAATCACCCAAATCGTATTCATTCCTCGACGACTCGTCGGCAAGCTAGTGATAAAATCCATAGATATGTCCTCCCATTTCCACTCGGGAATTGGGAGCGGTTTCAGCATTCCTGCGGGTCGCTGGTGCTCAATCTTAACCTGCTGACAGGTTAAACATCTCGAAATGAATTCGGCAATCTCACGTTTCATATTCCCCCACCAATAATTCTGCTTCAAATCCTTATACATCTTGCTAGATCCCGGGTGAATAGAGTACGGGGTAGTATGGGCTTCTCTCATGATAGAGTTCCTCAACTCTTCGTCAGCGGGTACACAAACTCGATTTCTAAAGCGTATCAATCCATCCTCGTGGATCACAAATCCAGGGGCTTTCCCTTGGGTTACCTCATCCCGAACTCGAGATACGAATGGGTCCATAATTTGCTTCGATTTGATCATATTATCAAGAGACGAAGAAATCTCAAGGGTGCAAAGTTGTCCCTGAATACGCTGTAACCAAACTTCAATTTCTGGCCTCATAAGGTCTAACTGCAACTCTCTCTGTGCTGTCAGACGTCTCAGCATCTGCTCCTGCACTGTCTTACAGCTCAAAGCGTCGACAACCACATTTGCTTTACCCGGATGATAAAGGATCTCGATATCATAGTCCTTGATTAATTCTAGCCACCTTCTCTGTCTCATGTTCAACTCCTTCTGAGTAAAAATGTACTTTAGGCTCTTGTGGTCTGTAAAGATCTGGCAGGTAACTCCATAAAGATAGTGATGCCAGATTTTCAAAGCAAACACCACGGCTGCTAACTCCAAGTCATGGTTCGGATAGTTAACTTCATAGGGTCGTAATTGTCTCGATGCATAGGCAATCACTTTCCCTTCCTGCATTAGTACACATCCCAGACCCTGTCTCGACGCGTCACTATACACCACAAATCCTTCTGTTCCTTTCGGTAAGACCAAAACAGGTGCCGAAATCAATCGACTCTTGAGCTCATCAAAACTTTGCTGACATGCTTCTGACCACAAATACTTCTTATCCTTCCGCAGTAAGTTGGTCATCGGTTGCGCAATTTTAGAAAATCCTTCTACGAACCGTCGGTAGTAACCTGCTAGGCCGAGGAAACTACGAACTTCCTTCACATTCTTCGGTGGTAGCCAATCTCGAATGGCTTCCGCCTTTTTTGGGTCCACTCTCACCCCTTTGGCTGATATCACATGCCCGAGAAAGATAACCTCAGGCATCCAGAATTCACACTTAGAAAATTTCCCATAAAGTTGTTCCCGCCTCAATGTATCGAGAACTTGGTGGAGGTGACGCTCGTGCTCTTCGTGGTCATGAGACTAAATCAGAATATCGTCAATAAAAAAGACTACAAAGTGATCCAGATAGTTAATAAAAACTCAATTCATCAACTCCATGAATACCGCCGGTGCATTAGTCAGTCCAAATGGCATCACCACGAACTCGTAATGCCCATAGCGAGTACGGAAGGCTGTCTTTGAAATGTCAGACTCTCAAATCCTCAACTGATGATAACCAGATCTCAAGTCGATCTTAGAAAACACGGCAGCTCCCTGAAATTGATCCAATAAATCATCAATACGAGGTAAAGGATACTTGTTCTTGATGGTTACCCTGTTCAGCTCATGGTAATCAATGCATAAGCGCAGAGATCCATCTTTCTTCCATACAAATAACACTGGTGCTCCCTAAGGGGACGCACTAGGTCGAATATAGCCCTTTTCAGTCAACTACTCAAGCTGGTCCTTCAATTCCTGCATCTCAGTCGGAGCCATACGATACAGTTCTTTTGAAAGCGGGGATGTACCTGGTTCTAACTCAATAATAAACTCCACGTCACGATGAGGAGGTAAGCCTGGAAACTCGTCTGGAAATACATCTGGGTAGTCTCGAACTACCAGAATGTCAGCCAATTGAACTGGTCGAGCTGCTGTTTTGGTCATGTAGCACCAATAACCAATACACCCTTGATTAGGCAGTTTCACTGCTTTCATAGCGCTGATGACTCTCCCAGAACGACTGGGATTATCACCTCGAAAAATATACTCGAAACCATCATCAGAAGTGACGGTTACCATCCGCTTGCGGACACTAAGTATTGCATCATGACGATCCATCCAATCGATACCCAAGATTATATCATCCTTAGGTAGATCGACTACAATCAGATTTGACAACCACTCACGGTCGTTCAAACGAATCGGACAGTCTTGGACTTCGTGATTTCCAATAATTCTTCTACCATCAGGTAGACCAATTGCGTAGGACTCACAATTGATAACATGGTCTAGAGGCAAACGACTTAAACAAGAAGAATATATAAAGGAGTGTGAAGCACCGGTATCAAAAAGAACACACACAGGCTGGGAGTGGATCTCGAGTATACCTGAAATCATGCTGGCCTCGGGATCATCAGCTTTCTTCATCTCGTAAATCCTGGGTTTCGCAGTTCCGGCACCAGGTGTACCACTTTGATTCCCACGGCCCAATCCCCTATTCGCCCCGGTGGTCTGATAGGAAGTGGACGGAGGCGCCTGATTCTGTACAGAAGACGGAACTGGAGCATGAGATGCTACTGGTTCAGGTCCGGGCCCACTTCTGCAAAAACGAGCACGATGACCATTCTTACCACAAGTATGGCATGTGATGGCAGGCTTTGGGCATTTGAAGTTCATATGCCCCTGGTCCCCACAGTAATGACACACCACGGATGAGGGAACCGCTCGAGAGTGCGATCCGGCTGGTTTTGACGCCATGGGTGGTCGATCAGAAGGGTTTGGCAATGACTGGGGCTTCCTGAATGTCCCCCGATTACTCTCAATTTGGTTCTAGTTCCTGGATCTTTTGTTGTTGGACTGTGGTTGTTTCTTGGAAATCTCCTTCGCGGTGAGTTCGTACTCCAGAGCTTTCTCGATGAACTCTGGTAAGGTAGTACAGTGGTGATTCAACAGCTGCATTCTCATTCGGGGTTTAAGCCTCTTGAGAAAGTATTTGATCTTATCGGCCTCAGTTCGGATAATTGTCATGGCGAAAGGAAGGAGTGCCTGGAATTTCTCAACAACAGATAATACATCATCGTCTTCAGACGGGTCGGGGTTCAGCAGTTCCGACAGTTTGGCCTCACGGAGTGGCCCTGGATAGTAACGGTCTAGCATGAGGTTTTTAAATTCCTCCCAAGTATAAACACCATCAGCTGGCCTTACTGAAAGCCACCAGGTATGAGCGCCTTTGCTAAGATAGTACGCGGCTACCGAGACGCGGTTCTCTTCCGGGCAGTCCACCATCTGGAAAAGTTTCTCAAAATGCTCGATCCAATGTACAATGTCAGCAGGCTCAGAGGAGCCTTCAAAGGTCGGAGGTCGCTGGCGAGAGATGTTGCTGATAATCCGACTCACGGGTCCACCAATCACAGGAGGAGGATGAGGCCCCTGTTGCTGGCCAGTAACGGCCCTCTGCATAGCTTCCATTAGTTGACCCATCTGGGTCATCTGTGTCATCATGCCCTGCATCACGACGTAAGGATCGACACGCGCATCCCCGCGCCCACTGTGGTGCGATTGATCCCTAGAAGGTGAACCACTGTCTGCAGAACTATGATCCACATTTGCGCGTCTGTTGGCTCGAGGTATCAGGATTCGGCCCCTTCCGCGGCCTCGTCCCCCTCTGCCACGACCTCTCAGGTTTCTTTCCATACTGAAAGAATCAATCATAATGATAACCATAAGTACAGTTCAAGATACTAAAATTCACGCTAAGTTAATAGCAACAAGGAATCACATCTTCAAGGAAACGGTTCACAATTAGTTATCGACACCACGAATGTCGCACCGAATATTACATCGATGTCAAGTCGAACAATTTAAATCATATAATCAATCCAGCATTTATCTCGAATTATTAATCAGATAAATCCTGCCACAAATCCTCGAAATAATAAGATCAACAAAGAGATCCATTCCGATATCAATATCATGCCAGTAATTAAATCATGGCTCGTAAAGTACATACCGTATTTGGCTCGTAGGGTCAGGCGCTTGCACAGGTCACACGTGACACGAAGGTCTCTTGATACTAGTTCATTTCACAATGACTCATAAAAAAAAGAAACAACTCTCTGATACCATCTTTTGTAACACCCCAAAATACGGCTATTACAATGCCGTGGACCCCACACTGGGACCCACCAGGCGATATCCAAAATAGATTAAATAAATATTATTTGTGATACCGAACCACAATGAATAGTCATTACTCCGATTAGGAGTCTATTAAAAATATGGCCAACGGTCTTATAATACACAGGATCCGAAAAACAAGTATAAACCATATGGAGATGGAAAATACTTCAAATGTCAATACAACCAGATAGTAATTTAAATGAAGCAGAAGATAAAATAACATAACACGGTTTAACATAACCGGACAACAAATGATTTGGGGCCCTTGAACTAGTATCCTTCGAACCCTTCGCCGTCGACATGCTCTTCCCGTGCCTTGCCCTTGCCTCGACCTAAAATACAATACAAGTATTTCGCCCAAAACACAAGGTCAGATATACATGATGATTAATTCTTCCGAAATTATACAATTCACATATATAGATCTCAAGGAAATCATTCCGACTATTAATCATACCCCTCAGGCGTATGAAACAATCAGTCACAAACCGTCGAACACATCCAATCACACATGGACTATGAACGATTAACAATATGGCTCAAGATGGACATCACAGTACGCCCGATCCGGAAATGTGTCCGTGTACATGTCCGCCCCGTATACGGAATCCAGAATACACGTGGGACAATGTACCTAATTAGCCTCACGAAACTACGTCTCGTGTGCACAGTCCAATGCGGAATAATATCCACGCATGACTATATATGTGCCTGGCTAAAAATCCTACACAATGACCAATCGGAACGCAGATATGATTCCGGATATGTCACGATACAACATGACAACGAATTCAATAAATCACATATCTGATTAAGGATCAAGAAAACTCACCGAAGTGGAAATAAAGACCAACGAGATCAACGATTCAAAGCGATGTATTTGGGAATGCAACCCCATGACGAAAATGGGATAACATCAAGGACAATGTCAAATCACGACAAACATTACATAAACAGTTCATACACATGAAACGTATAACCATCACAAGAATCTAATCATCATTATAACCAAGCAAGATAACTTGCCTCAATACGGAGGCGGGAATAATCCTCTTCTTGTCGAAACGAACGAACGAACGGCCCTCGACTAATATCGTTTACTCGAACAATCAACCTTAAACGAAATACATTTTACTCAATAACATATTCGTACAATTATCAATATAGGATTAGTAAGACGGCACCCTATAATCCTTAGAATAGTTTTCTATCTCAAAATATCGAAGCCTTATGCCAAGAGTTCTTTTAACATCATTACAACCATAAAAAAAATCGGTTTACAATACTTTTACCGAATGTTCACATGGTTCATCATAAATAAGAATTCTATCAAGGGCGTGTTGAATAACCAATTATGATGTTAAGATCATCTTATGATGATTAAACTTTCCAAAACATTAAAATGTTGAAAGAACAAAATCTGCACATTTATGATCATTCTCCTCTCATTTAAAGTGAATATTAAGCTTACAACAAGGTTATTAGTTATGAGATTACACCATATTCATGAAGGTTATCAAAATCTTTCATTACAAGGCTGGAAGATCCATTAACATCATGATGAATTCACCATCTATCTAGTATGATGATCAAAACATTCTAAGTTCTCAACACATTAGATTAATGAAAAGTTGTTGTTGTTGGTTTCACAAATATCCTTAACCATTCAAAATCTTGCTGAGCTAAACATAAGGAGAATATGATTCTTAAGAAATCTGAGCAAGAATACATCCTTCTACTTCTAACATGGCCAAGTTCTTCCCAAGGTAAGTGAAAACTTAAAATGGTGTTTAATCACTTTATGATAACAACTCTATTAGTTAAATCCAACTACGGTGAGGTTAACTGATTCAAAGGTATTCTACTGAGCTAAATTCATCCAACAAGATGAGCATGATAGTTACAACGTGGTTAGAATCACTATATCATCAAGAACACATCCATCTCAAACCCTCATTTATCATATTCATCAAAAGTGTTAAAAAGGTTGGATTAAAACTATGTTTTACTTGATTAATCTACTCTAGGTGGAGTATAAATCATTACTAACATCAACATATGAAAACAATACAGAGAAGAAAGTACACCTACCTCCAGAAATGAAGAACAACCTCAATGCTACGAGAAAGTACACTCCAAGCTCAAGAACACCTCCTAATCTTCAAGGAAATGAGCTCCACTCCAAGATTTAAGGCTTAGAAGCAAGTTGGGGGAGGTTGATATCGGTTTGGGAGTGCAGAGGGACGATATATGGAGAGAGAGAATCAGTTTGGAGTTGTGAAGAAATGAAAAACAGGCTGGTCCTATAAATAGACTGTGCAGACTTAGCGCACGCTAATGGGAAGCTTTAGCGTACGCTAACACACATACGTTAACTGGTTAATATTACGTACGTGAGCAGCTTACAGTGGCTACTGTCTTGAATTTGCAGGTCGTTAGCGCACACTAATGAAAAAGGGGTTACGCACGCTAATAAAAGTTGACTCTGGCCGACATGACAGCTCAGACATTACTCACATGCATGCCAACGGCTAAGGAGTTCACGTGCTGAAGTCAACTGATGCCAGATTCTCTCTTAGCGTACGCAACAGAGGAAACATTACGCACGCTAAGGCACAAGATTAACGTACGTTAATCATGCTACGTAGCGTACGCTACGTCAACAGAAAAGTTAAAAATGCATCTCTCTAATTAACATAGAATCATCGAGTATGAAATGAAATAACAATGATATGAAGTTCAAATCTATAATACCTCAACATAATACTAAATGCAACGATTCATGATAATCAGATTAACCAAATAATACAATGACATGTATAAACGAATATTACAGTCGGATATTACAGTCTGAACGCTTAACAATCACGAAACGAGATCAACAAAAACCGAACAATCAAACGATCGAACCACAACGATCGAGACAACAAAAATCGAACAATCATTTTCGAATCACGAAGAGTAATAAAATTCAAACAACAACTCCCAGGTTCACGTCTCGGCTTGAGACAATATATGATTCAGTGAAAACAACAAGATGTGCATTCACATAAGATCCACAGGAAAGGGAATAGCAATTGAAAAGTCACAACGACAAACGAGATATTCCGAAACAATACCACACTCGTTCGATCAACAAAAGCAAGGGGCAGGACAAGCTCAGAAATGTCAACGAACATAAACGAGTCGACAGAGTCGAAAACACAAGAGTTCCAAATCCGATCCACTTCGAATAAAAGAACTAATAAAACCAGATGATGTCACTCCCGAACAAGGTTCACAAGAATCGAACCGAACCCGAAAAAGTCACAGCGATAACCAGATCGACCCACAACAAGATCACAACTCGTTCGGACGATGAAACCGAAATACAGAACAAGTTCATAAAGTATCAACGAACATGAGCAAATCGATAGACTGGAGAAATAGGAAATACAGAAGTCAAAATAGCACGGGTATTACCTTCGACCTCGTCTACGAAATTCACAAAAATGGGATCAAGGTAACAAGACATTAAACAACCGACACATAACAGAATAATCACCGATGCACACGGTCATACCAAACCAAGCTCTAACAGCTCGCACATGCGCGACAACGCAGAAATCACTATGAGGCGGAAACATTCAACACCAACATCCCACCTCTCACAGAGGGCTAACACAACAAATGCGTGGAAAATGACTCAACGCTCACACCGCCAATTCGATCATACTCGGGAGCAAACATCATAATGACAACGCGAACATCATACGTACATACCCATCCCTCAAACGGGAATGGACAGGTTTTAAGAACGAAAACCTCATTTTGAAAATTATTTGGAAACATTGTTAGATCTTGAGTACCACTTTTCAAAAAAAATTACAAACGTGAAACATCGTTATCGAGACTTTGAAAACCATCATGCGTTTGGTAAAAATGAAGACATTTTCTTTTAGCAAAAGACTTTCAGAAATATTCGACCCTCGGGTCTAAGTATAAGTGTTTCTAAACATCGAAAATATTTCAAAACATTTTGGTCCTCGAGGTAGAAGAATTTTGAAACATGTTGTGGCACCTTGGATGTACCACGAGAAAATAATTCATTTTAAAAGTATATCTCGAAATTTATTTTTCTAAGATACTCAAGGTTTTCAAAAATCCCATAGGCCAGAATGCCCAAAACTCACACATGTCGACGTACGCTAAAACACCTCCTAGTACACGCATCAAAACGTTTAAAATCAAGACAATATATGTCTTTTAACGGAAAATAAACGGTAAAATACCACAGTCGAAGACCGCCTAGGATTCGGAACAAAACCACTGACCTCATTCGAGGCCTCTAAGGACCCTCCCGCACTGGCTAGTGAACGAGTCGAACGCGTATAAGAACAAAGCTTCCACAAGAGAACTTGTAAAACGAGCAAATCGATTCGAAAATCATCAGCAACAGACAAAAACAATAGTAAAAAGACATCAGTAGCGACGACACTCCTCGTATAAACAAAATACGAGAGTCGACTAAATACATATCGTGAAATCAAAATCCACATAAGGATTTCATCACTTAACAAATAATCATAAAAATAGATCGTGGCACACGAGGCACAACACAAAGAAGGGAGACTTACATCCACAGGTCGCACGAAGATGATGATCGCCCCACGATACTAATCACGACCAACAAACTCAGACGACGCGTCGCGACACGACTCAGTCAGACAAAATCCAACGAGACAAAACTCAATAGACACCACTGACCCGACAGCCTAGGTTTCCACAACCTAAGCTCCGATACCATTTATGTAACACCCCCAATCCGCTCAGGGATATTACACGCCGTAGAACCTTTCCTCAAGGATCTACCAGGCTGGTAACAACATATAACAACTCAACCATGCCTTTAAGGCTAAAATGACTCAGTAGACCGATTTGGTCTTTTAATAAATACATACAACTCGAATACAACTCATGCCCACGCAGGGGTCAAAATACAACCACACCCGTACAACGGAAAAAATATAGCAGCGGGAAATAAAGTACAACTGAACCAATAAACAATGGACGATTCCTCATGTGATTAGTACCGATCATCTTTCATCATCCTTCGTGCCGACCCTGTGTTATGCTCCAAAACCTGAATGCAAAAATAGACATCCACCCCCCGAATACTCGGGGGTTAGCAAAACTCAACTGTTTTGCTAGTGCAAGTACAAGTGCAAAAATACAAGTCATACAATTGACATTCCACGAATAACAATAATCAGGAATTCTCAAAGATCCAAACGAAACAAAAAGTACTTCCTGAGGCAAGAGTTTGAGAAAATATTCCAAAACCGAAAGATCATAAATCAATGGAAATAATTTATAAAACAGTTTAGAATGCCATCGAGAGTTTTAATAGAAAAACAATTTAGGATTATCAAATCCCACTTTTCAAAACCCAGAAGACGAAAGGGGTCCCCAAAGGTTTACTTTCCGTAAAATGACATTTACCAAACCATTGGGATTTTAGCCCCAAATCCGTAAAATGACTTTTACAAAACCATTGGGATTTTAGCCCCAAATCTCATCAACTCACAGTACACGAGAACGACAACAAGGTTCGTCTTCCAACATCAAAATTCATAATTAAAGGATTAAAACACATACGACAAAATACTCTAGTGCCATCCTAGCCAAGTAGGCCAAACGAACAACTTACCTCTTACACACTTAGTCAATGCATGCAAACAAAAACATAGTTCCAAAACATTCATTTCCAGAAATGCCATAATCAAATCACATTTGTAAAAATACACCACAATTAACCGTCGATCCACGTCTCTTGTGGACCCCTACCGAGACCCCGTCGGATCTAACCCGTAGTGGTTAATGTAATATCCGCAATTTTGGATTTCCGGTAATTTTTATTTTTCGGCGGAGGTCCATTTCGACGACTCGTTCATGACCGTTTCATCATTCTGAGAATGATTAATTCTACACATTTTGACATCCGAGTTCGTTTTGGTGTCGTTTTATTGAGTTCCGTGCTTTTTAGCGACTTTTCCGCACTTGAGTTCGATTCTTGCGAATCTCGTTCGAAACTGCTGTTTCGAGTTTCCCATAAGTCCGTTTAACTTTGTTAAACGTGTTGTGAACTTCGGTTTGGCGAAGCCATGTTGTTGAACAACAAATCCACGAAGTTCTTGAGTTCATATCATGGATTGATCATCCTATATCATCCTTTGATCCAGCGAATCAAGGTAATCTCTCCTTAGAACCCTAATTTCTTGAATTTTGGGTTTTTTGCGTTTTTGTCCGATTCGTTCCGTATTGTTGATTAATTCATGATGGGTATGATTAATCTTGGTAGTATTCTTGTGTTTAACATCATTTAATCCATTGTTCTTCACTGAATCGAAGTATATTTCTTGATTTCCTTCGAATCGACTTTTTAGGGGATTTGTTATCGATCTCGTTTTTCATCCATTTTTGATGGATAGATTGTGGTTAAATGATGTTGTTAAACACATTCTATGGATTGTATATCCATATTTCAACTTGGAATTCCATTTTCGTGTTTTGTCGGGACGAATCGTGTTGTTGTCCATTTTGGGGGAAACACTTGAATTTTCGTCATTCGTTCTTTGAATTCAGCGGCTTTGGGTCATACTTTGGAATTCATTTTCATTGTTATATTTTTCCTTCGTAGTTTATTATCGCGATTTGGCGTTCGGTGGAGTCGGTGGGTTCGTAGTCGGTTCGTGCCAACCTACTTCGGTCGATTCTCCGTGTTGTTCTTATTCGAGGCAAGTACCTTGCTCATACATTTCTTATTTTGTGTATATGATGATCGGTGATCGTCTTGGTGTGTTTGTTTGGTTGTTTGAAATGAAGTTTCAAAGGATTTCGGTTTGGCCTCGTTAAAGGCTCTCTTTCAAAACGCGTGTGTGTTTTGTGAACGGCGTATTTTGGGAATTGTTTATGATTTGATTATTTTGAACGTTGAAGGCTTTTATGATATCCCTGTTGTTTAAAGTTATGGAATCGTGTATTCTGTGTTTAATCTTGTTATTGTGTTTTGAAGAGTTTGATAATGTTGTCGGATAAGTGGCCATCTTTAGCAAGTACACTTATGAACTTATAATCTTAACGTAGTAGTATTGCATGAGAATTATGTGTGTGTGTGTGTATGCTCACTACGGGTTAGATCCGACGGGGTCTCGGTAGGGCTCCACGAAGCTGTGGAACCGCGAGCTTGCTTTTAACCACTACGGGTCAGATCCGACGGGGTCTCGGTAGGGGTCCACAAAGCTGTGGGTCCGCGGTTAATTGTGGTGCATTTTACAAATGTGATTCGATTATGGCATTTCCGGAAATGAGTGCTTTCGATTGGTTTTCATGATTGCATGCATCGACTAAGTGTGTAAGAGGTAAGTGTTCGTTTGGCTTACTTGGCTAGGATGGCACTAGAGTATTTTGTTGTTTCTGTTAAATCCTTTAATTGTGGATTTTGATGTTGGAAGACGAATCTTGTTGTCGTTCTCGTGTACTGTGAGTTGATGAGATTTGGGGCTAAAATCCCAACGGTTTCGTAGAGGTCATTTGACGGATTTGGGGCTAAAATCCCAACGGTTTGGTAAAGGTTATTTTACGGAAAGTAAACCTTTGGGGCGGTGACCCCTTTCGTCTTTTGGGTTTTGAAAAGTGGGATTTGATAATCCTAAATTATTTTCTATTAAAACTCCCGATGGTATTTCAAATCATTTTATAAATTGTTTTCCTTGATATTTTGATCTTGAAATTTTGGGAAGTCTTTACTCAAACTATTGCCTCGGGAAGTGTTCATCCTGTTGTATTTGAATCTTTGAGGATTCCGGATTATTATCGTTCGTGGAATGTGAATTGTATGACTCGTATTTTGCACTTTGTTCTTACACTAGCAAAACAGTGGAGTTTTGCTAACCCCCGAGTATTCGGGGGGTGGATGACTATTTTTGCATTCAGGTTTTGGAGCATAACACAGGGTCGACACGAAGGATGATGAAAGATGATCGATACTAATCACATGAGGAACCATACATTGTGTATTGGTTCAGTTGTACTTTATTTTCCGCTGCTATATTTTTCCCGTTGTACGGGTGTGGTTGTATTTTTGACCCCTGCGTGGGCATGAGTTGTAATTGAGTTGTATATTTTTATTGAAAGACCAAATCGGTCTACTGAGTCTTTTTAGCCTTGAAGGCATCGTTGAGATGTTCTATGTTGTTACCAGCCTCGTAGATCCTTGAGGAAAGGTTCTACGGCGTGTAATATCCCTGAGCGGATTGGGGGTGTTATAGTTAAAAGCAAGCTCGTCGATCCACGTCTCTTGTGGACCCCTACCGAGACCCCGTCGGATCTAACCCGTAGTGAGCATACACACACACGTTACTCATTCAATACTAACATGCTAAGAATGTAAGTTCATCAAGAATACTTACTAGGGATGGCCACTTATCCGACATCATTATCAAACTCTTCAAAACACAATAACAAGATTAAACACGGAATACACGATTCCATACTTTAAACAACAGGGGCATCATCAAGGACTTCAACGTTCAAAATAATCAAATCATAATCAATTCCCAAAACACACCGTTCACAAAAGACACATGCATTTTTAAAAAGTGAGCCTTTAACAAGGCTAAAACAAATCTTTTGGAAATTAATTTAAAATAACCAAACAAACACACCGAGATGACCACCGATCAATCATATCCACAAAAAGAGAAGCGTATGAACAAGGAACTTGCCTCGAATAAGAACAACGCGGAGAATCGACCGAAGTAGGTTGACACGAACCGACCACGAACCCGCCGACTCCACCGAAATCCAACTCGCGATAATAAACTACGAAGGACAATAACAACAATGAAAATGAATTCCATAGCACGACCTAAAGCTTTTGAATTCAAAGAACGAATGACGAAAGTTCAAGTGTTTCCCCCAAAACGGCCAAGAACACGATTCGTCCCGTCAAAACATGAAAATGGAATTCCAAAATGAAATATGGATATACAATCCATAGGATATGTTTAACAACATCATTTAACAACAATCGATCCCTCAAAAACGGATGGAAAACGAGATCAAGAACAAATCTCCCAAAAAGTCGATTCGAAGGAAATCAAGAAATATACATCGATTCGGCGAAGAACAATGGATTAAATGATGTTAAACACAAGAATACTACCAAGATTAATCATACCCATCATGAATTAATCAACAATACGGAACGAATCGGACAAAAACGCAAAAACCCCAAAATTCAAGAAATTAGGGTTCTAAGGAGAGATTACCTTGATTCGCTGGATCAAAGGATGATATAGGATGATCAATCCATGATATGAACTCAAGAACTTCGTGGATTTGTTGTTCAACAACATGGCTTCGCCTCCTCCGAAGCTCCAGCCGTGGATCGAAAAGAAAGGAAATGAAAAACGAGTGAAAATGAGGCTGCTCTGCCACATTTATACTGGGCCGGACTAGCGTGCGCTAGGCTGCCGAGCTAGCGTGCGCTATCGGCCCATGCCGCAATCCAGAGACCTCTGACTAGATCGCTCGGCTCAGTAGCGTGGCGCAGCCTTTTCCGCCGAAGGCAGCGCTACTCGCGGCCGAAGCGTGCGCTACTCGCCGGCCAGAAGGCGCAGATGTCCGGCGATGGCGCTACCCGCCGATCCTACCCGAGTCCGTAACCTCGTAACCCCTCCGCCCAAACTCCGATAGCGTACATTGGGCGGCCGAGAAGCGTGGCGCTACACTGCCGGCGCTGGCGCTTTCCCGGCCAGAAGGCGTGCGCTACGCCGGTTCCTGCCGTGCTTGCCCGGCCAGTGCCCAGCACTTCCGACCGTGCCGGCCGCACCTGTCCGGCCAGTGCTCAGGCGTCATGATCCGACGACTCAATTTCCAAAAACGTACGGAACGAACATGACGAAAAGTTTGCGGACAACATCAACGACCCTAAATGAAAACATAATGCAATAATTAATCATACGCGACCAAGAAAAGAGTCGAGACAGCAAATACAGATACGGATACCCATAACTTTGGGTAAATTATAAAATGGCCCAAAACGCCCAAAAATCACGATACGTGATCGAATAACCAAACCGAAGTTCACAACACGTCTGACAAAGTTAAACGGATTTACGGGAAACTCGAAACAGTAGTTTCGAACGAGATTCGCAAGAAGTGCGGAAAAGTCGCTAAAAAGCACGGAACTCAACAAAACAACACCGAAACGAACTCGGATGACAAAAAGTGTAGAATTAATCATTCTCAGAATGACGAAACGGTCATGATCGAGTCATCAAAATGGACTTCTGCCGAAAAAAATAAATTACCGAAAAAAGAAATTACGGGTATTACACTTTTGTTCAAGGATGAATATTTTTAAATTTCTATATAAATGTGGGTAGTCTTATTTCTAATGCAACCAAGATAGCATAGTTCATAAAACAGAATTAAAGACACATGTGATGTGCACACAGATGGACACAAATACAGACACACAAATTCAAAAAAAATGAGAGAGAGAGAGAGAGAGAGAGAGAAAAGAACAATTTTCTTTTATTGGCACATAGAAAATGGATTCTCAATAAAAAAATCGCATGCTATTCAATTGTAATACATTACAGACTAACCTTACAAGTAGATAACCTTACAAATATTCCCCCATGGCAGAAGGAAACCTGTGCCCAAATAAGGATGCTTGTGCAAAAGCAATCAAAGGCACTACGGTGGTCATACAGATAACAAAGCAGAAATTTATTTCATTTAGCAACACCTACATATATACACGTTGATAGATCAGTTCAAAAGGCGATGACGACTACAGCTGTTGAGGCCACTATTAAAATTTCGACTACAGAAGCATGAAGACAGCGATAAAAGGAGCCCTGTCGAAGCTTAAGGCAGTGTTTAAATATGATTCATTATATACTCATCTTATGTAGGCTGGCTGCAATAAGACGTATTTAGCTAAGAACTGTAGGAATATAAAGCAATGTGCTTACAAAAGTATTTAGTTAATCAATTTATTATGATCACAAAGTAACGTAGAACTGTATGATGGATTAAAATGTGATCAAGTTTCCAAAATAAACTCAATTTTGTGAACTTCCAGTTGGGTATTATTCTTTTAACCATAGTAGGAAGCCCATTACCTATACTGCCAGTACGATTCATGTTTTCAAAGACAACTAATCGATATTGATCGTCATTGAAAACAGGTACATGATTTTTAGCAAGCCATTCTTTAACTGGTACATTATCAATATGAGTAATACTCCTCAACATCGTATTAGGATTCGCAGCTATCCAAGCTTAATATATAATATCAATGGGTGAATCGTTAAATGTGAATAATACACTATTTGTAAAAGCAAATCAACCACAAAGCTTTTCCGCTTTGACTGTGAAGGAGGAACCCCACAAGGGTGTCACCTTATTTCTATCTATCAAACCGGACCAATAAGGTTTGGAATCGGAGAAAGGAAAAAAAAAACGGCTGCCTCAGATTTCACCAAAAAAAACTACTGCCTATGAATCAAATAAAACAAATACGGGAAAAGCAAAATAAACAAAATAAAGCAAAAAAAAAGACCTGCTGCTAAACCAAAAACAGAATGGTCATTTTGAGTGAAAACTTGAAATGCGTAGTTTCAAATAAGCAAAATACTAATTAAATTTTTCTGATTTAGGTGGTGAAAATGAGTAAAATGACCAGAATGGTCATTTTGAGCAACATGCCAAGTATGGACCTAAATGGTAAAAATGACGAAAACGGTCAAAATGCTTAATTTTGAATCTGTAATGCCAAGGTTCAGATCAGAAAAATAATCTTTTTCTCCTGTTATACCGGATGAAATCACCAAAATGACCCAAATGATCATTCTAACAAAAAATACAAGATAAGGTTTAAATGATCAAAAGTACCCAAACGGTCCTAATGTGTTCCTTTGTACCTGTTTAAATAGAACAAACTGCCCAATTCAAAATGACCAGAAGGGTCTAGGGGGTGTTTTAAAATTACCTTAAAATTAGATACTGCTGATAATCCCCTCTTGAAATAATGCTGGGATCAAGGGTTCCCATGTGTCTGATACAAACAAATGTAATCATTAGACTATTGTAAATAAAGCAAAAAGATTATTTGTCCAAATTTAAATCATGGCATGTTCACTATTGAAATAAAATAAACAAATGTATAAATAATAAAGTCATACCTTATGTATAACTATACCCCGACAGTCGGTCCGAAAATAATCATTTCGGGATTCTCTACCCAAGTTAAGTGGGTCCACACGTGGCAACTTATTATCATTGTTAGGAAGAACTATAGTACTAAATTCCTCATCGACATCGTCATATGCATCTCTGTAATTTTTGGGAGGTGTCATGAAGACAATAGATATTTTTTTATCCAGTTGGTCTGTCACGTAAAAGACTTGTCGTGCTTGCGAGGCCAATATGAAGGGATCATCCTTATGGCCTAATCTATTAAGTTCAACCAATGTGTAACCAAGACTATCCTTCTTGACCCCATATTTATTGTCTACCCAGTCACACATGAAAAGAGGAATATTTCTAAAATGATAATCTAATACCCATATCTCTTGCAAAACCCCATAATAAGCTTTTTGGCCATACGTTACAATTTCCTTAGAAATGTGCATGTCAGTTGCCACTACACTAACCCCACTGTTCTAGTGAACTTTACCTTCACGGCATTTTGTACGAAATGTATATCCATTGATGTCATACACATCGTATTTCAGTACGTTGCTGTTTGGTCCATGTGAAATCCACCTAACAGTCTCTGAAATACTTTCTCTGGAGAATGCTAACTCTCTCTCAACCTGGCATTTATTACAAGGATGAGCTTCAACTCAAGATAAATACAACAAAGAGTACTTAACACCAATATGAAAATAGTGTACCTCCTCTCGTAACCACTGACCAAATGTTTTACTGTGCTCTTTCTCTAGCCATGCTATTCCTTTAAAAGGATGTTGGTTTTTCAAAAACACCATGTGACGACTGTAAAAACAACAACATACATGTAAATATAATACTTGATACAATGTCAACTGGACACGAATATATTGAAATAAGGACTAGGAACCAACATGGACATGAATATATGGATTATATAATACTTGATATAATGTCAACTGGACATGAATTAGTGACTTTATCATATAAGGACCTTTTTGTATATCCTTTGCTACAACATATGATGTGATTCTTAGGCAAAACGGACACGAGATAACTACCAGCACATTAATGAAGATTTGTATAACCTAAAAATTTAATTTGTCGTTCCAAATTGTGGGGTGCTATTAAATATGTAGCTGCTGTAATACATTATAGAGAGTAGTTTACACTAGAAACTAATGCACGATGGTAAGTATACGTTCAAGGGAAACATGCATGATCAATTATTCCGCACCACACCAAGCATATGAAGTACAGTAACCAATGGTGCAGCTTAAAGTAGCAAGATGCTAGACGGTCTTGAAGGCAACACACTAGAATAAACAGCTGCTGATCTGTTAATGTTCTCACTAGGAAAAATGGGTGCTTTGAGTCATCACTCGAAAAGGAGTGGCGACACATTTCTTGAATCATAATGTAGTACAAAGAAAAAAAAGGCAGCTCCCAATTGAAAGAAAAGGTCCATGAAAATGATAACTACAGTCAAACAAAATCAGAGGGAGCAAGAGTACTATAACATTTCTGCCATATTTACCAATAGTGAAGCTGCAGCTCAATAAAGCTAAGCATATAATTGGTTCCTAGTCCTTATTTCAATATATTCATGTCCAGTTGATATTGATTACCTGCCTTTTAAATATTCATGTGCGACTAGTATTATACTTGATACACCATATTGTAAAATATAAAACAACAACATGCATGTAAATAATACTTACTCGATATAGGGTACAACTTCAGGTGTATTTTGCAAGACATAGAAATGTGCTTTAATGAAGAGCTCCGGAGAAACGTGAACCAATTTACCCGCTGATAGTGGAGTTCCATCCCTAAGAGAAATATTATCTTCAGCGTTCTCTCTTCCAAATCTATTTTGCTTGTCAGGTGGAATACCTGTAATATCCGCAATTTCGGATTTCCGGTAATTTTATTTTTTCGGCGGAAGTTAGTTTCGACGACTTTCTTGGGACCGTCTCATCATTTTGAGAATGATTAATTCTGCACTTTTTGTCATCCGAGTTCGTCTCAGTGTCGTTCTGTTGATTTCCGTGTTCTTTAGCGACTTTTCCACGTATGAGTTCGACTTTGTTAAATCATCATTAATTTTTGGAAACTCCAAAAATACTAAGTCTATGCAATATTATAAAGCATCAAGTTATCTTTCCAATTGTTCAAACGGTGAGTCAATCGGAGTCCGGACGAAGGAGTTATGGTCGATATTGCTAAGTCACTCACATGTTCCAGTTTTGGCCGAGCAGCCTGCCGGAAGGGCCGCGGTACACTTGGTCGAGCCGCGGCACACAGACATTTTTCAATCTTCGGCCAATCCATCTGTACCTTGTGCCGCGGCATATGCCGACGGGCCGCGGCACATGCCGACGGGGCCGCGGCACACTGCCGAGTCACTGCCGCGGCACACTCGTCCGGGCCGCGGCACGCTGCCGAGCACTGGGGCAGATTTCGGCCCTGTGCCGCGACACACTTCAGCTGGGCCGCTGCTCACAGGGCAGTCAACTCTATAATTGTGTTCTTTGAGCGTGATTCAGCTCATTTTCTCCCATTTCCTTCAACCTTCGAGAGAGAGAGCTTGAGGGGAGATACTTGTCATCATCCATCACTTGAGGGTTTGATTTTCTTCATTTCCTTTCGATCGTGAAGCCCGGATAGTCGATATAATGCGTGTTCTTCGGATCAAAGTTCTTGGATCTTCAAGAGGTAATATTCTCAAACATCTTGGATTTCGATTTGTGTTGAGATATGATTATTTGGATGTTGTAATCATGATATTTGAAGGGATATACGTATGAATATGAGTTTTTATGAATTATCATTGGATTATTGGAGGATTATTCAAGAACATGTTGGATGTTGATTTTGGAATTGGGGATTTTGTTCGATTTGTCCGTTTAATCCGATTTAACTTAGGATTATGATGGATTGATGTTTATTTAGATGTATTATATCTTTTCCCTTGTAATTCCACGGTTGGATTGTATTGATTCGTCATTTTGGTTGAGTTCTTGGTCGACGCCTTGAAGGTGTCCGACGAAAGGTCTTAGAGGGGGGTTTGGGCGTTGTGCGATTATTATTCATCGTACGATTGTTGATTTATCATTGGTATGACTTAGGGACGAAATTCTTGTGAAGAACTCGAGTCGGAACCCTTCCGTTCGTTGTCTTCTTCGGGGTCCGAGCTTCCCGGTCGAACCGTGTTCTTCGGGGTATTCGGTATCGGTTATTAAGGCAAGTATCTTATTATACGACTTGTATCTTGCGACTAATAATCACGTATGAGATTTATAATGATTTTACTTGCCTTCATAAATATGTTCCGTTTGAATTGGTTGTGTATTCCGCAATTTGAAGGCTTTGTGATAATAACGTTATATTGGTATACGTGTTAGGTGTTGCGCCATTTGTGCAGGATTGCGATGTACATATGGGATGGTTGTACACTTTATTGTGCAACGTATTGTGTACCGATCGTGTGTTATGTTGGTTGTGTGTTGTGATTGATGATAGTTGTTGCGAGTGTTGAGATTGTGCTATGTGCGTGTGATGTACGATTTTGTGGTGATCAACGTGATTGATTAACTGTGCTCATTGTCATATGTAATGTGAATGTGAATGTTGTGTGCTGGAATGCTAAGTTCACTCGTGTGGGTTCGACGGGGCCTACGAGGATTCATGGCACAGGTCCATGGGATCAGAACTTAGTGTGTGGTGCTGAGGTCCAATCGTGCGGGTCTGACGAAGCCTACGATGATTCATGGCACAGGTCCATTGAATCAGGACACAGTACGTCCAACCGTGCGGGTTCGACGGAACCTACGGTGACACGTGACACAGGTTCACGGGGTTGGGACTGGTTGTTGTGATTGTTGTGTTTGCTCAATCCGTGTGGGTTGTTGAACCTACGGAGACTCGTGGCAAGCGATTACGGAGTCGTGAGCATGATTAATTGTTGTGATTGTTGTGTTTGCTCAATCCATGTGTGTTGTTGAACCTACGGAGACTCGTGGCAAGCGATCACGGAGTCATAAGCATGATTGATTGTTGTGATTGGTTAAGTCCGTGCAGGTTGTTGAATCTATGGAGACAAGTGACAGGGGAACACGGTGTCACGAATCGTGTTTTGTAAATCAAACTTTTTGTAAGAAAGTTTTAAGAAAAGAATGTTGGGCCGAGCCCCACGAGATTTATGGAAATGTTTTCGTACTGTAAATTGTTGAAATACAATTTGAGATTTGGGTTAAGACCCTAAGATTTTCGAAAGGTTTTGAAATTCTAACAATTCCCGAGATGATAATCTTATTTTCGAATGCTTCATAGCTTATCTTTCCTTGTGAAAACCTCCCAGGGATATTTTGATACTTGATTGTTATATTTGATCCACGATTATTACTTGCTTGTTATATTTCATATGATTTGATACTTGCACTAGTAAAACAGTGGAGTTTTACTAACCCCCGAGTAATCGGGGGGTGGATGTCTGTTTTGCGTCCAGGTACATGCAGATTTAGGGGAGCAGTCATAGGATTGGCACAAGAGGATGATGAGCTGCGATACTAATCATGAGTCGAGAGTTGTTTGATTTTTGTTGTGTTGTCAGAGTTGATTTCAGTCTTCCGCTGTATTGTATTTCGACCCCTGTGTGGGTAATGTCGTTTAAGTTAGTTTTGTTGTTTGGATTGTGTGACCTCATCCGTCTGTGTATTCACGTGTAAGTGACCATAACGGTTTGTATTATTTTATTGTTTGACCCTGGTCGGGCAAGCATTTGGTTGTTTATGGATGTTTAGCCTGGTAGATTCTTGTGGAAAGGGTCTACGGCGTGTAATATTCCCATATGGTTTTGGGGGTGTTACATTTATGGTATCAGAGCTTAGGTTGCGGAAACCTAGGCTGTCGGGTCGAGTCAAGTTGTGAATTGTCGAGTAATGTGTTGTCTTGTCATTCGAGTCGTCAGGTGACAAGTTGAGTTGTACGTAGTCACAACGTCTCGGTTATGTTGTCAGACGAGATTAGTATCGTGGGCGACCGTCACCTCCGGGCGACCTGTGGATGTAAGTCTCCTCCTTTATGCGTAATACCTGTGTATCTCGATTTTATCTTAGTGAGTTAATTGTGGTGCATGATTTTATTTAGTCATGTGTGGAATATTAATTGTTGTGTGACAATGTGTTGCGCCCCTTTTTGTTAGAATATTCCGCAGTCTTTAGTCGGCTAGGATTCGCTCGCGGTCTTCGGCCACATGTCTTCTCTATATTAAAGTACATGTTATACAAGTCTTGTCTAAACTTACTGCCCAGTTAACTTTTGTCGACTTGCGAACCAATTAAGCATTCGAGCCCTAAACACTTCCAATGTCTATCTTCTTATCTCCATAAGAAGTGGAATGTTTGCTCTCAAATACAAGGACTATTATTTTATATACCAAACACAATACTTGTGATATGCAATAATATAGAAATAATAAATGCCTTATTTAATATTCATAATTACAAGACAATGATCTCACTTTCTCATCCCCTGAGTGGCATTCGAGGCATATTCCTAAAACTCTCCCACTTGCACTCAATGCCACAAAGTATTGTTAGGTTCGAAAGGGGCCGCTCTCTGGCTAGGATCTGATTTGCTATGAATGATGAATGATTATTACTGAGTGAAAAAAATCTGAGTGACAATTACTAAATGATAGTCAATGAATTCACAACCAGGTATTACATACTCCCCTCCTTAAAAAGAGTTTCGTCCCCGAAACTAAGAGTACACAGCTCGGGATATGAACTATCCATCAAAATCTGAAAACAACATCTCCAGGAATACTCCTCAATGCGAAACACTCCGCTGCATGCCAAGCTCCTTTTAACTACAGGCCTAGGCCTCTTTTATCCCATCCCCCTTCTTCAATTGCCTAACTTGCCTTCCTTTCGAGAATATAGTGGTCCTCTGTTAGGCTTTTTCTCTCTACAACGCCCTAGTATCCATCGCATGCGGGTTCTGGCTCCTCAATCTTAGGGTTTTTGTCTCCTCTTTTTACCTACCAGTTCTTACTGTTCTCTCTGTCCTCCATGCCTAGTCCCAGTTTCGATTAAAGACCCAGAAGGGGCTACAGATCTATACTAATGAAGTTTTTATGTGAGAAACCTACAAAACTGATTACAAAGGGTCCTATTAGATATAATTAGATAAAAAAGAATCATACAGACATGAACGAACAAGAAGGGGTGGAGTAAGCACTTTTCTTGTTACAGTATCCTTTGTTAACGTAGACGCTGTTGGGACAGATTCCTTGACAGGAATCTTAAAGCTAGGATGTGTTGCGCCCCTTTTTGTTAGAACTCCAGGATGGGTGACCCCCTGGGAAGTCCTCGTGTTGCGCCCCTTTTTGTTAAATTCCTAACTTCCAGTGCCCAGGTGGGAAACCACTTCCGCGGCCGTACCCATTAGTATCGGCCCCCAGAGGTCCCGTCGAACCGTCCCCAGGTGGAAGAACATCAACACACGCACCCAAGTTCACTTCCGTGGCCGTACCCATTAGTATCGGCCCCCAGAGGCCACATGCCATCCCCAGGTGGAAGAACAACAACACACGCACCCAAGTCCACTTCCGTGGCCGTACCCATTAGTATCGGCCCCCAGAGGCCACACGCCATCCCCAGGTGGAAGAGTAACAACTCAGATTACAAAACCACGACTCTCAAAGGTCAAACACACAAAATATATATAGTCGAGGTGCCTTGCTAGAATGGCCAAATTATCCAACACGTACTCACGACCCAGAACTATATCAATTTTAATACTCACGTACTCAACTCAAATTATCCAACACGTACTCACGTACTCAACTCAAATTACCCAACACGTACTCACGGTATTGTGCAATGTAGTTGTGTTTAATACTCGTGGCACATAGTATGAGTATAGCTGGGCGTATTGTTGTTCTACTTTTGAACCACCGTGTGGGGTGGTATGGTGTGAAAGATGTAAACCTTGATAGGTTCTGTGAAGGTATCAACGGTAGAGTTTGTGAGAAACTCCGATGAATGATTTTGCCGTGTGTTTAAATTTGATACCACGAGATGCATTTGATTGAATTGGCGACCCTGGTTGCCATTTGAGTATGTGGTTTTAAATTCGACTGTTTTCGGAATGTTGTAATTTTTGTCCAGTTTGAGAATTTTTGTAGAAATCGATTTTTGGAAAATCTTTTGGTGGTGCGGTCAAACCACGGTTTATGTGGATTTTTAAAATTTGTTAAATTTTGACAAATGGGCCGTGTATTTCCAATGACACAATCAGACGGTATTTGAAAAATGTGTTTTGAAGTACTTCGGACAATGTAAAATATTACTGTCATTTTGGTTAGGAACTAAAGGATTTTGGGAAATTTTTATTTTGCAGAACGATTTTTGGTTTTCGGAATTTTGAACTTCTTATGTCCACATGTTGGAGCTAAGTGGTTGTGATAAGTTTGTAGTGTTGTTGTGCTTGCCGGAGGATGTTTTAGTGTTTTCTAAATGCTGAGATACATGGTTTTGATTAAACGATCGAGGTATTAAAAGTGTTTTCAAATATTTCATTTCACCAAATTTTTCAAACTTGAGAATTTTAAAATTTTATCATTTGAATAACACCCCGGAAATGTTTTACTTTTGCTGCTAGTGTTTGATCCCTATGATACATGTGTGGTTTTGACTATGTTTGATTTGGTAAAATCCAAACACCTCTGTTGATGTGACTGTGTAAATTATTTTTGAATGAAGTTCTTAAATTACAGTGTTAGTTCGTGCACTTGGGTGATGACTTGGAGTTGATGCTTTATCATGCTGCTATTGTCGTCCTATGTTGACGTTGTGACGTTTGTTTGGTTGCGTTATTCTGTTTGGTCGTCCGTTCAGTATGCCGAGAGGTCGTGGCCGAGGACGTGGTCGTAGTCATGGTCGTGATCAGGAGCGTGAGAGGGCGACTCCCTCCTTGCCGAGTACCAATCAGCTCAGTAGAGATCAGGGACATTCGACTAGCATTAATGTTGACGTTGGTGCCGCCACCATCCTTTGTCAGGTGGTTGATTAGTTAGTGCAGATGAATCAGGTCGTACGTCGGAATGAGAATCCAGATGGGGATAACGGGGCTAGTAAGTGGTTACGAGATGTGATGAGGATGCAGCCGCCTCGTTTTGTGGGTTCATCTGACTCGTTATGTTGGGAAAGTTGGCTCTTCCAGTTGGACAGAACATTTGATGATGTAGCTTGTCCGGATGAAAAGAGGGTACCCATTGCACAGTACTTGCTCGACAAAGAAGCTGCAAACTGGTGGCAGGCTGTGGTGCCTGCAGATTGTGCACCTACATGGGCTGAGTTTAAGACCGCCATGGAGGCAGTGTATTGCCCGTTGCCAGTTCGTGAATGCAGGATCGTTGAGTTTTTCTCGGCTACGCCCTAGGATGTTTCGATATCCCAGGCGATAGTCGATTTTAATCGACAGCTGGCTTATGTTCGTGATCAAGTGAGAAGTGAAGCGGACAAGGTCCGATACTTCAATATGCGCATGAAACCCCATATATGTGAGAGTATGGCTCCGCTCATGTGTACCACCCTGAAGGAATATCAGGACCGAGCTTTAGCCATTGAGATGGTCGTTTCTGTGACGGAATCTGGTTCAGAGAGTAAGATACAGAAGACCTCAGTAACTTTTCAAGAGGCCAGAGAAGTGAGATCCGTGAGCCTGTTGCTTCGCAGTTTCCTTCTGGGAGCACTCCTCGTTCATTTGATCAGTCTAAGAATCCTACTCACGAGCCGAGTAAGACAAGCGGCGTGAAGTTATGTTTCAATTGTAGCCGTGTGGGCCATACTCGGAAGAATTGTCGCTCGCCGCAAGTTAAATGTTTCAAATGTGGACATGTGGGACATCAGGCGGTACACTGTGAGACCGTCGTTGAGATGTTCGGGAGCCGAAATCCCGCGCCTACGCGTGGAGAGCTCAGTGGTGTCCAGTAGCGTAGTGCGTGTTGTATTTGTGTTGTAATTCGAGTAGAGATTGATATTTGTTGCGTGAACTTGTTGGTTTTGTTTGTATTCTACCCTGATGTTTTATTTTAAGTTTCGGGACGAAACTTAATTTTTGTGAGATAGAATGTAATATCCGGTACCCTCGTTTTCCGTTATCGTGAATTGTTTGTGTTTTGACGTCGGACATATTCTTGTTGATGAGAATCGGAATGACTTCTATCGTGATACTCTATTTGTTTCTATCGCATAGCCGTTTTAGTCGGGCGCGACTTGTTGTCACGTACGTTTCTTTGATTAAATGTGTGCATGTGATGTGTCATGTGATGCGTCGTTAATTGCTCGTTATTGTTTTCAATCATAGCCGGTGGCATTGCATTAGTCGTCGTGGGGCGTGTTTTCACGCCGTATATTCCTTTGCGTTGCTTGTAACGTTTCGCCGTTGGGCGCGATTTTTTTTCGGTTCTTGTGTATCTCGTTGAGTTTTCCTGGCGGGATATTGTTTCTCCCTACTTGATTTAAGTTTCGGGACGAAACTTCTTTTAAGGAGGGTAGAATGTAATATCCGCAATTTCGGATTTCCGGTAATTTTCTTTTTTCGGCGGAAGTCCGTTTCGATGACTCTCTTTGGACCGTCCCATCATTCTGAGAATGATTAATTCTGCACTTTTTGTCATCCGAGTTCGTCTCGGTGTCGTTCTGTTGAATTCCGTGTTCTTTAGCGACTTTTCCACGTATGAGTTCGACTTTGTTAAATCACCATTAATTTTTGGAAACTCCAAAAATTCTGTATCTTTGCAATATTATAAAGCATCAAGTTAGATTTCCAATGGTTCAAACGGTGAGTCAATCGGAGTCCGGACGGAGGAGTTATGGTCAATATAGCTAAGTCACTCACATGTTCCAGTTTTGGCCGAGCAGCCTGCCGGAAGGGCTGCGGCACACTTGGTCGAGCCGCGGAACACACACATTTTTCAATCTTCGGCCGAACCGTCTGTACCTTGTGCCGCGGCACATGCCGACGGGGCCGCGGGACACTGCCGAGTCACTGCCGCGGCACACTCGTCCGAGCCGCGGCACGCTGCCGAGCACTGGGGCAGATTTCGGCCCTGTGCCGCGGCACACTTCGGCTGGGCCGCGGCACACAGGGCAGTCAACTCTATAATTGTGTTTTTTGAGCGTGATTCAGCTCATTTTCTCCCATTTCCTTCAACCTTCGAGAGAGAGAGCTTGAGGGGAGATACTTGTCATCATCCATCACTTGAGGGTTTGATTTTCTTCATTTCCTTTCGATCGTGAAGCCCGGATAGTCGATCTAACGCGTGTTCTTCGGATCAAAGTGCTTGGATCTTCAAGAGGTAATATTCTCAAACATCTTGGATTTCGATTTGTGTTGAGATATGATTATTTAGATGTTGTAATCATGATATTTGAAGGGATATACGTATGATTATGAGTTTTTATGAATTATCATTGGATTGTTGGAGGATTATTCAAGAACATGTTGGATGTTGATTTTGGAATTGGGGATTTTGTTCGATTTGTCCATTTAATCCGATTTAACTTAGGATTATGATGGATTGATGATTATTTAGATGTATTATATCTTTTCCCTTGTAATTCCATGGTTGGATTGTATTGATTCGTCATTTTGGTTGAGTTCTTGGTCGACGCCTTGAAGGTGTCCGACGAAAGGTCTTAGAGGGGGGTTTGGGCGTTGTGCGATTATTATTCATCGTACGATTGTTGATTTATCATTGGTATGACTTAGGGACGAAATTCTTGTGAAGAACTCGAGTCGGAACCCTTCCGTTCGTTGTCTTCTTCGGGGTCCGAGCTTCCCGGTCGAACCGTGTTCTTCGGGGTATTCGGTATCGGTTATTAAGGCAAGTATCTTATTATACGACTTGTATCTTGCGACTAATAATCACGTATGAGATTTATAATGATTTTACTTGCCTTCATAAATATGTTCCGTTTGAATTGGTTGTGTATTCCGCAATTTGAAGGCTTTGTGATAATAGCGTTATATTGGTATACGTGTTAGGTGTTGCGCCATTTGTGCAGGATTGCGATGTACATATGGGATGGTTGTACACTTTATTGTGCAATGTATTGTGTACCGATCGTGTGTTATGTTGGTTGTGTGTTGTGATTGATGATAGTTGTTGCGAGTGTTGAGATTGTGCTATGTGCTTGTGATGTACGATTTTGTGGTGATCAACGTGATTGATTAACTGTGCTCATTGTCATATGTAATGTGAATGTGAATGTTGTGTGCTGGAATGCTAAGTTCACTCGTGTGGGTTCGACGGGGCCTACGAGGATTCATGGCACAGGTCCATGGGATCAGAACTTAGTGTGTGGTGCTGAGGTCCAATCGTGCGGGTCTGACGAAGCCTACGATGATTCATGGCACAGGTCCATTGAATCAGGACACAGTACGTCCAACCGTGCGGGTTCGACGGAACCTACGGTGACACGTGACACAGGTTCACGGGGTCGGGACTGGTTGTTGTGATTGTTGTGTTTGCTCAATCCGTGTGGGTTGTTGAACCTACGGAGACTCGTGGCAAGCGATCACAGAGTCGTGAGCATGATTGATTGTTGTGATTGTTGTGTTTGCTCAATCCGTGTGGGTTGTTGAACCTACGGAGACTCGTGGCAAGCGATCACGGAGTCATGAGCATGATTGATTGTTGTGATTGGTTTAGTCCATGTGGGTTGTTGAACCTACGGAGACACGTGACAGGGGATCACGGTGTCACGAATCGTGTTTTGTAAATCAAACTTTTTGTAAGAAAGTTTTAAGAAAAGAATGTTGGGCCGAGCCCCACGAGATTTATGGAAATGTTTTCGTACTGTAAATTGTTGAAATACAATTTGAGATTTGGGTTAAGACCCTAAGATTTTCGAAAGGTTTTGAAATTCTAAAAATTTCCGAGATGATAATCTTATTTTCGAATGCTTCATAGCTTATCTTTCCTTGTGAAAACCTCCCGGGGATATTTTGATACTTGATTGTTATATTTGATCCACGATTATTACTTGATTTTTATATTTCGTATGATTTGATACTTGCACTAGTAAAACAGTGGAGTTTTACTAACCCCCGAGTAATCGGGGGGTGGATGTATATTTTGCGTCCAGGTACATGCAGATTTAGGGGAGCAGTCACAGGATTGGCACAAGAGGATGATGAGCTGCGATACTAATCATGAGTCGAGAGTTGTTTGATTTTTGTTGTGTTGTCAGAGTTGATTTCAGTCTTCCGTTGTATTGTATTTCGACCCCTGTGTGGGTAATGTCGTTTAAGTCAGTTTTGTTGTTTGGGTTGTGTGACCTCATCGGTCTGTGTATTCACGTGTAAGTGACCATAACGGTCTGTATTATTTTATTGTTTGACCCTGGTCGGGCAAGCATTTGGTTGTTTATGGATGTTTAGCCTGGTAGATCCTTGTAGAAAGGGTCTACGGCGTGTAATATTCCCACATGGTTTTGGGGGTGTTACAATACCAACAGTCTTCAAGCTTTTTAGGAATTCGCTGAAGAACTCAATCGTCTCTTCTGCAACATTCTCTTCAGCAATACATCCTTCTGGTTTATTTTTATTTCGCACGTGCCCCTTAATAATCTTCATACACCTTTCGAATGGATACATCCACCGAAAGCATACTGGACCACATAATTTTACTTCCCTAGTAAGGTGAACAGTTAAATGCACCATAACATCAAAAAAGGATGGAGGAAAGTATTTCTCGAGCAGGCACAATGTCACACAGAGTTCTTCTTGTAACTTATAGATCTCCTACACTTTGATTTCT
The DNA here is from genome assembly GCA_033398695.1 of Orobanche coerulescens. Classification (NCBI taxonomy): domain Eukaryota; kingdom Viridiplantae; phylum Streptophyta; class Magnoliopsida; order Lamiales; family Orobanchaceae; genus Orobanche; species Orobanche coerulescens. The sequence continues at coordinate 206,276,190 of CM065802.1, forward strand.
TTGCTACATATTGATTTCTAAAAGAAACAAAACCTAATAATTGCATTTCTAGTGGGTTTCGGCATAATAGATCGTATGGCAATGGGCAAAAACTGTTGCATGAGCATGTGATAGTCATGTGATTTTAGTCCGATAAGCTTCCTATCCTTTAGACTCACCGAATTAGAAAAATTAGAACAATACCCTTGTGGAACCCTTAAATTGTATAATGATTCACAAAACTTGTCTTTTTCCTCTGTTGTTAATGTGTAACTTGCTACCGGAAGTGTGGTTATGTTCCCTTCTATCTTAGCTTGTAACTCTGGTCTCAACCCAAAATGTGCCAAATCTGATCGAGCCTCTAATCCATCTTTCGTCTTTCCGGTGACGTTTAACAATGTTCCGACTATACTCTCAGCCACATTCTTCTCGATATGCATAAAATCTATACAATGTTGGACACAATTATATCGCCAATACCTAAGACGTCGATACCATACATTATATTTCTTCCAATATGTGGTTTCTTTGTTTCCAACGTCTGAACAACCCACTTCTTTTGATGTTCTCCTCTTTCTTTTCATCTTCCCACCTCTTCCAGTCGAAGTTTGTTGGATGTCTGCTTCCTTATTCTCATCTCCCTTTCCCCATTTATTTATAATATACTTGACCTCGTTATATATTTCTTCCCCATTCATAGGTTCAGGAGCATGTCCGAACTCTTGTTCTCCATTGAAACCCTTCTTTTGACTTCTAAATGGATGATTATAGGGTAGATATCGTCTGTGGCCAGCATAACTCTGTTTCTTCGATTTAGGAAGTCTAATACGGTGTGTCTGTTTACCACACACTACACAACCTTGTATCCCCTGTAAGGACATCCACATAGTGTACCAAGTGCCGGGTAATCATTTATCGTCCATAACACAACTGCACGTAGAGTAAACTTCTCTTGTGCAAATGCATCGTATGTTTCGACTCCAACTTCGAATAAGAGCTGCAGGTCATCAATCAAAGGTGCTAAGAAAACATCAATATCATTTCCTGGAGTTCCCGATATCAATAATGAAAGCATGATAAACTTTCTTTTCATACACAACCATGGTGGCAGGTTGTAAATGACAGTTAAAAGTGGCCATACACTATGATGCCTATTTCCACTATTCACGTTGACTCCGTCAACCGAAATGCCTAGCCGTAGATTTCTTGGATCGTTAGCAATTTCTGGATATCTGTCATCTATGGCAGCCCATGCGGGTGAATCTGCTGGGTGACGTAAAACACCGTCATTTATTCTACCGGTCGCATGCCATGTTAAATCTTGTGTTATGGTCTTTGATTGAAACAGTCGTTTCATACGTGGAATAATGGGAAAATACCACAATACTTTTGCAGGAATATTTTCGTAAATTTTCTTTTTTGCCTCATCCATATTCCATCTTGATTTTCCGCAAGTGGGACATTGTTTCGCGTCTTTATACTCATTTCTGTAAAGAATGCAGTTGTTGATACATGCATGTCTCTTTGTATACCCTGAACCCATTGCTTTCATTGCTTTCTTGGCCTCATATGTACTATTTAACATTTCATTACCTTTAGGCAGCATCTTCTTTAACAAAACTAGTGTTTCAGTAAAACACTTATCTGAAACTCCAAACTTACTCTTCAAATTGAGGAGTTGTACAATTGCAGACAACTTTGTGAAGTCAGGACACCCTTCACAAAGTGGCTTCTCAGCATCCTCAATTAGTTTTTGAAATTTGTCAAGGTCCTCAGTGAAATTTTCTTCTGTAGCTTCAACCATCTCTACCGTTTCAGTAGCATCTGTTGGAATTCCTATTGTGAAATTCGTAGATGCAACAAAGTCTGTTGTGTGTATTGCATAGTTGTCTTCAAAAAGCACACGTTTCGGTGGGTCCTTTTTTTCTCCATGCTTAATCCAATTGGTATAGTTTTGATCTATTCCATATCTGAATAAGTGATGATCTACCTCCTCCACATGAAGAGAAATGTGGTTTAGACATCTGGTACACGGACATGGAATATTTATTTTTTCTCTAGTTTTTAGAGGGTCCATATTCCTTAAGATTTTCAAATTAAGGACCGCATAATCTATAAATGTTGCAACTCCATCTATATAAGGCTTTTTGTGTCTATCAGTTACCATCCAAGACTTGTCTATCTGTTTGTCACAATAGTGAAAATTCAGACATGTATCTATAAGTACTTTTAGAGATAAAAACAACTTGTCACATCGTTCAATACAAGTGGGACACATATACATATGTATAACTAATGTTTATAGATAAAACTATGCTATTGTTTGGTTATCAGAATGCTTTATATAATAGTTTATTGAAGCTTCAAATGTGTTATTTCCATAGTGTTTATCAATCACTCTTCAGGTTATTTATGAACAGAATAAATGTGTCTCCTACCTTCTCGTGAAGACACATTGCTTATGTATGTACAAAATATGATCCCAAAACAATAAAACCTAAACTGATCAGCATTTGAAATGGCAATGCCACACCATAGTCTACAAAACCAAGCCGCATATTACACAGTAAAAAAGAACGGCACAAGAATGTCTATCCACTCTTATGTTATGTATGTATATATAACATATACATGTATATGATTATCTATACTTAAGCATTCAAGCCTAAAGCTTCACAATGGAGTAATTTCAACAAAAAAAAAAATGAAGTTCAATCAGAACAACAGGGCCAAGAAAATCTTTAACAAAAATAAGCATATTGCACTGACAATTGGTTGGTAGCAAACTGATAAACTAAACACGAATACAAATTTGCAGAAGTTGAAGATAATTTTTTCACTCGCTCAGCTCAAAAACACTATACAGATAAAACACAAACACAATATAAACGATTAAATCATAGACACAAGGAAAGCTATAAGAGAAGATTACCCCATCACATAATGATTTTAACAAAATATAATCAAAAACCAGGCATTAAGCATTGTAATGTATTCCAACTAAAAAGTTAATTTATTCAACACAAAATATGTGAAGTAGAAATAGTCAGTAACTTAATCTATCATATTAATAGCAATATAATAGGATGCAACCAGTACTACAACATTACCGAAGGCAGTCCGTGACATCAAACATAATGGATTTTTTAAACCATATTCAACAAATAAAAATTGAAACTTTAAGTTACATACCTGACTCAGTCTCTAATCCAATTGTTAGAGTTAGACTATACTGCGAGAGCCGGGGAAAGGCGAGGTTGGACGGCGGTAGGCAGCGACCAAGTCAAAGAATGGTTGCGCGAGCGCCGGAGAAGAAATTTTGATTCTTACAGCCGATTATTTTTTTATGCTGGTGGTGGTGGATGGTTGTTCGAAAAAGGGGGAAGATAAAAAAAAGTTGCCTGGTGAGAAAAATAGAGAAAAACGAAATAGTTCTAAAAAAACAAAAAAAAAAATATTGCAACGCGCCTGGTGAGAATCGAACCAGGGACTTAGGGGAAATGTGATAGTGCCCCTGCCACCTTGTCCGGTAGTGGCATCCGCGATAAATTATGCACAAAAAATTGTTTTATATGTACCAATAGAGAAAAACAAAAAAAAATATTGCAACGCGCTGGTGAGAATCGAACCAGGCACCTAGGGGAAATGTGATAGTGCCCCTGCCACCTTGTCCGGTAGTGGCATCTGCGACAAATCATGCACAAGAAATTATTTTATATGTACCAATAGAGAAAAACGAAAAAAAATATTGCAACGCGCCTGGTGAGAATCGAACCAGGGACCTAGGGAAAATGTGATAGTGCTCCTGCCACCTTGTCCAGTAGTGGCATCCGCATTAAATCATGCACACGGAATTCTTTTATATGTACCAATAGAGAAAAACCAAAAAAAAAAATATATTGCAACGCGCCTGGTGAGAATCGAACCAGGCACCTAGGGGAAATGTGATAGAGCCCCTGCCACCTTGTCCGGTAGTGGCATCCGTGGTAAACCATGCACAAGAAATTCTTTTATATGTAACAATAGTTGATTTTTACGCTAGCTTTACTTCGTATTGGAAACAAGACTGTATATAACTTCAGTGTAAACTTACATAATAACAAATAAACTACTAATATAATTTGAAGGTCTCGGGTTCGAGTCCTCCACGACGCAACCTTTAAATTTATGTGATAATTTAATATAATAATAATTTGCTTTTAAAAAAATTAAAGAAAAAGGAAACTACTAATAATTTGTCATATGTATAGCATAATCTTATATAAATGTTATTCGACAATAAAAAATAATGATTATATCAGTTAATCGGATCAACCTAGTCGATTTTCACGCTAGCTTTACTTCGTATTGGAATCAAGAATGAATATAACTTCAGTGTAAACTTACATAATAACAAATAAACTACTAATATAATTTGAAGGTCTCGGGTTCGAGTCCTCCACGACTCAACCTTTAAATTTATGTGATAATTTAATATAATAATAATAATTTGCTTTTAAAAAAAATAAAGAAAAAGGAAACTACTAATAATTTGTCATATGTATAACATAATCTTATATAAATGTTATTCGACAATAAAAAATAATGATTATATCAGTTAATCGGATCAACCTAGTCGATTTTCACGCTAGCTTTACTTCGTATTGGAATCAAGAATGAATATAATTTCAATGTAAACTTACAAAATAACAAATAAACTACTAATATAATTTGAAGGTCTCGGGTTCGAGTCCTCCGCGACGCAACCTTTAAATTTATGTGATAATTTAATATAATAATAATTTGCTTTTAAATAAAATTAAAGAAAAAGGAAACTACTAATAATTTGTCATATGTATAGCATAATCTTATATAAATGTTCTTCAACAACAAAAAATTATGATTATATCAGTTAATCGGGTCAACCTAGTCGATTTTCACGCTAGCTTTACTTCGTATTGGAATCAAGAATGAATATAACTTCAGTGTAAACTTACATAATAACAAATAAACTACTAATATAAATTTAAGGTCTCGGGTTCGAGTCCTCCGCGATGCAACCTTTAAATTTATGTGATAATTTAATATAATAATAATTTGCTTTTAAAAAAAATTAAAGAAAAAGGAAACTACTAATAATTTGTCATATGTATAGCATAATCTTATATAAATGTTCTTCGACAACAAAAAATAATGATTATATCAGTTAATCGGGTAAACCTAGTCGATTGTCACGCTAGCTTTACTTCGTATTGGAATAAAGAATGAATATAATTTCAATGTAAACTTACAAAATAACAAACACAAGCACAATATAAACGATTTGACCACCATTTTAAAACGATCAATCAATGATGATCAATCAATTATTAAGTTCTCAATTTCAATTTACATAACTTCTACATTGAATAGTTGATCATCAATCATGTCTATCTATTTGACCACCATTTTAAAATACGTTTGAATTAGTATTGCCACATTGTAACGGAACCGACGGTTCCGGCACGGACCGACCCCTAGTCAACGATTCCGATCCGGACCGTTGACCGCGGGCCGGATCTGTAACACCCCCAATCCGCTCAGGGATATTACACGTCGTAGAACCTTTCCTCAAGGATCTACCAGGCTGGTAACAACAAACGAACAACTCGACAATGCCTTTAAGGCTAAAATGACTCAGTAGACCAATTTGGTCTTTCAATAAATACATACAACTCAATTACAATACATGCTCACGCAGGGGTCGAATACAACACACTCTCGTACAACGGGAAAAGAATACTGCAGTGGAAATAAAATACAACTAAACCAATACGACATCAACGGATCCTCGTGTGATTAGTATCGTTCATCTTTCATCATCCTCCGTGCCGACCCTGTGCTATGCTCCAAAACCTGAATGCAAAAATAGACATCCACCCCCCGAATACTCGGGGGTTAGCAAAACTCCACTGTTTTGCTAGTGCAAGTACAAGTGCAAAAATACGAGCCATACAATTCAAGTTCCAAAAATAACAATAACTAGGAATCTTCAAAGATTCAAATACACGAAACGAATACTTCCCGAGGCAAGAGTTTGAGTAAAACTTTCCAAATTCGAAAGATCACAAATAACGAGAATGATTTGCAAAATGGTTTAAAATACCCTCGGGAGTTTTAATAGAAAACAATTTAGGATTATCAAATCCTTCTTTTTCCAAAATCAACAGGGTCACAGCCCAAAGGTTTTGTTTTCACACATAGAAAACTGATAACAATTCACAGGGCCAGAGCCCAACATCACGTGTCCTCGACGGACATAAAATACACACGCACCCGTGAAGTTTCACTCGTGAATCCAGGGCGAAACCATGGGACTCCCTCCGTGGCCCCGTCGAACCCTCCCGAGGTGAGCAAACACATTCACAAAACATACACACACACTCGTGAAGTTTTTACTCGTGAACCCAGAGTGAAGTCATAGATTCCCCCGAGGCCCCGTCGGACCATCCCAGGGTGATCAAAATACATTCACTAAACATACACACCAAGCTGTGAAGTTTTTACTCGTGAACCCAGAGTGAAGTCATAGATTCCCCCGAGACCCCGTCGGACTGTCCCAGGGTGAGCAAAATACATTCACTAAATATACACACCAAGCTGTGAAGTTTTTACTCGTGAACCCAGAGTGAAGTCATAGATTCCCCCGAGTCCCCATCGGACCATCCCAGGGTGAGCAAAATACATTCACTAAACATACACGCACAGGCATCGCCTAGGACCAGGACGCCACCATGAATCCCACCCGAGGCCTCTAAGGACCCTCCCGAGCTGGCTAGCGAAACAATCAAGCACAAATAATATATCACACCAAGGATATCCAAAACAACTCAACAAGAGGCATCAAACACCTAACAAAACTACACGTCCAACCATAATGCATCGAAAGGAGATAATATATGTATACACGCATTATCAAGCGCAACATCAACACCAAACATATCCGTAAGACTCACGTACTCGTTGACGAAACACACTAAACACAAAACACACACGATTTTGAAAAAGGGCCTTTAACGAGGCTAGTCGATTCTTTTGAAAACTCATTTCAAACAAATAAACAAACACGCCAAGACGATCACCAATTATCGTATCCACAAAACAAGAATAGTATGGACAAGGTACTTGCCTCGAAATTGGCACGCAAGTATTCCGACGAACACGGCTCAACCGGAAAGCTTCGAAACGCCCGATGCTTTCGAAAAGGAAAACGACAACGAACAAAAGGGTTCGACGTGGTTTCTTCGCAAGAAACTCGACCCTAACAACATATAATTAATAAATCAATGATCATACGATGAGGAATAATCATAGAACGCCCGAAAACCTCTCTAAGACATTTTACCGGACACCTTCAAGGTGTCGGTCAAGAACTCGACCCAAACAACGAATCGATACGATCCAACCATGGAATAATAAAGGAAATGATATAATATATCTAAATAATCATCAATCCATCATAATACTAAGTTAAATCGGATTAAACGGATGAAAACAACCAAAACACCCAAATTCCCCAAAACTAGATTTCTAGGAAATCTGACCTGATTCGGTAGATCGGAGGATGTTATAGGACGGATGATTGATGATATGAACCTCAACACTTCATGGATTCATTGTCCAACATCTCTAGATGATTCACACACCCACATCCGCGTACGGGAAGAAAAAGAATGAGAAATGGCTGAAGGAAAACGCTGCTGTGCCTTAAATAAGCCGATCGGCCACGTTACGACGAATCGCCACGGCTTACGACGAATCGCCATGGCGAACTCACCGCACTGAAATGCTTAAGCGCGTTACGCACGGCCAGGGCCTTACGACGAATCGCCTTACGACGAATCGCCGATCACTACCGCACGTTACTCGGCAGTGGTCGCTCGCCTCAAAGATGCCCGCCATGACTCGCCGACCAACTCCGACGGCCCGAACGACCCCGAAACCCGAACCTGAGTACGAATCTAAAATACGGTTACGAAGTACTCGCAAAGACGAATCCGAGCACTAAGAGAACACACGATTCCGACCACCCGAAGGCTCGAAATTCGACAACGGAAAGTAATTACCCCAAACTTTGGGAAATTACGAAAATGGCCCAAAACGCCCGAAAATCACGATACGTGATCGAAACACCAAGCCAAAGCTCGCAACATGAATAATAACATTAAATGAACTTACGAGAAAGTCGAAACAACAGTTTCGGACGAGATTCGCAAGAATCGAACTCAAGTGCGGAAAAACCGCTAAAAAGCACGGAACTCAACAAAACGACACCGAAACGAACTCGGATGACAAAAAGTGCAGAATTAATCATTCTCATAATGACGAAACGGTCATGAGCGAGTCGTCAAAACGGACTTCCGCCGAAAAAAAAAGAAATTACCGGAAATCGAAATTACGGGTATTACATTCTACCCTCCTTAAAACAAGTTTCGTCCCGAAACTTAAAACAAGTAGGGAGTGGAAATATACCACCAGGAATATTTCAATGAGATGCACAAGAATGCGTAACTAACGCCCAACGGTGAAACTTTACGAGCAACACAAAGGAATATACGGCGTGAAAACACGCTCCACGACGACCAACACAACGTCGCCGTTAGGGATATAATAGAACCAACAAGTGACAAGCGTCATCAAATGGATAATACAATCAAGTCAATTATCCGAACAATCACAAAACACAACGAATGAAAATCAATACGATTGACCAACCCAACGGTACATCAATCAAAACGCGAGCCAATCGCTGAACAAATACGGAATTCCACCGCTCAAGGGTTGGAAGATCGAAAACGAGACTAATTTCCCGAACTTAAGGGAATTAGGAAGGAGCCTGAACGCTCAACAATCACGAAACGAGAACAAAAACCGAACAAACAAACGATCGAGACAACAAAAATCGAACAATCATGTCCGAAATACGAAGGATAATAAAATTCAAACAACAACTCCAAAGTTCACATCTCGACTCGAGACAATATATGATCCGGTGAAAACATCAGGATGTGCATTCATATAAGATCCACAGGAAAGGGAATAGCAATAGAAAAGTCACAACGACAAATGAGTTATTCCGAAATAATACCACACTCGTCCGATCAACAAAAGCAAGGGGCAGGACAAGCTCAGAAATGTCAACGAACATAAACGAGTCGACAGAGTCGAAAACACAAGAGTTCCAAATCCGATCCACTTCGAATAAAAGAACTAATAAAACCAGATGATGTCACTTTCGAACAAGGTTCACAAGAATCGAACCGAACTCGAAAAAGTCACAGCGATAACCAGATCGACCCACAACAAGATCACAGTTTGTTCGAACGATGAAACCGGAATACAGAACAAGTTCAGAAAGTATCAACGAACATGAGCGAGCCGATAGAATTGAGAAAGAGAAAATGCAGGAGCCAAAAATAATACGGGTATTACATTCGACCTCTTCTAAAAGAAGTGTCGTTCCCGAAACTCACAACACGAAATCAAGGTGACAACACAACAAGCAACTGACAGAAACATCTTTCAAAGGCCTCTCACAGCCGATTCCGATGATCAAGCGCGAACTCCGACAGCCTCGTGAGCCACCCGCAAAATCAATTCGTGTCCCTCGAGTCCACACTTGAAATGTGTTACCGACGAGAAGGACAATTTACACGTGCATGCCCCGGCACATCACGGTTGAAACGTCTCGGCTCGGCATACCGAAAATACAGATGCTAGATACAATGGAACTAACACCGCAAAACAACATACCGGAGATGCCAACTAAGCATAACATATCAACGCATACAAAAATCACAACAACAACGGCATCGTTCGACGATTACAACATCCCGAACGATAGCCAGCACACAATCACAAACATCATAAAACAATCACCCATGTGTATAACGCACAAAAATACAAGCTTTAACAACTCACACTAGTGCGACAACACGCAAATCACCACGAGGCGATAAACAGCAAAGACCAGTTCACACCTCTCACAGAGGGCTAACAAAACATGTGCGTGGCGAACGACTCAACGTTCGCACCACCAATTCAATCACAATTCGGAGGGCTAACACCCTAACAACAATACCAACATCATACACACCTTCTCTGACCACAAGCACGAAATGATGGGTTTTAAAAACGAAAACCACCTCTTGAAAATAATTTAGAAAAACACCGGTTGATCTTGAGTATCACCTTTCAAAAAAAGTACAAACATGAAATATCGTTATCGAGACTTTGGAAAACCATTTCGCATTTGATAAAAATGAGGACACTTTCTTTTCGTGAAAAACTTTCAAAATATTCGACCCTTGGGTCTAAGCAACTGCATTTGAAAATATTTCAAAATATTTTTGGTCCTCAACCGGAAAATTTTTGAAATGTATTGCGGCATTAGAAAACACCTTGAAAACACCGCAAGAAAATAATTCGTTTTAAAAGTACGTCTCGAATTTTAATTTTCTAAGATACTCAAGGTTTTCAAAAATAATGCAATGGGCTAGAATGCCCAAAAAGTTTAGGTACTTACACGGAACATTATAGCGCCGTGTGTCCCGCGCCGGAACCCACCAGGCTAAAAACCATTTACAAAAAAAACGCCAAAAAGGCCGATGACGATAATATTTCAAAAACTCACAGAAGCCATTTAGAAAATAATAAATACCGTCATAAGAATTTTGCCAAAACGATCAAGGCCATAATGCCAAAAACTCAATTAAGGGAATCGGTTTTCGAAATAAAACTCAGTCGGTAAAATACCGAAAGTCATTACAAAAGAACTCACGCAGCGGATAAAAGAAATACAGTTCAACATGCACCGTCCAGCAACAATACTCCTCATATGAACGAAATATGAGAGTCAAATAACCACATATCAAGAAATCAAAATCCATAAGAGGATTCCGTCACTTAACAAATAATCATAAAAATAGCTCGTGTCACACGAAGCACAACACAAAGAAGGGAGACTTACAGCCACAGGTCGCACGAAGATGATGATCGCCCCACGATACTAATCACGACTAACAAACTCAGACGACGCGTCGCGACACGACTCAGTCAGACAAAATCCGACGAGACAAAACTCAACAGACAACACTGACCCGACAGCCTAGGTTTCCACAACCTAATCTCCGATACCATTCTGTAACACCCCCCAATCCGCTCAGGGATATTACACGCCGTAGAATCTTTCCTCAAGGATCTACCAGGCTGGTAACAACAAACGAACAACTCGACAATGCCTTTAAGGCAAAAATGACTCAGTAGACCGATTTGGTCTTTCAATAAATACATACAACTCAATTACAATACATGCCCACGCAGGGGTCGAATACAACACACTCCCGTACAACGGGAAAAGAATACTGCAGCGGAAATAAAATACAACTAAACCAATACGACATCAACGGATCCTTGTGTGATTAGTATCGTTCATCTTTCATCATCCTCCGTGCCGACCCTGTGCTATGCTCCAAAACCTGAATGCAAAACTAGACATCCACCCCCCGAATACTCGGGGGTTAGCAAAACTCCACTGTTTTGCTAGTGCAAGTACAAGTGCAAAAATATGAGCCATACAATTCAAGTTCCAAGAATAACAATAACTAGGAATCTTCAAAGATTCAAATACACGAAACGAATACTTCCCGAGGCAAGAGTTTGAGTAAAACTTTCCAAATTCGAAAGATCACAAATAACGAGAATGATTTGCAAAATGGTTTAAAATACCCTCGGGAGTTTTAATAGAAAACAATTTAGGATTATCAAATCCTTCTTTTTCCAAAATCAACAGGGTCACAGCCCAAAGGTTTTGTTTTCACACATAGAAAACCGATAACAATTCACAGGGCCAGAGCCCAACATCACGTGTCCTCGAAGGACATAAAATACACACGCACCCGTGAAGTTTCACTCGTGAATCCAGGGCGAAACCATGGGACTCCCTCCGTGGCCCCGTCGAACCCTCCCGAGGTGAGCAAACACATTCACAAAACATACACACACACTCGTGAAGTTTTTACTCGTGAACCCAGAGTGAAATCATAGATTCCCCCGAGGCCCCGTCGGACCATCCCAGGGTGATCAAAATACATTCACTAAACATACATACCAAGCTGTGAAGTTTTTACTCGTGAACCCAGAGTGAAGTCATAGATTCCCCCGAGGCCCCGTCGGACTGTCCCAGGGTGAGCAAAATACATTCACTAAATATACACACCAAGCTGTGAAGTTTTTACTCGTGAACCCAGAGTGAAGTCATAGATTCCCCCGAGTCCCCATCGGACCATCCCAGGGTGAGCAAAATACATTCACTAAACATACACGCACAGGCATCGCCTAGGACCAGGACGCCACCATGAATCCCACCCGAGGCCTCTAAGGACCCTCCCGAGATGGCTAGCGAAACAATCAAGCACAAATAATATATCACACCAAGGATATCCAAAACAACTCAACAAGAGTCATCAAACACCTAACAAAACAACACGTCCAACCATAATGCATCGAAAGGAGATAATATATGTATACACGCATTATCAAGCGCAACATCAACACCAAACATATCCGTAAGACTCACGTACTCGTTCACGAAACACACTAAACACAAAACACACACGATTTTGAAAAAGGGCCTTTAACGAGGCTAGTCGATTCTTTTGAAAACTCATTTCAAATAAATAAACAAACACACCAAGACGATCACCAATTATCGTATCCACAAAACAAGAATAGTATGGACAAGGTACTTGCCTCGAAATTGGCACGCAAGTATTCCGACGAACACGGCTCAACCGGAAAACTTCGAAACGCCCGATGCTTTCGAAAAGGAAAACGACAACAAACAAAAGGGTTCGACGTGGTTTCTTCGCAAGAAACTCGACCCTAACAACATATAATTAATAAATCAATGATCATACGATGAGGAATAATCGTAGAACGCCCGAAAACCCCTCTAAGACATTTTACCGGACACCTTCAAGGCGTCGGTCAAGAACTCGACCCAAACAACGAATCGATACGATCCTGTAATATCCGCAATTTCGAATTTCGGTAATTTTATTTTTTTGGAGGAAGTTCGTTTTGACAACTTTATCATGACCGTTTCGTCATTCCGAGAATGATTAATTCTGAACTTTTTTTCATCCGATTTCGTTTCGGTGTCGTTTTGTTGAGTTCTGTGTCCTTAATCGACTTTTTCACGTGGGAGTTCGACTTTGTAAAGTCACCATTAATTCTTGGAAACTCCAAAAATTCTGAATCTTTGCAACATTATATAGCAACAAGTTAGCTTTCCAATGGTTCAAACGGTGAGTCAATCGGAGTCCAGACGAGGGAGTTATGGTCGAAATAGCTAAAACTACACGATGTGCCTTTTTCGTGTTGGAGTGGACTGTACCGTGTGCCGCGGCACACTTCAGCTGTGACGCAGCACTAAGCTTATTCCTGGGCGTTTTTCTTGGCCCTGGGCCGCGGCACACTTGTCTTGTGCCGCGGCACATGGGCTTTTTCTGCGTTTTTTAGCAGATTTTCGAGGAGAAACATTCATTTTCTCCTCTCTTCTTCCTCCTACCATTCTAGGCGATTCTAAGGGCGATTTTGGGCGATTTGAGTGCTCCCGAACTTGTAGAGATCATCCACCTCAAGTCTTGTTGTAGATTTTCGACCTCTACTTGAATCCTTCATCCAAATCAAGGTATTTTGGCTTGAACCCTTGTTTTTGTAGATTTGGGGATTTTCCTTTTTGATTTCGATTCCAATCCATTTTTGATCAATTAATTGTTGTATAAACGTTGTTTTGAACTTGTTCTATGGATTGGATACTCGTATCTTTGGTTCGTCTGACCCGGGGGGTGATTTCTTTGTTCTTGAAGGGTCTTGAACATTTAATGTTCGATTAAATGTTCGAATGAGTTCCCTTTGATAGTTTGTTGGGATTTCCTTTGTTTTCGGCCTTGATTCTCGTCGTAATCATGTTTTATTATTCCTTACGGAGTATTATAGGTGCTCGATGATTCCGATGTTGAATTCTGTTGGTGATTGATGATTCATGTGGTGTTTTCCCGTAGTAATTTCGGTGCTATCGCGTTCTAGATAGTGTTCGGGAAATTGAGGGCTACCCGGCCGTATCCATTCATTTTTTCCATTGCTCGTGATATCGAGGCAAGTACCTTGTCCATACTATTCTTGTTTTGTGAATATGATAATTGGTGATCGTCTTTATGTGGTTGTTTGATTGTTTGAAATGATTTTTCAAAAGATTCGGTTTAGCCTTGTTAAAGGCTTGCTTTCAAAACGCGTGTGTTTTGTGAATGGTGTGGTTTGAGAATGACTATGTGAACTTTATGGATATGTTTGGTGTTGATGTTGCACTTGGTATTTGCGTGTGGACGTATATTGTTTCATTTCGGTGCATTGTGGTTTGACGTGGTGTTTTGCTAAGTGTTTGATGCTCTAGGTGAATTGTTTGAATATCCTTGATGTGATATGTTATTTGTGTGAATGTGTGGATACGGTTGAAGGTCTACGGTGACACATGGCACGTGATCATGTGGTCAGGATGCAACAAGTGATTGATCCAACCGTGAGAGCCTGAGATAATCTACGGTGGCACATGACATGCGATCATGTGGCCAGGATGCAACAAGCGATTGATCCAACCGTGAGATGTGTGTGATTTGTTTGGGGAAATTACTGTTTATGCCCTTTATTGCAACCCCTGTTTCGAATATGCCCGGTATTCTAACCATGTTTCGATCATGCCTGTTATTGTGTAAATTTGGTTCAATTTTATCCTCCGGCACCGGAAAGTACCATGTGCACCGCACGTGACCGAACTCGCCAATTTGCCCCATTATATATCACGTGCGGCTCGCGTGGACAGTACTCGTGGAAGAAACGCTGATGCGTTTTTGGCGAAATTAAAAGCCCGATTTTTTGGCTAAATTAAACAAACAAAAAAAAACTGAATTCAAAAATAACAAAAGGCGATTATTCTCCTGAATTCATCGTCTTCCCCAATTTCATAAACCCTAACCCTCGATTTTTTTCTCCTGAAATCTTACACTCCCATCGTAAAACCCGAGTCTTTCTTTAGCCTTTGTGTTTGTTGTCCGTTATATTTCATTTCCTTGTCAATTCTTGTACGATTCAGTGCCCGAAATGTCGTCTAACTCATCAGCCACAAATTACCACAATGTCGAATGCTTCTGCGGGAAGAAGGCCAGAGTGCGCACTTCAAGGACCGAAGAAAACCCGTCGAGAAGGTTTTACGCATGCCCCGTTTACAAGGTATATTTTCAGTTTCAATATCCCTTAATTTAATGTTTTATACTATTTTTATGTACTATGATATTATTTTATTGATATTTGTAGAGGGGCATCAATCCAGGTTGTGGCTTCTTTGAATGGTTTGACGGGGCTTGGAACGACAGTTCTAGTAGAATGGACACTGTGGTGTGGCACCTTAGAGAACAGTTTGGGGAAATGAATGCAAAAATTACATACTTGGATAAAACAGTTGAAGAATTGAAGAGGGAGAATCAAGTTTTACGTGCACGTGTTGTCGGGGCCTTTGCGACTATCATTGTAGTAGGCTTTGGTTGGATAGTTGGAAATTACATGTGATATTTAAGTGTTTAGTATAGTATAGTGTAGGATAATATTGGTTAAGTGTAATTTCTTTTTGTATTTTGGTTTTGAAGTTGTAGCTATGTCTCGACTTATCATTTTGAATGGTATTGTATTGATTCCAACTGAATTGTATCATTTTGAATGGATTTATTTTATATATGATGTTCAGTTTTTATATATAATTGTTGTTCAATTTCCATTCAAGTTTATCTACAATGTGAATGACATGTTTTAAAATACTTTGAAAAATAGTTACGCATGCATAATTTCATCCACGCCCGGAAGAAAAACGGATCACCTGTCCGTATCACATGCATATTTGAAGTCACAATTCCAATCAACATAAATTTCAACTAAAACAAACACAAACACTTAGGGGAAAGTACTTGCAAAAAGCACAATCCACAGAACACCAAAATAGTATGAATCTCTGTCAAATCGGACACTTACCCCTTAGCATTTTTAAGGCAACGAAAGGCATTAACCATCAGATATTCAAAGGTCGACACAAAATCATTTTTCAAAAATTGTTCCAAAACATGAAATTATCTAAAACCACAACTGCAACAGTTTAGAGCCTCCTTCCCATTCTTCCACCCTTCTTCCAGTACTACAAACTATGAAATGGCATATCTAACAAGGAATAATGTGAAAATAAAACCTTGCATCTTTGAGAAACATCTTGTGCTGCAAGCATAGCAGCATATGGCGACATAACTTAAATCCAAACTACATTCACATATGATTACATTGTCATTAAACAAGGATCAACATATCATCATTTAATCTAAAACTGAATTCAAATGCAAGTTCATCCAAGTACAAACTGAAATCCAAACTAAAATTCAAGAAAATTGTCTAAACTTCAATCTTTCTTCTTGCCCTTATTTTTTCCTTTTCCAACTCTTCCCGACTGCCTTATGTGAATATTGGTCCCATGAATGCTAATATTCTGGGTGGTGGTGGTGCCCCTTGCAGTGGCTTGCAGTTGCTGAAACATGGAAGGTCCATTTTTGAGAGTTGGTGGTTCCAGAGGATAGGTGGGCGTTGGGGTTGGTGATGGTGGTGGTGCAGGAGTTGAAATATATACAGGCTTGGGTCTTGATTGTCTTGGCTTTGACAGTGGCTTAACCGGTTCCTTGCCTTTACTTTTGTTCTGAAAAAATTTCAAAATTAAATGCCATACATATGAATTATACAATGTAGAAAATGGTTACTTCTTTACTGATGAATTAAATACTCACATATTTTCCATCTGATGCCCCCATGGATCCTTTACTGCCCTGTATCAAAGTAATATGTCATTATATAAATATTTTTACAGTAATGTTTACTTGTACATGTAAATTGAGATTAATTGATTTACCTTTGATTTGTTCATCTCTGTAATCATGGTCTCAGATGTCTCAGGTGCATATTCATTGATGATGTCCTCTAGAACTTGCATATCAACTGCTTCATCTTCCATTGCTCTAGTTGCTTCACCACTCTCTATTTTCCTTTTCTCACAGCTCACTCTGTTGTGTCCTACTTCTTTACAATAACCACATATGCAAGTCCTTTGTTGTCTTTTGATTTTGTAGTTCTTTGGTCTTTGAAATGGAAGCCATTGGCTTTCCTCTACATCTCTTTCTTTTCTTCCCAATCACTTCATCAGCTTCTGGCCTCCTTGCATTTTGTGGTCTTCCAACTGCTCTGTTAACATTAGGTGGAAAACATGGTGTAATACCAGTAATTGGCCATTCAATTCTTCCATTGATTGGCATTATAGAATGCTGATACACTCTCTTGAAAGTTTCAACATGGTAACATGCATGGACAAAGTCAGACACTCTCAATCGTCTGTTTGAAATGACAGCCACTGCATGCAAGCAAGGTATCCCACTAAGCTCCCATCTGTTGCAACCACATGTCTTCTGTTCAAGATTGACATGGTACCTGGAACCATCACTTGTTTCAACGCTGTAATTCCAGTCATTTGCCTTGATGAGGATACAATGATCAAGTTTGTCCTTCAATGCTTCAATCATTTTCAAGATCTTAGGACAAATCTTTCCCTTCCATTTTCCAGCTTGCTTCTCTCTGTTCTTTACCAATCTTTTCATCATATACTCATGCAACCACTCCAACATACTTAGTATGTTCTTCTCCCTCCCTTCTCCAATAGCTGAATTGAAGGTTTCACAGCCATTATTTAGTAGCATGTCAGCTTTTGAGTGGGTTCTAAAATGGGATCTACTCCAATTCTTTGGATCCTTATCATTCACCACTCTGCTGACCTTTGGATTAAGGTTATGGATCTCTTTCATTCGCATTGAAGATCCCCTTTGTGGAAGCTCTAGCACCTTCCATAAGAGTATCTTATATGCTTCTCCTATGAAACCACTCTCTTGAAATTTCCATGGAGGTGTCTAACACAAAACCTCTGCTCTGCTCCACTAAAATGCTCATTAAATGCATTTATGAGTCCCTTTGTTTGTCGGACATTATACACCAATCTTCGCTCTATCTAGTCCAAGATCTTGTTTAAGCACACTAAGAAACCAGCCCCGATTTTAGAATTCTCTTTCAAAACCACACACGGGCAAGTGGATACATGCGATTGTTAGGATCGGTACACCAGCAGTGTGAGCAACACACCTTTGTATGGTCCTTTCAAATGACAACCATCTATCCCAATAAATGGCCTACAACCATCATGAAACCCTCTCTTCAAAGCCTCAAGGCACACATACATTCTATCAAATCTACCCTCCTCATCAGTTCCTAGAATCAAGGTTGAGCCCGGGTTGGTTCTCTTAACTTCTGCAATGTAATCCCACAAGGCCCCATATTGGTCTTCAGAACTTCCCTCCAACAACCTCAATGCATATTTTTTAGCCTTGTAAGCCTGATTTCTTGATATTTCTACCCCAATTTCCTCCTCTACATCTTTTTGGAAGGTGCTCATATCTCTCTTTGAATTGTTTTGGAATTTAACTAAGAATCTCTTAGCCACCCACTTGTAGGTTAGGTTAGTTGTTTTCTTGGCTCTGGTGCAGGTGTGTCTTGGGTACAACTCATGGATAAACCAACTTTCTTCATTTTGTGCTTTCAAAAGATGACACTTCCATTTGCACTTTTTAACAGAACACTTTGCATGAACCCTACCCTTGTCACTTTTTGGGAACTTAATCACTCTTTTTGTTTTAATAGCAATTGAATTAATGGCATTTCTGAAAATCTCTTTACTAGAAAACTTAAGCCCAGGTTTCAATACTGGATCATACATATCAGACTCATCAAATGACTTCAACCTAGGCTTAGGAACTTCAACATCAGAATCATCAGTATTTAGTTCATCACCACTCTCAAATAAATTTCTGTCTCCAACATCTTCCTCACCTGATTCCTCACTAAGCAACATATCTTCATAATCACTCTCTTCTGACTCAATAACACAACCATGCTCACCATCCCCACCACCTGCCCTCTCATCATTCTCCTCATCTTCCCTCTCACTTAGCTCATTCAAATCATCACCACTTTACGCTGATTGTACTCACTATCACTTAGCTCATGGTTATAATCACTATCACCATCATGAAACGCATCTCTATGTTACGAACCTCAATTTCGAACTCTCCCAATGTATGTCTTAATCATAATGAAGAACAACATCATGAAGGACAACATCATGAACTCGGCCTATTAACAATACTAGGCTCTTGGGTAATTACAGTTACGAATCATTTTGGGCCAGTGAGATTGTGTATCATGAATTGGTGGTGGGGGAATTAGTTGAGATTGGTCCATAATTGGTGGTGTTGGCTGAGATTGGTCCATAATTGGTGGTGTTGGCTGAGATTGGTTCAGATGTATTGGTGGAAATATGCTAGCATCAACAAATATTGCAACAATCCTACTCCCTTTGATTGCTTCAGACCACAAATACTTAACTTCATTGTCATTTATTATCAATTTAAACCCACCAGACAGATAATAACAACCCTTCACATCATATATTCCCACTTCTTTAAGCAACTGTTTCAAACCAGCAACACATGCAAACACTTCCTCAACATAATCAAATTTAAACACACTACCACCTATGTACCTAGATGCAGTAATTACACCAGCCGTCGTACCCATTATACCATGTTTAAATTCCCCACCATAAAATGCATGAAGGGTAACACTATTGCTACCAGGATCTGCAAAATATTATTAACAACTAAATTTAACATCTTAAATTACATAATAATCGTAGTTTCATTAAGAGAATTAAGGAGACACTCACGATAGACTGGAGGAGGGAAGAAATTGTTCCTCTGCTCTCGAATCATCATCATGTTGCTAAGATTGAAGCTCACTCCAATTCCTCACAACAATGTCGGGTGATATTGACTTACTTTATCGCCAAAAATCGGGATATGAATTTAGGGATTAGGGTATGTGCGAATTGTGGAAGAATTGAGAAGGGGATTGATGTTTGGGATTTAGGGTTCTTTTTCCGTTTTAATCGCCTTTTGTTATTTTTGAATTCAGTTTTTTTTTGTTTGTTTAATTTAGCCAAAAAATCGGGCTTTTAATTTCGCCAAAAACGCATCAGCGTTTCTTCCACGAGTACTGTCCACGCGAGCCGCACGTGATATATAATGGGGCAAATTGGCGAGTTCGGTCACGTGCGGTGCACATGGTACTTTCCGGTGCCGGAGGATAAAATTGAACCAAATTTACACAATAACAGGCATGATCGAAACATGGTTAGAATACCGGGCATATTCGAAACAGGGGTTGCAATAAAGGGCATAAACGGTAATTTCCCCGATTTGTTTCGCTAGCCAGCTCGGGAGGGTCCTTCGAGGCCTCGAGTGGGATTTGTGGCTTCGTCCCGGTCCTAGGCAATGCGCGTGTGCGATTATGTTTTGTTGATTTTATGTCCGTCGAGGACACGTGATGTTGGGCTCTGGCCCTGTGAATTATTGTCGGTTTTCTATTTGTGAAAACAAAACCTTTGGGCTGTGACCCTGTTGATTTTTGGAAAGATAAGGATTTGAAAATCCTAAGTTGTTTTCTATCAAAACTCTCGATAGCATTTAAACGGTTTTATAAATTGTTTTCCCTTGATTTGTGACCTTTCGGTTTTAGAATAGTTTACCAAACTCTTGCCTCGGGAAGTGCTTTTCGTTACGTTTGGATTTTTTTGAGGATTCCTGGTTATTGTTATTCGTGTAATGTGAATTGTATGGCTCGTATTTGCACTTGTACTTGCACTAGCAAAACAGTGTAGTTTTGCTAACCCCCGAGTATTCGGGGGGTGGACGTCTATTTTTGCATTCAGGTTTTGGAGCATAGCACAGGGTCGGCGCGAAGGATGATGAAAGATGAACGATACTAATCACACGAGGTTCCGTTGATGTCGTATTGGTCCAGTTGTATTTTCTTTTCCGCTGCGGTATCTTTTCCCCATTGTACGGGAGTTTATTGTATTTTGACCCCTGCGTGGGTATGTGTTTGGAATTGAGTTGTATGTTATTATTGAAAGACCAAGTCGGTCTACTGAGTCATTTTAGCCTTAAAGGCGATGTTTAGATGTTTGATTTTAGTTATCAGCCTAGTAGATCCTCGAGGAGAGGGTCTACGGCGTGTAATATCCCTGAGTGGATTGGGGGTGTTACATAAATGGTATCGGAGCTTAGGTTGAGGAAACCTAGGCTGTCGGGTCAAGTCGTGTTGTTTGAGTCTTGTTTCGTCGGATTTTATCTGACTGAGTCGTGTCGCGACGCGTCGTCTGAGTTTGTTGGTCGTGATTAGTATCGTGGGCGATCATCATCTTCATGCGACCTGTGAATGTAAGTCTCCCTTCTTTGTGTTGTGCCTCGTGTGACACGAGCTATTTTTATGATTATTTGTTAAGTGACGGAATCCTCTTATGGATTTTGATTTCGTGATATGTGGTTATTTGACTCTCATATTTCGTTCATATGAGGAGTAGTGTTCTTTGGATTGTGCATGTTGAACGTATTTCTTTTATCCATTGCGTGAGTTCTTTTGTAATGACTTTCGGTATTTTACCGACCGAGTTTTATTTCGAAAACCGATTCCCTTAATCGAGTTTTTAGCATTATGGCCTTGATCGCTTTGGCGAAATTCTTATGACGGTATTTAGTATTTTGTAAATGGCTTTCGTGAGTTTTGAAATATTACCGTCATCGGCCTTTTTGGCGTTTTTGTAAATGGTTTTTAGCACAGTGAGTTCGTAGCGGGACCCACGGCGCTATAATATTTTGTGTAATTACAGAAATTTTTGGGCATTCTAGCCCATTGAATTATCTTTGAAAAAAGCTTGAGTATCTTAGAAAATAAATTTCGAGACGTACTTTCAAAATGAATTATTTTCTCGTGGTACATCCAAGATGCCACAATATGTTTCAAAATTCTTCTACCGCGAGGACCCAAAATGTTTTGAGATATTTTCAATGTTTTATAAACACTTTTACTTAGACCCGAGGGTCGAATATTTCCGAAAGTTTTTCACGAAAAGAAAGTGTCCTCATTTTTATCAAATGCGAGATGGTTCTCCAAAGTCTCGATAACGACGTTTCACGTTTGTACTTTTTCTTGAAAGGTGATACTCAAGATCAACCGGCATTTTTCTAAATTATTTTCAAAAGGATGTTTCTGTCGATTGCCTGTTGTGTCGTCTCCTTGATTTCGTTATTGTGAGTAGCGGGGACGACCTTCTTTTAGAAGAGGTCGAATATAATACCCATATTATTTTTGGCTTCTGCATTTTCTCTTTCTCAATTCTATAGACTCGCTCGTGTTCGTTGATACTTTCTGAACTTGTTGTGTATTCCGGTTTCATCGTTCGAACGAGCTGTGATCTTGTTTTGGGTCGATCTGGTTATCGCTGTGACTTTTTCGAGTTCGGTTCGATTCTTGTGAACCTTGTTCGGAAGTAACACCCTTTGGTTCTACTAGCTCTTCTATTCGACATGGATCGGATTTTGAATTTCTGTATTTTCGACTCCGTCGACTCGTTTATGTTCGTTGACATTTCTGAACTTTCCCTATCCCTTGCTTTTGTTGATCGAACGAGTGTGGTATTGTTTTGGAATAACTCATTTGTCGCTGTGACTTTTCAATCGCTATTCCCTATCCTGTGGATCTTATGGGAATGCATGCCTTGTAGTTCTCACCAGATCATCCTGGGAGTTGTTGTTTGAGTTTTATTATCCTTCGTGTTTCGGACATGATTGTTCGATTTTTGTTGTCTCGATCGTTTGTTTGTTCAGTTTTTGTTCTCGTTTTGTGATTGTTGAACGTTCAGACTCCTTCGTCATTCCCTTAAGTTCGGGAAATTAGTCTCGTTTTCGATCTTCCAACCTTTGGGCGGTGGAATTCCGTATTAGTTCAGCGATTGGCTCGCGTTTCGATTGATGTACCGTTGGGTTGGTCAATCATACTGACTTTCATTCGTTGTGTTTTGTGATTGTCGGATAATTGACTTGGCTATATTATCCGTTTGATGACGCTTGTCAGTTGTTGGTTTTATTGTATCCCTAACGGCGACGTTGTGTTGGTCGTCGTGGAGCGTGTTTTCACGTCGTATGTCTCTTTGCGTTTCTTGCAGCGTTTTGCCGTTGGGCGCGAGTTTTCTATTTTTGTGTATCTCGTCGCGTTTTCCTGGCGGGTATATTGCTCCCCCCTACTTGTTTTAAGTTTCGGGACGAAACTTCTTTTAAGGAGGGTAGAATGTAATATCCGCAATTTCGAATTTCGGTAATTTTCTTTTTTTGGAGGAAGTTCGTTTTGACAACTCTATCATGACGTTTCGTCATTCCGAGAATGATTAATTCTGCACTTTTTGTCATCCGAGTTCGTTTCGGTATCGTTTTGTTGAGTTTTGTGTCCTTAATCGACTTTTTCACGTGGGAGTTCGACTTTGTAAAGTCACCATTAATTCTTGGAAACTCCAAAAATTCTGAATCTTTGCAACATTATAGAGCATCAAGTTAGCTTTCCAATGGTTCAAACGGTGAGTCAATCGGAGTCCAGAAGAGGGAGTTATGGTCGAAATAGCTAAGACTACACGCTGTGCCTTTTTCGTGTTGGAGTGGATTGTACCGTGTGCCGCGGCACACTTCAGCTGTGCCGTGGCACTAAGCTGATTCTTGGGCGTTTTTCTTGGCCCTGGGCCGCGGCACACTTGTCCTGTGCCGCGGCACACGGGCTTTTTCTGCGTTTTTTAGCAGATTTTCGAGGAGAAACATTCATTTTCTCCTCTCTTCTTCCTCCTACCATTCTAGGCGATTCTAAGGGCGATTTTGGGCGATTTGAGTGCTCCCGAACTTGTAGAGATCATCCACCTCAAGTCTTGTTGTAGATTTTCGACCTCTACTTGAATCCTTCATCCAAATCAAGGTATTTTGGCTTGAACCCTTGTTTTTGTAGATTTGGGGATTTTCCTTTTTGATTTCGATTCCAATCCATTTTTGATCAATTAATTGTTGTATAAACGTTGTTTTGAACTTGTTCTATGGATTGGATACTCGTATCTTTGGTTAAATCGACCCGGGGGGTGATTTCTTTGTTCTTGAAGGGTCTTGAACATTTAATGTTCGATTAAATGTTCGAATGAGTTCCCTTTGATAGTTTGTTGGGATTTCCTTTGTTTTCGGCCTTGATTCTCGTCGTAATCATGTTTTATTATTCCTTACGGAGTATTATAGGTGCTCGATGATTCCGATGTTGAATTCTGTTGGTGATTGATGATTCATGTGGTGTTTTCCCGTAGTAATTTCGGTGCTATCGCGTTCTAGATAGTGTTCGGGAAATTGAGGGCTACCCGGCCGTATCCGTTCATTTTTTCCATTGCTCGTGATATTGAGGCAAGTACCTTATCCATACTATTCTTGTTTTGTGAATATGATAATTGGTGATCGTCTTTATGTGGTTGTTTGATTGTTTGAAATGAGTTTTCAAAAGATTCGGTTTAGCCTTGTTAAAGGCTTGCTTTCAAAACGCGTGTGTTTTGTGAATGGTGTGGTTTGAGAATGACTATGTGAACTCTATGGATATGTTTGGTGTTGATGTTGCACTTGGTATTTTCGTGTGGACGTATATTGTTTCATTTCGGTGCATTGTGGTTTGACGTGGTGTTTTGCTAAGTGTTTGATGCTCTAGGTGAATTGTTTGAATATCCTTGATGTGATATGTTATTTGTGTGAATGTGTGGATATGGTTGAAGGTCTACGGTGACACATGGCACGTGATCATGTGGTCAGGATGCAACAAGTGATTGATCCAACCGTGAGAGCCTGAGATAATCTACGGTGGCACATGGCATGCGATCATGTGTCCAGGATGCAACAAGCAATTGATCCAACCGTGAGATGTGTGTGATTTGTTTCGCTAGCCAGCTCGGGAGGGTCCTTCGAGGCCTCGAGTGGGATTTGTGGCTTCGTCCCGGTCCTAGGCGATGCGCGTGTGCGATTATATTTTGTTGATTTTATGTCCGTCGAGGACACGTGATGTTGGGCTCTGGCCCTGTGAATTATTGTCGGTTTTCTATTTGTGAAAACAAAATCTTTGGGCTGTGACCCTGTTGATTTTTGGAAAGATAAGGATTTGAAAATCCTAAGTTATTTTCTATCAAAACTCTCGATGGCATTTAAACGGTTTTATAAATTGTTTTCCCTTGATTTGTGACCTTTCGGTTTTAGAATATTTTACCAAACTCTTGCCTCGGGAAGTGATTTTCGTTACGTTTGGATTTTTTTGAGGATTCCTGGTTATTGTTATTCGTGGAATGTGAATTGTATGGCTCGTATTTGCACTTGTACTTGCACTAGCAAAACAGTGGAGTTTTGCTAACCCCCGAGTATTCGGGGGGTGGATGTCTATTTTTGCATTCAGGTTTTGGAGCATAGCACAGGGTCGGCACGAAGGATGATGAAAGATGAACGATACTAATCACACGAGGTTCCGTTGATGTCGTATTGGTCCAGTTGTATTTTCTTTTCCGCTGCGGTATCTTTTCCCCGTTGTACGGGAGTTTATTGTATTTTGACCCCTGCGTGGGTATGTGTTTGGAATTGAGTTGTATGTTATTATTGAAAGACCAAGTCGGTCTACTGAGTCATTTTAGCCTTAAAGGCGATGTTTAGATGTTTGATTTTAGTTATCAGCCTGGTAGATCCTCGAGGAGAGGGTCTACGGCGTGTAATATCCCTGTGTGGATTGGGGGTGTTACAGATCCAACCATGGAATAATTAAGGAAATGATATAATATATCTAAATAATCATCAATCCATCATATTCCTAAGTTAAATCGGATTAAACGGATGAAAACAACCAAAACACCCAAATTCCCCAAAACTAGATTTCTAGGAAATCTGACCTGATTCGGTAGATCGGAGGATGTTATACGACGGATGATTGATGATATGAACCTCAACACTTCATGGATTCATTGTCCAACAACATCTCTAGATGATTCACACACCCACAGCCGCGTACGGGAAGAAAAAGAATGAGAAATGGCTGAAGAAAACGCCGCTGGCCTTAAATAAGCCGATCGGCCGTTACGACGTAACCGCCATGGCTTACGACGTAACCGTCCATGGCGAACTCACCGCTGGAAATGCCGGGCGTTACGCACGTTACGGCCGGGCCTTACGACGTAACCGCCTTACGACGAATCGCCGATCACTACCGCACGTTACTCGGCGGTGGCACGGCCCCAAAGATGCCCGACCATGACTCGGTCGGGACCAACTCCGACGGCCCGAACGACCCCGAAACCCGAACCTGAGTACGAATCGAAGATACGGTTACGAAGTACTCGCAAAGACGAATCCGAGCACTAAGAGAACACACAATTCCGACCACCCGAAGGCTCGAAATTCGACAACGGAAAGTAATTACCCCAAACTTTGGGAAATTACAAAAATGGCCCAAAACGCCCGAAAATCACGATACGTGATCGAAACATCAAGCCAAAGCTCGCAACATGAATAATAACATTAAATGAACTTACGAGAAAGTCGAAACAACAGTTTCGGACGAGATTCGCAAGAATCGAACTCAAGTGCGGAAAAACCGCTAAAAAGCACGGAACTCAACAAAACGACACCGAAACGAACTCGGATGACAAAAAGTGCAGAATTAATCATTCTCAGAATGACGAAACGGTCATGAGCGAGTCGTCAAAACGGACTTCCGCCGAAAAAAAAGAAATTACCGGAAATCGAAATTACGGGTATTACAGGATCCGTAACCGGAATTGGTATTAAGCACGGTCCGGTTACGGGCCGAACTTTCTGGGCCCGTTAATCTGCAGTCCGAACCGGTGGTTCAGCCCGGAACCGGCCCTTCTGCAGTCATTACATAAAAAAAATAAAAAACACTCGTAATTTCATTCAAATCCTCACAAATCCATAGTACAATTCTGATTATCAATTCCAGTACTTAGTTCGGTTATTTTAACACATTCCAACCGAGTTCTAGATTAGTTCATCTCTACGATTATCACCAAACTAATCACTTCGTTCTAACCATCAATATGAAGATTATCACATCAAGAAACCTCTACAAATCATGAACTATACTCGAAGAACACCCTCTAGATTTATCTTCTTGAATTCATCCAACACATGTGATAACCTTAACAAATCATTCCTCAAAAGAGCATTTCAAATTCATCGTCAAAGGTATGTTATTAAATTAACTAAGTAATTTTAAAATTTCAACACTTGTAAATTATAAAATTTAGAAATTTTAACACTAAAATCACTAATCATTTAATTTCAAAAAAAAAAGATATAAAAAATATTACAATTAATTATAAATTACATAAAAACACAACATAAATAGTTTCAACATTCGAAATTTCAATACAACTACACAATTCATATAATTTCATTCAAACATAAAAAATAATAAAAAAATGATGAACTGCCGGTTCGGCCCGGGAACCATCGGTTTTCGGCCCGGACCTGAACTTCCGGTTTCGGACCTAGAAATCGGCCCTTCTTCAGAATACCAGGTCCGGTTACGGTTCACCTTTTCTGGTGAACAGGAACCACCGGTTCGGGCCGGGAACCGGCGGTTCACGACAGTTTGAATCACCTTGTATGGTAATTTTTCTCGTATATGCATGTAGAAGTCATGATGGATGGCACGGAACAACCAAATCATCCATTTTAATCCATAACGAAAAACAACTCGCGCTCCATACAAGGACATAATATGTATCTCTTTATAAGTCAAAATTATACTGAAACGATATTAATCTTGTAAAATCTACATTAAATATACATGTTATTGATCTTTGGTCAATATTTTTAAGGTTATTGAGGAAGCGCTCTACCGAGGCCGAGTGTAAGTAAATATATTAAGCTTTACAAATTATCGGTTAGGTATTTATTTTTTGGAGAACTCTATTTTGTACTTTCTAGAGTAATTTCTATGACTTTATATTATAAAAGGTGTTCGATTGATTTTACATATTTGTGAATGTGAGGCAAATTATACACCAAATAATTATGTTTGATATTTAACTTAGAGATTTTTCCTTATACCTCAAACTACGATTTGTTGTTGTGTTACAAAAATATTCATTCATCTCTTTTATTGAAGAGTACTTTGATTTCTAATTAGACTCCAAAATTAGTTTTATTTACTAACCGATATTTCATATAGAATCTAAAGATAGATGTGACTGATCATTTCTTTTTAATTTTAAAAATTATAAATAAGGATGTCAATGGGTCGGATATGGTACGGGTATGCCTCCTCCATACCCTACCCTATTTGATTCAGATCGGTTTGGATATTGCTCATCCCGTAATCGGGTACCCAATGGGTATTCGGGTACCCGTATAACCTATATTTAAAAATATAAATATTTTTTAATATATATCATATATATTTAATATAATTAATAAATTCAATTTAGTATAATAAATATTTAAAATATTATATTTTATATAATAATATATGTAACACCCCCGATATATTCAGGAATATTACAGCGCCGTAAATCCTTTACATAAGGATTTACAAGGCTGAAGAATTGAACAGGCATTAAAAGGTACTAACGAATGGAAATAACGGAATTACGATACAACAATTCTGACCAAATACAAAAATAGTACAATTGTTCAACAGAACTCAATAATACATCACCAAATTCAAATTCATCACAAATGACTTCGTACTCGAGTACTTATTGAAATAACCAATAAACAACAGACAAATGAACCCGACCGAAACATCACTCTGCACCCTCGTCGTCATGCAACTCCAATGGTTGTTTTCCCGCTCTCCTGGATCCTGAACATAAAAAAAATGTTCACCCCCGAAGGGGATAGCACAACGATGCTAGTACATGTACCACAACATATTATTCATATCTCACGAATAACGTAAACGACAAGAAAAATACCAACGAGTCTTCTCCTACGAGAAACTCAAAAATGACATGCACAACTGATAATCACAACATGATATCATAACATACACATGGTTATTCCGTCGATCCAGCGTTCACTGCCTAGAACCCACGATGATCCCGTCATACCAACCCGTGGTGGAAAAACCCGTCCGATGATCCAGCGCACGCTAGCATAGATCCCCCGATGATCCCGTCGGACCAACGCGAGGTGGACATACAACAACGACTTACATGCACGACAATACGTATAACATCAATACATAAAACAATTAAGGTACTTGCCTCGATTTGAAGACAAGAACAACACTTCCACGAAAATGAACACTCGAAGGTCGTCCTCCTCAATCAATCACGTAACGAGACCAAACCTTAACAAAAGAAATGATATAGGATTTATCTCACGTCGTACGAATGTTTGACAATTCGATTTACGGCCAAAAGTTCATAAAATGCAATCTGCCTGAACTGCTTAGCGCACGCTAAGTACTCTGTGTAGCGTGCGTTAAGTGCGCTTTCGATAAGCGCACGCAAACAACAAAGCCTAGCGTCGCTAACTATGTATGGTCGATTACTTCAGCGATCGATCGGTGACTTCGTCTGATGGCCTAGCGTACGTTACGTACCAAACGTAGCGTACGCTAACTAGTGTTCGATAGCGCACGTTAATTTTCATAGTTTAGGGTGCGCTATCTATGCATGGCAGTTTACTGCTGGGCAGTAAACTGTTCTCATCATGATCACAACAATGAAATCTTCCGTGATAATTCATGTTACCTCCATGAATATAATGTACATATGTTTATGAATGATCTTACGGATAACAACAACTTCGGATTCAAGGATATGCATACCATATAAAACCATATTCCATTTCGACTACAAATCTTCATACGACAATTCGAAAGGCTTAACGGTTGATATCAACACCTTTACATCAATCAATATTATCATGCTGAAGTTGTTTAACATTCCATCTATACTAGATAAATCCTTCCATGATCAATCCCTTATATTTATCTAACAATAATGATGTTAAAGTCAAGTCCATGATTGGTATGAAGTCATCCACTAGGTTCGGATTACCAATGATAGAAGCTTCCTTTACTTTGTTCAATGTAATAAGATTCGAATCATGATGATCATAATCAAGGTACTTAAGGCTTAATCATCTCAATATTCCAAACATGATATACTTTGGATAATTCATCTATGAAAATCCATATCTTGTTAACATGATCATCCAAATCGTTAGAATCCAACTCTAAGTCTGGAGATAGATTGAACATACCTTAATATGATGAAAATCACTGAACCGTAAGGTAGAATCCGACTCCGGTTGGTTGTATGCCACTCCAATGTGCTATTCCACTTCAATGATTATTCCCAAGTGATAACCAGTATATAAACACCAACAAAATGTGTTCTAAGTGTGTAGGAGGATATTTCAGCTCTCTGGCCTCTCAAGAATGCAGAATGGTCGAGTAAAATGTAAGCCAAAACGAGTTGTTGTCCCATTTATAATAATCTGCATTTTAACAAGTTAGCGCACGCTACTAAGTTTTCCTTAGCGTGCGCTAATAAAAGTTGACTTTAGAACTGTCCAGGTTCGTCCGCGGGAATCTTATTCGGACCCATGTCCCGGCTGGCGCATGTGCTAGCCGTCCTGCTCAATAATTGAGTTCTTAGCGCACGCAACTCCTACCTGCATAGCGTGCGCTAATAGTAGCCCGATAGCGCGCGTTAAGATACATTCTTAGCGTGCGCTATCACAAGTTTGCATGAGCAATTTTGCATGCTTCTATACTTATGTACAATGATATCAATGCAAGAAATATCATACTCCAATAATCAAAACCACCAATCCGAATAATACAGGGTTTGAATACAGATGAAATACACCGTAATAAATCCGGATATTACATACTCTCCTACTAAAAAGGAGTTTCGTCCCAAAACTCAAGACGAAAATAACTCGGGATATCTAGACTTCATATCAGCTTCCGTTTCCCAGGTGGCTTCTTCCATTCCGTGACGTGACCATTGAACTTTGACCAAACCGATTGGTTTGTTCCTCAGCTGCTTAACTCGACTCTCGAGTATCTTGACTGGTCTTTCTTCAAACGTCCCATCCTGCGCGACTTCGATCTCGCCGAAATCAATGATATGACTGGGATCTGGTATATACCTCCGTAACTGGGATACGTGGAACACGTTATGAACATGGCACAACGACGGCGGCAATGCCAATCTGTATGCCAACTCCCCAACTCTCTCAAGGATCTCAAATGGTCCGATATATCTCGGACTCAGCTTTCCTTTCCTTCCGAAACGAAAGATTCCCCGAGTAGGAGAAACCTTCAAAAGTACGTGATCTCCACTACCGAACTCCAATGGGCGACGGCGTACGTCTGCGTAAGATTGCTGGCGACTCTGGGCGGTCAACAGCCTTTCACGAATCAAGGCTATGTTCTCTCGAGTCTGTACGATCAACTCTGGTTCTGTTCCGATCAAGTCTGACGAATCGTCCCAGCATAAGGGCGATCTGCATCTCCTTCCGTATAATGCCTCAAACGGTGCCATCTTAATGGAAGCATGCCAACTATTGTTGTAGGTAAATTCAATCAACGATAGATGAACTTCCCATTCGTTTGACCAATCTAAGGCACAGGCCCTTAGCATGTCTTCCACCATTTGAATAGTCCTCTCGGATTGTCCGTCAGTCTGCGGGTGATAAGCTATACTGAAGTTCAATTCGGTCCCCAAGTCCTTATGAACTGCTTTCCAGAAGTGAGACACAAAACGGCCGTCTAGATCAGAAACAATGGTCTTCGGCGTATCATGCAATCGAACTATCTCCGAAATAAATACTCGTGCCAACCTCTCTGGTCCCCACGTATCCTTAATGCCTAGAAAATGAGCTGATTTGGTTAAATGACCAACTATCACCCAAATCATGTTCATTCCTGTCCTGGTTCTCGGCATATTAGTGATAAAGTCCATCGATATGTCCTCCCACTTCCATTCAGGAATCGGGAGTGGATTCAACATTCCGGCAGGCCATTGATGCTCGATCTTAACCTGCTGACAAGTCAAGCATTTTGAAACATAGTACGCTACATCTTTCTTCATGTTGCCCCACCAGAAATTCTGCTTCAAGTCCTTATACATTTTACTGGTGCCCGGGTGGATAGAATAGGGCGAACTGTGAGCTTCCTTCATAATCGTCTGTTTCAGAACATCATCATCGGGAACACAGAGTCGGTTCTGAAATCTCAAAACTCCATCATCATGAATTATGAATCCGGGGGCCTTTCCTTTGATCACTTCATCATGTAACCGAATCATCAGAGGATCATCTGCCTGTCTAGATTTGATTCCTTCGGTTAATGATGAAGTTATCTCCATCACGCACAGTTGTCCTTGGACTCTTTGTAACCATACCTCAATTCCTTCACGAATCATCTCTCGTTGAAGGCTAAGTTGGGAGGTCAGCGTCTCCAGTATCTGAATAGAAACAGGCTTGCGGCTAAGTGCATCGACCACTACATTTGCTTTGCCTGGATGATACAAAATCTCCAAGTCATAGTCCTTGATCAGCTCTAACCATCTTCTTTGCCGCATGTTCAACTCTTTCTGACTGAATATGTACTTGAGACTCTTATGATCCGTAAAGATCGGCGGAGTCCCGCATGAGATAATGCCTCCAGATCTTCAAAGCAAAAACTACTGCTGCAAGCTCCAAATCATGTGTTGGGTAATTCACTTCATAAGGTTTCAGCTGTCGCGACGCATAAGCGATCACCTTATCATTCTGCATCAACACGCACCCAAGTCCTTGGTTCGAAGCATCACTGTAAACTATAAATCCTCCAGTTCCCTGTGGAAGTGATAGAATCGGTGCCGTCGTCAATCTCTTCTTCAATTCATCAAAGCTAATCTGACACAATTCATTCCACTCAAACTTTTGAGTTTTCTGCAGGAGTCGAGTAAGTGGGCGGGAGATTTTAGAAAACCCTTCCACGAATCGACGATAATATCCAGCAAGTCCTAAGAAGCTTCGGACTTCTTTCACGTTCTTTGGAGGCTTTCAATCCATAATTGCTTCGATCTTCTGAGGATCTACTCGGACTCCTTCAGCTGACACTACATGGCCGAGGAACATTACTTCCTTTAGCCAGAATTCACACTTAGAAAGTTTGGCGTACAATTGCTCGTCTCTCAAAAGTTCCAATACAATCCGCAAATGCTGCGCATGTTCTTCCGGGCTCTTAGAATACACCAGAATGTCATCAATGAACACGACCACAAATTTGTCCAAAAATTCAATGAACACTCTGTTCATCAATTGCATAAATACAGCAGGTGCGTTAGTGAGACCAAACGGCATCACTACAAACTCATAATGTCCGTAGAGAGTTCTGAATGCTGATTTCGGAACATCAGATTCCTTAATCCTCAGCTGATGATACCCTGATCTCAGATCGATTTTAAAAAATACTGTTGCCCCTTGCAACTGGTCAAACAGATCATCAATCCGTGGCAACAGATACTTGTTCTTAATCGTCATCTTGTTCAGCTCTCGATAGTCAATACACAGTCGGAGCGATCCATCCTTCTTTCGGACAAAAAGAACTGGCGATCCCCAGGGTGAGACGCTTGGCTGAATATAGCCCTTATCCAGTAACTCCTCCAGTTGCTTCTTCAGTTCGTACATCTCAATAGGTGCCATACGATACGGCGCCTTAGAAATTGGTGTAGCTCCGGGTTCCAGCTCAATGGTAAATTCTACATCCCTTCGTGGAGGTAGTCCAGGTAACTCGTCAGGAAATACATCTGGAAATTCGTTCACAACAGGAATGGATGAAAGTTCCATAATTTCGTCTTCTTTCTTCATTGCATAACACCGATCTTGCGATACTGTTTCAACAATTTGACAGCTTTCATCGCTTTGATCAATTTTCCCGAGCTTCCCGGTTTCCATCCCTCGAACAATATTTCGGAACCATCGTCAGCGATCAGCGAGATATTCCTCCTTCGGTAGTTTACAATTTCTACATACCGATTAAGCCAATCGTCTCCGAGTATCAGGTCGTCTCCTTGCATTTCTATCACGATCAGATTTGAGAGCCACTCTCTGCCTCCAAATGATACAGGGAAATTTCTAGTTTCTAAATTTCCGACAATCCTCTCTCCACTCGGTAAACCAACAACATAAGGTTCACAAGTATGAAAACCGGAAATATTCAAACGATTTACACAAGACAAAGATATAAAAGAATGCGTAGCTCCTGTATCGAATAAAACGCTAGCTGGCCGGGAAAGGATCTCGGACAAGCACTGATGCGACAATGAAGATCTGATCGTCTGTCCTCCTCATCTCAAATGCAGGCGTGGGGAGCAGATCCGCACTCGATGTCCCCTTTCGGTCCCATTGTCCTCTGCCTCGTCCGCGGCCAAAATTCCGAGGCATTCGAACACTTTGCTGCATCTGTTGAATCGGCTTCTCGACCGGTATTGTGGTGTACGGGCTCTAAAAGACTTTGCAGCCTCTTCACAAAACACTGCCCGATGTCCCTCTCGTCCACAATCAAAACAAGTCACGGCAGGAAGGGGGCAATTCCGTCGATAGTGCCCCGTCTGGGCGCAGTTAAAGCATTTCCTAGTAACATCAGTAATAGTCGATGTCGCTCCAAAGTTCTTTCCGCTCCTAACTGGGTGCGGAGGTTTCTTGAAAGAGTGAAATGATGACTGGGCCTTACGGGGCCCGCTGTTCTTGTGCTCTGTAAAAGTACCAGAGACTTTCTGTTTCTTGGATTCCGAAAATTTCTCCATAGCTGCTTCCTTGATCTCATACGCCAACGCCTTATCCTGGTATTGACGGAGTGTGGTACATTCAAATCCGGACATGTACCTCTGGATTTCTGGTTTCATTCTCATATCGAAATGGATCATCATTTCTGCATCTGTTCTGACCAGATGTCGAACAAATGCCAGCTGTTGGTTAAACGTCTTAATCGCCTGGGATACTGGCACATCAGAAGGCTGAGCGGAGAAAAACTCCCGAACTTTGGCTTCCCTCACAGGACGAGGGCAATACTGAGCTTCCATCGTCAATCTAAACTATGTCCAATCAGCATCATGGTCTACAGGCCGGATGGCTTCCCACCATTCGTACGCTTCCCCTATCTGAAAATATTGCGCGATAGAGGCTCTCCGGTTATCTGGGCAGTTAATTCCGGCATATATTTTCTCCAGTTCCTTTAACCAATGGTCCCAGGTGGGAGTCTCAGAAATACCGTCGAATTTGGGTGGTTGCATCTTCGCCACCTCTTGCAGCCACCGGTCACCTCGATTTCCCATGTCTGGGATCCCTTGCTGTCTTTCTCCGTGCTGTAGTCCCACCGCCACTTGCATTCGGTCCACGACCTAGGCGAACTGAGTCATCTGGTTCACCACTTGACGAAGGATCTCTGGTACAGCAGGATCTGGTTCGTTATTAATAGATTGTTGTGGCTCGCCTGAACTATGACTGGCCTGATTAGAAGGCGACGCTTCCCTTTCAGCATTTCTTCGTCCGCGTCCACGACCGCGACCACGTCCACGTCCGCCTCTCAACATACTGTAAGCATAAATACTCAATATACAGGAAACAGCATCGTTCTAATATTCGAGTATAAAGAGACACAACATGTAAAGAACGAGATAGAGTTTAGGAACTTACAACCACCGTTCGCATGAAGACGTAGGCAGTGCAGTGATGTCATTCACGGCCGGTTACCTCAAAAGACATAAATGACCCCTATTTTAACCCAACGGCCAAGATATCCATAATCTTAGCTCCGATACCATATTCTGTAACACCCCCGATATATTCAGGAATATTACAGCACCGTAAATCCTTTACATAAGGATTTACAAGGCTGAAGAATTGAACAGGCATTAAAAGGTACTAACGAATGGAAATAACGGAATTACGATACAACAATTCTGACCAAATACAAAAATAGTACAATTGTTCAACAGAACTCAATAATACATCACCAAATTCAAATTCATCACAAATGACTTCGTACTCGAGTACTTATTGAAATAACCAATAAACAACAGACAAATGAACCCGACCGAAACATCACTCTGCACCCTCGTCGTCATGCAACTCCAATGGTTGTTTTCCCGCTCTCTTGGATCCTGAACATAAACAAAATGTTCACCCCCGAAGGGGTTAGCACAACGATGCTAGTACAAGTACCACAACATATTATTCATATCTCACGAATAACGTAAACGACAAGAAAAATACCAACGAGTCTTCTCCTACGAGAAACTCAAAAATGACATGCACAACTGATAATCACAACATGATATCATAACATATACATGGTAATTCCGTCGATCCAGCGTTCACTGCCTAGAACCCACGATGATCCCGTCATACCAACCCGTGGTGGAAAAACCCGTCCGATGATCCAGCGCACGCTAGCATAGATCCCCCGATGATCCCGTCGGACCAACGCGAGGTGGACATACAACAACGACATACATGCACGACAATACGTATAACATCAATACATAAAACAATTAAGTTACTTGCCTCGATTTGAAGACAAGAACAACACTTCCACGAAAATGAACACTCGAAGGTCGTCCTCCTCAATCAATCACGTAACGAGACCAAACCTTAACAAAAGAAATGATATAGGATTTATCTCACGCCGTACGAATGTTTAACAATTTGATTTACGGACAAAAGTTCATAAAATGCAATCTGCCTAAACTGATTAGCGCACGCTAAGTACTCTGCATAGCGTGCGTTAAGTCTGCTCGATAGCGCACGCAAACAACAAAGCCTAGCGTACGCTAACTATGTATGGTCGATTTCACCGATCGATCCGATCGACTCATCTGATGGCCTAGCGTATGTTACGTACCAAACGTAGCGTACGCTAACTAGTGTTCGATAGCGCACGTTAATTTTCATAGTTTAGCGTGCGCTATCTATGCATGGCGATTCTTCTTTAGGCGATGCTATTCTCATCATGATCACAACAATGAAATCTTCCGTGATAATTCATGTTACCTCCATGAATATAATGTACATACGTTTATGAATGATCTTACGGGTAACAACAACTTCGGATTCAAGGATATGCATACCATATAAAACCATATTCCATTTCGACTACAAATCTTCATACGACAATTTGAAAGGCTTAACGGTTGATATCAACACATTTACATCAATCAATATTATCATGCTGAAGTTGTTTAACATTCCATCTATACTAGATAAATCCTTCCATGATCAATCCCTTAGATTTATGTAACAATAATGATGTTAAAGTCAAGTCCATGATTGCTATGAAGTCATCTACTAGGTTCGGATTACCAATGATAGAAGCTTCCATTACTTTGTTCAATGTAATAAGATTCGAATCATGATGATCATAATCAAGGTACTTAAGGCTTAATCATCTCAATATTCCAAACATGATATACTTTGGATAATTCATCTATGAAAATCCATATCGTGTTAACATGATCATCAAAATCGTTAGAATCCAACTCTAAGTCTGGAGATAGATTGAACATACCTTAATATGATGAAAATCACTGAACCGTAAGGTAGAATCCGACTCCGGTTGGTTGTATGCCACTCCAAGGTGCTATTCCACTTCAATGATTATTCCCAAGTGATAACCAATATATAAACACCAACAAAATGTGTTCTAAGTGTGTAGGAGGATATTTCAGCTCTCTGGCCTCTCAAGAATGCAGAATGGTCGAGTAAAATGTAAGCCAAAACGAGTTGTTGTCCCATTTATAATAATCTGCATTTTAACAAGTTAGCGCACGCTACTAA
Organism: Orobanche coerulescens; assembly: GCA_033398695.1. Lineage (NCBI taxonomy): Eukaryota > Viridiplantae > Streptophyta > Magnoliopsida > Lamiales > Orobanchaceae > Orobanche > Orobanche coerulescens. The sequence continues at coordinate 206,314,121 of CM065802.1, forward strand.
GTTTTCCTTAGCGTGCACTAATAAAAGTTGACTTCAGAACTGTCCAGGTTCGTCCGCGGGAATCTTATCCGGACCCATGTCCCGGCTGGCGCATGTGCTAGCCGTCCCGCTCAATAATTGAGTTCTTAGCGCACGCAACTCCTACCTGCATAGCGTGCGCTAATAGTAGCCCGATAGCGCGCGTTAAGATACATTCTTAGCGTGCGCTATCACGAGTTTGCATGAGCAATTTTTCATGCTTCTATACTTATGTACAATGATATCAATGCAAGAAATATCATACTCCAATAATCAAAACCACCAATCCGAATAATACAGGGTTTGAATACAGATGAAATACACCGTAATAAATCCGGATATTACAATATACATAATATATAATATAATATAATCTTTATGTATAATATACTATAATAATATATCTATATAATTAGGGTGTTTAAGTTTTTTAACTTGCTAGGTTTCTGGACTCTGTAATATCCGCAATTTTCGATTTCCGGTAATTTCTTTTTTTCAGCGGAAGTCCGTTTTGACGACTCAGTCATGACCGTTTCGTCGTTATGAGAATGATTAATTATGCACTTTTTGACATCCGAGTTCGTTTCGGTGTCGTTTTGTTGAGTTCCGTGCTTTTTAGCGACTTTTCCGCGCTTGAGTTCGATTCTTGCGAATCTCGTTCGAAACTGCTGTTTCGAGTTTCCTGTAAGTCCGTTTAACTTCGTTAGACGTGTTATGAACTTCGGTTTGGTTATTCGATCACGTATCGTGATTTTCGGGCATTTTGGGCCATTTTGTAATTTCTTAAAAGTTACGGGTATCCGTATCTGTAATTGTTGTCTCGACCCGTTTCTTGGTCGCGTATAATTAATTATTGCATTATGTTTTCATTTCGGGTCATTGATGTCATCTGCGAACTTTTCGTCGTGTTCGTTTCGTGCGTTTTCGGAAATCGAGTCGTCGAGCCCTGGTGTTCGAGCACTGGCCGGACGGTTGCGGGACTGGCCGGACGATTGCGGGCACCGGCCGGACGGGTGCGGCAGGAACTGACGTAGCGCACGCTATGGCCGGAAGGCTGCGCGCGCTAACCGGCAGGTGTAGCGCACACTATCGGATGGCCTAACGCACGCTATCGGGTCTGGACAGTGGAGTCCAGGGGTTCTGTAATCGGTTAGGCTCGGCAGGTAGCGCACGCTACTGTTGGTCATTGCACACGCTACGACCGGCAGGTAGCGCGCGCTACGGCCGGAAGGCTGCGCACGCTACCTGGACGAGTCAGTAGGGCAGTGTGGGCACTGGACTGCGGCCTGGGCCGATAGCGCACGCTAGCTCGGCAGCTTAGCGCGCGCTAGTCCGGCCCAGTATAAATGTGACAGAGCAGTCACATTTCATCTTGTTTTTCATTTCCTACCTTTCTCTTCCGCGACTGGAGACTTAGAGATCATGGAGCCATGTTGTTTAACAACAAATCCATGAAGTTCTTGAGGTTATATCATCTATCAAACATCCGTTATCGTCCTTTGATCCAGCGAATCAAGGTAATCTTCCTTAGAACCCTAATTTCGTGAATTTGGGGTTTTTTGCATTTTTGTCCGATTCGTTCCGTGTTGTTGATTAATTCATGATGGGTATGATTAATCTTGGTAGTATTCTTGTGTTTAACATCATTTAATCCATTGTTCTTCGTCGAATCGAAGTATATTTCTTGATTTCCTTCTAATCGACTTTTTGGGGAATTTGTTCTCGATCTCGTTTTCATCCGTTTTTGTTGGATAGATTGTGGTTAAATGATGTTGTTAAACATATTCTATGGATTGTATATCTATATTTCGACTTGGAATTCCATTTTCGTGTTTTGTCGCGACGAATCGTGTTCTTGGCCGTTTTGGGGAGAACACTTGAAATTTCGTCATTCGTTCTTTGAATTCAACGGCTTTGAGTCGTGTTATGGAATTCATTTCATTGTTGTTCTTGTCCTTCGTAGTTTATGACCGCGAGTTGGCGATCGGTGGAGTCGGCGGGTTCGTAGTCGGTTCGTGCCAACCTACTTCGGTCGATTCTCCGCGTTGTGGTTGTTCAAGGCAAGTATCTTGCCCATACATTTCATGTTTCGTTGATAGAATTCTTGATAAATGATTTTATGCGAAATCCAATGTTTAATGAACGTAAAAAGGGATTGGTATGTTCTCGATAAATGTTGTCTTTCAACGATAATTCGTATACTTCGTGAATATGTATTCTCAGAATATGTGTGTTGGTTTGGTATGTTGAAAGATAACATGATCTCTTCGAGTGAGTTAATAGACCGTAATCCTTTGCCGGGGATTACGTATTGTTATTGTGTACTTGTTCGGTAAGAACGAAATGTGTGTGATATTAGTTGCTACTCCTTGAAAGGAGGTTGTGATGCTTAATGTTGTTTGGCTTCATAAGTTATTATTGTTGTGTGCTTGATGCATGTGATGTGCCTCCGGGTATGATTGTTGAATCTCCGGGATCCATACTTGCTAGTATGGGTCGGGCGTGACCGTAGGGTTATCCAAATCGGGTATGTCTTGCGGGGACTTCGAGGTTCGTGGCTTGTTAGCCCGATGCTGAGATAACTTGTGGGGTTATCATCGGGTATGTCTTGCGGGGACTCCGAGGTTCGTGGCTCATTAGCACGATGCCGGGATAACTTATGGTTGTGGCTTGATTATGTAAGTATATGTGCTTTTAGTCACGTGACTGCGGTTACGGTGACATGTGATTTGATATAGTTTCCCTGTGGGTTATTCACTCGGGTTTGTTCTACGGGAGCATCTGAGGTCCGTGGCTTGCTAGCACGGGACGCGAATAATCTATGGAAACAGGTTATTATGGTATGATCGGGTCGTGGACCCCACTTGTTATCAAATTTATGTTTTGGAAAAATGACTTTTTGTAACACCCCCGATATATTCAGGAATATTACAGCGTCGTAAATCCTTACATAAGGATTTACAAGGCTGAAGAATTGAACAGATATTAAAAGGTACTAACGAATGGAAATAACGGAATTAAGATACAACCGTCCTGACCAAATACTGAAAGTACAATTGTTCAACAGGAACTTAATAATACATTACCAAATTCAAATTCAGCATAAATGACTTCGTAGTCGAGTACTTATTGAAATAACCAATAAACAACAGACAACTAAACCCGGTCGGGACATCACTCTGCACCCTCGTCGTCATGCAGCTCCAGTGGTTGTTTTCCCGCTCTCCTGGATCCTGAACATAAACAAAATTTTCACCCCCGAATGGGTTAGCACAACGATGCTAGTACAAGTACCACAACATATTATTCAACGTCACACGAAGAATAATAATAACAACGTAAATGATAAAATGTCAAACGAGTCTTCTCCTGCGAGAAACTCAAACATAACATACACAGTTGATAATCACAACATGATATCATAACATACACATGGTAATTCCGTCGATCCAGCGTTCACTGCCTAGAACCCACGATGATCCCGTCAGACCAACCCGTGGTGGAAAAACCCGTCCGATGATCCAGCGCACGCTAGCATAGATCCCCCGATGATCCCGTCGGACCAACACGAGGTGGACATACAATAACGACATACATGCACGACAATATGTATAACATCAATACATAAAACAAATAAAGTACTTGACTCGATTTGATGACAAGAACAATACTTCCACGAAAACGAACACTCGAAGGTCGTCCTCCTCAATCAATCACGTAACAAGATCAAACCTTAACAAAAGAAATGATATAGGATTTATCTCACGTCGTACGAATGTTTAACAATTCGATTTACGGCCAAAAGTTCATAAAATGTAATCTGCCTGAACTGCTTAGCGCACGCTAAGTACTCTGTGTAGCGTGCGTTAAGTCTGCCCGATAGCGCACGCAAACAACAAGCCTAGCGTACGCTAACTATGCATGGTCAGTACTTCACTGATCAGTAGACTGACTCGTCTGATGGCCTAGCGTACGTTACGTACCAAACGTAGCGTACGCTAACTCGTGCTCGATAGCGCACGTTAATCTTTATCGCTTAGCATGCGCTATCTGTGCATGGCAGTTTACTGCTGGGCAGTAAACTGTTCTCATCATGATCAAAACAATGAAATCTTCCGTGATAATTCATGTTACCTCCATGAATATCATGTACATACGATTATGAATGATCTTACGGATAACAACAACTTCGGATTCAAGGATATGCATACCATTATAAAACCATATTCCATTTCGACTACAATTCTTCATATGACAATTCGAAAGGTTTAACGGTTGATATCAACACCTTATATCCATCGAAATTATCATGTTGTAGTTGTTTAACATTCCATCTATACTAGATAAATCCTTCCATAATCAATACCTTAGATTCATCTAATAATAATGATGTTAAAGTCAAGTCCATGATTGTTATGAAGTCATCTACTAGATTCGGATTACCAATGATAGAAGCTTCCTTTACTTGTTCAATGTAATAAGATTCAAATCATGATGATCATAATCAAGGTACTTAAGGCTTATTCATCTCAATATTCCAAACATGATGTACTTTGGATAATTCACTTATGAAAATCAATATCTCGTTAATATGATCATCAAATTCTTTAGAATCCAACTCTAAGTCTGGAGATAGGTTGAACATACCTTAATATGATGAAAATCACTGAACCGTAAGATAGAATCCGACTCCGGTTGGTTGTATGCCACTCCAAGGTGCTATTCCACTTCAATGATTACTCCCAAGTGATAACCAATATACAAAGACCAACAAGATGTGTTCTAAGTGTGTAGAAGGATTATTACACCTCTCTGGCCTCTCAAGAATGAAGAATGGACGAATGAAATGTAAGCCAAAACGGGTTGTTGTCCCATTTATAATATTCTGCATTCTAACAAGTTAGCGCACGCTACAAGCTTTCCTTAGCGCGCGCTAATAAGAGTTGACTTGAATCTGCCGGAGTTCATCCGCGGGAATCTTATCCGGACCCATGTCCCGGCTGGGGCATGTGCTAGCCGTCCCGCTCAATAATTGAGTTCTTAGCGCACGCAACTCCTACATGCATAGCGTGCGCTAGTAGTAGCCCGATAGCGCGCATTAAGCTACATTCTTAGCGTGCGCTATCACGAGTTTGCATGAGAAATTTTGCATGTTGTTTTACTTATGTACAAAGATATCAATGCAAGAAATATCATACTCTAGTAATCAAAACCATAAATCCGAATAATACAGGGTTTGAATACAGATGAAATACACCGTAATAAATCCAGATATTACATACTCTCCTACTAAAAAGGAGTTTCGTCCCGAAACTCAAGACGAAAATAACTCGGGATATCTAGACTTCATATCAACTTCCGTTTCCCAGGTGGCTTCTTCCATTCCGTGACGTGACCATTGAACTTTTACCAAAACGATTGGTTTGTTCCTCAACTGCTTAACTCGACTCTCGAGTATCTTGACCGGTCTTTCTTCAATCATCCCATCCTGTGCGACTTCGATCTCGCCGAAATGAATGATATGACTGGGATCTGGTATATACCTCCGTAACTGGGATACGTGGAACACGTTATGAACATGGCACAATGATGGCGGCAATGCCAATCTGTATGCCAACTCCCCAACTCTCTCGAGGATCTCAAATGGTTCGATATATCTCGAACTCAGCTTTCCTTTCCTTCCGAAACGAAAGATTCCCCGAGTAGGAGAAACCTTCAAAAGTACATGGTCTCCAGTATTGAACTCCAATGGGCGACGGCGTACGTCCGCGTAAGATTTCTGGCGACTTTGGGCGGTTAACAGCCTTTCACGAATCAAGGCTATGTTCTCTCGAGTCTGCATGATCAACTCTGGTTCTGTTCCGATCAAGTCTGACGAATCATCCCAACATAGGGGCGATCTACATCTCCTTCCGTATAATGCCTCAAACGGTGCCATCTTAATGGAAGCATGCCAACTATTGTTGTAGGTAAATTCAATCAATGGTAGATGAACTTCCCAATCGTTTGACCAATCTAAGGCACAGGCCCTTAGCATGTCTTCCACCGTTTGTATAGTCCTCTCGAATTGTCCGTCAGTCTACGGGTGATAAGTTGTGCTGAAGTACAATTCGGTCCCCAAGGCCTTATGAACTTCTTTCCAGAAGTGAGACACAAAACGACCGTCTCGATCAGAAACAATGGTCTTCGGCGTACCATGCAATCGAACTATTTCCGAAATAAATACTCGTGCCAACCTCTCTGGTCCCCACGTATCCTTAATGCCTAGGAAATGAGCTGATTTGGTTAAACGATCAACTATCACCCAAATCATGTTCATTCTTGTCCTGGTTCTCGGCATATTAGTGATAAAGTCCATCGATATGTCCTCCCACTTCCATTCAGGAATTGGGAGCGGCTTCAACATTCCGGCAGGCCATTGATGCTCGATCTTAACCTTTGACAAGTCAAGCATTTGAAACATAGTCCGCTACATCTTTCTTCATGTTTCCCACCGAAATTCTCGCCGAGTCCTTATACATTTCTTGGTGCCGGGTGGATAGAATAGGGCGAACTGTGAGCTTCCTTCATAATCGTCTGTTTCAGAACATCATCATCGGGAACGCAGAGTCGGTTATGAAATCTCAAAACTCCATCGTCATGAATTATGAATCCGGGGGCCTTTCCTTTGATCACTTCATCACGTAACCGAATCATCAGAGGATCATCTGTCTGTCTAGACTTGATTCCTTCGGTTAATGATGAAGTTATCTCCATCACGCACAGTTGTCCTTGGACTCTTTGTAACCACACTTCAATTCCTTCACGAATCATCTCTCGTTGAAGGCTAAGTTGGGAGGTCAGCGTCTCCAGCATCTGAATAGAAACTGGCTTGCGGCTAAGTGCATCGGCCACTACATTTGCTTTGCCTGGATGATACAAAATCTCCAAGTCATAGTCCTTGATCATCTCTAACCATCTTATTTGCCTCATGTTCAACTCTTTCTGACTGAATATGTACTTGAGACAATTATGATCCGTAAAGATCTGACAGTGAGTCCCGTACAGATAATGCCTCCAGATCTTCAAAGCAAAAACTACTGCTGCTAGCTCCAAATCATGTGTTGGGTAATTCACTTCATAAGGTTTCATCTATTGTGAAGCATAAGCGATCACCTTATCATTCTGCATCAATACGCACCCAAGTCCTTGGTTCGAAGCATCACTGTAAACTATAAATCCTCCAGTTCCCTGTGGAAGTGATAGAATCGGTGCTGTCGTCAATCTCTTCTTCAATTCATCAAAGCTAATCTGACACAACTCATTCCACTCAAACTTTTGAGTCTTCTGCAGAAGTCGAGTAAGTGGGCGGGAGATTTTAGAAAACCCTTCCACGAATCGACGATAATATCCAGCAAGTCCTAAGAAGCTTCGGACTTCTTTCACGTTCTTTGGAGGCTTCCAATCCATAATTGCTTCGATTTTCTGAGGATCTACTTGGACTCCTTCAGCTGGCACCACATGGCCGAGGAACATTACTTCTTTTAGCCAGAATTCACACTTAGAAAGTTTGGCGTACAATTGCTCGCTTCTCAAAAGTTCCAATACAATCCGCAAATGTTGCGCATGTTCTTCCGGGCTCTTAGAATACACTAGAATGTCATCAATGAATACGACCACAAATTTATCCAAAAATTCAATGAACACTCTGTTCATCAATTTCATAAATACAGCAGGTGCGTTAGTGAGACCAAACGGCATCACTACAAACTCATAATGTCCGTAGCGAGTTCTGAATGCTGACTTTGGAACATCAGATTCCTTAATCCTCAGCTGATGATACCCTGATCTCAGATCGATTTTAGAAAATACTGTTGCCCCTTGCAACTGGTCAAACAGATCATCAATCCGTGGCAACGGATACTTGTTCTTAATTATCATCTTGTTTAGCTCTCGGTAGTCAATACACAGTCGGAGCGATCCATCCTTCTTTCGGACAAAAAGAACTGGCGCTCCCCAAGGTGAAACGCTTGGCTGAATATAGCCCTTGTCCAGTAACTCCTCCATCTGCTTCTTCAGTTCGTACATCTCAGTAGGTGCCATACGATACGGCGCCTTAGAAATTGGTGTAGCTCCGGGTTCCAGCTCAATGGTAAATTCTACATCCCTTCATGGAGGTAGTCCAGGTAACTCGTCAGGAAATACATCTGGAAATTCGTTCACAACAGGAATGGATGAAAGTTTCACAATTTCGTCTTCTTTCTTCGTTGCATAGCACCAATATCCGGTACAGCCTTGTTTCAACAATTTGACAGCTTTCATCGCCTTGATCAATTTTCCTGAGCTTCCCGGTTTCCACCCCTCGAACAATATTTCGGAACCATCGTCAGCGATCAGCGAGATATTCCTCCTTCGGTAGTTTACAATTGCTCCATATCGATTAAGCCAATCGTCTCCGAGTATCAGGTCGTCTCCTTGCATTTCTATCACGATCATATTTGAGAGCCACTCTCTGCCTCCAAATGATACAGGGAAATTTCTAGTTTCTAAGTTTACGACAGTCCTCTCTCCACTCGGTAAACCAACAACATAAGGTTCACAAGTATGAAAACTGGAAATATTCAAACGATTTACACAAGACAAAGATATAAAAGAATGCGTAGCTCCTGTATCGAATAAAACGCTAACTGGCTGGGAAAGGATCTGGACAAGATGCGGCAATGACATCCTGATCATCTGTCCTCCTCATCTCGTACAGACGTGGGGGAGCAGATCCGGCACTCGATGTCCCCTTTCGGTCCCATTGTCCTCTGCCTCGTCCGCGGCCAAAATTCTGAGGCATGTGAACACTTTGTTGCGTCTGTTGGATACTGGCTTCCTTCTAGACTGGCTGTGGTGTACGGGCTCTAAAAGACTTTGCAGCCTCTTCACAAAATACTACCCGATGTCCCTCTCGTCCACAATCAAAACAAGTCACGGCAGGAAGGGGGCAATTCCGTCGATAGTGCCCCGTCTGGGCGCAGTTAAAGCATTTTCTGGTAACATCAGTAATAGTTGATGTCGCTCTGAAGTTCTTTCCGCTCCTAAATGGGTACGGAGGTTTCTTGAAAGAGTGAAAGGATGACTGGGCCTTACGGGGCCCCTGTTCTTGTGCTCTGTAAAAGTACCAGAGACTTTCTGTTTCTTGGATTCCGAAAATTTCTCCATAGCTGCTTCCTTGATCTCATACGCCAACGCCTTATCGTGGTATTGACGGAGTGTGGTACATTCAAATCCGTACATGTACCTCTGGATTTCTGGTTTCATCCTCATATCGAAATGGATCATCATTTCTGCATCTGTTCTGACCAGATGTCGAACAAACGCCACCTGCTGGTTAAACGTCTTAATTGCCTGGGATACTGGCACATCAGAAGGCTGAGCGGAGAATAACTCCCGAATTTTGGCTTCCCTCACAGGACGAGGGCAATACTGAGCTTCCATCATCAATCTAAACTCTGTCCAATTGGCATCATGGTCTACAGGCCGGATGGCTTCCCACCATTCGGACGCTTCCCCTATCAGAAAATATTAAGCGATAGAGGCTCTCCGGTCGTCTGGGCAGTTAATTCCGGCAAAGATTTTCTACAGTTCCTTCAACCAATGGTCCCAAGTGGGAGTCTCAGAAATACCGTCGAATTTGGGTGGTTGCATCTTCGCCACCTCTTGCAGCCACCGGTCACCTCGATTTCCCATGTCTGGGATCCCTTGCTGTCTCTCTCCCTGCTGTAGTCCCACCGCCACTTGCATTTGGTCCACGACTTGGGCGAACTGAGTCATCTGGTTCACCACTTGACGATGGATCTCTGGTACAGCAGGATCTGGTTCGTTATTAATAAATTGTTGCGGCTCGCCTGAGCTATGACTGGCCTGGTTAGAAGGCGGCGCTTCCCTTTCAGCATTTCTCCGTCCGCGTCCACGACCGCGACCACGTCCACGTCCGCCTCTCAACATACTGTAAGCATAAATACTCAATATACAGGAAACAACATCGTTCTAATATTCGAGTAAAGAGACACAACATGTAAAGGACGAGATAGAGTTTAGGAACTTACAACCACCGTTCGCATGAAGACGTAGGCAGTGCAGTGATGTCATTCACGGCCGGTTACCTCAAAAGACATAAATGACCCCTATTTTAACCCAACGGCCAAGATATCCATAATCTTAGCTCTGATACCATATTCTGTAACACCCCCGATATATTCAGGAATATTACAGCGCTGTAAATCCTTTACATAAGGATTTACAAGGCTGAAGAATTGAACAGATATTAAAAGGTACTAACGAATGGAAATAACGGAATTAAGATACAACCGTCCTGACCAAATACTGAAAGTACAATTGTTCAACAGGTACTTAATAATACATCACCAAATTCAAATTCAGCATAAATGACGTCGTACTCGAGTACTTATTGAAATAACCAATAAACAACAGACAAATAAACCCGGTCGGGACATCACTCTGCACCCTCGTCGTCATGCAGCTCCAGTGGTTGTTTTCCCGCTCTCCTGGATCCTGAACATAAACAAAATGTTCACCCCCGAAGGGGTTATCACAACGATGCTAGTACAAGTACCACAACATATTATTCAACGTCACACGAAGAATAATAATAACAACGTAAATGATAAAATGTCAAACGAGTCTTCTCCTGCGAAAAACTCAAACATAACATACACAGTTGATAATCACAACATGATATCATAACATACACATGGTAATTCCGTCGATCCAGCGTTCACTGCCTAGAACCCACGATGATCCCGTCAGACCAACCCGTGGTGGAAAAACCCGTCCGATGATCCAGCGCACGCTAGCATAGATCCCCCGATGATCCCGTCGGACCAACACGAGGTGGACATACAATAACGACATACATGCACGACAATATGTATAACATTAATACATAAAACAAATAAAGTACTTGCCTCTATTTGATGACAAGAACAATACTTCCACGAAAACGAACACTCGAAGGTCGTCCTCCTCAATGAATCACGTAACAAGATCAAACCTTAACAAAAGAAATGATATAGGATTTATCTCATGTCGTACGAATGTTTAACAATTCGATTTACGGCCAAAAGTTCATAAAATGTAATCTGCCTGAACTCATTAGCGCATGCTAAGTACTCTGTGTAGCGTGCATTAAGTCTGCTCGATAGCGCACGCAAACAACAAGCCTAGCGTACGCTAACTATGCATGGTCAGTACTTCACTGATCAGTCGACTGACTCGTCTGGTGGCCTAGCGTACGTTACGTACCAAACGTAGCGTATGCTAACTCGTGCTCGATAGCGCATGTTAATCTTTATAGCTTAGCGTGCGCTATCTGTGCATGGCAGTTTACTGCTGGGCAGTAAACTGTTCTCATCATGATCAAAACAATGAAATCTTCCATGATAATTCATGTTACCTCCATGAATATCATGTACATACGATTATGAATGATCTTACGGATAACAACAACTTCGGATTCAAGGATATGCATACCATTATAAAACCATATTCTATTTCGACTACAATTCTTCATATGACGATTCGAAAGGCTTAACGGTTGATATCAACACCTTATATCCATCGAAATTATCATGTTGTAGTTGTTTAACATTCCATCTATACTAGATAAATCCTTCCATGATCAATCCCTTAGATTCATCTAATAATAATGATGTTAAAGTCAAGTCCATGATTGTTATGAAGTCATCTACTAGATTCGGATTACCAATGATATAAGCTTCCTTTACTTGTTCAATGTAATAAGATTCAAATCATGATGATCATAATCAAGGTACTTAAGGCTTATTCATCTCAATATTCCAAACATGATGTACTTTGGATAATTCACTTATGAAAATCAATATCTCGTTAATATGATCATCGATTCTTTAGAATCCAACTCTAAGTCTGGAGATAGGTTGAACATACCTTAATATGATGAAAATCACTGAACCGTAAGATAGAATCCGACTCCGGTTGGTTGTATGCCACTCCAAGGTGCTATTCCACTTCAATGATTACTCCCAAGTGATAACCAATATACAAAGACTAACAAGATGTGTTCTAAGTGTGTAGAAGGATTATTACAGCTCTCTGGCCTCTCAAGAATGAAGAATGGACGAATGAAATGTAAGCCAAAACGGGTTGTTGTCCCATTTATAATATTCTGCATTCTAACAAGTTAGCGCACGCTACAAGCTTTCCTTAGCGCGCGCTAATAAGAGTTGACTTGAGCTGTCCTGTGTTCATCCGGGAATCTTATCCGGACCCATATCCCGGTGGCGCATGTCTTAGCCGTCCGCTCAATAATTGAGTTCTTAGCGCACGCAACTCCTACATGCATAGCGTGCGCTAGTAGTAGCCCGATAGCGCGCGTTAAGCTACATTCTTAGCGTGCGCTATCACGAGTTTGCATGAGAAATTTTGCATGTTGTTTTACTTATGTACAAAGATATCAATGCAAGAAATATCATACTCCAATAATCAAAACCATAAATCCGAATAATACAGGGTTTGAATACAGATGAAATACACCGTAATAAATCCAGATATTACATACTCTCCTACTAAAAAGGAGTTTCGTCCCGAAACTCAAGACGAAAATAACTCGGGATATCTAGACTTCATATCAACTTCCATTTCCCAGGTGGCTTCTTCCATTCCGTGACGTGACCATTGAACTTTGACCAAAACGATTGGTTTGTTCCTAAACTGCTTAACTCGACTCTCGAGTATCTTAACCGGTCTTTCTTCAATCGTCCCATCCTGCGCGACTTCGATCTCGCCGAAATGAATGATATGACTGGGATCTGGTATATACCTCCGTAGCTGGGATACGTGGAACACGTTATGAACATGGCACAATGATGGCGGCAATGCCAATCTGTATGCCAACTCCCCAACTCTCTCGAGGATCTCAAATGGTCCGATATATCTCGAACTCAGCTTTTCTTTCCTTCCGAAACGAAAGATTCCCCGAGTAGGAGAAACCTTCAAAATTACATGGTCTCCAGTATTGAACTCCAATGGGCGATGGCGTACGTCCGCGTAAGATTTATGGCGACTTTGGGCGGTTAACAGCCTTTCACGAATCAAGGCTATCTTCTCTCGAGTCTGCATGATCAACTCTGGTTCTGTTCCGATCAAGTCTGACGAATCATCCCAACATAGGGGCGATCTACATCTCCTCCCGTATAATGCCTCAAACGGTGCCATCTTAATGGAAGCATGCCAACTATTGTTGTAGGTAAATTCAATCAATGGTAGATGAACTTCCCAATCGTTTGACCAATCTAAGGCACAGGCCCTTAGCATGTCTTCCACCGTTTGTATAGTCCTCTCGAATTGTCCGTCAGTCTGCGGGTGATAAGTTGTGATGAAGTTCAATTCGGTCCCCAAGGCCTTATGAACTGCTTTCCAGAAGTGAGACACAAAACGACCATCTCGATAAGAAACAATGGTCTTCGGCGTACCATGCAATCGAACTATTTCCGAAATAAATACTCGTGCCAACCTCTCTGGTCCCCACGTATCCTTAATGCCTAGGAAATGAGCTGATTTGGTTAAACGATCAACTATCACCCAAATCATGTTCATTCCTGTCCTGGTTCTCGGCATATTAGTGATAAAGTCCATCGATATGTCCTCCCACTTCCATTCAGGAATTGGGAGCGGCTTCAACATTCTGGCAGGCCATTGATGCTCGATCTTAACCTGCTGACAAGTCAAGCATTTCGAAACATATTCCGCTACATCTTTCTTCATGTTGCCCCACCAGAAATTCTACTTCAGGTCCTTATACATTTTACTGGTGCCCGGGTGGATAGAATAGGGTGAACTGTGAGCTTCCTTCATAATCGTCTGTTTCAGAAAGGCCTGAGAATTTTTAAATCCCAATGTATTCAAAACTCCCGAGGTCGTAAAATGTTTTTCACAAGATGTATATCGGGTTTACCCTATCTTTCGATTTAATTGTTTGATTAAGTGAATCACCTCGGGAAGTATGTTTATGATTAACATGTTTCGTGGAGTATGATATGCATGGCTCGTTTTCGTATTTTATACTTGCACTAGCAAAACAGTGGAGTTTTGCTAACCCCCGAGTATTCGGGGGGTGGATGTCTATTTTTGCATTCAGGTTTTGGAGCATAACACAGGGTCGGCACGAAGGATGATGAAAGATGAACGATACTAATCACACGAGGATCCGTTAATGTCGTATTGGTCTAGTTGTATTTTCTTTTCCGCTGCAGTATCTTTTCCCCATTGTACGGGAGTTTATTGTATTTTGACCCCTGCGTGGGTATGTGTTTGTAATTGAGTTGTATATTTTTATTGAAAGACCAAATCAGTCTACTGAGTCATTTTAGCCTTGAAGGCATTGTCGAGATGTTAAATGTTGTTACCAGCCTGGTAGATCCTCGAGGAGAGGGTCTACGGCGTGTAATATCCCTGAGTGGATTGGGGGTGTTACAGACCCGTCCATGGAGACATTCCTTTTCTCATCCTCACCGAATCACACCACAACTGGATGCGATCTCAAAAAAAAATAGATAGTAATTTCATCTATTTCCAGAAGTTTTTTCGGCTGCAAAATAAGGCGGGAATACATCATCCTTCACCACCGCCAAAAATTTTACCAAATCCATTCCAGAAAGGTAATACAAGATATTAGGTAAGTGCCATGAAATTAGGAATGGATTCTTATCATCCCTATAAACCATATGAAAATATCCCATCAGTTGTATCGTTATCTCCATTGTCACACCAAGTCGGCTGCTATAGGTGCTCCACAACAATCTGACATTAATATGTAAGTATATCAATGAATGTTAACATTAGTATGATCTTTCATTATGATTGATCATGTTACTGATTGTATAACGAGGTGAATTATGCCTTAGAAAACTGATATTTTTGTTATCATTGGGGGTGTGCTTGTTGCACACCAACTGCTCGATGAGATGCTTACATGAAAAAGTTTATGTCAAATATTATTTCTTTGGTTATTTATTCTTTATTGTACTACATATCAAACTTGTATGTTAATGTTCATCGTGAATGGAGAAATGACATTCACTGAGGATATACCTGAATATGAAATGGATGATGACGTTGAACCCAACGAAGGAGATTCAGGCCACGAAGATTTACAAATAACACCCTGTTGTGTCATTTTTGTGAAACTTTTGAGAATATTAGAAATTCAGAATACCCTCTTAAGACTGAAATAAGATGTACATAATCACCCAGTCCTTGTAGTTTTATTAATCACTGGACGTGTAGAATTGTAGACAGAAAAATAAATTGCAGATTAGACATAAATTGAAGAATAACATCTATCTTGTACAAGTACAAAAAATTGCAGATTAACTTGTACTCCTGCTGCCAAGTACAGATCAGAACTGTTACCTTGTGGATTAGGAGGAACATCCTCACTAAGAGCAATGTTCATAATACCTTCTGTTAGATCTTCCCAAGTTAAATCTGAAACAACTGTAATAAAAATTGCATAAGTCAGTCTAATTTATGTAGTCATAACAGCATGCTCTAATAAGTAAATGCAACTACCTTTTTCATTAAATTTCCAATCGCGGGTGCACATTATACTTTAGACAACAATATGTACTGATCTAATATCCTTTTTCATCAAATATTATTTTCTGGTTCCTTATTCTTTATTGTAACACATATCAAACTTGTATGTTAATGTTTCATGTGAAATGAAGCATCATTTGAGAAATGACATTCATTGAGGATTTGCCCGAATATGAAATGGAAGATGATGTTGAACCCAACGAAGGAGATTCAGACCACGAAGATGAATCTGATAACAGTTCAAACGAGTCCGATAGCATGACAGATGCAGAACAAGAAATGGAAAATACGGGTACTAGAAAGAAAAAGACTAAGAGGGGCTTGACTCGGTTGCCAAAGTTGCGGACTGCATATACTTCTTCTGGTGGAAAAAAACGCAAAGTAACCTTTGATGAATTGGGTCGGTTTTCGGGTAAGTATAGGTCAGAGTTTCTTAGTTTTTTGGGAAATCTAGTACGGGAGAAAGTAGGAGTTAGTGAACTTTCCCGGAAGAAGGTGACAAATGAAGTTAAGGAAAAACTTTGAGAAGAGATAACGGTAAACATCTTTTTTTTTAAGTACTTGCATTGATGCTACATTACAATTTCATTCCATTCATAACATATTAGTAATTATTATTGCAGCGTTATTATGATATTGAGGAATGTAGAAGAAAGCTTGTAATGAACCGGCTAGGTAATCTTCTACGGAACTTTAGAAGAAAACTGTATGCAAATCACATAGTTCCGGACATAGGCAAACCCACCAAGCTTGCAAAAATTCCCAGACAGTATCGTACAATTATACTTAATCAAGAACACTGGGACAAGTTTGTACAACATACACAATCGGACAAATTCAAGGTTTTATTCATTTTTGTTATCTTCATCATCATTTTGTTTTCATGGTTTTACGTTAAAAAATACTTATCACATCCTTATATTTTCTTTTGGAAGGATATGTCAAATAATACGGAAATAGCGCGTTCGAATTCCCATTATCAGTATCGGATGGGACGAGGTGGATATGCAGGGCTAACAGAGAAATTGGTAAGGAGTATCCTCTTCTTGAAACCTGTAATATGCTTCTTGATTCTGTAGTATAATCAAATCTTATTTTACAATTATTGACATTATATCCGCTTCTTGATTATGTTGCCACACAATACAACAAACTAAATCAAAGGTTGCTTAATCTTGATTATGTGTTATTTAACTTATGTCTGACATTTACTTTTTCTTACATTTATTTCAATATAAGCAAAAAAATATGTTACAATTCTGAGCTTTTTATTCTCTACTGATAAATATCAACATTGATATACTTTAATGTAAAATCTGAAATTTTTATGTATATTTTACACCAAAAATTAACTGCTTTGTTGCCCTTTATAGAAAAAGAAAAGATATATTATAAAGGGTATAACGATCTTTTCATGTAGAACAACGACCAAAGCAGAACTTTTTCAAGACATCTAGATACGCTATATGAATTTTTCAAAGGTTAGTGACAATGTAAAGGAGAGTAGTAAACAAGCTCATATAATGTACCGTTCTTTTTAATTTACACATTATCCGTCTTTGATTCATGTTCACTATTTAAGTGTCAAATAATAATTTAATAGTTCCCAAGGTTACATCAATCCCTTACGTTTGTGCAAATTAAATTATTGTATGCTACTTTTTTGTCCCGTGCTAAATATGGCGTATGTATGTATGTACAGTACAACATCCATGGTTTTCTCCGTTTTTAATTGTGAACTAATATGTATATTTAATGATTACAAGATTAAAGATAAAGTGATTGAGAAAGGTAAACTTCCCGACCGGTCATTCATGTGGAGGAAAGGACGTGAAAACAAAAATGGCAAATTGGTAGATGATGCTGTTAAGGTCATTGCAGATAAAATAGTAAGTTTAAAGAAACTTTCTTGTATGTTGTTTTACTATAATAATTGTGAAACTTGTTAAATAACCATTGAGTACATCTATTTGACATCTTATGTATGCAGACCGATCATGAAAAACAAATCAATGATGGAGGCCTGAAGCTTGTGAAACACCCCAAACTAGGCGGATATTACAGTGCCGTGGACCCCCGACTGGGACCCACTAGGTGTAAAACCCGTAATTTCGATTTCCGGTAATTTCTTTTTTTCGGCGGAAGTCCGTTTTGATGACTCGCTCATGACTGTTTCGTCATTATGAGAATGATTAATTCTACACTTTTTGTCATCCGAGTTCGTTTCGGTGTTGTTTTGTTGAGTTCCGTGCTTTTTAAGGACTTTTCCGCACTTGACTTCGATTCTTGTGAATCTCATTCGAAACTGCTGTTTCGAGTTTCCCGTAAGTCCGTTTAACTTTGTTAGACGTGTTTTGAACTTCGGTTTGGTTATTCGATCACGTATCGTGATTTTCGGGCGTTTTGGGCCATTTTGTAATTTACTGAAAGTTACGGGTATCCGTATCTGTAATTGTTGTCTCGATCCGTTTCTTGGTCGTGTATGATTAATTATGGTACTATGTTTTCATTTCGGGTCGTTGATGTTGTCCTTGAACTTTTCATCGTGTTCGTTCCGTACGTTTTCGGAAATCGAGTCGTCGAGCCCTGGTGGTCGGGTATTGGCCGGACGGTTGCGGGACTGGCCGGATGATTGCGGGCACCGGCCGGACGGGTGAGGCAGGAACCCGCATAGCGCACGCTACGGCCGAAAGGTAGCGCACGCTACGGCCGGGAGGCAGCGCACGCTACGCCCGGTTGTGTGCACGCGCTAGCGGGCCGAGGCAGTAGGGCAGTGGGGGTACTGGACTCGGTGGATCGGCAGGTAGCGCACGCTACTGCCGGACACTACGTACGCTACGGCCGGCAGGTAGCACACGCTACGGCCGGAAGGCTGCGCACGCTACCTGGCCGAGCAGTCTAGTCCAGGAGGTCACTGGATTGCGGCCTGGGCTGATAGCGCGCGCTAGCTCGGCAGCCTAGCTCACGCTAGTCCGGCCCAGTATAAATGTGGCTGAGCAGCCTCATTTTCACTCATTTTTCATTTCCTTTCTTTTCGATCCGCGGCTGGAGCTTTGGAGGTGACGAATCCATGTTGTTTAATAACAAATCCACGAAGTTCTTGAGTTCATAACATCAATCAATCATTCGTTATCATCCTTTGATCCAGCGAATCAAGGTAATCTTCCTTAGAACCCTATTTCGTGAATTTGGGATTTTTTGCATTTTTGTCCGATTCTTTCCGTGTTTTTGATTAATTCATGATGGGTATGATTAATCTTGGTAGTATTCTTGTGTTTAACATCATTTAATCCATTGTTCTTCGTCGAATCGAAATATATTTCTTGATTTCCTTCG